>CM057472.1:27164200-29564200 GCA_030035585.1 Dugong dugon | reverse complement strand
TAAAGTGTGTAAATATGTATATATATAGAGAGAGATTTATATCAAGGAAACAGCTCACTCGATTGCAGAGGGTAGAACATCTCAAGTCCGTGGATCAGGATAGAGGTTTCTCCTGACTTACATAGCTGCAGGGGCTGGCAAACCCAAGACCTGCAGGTTGGAGAGCAGGAATCTTGCTCACAGGCTTTGAAGATCAACAAAATCCCAAGATCAGCGGGTAAGCTGCTAGCTGAAGTCCCAAGAACCAGAGGTCAGATGAACAAGAGGCAGCTGCAAGATCCAGAACAAGCCAAAAACCCTGGCAAGGTGAGCAGGAAGGAAGTAGGCAGCAGAGGGTGGAGAGTTGAAGGCTGAAGGGTGATGAGCTGCCACAGGCCCTAGCCCTGCCAGTACCATTCAGGAGATTCCATGATGGGAGTGATCACATATCAAATTTCAACAGGAAGTGAACACAACATTATACAACTGCCAAAATACTGAGAATCATTGCCCAGCCAAGTTGACAATCTTAAAAATCACAGTCCACCCCTTGTCAACTAGGCATCTGTACACATCTCCCCAAACCATACATAATCTCTGAATAAAGACAATTACAAAGTCATACTTGCACCTAACATGATACAAGTAACACTCATACAACTGAAAATGCACTAGCCCCATTTACATCTTACATTTTGTAAGTGGAGAAAACAAAAATATTTGATGCAAACATACAAAGCAGAAATACTCATAACAATTACAGTCCCCATTTATGCAACTGGTCACTTGGCCATAACTGGTATTTAGAATTACCTTCTTCCACTACTAGTTCAGTATTCCCTTTGCCCTCAGCAAGCAACTCAGCTGGTCGTTGTACTTTGCTTGGCGGGGTGACCCAAACCTTTTTCCTGAAGGGTCTGGGCCATTAGTAGTCGTGTCAGAATTGGGTTGCTGTCGTTTTCCATTGACTTTAATCACAGGGCATGGTAGTACTAAGAGACACCCTACGGGATCTCCTGCATTCCAGACATACTCTTTTTTATCTCCATTATGTAATATCAATCCAATTTCCTCTTGGTAATCAGCATCAATCACATCAGCCACTCTCTTCTTTGCCTGTTGATCCAGAGGTATATGGAGCCCAAAGGAGCCAGGTGGCATTCTTAGCTTCCAGTTCAATGGACTCAGTGATGTGTCTTCAGGTGGGAGCATTTCTCCCTTTGGAACTAAGACCTCTAGACCTGCAGAGCATAATGTCGCTGGGACAGGAAGCAAAAATCTTGTGAGTAGGTCACTAGGGGTAATAGTGAGTGGCAACACTCCCATTTCCACCCTTTGATTCCTGCACCCATGAATCCTGGCTATGGGAGAAACAGCTTCATATATTAGATGCTGGTTTAGAGCATATACAAGCATAGACAGCCTCCTGGAGAACAGTGCCCCAACCCTGCAAGGTACTGCCACCCAGCTGGCACCATACTTGTGTCTTTAGAAGGCCATTTTCTCATTCTATCAAGCCAGCTACTTCAGGATGATGGGGAACATAGTAAGACCAGTGAATTCCACGAGCATGGGCCCAATGCTGCACTTCATTTGCTGTGAAGTGAGTCCTTTGATCAGTGGTGATGCTGTGTGGGATACCATGATGGTGGATAAGGTATTCTGTAAATCTATGGATGGTAGTTTTGGCAGAAGCATTGCATGCATGGAAGGCAAATTCATGTCCAGAGTAAGTGTCTATTCCAGTAAGGACAAAATGCTGCCCTTTCCATGACAGAAGTAGTCCAGTGTAATCAACTTGCCACCAGGTTTCTGGCTGATCACCTCAAGGGATGGTGCCATATCCAGGACTCAGTGTTGTTCTCTGCTGCTGGAAGATTGGGCACGCAGCAGTGGCTGTAGCCAAGTCAGCCTTGGTGAGTGGAAGTCCATGCTGCTGGGCCCATGCGTAACCTTCATCCCTACCACCATGGCCACTTTTTTCATGAGCCCATTAAGCAATGACAGGAGTAGCTGGGAACAAGAATGACTGGTTTCCACAGAACCCATCATCCTACCCACTTGATTGTTAAAATCATCCTCTGCTGAGGTCACCCTTTGATAAGCATCCACATGAGTCACAGATATCTTCACTTCTTTGGTTCATTCAGCGAGGTCTAGCCACATACCTCTTCCCCATAAATCCTTGTCTCCAATTTTCCAATCATGTTCCTTCTGAGTCCCTGACCATCCATCCAAACCATTGGCTACAGCCCATGAATCAGTATGCAATCACACATCTGGCCATTTCTACTTCCAAGCAAAGTGAAAACCAAGTGTACTGCTCAGAGTTCTGTCCATTGAGAGGATTTCCCTTCACCACTGCCCTCCAGGGAGGTCCCAGAAAAGGGCGGTAGTGCTGTTGCTGTCCACTTTTGAGTGGTGCCTGCATATCACACAGAACCATCTGTAAACCAAGCACAAGTTTTCTCTTCTTCAGTCAACTGATCATAAGGAACTCCCCATGAGGCCTTACATGCAGACTGGAAGATGGAAAGTAATCTGACAAGAGTGGAGACTGTGGACATTTGGGCCACTTCCACATGTAACTTACTCATTTCTTCAGGTCCTGCTCAGGCCTGATCTCATATATACCACTTCCATTTAATGATGGAGTGCTGCTGTGCACATCCAAATTTATGACTCTGTGAATCAGACAACACTCAGTTCATGATGGGCAGCTCAGGCTGCATGACGACTTGGTGTCCCATGGTTAAGTGTTCAGTCTTTACTAAGGCCCAGTAACAAGCCAAAAGCTGGTTCTCAAAAGGAAAGCAGATATCTGCAGAGGTTGGCAGGGCTGTCCTCCAAAATCCTAAGGGTCTACACTATGATTCACCAGTAAGGGCCTGCCAAAGTCTCCAAACAGCATCTCTATCTGACATGGGCACTTCAAGCACCGTTGGATCAGCTGGATCATATGGCCCAAGTTTCAGAGCAGCTTGCACGGCAGCCTGAACCTGTTGCAGAGCCTTCTCTTGTTCTGGGCCCCACTCAAAACTAGCAGCTTTTCAAGTTACTTGATAAAGAGGCTGGAGTAGCACACCCAAATGAGAAATATGTTGCCTCTACAATCTAAAGAGGCCCGCTAGGTGCTGTGCCTCCTTTTTAGTTGTGGGAGCAGCCAGATGCAATAAATTACCCTTCACATTAGAAGGAATATCTCGACATGTCCTACACTAGAAAGAATATCTCCACATACCCTGCACCACTGGACCCCTAGATATTTCACTGAGGTGGAAAGTGCCTGAATTTTTGTGGGATTAATTTCCACCCTCTAGCACACAAATATTTTACCAATAAGTCCAGAGTCATTGGCACTTCTTCCTTACTAGATCCAATCAGCATAATGCCATCAATGGAATGGATCAGTGTGACATCTTGTGGAAGGAAAAGGTGATCAAGTTCCCTGCAGGTTAAATTATGACATAGGGCTAGAGAGTTGATGTACCCTGAGGTAGGCAAGTGAAGGTGTATTTCTGGCCTTGCCAGCTGAAGGCTAACTGCTTCTGGTGGTCCTTTGAAACAGGTATAGAAAAAAAGACATTAGCAAGAACAATAGCTCTATACCACGTAACAGGAGATGTAATAATTTGCTCAAGCAATGAAACTACATCTGGAACAGCAGCTGCAATTAAAGTCACCACCTGGTTAAGTTTTTGATAATCTACAGTTATTCTCCAAGATCCATCTGTTTTTTCAAAGGCCAAATAGGTGAGTTGAATGGAGATGTGGTGGGAATCACCACCCCTGCATCCTTCAAGTCCTTGATGGTGGCAGTAATCTCTGCAATCCCTCCAGGAATGCAGTATTGCTTTTGGTTTACTATTTTCCTAGGTAGGTGCAGTTCTAATGGCTTCCACTTGGCTTTTCCTACCATAATAGCCCTTACTCTATTTGTCAGGGATCCAGTGTGGGGGTTCTGCCAGTTGCTGAGTATATCTATTCCAATTATGCGTTCTGAAACTGAGGAAATCACTACAGGATGGGTCCCAGGACACACTGGACCTACTGTGAGATGGACATGAGCCAAGACTCCTGACCTATGCCCTTACTCTGACTGGTAGGGCACAGTGACATTTTGGGTCTCCTGGAATTAGTGTCAGTTTAGAGCCAGTATCCAGTAATCCCTGAAAAGTCTGATTATTTCCTTTTCCCCAGTGAATAGTGGCTTCAGGGCTTAAGCCTTGAATACACGGTTTTTAAAGCACTCTTATGCTGACAATACCAACATACTTATCTCTAACCTGGACCCCTCCCATGAATTCCAACTCCTGTATCCAACTATCTCTCAGTGTCTAATCTTTACTTGAGTGTCTAGTAGGCATCTCAAAGTTAGCAAACCTAACACTGACTTCCTAACTTCTCCTGTCACCCCAATCCTCAATGTGATCTTCCCATCCTCCCAATTTTTAAGACCAGAAACCTTTGAATTATCTGGAATTCCTTCTTTCTCTCATATCCCACATTCATCTGTTGGCATATCTATCAACACTATCTTCAAATATTAAAGGAAATCAACAATTGTGCACCCTCTACTACTCATACCTAGTCCAAACTATCAGCATCATTCTTTTATGATTTCAATTGCTCCATAATTGTTGAATATGCTTCTGTTCTGGGCTTCTTTCAATCAATTTTCCACATATGTCAATATAACCCAGTTAAAGTTTTAGTCAGGTTATGTCACTTTTCTATTCAAAACCTTCCAATGGGTTCCTATTGAACCCAGTGATCACTATACCACACAAGCCCCCATTCCTCAACTTGGCCTGCATTGCCTCTCTGACCTCATCTCCAGTGATCACCCCCACCCCCTCCCCCACCCCCGACACACACACTGTTCATTCCTGGACTGCCACATTTGCTTATTCATTGTTCCTTGAGCACGCAAGCACTCACCCACAACAGAGACCTTCTACTCGCTCTTACTCCCTCTCATTCACTTCTTTACTTTCTTCAGATATCCCCTTCTTAGTGTGGCCTCTTATGACTACTCTATTTAAAACTGCAACCCTTTATTTTCCTTCCCAGACTTATTACCCAATAATATACAATACATTTTATTTTTTTGTTTGTCTGCACAAGGGTGGGGATCTTTCCATGTGTTAACTGCTTTATCCCTGGCATCTAAACAAGAGCATGGCAATTAGTAGGTGCCCAACAAATATCTGTTGAATAAATGATGAATGATTGAATGAACACATATTATTAACAGTGGCATAGCCCTTCACTTGAGGACTGTCCCCAGATAGCATCACCAAAGAAGTTGAGTCCAATGATACTGGAAATGACTGGCCATTCTCCATAATTGGGCAAATGACTGCAATGACATGGCAAAAATCTAAGGGCTGGTAAGTAAAGCAGCAGCAATTCTCATGTGTCAAATTTACCATACTCATATTTCTTTTATTCTCAAACAATCAAATCAAACTCAGTGTCTATAAAAAGATTCCTAAAAAGATGAGTGAAGTAAGCCAGAGAGGTTTAATGAGTTTACGTTAAAAATTATATAGTAATGAGATATGCAGAAGTAAAGACATGTTGAGGTTCATTTTTGTCAACAGTATCCCGTTCTCATTTCCGCTCTTCTCAGCCCTTACAGTTATGCATGATCATATGATCAATTCTGGCCAATGAATGTTAGATGAGGCAGTGAAAAACTCCTAACCCCTGGGTAATTCACCCTGCCAAAGAAGTCATGCAGGAAGCTTCAGTCTGAGAAGATGGAGGCAAAAAATTATGGAAGCCAGGATTTCTGAGGCACAATATAGAGGACAGCAGCCCTGGAGATGAGTTTAGACCTACAGCAGGCTTTGTGTTACCAAAAACAGACTCGATTTTCAAAACCACTGACATGTAGGGGTTGTTTGCAATGGAGGTTAGATTAACCTATCCCGGCTAATAGAGTCATACAAATAAATGTAAATATGTATATCAATGTGTAAAAGGAATGGCATAAATTGAGGAAGGAAGGAAGTTTCTGTGTTGTAAAAATTGGAGGATTATGAGCTAAGTAAGGGCAATTTTTTAACGACGTGCAAGAGCGGTCTGTTATGATAAATTGTATATGAGAGGGAATGTAATGACATATATAGAGTGTTGTAATAAGTTGCAACAAAAAGAGGGCTCCAATGAAATGCATATACTAAAAAAACAAACAAACATACAAAAAAACCCACTGCTGTCAAGTTGATTTCAACTCATAGCTACCCTATAGGACAGAGTAGAACTACCCCATAGGGTATCCAAGGAGCGGCTGGTGGATTCAAATTGCAAGGTGGGGGGGTGGTGCTAATTACATGCAAGTTAATCTTCATGTTTGTGCTTGTGCCCATGTTGTGTGTGGTGTGGGTATTAGTCCTTCTTCAGGCACATGTGTTATTTATAATAGTCATATAGCATCACCATCTTTCCTTACTATACCTTAACCCTAGGCCTCCTCTGGTCCACTGGCTTTCTCACACCTTCTCTTGTCCTTCTCACCCTGGGGCACACAGAAACTTCTAAATGTACAACATTCCAAGCATAGGTTGTGGGAAATGAAGAGTTCTATCTCAGGCCATCTCTCTGCCTTATGATACCACTCCTTCATTTTTACTACACTTTGGCTACCACATCATGTTTCCATCTTCTATACCTAACAGCAAGCCTCTCCCAGAATCCCAAGTGGGAAATAGGGCATAAGTCTCTTCTGTTTTTCTGGACCTTCAACGATCTACCACTTTTCTTAGCAGAGCACATGAGGTTAAAGGATTCCTGCACCCTGTACCAGAGCCCTGGCACCATCTTAATCCTATCTTGGCCTCCTCCAAATCATCTTATTGTATTTCTGCAAGTCAAGATTTAACACTCATTACAGACAAAGGAAAACATCTGTTACCACATCCAGTGCTTGTCCCTGCTTGAAAGCTCAGTCATTTACAATATGTTTTCACAGGTTACACAGATTCTTCTACTACCTCTCCCCCACCTGGTTCATAAAGCCTGGCTTTTGCAAATCAAAAGTCTTCATTTTCAGACTATTTTCTAACTGTAAACATTTAAAAACTTTTGAAATAAAAAATTGAGTAAGTGCTTGTTTGTAGGGAGTCTCCCTCTAAAATAATGCATGTCTTGGCTTCAGTGGTAGATATCCCCACCCTGCGTGTCACTCAGGGAATATTAAGGCATCAAAAAATATTGATCTGATTCTTTAAAAATATTTTCTCTGTTAAATAATTTTCCCAGAATCCACTCTATTTCTGAAATACCTAGTTCTCCCAAATAAAAGACCAAACCTCAACCTGGCTAGCTGAAATAAAAAGTTAACCCAGAGAAAATTCACCAGAGCTGGCTTATCCAGCCTGGGGAAAATGACTAACTAGGTATAATCATCCTCCACCAGTCACTGGCCCACACTGTGCCTCCCAGAAGGAAAACTGTTACTTGGATTTAAGACTTAATATCCCATAAGACTGGGGATCCAATACAAAATCTGTGCTACGATTCAGACTCACAAGGCCACCAATTTTTTAACTAAACAGGTGAGTTCTTCCTGCCTACCATCTCCATAGATGACAAGTCTCTGGTACATAATTTACTTCTACTCAATTCTTAGAAATACAGAACTTTAGTACAACATATTATTTTGCTCAACTTTTATCAAAAGAAGAACTATTTTCTATAACATTTAAAACCCTCTTGGCTGAATATGTCTAGGGAAAGAGGTTTTCACATCTCATGAGTGAATGGATTCTATTTTCCAAGTTTTAATTGTTTCATTAAAAAAAAAAAAAAAGTGTCCGGAGGTGAGATAAGAAGGCAGAAAGGGATAGGAGCTGGTTGAATGGACATGGGAAATCCAGGGTGGAAAGGGGGAGTGTGCTGTCACATTATAGGAATAGCAACTAGGGTTACATAACAATGTGTGTATAAATTTTTATATGAGAAACTAACTTGAGCTGTAAACTTTTACCTAAAGCACAATAAAAAAAAAAAAAATTGAGTTGAAACTTGTCTCTCAGTGATTCACCTTCACTAATCAAAGTTTGTCTTTCATAACTGCATAGCATAAATCTAATCCTGCTTCTACTTAAGAGCCCTTCCAATGTTTGAAGATAATCTAACATGACCAACTAAGGGTATTCTTCTTGAGGGTGAACATTTGCACTGCCTTCAGTTTTTCCTTGAATGATACGCCCTTCGGATCCATTATCATCTAGGTTATTATCTACTAATCTCTCTCAAATTTTGCCACTTCCCTCCTAAAATGTCATTCAGTACTAAACACAGCAGAGCAGTGTAGAATATATTAGGAGTTTTTCCTTCAATGATATACTATTTGTTTCTTCTATTAAGGTTTAACATATATACAGTGAGGTGCGTGAAGTCCATAATCTTAGTTATATATACAAGCACACAACACTCCACAAGGTTCCGTTTAATATGGTGCTAATCAATACTCTTCATTACCTAAAGTAACCACTGATCTGGCTTCTATCATCATTGAATATTTTTGCTGTTTTTTAATTCATGTAGAAACATGCAAAATGTGTTCTTTTCTATCTGACTACTTTTGCTCAATATAATATCTGGGAGAATCAGTTTAATCTTTTTTATTTCTCTGTAATATTTTATTATATAAATACACCAAACTCGAAACCAAACTCATTGCCATCGAGTTGATTCCAACTCATAGTGAGCTTATAGGACAGAGTAGAACTGCCCCATAGGGTTTCCAAGGAACGGCAGGTGGATTTGAATTGTCGACATTTTGCTTAGTAGCCTTAGCTCTTAACCACTGTGCCTATAAATATTCAACAATGTATTTATCTAGTCTCCTATTGATGGGCATTTGGGTTATGTCCAATTTGGGACTATTACGAATAAAGTTTCTATGAGCATTTTTGTAAGTCTTTTAATGAACGTATGCATTCATTTCTCTTGGATATGTACCCAGAAGTTAGCTGCTTGGTTATGCGGATGGGAGAGGACATATGTTTGTCTATAGAAAATAAAGACAAACATTTTTCCAAAGTGCTTGCACCAATGTACACTTCCACCGGTAAATTATGCTCCACATTCTCATCAACACTTTGAATTGTCAGCCATGCTGGCAGTGTGGAGTGATATCTCATTGTGACTTTAATTTGTATTTCCCTAATGAGAAATGATGTTGAGCACGTTTTCATATGCTTATTGGCGATTTGGACATCTAGTTTTGATAAGTGCTTGTTCAAATTTTTTTACTCATTTATTAATTGAAGAGCTTTTCATTTTCTTATCAATGTGTTAGAGCTCTTTATAAATACTGGACACTACTCCTTTGTTAGCTATATGTATTGTGAATATGTTCTTTCAGTCTATGACATTTCTTTACACTCTAATAATGATATTCTCAAGGAGCCCTGATGGGTGTTTAGCAGTGCTCAGCTGCTAAACAAAAACTAGGCAGTTCAAACCCACCAGTCGCTCAGCAGGAGAAAGATGTGGCAGTCTGCTTCTGTAAAGATTACAACCTTTGAAATCCTGTGGAGCAGTTCTACTCTGTCCTATAGGGCTGCTCTGAGTTGGACTCAGCAGAATTTTTTTTTTTAATGGTATTCTCTAATGAAGTGAAATTTATCAGTCATTTCTTTTGTCTTTAGTGTTTTCGTTTCTGTTTAAGAAATCTTTGACTACTTAAGGGTTACAGTGATATTCTCCTATGTTTTCTTCTAGAAACCATATTGTTTTACATTTTACATTTACGTCAATAATCTAATAGAAATTAATTTTGTGTGTAGTATAAGATAGGTGCTAAAGTTTACTTTTTTTATATGGATATTCAATTGTTCCAGTATCACTTATTGAATAGCAAATTTTAACTTTCCCCAATGAATTGCAATAATACTTTTGTCATGTAGCAAATGTCCATATACGTGGGGGTCTACTTCTGGGTTGTATTTTGTACCATTGTTTATCCTTATCCTTGCACCAGTACGACACTGATTCATTTGTGATAGCTTTATAGTAAGGCCTGAAATTCAGTAGAGAGAAAGAGAGAGAGAGAGACTGAGGAAACTTCTAGATTTTTTAATTAAGTTTGGATTGAATCTATCAATCAAATGGGAAAGATTGGCATTTTAAAAATATTGTCTTCAATCTATAAATCAGGTGTATCTTTCCATTTATTTAGATCTTCTTTAATTTTTGTCAGCTATGTTTTGTGGTTTTCACTGCAGAGGTCTTGCACTTCTTTGGTTACTTTATTCCTATGAATTTGATATTTTATGTTGCTTAAAAATTTTTATTTTCCAATTGTTTATTGCTAGTATGTATTAGGAGCTCTGGTGGCTTAGTGGTTAAGAGCTCAGCTGATAACCAAAAGGTCAGCAGTTCAAATCAGCAGTTCAAATCCACCGGCCGCTCCTTGGAAACCGTATGGGGCAGTTCTACTCTGCCTTATAGGGTCACTATGAGTCGATATCAACCTGACAGCAACAGGTTTCGGGGTTTTTAGTATATATTAGTTCAAACCTTTTGAAATTCCCTTTTGCGTGGTCAAATACATTTGAATAGCTGTAGTTTTATATGGTTCACCCCAGTAGAAATACAATTCATTTTTATAGATTCACTTGGTATCCAGTGACCTTGATACATTTACCTATTAATTGTAATAGTTCATTTGTAGAGTGTTGTTGATTTTTATGTATACCATTAGTTATATGTAAATAAAGTTGTCGTCTTTCTTTCCAATAATTATGCATTTTATTTATTTTTCTTCCCTTATATCCTTCTAGAACTGTGAATAAAATGATCAATAAAAGTGGTAATAATAGACATTCCTACCTTGTTTCCAACCTCAGAAGAAAAGGGTTCAATATTTTATCATTAAGTGTGATACTAGCTGTAGATTGTTTAAGATATTCTTGATCAGATTAAGAAAGTTTTCTTCCATTTCTAGTTTGCTGAGAAATTTTATCATAAATTTTTTTAAATTTTATCTCAAGACTGCATTGACTGAAATAACAACCTGCCTTTTATCCTTTATTCTATTACTTTGCTGAGTTATATTGATGGATTTTTTAATATAAAACCAACATTTCTTTGTTAGAATAAATCCACTGGTTCATGTCATGGTGTATTATCCTTTTAAAAAATATTGCTGGATTCAATTTGCTATTATTTAATTTAGAATTTTTATATCTGGGTTTATGAGTGATCTTGATCTTATATTTGGTAATGTACTGTCAGGTTTTAGTATCAAATCTATGCTGACCTGATCAAGTAAATTGGAAAGATGTCCTTCTTTATTCTCTGAGTTTGTATAAGATTTGTTTTATTTCTTTCTAAATTATTTGGAGGAATATGTCAGTAAAGTCATCTTTGTCTTCATTGGTTTTTAATTTTAGTTTTAGTTTAATATATATATAATACTATTTACATGTTCTATTTCTTTGGTGGCTCATTTTGCAAAGTTATTTTTCAAGGAATTTATCCACATAATCTGAGTTGTTGTTATTGGTGTTGTGTTGTTTATAGTATCTTTTAATATAGTTTCAATATATATATAGTATCTATAGTAATAGCCCAGTTTCAATTCCTGATAATAGTGTTTTGTCTTTTCTTTCTCCTTTTTTTCTTATGCAGATTTGTTACAGGTTTATCAGATTTAGAAATCTTTTCAAAGAACAAACTTTTAGCTTTGTTAATTTTATCTATTGCGTGATTTTTGATCTTTCATAATTTCTTCTACTCTATTTCTCTTTCTATTTCTTTGTTTCTTCTACTTGGTCTGCTGTTCTTTTTCTAGCTTTTTTTAGAATTTAAGCTTAGAAAGCTGATTTTAACTTTTTTCCCCCTACATATGCAATTAAAACTACAATTTTTGCTCTAAACATTCCTTTAGCTGTTACAGCAGGAATTGTATCTTGCCACTACCTGTTATATCTTAACTAGTACTGGAATTCAGATTCTGCATTTAGGCTTTTAACTGAAAAACACAAATAAAAGGCTTGATATTTATCACTGTGATGCTTTACTCTCACCCTTCAGACTTTTAAATATTCATTATGTTATATAAATAACATTAAAATTATTTCCTGTTTTATCTTAGAAACAACTTGAATACAACTGTTTGTTTATCTTATCTAATACTTCTATTAGCATATTATCTATTGTCTTCAACCAATAGTGGTTATGAGCTCCTCTGCTAAACAAAAGGTCAGCAGTTCAAATCCACCAGCCACTCCCTGGAAACCCTAAGGGGCAGTTCTACTTGTCCTATAGGTCCCTATGAGTCATAACCGACTCCACGGCAATGGCTTTGGTTTTTGTTTTTTGGTAAGTTACACTGGCTAGGCCTAACTACAAATCCTTCTAGGGAAACACTGGAAACTTTGCTTTAATTGATAACTTCATCAATTAACATTTTTAAAACAAATATTCAACTAGATGTTAGAGCATTCTTCATTATTTTGTTCAAGTAATTTCCTCACCTACAAAAGAGGTTGTCAATGGGAGTTAAAGAAGGAAAGATCCTCTAGAGCAATTGTGGTTGGCTTACTTAATTCACCTAAAACACCTAATGTAGTAAAACGCAGTTGTTTGGGACGTGATAATTTGTAAGTCAAAATTATAACTCAATAGTTGTAATAGTAGCTTAGAAATGATATTACAATTTAAAATTATTGCAAGCTAAGTAGATAAAGCATTAGGCTTAAATTTGAAAGCATATGCTGCTAAAGAAAATACAGGTTTCAGATCTGAGCCTTAACAGAAATTCTAATAAAAGAAATCAGCGCATAAAAGAAAGATGCTCTGAAAGTATTTGTGAGAAAATGATAAGATGTAGTTTTCATTTGCACAAATATAACCCCTTTAGTCCCAGTATATCATATATCAATGTTTTACACACTGTAGATCATGCCCCATTGATAGTGAAATCTTTATTAAATCTCAATCACATTTATATATATATACACACACACATACATAAAAAAACTCATTGCTGTAGAGTTGATTCTGACTCATAGCGGCCCTATATTATATATACATATATATATAATTGTTTGTATTAATTGTAAATATTATTTGAAAAACTTTTGTTTTTATTACATATAGATATAGATACACACATATATACAGACTTACACATACACACACAGAGAAGTGTATGTGCGGAGAGACAGAAAATGTATTTCTTTCTATGGGTCACAGTCAAAATAATTTGAAAGCATATCTCAGCATTCATGGGAAAATCTTAGTAATTTACCCACAGCAAGATAGAGTATAGAGCTTGGCACTGGATTCAGCCTTCGGGGCAGATCAGGTGAAGTTAGGCAGATCCAGCTTATAACTTCTAGGGCAGTCAAACTCAGAATTTCCTAGGAGACTTTTTGACTATTGTGCATACAAGCTATCCATGAACACTGGGGCAGACTGAAGCATGACTATACCAATCTATTCACTGGGCTCTGAAAGAGACCTACTCATCTCTCACATAGCTCATTTGGTCATGGCTCCCATTAGTATACTATATTGGCTTCCTTTCAGACTAACTAAATTGACATTTCTTTTGTCTGACCTCTTGGACCTGACAACCTGGATTTTTATTGTCTGTTCATCCTTGGCTTAATTGCTTTTTTTGACCCACTTTGGATTTATTTATTAGGTCTTTGTCAGTTCCCTACCTTACACCCAAGTCTCTGAAGAACCCAGTTTCATTAACTTTCTTCTCTTGATCCACATAGACTATAAGCAGGGAAAGTCCTATTTCCTACCCACTGTTAATAATTATTTCTTTGCACAGTTACTCTGTTATATTGAGACATTAAGTATGCTTTTCCAAGATTCTGGCCAACTTCATTCATACTTTGGATAAGTAGAATGGAAGTCTAAAATGAAACAGAAGCAGCAAAAGTTTCCTAATAAAGGAATATAACTTAGAAATCTACAATTTAGCAGCTAGAGGAGATGGACAAAGGCAAAGCAAGGCAGGTGAAGTCTGTGTGTGTGTGAATATGTGATGGGTTAGTGAGACAAGAGAAGATGGAATAGACAGGCTTCTAGAACCTAATCAGAATGAAATTAGAACAGAATCCTAGTATTGTGCATTGGACCACACAACAATGTAAATGGTATAGGTGGTGTAGATTTTAGTACATAGGTTCAGGAGCTCTCACATGGAGTTTTCTTCTAAGAATAGGTCCCTAAGGTAATGTTCTTTGACTCAGAGAAAGTTTTAAAATTGTAGCAATTCAACTGAGTAAGAGTCTAGAAGTCATCACTTGGGCTAGAATTCTAGATCTGGTAAACAGGAAGCATGACTCCATACCAAAGCTTGACAAACATTGGATCAGAGCTCTCTTACCACTTCCAGCGTCTGCCTGTTATTGTTGTTGTTAGGTGCTACCAAGTTGTTTCATACTCATAGCAACCCTACATACAACAGAAAGAAATGCTGCCTGGTCCTGCGCCATCCTCACAATTGATGCTACGTTTGAGCCCATCCTTGCAGCCACTGTGTCAATCCATCTCGTTGAAGGTCTTCCTCTTTTCCCTGACCCTCTGCTTTGGCCTAAAGCCCAGATTATTCCGAGAATAGATATAGACCATAGACTATACCAACAAAGGGCTCAACTATGTTAGAACTGCACTGGGAAGGGCAGTGGTGGTAGGTAAGTAGATAGCATGGACCAGGGAAATAAGTCAGGAGTTAATGGCACAGAGGGCTGACACTTTTATGAAATGAAATGCCAAGAGGTTGGGTAGGTAGGAGAAAGTAGTTTTAGTGTTGCCCAAATCTTGGAGGTGAAGGAGAAAGGAGAGAGCTTGCAAAAGCAACTGTGCTCAGTGGTTACTCCAGGATCAAGAAATGCCTGTGAGCACTGATGCTGGATCCAATATTGCCTTGTTTGATTGTCTTGAGCAAAACACTTAGCCTCTGTGATCACATAATAAATAAAAAAGGAGGTTGAGAACTGAACTAATTAATAAGTCAAAGATCAATATAAATAAGGTGAAAGACAGCCTGTGCAAATTGTCACCAGGAGAGCACAGAAAGAAGAGATGCTGACATCTTGCAGAGCAGTGATTTCCAGTTTTGGAATTGTGGATCCCCAGGGAGTCCCTAAACTATCGCTAGGGTTTGAACTATATTCAAGTTCATATGCATTCCAGGCATTTTCAATTGATGGGATAATATACTTCCACATATCACTACTCTTCAAATATCTGTAGATAATAAAAGATTAATCAAATATCAATTAATTTAAAAGGTTTACTGGTATATTGAATTCACAGGAATTTATTTTCATTATGTATTTTCTCAGTAACTGGGAATACTAATATATAAAAAGAGCCCTGGTGGTTCAGTGGTTAACAGCTGCAGCAAGCTACAGCTGCTAACCAAAAGGTCAGCAGTTTGAATCCACCAGCAGCTCCTTGGAAACCCTATGGGGCAATTCTACTCTGTCCTATAGGGTCACTATGAGTTGGAATCAACTCGACAGCAATGAGTTTGGTTTGGTTTTTGGTTTAATATATAAAAATACTATCACATATTAGTCTGAAAAAAATGTTTGATGTTAGAAAATATTCTTCATAGTCACCTAGGCTGAGATCTACCACTTGAGAAGAAAGGACTAAGAGTCAACAGCATTCAGAAGAGGAGGCAGCTAGAATTGGGAGTGGGCGTGAGTAGGGCAGTGTGGTGTGATGGAGGGAACTTAGGCTTTGTAACCAGTTCAAATCTCATCTGCACCATTTCCTAGCTGTGGGATCTCGGGAGACTTATTTATCTTTCTAGGACTATTTCATCAATTTTAAAATGATGATAGCATTATTCAAATTTAGAACATTGTTGCAAGGATTAATGACAATGTATGCAATGAATCTGGCACATAATAGCTACTCAATAAATTGTAAGCATTATTGCTACTTCAAAAGAAAATGTAACAAATACTGAGAAACAAATAAGATTCAAAATGAAGAGAAATAAGGAATACTGAAAAATTGGTCAGAGGAATATAGATATAGAGTCAGGGAATAGAGAAGTAAGAAGAGTACTTTACTTCAGATTCACTAAGGAGGTGAATCTGAATAAATTACTTAATCTGTGGACTCCAGTTGCTTCCTCACTAAGGAATTAATTGGACTCAGCTTTAAAATCTTATGATTTTTCAACAATTACTTTTATGGAGAGCAAGAATGTCAACTCCAGATATGGAAGTTGAGTGAGCTGTTGAGAAATTACTCCGCACTCTCCCCAGCTTCCTCTCTCTGCTTCCAGCTCCTCCAAGATCTCACAGAACCTAGAATTAGAGAACAAGCCTGTAACTAGCTATGTTACAGTCACAGAGGATTCTAAAAGTTCCCTCTAAATCAGGCGTGTGGATTTAGAATGAATAACTCAATCTTATTAGTGGTTAGTATTCCATATTATTAATTATTTAACCTATAATATAGATGAATTTCATAGAGTACTAACAGAACTGCCCTGTGTTCCAGGTCCAGGAAGCTGGATATCCACATAGAGGAGAGATTGGAAGGCAGCAAGGCAAACACTATGCAAAACTGTGAAGTGTATAAAGTTTGGAGCACTCTCCTACCTCCTGCTTTCTTTAGTGTATCCCTCTCTTACCTCCAATGTCTTTCTCACTAGGTTTCCGTTATCTTCTTGCTTAAATAAACACCCAACCTGATCTGCTGTATCTCTGAAATACTATGGAATTTCTACCTCCCATTCCCAACCTCCCATTCCCTCAGTGATTGTTTTCTTCACCTTTATGTCGTCTACTCTACCACACACACACCTCTTCATGATACATTGCTGTAATTTCTTCAAGTTAAATAGGATAGAACTCTTTTTTATTAATAGCTGTATAAAATAATACCGTACAAACACACTATGAAATATAATACACCATAATTTGTTCAACTATCTTCCTACTTAAGGACGTTTATTTGATCTGCTTTTATTTCTATGAATAATCCTGCCGTCCCCAAGAATATCAACTTACACATGTCTTTATATAGTCATGCTTTTATTTCTACAGGACAGAGTCCCATTGTGTAGTATTTATAGTTGAAAAATGTGCTTTTAATTTTAATAACTGCTTCCAAATTGATTTCTACAAGTGCCTGCAACAATTCACTTTTGTACCACCAATATTTGAAAACATAATTTTTCTATGATCCCTATCAACAGTAAGTGTTATCATCCTTTTGTAATTTTTTGCCAATGTAAGTGTAATATAAATTCTCAATCTGATTTCCCTTAACATTTCCTTGAAAATTGGGAAGAGGGGGCAGTTAAGCTTCTTTTCAAATATTTATTTATGACTTGGATTTTCTGTCTCTGAAATGCCTGTTTCTAAATTTTACTCATTTTCCTGTTTGGTGGTTTGTTTCTTTATTGTAAATTTGTAAGACTTTTTGTATATCATAGATGGTTTTCATAACCTGTATTAAACCAGTTGCTGTTGAGTTGATTCCAACTATAGCAACCCTATAGGACAGAGTAGAACTGCTTCATAGGGTTTCCAAGGAGTGGCTGGTGGATTCGAACTGCTGTCCTTTTGGTTAGCAGCCAAGCTCTTAATCACTGCGACACCAGGGCTTCAAACTATGCATACCTATTTTGAAAATATTTCCCCTAACTAGAGTTTATCTACTGACTTTGCTTTTGCCACACAAACACACACACACACAAAGATTAATTTTTATATAGCTGAATACAGCTATATATTCTTTTAAAAACATCTGCATTTCCTATCTCTTTTATATAAGAAAAAGTTTTATTTCATATTCCCAAAATTTCTTGAATTATCCTTTTTTTTTTTTTAAACATTTAAGTTTATAATGTAGCTAAAACTTACTTTAAATATAGTGTGATATAGGGGTTTAAATTTCTTTCTTTCTAGACAGCCATTTGGGCTGATATTGCTTATAAATCAAACCATAGTCTTACTACCAAATTGAAAGTCCAGCTTTGCAATATATTAAATTTGCAGGAGTACCAGAAGGCCAATCTAGTATTATACTATTTTTATTATGATGACTGGAGGTAGTTTGACTATTGTACTCAATTCTTCACTCTCTCTTGCCATGTGCCAGTACACAAGAGTGGAGTGAGCATATTTCTCATTTCATTAATGCTGGGCCTGACCACCTGCCTTGTTTTTACCAATGATATCTGGGCAAGAGTGACAGATTGCCAGTTTCAGGACAAGGTCATTGTGCTTCAGTGACCCACCATGAGAAGAGCATGCCCTGGGGCTGCTGCTGGTCCAAGAAGAATATAGAGACATGTGGAGCAAACCTGAAACCAATATGAAACCTGGACCTCAAGCCCAGCCAATAAAAAACATGATTCAAAGCTATCCCGGCCAACCTGCTGACACATGAGAAGAAAAATAAATGTATGTTACTGTAAGCCACTGAGTTTTTGGGTGTTTGTTATATATTATTATGGCAACAAAATATGATTGATACATATGACTGTAGTATGATTTAATATCTAGCAAAGGAATCCATTACTATTTTTTTCCATATAATTTTAGCTATACTGAGATGTTTATTCTTTCATAAGAAATTATACCTACAATTCAGAGGTTAAATTTTTTTTCAAAAAAAGATAAAATGAAGTTGCAGTTTATAATTATATCACATATTTTTCCATTTTATTCAGATCTTATTTTATATTCTATAATGAAATTTTACAGTTTTCTTTATATGGGTCCTTTATCACTTAGTTTGTCTATATTTGAAATGACTTATTTTCCCATTTCTATTTCTAGCTTGTTACTGCTGCTGAAGATAAAAGGTAATTTTTTTTTTTGCATATTAACCTTACAATCAGCTACTTCATCAGATTCCCATATAAAACTTACTAGTTTTCTTTACTAGGGTATTGAATTTTTAAGTTGTCTGATATTAGTAGGATAAAAGATACTTTTAGCTTTTCTTCGTAATAGTTACTGAAATTTTTTTCACATTATTGTTTTACTGTGGACAAAATCATGGTGAGCAACATAATCACAACATGGATAAGGTACTAAACATATAAATTAGACATGTTATGGAGAAAATAAATGCATTATTATATTAGAATTAAACGTAAAAGTGTTTGGTAATATTAGAGTTAAACTAGATATATCATTGTAGACTAAAGAAAGACACATTAGGCTCTATAACTAGGTGGTCTAGCAAGGGAGTCATATTACCTACCAAAATATCCATGTGGAACAAACTACTTTGTTCTTCTAACACCTAGATTTTGATCTTCAATAATACTTTCCACTGAAAGCAGCCTGATCTGTGGTGCAGGGGAAAATCAAGAAGTGCCTGGACTTTGTTGTTGCTAGTAAACAAGGATGCTGTTAAAATGCCTGGGGGTAGTGCTGAAAACACTAAGGAATGTCTAAGGGGTTTGCATTGGCCAATTATAGCAACATGAACACCAAAAGGAAAATAAAAATGTGGGTTAACTGGAAAAGGTTGTGTTTGGAAGAAGATAGTAATCTAAAATGGTATTTATAAAAGAAACATGGAAAGCTAATGCAACAAGAATTGACCAATTGGTATATTTTTAATGAAAGAGCAGTTTTAATTTATGTAGGTATTCTGTTTAGTTTATTAAGTACATATTTATTTATAGAACATAAATGTGTTTTCTCTACCAAAGTAAACTAGAGTAGGTAGAGAAAGTTGGAAATAGACTGAATAATTTCAGAGAATTTAGAAAAAATGGGAATGATCTGCAAGAAGAAACTTTATATTGCTCCTGAGGAATATTAAAAACAGATGAAAAGCATGCTGTGGAAGCCTCAATATCATAAGTGTATCAATTTTCCTCAGTTCAGTGTATATATTTATTGTGCTCCCAATAAAAATAAAGTTGTTGCTTTTTTTTGTTTGACTGGCAATCTAATTCTAAAGTTCATAATAAAATTTATTTTAAAAAATAAAGAAGAAGAATTTTTAAAGCCTATTCTTAGCAGATATGTTTTTAAAAGCTGTAAAGTACAATAATTTTATAAGTTTATTGTTGTTGTTGTTAGGTGCCATCAGTTCTGACTCATAGCTACCCTACGTACAACAGAACAAAACACTATCCAATCCTGCGCCATCCTCACAATCTTTGTTGTGCTTAAACCCATTGTTGTAGCCACTGTGTCGATTCATCTCGCTGAGGGTCTTCCTCTTTTCTGCTGACCCTCTGCTTTACCAAGCATGATATCCTTCTCCAGGGACTAGTCCCTCCTGATAGCATGTCTAAAGTATGTAAGACAAAGTCTTGCCATCCTCACTTCTAAGGAGTATTCTGGCTGTACTTCCTGCAAGACAGATTTGTTCCTTCTTCTGGCAGTCCATGGTCTATTCAATATTCTTCGCCAAGACCATAATTCAGAGGCATCAATTTTTTTCCATCTTACTTATTCATTGTCCAGCTTGCACATGTATATGAGGCAATTGAAAACACCATGGCTTTAGTCAGGCACAATTTAGTCCTCAGAGTGAGATCTTTGCTTTTTAACATTTTAAAGAGGTCTTTTGCAGCAGATTTGCCCAATGCAATGTGTCTTTCGATTTTTCAACTGCTGGTTCCATAGGCTTGATTATGGATCCAAATAAATTGAAATCCATTACAACTTCAATATTTTCTCTATTTGTCATGGTGTTGCTTATTAGCCCAGTTGTGAGGATTTTGGTTTTCTTTATGTTGAGGTGTAATCCATACTGAAGGCTGTAGTCTTTGATATTCATCAGTAAGTGCTTCAAATCCTCTTCACTTTCAGCAAGAAAGGTTGTGTCATCTGCATATCGCAGGTTGTTAATGAGTCTTCTTCCAGTTCTTATGCTTAGTCCAGCATCTTGAATTTTTTGCTCAGCATGCAGATTGAATAAGTATGGAGAAAGGCTACAACCCTGATGTACACCTTTCCTGACTTTAAACCATGCAGCATCACCTTGTTCTGTTCAAACGACTGCCTCTTGATCTATGTACAGGTTCCTAATGAACACAGTTAACTGTTCTGGAATTCCCGTTCTTCACAATGTTATGCATAATGTGTTATGATCCACACAGTAGAATGCCTTTGCACAGTCAATAAAACACAGGTAAACGCCTGTCTGGTATTCTCTGCTTTCAGTCAAGATCCATCTGACATCAGCAATGATATTCCTTGTTCCACGTCCTCGTCTAAATCTGGTTTGAATTTCTGGCAGTTCCCTGTTGCTGTACTGCTGCAGCTGCTTTTGAATGATCTTCAACAAAATTTTATTTGAATGCGCTATTGATATTATTCAATAATTTCTGCAGTTTGTTGTATCACCTTTCTTTGGAGTGGTACAAATATGGATCTCTATCAGTCGATTGATCAGCTAGTTGTCTTCTAAATTTCTTGGCATAGATGAGTGAGCACCTCCAGTGCTGCATCTGTTTGTTGAAACATCTCAATTGGTATTCTGTCAGTTCCTGAAGCCTTTTTTTCACTAATGCCTTCAGTGCAGCTTGGACTTCTTCCTTCAGTATCATTGGTTCTTGATCATATGCGACCTTCTGAAATGGTTGAACATCAAACAATTCTTTTTGGTACAGTGACTCTGTATATTCCTTCCATCTTCTTTTGATGCTTCCTGCATCATTTAATACTTTGCCCTTCACTATTGCAACTCAAGGCTTAAATTTTTTTCGTCAGTTTTTTCAGCTTGAGAAATGCCAACAGTGTTCTTCCCTTTTGGTTTTCTAACTCCAGGTCTTTGCACATTTCATTACAGTACTTTGTATTGTCAAACTGCCCTTTGAAATCTTCTGTTCAGCTCTTTTGCTTCATCGTTTCTTCCTTTTGCTTTAGCTACTCAACATTCAAGAGCAAGTTTCAGAGTCTCTTCTGACATCTATTTTGGCTTTTCTTTCCTTCCCATCTTTTCAATTACTTCTTGTTTTCTTCGTGTATGGTGTCGTTGATGTCATTGCACAACTCATCTGGTCTCCAGTCATCAGTGTTCAAAGCATCAAATCTATTCTTCAGATGGTCTCTAAATTCAGGTGGGATATACTCAAGATCATACTTTGGCTCTCGTGGACTTATTCAAATTTTCTTCAACTTCAGTTTGAACTTGCATATGAGCAATTGATCATCTGTTCCACAGTCAGCCCCTGCCCTTGTTCTGACTGATGATATTCAGCTTTACCATCATCTCTTCCCACATATGTAGTTGATTTGATTCCTGTGTATTCCATTAGGCAAAGCTCACATGTATAGTTGCCATTTATGTTGTTGAAAAGGTATTTGCAGTGAAGAAGTCATTGGTCTTGAAAAATTCTATCATTCGATCTCTGGCATTTTTTCTATCACCAACCCCATTTTTCCCTAAATGTCTGTCAGTTTGTCATACTGTGCTGGCTTGCTTGTTGCTGTGATGCTGGAAGCTATGCTACTGTTATTTCAAATACCAGCATGGTCACCCATGGTGGACAAATTTTAGCTGAGCTTCCAGCTTAAGAGTCGGAAGAAGGACCTGGCAGTCTACTTATGAGAATTTAAAAGTTTATAGAAAGTACCGAAACAATGTGCAAATCATTTTTTTTTTTTTTAGTGTCTTAAAACAACACAAATTTATTACCTCATAGTTCTGTAGGTTAGAAGTTCAACACAAGTCTCACTGGGCTAAAATAAAGGCATCAGCAGGGCTGCTTTTCTTTTTGAATGGTGTAGGGGAGAATCCATTTCCTTACCTTTTCCAGCTTTTAGAGGCTACCTTCTTCCATCTTCAAAGTCAGCAACGTTGCATCTCTCTGTATATTTCTTCTGTTGTCACACTTCCCTCTCACTCTCTTCTTCCTTCCTCTTCCACTTTTAAGGACCTCTGTGATTACATTGTGCCCACCCAGATAATCCATGAAAGGAACTTTTTAAATGATAAAGACAAAATTTCAAATTAATGGGAAAAATTATTAATGAATAATATTGGACAGCAGGATAATTGTTTAGAAAATAAGGAAGTTTGATCCCAAATGCACCACTTACATTTAAATATGTATAATAAAATTTTAAATATAAAAATTGAAATTATAAAATTTTTAGAAGTCTTATAAATATCGCTTCTCAATTTAAAAAAAATCTTAGTTCCATGGGGTTTTTTGTTTTGTTTGTTTGTTTGTTTGTTTTTTAATGGATGCTGGACAGTAGCTTATTTATGGAAAATAGCACCTATGATGATTAATTTTAAATTGCTGAATGATCTCTCACAGCTGTGGATGGAATTGCCAATGGCCAATAGAAACTGCTCGTTAGCACCCTTCTCAAGGACATGTGCCCTTGCTGCTGTGCCTTAGTTACACCTCTGATGCTGGATAATTTTCATGTTTTTTCTTCTTTTTTTTTTTGCTTGAAATTGAGCAAATTGGCTTTTCCCTTTTAATATATTAATGAGGTGAACTGTATTTATAGCTTTTCTAATGTTAAACTATTATTTCATTTTTGGGAAAAATAAAATTTGGTCATGGTTATTGTCATGAATTGAATTGTGTCCCCCAAAAATACCTGTTAACTTGGCCAGGTTATGATTCCCCGTATTGTACTGTTGTCTACCATTTTGTCATCTGATGTGATTTCCCTATGTGTTGTAAATCCTATCACTATGATGTAATAAGATAGATTAGTGGCAATTATATTGATGAGGTCTAGAAGATTAGACAGTGTCTTACACCAATCTCTTTTGAGATATAAAAGAAAGAAGCGAGCAGAGAGACATGGGGACCTCATACCATCAAGAAAGTAGTGCCGGGAACAGAGGGCATCCTTTGGACCTGAGGTTCCTGCACTGAGATGCTCCCAGACCAAGGGAAGACTGATGACAAGGACCTTCCTCCAGAGCTGACAGAGAGAGAAAGACTTCCCCTGGAGCTGACACCCTGAATTTGGACTTTTAGCCTATTGGACTGTTCTCTTTGCTAAAGCCATCCACTTGTGGTATTTCTGTTATAGCAGCACTAGATGACCAAGACAGTTATCTAATGTTTTAATTTATTTATTTAGTTGAGTTGCAAATAGTGTCTTTCAAACTATTCTATGATCATGAGTGACATCAGTCTATGATTTTAATTTTTTCATACTGTATTTGGTTTAGTATCAAGGTTATACTGTTTTCATAAAACAAGTAGCAAAACAGCTATTTATTTTTCTATTCTCTGGAAGAATCTGTATAGAACTGGAGTAATCTGTAAATAACTATTTGGTAGAAGGCATGTCTAAAGCCATCTGATTTCATTTGTTCTTCATGGGAAAAATTTAACTTCTGATTTGATTTCTTTAATAGTATTGAGACTTCCAGTTTTCTACTTTGAGTAAATTTTGAAAATTTATATTTTCAATGGATGTGCCAATTTCATCAAGTTTTTCACTCTTCCATAACTGCTGTGTAACAAACCACTGCAAAACCATGGCTTGAAACAACATAATAATTTATTATGCTCACTAATCTGCAATCTGGCTACAGTTTCATGGGATGGCTTGTTTCTGCTCCACATGGCATTAGCTGGGGACTGTAACTGAAGCTGAGTGATCCATTTCCAAGATGACTCACTCACATTGCCAGTAAGCTCTCTGCCGAGACCTGAGCCAGGACTTTGGACCAGGGCCTCAGTTCTCTTCCATGTGGGCATCTCCATGGAACTGCTTGGATTTCAACACAGCCTGAGGGATTGGTTCCAAGCATGAGCGTTTCAAGACAGGAAATGCAAACTGCCAGTCTCTTTAAGCCTTAGTCCAGAAAGAGGCACACCATCATTTCTGCTTACTCTATTGGTCAAATCATCACAGAACTATTCCAGAATCAAGGGTAGCAGACATAGACCCCTTAATAGGAGTGTCAGGTAAGGTCTCTTGAGTCTATCACATCAACTTATATAAAATTATTCATATAGTTCTATTACCTTTTAATTCTTCATCATGTCTGTAGTAACATTTCCATTTTCATTCTTAATAATGTTTATTTGTACCTTCCTTTTTTTACCCCCTTCATTTTTTGAAGGCTTGCTATTGAATCGATATTTTGTTACTTTTTTCAGGGAATCACATTTTAGCTCAGTTAACCCTCTCTATTGCACTTCTACTATTTTTTCAATCTCTTTTTTTTTTAATTGTTTTAATCCATGTATTTTTGTAAGGTTAATTCTGTCATTATTCTAATTTTTTTTCTTTTGCCTGCTTTTTCCTTTAACATAAGCATTTGAAGTGATGTATTTTATCTTTAAGTAACTGTAGAAAAGAGTTAACATGGCAGGCCTGACTGTTATCCTTGGAAAGTCTTGCTTACAAGGTGGTTTCTTGGCTGGCATCTAGGAACTTGGATTTTGGGAGGATTGCCACCATTAACTGAGAAGAGTGGCTCACTGCACCTAAACTCTTTGTACAAATGATATACTCTATGCTGAACAACTGCTGTCTGAGAGTTTGGAATTTGGGTACTTGCCAGGCAGGGGGTGCCAAGGTGACCACCCCCCAATAGACATCCTGGGTCCTAAGTCTCTTTAATGAGCTTCCCTGGCTAGCAACACTTCACATGTGGTCACAACTCAGTGCTGTAGGAATTTAGCATGTTCTTGTTTTATTCTGCTGGGAGAGGACCCTTGGAAGCTTGCACTCAGTTTCCCCCCAGACTTCACCCCATGTACTTTTTCCCTTTGCTGATTGGGCTCCATGTACTTTCACTGTACTAAGTCACAGCCATCACATGCTGAGTCCTGTGAGTCCTGCCGGAAAATTAGCAAACCTGAGGGTGGACTTGCGGACCCCTAACACAGTGTACTTTAGCCCCATCCTACATATTTTGATATGTAGTCTATTCATAATCACTCAATATTTTCTAATTTCCATTATGATTCTTTTCTTGGACTAATTTTGTATTTAGAAAGATGCTTTAAATATCTAATTATATTCTCTTTCAAATACTTTTATTATCAGTTTCTAACTTAGTTGCATTATGGTCAGAGAGCCAGTATATGGTATCAAGTCTTTGATATTTGTTGAGACTTATTTCAAGGCCCAGTATATGTTCCATTTTCGTAAATGTTGCAGATGTGCTTAAAAAATGAATATTCTCAAATCATTAGTTGCAGTAATATGTATGTGCATACAAATACAAAATACGGACTTCAAGAAAAACAAACTGCTAAAGGAGTCCCTTTGGCTACATCAATTAGAAGAAAAAAAAAGAGTTCCTCCTCTTGGAAATTCCTAGGTATTTCAACTAGGAAGAAATTTAAAATAGGGAATTAGCTACCTCTAAAACAATTAGAGGGGCCCTGGTTGTAAAGTGGTTAAGAGCTTGGTTGCTAACCAAAAGGTGAGCAGTTTGAATCCACCAGCTGCTCTTTGGAAACCCTGTGGAGCAGTTCTACCCTGCCCTATAAGGTCACTGAGTCAGAATCAACTCAAAGGCAATGGGTTTGGTTTCGGTTGGATTTAAAAAAATTAGAAGGCCTAACAGATCAAAGGTCAAGGAAAATCATCACTAGTGCTTAAGAAACCAGGACATCCTAGGAATGACTGAACACTCTCACAATGATTTTGGCTTCCTGCAGTACAGAGGAGTATGAGCCCCTAAGAAGACTTAGATGCCTCTGCAATTTTCCAAAGCCTACTCATCACTTCTCTCTCCAGAAGAGTAAAGACTTCTGCTTCTCCTCTCCTCAAAATTTTACAGGACAGCTTCTCATGGCAGAATCTAAACCAGAAATCTTAGAATACAGAATTTTAGTAAGTATATATCACAAACTTCCTGTCCCTGAAAAACAGGAGAAAGCATAAAAAGAAGTGAGGATGAATGCTGGTTAAAAAACACTCAAGCAGCGGACTTCCGGGCAACATGGTGTTATAGTCAGAAGCACCATGCCATCCGTCTACAGCAAAGATCAGAAAAACTAAGTCAAACAGAGTCACACATCAATCCTGAAACCCTAAGCATCAAATGAAGAGATAAAGAACTCAGCCAAGCACTGAATGGAATAAGAAACTTACTGAGAACACAGAGCAAGGAGCGATACATGCAGAGGTCCCCTATCAGCTACCACAGCACGGATCCGCCGTCTTGGACTCCTATCGGAGATCAGCAAACGGGGGGTATGAGAAAGCAGCTTCACGGAGCTTCCAGGAGGAGACAGAACAACTGGTAACCAGAAACACAGGCTTTCCCACCCCCACCCTTCTTCACCCCCACTTAGCCTCCTCTGCTTCCTGCAGCCACAGTCTCTTGGCCGGGAAGCCCCCTGGTGTCGCTTTGATTCCACTCACCCACAATGGCCAGCTCCCTGAGTGCCTTTTGTTGCCTGCTGGTGTTGCTTCATTCCACTTTAGATTTCTTCCTTACCTCTCACCACCTCCCCCTCCTTTCTCTCAAATACCTGGCTCTGTGTGCTATCTTTGCTTCTTCCTAAAAGGCTGCGAAACACTGCTCGACTGTGAGACTGCTTTCCGGCCTGTACTGCCATGCTGGTAGGACCCCCAGGGCTTTTTCGTTTGTTTGTTTGCTCTGATTGGTTCTCTTTTGATTTGTTTTTTTGTTTTTCTTTTCTTGGCTTGGGAGCCCCTTCTAGCCAGGCAGTACCGCATGGCTTGGAAGCTACTCCCTTACTCTGCACAGATGCATAGGTACATCCCTAGGGGCATTTCTTTCTTTCTTTTTTTGGTTTTGTTTTTTTGTTTTGGTTTTTTTTGTTTGTTTGTTTCTTTGTTTTGTTTTCTTCTCTCCCTTATTTCCTTTTTGTCTTTCTTCATTTCTAGTTTCTTGATTTATTCATTTTTTCTTTTACCTTTTTTTCTTTTTTTTACTTTTGTTTTTCCTCAGTTCTTAGTCTCTTCTCTCTCCACTCCAATAGCAAACTCCCTTAGCACTCTTTTTTGTTTGTGTGTATGTTTTTGGCTCCTGTTCCTCACTCCTCTCTCTCCTCTTTCCCATACCCATCTTAGCTCCACACATCACAATCTACCCCCTCCTTCCTGACAACCTGCACCATGCACTGAACATCATAATTCCGAGCAGCACAGGCACAGCCTACTGGAATCAGCCCTGCACTGATTCCTGATTCCCACTGTCAGCCCTGGTACCTGCCACAAACAACCCATCCCAGCAACTCCCCTTCAGCTGGACCTGCCCTGCTGTATCATATCTGAGCGACTAACCCTGCACACTGGAGAAGGAGATGAAAAGTATTCTATCCACAGACAAGAAAATAACAAAGAACCCACAGCCCACCAGCTCAGAAGTAACCAAATAAAACAAAAAAAGCAGGACTAAACAAACAAATCTACAATAAATAAATGAGGAAAATAATGACTGAATGCCCTGAGGACAGCAGACAATATAAAAACATTTACAAAAACAGGACAGGATGGTTCCAATAGGCCTCCAAAATAAAACACCAGATGAGCTTCCAGTAGAAGAAAAGGCACTAGACCTAACTGATAGGGAATTAAAATCTCTAATATTCAGAATTATCCAAGAGTTTAAGCAAAAAGCAGACAAAAATGAGGAAAAAATAGACAAATTCATGGAAAAGGCAGACAAATTCATGGAAAATACAGACAAAAAATGGAAGAATTCAAGAAAATCATACAGGAACAAAATGCTAAAATAAATTCACGATTAGAAACCATATAAAAACAACAACTAGAAATCCAAAAGATAAACAACAGATTTCAGGAATGGACAGTGTCATAGTAGGGCTGAGGAGTAGGTTTGAAATGATGGAATATAGGATCAGTGGAATTGAAGACAAACACTTGGCTACAACTCTGTTTAGGAAAAATCAGAAAAAAGAACGAAGAAAAATGAAGAAACCCTGAGAATTATGTGGGATATAATCAAAAGCAAAAATCTGCAAGTGATTGGAATTCCAGAACAGGGGGAGAAAACAGAAAACACAGAGAGGATCATTGAAGAACTGCTGAAAGAAAACATCCCCAATATCATGAAAGATGAAAAGGTGGCCATCCAAGAAGCTCAACGAACCCCCATAGAGGATAGACCCTAAAAGAAAATCACCAAGGCATAGCATAATCACACTCACTAAAACCAAAGACAAATGAAGAATCCTGAGAGCGGCTCAAAAAAACAAAAAGTCACATACAGAGGAGAAACAGTAAGACTAAGCTCGGATTATTTGGCAGAAAACTTGCAGGCAAGAAGCCAATGGAATGACATACATAAACCCTTGAAAGAAAAAAATTGCCAGTCAAGAATAATATATCCTGTAAAACTCTTTCCAAATATGATGGAGAAATTAGGTCATTTCCAGATAAACAGAAATTAAAGGACTATGTAAAAACCAAAACAGACTTATAAGAGTTATTAATGGAAGTCCTTCAATCTGAGAACAAACAACATGAGACCACAGATTGAATCTAGGACACAGGATTGTACTACCCAGATACCAACCTAAGAAATGAAGTCTTAAGGACTATGCAACAGCAAAAGAATTACAACAGGGAACCAGAGTGGTTAATCTGTAAATGACAACAGCATCAGAACAATGAAAGAGGGAATAGACGGTATAGGTATAGAAACTTCTAATGGAGAGGAAGGCAAGGCAATACAAAGTAATAATAGACTGGTTCAAATCTAGGAAGATAAGAGTGAATTCCAAGGTAACCACAAAGAAAGTTAAGAAATCTACTCATCAAAATAAAGAAGAAAAACATAAAGTCTCAGTAAAAACAAAACCTACAAAAACAGAAGAAATGAAAAAAATCCATAAACAAAAGGAACTCAGCACAGGAGAATAAGAGGAACAAAGAAAACGTCAGTACCACAAAAAAAAAAAAAAAAAAAAAAAAAACCACTACAAAATGCGCTCCCACTCCTAGGAACATATCCTAGAGAAATAAAAGCCATCACACAAATAGACATATACACACCCATATTCCTGGCAACATTGTTCACAATAGCAAACAGATGGAAACAACATAGATGCCCATCAACAGATGAATGGATAAACAAACTATGGTACATATACACAATGGAGTATTATACAAAGATAAAGAACAATGATGAATCTGTGAAGCATCTCATAACATGGATGAAACTGGAGGACATTATGCTGAGTGAAATAAGTCAATCACAAAAGGACAAATATTGTATGAGACCTCTACTGTAAAAACTCATGTAAAAGTTTACACACAAAAAGGAAAAATCTTTGTGGGTTACAAGGGATGGGAGGGGTGGGGGGGAACTAAAGAGATAAGTGGTAACTTTGGTGAAGGGTAAGACATACATATTACTGGGGAAGCCAGCACAACTTGTACAAGGAAAGGTCATGGAACCTCCATAGACACTTCCAAACTCCCTGAGGGACTGAACTGCTGGGCAGAGGGCTGTGGGGACCATGGTCTCCGGGAACATCTAGCTCAATTGGCATAACGCGTTTATAAAGACAATGTTCTACATTCTACCTTGGTGAGTAGCGTCTGGAGTCTTAAAAAGCCTGTGAGCAGCCATCTAAGATACTCCACTGGTCTCATCCCTTTGGGAGCAAGGGAGAATGAAGAGAACAAGATAGAAGGAAAAGACTAGTCCAAAGGACTAATGGACCACAGCTACCACAGCCTCCAACAGACTGAGTCCAGTACAGCTAGATGGTGCCCTGCTACCACCACTGACTGCTCTGACCAGGATCACAACAGAGGGTCCTGGACAGAGCTGGAGAAGGATGTAGAGCAAAGTTCTAACTCACAAAAAAAGACCAGATTTACTGGCCTGACAGACTGTAGAAACCCCGAGAGTATGGCCCCTGGACACCCTTTTAGCTCAGTGGTGAAGTCACTCCTGAAGTTCACCATTCAGCCGGGGATTGGACAGCCTCATAAAACAAAATGGGACTAATGAGGCACAGCAGTCCAGGGACAAGGACTATAAGGCAAGAGGATACAGGAATGCTGGTGATAGTGAACCCAAGGTTGAGAAGGGAGAGTGTTGACATGTCGTGAGGTTGTTAACCATAGTCATAGGGCAATATGTGTAGTAACTGTTTAATGAGAAACTATTTGTTCTGCAGACCTTCATCTAAGGTACAAAAAAAAAAAAAAAAAAAGAATTATCTATGTAAGATCAAATTGACAACAGCAATCAAAAGGTTTGATGGGAAACCTAGGGGGCAGTGAGTTGAAGGTAATAATGATGGAATAATTTGGAAAAGGGTGGTGAGGATAGCAGCACAACTGGAAGAATGTAATAGATGTCACTGAATTGTGCATGTAGAACTTTTTGAAATGGTGTAATTTTGGCTATGTATATTTTCACCAAAAAAACGGTCCTCCAAGTTTGAAAAGGGGGAGTGTTGACATGTCGTGGGGTTGTTAACAAATGTCATAAAACAATATGTGTACTGACTGTTTACGGAGAAACAATTTGTTCTGTAAACCTTCATCTAAAGTACAATAAAAGAAAATCAAAAAGAAAAATACATGCAAGCAAACATACAAAAACAATTACAAAATAGGAACAAAACCCCACAATATGCAGCACAGTAGACCAAAACTAAATGATAGGTGCCCTGTCCTACAGGCAGATTCAGCACTACAGCAATGTATATGGCTTAGAGAGCTGGACTTTAGTCCCTACTTGAGCCTTGTCATCATGGCTCCTTTGTATGGGAGACAACATCACCGGCTTTGAATGTTCTTGGGTCAAGCTTATTAATTTTATTGTTCAGGTATTCTCCACTCTTACTGATTGTGGGCTGATCTATCCATTAAGGAGAAAGAAATGTTATAATCTTTCATTTTTGACTATGATAGTAGGTCTGTTACTTTCTTCTTGGAATTCTGTCAAATTTATATATTTTAAAACCACCAGGTTCATACAATTTTAGAATTGCTTTGTCTTCCTGGTGAATGAATATTTCATCAATGTACAGTGATCCTATTTACCTCCGATAATGCTTTTTGCCATATTGTTGTTGTTAGATGCCCTTCAGTAGGTTTCGAATCAGAGCGACCTTAAGAATTACAGAATGAAACATTGCCTGTGCCATCCTCACAATCAATACTTTTTGCCCTAGATTCTATTATATCTGATAGTAATATGGGCACAAGCAGCTTTCTTCGAATGTATTTGTCAGGGATATCTTCTTTCTATCTTGTATCTTTCAATCTTTGTGTCCTTATATTTTAGGTGAATGTCTTTAAATAACACACAGCTAGTTTTTGAAAATTCTTGGCTTTTAATTGGAAAATTTGGATATTCACATTTATTGTGATGACCTACTTGATTGAATTAATTTCATCATATTATTTGTCTTTTTCTATATTTTATTCTTTTTTTCTCTCTCATTTGTTACATTCTTTAGTATAGATTGAGTTTTGTTGTCGCTGTCTTTTCCTTAAACTATTCCTTTGCTAGTTTGGAAGTTACATAGCCTGCTTTTATTCATTAGTGTATACCTTGAAATTTTAACAAGACAATTAAACAGTTTCTAGGTGTAAAGAGTGTAACATCCCCTCCTAAGTAATACAGTTAGATTGTACAATTGTAACACTTTAAGTCTAATGACTGCCCTAACAAATTACATGCACTTTTTCTGAGGATTTTAATTCTATTTTTTCTAATCATGCAAAATAGACATTACTACTGTTGTTACAGTTCACATTAGTTTTGATTTGCCATGTGTTTCCTTTTTCCAATAAGGGATCCAATAAACAGCACATTTCTTACCTGTTCAGGTCCTAAACTAATTAAGAGACAGGTCAGGAAAATTTAAGCATATGGGCAACAAAAACATGGCTGATATTTGAAAATGTGGGCTTCACGACGTTGAGGCACAGAATAAGACAAAGTTACCCATCCAGTCACAGCAGCAGTGAATAATGAGGGCCTGTCTATGTGGGAATACTCTGTAAAATAGAGGAGCAGAGTGGAGGGTGTGCTTCCTTCAAGTAATCAAACCTCTGCTCACAAAAACTGTAAAGCTAATAAAAAATGAATCAGTCCACAGCGCCAATACTTTTGTCATATATTAAGGGCCCTATAATAATAAGCTAGGGTCTCTATGAGTCAGAATTGAGTTGATGGCAATGAGTTTACAGGTATAATAATACGCATTATAATCATTGTAAAAGCATTTCTGTGGTCTGTCTGCTTCTAAAGGTGTGAAGCTCAAAATAAAACAATTAGGAAGCTTAACTTTTTGCTCTATTTAAAGGATGGGCAAATACTCCATAAGGATTGTCCTATTTTGGAGAATGGAATGGTGACAGGAGTCTGAGAATTAAACTGACTCTGTGTGCTTCTAGAATAAAGTTGTTCTCTAAAACCCACAAACTAGTGGACTGAGGGTTTGGAGTGCAGGTGAGCAAGTGTAGATCCTTATTTATATAGACCAGGCATGTCGATTGTTTGCAAGTGAAGAAATGGGATGTCATTTATACTGATAGTGGGGATAACCCTTACTGTGATTCCACAGTCTTGTCTCTGCATTCTAGTATCAGAAAGTGCAGAGACTGAAATAGTCAAAGTGTACCATCTCTATGGATTTGCTTCAGCCAAAAGCTAAACCCTTGTCTTCATCTGCGTGGATGTCTTGAAGAAGTTGAGGTGTCAAAATTGGACAGAGAAAGATCATGGGGAAGAGTTCATTGAACTTTTAATGCCACAGCTGCTATTCAATGTAATGGGAAGAAATAAGCCACCTAACGCAGGGAGAGAGGCGGAGCCTGGCCACAGTAAGAGACGAATGGCTTGTGTGAGAAAGAGTTGGCCAGAGAACGGTTTGATAAGTGTTTTCAGTATGAGCAGAAATGTCAGGCAGAATGACAGTAGAGAGTAAAACTTGAGAAATTATGTGGAAAATAATCAATACCCTAGAAACTTAGAGTAATTCTGAAGTCATGAATACCAAGCTGGCAGGCATGTTTTTGCTGAGAATCAGTGAGAGAAAACAGAAGGTCAGTGCACTGATGGAGTAAAGATGGATTTTCTCATCCATCTGAAAATAAGCATATGCTTCATGTATTGTGATCTGCAGCTGTCTCTGGGGTTTTGATCAGTTGTGAATGAGATTTCTTCATATGCATGACCTGTGGGGAGAAAAATCCTATATAAATGGTTGAGATTACTGCAAGGTGCACCTCACAGCTACATTCAGTTTGTAAATAATTGAACAAGATTTTCTTGCCACCGCCAACCTCCCAGGTGAATTCAATATAGGGCACATAAATGAAAATAAAAAGTTAGATCAATGCAGTTCCATTTGGGGCCGTTATAATGTGAAGGCCATCTTGAAGAATACTCAAGAATGACATCAGAAACAATAGTTCCTCAGGTTGAGAAGCTCAGTAATGAATTGTTCTGTTATTTCCTTCCAGGACTGATTAAAATAACACTTGAGTTCCTGAATATACTGAAATGCTTGTAAACGAAGTAAACAGATGTCTGGTGAAAAACAAGGCAGGATACCTCAGACAGAGGTCTGCATCTTTATGGTGAAGCCAAAGTCCTTCAACACACTCATAAAGGAAAGTATTTCTTTCAATCAAAGAATTCTGGTTTTCTGACTGAGGGTTGATCATTCCCAATCACTCAAAGTGGATTGATTCTAATTTTATGTACTGTAACTGGCTCAATCTCAGGAATCTACTTATTTCTTCTATTACTTGCATCCTAGTCAACAAAGCCTGTCAAGATAAATGTCTTACCTAATCATTCATTCTTTAAATAATTATTTACTAAGCACTTAGTATGTGAAAGTTTTATCTCAGTAGGTGAAACACAGCTAAGTCAGATCTAGTCTGTAACCAGGAGGACCACACAGACAGTTAGAAAGATTGTGATATATTTCATAAAAGAAAGTATAAAGTATTTCAAAAGTTCATTGTTGTTGTCTTTGTTCTTCTTGTTGTTGTTTTGTTTTTAAGCTGGAGAGAGATCAAGAAGACAACTTTGAGGATAGGATATGTGAACTAGACTTAAAAAAAAAAAGAAAGAAAGATCTACTTATGTAAGTATAGGCAGTATAGAGAGGGATCAAAGGAATGGAGAAATGAATCATGGTTGAATCATAAAACTTAAAGGAAATTTTGGTTTAGGTGATGTGTAAAATATGCCTCTCTTTTCTCTGAACTTCTATAATCTTTTTAATATGATAAAAAACAAACAAACAAACAAACTGGTTGCCTTAGAGTTGATTCTGACTCATGGCAACTCCATGTACTACAGAGCGAAACTGCTCCATAGGGTGTTCTTGGCTATAATGTTTATGGAAGAAGATTACCAGGGCTTTCTTCTGTGGCACCACTGGGTGGGATTGAATCACCAACCTTTAGGTTAGTAGTTGAGTGCAAACCATTTGTCCCACCCAGGGACTATTAATATGATATAATGCCTTAATACACAAACACACTCGTGTATATATATGTGTGTGTGTGTGTGTGTATGTATTTTGCCTTTGTAGGTCCTTGAGTACAGGAATCATATATATCTTTATATTTCCACAGAAAGTGCTTAGTATATGTTTAAAACAAAAAATAAAAAAAAAGTTGCTGTCAAGTCGATTCCAACTCACAGAGACCCTACAGGACAGAGTAGAGCTGCCCCTATAGAGTTTCCAAGGAGCAACTGGTGGATTCGAACTGCTGACCTTTTAGTTAGCAGCCAAGCTCTTAAACACTGTGCCACCAAGGCTCCTAGTATGTTAGGACTGTAAAAATTTTTGTCCAGGTCAGAATAAACACACATGGGAGAGAATGGCCTCAGAACTAATGTGTGTGAAACATCTTCTCTCATCACTTTTTGTTCTCTTTTCACATTGCAATGATAAGATTTGATTTCTGCATCTCTTCATTCGCCTTAGTTTCTTTTATCCATTTTATTAGTCCTTAAAAATGCACATCTCATTACTTTCTCAAGTTTTCATGTGACATGACATCATTTCCTTCATGCCCCTCATTAGATTATTTAACGCTCTCATCTCATTACACCTTTCCCATCTTGTATCTCATTACACCCCTTAAACATGCAGATCTCATTACACAGTCCTTACATATCTCATTACATGATTCCATTTTTTTTATCTCATTGTCGTTTCATTTCTGCATCTTATTACATTAAAACCTAGTTGCCATTATATCTTACATATTTTGGAAATTTATATACTCTCCCTTCCTTCCTTTATGCATCTAATTATACTGCTTCTCGTTTATGTGACCAGCTCATTACACTTTTCTTTTCACACACCTCATTTCAGCCCTGAAGGATGACCATCTTACAGGACATTTCTTGAGACATAGCTAACAAACCATCTCACGTAGTCATCTCATTACAGCTTTTTAACATGTACATACTATTACGTGGGACTCTTCATGAATTTCATTAAAATCCTAGAAGGTACATATCTTACTTTCCTCTTCTACCTTATGCATCTCATTATATCATCACAAATATGCATTTCATTAAAATATTTCTTTTTATTGTTTTAACATATCTCTTTATTATATACTTCTTATGTTTTTAATATTCATTAATATTTCAGTGCTTCTTTACGTGTTTGCATTTTTACGTATAACTAAAATGACCACATATCTTTCAAACAAGGATTTTACTTGAATTTTGTATGTCTTTAAATTATTGTTATTACACTGATGCTTCTCAAACTGGTGCCCTGAGGATATTAATTGTTATTGTTGCTAGGGAGTTGCTAGGTGCCAGGGAGTCATTTTTGATTCTAGTGACCCCATGTGACAGAGTAGAACTACCCCATAGGGTTTTCTTGACTGTAATCTTTATGGAGGCAAATCACCAGGCCTTTCTTCCATGATACCACTGTATGGTTCAAACCACCAAATTTTCAGTTAGCAGCTGAATGCTGGACTGTGCCAGGAGGGCTCCTTGAAGGTGTCAATAGATATGAAGTAAAAATTAGTTCAAATAAGTTTAGATTAATAAGTTTATATGGGTTAAAATATTTATTAATTAATTTAAAAAACTGTGTCCTTATTTCAGGACTTCTTTGACATTTTTGTATGCTTTTGAGAACTATGAATATTTCTGAAGGCTTTCTGGCCTGTGGCATTCATTAAATGGAAGGGCTATACATTTTATTCACAGCCTATATATTAACTGCTCTCAAAACATGTGTCCCATAAAGCACAAATTAAGTAAGGCTGCATTGTAATATTGTACATGCATACAAGCATATATTCACATCTTTATGCACTTCTACACTTTTAATAACCACCCCTTATTTTACTTGGTGCAGTGGTTAAGAGCTACAGCAAGCTACAGCTAAGCAAAAGGTCGGGAGTTCAAATCCACCAGCCACTCCTTGGAAACTCTATGGAGCAGTTCTACTCTGTCCTATAGGGTCGCTATGGGTTGGAATCAACTTGATGGCAATGGGTTTATTTCTCTGTTTGTTTTAAATTTCATTTTATCTGCATGCCTGATTTTCTTACACTCCAGTAAGTAGTTCAGTGGTTCTTTGGTAGATACCAGAGACACGTAAAGAACTTGATGAAAATACCAATACCCAGCCCCCTTATTTCAGTGGGCCTAGGCTTTTGTGTTCTTTATTAGCTCTCTAGGTGATTCTGGTACACACGGAAGTTTGGGGACAACTGCCTTATTGAGTGCTTACCATATCATGTGCTTTGGGAGATTACATAAAGATGTAGAAGACATGGCACGGGCCATTAAATCCTAACAATTCAATAATAATGGCTGCCTTCTTTCTCCTTAGTCACTGGACAGAAATATAGAGTTACTTTCTCCTAACTAGTTGGCCTGCTTATCTATCTGCAGTAATACACTGAAGTTCTTCCTTAGTGGCTGGAGAACAAATCTGAGCATCAAACAGACCTGGATTGGAATCTTCTTTCCACCAACATCTGATCTAGGAGAAGGGCACACTACTTTTCTGAGCACCAATTTCCTCAACTGTGAAGTAGGATAATAACATTTTCTCACATATTATTGTTAGGAATCAATGAGTTCTGTATATAGAAAGCTCTTATCACAGTTTCTAACACTGAGTGACTCCTCAAGAAAGAATAGCATCATTGGAAACTTTATTTTGACCCTCTATGTCACAGTAAAGGAGCCCTGATGGTGCAGCAGTTAAGCACTTGGCTGCTAACTGAAAGTTCTGCGGTTCAAATCCACCAGCTGCTCTGTGGGGGGAAGATGTGGCAGTCTGCTTCCTTAAAGATTACAGCCTTGGAAACCCTGTAGTGCTGTTTGGCAGTTCTACTCTGTTCTATCGAGTCACTAAGAGTTGGAATCAACTCAATGACATTTTTTTTTTTTTAATGTCACAATAAGGCCACTGCCTTTTGAAACTACTACTAGATAGCAACTGATTCTCAGTTAACAGAACTAAGGGATTAAATGAAGACTCATGATCTCCCACTACATGGAGAGAATGTACCCTAAACATCACCAGTTTGCCCAGTTTCTAGGAATCTTTAAAGACCTTAGCAAATATAGTAGATTACCATCCTATGATAGAAACCCTGAAGTTACACATGCATTGTTGTTGTTTGTGCCATCAAGTCAGTTCTGACTCACAGCAACCCCATGTACAATAGAGTGAAACACTACCCAGTCCTGCGTCATCCTCACAATGGTTGCTATGTTTGATCCCATTGTTGCAGCCACTGCGTCAATCCTTCTCACTGAGGGTCTTCCTCTTTTTCGCTGACCCTCTACTTTACCAAGCATGATGTCCTTCTCCAGAGACTATTTCCCCCGACAACATGTCCAAGGTACCACCAAAAAAGAAGGGCCAGGAGCAAGTGTGTCCTTTGGACCTAGGGTCCTTGCACAGAGAAGCTCCTAGACTAGGAGAAGATTGATGAAAAGGGCCATCCTCCAAAGCTGACAGAGAGAAAGCACTCTCCGGGAAATGGTGCCCTGAATTCGGACTTCTAGCCTCCTAGGTTGTGAGAGAATAAATTTCTGTTTTTTAAAGCCATCCACTTGTGGTATTTCTGTTATAGCAGCACTACATAACTAAGACAGTATACAGGTTCAATAAGTATGGTGAAAGGATACAACCCTGACACACACCTTTCATAATTTTAAACCATTCAGTATCACTTTGTTCTGTTCATACAGTCTCTTGGTCTATGTACAAGTTCCTCAAGAGCACAATTAAGTGTGCTGGAATTCCCATTCTTCAAAATGTTATCCATAACTTGTTATGATCCACAGTCAAATGCCTTTGAAAAGTCAATAAAATGCAAGTAAACATCTTTCTGGTATTTTCTGCTTTCAGCCAAGATTCATCTAACATCAGCAATGATATCCCTTGTTCCACATCCTCTTCTGAATCCAGCCTGAATTTCTGGTAGTTTCCTGTCTATGTACTGCTGCAACCATTTTTAAATTATCTTCAGCATAATTTTACTGGCATGGGATATTAGTGATACTGTTTGATTATTTCCACATCCTATTGGATCACCTTTCTTTGGGATAGGCATGTATATGGATATCTTCCATTTGGTTAGCCAGATAGTTGTCTTCCAAATTTCTTGGTATAGATGAGTGAGAGTGTCCAGCATTGCATCTGTTTGATGAAACATCTCAGCTGGTGTTCTGTCAATTTCCAGGAGCCTTATTTCTTTGCCAATGCCTTCAGTGCAGCTTGGACTTCTTCCTTCAGTACTGTCTTAGTTATCTAGGTCTGCTATAACAGAAATACCATAAGTGGATGGTTTTAATAAAAAGAAATTTATTCTCTCACAGTCTAGTAGGATACAAGTCCAAATTCAGGGCATTTCCAAGGGAAGCCTTTCTCAGTCGGATCTGGAGGAAGGTCGGTGCCATCAATCTTCCCTTGGACTAGAAGCTTCTCTGTGCAGGAACCTCAGGTCCAAAAGACACGCTCTGCTCTCAGCACTTCTTTCTTGGTGGTTTGAGGTTCCCCTGTCTCTCTGTTAACTTCTCTCTTTTATATCTCAAAAGAGATTGGCTTAAGACACTATCTAATCTTACAGATCTCATCAATATAAATGCCACTAATCTATTTTATTACATCATAGTGATAGAATTTACAGCACATAGGGAAATCACATCAGATGATAAAATGGTAGACAATCATAAAATACTGGGAATTATGACCTAGTAAAGTTGACAGGTATTTTGGGGGGGGCATAATCCAATCCATGACAAATACCATCAGTTATTGATCATCTACCTCTTGAAATGATTGAACGCTGACCAATTCTTTTTGGTACAGTGACTGTATGTATTCCTTCCATCTTCTTTTGATGCTTCCTTTGTCATTTAATATTTTTCCCATAGAATCCTTCAAAATTGTTACTCAAGGCTTGAATTTTTCTTCAGTTCTTTCAGCTTGAGAAATGCTGAGCATGTTCTTCCCGTTTGGTTTTCTAACTATAGGTCTCTTTGTACATTTCGTTATAATACTTTACTTTGTCTTCTTGAGTTGCCCTTTGAAATCTTCTGTTCAGATCTTTTACTTCATCATTTCTTCCATTCGCTTTAGGCACTCTATGTTCAAGAGCAAGTTTCAGGATCTTCTGACATCCATATTGGTCTTTTTCTTTATTTCCTGTCTTTTTAATGATCTTTTGCTTTCTTCATGTACGATATCATTCCACAACTTGTCTGATCTTTGATCTTTAGTATTCAATGCATCAAATCTATTCTTGGGATGATTTCTAAATTCAGTTGGGATATACCTAAGGTTGTATTTCGGCTTTCATGGACTTGTTTTAATTTTCTTCAGCTTCAATTTGAACTTGCATATAAGCAATTGATGGTCTATTCCACAGTTGGCCCCTATCCTTGTTCTGACTGATGATATTGAGTTTCTCCATCATCTCTTTCCACATATGTAGTCCATACGATTCCTGTGTATTATATCTGGTGAGGTCCGTGTGTATAGTCACCATTTGTGTTGTTTAAAAAGGTATTTCCCGTGAATAAGTCTTGCAAAATTCTATCATTCCATCTCCCACATTATTTCTTTCACCAAGGCCATATTTTCCAACTACTGGTCCTTTTTCTTTGCTTCCAACGTTCGCATTCTAATTGCCAGTAATTATCAATACATCTTAATTATATGTTTGATCTATTTCAGAATGCAGAAGTTGGTAAAAATCTTTAATTTACTCATCTTTGACATTAGTGATTGGTGCATAAATTTGAATAGCATTCATATTAAATGGTCTTCTTTGTAGGCATATGGATATGCCTGACAGCATTGTACTTCAGGATAGATCTTGGAATGTTCTTTTTGATGATGAATTCAGTGCTGTTCCTCTTCAATTTGTCATTCCTGTCATAGTAGACTATGTGATTTTCTGATTCAAAATGGCCAATACCAGTCCACTTCAGCTCACTAATTCCTAGGATATCTATCTTCAAGCGTTCCATTACATTTTGACAACTTCCAATTTTCTTTGATTCATACTTCATACATTCCACATTCAAATTATTAATGGATGTTTGCAGCTGTTTCTTTTCTTTCTGAGTTGTGGCACATCAGCAAATGTAGATCCTGGAAGCTTTACTGTGTCCATTTCATTAAGGTTGACTCTTCTTTGAGGAGTCAGCTCTTCTCCAGCCGTATTTTGAGTGACTTTCCAACCTGAGGGGCTCATCTTCCAGCACTATAACAGACAATGTTCCCCTGCTATCCATAAGATTTTCACTGTCTATTATTTTCAGAAGTAGATTGCCAGGTCATTTTCCCTGTCTTAATCAGGAAGCCCAGCTGAAACCTGTTGACCATAGATAACTTTGCTGGTATTTGAAATACTGACGGCATAGCTTCCAGCATCACAGCAACACACAAGCCTCCACAGTATGACAAACTGACAGACAAGTGGTGGACACATGCAAATGCATAAAAATGGTGTGGTAGTGATCTAGAGGATTGAAAACCTTAGCTCATGTCTCCAAAGTTGAGCGATCTTAGACAAGTTATTTCACTTCTGACAGTCTTCATTTCTTACCATCCGTGCAAATGACACTTCTAATCCTTGTGATTATCTCAGAAAACAATTGTAATCATCACATGAGATCATTCATGTGCAAGTGTATTATACAAAGTATTTGACACAACCCTCAAAGGGGAATTTGTCATTATTTCCTAGCATTTACCAGAAAAATTAGCTTCTGTTAGAACCTCAGTTAATTTACAAGTGTATTCACAGTGTGGTCTCTAGATGTCAAATCTGCCCTTCTAACTATTCAAAGTGAGTCTTTGAGGAGCTTAGGCATATATCTAGAAATTCTGATCCACATGAGGCAAAGGAAAATGTACTACATAAAAGCAGCTCCTCTCCATCCCCAAGCTGATGCAGTAAACTTGGCAAAGAACCCTACAGCAGTGGTTCCCAAACTTGCCTGCTCTTTGGAATCACCTGGGGAGCTCTAAATAATAATGATACCCACATCACAGTCCCAAAGGTTCTAATTTAATTGACTTGTGATAAGAGGTGAGCATCAGGATTTTAAATAGCTCCTCAGCTGATTCTAATGGATAGTCAAGCTAAAGAAGCACTGTCCTTTCAATTCAGAAGACCCTATGGTTCTACTATCTGTTCTTATTTGAAGTAGGGTATCAGATTAAAATCTTTATTTGATCACTCTTTCTAAGGATCCAGCATAGTGGTTGTTGTGGAATCAATTTTTCTTAATTAATCTAGAGTTCTTTCCAAAATACTGACATACCCCTATTCTTTCCCAGAAGTATCTGCTCCTATAATTGGGTAATTTCCTGACTTGGGGTGAAGAACAGCTTTCTTTCACAGGTCTCTCAGTTTCCTATCAGCACCTAGCAGAGTGCTGACTAAACTCCAGCCATGAATATTGCCAAGATCAGGTTTTTAGTTAAGTGTGCTAACTTGAGTGTCTATTAGAAGCAAAACTGTGGCTTACTTTTTATAAAAACTCATCCCATATTTAAACTAAAAAAAATCTCCTAATAGGAGATGTGCGTGCTTTCCAGCTTTCCAGAAGTCATCTCCTTCATATGCTTAAAAAAACAAAACAAAACAAAACCCATTGCCACTGAGTCAATTCTGACTCATATTGACACTACAGGACAGAGTAGAACTGCCCCACAGGGTTCTGTCTCCACTGACAGAATGATGGTGGCTGTATATGAGGCTCAATCATGTGGATGAAGCAGGACTGGGCAGCTTTCCATTCCATTGTGCATGGAGTCACCATTAGTCAGGGGCCGATTCCAGAGCAGCTAACAACAATAACAAAACTAGAAGTGGTCATTGGCCACTGATTCATTAGCCAGTCCAAACATTTGGTAAAATTGCGACTCAATTGCTATCAAGCAAGAAGGTGGTGAAGTCAGCTATGAGACTGAGTTTAAGCAAGCATAGAAAATCTAATTCTGGCTGTTGTATTGTCACACTGTCATCAGTCATTGGAGTGTGAAATATTAAATGAAAATACCATTTAATGGTCTGAGGCTTGTAAAATAATTCATCTTTTTTTTTTTTTTCCATTATTCTTTAGCTGAGAGCTAGCCCACTACTGAAAAAGTGTGGTGTCTGTGCCCTTTTTGAAGCATCTGGTTTAAGATGTGTGTCTGATATGGAGAGGGAAATGAGGTGCAGCAGTTCGGAGAAGTAGGAGAAAAGGGAAGAGCAGAGACCAAGGCATAAGGGAAGCATGTGCATATTACAACCTCTAGAATTTGTCCTAGAAGAAAAAATAGTAAGTTAAATTTAATAAAGAAAAAAAGGGTGGAGAGATAAGAGGTGAAAGGAGGAATAAATGGGGTGAGGGAAAAGATACAAACATAAAAGGAGCATTGGGAAGTGAAAAGCTAAATGAGAGGGAAAATTACAGAGATTGTTGAATGCCTGCATGATTTTCCAAGCACCTCAAAAAGCTTTTCAAATTAGATAAACACAACTGATATATATAATGCTATTCATAAATAACCAGATCACGTTCTACAGCACAAATTGCATTTTCAACTAACTAGTTTATAATAAATAAATATTCACCAAAATGCATGCTTCTTGAGAATGCTTCATTTAGAAACTTCCATTGCATTATAAGTAAGCTTTATTTCCTTGACAAAGGCCACTAGCTGAAACGTCAATAGCCTGTCCTAATGGATGACACCTGTAAGTAAAACAAACATATTTTTAATGGAATAGATGGCCCAAGTGATCTTATCTCAAGATAGGATGCACTTTGGTGAATGTTCATCGCTGAATTAATGAGATCCTAATATGAAAGGACAGTGTTTCCTCTTCATTACCTTTCTTTCCTACATAAAGGCAGAAAATTTTTAAACATCCAAATTACCTTCAGAATTTACCAATCATTGAGTAAAAACATAACACATGTAATGAACATGATGAGTAATTTGAAATAAAGCCGCCAGTTCTGATTATAAATATTAATATGATAATTCTGCTAGATTTAACTGCACATCCTTTCAGCCAAAAATTCTCATCCCATTTTATCGGTGATACTTTTATCTGTTATCCTAGAATATTTAGTTAGGTGGCAATATATCTTACAACAATAAGAACCAAGAGCTGAGGCTCCTGATGATATGAAATTGAAATGTTAAGCTGTATTTTGAAAGTTAAAAATAAATTTGGTGATAGGGCATATTTTTAATTCTTAACTAGCGAAAAATAACCTACACTTATATCAGATTTTGGTAGGTTTCAATTGATAACAGATGAAGAAATGGCATAAGATATAGTAATTCATTCAAGTTACTACAAATTAGACCAAATCTCCCAAGGAAACAATACCAGAAACTTTCTAATAAGAATTTTTTTTCCCAAAGTGTTTAAATATATTTACAAAAGCTAGTATTTTCAAATTATGAAGGATCCTTAGAAATCATCTAATAGAATTATTTTATTTTAAAGATTAAGAAATTAAGTCCAAAACAATTCAAAAAGCTTGGCATACCTTTTAATATTTGTAGAATTAGAGCCAGAGCCTTGATTCTTTGGGGAAAACAATTCCAAGTACTCCCTTGAAAGTTCTATGCCCTTCTGCCTGAACCACAATCAATGTCCTCGATATTCTTACTCCATGTTGCCACTTTTCACAAACAAGACTTCTATGTGACTTATGCATAAATTAATTTTTTCTGCATAACAAATCACACCAAAGCTTAACGGCTTAAGAAAACCACAATTATTTACTATCTTTAGAAATTCAGGAGTGGCTCAGCTGGGGGATTCTGGCTCAGAGTATCTTATGAGGTCTCATTCAGGTGTCCACTCAAGCTATAGTCAACCAAAGGCTTGAACTGAGTTATCCTCTCCCCAGATTTACTTTATTCACAGGACTGGCAGGTTGCTGCTGGTGCTTGGCCACAATCTCAGTTCCTTTCCACAAGGGCCTGTCTGTCCACTGGGTGGCTGGCTTAACTCAGAGTGAGAAATCTAAGAGACCAAGGCTGATGCTGGAATGCCTTTTGTGACCTAGCTTCAGAAGACATGCTGTCACTTCTACCATATTATATTGGTCACAAAGGACCAGCCCTGATTAAATGTGAGAGGGGACTACACAAGGACATGAAGAGTAAGAAGCAAGAATTATTGGGAGCAATAGTGGAGACTGTCTACCACTGTCTACCCTATGTCCTCCAATGATTCATGCCACTCCCACATGAAAAATATAGTTACCCACTCCCAAGGCCCACAAAAATCTTACACTGTTATCACATAAGCTCAAAATCCAGGTTCTCATTATATAAATAATGTCCAGCTACAGATGAAGCTCTTTGGCTGTGGTTTCTCAAGCACAATTTTTTGAGTCCCTCTCAAAGTCAAGAGACAAGATACCTGCATGCACACACAAACACCACACAATGGTGGGACAGACATAGGATAACTGCTGTAAATCTTACCGTTCAAAAAAGCAGAAAACAGGAGTATATGGGAAACACTGGTTCATAGCAATTCTGAAATCCAGTCAGGGATAGTTTAGCAGTTCCTTGATGAGGGCCGAGTCCCACTCCCTGGGAATGATTATCTACAGCTCTTGCTTCTGCCCTCTGGGCTCTTTGTCCTAACTTCTGTGTCATCCTTCTTTTTCATGATAAATGGCCAGTGTTTACAGCTGAATAGTTTTTTCTGCCTGATTCCCACCTATAACAGTTCAAAGGTCCAAAGGCCTCTTCTCGGTTTGTACTATCGCTGTCCATTTTAATATAATTAATTCAACCTAATTTAATTTAATTAAAAAATATACTATATTTACCATAGGATAACTCTCCTAAAAATCTATGGGCTTCCTATGAAGTTCATTGGCTTCATTCCACTAGACAAAAATCCACACCCATTCGGTGGCAAAATGGCGCTCTAGGCAGAAACACCACACCGTCCCTCCACAGCAAAGATCCGAAAAACTAAGCCAAACAGAGAATCAACAATCCTGAAACCCTAGAACATCAAATGAAGAGATAAAGAACTCAGCCAAACACCAAACGGAGTGGGAATACTGAAAGAGAATGGAGAGCGAGGAGAGATTCATGCAGAGATCCCCTACCAGCTAACGCAGTGCAGATCCACCATCCTGGACTCCTCTATCGGAGACCAGCAAACGGGAGAACAGGAGAGCAGCCTCATGGAGCTTCCAGTGGGAGACAGAATGACTGCTTAGCTTCACACATAACCATCTCCCCGCTGCATCCTGCCTACCTGCACTGTGCACTTGACATCACACCACCAAGCTGCGCAGGCACGCCCTATTGGAACCTGCCCAGCACTAACTACTGACCATCCTGGTGGCTACAGTGAGTGCCACAAACAACCCGTCCCAGTGGCTCCTCTTCAGCTAGACCCGTCCAGCTGTACCACAAGGACGAAACAAAAAAAAAATCTACAATCAATAAACGAGAGAAATATCTACTGAATGCCCCGAAAACAGCACACAATATCAAAACATTTACAAAAACAAGACAAGATGGCTCCAATAGGCATCCAAATTAAAACACAAGATAACTCTCCTATGGAAGAAAATGCACTAGAAGTACCTGATAGGGAACTCAAATCACTAATACTTGGAATTTTCCAAGAACTGAGGCAAAAAGTTGACAAACATGAGGAAAAAATAGACAAATTTATGGAAAATACAGACAAAAAATTGGAAGAATTCAGGAAGATGATGTAGGAACAAAATGCCAAAATAAATTCACAACTAGAAATTATACAAAAACAACAATTAGAAATCCAAAAGATAAACAACAAGATTTCAGAAATGGACGGTGTCATAGAAGGGCTGAGAAGTAGATATGAAACCGTGGAAGACAGGATCAGTGGAACTAAAGAGAAACACTTGGATACAACTCTGTTTCAGGAAAACTCGGAAAAAAGAACAAAGAAAAATGAAGAGACCCTGAGAGTTATGTGGGACACAATTAAAAGCAAAAACTTACGAGTGATTGGGGAGAAAACAGAAAAAACAGAGAGGATCATTGAGGGACTGCTGACAGAAAACTTTCCCAATATCATGAAAGATGAAAAGATGGCCATCCAAGAAGCTCAACGAACCCCATATAGAAGAGACCCCAAAAGAAAATCACCAGGACATATCATATTCACACTCACCAAAACTAAAGAGAAAGAATCCTGAGAGCAGCTCGTGAAAAACAAGAAGTCACATACAGAGGAGAAACAATAAGACTAAGCTCAGATTATTCGGCAGAAACCATGCAGGCAAGAATGCAATGGGATGACATATATAAAGTCTTGAAAGAAAAAAATTGTCAGCCAAGAATAATATACCCTGCAAAACTCTCGTTCAAATTTGATGGTGAAATTAGGTCATTTCCAGATAAACAGAAACTAAGGGAATATGCAAAAGTCAAACCAAACTTACAAGAATTATTAAAGGGAGTTCTTCGATCTGAGGACAAACAGCTTCAGCCCTCAGGCAGGACCTAGGACCTAGGACGCAGGTTCATACGAACCAGATACCGTTCTAGGAAATGAACTATCCAAAACCAAAAGAAATACAACAGGGAATCAGAGCAATCAATCAAAGGATGACAACAACATCAAAACAATGAAAGAGGGAACAAATGGCATAGGTATAGAACCTTCTAATGGAGAGAAACGCAAGGCGATACCAAGTAAGGGTAGACTGCTTCAAACTTATAAAGATAAGGGTAAAATTCATGGTAACCACAAAGAAAGTTAACAAACCAACTCATAAAAATAAAGATGAAAAACATTAAGTCTCAGCAAAAACAAAACCTACAAAAACAAAAGAAATGAACACAAAATCCACAAACAAAAGTAACTCAGCACAAGAGAGGAAGAACAAAGAAAACTTCAGCACCACAAAAAAAAGCACTACAAAATGACAGCAACAAACTTCCATCTATCAATAATTACACTGAATGTAAATGGACTCAATGCACCAATAGAGAGACAGAGAGTGGCAGAATGGATAAGAAAACAGGATCCATCAATATGCTGTCTACAAGAGACACACCTTAGAAACAAAGATGTGAATTTATTAAAAATCAAAGGTTGGAAAAAAATATATCAAGCTAACAACTACCAAAAAAGAGCAGGAGTGGCAATTCTAATTTCAGATAAAATAGACTTTAAAACAAAATCTACCATAAAAGACAAAGAAGGACACTATGTAATGATTAAGGGGACGATCCATCATGAAGACATAACCATAATAAACATCTATGCACCCAATGACAGGGCTCCAAAATACATAAAACATACTCTAACAGCACTGAAAAGAGAAATTGACAGTTCCACAATAATAGTAGGAGACTTCAACACACCACTCTCAGTAAAGGACAGAACAACTAAAAAGAAACTCAGCAAAGATACAGAAGACCTAAAGGACAATCAGCCAACTGGACCTCATAGACATATATAGAACAATCCATCCAACCACTGCAAAGTACACATTCTTTTCCAATGCACTTGGAATGTTCTCCAGAATAGACCACATCTTAGGCCACAGAGCAATCCTTAACAAGATCCAAAACGTTGAGATAATTCACAGTATATTCTCTGACCACAATGCCATCAAGGTAGAAATTAACACTAGAAAGAGCAAGGAAAAAAAATCAAACACATGGAAACTGAATAATACCCTGCTTACACATCAATGGGTAATAGAAGAAATCAGAGATGGAATTAAAAAATTCCTAGAATCAAATGAATATGAAAACACATCATACCAAAACCTTTGGGACACAGCAAAGGCAGTCCTCAGAGGACAATTTATAGCAATAGATGCACATATCAAAAAAGAAGAAAGGGACAAAATCAAAACATTAACTACAGAACTAAAACAAATAAAAAGAGAACAGCAAAAAAAGCCTACAACTACCGGAAGAAAGGAGATAGTAAGGATCAGAGCAGAAATAAATGAAATAGAGAACAGAAAAACAATAGAAAGAATCAACAAAACCAAAAGTTGGTTCTTGGAAAGAATCAACAAAATCGACAAACCACTGGCCAGACTGACAAAAGAAAATCAGCAGAGGGCACAGATAACTCAAATAAGAAATGAAATGGGGGACATTACAACAGACCCAACCGAAATAAAAAGGATTATAACAGAATATTATGAAAAACTATATACCAACAAATTTGAAAACCTAGAGGAAATGGATAAATTTCTAGAAACACACGGCCTACCGAAACTACAACAAAGTGATATTGAAAATCATAACAGGAGAAGAGATTGAAAAGATAATAAAAAAACCCCCAACCAAAAAAAGCCCTGGCCCAGATGGCTTCACTGGAGAATTCTACAAAACATTGACAGAAGAGCTTGTACCAGTTCTATTCAAGCTATTTCAGAGCATAGAAGAGGAAGCAACACTTCCAAATTCATTCTATGAAGCCAGCATAACCCTGATACCAAAACCAGGCAAAGACATCACAAAAAAAAGAAAATTACAGACCAATATCTCTCATGAATATAGATGCAAAAATTCTGAACAAAATTCTAGCCAATAGAATTCAGTATCATATCAAAAAAATAACACACCACGACCAAGTAGGATTCATACCAGGTATGCAAGGATGGTTTAACATTAGAAAATCCATCAACGTAATCCACCACATAAATAAAAGGAAAGAAAATATCACATGATCATCTCAATTGACGCAGAAAAGGCATTTGACAAAGTCCAACACCCATTCCTGATTAAAGCTCTCAATAAAATAGGTATAGAGGGGAAATTTCTCAACATAATAAAGGGCATCTATGCAAAACCAACGGGCAACATCATTCTTAATGGAGAGAGGCTGAAAACATTCCCCTTGAAAACAGGAACAAGACAAGGATGCCCTTTATCACCACTCCTATTTAACATTCTGCTGGAAGTTCTAGCTAGAGCAATGAGGGAAGAAAAAGAAATAAAGGGCATCCAAATTGGTAATGAAGAAGTTAAACTGTCCCTGTTTGCAGATGATATGATACTATACCTAGAAAACCCTAAAGATTCCACAAGAAATCTACTGGAACTAATAGAAAGATTCAGCAGAGTAGCAGGATACAAGATAAACATTCAAAAATCAGTTGGATTCCTATACGCCAGTAAGGAGAACGATGAAAAGGAAACCAGGAAAACAATACCATTTTCAATAGCCCCTAAAAAGATAAAATACTTAGGAATAAATCTGACCAGGAATGTAAAAGACCTATACAAAGAAAACTACAAAACACTGCTGCATGAAACCCAAAGGACTCTACATAAATGGAAAAACATACCATGCTCATGGATAGGCAGACTCAACATTGTGAAAATGGCAATGCTACTTAAAGCAATTTACAAATACAGTGCAATCCCAATACAAATACCGACAACATTCTTCAAAGAGATGGAAAAACTAATTATTAACTTTATATGGAAAGGGAAGAAGCCCCGAATAAGTAAAGCACTACTGAAGAAGAAGAATAAAGTTGGAGGACTCACACTACCTGACTTGAGAACCTACTATACAGCTACAGTAGTCAAAACAGCCTGATACTGGTACAACAACAGAGACATTGACCAATGGAACAGAATTGAGAACCCAGATGTAAATCCATCCACCTACGGTAACCTGATTTTCGACAAGGGCCCAAAGTCCATCAAATGGGGAAAAGACAGTCTTTTTAACAAATGGTGCTGGCAAAACTGGATATCCATTTGCAGAAAAATGAAACAGGACACATAGCACACACCATATACAAAAACTACTTCAAAATGGATCAAAGACTTGAATATAAAGCCTAAAGCTATAAAGTTCATAGAAGAAAAAATAGGACCAACACTTCAGGCCTTAATACATGGCATTAACAGGATACAAACCATAAACATCAACACAAAAAACCTAACAGATAAGCTAGGTAACTGGGATCTTCTAAAAATCAAATACCTATGCTCTTCAAAAGACTTCACCAATAGAGTCAAAAGAGAACCTACAGACTGGGAAAAAATTTTTGGACAGTACAAGTCAGACAAACGTCTAATCTCCATAATCTACAAGAAAATCCAACACCTCTACAACAAAAAGACAAACAATCCTATCAAAAAATGGGCAAAGGAAATGAACAGACACTTCACCAAAGAAGACATTCAAATGGCCAACAGACACATGAGGAAATGCTCGTGATCACTAGCCGTGAGAGAAATGCAAATTAAAACCACAATGAGATACCATCTCACCCCGGCATTACTGGCACGGATCAAAAATACTGGAAATAACAAATGTTGGAGGGGCTGCGGGGAGATGGGAACTCTTATACACTGTTGGTGGGAATGCAAAAATGATACAACCATTTTGGAAAATGAAATTGCGTTTCCTCAGAAAGCTAGAAATAGACATACCATTCTATCCAGCAATCCCACTCCTAGGAATATATCCTAGAGAAATAAGAGTCGTCACTCGAATAGACATATGCACACCTATGTTCATGGAAGCATTGTTCACAATAGCAAAATGATGGAAACAACGTAGGTGCCCATCAACAGATGAATGGATAAAGAAACTATGGTACATACACACAATGGAGTACTATGCAATGAGAAAGAACAACAATGAATCTGTGAACCATCTCATAACATGGATGAAACTGGAGGACATTATGCTGAGTGAAATAAGTCAATCACAAAAGGACAAATATTGTATGAGACCTCTATTGTAAAAACCCATGAAAAAATTCACATGCAAAATGTAACAATCCTTGTTGGTTACCAGGGATGGGAGGGGAGGGGGGGAAATACTAAATAGGCAATAGATAAGTGCTACCTTGGGTGAGAGGTGAGACAGTACACAGTACAAGGGAAACTAACACAACCTGCACAAGAAAAGGTCATGGAGGCCCAATGGACACATCCAAACTCCCCAAGGGACTGAGTTATTGGATGGAGGGCCCTGGGGACCATGGTCTCGGGGAACATCTAGCTCAATTGGCATGACACTACTTACAACGATAATGCTCTACATTCTACCTTGGTGAGTAGTGTCTAGGGTCTTAAAAGCCTGTGAGCGGCCATTTAAGATACTACGCTGGTCTCATCCCTTCGGGAGCAAGGGAGAACGAAGAGAACAGGATACAATGAAAAGATTAGTCCAAAGGACTAATTGTCCACAGCTACCAAGACCTCTACCGGACTTAGTCCAGTACAGCTAGGTGGTGCCCGGCTACCACCGCTGACTGCTCTGACCAGGATCACAACAGAGGGTTCTGGATAGAGCTGGAGAAGGATGTAGAGCATAATTCTAACTCACAAAAAAAAAAAAAAACGAAAAAAAAGACCAGATTTACTGGCCTAAAGGAGACTGGAGAAACCTCAAGAGTATGGCCCCCAGACACCCTTTCAGCTCAGAGGTGAAGTTACCTTCGAGGTTCACTGTTCAGCCTGGGAGTGGACAGCCCAGTAATACTAAATGAGACTAACGAGGTACAGGAGTCCAGTGATAAGGGCTAGAAGGCAGAGGGGGAGTAGGAAGCTGATGATAAGGAACACAAGTTGAGTAAGGATACTGTTGATGTGTTGTGAGATTGTTAACCATTGTTATAGGGCAACATTTACAGTAACTGTTAAAGGGGAGGCTATTTCGTCCTGTCAGCTTTCATCTTGGGTGAGAATGGCAGCACAATTGGAACAGCATAGTCAATGTCACTTAAATGTGTACGTAAAAAGTTTTGAAATGGTGTATCTTTGGCTATGTGTGTTTTCACCAAAAAAAAAAAAAAAAAAAAAAAAGCTGAGAATTCAGAGGGTTAAAATGTTGTGGGGTTGTTAACCAAAGTCATAAAACAGCATGTGTACTACTGTTACATGAGAAACTGTTTGTTCTGTAAGCCTTCACCTGAAGTACAATAAAATATAAAAAAAAAAAAAATCCACACCCACAAATAAGCCCTTCTCTACCTTGAGATTCTTATAAAGATGCAGTGAACAAATATATTTAATGTTCTTGGAAGTCCTATTGTTTAACAAGGGTGGAGCATACCATAAAGATTGTTAAAAGAATATTTTTTTCTGTTTTAAGCACCAGTTTAAATCTTCCTGAGGTTTTAATAGAAATTTTTCTAATTTATTTATTTTCTAGTTTAGTCACATCCTCAGTTTTAGCTCTAGAGGAGGAGTTTTCACAATGTGGTCTGGGGACACTTGGAGGTCCCCAATACACTTTCTGGGAATCCATAGGTCAAAACTATTTTCATAATGATACTAAGGCATGATTTGCCTTTTTTTCACTCTCATTTTCCCACATAGTGGAATGTTCTAGAGGCTACATGGCACAAAATAATTGAAGAGAAAAAGATATGAGATTCCAGCTATCTTCCATTAAGTCAAGTGTTAAAGAGCTTTTTAAAAATGCAAAATAATGATACTCTTCTAAATTTTTTGTTTTGAAAAATGTATTTTTAATAAAAATGTATTATTTTATTAATATGAAATGTGCTTATTATTTTTAATAAATTAATAAACATGTTTTTAAATTTACAAATATAATTTCCAAAACCAACTGTTATAACACATATAAACAAAAGCTTCTTGAAGTCTAAAGTCATTTGAAAAGTGTAAGGGGGTCCTGAGATCAAAAGGTTTGAGAACTGCCACTTTAGATCATATTTTGTTTATAAGAGAGGGTGGTTGTTCGACATATTGATTACATTAGCTATTATTATAAAGTCTGTCTGCAAATAGTGCAAAACAACAATAAAAAATAATACAAAACAAAATCTGTACTACAAAGAATCACATTAGGCCGGACAGTACTTGACTCCTGAAAGAGTAGTCCTCCGAAAGGTTTTTGTAAGATAATTGACTAGCATCCAAAATTATTATTTTTTGCTATAGAAAAAATGTGTGTGCCACACACAACCAACAATGAATCTTTCACACTGGACTCAACCTGTAATAGACAGTAACCATCTGTTTTTTCTTCTTCAGACTGAAGAATCCAGGAACAAGCAAGATCTCACTTAGTTACAATACATATGGATAAGTCCCTGTGCACAAGCCTAAGACCAATCAACAAATCAGATTAAAAGGAAAGATCAAGTAGGATACAAATATATTCATCATGTCTATAGAGTGGAAAGTATTTTCTTAGGACAGTTGTCCTAGTAGGTAAGGCCATCTAAATACCCAAATCAAAACAGTTCGTGGTTTAGACATCTCCAACCTAGCTGAAACCCAACAAAATCAACTAATTAGATTGTTATTGACAAGATATCATATACTATTTTAAAGTTATTGTCCAAGAAAGCCTTCTTTTTATTAGAGTATGAAGTTTAAAATTGGATATTAAGTGAAGTTGATTCTCAAGTAAGATTTCAAGACTGTTAGGTAACATGTTGAGCATCTTAGCTTTCAGATCATTTTGTGCACTCAAGAAATGTCTATCGCTCCACTTTAGTTCCATAAATTCACTTTAGATCTGAATTCAAATAAGGAGGCCGCTGAAGGAATAGCAAGAAAAGGAATCAACACTAAAGTAATTTGATGTTATATGTGATGGAAAATGAGACTCAAGATTACAGGAATTTAATGTTTGTATCCAAAGGACCTCAAAAACCTCTAAAATGTCATGCAAAATTTATTTATTGTATATGACATGATTGACCATGCCTTTGTATCCACACTGCAGTAATGTTCTATAGAAGTATCAGTTGAGACTTAAGTAATAAGATGGTTTTTAAACATTTTTAAAATTATAAGATCATATAAGGCTTTTTTTTTTTTTTCAAAGAAGCCATTTTGGGAGGTTATATACTCATTGCAAACATGGTATAACTGCTTCAAACAGTTTCCTTAATTATTCCTTAGAAATTATTTTCTTGAGTTGATTTATAGGTTAATTTGGGGGTTGCTCTCATTATCTTATAATTTAATTTGATTTTTATAAATCTTAGTTTGTGACACATTCTGACTTCACCAGAAAGGGAGCACATCATCTGAGATGAGAACATGAGTAAGACAGGCAAATTGATTGATCGTCCCTTACAGTAACTAATATGCATGTATAAGCTGATTTGTCTTCAATAAATTTTCTTGGGAAGGTTGGTAGACTTAGGTGCAGCTCTGATTTCCCTGATCTTAAACCCTCAGGATCAGCTAAGTTTATGCAATGAAACCAAACCAGATTGAAGTAAAGTGATTCCATTCATTTCAGTCATGCTCATGACTGATACCCAGTGTCATGACCAAATTGATCACACAACAGTCCCCATCAATCTTTGCAACAGAACTGAGCAGATTAGTTGTGCCGTCGCCTGTTCATTTCACCTTCTATAGATACAGCTCAATCTGAGAGGAAAAATAGGAGTAAGTTAGTGAGGATTGAGGGTTCTCTCTGAAGGTTTATGACAATCAACTTGCTTCCCTTCTTTGTTCCCAAATCTTGATGTCTGGTGAGTTGAATGTGTTCTAACCCCTTGCTTCTTCATATGTGGTCACTGGACCAACAGCCTCAGCATCATGTCAGGCCCCTCCCTAGACCTACTAGCTGACTCTACATTTAACAAGACTCTCCCACCTACCACCATGATTTCTATACACACTAGGTTTGAGAAGCACTGGCCTGGTCCATATCTACTTTGGAGGATGACAGAACTCGTTACTTTAAGCAAGTAAGATGTTTATAGGTAGGTCTGAGATATTTTGTACAGGCTGATACCAAGAAAGTTGATTGGGAAAAATAGACCAAGAGACCAAATGAGGATTTCAGAAAAATGTCACTAAAACTGACTCTCTTGATGCATCACCCTTACTAGAATCTGAGGTATCTCTGGAATGGAAACAGTCTCTATGGATTACATTGGCTTGCTGGATTTCTGACACTTCAGGCCCACTTAATCCAACAGAAATATAATGTGAGCCACAAATAAGAGTCACATATGTATTTTTAGATTTTCTAGTAGCCACATTAAAAAGATAAAAGGAAACACATAAAATTAATTTTAATAATACCAAAAAAAAACAAACTCACTGTTATTGAGTCAATTCCAACTCACAGCAACCCTACAGAACAGAGTAGAACTGCCACAAAGGATTTCCAAGGCTGTGAATCTTTATGAAAGCAAACTGTCATATCTTTCTCCTGCAGATCGGCTGGTAGCTTTGAACCACCGACCTTTTGGTTAATAGCTAAGCACTTTAACCACTACACCGTCAAGGCTCCAATTTTAATAATGCATGTTATTTAACCCAATATATCCAAAATACCATTTCAATATTTACTCAGCATAAAAAATTTTAATAATTTACATTTTTGTACCAAGTCTTTAAAATCTGTTGACACTTTCAGAACATCTTAGTTAAAACTAGCCATATTTCAAGTGCTCAATAGACATGTGTAGCTAGTGGTTACTGTATTGGACAGCACAGTTTTAGCCCAAAGGCTAGGATTTTAGCTAAGCCCATCCTCCCTAAAATCTATATGTTCTATTTGGGGGCTTCTTTAACTATTTGTGTTTTAGTGCATGATTTAGGGGTTTCTGTTATGTCTTACGCTGTCTCATTGTGTGTGTGTATGTGTGTGAACAGGCCTAGAAATGACATGTATTATTTCCCCCCATATTTCATTGACAGAAATACAATCCACAATCCAGGTGCTTTAACCACTGCACCACCAGGGCTCCAATTTTTAATAATACATGTTATTTAACCCAAAATACCATTTCAACATTTACACAATAACCACAATCTAACTGGAAGTCTTCCTCTGTGTCCAGAAGAAGAAATATGAAACAGGATTTGGAAAACATATGATGCTGTTTTTGGTACAGGTTCATATTTGCATACCTGGAGTATATAATGTAATTTTTTTTTGAATCATTCCTCCCTAGAGTCTGGGTGTGTGTGGTGGCTGAGTAGTGGATGAGAGGGATTGAAACAAAAGGATATGGAAAAAGATAATGCCAGCACTGGCTCATACGTATAAAACAGTCAAAATCTGAAATCAAGGGAAGATTACAGATTCATCTCCTTTAATGATGCATGATATTTATTTAGCCTAGCACAGTCTTAAACAATGTGCTTTTGAATTTCTATAAATTGTCTTATTTTATCTTCACAGAGCCTTGTGACGTGGTTGGAACTTTCTCCATTTTATAGATGAGTAAACTAAGTATCAGCAGGCTAAGTGACTGCCATCCAAGGTATCTAATGCCAAGAACACAACTTTGTCCAGGGTACTAGACCAGGGCCCTAGAACACAACCACTTTTCTAGGACAAAATTGCTCCCAATGCAATAATAGATGTCCATCTACTCTGGGTAAACACCAGAGGAACAAGTTCACCGTATTAATGAGACTTCTTGTCCATCCCCAGACAGTGCCAGGTACTTAGTTTAACTTCCATGGATTGCTCCTTATTCTGCTTTTAAGGACATAGAAAAGGCTAGTTCAACTTTCATATCACAACTTTTCAATAGTTGATGACAATTATGCCTGTTCACCAAACTTAATTCTTTTAAAACATTTTTTCCAGACATTCCTGATGACATTGTTACAAGACTCGTATTGTCCTCCTATTATACTCCAGTTTGTCCACACCCTTTTTAAAGCTTAGTGCCCACAGTTAAACCCAGCAATGCATGTGTGATCTGAGATTGCCATATTCTTGAGCAAGAGTGATGCATTGCATGGCATACCTAATCCCTTACCACCTGCTCCCAGAGACTGTCTCATTGCTCCACCCTTCTCCTTGGATTTCACCCACTTCCCTTAGTCAAACTCCTAAATATAATTTATGGACTCTGACTTAGATTCCTTGGCTTCTGTTTCATTTTAAACTCTAAAAAGTTCAAATTAGATCAGTTGATGAACCATATGAGATTACAGAATTTTTAAGTACCTGTTGCCATGTAACAGCATCTTGATAAGGAAAAAAAAATTTTGTTTCTTCATTTAAAAATAGGCTGATTTTATTTTCTAGACTCTTCAAAAGAATCACCCTGGGTTTTTAAAGAAAACAAAATGTCAAAATGTGTGTTGAAAACTACTTTAATTCACTCCTTTAATTCCTCTTTTTAAATGTTTCCTGTTTATGATTGGCATCTATATATAGCTAAATTATTTTCTGCAATATTTTCTAGATTGAAATATTTCATAATTTAATTAGTATATTCTTATTGCTGAAAGTTAGAAAAAGACAAAAAAAGGCAAAAATCAAAGTCATTTATAATTCCACCACAAGAGAAGATAAGCACTCTTAATGCATTGATTTTCTTTTTCCTTCTTTTCTTTATGTATGTATAAAATTAGGATCATATTAAAGTTTTATACACTGCCTTTTTAAAATTTAGTATTATATTTTGAGTATGATAAAATATAAGTAAATAGTCTTTTAAATTATGATATTTATGGTATAATGACATTCCAGCAAAGGAGTAAAACATATATTGTGACCTGCCTGAACATTTGAAATAGAAATCTCTACATTTGTTTCTGCATGGTAATCTTCAACCCTGAAAATATCTAAAACACTCAATAGTCAACTTATGTTTGCTAGAAACCATTTTACCAATAGCCTTTACTGCATACTGATCTAAAGGTAACAGAAATCCTTGTGTTTTATTTTACTTTACTTTTTTTTTTCTATTCACTATGTGCCAGGGACTATGATGTGGAAAGGATTAAAATGGCAAACAAGACAGTTATGGTCTTTGCTTTTGTGGCACTAAAAGGCTAGTAGGAAAGACAGACAGTGCTCAACCAAGTATGTAAATAAATATAAATCACACCAATAATAAGTGCTTTGAAAGAAAATTCCATGTGCTTTCAGTAAGCAGAAAAGATACCTGTTGTAGACTGGGGAGTAATCTCTGATGAGGCAGAGATTTGAGATCTGAGGAATGACTAAGAAATTCAGTCCAGGATCATTGGAACCCAGATCTGGATTGGAACCACCACCCGTGTGTGAATTTGTAATACCGTGGTGGCTTGTGTGTTGCTATGATGGTGGAAGTTATACCACCAGTATTTCAAATACCAGGAGGTTCACTCATGGTGTACAGGTTTCTCTGGAGCTTCTAGACTAAGATAGACTACGTAGAAAGCCCTTACGATCTACTTCTAAAAATTAGCCAGTGAAAACCTTATGGGTCACAACAGAATATTGTTTGACATAGTGCTGGAAGATGAGTCCTCTAGGTTAGAAGGCACTACACAATAACTGTAGCAATGGACTCAAATATACCAACCATCATGAAGATGGTACAGGACTTGACAACATTTTGTTCTGTTATACATAAGGTCCTCATGAGTTGGAGTCGAATCTACAGCAACTAACAGAAACAACAACAATCTATTATACATTCTGCCTTAATAAAGGAAAGAAAAGAGCTGTCCTAGAAAAGTTTATCATACAATGGAATTTCCCACACAAACATAATTATAAATATATAAGGGGCAAAACAATCCATGTATACCCTTTAGAGAACAAAACAACTCAGCAAAGATTATTTTAAAAAGGAACACATATGCTGAGAAATAAGGGACCTGCAAAGGACTGAAAATAAGAAGTAACAATTTTGAGCATAATTTGGAAAAGCTTGCCACAACCTGAGTCTTTGTTAGGATATTGAAGGAAGTTAAAGCAGAAGCTTGATGAAATAGAAAATAGATGTTCCAAGGGGTGTGATGGCATGTGCATTGCCTCAGAGGAAGGAGAGAAAAAGGATAAGGAGCCCCGGTTACCCAGTGGTTAAGCACTTGGCTGCTAAACAAAAGGTCAGCGGTTCAAACCCACCAGCTGTGGAAGTCTGCTTCCATAAAGATTTACAGCCCTGGAAACCCTATAGGGGAGTTCTACTTTGTCCTATAGGGTAGCTATGAATCGAAATCAACTTGATGATAGTGGGTATACGTACTTTGATTCCCAGAAGGAATTACAAACACATTAGGACAGTATCCATCTGTTCATGAGAAACTGACTCACCTTCTTCATTAGTAAGAAACCAGGTGAATTAAAATGTACATTCCAGCTCATACGTGTGGATTCTTCTGTGCTTCCCAAATGTTCTATGATCTTTTATGCCATGTTAGCTTTGTCTGGGCAAAACAAGTCTCTAGAATAAGCCAATTAAAGAAACAAGGAGAATGAGTTTTCCAATTCACTATAATGTTTCCAAGCGAAATTAGATTTATGCATTGCAAAAAAATATATTGGCTTGCTGTTCCAGTTGAATGTAACTTATTGCTTAGAGCATGTTTACATTCTGAAGACTTTAAAATGGTAAACGTAAACTATTCTAATGAAATTTTATAGCCAATCTCTTTCTTAGCCAGCAATATTTTTTTACAGGGCAAAATAATAGATTTCAGACGCACTATTGTTCAACCATTCTGGATTTTTCAAGGGCAGTGTTAATAGTTAAGTGCTTTAAGTGGAACGACAACAACCTAAGTCTCTTAAAAGATGGTAGATTCTGCAAAAAGCTGTCTAGTAGAGTTGGGCTGTAAAATTAGTTTGCTATAAATTTCCTATCCTCAAGTTCTAGCCATCCTCCATTTTATTTTTTAAAATGGATATTCTAATAGCAGTTCAACTTTACATGATATTTTCAATGAGATGTTAAAATGTACCTCTTGAATAAAACTATTTCTGTATTACAAAATCATTATTTAGCATTTTCTCTTTCCTCCCTCCAGTATATGAATTTATTTCTCTTTTCCCCAAATCCATGATTAAGCAGAATTCCTATTTTTTTTATCAAGGACATTTAAACAGAATGTAGATTTTCAAGCTTGCTTTGTGTATGGCTTCAAAAATGCAAAGAGCTTTGTTTTAATGTATTTGATTTTCTTTACAGTCAACATTCCTTCTTGCATTTAAATGTGATGATGTAAATCAGGGCTGACACTGAGAGCTGTCTGCAGCCTTTGCTTGCTCTTAGTATTTATGCATCTCCTCCACAGATTCCAGCACATTCTACATTGTTTATACTAATCACTATTACACCAAGCGAATAAACACTGTTACAGCTTACACGTAAAGCAGCTTGGGCACAGAAAAGAGCCATGATTCAAATTAACACAGAAAAATCACAGAACTCCAGACTTCCAGGCATCAGAGAGTGGAGTTGTATGCTATGGTGAAAACTGAACATCCTTTACATTGCACAAGGAGCCCTGGTGGTGCAGTGGTTAAGCGCTCTGCGGTGGTTCAAACCCACCAGCTACTTCATGGGAAAAAGATGCTACAGTCTGCCTCCACAGGGATCATAGCCTTGGAAACCCTATGGGGCAGTTCTACTCTGTCCTGTAGGGTCACTATGAGTCAGAATCGACTCAACAGCAACAGGTTTAGTTTTTTTGGGGATTACATTGCAAATAAAACACAGTAGACATGATATTATTTTAGAGACCAGTAAAGTGTCTTTCAGAGCCCATCACAGTCTGTCCTCCAGCTTTGGAGCAGAACCACCATTTATTTGATTAAACACTAGATGAAGTTATTGGCTTGCATTTGGCATCTACGTTGCATGAAAAATGTATACTTTTGAATACTAAGACTTACAATCAGCATTGTGAGACGCTCATATTATCAAAGGCTTCCAGGAGTACCAGGTTCCACTCTCTAGCTCATCGGCAAGCTGAAGTGCAGGCTTTTTCCACAGCAATGGCATTGAGGAGTGGAAGAGCCATTAGCCTGTGATTAATTCACCTTTTCATTCTCTTCACCCTCCCTTCCACTCACATATACACAACTTCCATTTCTCTCCCTTCTCTTCCTTATAAAAAACAACCAGTTGCCATCAAGTTGATTCCTACTCAAGGCAACATCAATGGTGTCAGAGTAGAACTGTGCTCCATAGGGTTTCCAATGGCTGTGATCTTTCAAAATAGATCACCAGTCCTTTCTTCTAAAGCACCTTTTAGTGGATTTGAATCATCAACATTTTGGTTAGAAACCACATGCCTAACAATTTGCACTACCCACGGACTCCTGTCTTTCCTTATACCCTTGCCCTTTTCCCTTTCATTTATGTAAAAAGTGTGAAATTGAATGTTTATACAAAGATTATGTATTGCATTTCCATTGTGCTGCTGAGAGATGTGCTTTGTCAGGCCAATATTACTATTCAGATCACAGAACAAGAGACATTTTTTCAGCTAGAAGAGAATTAGAGATAACTCTGTGAAGTGGTTTCCAAATTATATTTTAGCAGTGGAATCTTTGCTTTAAAGAAAATTCTACAAGGGCTCACAAATCATAAAACTGATGAAAGTGGAACTGCTCTTTGAAACAAAGAAGTAAGGAGAGCCAGACCCCCATATCCTCATCTTCCCTCCTGCCTTCAAAAACCCTGGAGCTTCTCAAAAAACAATTTAAAACCTTGATTTGATGATATCCTCTATCTGAGGACCAGAAAGATCAAATATTTTATCCCAGATTATGTATGTTCTAAATTATAAGAACATAACGACAGCCCAGGTTTCTGGATCTGGTAATTGTAGGCAATTTTGTCCATATTTTAATAAGACGTGATTTCAGTGCTGAAGAAAACAAAGGGTGATCTTGAGTGAAGGTTGGAAGAGTTATGTAAATTCAATAAACATTTATTTAGCATTTACACTGTGCTAGAAAACAAGCAGGGGTTATATAAAAAGAAAGATCCATTTCTCAAAGAACTTAGGATCTAATAGGTAGAAAGACATGCAACAAAACACAACAAAACAAAACTGGAGTTTGGAAAGTATAAAGTACAGAACAAGCCTTCAATCTTCCCTAGGGAGTCAGGTGAATTTTTAGCTAAGATGTGGAAGAACCAGGAATAGTCAGGAAAGGGACTTTGCAGGCAGAGGATACCTCATATGCAAAGGCATGGAAGAATAAAGGGAATGGCATACTCCAGAAACTACAAGCAGTTTGGTGGAGCATTCAGTGGGGGAGGAGGAATGGTGGGCAATGAGACTGGACAAGTAGAAAGAACCAAAAAGCTATTTATCTTGTGAGGAACTAGGAATCATTTAAGAATTCTGAGTAGGAAAATAACATACTATCTGCAAGTTAGAGAAATCATTTTTCAATAAGGAGGATGCAAATCAAGGCTGTGGCAGGGAGGGTTAAGATGAGTGACTGAGTCAAGAGGGTTAGGTTATACACCAGATGTGATGGATGAGGGTATGAGATAAAATAGGGCCAGGTTTCCACCTTGACCAATTGGGTAGATGGTTATCTGTCCCTGGGATAAGAATATAAAAGAGAGATTAGTCTTTAAGCTGGGAGAAAAGGATGATTGGTTTGGTTTTAGATATACTCAGTGTCTTAGATTTATAGAACTTCCATAACAAAATGCCACAGAGTGGATGGCTTTAAAGAAGAGAAATTTACTTTTTCACAGTTCTGGGCTAGAAATCCAAATTCAGGGGGCCAGCAGGGCTATGCTGTATCTCCATGTGCTCTAGGGGACTATCCTTCCTTGTCTATTTCAGTTTTTGGTAGTCCTGGGTGTATCTTGGCGTTTCTTGACTTGTAGTTGGATACTAACATACTGTCTTCCTCCTGTGTGTATGACTTTCTTCCTGTGTCTGTTCTCGCTTTTCTAAAACGCCACTCAGAAACAATTAGGATTAGGACCAGCTCTACTCCTATCTGACCGCTTTTAATTTCACTGATAAACAAAAGAAAAACCCTATTTCCAAACAGGTCACATTTACAGGTATAGGGGTTAGGATTTCAACAAATCTTTTTGGGACACAATTCAGTCCATAACACTGAGTTTGAGACGATCTGGGATCCTGACAGAAAAATCTGTTATGCTTTTAGATAAGACACTGAGAAGAGACACTGGGCCAAAGATTTTTTAAAAGGGGGTGGAGAGTGCAATGTCAGTTTATATGTGGTAACTGAAACCTTGAATATTTCTCTGAGAGACCAAACGGGGTAAAAAAGACAAGAAGTCAGAGAAGAGAGTCCTCAAAAACAACATCTAAATAATAGGTATAGAATGTATATCCCACAAAGAAGACAGAGAAGGGACATCTCTCAGATGTCCCCAGAGAGAGGAGTGTCATGGAAGCCAAACAAGGAGAAAACCTTATGAGACAAGGAGTGGTCAGCTGTGTCAAATTCTACAGAGAGGCCACATAAGATGAGAATTAAAAATTACCAGTGGTATTTGGCTTTTGGAGGTTGGTTGTGATCTTTGCTGGGCAGTTTAGTAGAGCTACGGTGGCTGAAGTCTAAGTCTGATTGCTTGAGGAATCAATGTAAACAGAGAAGTGAAGATCTTTATTTTAGATTATTTTAAGAAAATTTTCTAGGAAAGGAAGAGAAAATAAAGTTTTTTTAAGATCCAGGAGACAGACAAATGCAAAAAGAGAATAGCCCAAAGGAGGTTAAGGAAGGAACCCTAAACTTTGGAGGCAGTAATAGTCTTGAACAAATGAAAGATGGATGCAACTTGTGATGTTTCTAAATAGTGGGGTAGAGCCTGAGAATGTTTTCCCTAGATAGATAAATGCTGGAAGCAAAAGAGGAGGCAACCAGGATAGAGTTTGATGATGGGGGATGAGGGATTTCGAAGAGTCTCTGAATGCAATGGCTAAGGATAGAAAAGGCACTGATAAGGACATATTCAAGAATTGTCCATTAATGTCAAAGGCATAACTGAGCTTAGAATCACGAGTTTCTGGTTCTAATCTAGTTCTAGGCAGATATCCATCCTTAGTCCTAATCTCTGGGTCTGGGCAATGTGGCAATGATATAATGAGATGCAGCAACATTATATCCAAGTGTCAATGGACATTGGAGCAGACAAGGGAAAAATGTGTATTCTGAAAACTCTTAAAATTATTAAAAAGCTCAAGTTCCCTCATGAAGATTTAATTGTCTATCTCTAAATTCCATTCTGCCTTCCTATGCCCTTTGGGCAAAGAGAAGCCAATATCTTTTCTTCCTACCAGCAGCATATTCACTCTGCTTTGCCCTTCCTTTCAACCTTACTTTTCTTTTTTCAGTGTCGTTAGGACAAACTCTTCTGTCTTCAGGATAACGGTGTCTACAGAATCTACAGGATAACAATGTCTACAGAAGCTGTTTGCAGAGAATGTATGCATTCTGGTGAGATTATACTGCGTACATAATGACCAACACTCCCTATCTCGGTATAGTCAGTTAAAAAAAAATCTGTCTTTCCAAAGACCCCAAGGAGGAGGAGATGTCACTTCCCAGGGTGTTTTTGCAGCTGAAATTGCTCTTAGAGACAGTAAGGGGAAAAATCAAATTAAAACATTTCCCTCCTATACTTTTGCTACCACCTACTTAGAAATCATTAGTCCAAATGAGAGTCTAGCAATAGCATTTCAATCAAAACAACCACATCCATCTCAGTGAACCATGTCACTAGCTTGAGTATTCTATTGACTGCTAATTAACAGTGACAAACATTAACGGCCACAGCAGCAGGGTCAACAAAACATTAGTGGTGCCTTAATGCAGACAGAAATGATAGATATTAAAGTCTTTTCTCCAGCCCTGAGGAAGAAGGGGAGAAATGGCAGTCACTTGATGAGCAGATATCACATGGAAACAGCCTTTGGAAGCATAAAGCTTTCTGAACCTGATGGAGGAGAAAGTGCCCTATGAAAGAGAGTTTTTGCTTCTGGTTCTCAGGGTAATGTTATGTTTAATTTAGTAGAATGTGAACTTAGCCCTGAACAAAGTAAAGGAGATAAGTACCACCTGGGGTTAGGAGGAAGGGTAGTGAGGTCAGGATTGGACCAAGCTTTTATTCTGACACCTTTCCTCTAGTCCCTAGGTTGGTTTTTTAGGAAAAACAAATCAAAACACCTATGGTTTCCCAGGCATCTTGACTATGTGATGATAGAATCAGCAGCTGCCCAAAAGAGGCTTACAAGTCTTTCTTAAAAGAAACACCCTTCTAGCTTGCCAAAGGAGCTCTTGGTTAAGCACTTAGCTACTAACCAAAAGGTTGGCAGTTCAAATCCACCCAAAAGTACCTCAGAAGAAAGGCCTGGTGATCTACTTCCAAAATGAAAACTCTGTGGAGCAGGTTCTACTCTGAAACACACAGGATCCCCATGAGTTGTAACTGACTCAAAGGCAACTGGCAGCTTGCCAGAAAGTCCAGACTGGTTCTTCAGGAACCCCTGTAAAAGAGCAATTGTGTTACTTGGCCAATAACAAATCCATCCTTGTGCTCTCTGGCTTTACACGGTTCCTGGTAAACTACAGCTCATTAAATATTTGTTGAGTAAATGAAGAACCAAAACAAACCAAAAAAACCATTGCCATTGAGTCTATTCCGACTCATAGAGACTCTATAGAAGTAGAACTACCCCATAGGGTTTCCCAGGCTATAATCTTTATGGAAGCAGACTGTCACATATTTCTCCTGCAGAGCAGCTGGTGGGTTCGAACTGACAACTTTTTAGTTAGCAGTCAAGCACTTAACCACTGCACCACCCACCCTCTATTTTTACCCACTTAGGCCAGACTAGTTTATCAGATTATAGTTTGCACCTATCCCAGAGCAAAGTCCTGAGAAGCTAAAAGACAAGTTTGTGATGGAGTGGGAGTTGGGGGGGGGGGCGGGGTAATAGAATGTTCAGGAACAGCTGGAGAGTGAAGAGAGGAGGGTTCTGGGTAATGAAGGGCAGGTTGAGAGCCTCAGGCACCTGTCAAGAGAAAAGATGAAATGATAAGGGGTAGTAGCAAAGACAAAGGTGTCTGCCTCTGAACCTCAGCAGACAACAGGGGTGGGGGGAGGGGGTACGCAGCAGCCAGGATGGAGGTGGGTACTTTCTTTTCTGGAGAAGAATGTGAATCCCAGCCCCATATTCAGTGCTTCTCTTTTCTGTGGCCCCTTTCCTGGTCTCCAAGGGAAGCAGCCTGTGTTTGTTTGTTACGCACAGCACTGCAGTACACAAACAGATTGACATAAATATATGCCAGTCTTTCTTGTTTAGAAACATGAATTATTCAAGAAATATTATAATATTAATTAGAAATCATTAAAATACGAGTGTTGGAGGAGGGAGGAATGAGATGGTGCATTAGCAAAATCGCATTTAGCCCAAACATAAAGTGTGCCAAAGCGGCTTAATCATTGTTTTGATAGTCACAATACCATAACACCAGTTTCACAGAATAGGGGAAAGGGAGCCTCTTGGAAGACTCAGCTTCGCATTATTATTGGTGAGATTAATTATTTATGGAGCTTCAGCAGTGTACCAGGTGCTCCAGAAGACACAAATAAGATGAGGGCATAGGAGTGAAATCAGGGCAGCACAGAGTTCTGACACTCACACCCAGCCCATGATTAATGATCAAGGGTATGAGGGGCTTTTGCTTTTACTTTTCAGTTTGCTCAGTGTTTTCAGTTTTCAGCATTAGGAGGAATCACAAAGGGGATGCTGTACTAAAGAAAGCTATAGATGAAGTAAGCCATCAGAAGACCTACTAAAGAGAAAAATATATATATATGGAAGATCAATGCCATGTTCACAAACTTTGGAGGGCAGCAGGAAAGAAGCCAGACACTGGAAAGTGTCCACTGAATTGAGTGATTTGGGTCTAGAGAAGTCACGAGTAAAGGTGATTATTTTATATTTACATACAGAGTAGTTTTGTTATACCACATGCACACATGCCATAACCACTGCAGATTTTAACCATTACAACACAGGTAAATGTGTGTATCATATATATAAATATGATATTAGCTCTGACATATGGTGATCACTTAAAAAGGGCTGTGAGGGTGGTTGAAACAATTGTGTACTGTGAAAGAAAAGACCAGGAAGCACAATGTGCCAGTTTATCTCCATTTTAAGTGGGGCCATTTCGACCATTGAATTTACTATTTCATGGTGGAAGGGTACCATCCAGAGGCTGCTGCCATGGAACACAGATAGAATCCTAATGATCTTAATTGATTAGAATAGCTTCCAACTCAGCACCAGAGATGTTGAATCGATGAGCAAGTGATCATCACACCCTGCAGGTTATGGGCAGGGGAGAGTAGAGGCAGGGTTGCAGAGAGCCAGTATTAGAAACTAGTTCATCCTCTTGCCCCCATTGAATTTCAAGCCAAGTACAATCAGCACTGACTTTTGCGAAGATGTGTAGACAGGCCATGGCCAAAGGAACCACTGGATCTTTCAGTCATATCCAAATTAAAATGACCTCAGAACAAGCCAAGTACATCCAAGCCACGCTGTTTTCCTCTCATTTAGAATACTAGAATTTTCTGTTGCAAGATGAAAGCACCTAGGCTACAGCTCCTTGACAATGGAAATTTGTCTTATTCCCCACTGAATCCCAGGTCACACCTCCACATCTTGAGATGAACAGATGGAAGGTAGATGCTGAAACTGGTATGACTGAAGGCTAGAGCCTGGAAATCAAATAGCTCTAAAAAAAAAACATGCAGTAACTAAAGGAGCAGTGAATTCAGAAGCAATAGACAATCAAAGGAAGGACAAATCAGGAAAAGCTAGTCTTAAAAATACAAGGCAGAGAGGTCACTGGTGGTTCAGTGGTAGAATTCTCGCCTTCCATACAGGAGACCAGGTTTCAATTCCTTGCCAATGCAGCTAAAACACAGCTACCACCCACCTGTCAGTGGAAGTTTGCAGTGTTGTTATGATGCTGAACAGGTTTCAGCAGACCTTTCAGACTAAGATGGAGTGGGAAGAAATGTCTGGAAATCTACTTCTGAAAATCATCCAGTAAAAACTCTATGGATCATAACGGTCCAAGCCCCATGGCACAGCATTTTGTTCCCTTGTGCATGGGGTTTCCATGAGTTGGGAGTCAATTCAATAGCAGATAACAACAACAACAAGCTTAAATATAAGTAAGGTCAGAATATAAAAGTCATAGCAAGTCAACATCTTGGGAACACTTACAGTCACAAAAGAAGAGATAAATGAATTCTCTCTGGCTCACTCCAGCTGGCTTTTTATTCCTTTTCATAGTTTTTGTGGATGTCTTCTCTCACAGAGTGCCTTAAAATTGCTGAGGGAGTCTCTGACTTCAGCATCAGGCCTCCAGTATGTTCAGTAAGTATTTGTGAGGTGAATGACTCAATGATTTTAATTTTGGTACAAGTCCATCTAGAGACCAGCAGGTGTTTAAGAAATCTAAATTAATGTACTTCCCATTTGACACATTTAAATTGACCAGTATTACTAACAGGAGTGGAGACTGGTTGGAATAAATGTGACTATTTATAAACATCAAAGCCAAGTGAGGCAGTTCTAGATCCTTAATTTTCCACATTCATTAGGCAGCCTCCAAAAAACAATTCACTTGTAACATTTGCATCAGCTCCTTGTGTATTGCCCAGTATGACCATATAATCCTTCTGGTACAAATGGATTTTTTCTTTTTTATTCCCACATCTGAACCAAACCCTCTTTCTCTTTTACTCTGCTAAGACAAGAAAAGGGTATGCCTTCAATAACTCTGAGTTCTTCAGGTACAGATACATATTAACTTGCTCTCCCTTTTACTCTTTCTCAAAACACACACACACACATATACACACCCACACAGCCACACACCCACGAGGGGAAACCAGCATATTGACTTTTTCATTAGATCCACTTATTTTTTTAGGACTGTTTCTTTTAACTTTTGGGAGGTGGAATAGGAGTTATTTTTAAGTCTGCAATAATAAGCTGCAGTAATAGGCCAGAAAAACAACCAGCAGAATAAAATAAAGGTATGAATCCATTTGGAAGAAAATACAAGTGTAATGAGATACTTGACCCCTCAAACATGACTTCAGTAGCTGATCAAAAGCATTGTACTTTCCAAATAATCAGGATGCAATTTAATATAGTGGAAACTGCCCAAGTTACAAGTTCATGTTTACAAGCTCTGAATATCTCTGCAGAATAAAAAATTCAAAAAAGCATACTCCAGCTGAAGAGAAGGACTTCCTGAATGCTCCTGGACTGATTCATTAACTGATCAGACATTTAGGCTGAGTTCAAGAGGATCCTTCAAAAGCTCTGTTTCTGCTACCAAAGCAAAGTACTGGGCAGAGGTGGGAATGATGATGACAAAACTTGACTTCAAATGGTCATGCTCCGATTAACTTCATAGACTAAACCTTCTATTCATGAGAAAGTTTTGTATACACAATCATCTGGAATTCTCCCATTCCATACCTATATCCTCTGGTATATAATATAGGTTTAAAAAAAAAGTGGCACCTATCAAAAATAGAAATTTTAAGACGAGTAGAAATATATATGCATGCAACACACAGCACACCTGCACCCACCTACCAACACACACACACATTCAGCACCAGGATCTTCATGAATATAAAATACTCTTAAAAGTTAGATACTACTTGAAACTCTGTAGTAAGTAAGGTCAAGATATTCATTGGGAACCCCCACCCCCTGATCCAATGTGATTTTCAAGGAAAAGGAAACACAGTCTAAAGTACCATCACTATCAGATGATCTGGAGAAGGGGTCAGTCTAGCTGGACTTGAGAATTCTCAGAGCCCGCATCTGTCCTCTATACTCTGTCCTCTTCAAGTCATCATAACTAACTAAATAACCAACCAGTTGCTGTCAAGTAAATTCTGACTCATGGTGATCTTTTGTGTTGCAGAGTAGAATTGCACTTCTTAGGGATTTCAAGGCTGTGACCTTTCAGATGTAGATCAGACCTTTCTTCTGAGTACCTCCATGTGGATTTGAACCTCCAACCTTTCGATTAGTAGTCAAGCGCAAAGCATTAGTGCCACTCATGGACTCCTTCAGACCATCATAGAGAAGCTTATTTCACACGTGCTTCTCAGTGGAGTTGGTTTTTCAAAACATCAATGAGAGTTGACCAGCTTAATGATAATAAGTATGGCTTGTAGGTGATGGTGCGATTGGGGCCCCTGGATGTGACACTGGTTGTCCTTCCAAGTCTTACAGTACCATAGCTTTGGAGGCCTCCAGCTGGGCCTAGAGCTTGGCAAGCTGTTTCCCAGTGGCCTCTAAGGGGGAACTCCCTCTTATGAGAGGTACAGAAGAACCAGGTGCTACTGATCCTGGCACCAGTCTTCACCAGTACTTGATAATAACCCACTATCAGATGTCTTGTCATCATAAATTTTACTGTTAAGAAGCCTGGCATCATGGCAACATGTCCAACTTCCTGGCTCGAGATAGAAACACCCTATATGCTGCATTGGTACCACAACTATCTTAGTTACCTAGTGTTATTGTAACACCAATACTACAAGTGAGCAGCTTTAAAGAATAAAAATGTATTTTATCACTGTCTTGATTATCTAGTGCTACTATAACAAAAATACCACAAGTGGATGGCTTTAACAAGAGAAATTTATTCTCTCACAGTCTAGGAGGCTAGAAGCCGAATTTGGGGTGCCAGCTCCAGGGGAAGGCTTTCTCTCTCTGTTGACTCTGTGGGAAGGTCCTGGTCATCAGTCTTTTCCTGGTCTAGGAACTTCTCAGTGCAGGAACCTCAGGTCCAAATGACATGCTGTTCTCCCTGAGCTGCTTTCTTGGTGGTATGAGGTCTCCCATCTCTCTGCTTACTTCTCTCTTTTATATCTCAAAAGAGATTGACTTAAAACACAACCTTGTAGATTGAGTCCTGCCTCATTAATATAACTGTCACTAATCCAGCCTCATTAACATCATAGAGGTAGGATTTACAACACATAGGAAAATCACATCAGATAACAAAATGGAGGACCATCACACAATACTGGGAATCATGGACTAGCCAAGTTGACACACATTTTTGAAGGACATAATTCAATCCATAACACTCACAGTTTGGGAAACAAGAAATCTGAATTTATGGTGAGGTTCTAGAGGGAGGTCCTTTCTTGTCTATTTCAGCTTCTAGTAACTGCCTAGCAATTCTTGTAGATGCATCTATCTGTATCGTTTGTCTTTCTCTTCCCCTCTGTGTGTCTCCATCTGTTTATAACTGGTCTTTTTATGACTCAGAAATGGTTAGTTTTAGGATCCACCCTACACTGGTAAGAGCCTACTAACACGATAAAATAAAAACCCTATTTCCAAACAGGATCACATCTAAGAGCCAGGAATTCAACACATATTTTGGGGGACACAATTCAATCCATAACAACAACATAAAGTAGAATTTACTACAGCAGATCAGGGGCCTCAGATTTGAACCCTCATTTCAGTGCCTCTTTCTACTTATTTAAAAAACAGAACAAAACAAAGCTCAGAGAATGTGCATCTTGTCTGTTGCAAAGGCTAGCAGAATATACCCATACTAAATCAGCCAGGGTTGTGGGAGTCCTCTGTGGGCAAAGGTGCAAAGGCTGCATAGAATACTAACCTCTCTGCACTGAGGAGTTACACCTCCCTAAAGTTAAAGCCAAGAAACCAGAGCAGAGGAGACAAGTAAATACCCCTTCTCCCCGTGGCACCTCCCGCCTAATGGGAATGGTAGTTAATGATCTGAGTCGAAAGTGAAGTCTTGTTTGATGGAATGCTCACTCTTTGTTAAGCAAAGTTGTTTGGGTGAAGAACCATTCTATTGATTTAAAAATTGATTTTTTTTTTTTCTCTCTCTCTTCGTATAGCTAAAACATGGCTCACAAATCACAGCTCTTTTATTCTCCTGGCTGAATTTCTACCAATCTACTCACCAAGGAACATCTGATGGAGGTGTGGAGAGAAAGTGAGAACATTTGGACAGAAATTGTTCTCAAGATTCTATTAACGGTTTCAAGTGGCTTCCTTTGAACATTTGGTAATTTATATTTCGAGTCCCTTGGTGTAATTATTGTAATTATCATTAATCATCAACTTCCAGACCCAATCGAAATACAGAACATTGGAAAGGTCAAAGTAATGGAGAATTCTACTATACTTCACAGAAGATATGAGGCGTTAACATTCTGATGCTCCACTTGTGTGACAAAGATAGTAATGAAAACAGAAAATAGCACAAGATTAATGTGTTCTCATGATAAGAATCATCATAAGAAAAAGAGAAAATGGAGCAAACTTAACTCACTCATGTCACAGAGGCATGGTGGTGAGACCAGTTAGGGCTAAGGGACAGGATGTAGTGGGTTGGCCAAACCCCTTGAAAGTAATGACGTCCTCCTTCTTTTGTGAAGTAACAAGAAATAAGAAACTAACTCAGAAGCATGGCAGGTCACATTTTAGATAATACACTGAAATCCTGGTTGTCTGGAGTCCCTGAGTATTGCAAACAGTTAATGTGTTGGGCTGCTAACCAAAAGGTTAGTGGTTCAAGTCCACCCAGTGACACCTTGAAAGAAAGGACTGGTAATCTGCTTCTGTAAAATCAGTCATTGGAAACCCTTTGGAGCATAGTTCTACTCTGACACAAATGGGGTCACCATAAGTCAGAGTCAACTCAACAGCAACTGGTGGTTTCCTGGTTGTCTATCTGGCTCCTCCCCTAGATATACATCTACAGATCAGACTGTTCACTTGACCTTCTAACTGCCTGCCAGCTATCCTAGACATCCTCCTGCATGTCCAAAACGAAACTCATCATCTCTTTCCCAAATTTAATCCATCTCCTATGGACAAAAGAGGATAGTGGTTAAGTACCAAAATTCTGGAGCTGTAACACCTGATTTCATATCTTAGTTTGCTCACTTACTATATGGCCCTAGGAAAGAAGCTTAGTTTTTCCATGCTTCCGTTTTCCCATTTGTAAAATGTGGTAAATAGTATCTACACCAAAGTGTTGTTTTAAAGAAAAAATAAAGTAATATATTTAACTATCTAGCACACAGAAAGTCCTCAATAAGTGCCACATTTTTTATATTACATTCCTTTATTATAAGTCCATACAGTTACTCAAGCAGAAAAAGATGAATTTGGAGAATTCAATATTTCTCCATTTTCATCACCCTCACACTAGCAGAATGAGACCAAATTCTGTTAATTATACTCCTTTAGCCTCCCTTAGATCTTTCAATTCTCAATGCTGCTGCCTTAGTTCCAAAACCCAATTAAAAAAAAAAAATCCTTTGCTGTTGAGTCCATTCTGACTTACTTCAGCCCTACAGGACAGAGTGGAACTGCCCCAAAGGGTTTCCAAGGCTGTAATATTTAAGAAAGCAGATTGCCACATCTTTTTCCTAGAGCAACCGGTGGGTTCAAACCACTAACTTTTCAGTTAGCAGCTGAGCTTAACCACTGCACCACCAGGGCTCCTATTGCCTTAGTTCAGATCCTTGTAATTCTTACCTGTGTTTAACAATCATCTTGCTGTCCCTATCCTTGCCCCAATGTAAACCATCAGCCACACTGTAGCCAAAATTATCTTCAAAAGCATAAATATCATAACGCCTTTCTTCTGCTTCAATTCTGTCAATGGCTTTTTAACACCTTTGGCTGTCACTCATAGGAAAGCTTATGAGGTCCGCCATGATGCAGCCCCAGTCTCCCTACCTACCCTCACGCCTCTTCGACACCTCCATGTTTCCCATGTTTCAGACAAATTCCCTGCAATCTCAGCATATCTTTAGTCTCGCTTGCCCCCATGTCTTTGTCACTGCTGTTCCCTCTGCTTGGAATGAACTTTCCTTATGTGTGTGGTAAATCTCTTCTAATCCTTAAATGACTTAGGTCAGGCATGACTCCCTGTGGGACGATTTGCCTAACCCTCTTTCATCCCCAAGCCAAAAATCAAATTAGTTACAATTGAGTTGATTCCAATTCATGGAAACCCCATTTGTTGCAGAGTAGAATTGAGCTACGTAGAGTTTTCAAGCCTGTGACCTTTGGGAAGCAGATCCACAGGCCTTTCTTCCAAAGCACCAGTGGGTACGTTCAAATTGCCAGCCTTTGGCTAGTAGTTGGGCATTTAAAACATTTGTGCCACATGGGGACTCCATCCTTCACCCCCAAGAGAATATTCTTCTATCACCACTTATTTTGTATTTGTACCTGTACAGTAGAGAGAGGCACTGGGAGATATTATGAGGAAGGAGATTTTTAAAAGATAACTTTTTATGGGAATAGGGATACAGGTGAATTACAATGTACAACCAGTTTTCTGCAAGTACGTTAAGGGAGCCAGTAGGGCAAACCATAAAGAACAGTAATTCCACCTGACGACCAAAAGGTAGGGAAGCTGAAGGGGTCAGTTCCAGTAACCTGCAGAGGGTTTGCTATGCTTGTCTTCTTGCCAGAGGCATACAGCCACTGGAGAGTGGTAAATTCTCACTGATCCTTCTGTTTGAAGAGTCTCTCTCTCCATCCCTACTCATGCGAGAGGATGACAAATTCCTCAGTAGATGAGAGGTGGCTGACAGCCATGTGCAGGGCTGGGAGAATTCCCTGGGCACAGAGACCAGGAGCCATGCCAATGTCAAATCTCTGGGGCTAGGCTGACCAGTTAGGTTGTTTACAGCTGAAGGCAGTGACATGGGAGAAACGCTAAATCATAGCCAGGAAAAGAAGCAAAGTTTGTAGCTGGAAAGATAGTGCCAAGGCCTGAGAGGAGGAAGGCCATAAATGGAATATGATAACAGCATCAGAAGATGGGAGCAAGGGTGAAATAGTCAGGGCAAGTGATTCAGGATGCAGCATGTGGAAGAAGCCCGGGAGCCAGAGCGCTGACTTTTCTAAGAAGCATCTTGTGTGGACCAGGGGTGGTTTGATTTCTTAAAGGAACTGGTCAGGATTAAGCCCCTAGAATCTTTTTCAGGAAGAAGAAAAATATCAAAGTTTCCATCAAGCATCCATGATACCATGATGAGGGAATGGAGGGAAATCAGTCATAAGACTGGAGAGTAGAAAAATATGACAATCGAAAGAAAAGAACACTCTACACCCCAAGAGCTATAAGATGGGGGCTCAGACTGGATCAGCAGCTTTATCAGTTATCATCCTGCCCTAGGTGTGGTGCCTGTGGGCTCCCAATAAAAGCCCTGTTGAGCTCAGAAAATTCCTCCCCTTCTCTTTTCTAGACCTTCTCACACCCAGACCAGCTTTCCCTGGTCTGCCTATTCTTTTCAGGCTGACAAACCCTTCTGATGGGCTGCCTTGCTTTTTAATTCAGCTTCTCCATAAGGTGCTGCCTCTCAACTCACACAGTCTGAGATATGTGTTCCGTAGCCTGCATGTTTGATCCAAAGCTCCCATATGCTGCACCCTGACTAGGCCCCGGGCAAAGAGAAATGTTTCCCAGAGCCTGGGTTCGTGCACTGAGAAAGATACTGAGAACAGTAAGAATACTTAAGTATAACAGGACAAAACTGCTAATAGACCTTGTAGGAAGACTTAGGGTGGTTGTAAAGAACACCAGGTTTGGAGGAATTGGAAGGTATTCCAAGTGCCTGAGCATGCATCTGATATGTAACAAAGAGTTTTCTGAAAAATATCCAATTATTTATTTGGTACCCATTCCTACGTGGAAATAAGGTAACAATTTCAGGGAAGACCTAGGCCAAATTCCCTGGAACTTATTAAGTCCTGAACATGAAAATGAAAATCTTAGAGGAGTAGCAGTTCCATCCATCCCTAGTTCCAACTGATGACTGGGATTTGGTCTAAAAGGATATACACAGTAGAAATGGTAGGTTTAGGGCTAAGGAGACAATATATCATCAGAACGGACAACTTTAAAATAAATATAGGGGAACATAACCTAATTTAACGGTGGATTCAGCCAATGTAGAAGGAATCATGTATGACCTAAAAAAAGAACAGTCGTGCTAAGAATATCCAATTATTTTAGACGAGAAAATACTTGAAAAAGAGTTGTAACCAGTACTGAAGAACCAACTAGTGATAAGTAAAACAAAATTGAGATTATATAAAAAGATAAAAGAGTAAACAATAAGGTACATCAGTATTTGATGAGCTGATACTCTTGGTTAAAACACTTGTTGAAATGCATACCTATTGATTTTAAATATGCCCATTAGGAAGAAAGCGTTAGTAAGTCCCACTCAGTAAGGTCCTAAAGGGGTAAGACCCTTCCACCCCTGCTCCTATCCATTCCTACAGTGGATACTCAAACTCACTGCCATCAAGTCCATCCTGACTCATAGCAACCCTATAGGGCAGAGTAGAACTGCCCCATAGGATTTCCAAAGCAGTAATCTTTACAGAAGAAGAATGCGACATCTTTCTCCTGCAGATTGGCTGGTGGGTTCAAACCGCCAACTGTTTGGTTAGCACTCAAATGCTTTAACCACTACATCACCAGGGCTCCTCCACAGTGGATACTAGAGGGCAGTAAAGCCTCTGGGATTGGCAGGGCAAGTACTAGTAGCTACAAGGAAGCATTCTGCAATCCCAGAGCACCCAGTGCTAGCCCCTGAGTTTCAACCAAACCAGAGAGACTGTGTTGTTAGGTATAGAATGAAGGTGAGAGAAGGTCATAATCTTGGAGTCATGTGAAATTATGTCCGGTATCACCATTCTAGTCAAACAAACCGCATGAATACAAAAATATCCAAAAAATATCATGACAATAGAAGACTAATGGATAAAGAAGTCAAACTAAAAATGGTGTGTTACCAAGTGAACAATTTGGGGTGAATGGAGAATTAAAACCATAGTTATTTGCATAATAGTTAAGAACATAGACTGTTAAACTAGATTGTCTGAGTTCAAATCCCAGCCCCATCACTTACTAGCTATATGATGTTATTTAATCTCTCTGTGCCTCAACATTCTTATTTGTAATATAGAGATAATAACAGTACATATCTCATAGGCTGTTGTTTGAATTAAAGAGATAAATTCAGGGTAACTGTTTAAGAGAATATGGGGTAAAACAGAGTAAACACTACCTATTTTCTATCATTGCTATTCAAATACAGATTATACAGCTAAGAAATGTAAATATGAAGCAGGGGCTAACATGAAACTCAGGAGCTAGTTAACACATCATGGCAACATTAATTGAATCAACAACCATTTTTGAGTGCCTACTCTATGTTGGGCACTGTGCTAGGTACTAAGAACACTACAGTAAATGATGAGACTATATAGAAGAGTTAGAGAAATTATAGACCTGTGTGGATACCCACCAACCTGAAAACAGAAGTGAGCTAGAGAACATTTGAAAATTAAAGTTCTTGTTCTTTCCTTCCCCTTTCTTCCTGAAAAAATTTAGTCTAAAAGCCATTAAGTGGGTGTGGGACCACTTGTGCTGATAGTGGAGGGAGCCACCATGTACCAGAGCCAGGTGTTAGAACCCTTTGAAATGAGAAAGTCAAAAGTGCAAGAGGAAAGCCCTCATAGGGTGTCAGAGCCTGACTGGAATGAGGAGGTCATCAGGTGAGGGTGTCTGGACCACAGCAGGGTGTCAGACACTGAACAGAATGAGCAAGGCATTATACACAGGCGGGATTGATCAAAGATGTGAGAATATTAGGGATAAGGGAAATCAGATTTCTCACTGATGAAGAAGGGAGTTACAAACAGAGAACACTAGAACAAACCCTGTGGAGTTAGACTGAAACTGGATGCATCCATGTGAACTCAGGTTTTCGATGTATCTAAATAAATGTAGAAATAAATATAATACATTGCTATCAAGTCAATTCTGAATCATAGCAACGCTATAAGACAGAGTAGAACTGCCTCATAGAGTTTCCAAGGAGTGGCTAGTGGATTTGAATTGCAGACCTTTTGGTTAGCAGCAGAGTTCTTAATCACTGTGCCGCCAGGGCTCCAGAAATATAGATTGAGTAAATTGTGGACATGATGCCCAGCATCCCTGCATACTTTTGTGTGTATTTCCTACAAACAAGGACATCCTCCTACACAATCCAATCCAGGAATACAGGTTTTCTCAAAGGCTTTAGGTGCTCGTGTGGCTGCCACTGCCACCACAGCAGTGCGAATCTACAAATGGAGCTGGCCTTGGAGGAGGTCCAGGAAAGAAAAAATCAAAAACAAAACAAGAGATTACCCTACTCTCATGCTCACAGAAGGAGCTCCTTTTCTCTGTCATCTTTTCAAAAAGACTGGTTTCTCCCAGAGACATTGCTGCCCACATCCACTGCACAGTTCTCCAATCTGTCCTGCCCTTGGGTCAAAGCTGGGAGATAAAGGAGAAGGGAAAAAAAAACTTAGTGTTACCTTGCTGGTTGTTCTTCATGTTTTGACTGCCTCCCTCTCCCCACACATACCAAATCCCCCTGCTATTGTTTAAATTTCAGTCCTCAGGTAGTTGGTTTTTATATTTTAGTCAGCCTTTAGCTGTTATCCCTGGGAGAGATGAGCTATGGTGGGTCTACTCCATCTTGGCCAACATGAAAGTCCCAACTTCTTTCCTATGTCAACAGGGCTGGCTTCATGGTGTGCAACCTTTATAGCTGCACAGGTCCTCAAGCTCAGAAGAGCCCTGCACTTGGTTTAATGCCCTATTGGCACTATCTTGAAATTATTAATCATTTTATCTTTGAACTTGTGTTTTGTGAGTTGTCTGATGGCTCAATGGAACACGGAGGTGAGCAAAGAGGTATGTAATATGCATGTTTGCTGCCATTTCTTGCCACCCTAGGCACATACAGCATAAGAAATTCTCACTACAGTGTTGCAAACTTGTACTAGGGGCCCCTCATTCAGAAGGGCTCTGCAATTGGTTTAATGCTCTTCCGTTGCTGACTTCAAATTCTTAATCATTTTTATCTCCGAACTTGTGTTGCTTAAGTGAAGTTCAATAGGATAAGTGGAGCTTGTGTGTGTGCAGAGGAGATACATGAAGTATGCACATTTGCCACTGTTCTTTGCTGCTCCATTAGCAAGTAGTTTTTGAGATGGCCCATGAGTACAGAATTCCAGTAGACCCACGGTACATGAGACTTGAGTGAGACTCAAAGCAAATACAAGGTGTGCTACATCCACAAATGAGTAAGCAGGGGTGCGCCAAGATGTCACACTTTCTGTCAGAACCAGAACTTGCTTTGAACAGAGAAATAAGACAATGGCTTGCTAAGAAACAAAAATGACCAAGGAAACCTTTCTTAGTCATGATGCTTCCCTATATTAGCCAACAACTTACACTGAAAATGATGACATAGAATGACAGAAGATAGGGCAACACATAGTTCCTTTTCCTTTCAGTTCTTTCTTACTAAGCCTGTGTTAGAGGGTGTTGATTGATTGCACAAAGAAAGAAGTAAAATGAAAACAAGTTAGTTTTGTGCAGCATTATTTCCCCAATTTTGGTAAAAACAAAATATATTTGCATGTATGAATTGCATTATTTCAGTGATTCTCCACATAAGTTAAACCTCTTACGTTTTCATTTAAAATTGGTATGAACAATAGAATGATGAATGGTAAAATCCATGCTAATAATTTCTTCTTTTACATACAATGACATTAAATAGCAAATAAAAGCACTATGACGGGTCGAGAGGGAGACTGTGAAAGAAAGGAAAAAGCTTTGTATTTTAGTACTTTTAACGGCACTTATTTCCTGCTTTATTAACACGGGTCCCTGTATTTTCAGTTTGCACTAGGTCTGGCAGAATATGTAGCCATCACTGTTAGTTTTGGACAAGTTCACTTTTGCATTCTCCTAAGGGGCTCTGAGTTTATTTTCCGTATGTTCTTCCCCAGTCCAACCCAACCAATAATTCCTACGCCCCAACCCAGGAATAAAGCTAGCCTGTGGGCTGAAGTCCAGAACATCTAGAGATAAGACTAGGCCAAATACCCTTGAGGAGCAGGCAGGTTGACTCTTTGGCTGTATTTTTTTTTTTTTTTAGTATCTTTGTAGGAACATGGAAGAACCCGGGTGGCACAATGGTGTAAGTGCTCAGCTTCTAATCGAAAGGTCAGCAGGCCCAACCCACCAGCCGCTCCGAGTGAGAAAGATGTAGCAGTCTGATTCCTTGCTAAAGACTTACAGCTTTGTAAACCCCATGGGACAGTTCTACTCTGTCCTATAGGGTCACTATGAGTCTAAATCAACTCAACGGCAACAGGTTTGTTTTTTGGTAGGAAATGACCAGTCTTGCTTGCCTATGTATCAGGATCAGTAAAATAGCCCAAATAATCAAAGCAGTTACTAAATTGAATTAACTCTCAATTTATGGCATAATTTGCCATCATGGACCTTGTGGAATGAGCAGCAAACTTGGTATTAGAAGAACTAGCCTCAGAAAGCTATTTAAGATTATTTGTTTTCATGTGTAAAACTGAAGTAGCAATACTAGCTTCCAAGGATTGCTCTTGGGATTACATGAAATTGCATGTAGCAGCATATAAAGAAGTTTCTCAATAATGCATATATATTTGCACTTGGTCATTGGTCAATTCTGAATCATTGTACAAATAACTTGCTGTGATTTATATCACATTTCTGTCACTTCCCCTCAACCTAGAGACCGCTTAAAAAGTAATGCAGCCATTGTAAAATGACTTGTGAAATAATGCATACTAAGACCTGAAACTACCTATGTGGCTTAATGGAATGATCATATTAGTAAGTGTTCAAGATGTGTCTTGAATTAATCAGTTTCCTTCAGTTTCCTTGTCCTCATATTTATCCACTTTTTCTCAAAACTTCAAATCTGAGCATTTTCTTTTGTTCTTAAGAAACCATGGATACTGATCAAATTCAGCCACATTCTTTTCAAAGCTCATCTTCCAGTTCATTGTTATGTTTTTTGTTTTTTTCCCAGCTGATCAAATCAACTTACGGAAACGTCTTGTCTTGTAAAATTCATAGAGAGGAATGGACTCAGCTGCTGCCGAATTCATGAGAACACTAGACATGGCCATGACAGAAGGAGGGCTGTTGTTTTAGTCTGGGCAAAATGATCTCTCAGTGACATAGAATTACTGCTAAAAATATTACTAATCCCTAGACTTTATGTATATACGTATGTATATTCTCAAATAAAATATTTTTCCAATAATATTACATATATTCTTTATCCATTGAGGTTTTTCTTTCTTTCTTTCTTCTGGTTCCATTTGATGCAATAAGGGCACAAAAAATAAACACATTCAGGCATCCATAAGTTTGACACCCCCCCCCTTTCATTTACAACTTTGATAAATATACCTATTTTGGCTAATGTTCCCAATAATTTTCCATGGGACAGAAGAAAGACACTCTAAGTAATGTGAAAACAGGAAGGACAAGTCTTACCTAAGCAAGTGGATTATTTACATTTGCCATGTAAATACAATTTTTTGCAGTTATGTCTCAATTATTTATGGTATTAAGGGACAGGGAAGGCACAGATGAAAGAATCATAGCATCTCAGTGTTACAAGTGCTTAAAGGTCATGTAGTTCAATCACTCATATGATGGTTAATTTAACTCCATAGCCTTCTTCCTATACCAAGTAGACTTCCAGCATGTGCTTGAATATCTTTAGTAATAGCAAAAGTCTAGCTCATTTCATCCTTGAATAATTCCATTAGATTTTGGCTCATTATAAAGGACAAGGCTTTCTATCCCTCTGTTACTTCTACACCTATTTTTTTATAATGAAAAGCAAAGACCATGTTTTTCAGTCTTTGTACCTCTAGTGCTTATTATAGTGTCTGACTGACACATAGTAGGGTTTTATCAAGCATTTAGTTAATAGAACTGAAATACAGAGCTAACAATTGTGTCCCCCAAGAGTCGTCTTATCTCTAGGCCAAACATCACCAGTTCCTTTAAGAATTCCTCCTTAGTCATGACTTTGAACTTTCTTATCCTGATGCCTTCTCACTGAATAACTTTTATTTTTCATATCCTAACTACATTGTCCCCAGAATAAAACAGAATATTTCACATTCCTTCCTACAAGCACAGAGTATGGTGTGCTGATACCTCCATCAGCTTAGAGACCACTCGTCAAGTAATGCAGCCCAGGACTAAAGTATCTCATGTCAGCAGCTACCTCCTATAGAAGGACATTGCGATTAAGCCAAGTCATTTACTCGTGGCTACTGCTACAGAAATATATTTTCCTAAACTATACTTATGGGATATTAAAAAAAAAAAAAAACTGTTGACAAATGCACAGAACTTTAAACCTTGTTAGAAACTGGAAACATCTGGAGGCAATGGGGGTGAAGGAGGCCCGTGTTTGACCATGACACTGCTCATTACTGGCTCTGTGATCTTGACAAAGACCCTTCATTTCTCTGAGTCTTGATTTTCTTTGTTGATAGAGAATGAAAATATCTATTATATAGGAATCATTTTTGGAGTAAAAATTGGAAAAATGGAGGTGTGATTTAGTGAAATAGGAAAGATTGCAGGAGGAGAAATTTGGTAGTAAGTAGAAGCTTGGCATTAAAAGTTCTACTTTATTCATGTTAAATTGGAATGCCTACTAGACAATGAAATGTTAACGTTAAATCGGCAGTAGAAAATACAAGTCAGGAGTTCCGGAGAAAGTCTGAGCTGGAGATATAAATTTGGAAGCTCAAAGCTATTGAAGAACATAAAGTCATGGGAAGTGGTAAATTTCCTAAGAATGAGAATTGAGAAAAATGTCCTTAGAGCCTCCAGTATTTAGAAGTTGTGGAATGAGGGCAGCAAGGAGACTGAGAAAGAGATACCAACGGGGTTGGAAGAGAACTATGAGAGAGTGATATCCTCAAAAGGAAGACAGAGTTTCAAGAAAAAGAAGATAATTGCTCTCTGCTGAATCCTGCTGAGAGCTTGGGTAATTTGAGGATTCCCACATTATATCCAAGCTCCAGTTTCTAGAATAGCACCTGATATATTGCAGGCTCTTATTAAATAGTGTATGTTATAGTCTTAGATCTTGACTCAGTCATCCAAAACATTTATTACATTTTTCAACTTCAATAGTTTCACCTTATCATGGATTTAAAATAGAAGTCATTGTCAGATGCACAAAAAACAGATCTACAAGCTGAAATTGATTAACCTATACCCCTTTTTTATGGGTTCCAAACCAGTGAGATACATTTAATGGTGGTAATAATCCTCTTATTAAGTAAAAGAGTTAAACAGAAGATTTCAAAGGGCAGCTTGAGAAGACAAAGTAAAGTATTATAATGAAATGTGCAAAGACATGGAGTTAGAAAACCAAAAGGGAAGAATACGCTAAGCATTTCTCAAGCTGAAAGAACTGAAGACAAAAATTCAAGCCTTGAGTTGCAATTTTGAAGGGCTCTGTCATGGTTTGAATTATGTCCCCCAAAAAAATGTGTGTATTAATTTGGCTGGGCCATGATTCCTGGTATTGTGTGATTTTTCTTATATGTTGTAAATCCTGTCTCTATGATGTTAATGAGGGAGTATGGGCGGCAGTTGTGTTTCTAAGGTAGGACTCAATCTATGCGACTGGATTGTGTCCTGAGGCAATCTCTTGAGATATAAAAGAGAGAAGTGAGCAGAGAGATGGGGGACCTCATACCACCAAGAAAGCAGTGCCAGGAGCAGAGCGAGTCCTCTGGACCAGGGTTCCTGAGCAGAGAAGCTCCTAGTCCGGGGGAACACTGAAGAGAAGAAGGCCGGCAGAGAGGAAAAGAATTTGGACTTTTAGCCTACTTTAACTGTGAGGAAGTAAACTTCTCTTCGTTAAAACCATCCACTTGTGGTGTTTCTGTTATAGCAGCACTAGATTACAAAGACTTTAGGGGCAAAATATTGAATCATCTGGGAAGCTTCAAAAGAAGATGGAAGGAATACACAGAGTTACTGTACCAAAAAGAACTGGTTAACATTCAGCCATATCAGGAGGTAGCATATAATCAAGAACCAATGGTACTGAAGGAAGAAGTCGAAGCTGCACTGAAGGCACTAGCCAAAAAAAAAAAAAAGGTCTCCAGGAATTGATGGAATACCATTTGAGATGTTTCAACAAACAGATGCAGCGCTAGAGGTGCTCACTCATCTAGGCCAAGAAATTTGGAAGACAGTTACCTAGTCAACTGACTGGAAGAGATCCATATTTGTGCCCATTTCAAAGAAAGGTAATCCAACAGAATGAGGAAATTATTGAACAATATCATTAAGATCACACACAAGTAAAATTTTGCTGAAGATCATTCAAAAATGGTTGTAGCAGTACATTGACATGGAACTGCCAGAAATTCAAGCTAGATGCAGAAGAGGAGATGGAACAAGGGATATCATTGCTGATGTAAGATTAATCTTGGCTGAAAGCAGAGAATACCAGAAAGATTTTTACCTGTGTATTATTGACAATGCAAAGGCATTCGACTGTGTGGATCATAACAAAATATGGATAACATTGCAAACAATGGGAATTCCAGAACACTTAATTGTGCTCGTGAGGAACCTGTATATAGACCAAGAGGCAGTTGTTCAAGCAAAACGAGGGAATGCTGCGTGGTTTAAAGTCATAAAAGGGATGTGTCAAGGTTTTATCCTTTCACCATACTTATTCAATCTGTAGGCTGAGCAAATAATGCAAGAAGCTGGACTATATGAGGAAGAACCTGGTATCAGGATTGGTGGAAGACTCATTAACAACCTGCGATATACAGATGCCACAACCTTGCTTGCTGAAAACAAAGAGGACTTGAAGCACTTACTGATGAAGATCAAACACTACAGTCTTCAGTATGGATTACACCTAAACATAAAGAATACAAAAATCTTCACAACTGGACCAATAAGCAACGTCATAATAAATGGAGAAAAAATTGAAGCTGTCAAGGATTTCACAATCAACGCCCATGGAAGCAGCAGTTAAGAAACTAAATAACATATTGTATTGGGCAAATCTGCTGCTTAAAGTGTTGAAAAGCAAAGATGTCACTTTGAGGACTAAGGTGCACCTGACCCAAGCCATGATATTTTCAGTCACCTCATATGCATGCAAAGGCTGGACGATGAATAAGGAAGACTGAAGAAGAATTGATGCATTTGAGTTATGGTATTAGGAGAGAATATTGAATGTACCATGGACTGCCAGAAGAACAAATAAATCTGTCTTGGAATAAGTACAGCCAGAGTGCTCCTTGGAAGCGAGAATGATGAGATTTGGTCTCAAGTACTTTGGACATGTTATCAGGAGGGACCAGTCCCTGGAGAAGGACACCATGGTTGGTAAAGTTGAAGGTCAGTTAAAAAGAGGAAGACTTTCAATGAGATGGATTGACACAGTGGCTGCAACAATCGGCTCAAACATAGCAATGACTATGAGGATGACACAGGACTGGACAGCATTTTGTTTTATTGTACATGGGGTCACTATGAGTCAGAAGTGTCTTGATGACACCTAACAACAACAGCAATAATCCTCTTCATAGTTCCCCCTCTTTCTCAAGGGGATAGCATGGAAGACAAAACCCATCACCCTTCCGCGAAACCCACTTATACCTCAACATAAAGGAAACAAAAATCCTCATAACTGACCAGTAAGCAACATCATGAAAAATGGAGAAAATATTGAAGTTGTCAAAGATTTCATTTTGCTTGGGTCTACAATAAACACCCATGAAAGCAACAGTCAAGAAATCAAACAATGTATTGCATTGGGAAATCTGCTGCAAAAAAAAATCTCATAGAAGTGTTAATAAGCAAAGATGTCACTTAGAGGACTAAGGTGTACCTGACCCAAGCCATGGAATTTTCAATTGCCTCATATGCATGCGAAAGGTTGACAATGCATGAGGAAGCCTGAAGAAGAATTGATGTCTTTGAATTATGGCGTTGGTGAAAAATATTGAATATACCATGGACTGCCGGAAGAAAGAACAAATCTGTCTTGGAAGAAGTACAGCCAGAATGCTCCTTAGAAGTGAGGAGGATGAGGAGGGTGAGATTTGGTCTCAAGTACTTTGGACATGTTATCAGGAGGGACCAGTCCCTGGAAAAGGACATCATGCTTTGACTTTACAAAGGTCAGCGAAAAAGAGGAAGACCCTCAACGAGATGGATTGACACAGTGGCTCAACAACGGACTCAAACATAGCAACAACTGTGAGGATGGTGCAGGACCGGGCAGCATTTCATTATGTTGTACATGGGGTCACTATGAGTTGGAAATGAATCATCGGAACCTAACAACAACATCAACTACACAATAATCCTCTTCATAGTTCCCCCTCTTGCTCAAAGCGTTAGCATGGAAGACAAAACCCCATTGCCCAGCTGCTGAACATTATGTTACAAGCAATCAGTTCTCCAATTTACAGGCTAGTAAGTCTGTCTAAAGAAAAAATTGGGTTTAACTGATATGATTTTTCCATAGTGAATTCATGCTGGCTCCTGACAATTTTTTGTTTATTTGTTTTTAACTCTGTACTTAACATCTTCATAACATGTTCTTTAAGCTTGAATAAGACTGAAGATAAATCCTCTGGCCCTTAGTTTGTGTACATTTTTATCCAACCCCCCCCCCCCTTATCTTTTAAAAATTCTCATCTGCTGGCCTCTAACATTTTTGCCATTATCCATGATTCCATGTACATTGCTATTTTGAATTCACTTCATGCACCTAAGTGAACACAACGTTGGTACAATGTTTAAAGCACTGACTTTGGAGTCATCATTATCATTTAATCAACCAAGTATTCTTCATTGATCCAACTTAGATTCAGAGAAGAACATCCCTCCACCTTATTTTATTTCATGAGAAAGATATCTGTCAGCAATCAACTGTAAAGCTGGCTGTGTCTCTGGGTTGCAAATGGTTAATCACTGGGCTACTAACTGAAAGGTTGGAGATTCAAATCTACCCAGAGGTGCCTCAGAAGTAAGACTTGGTGATCTGCTTCCAAAGGGTCACAGCCTTAAAAACCCTGCGGAACAGTTCTACTCTGCACACATTTAGTTGCCATGAGTCAGAATCAACTCAATGGCAACTAACAACAACAACATGTTTTTATTTAATGGAGACTTCCAATATATTCTAGTAAATTTGAAATATCACATCAAGTATATCATTCATCTGTATGAATTTTTTTTATCCAATATCAGGAATCTATTATCAATATCCTTCTCCTGATCAGGAAGTCTATAGTATCTGTAAAGGCAGTATTACTAATGATCAAGAACATGAATTTTGGAGTCAGACTGCTTACATTCATATTGATCTCTATCACCTAGGTGGGCTATGCTGTATCAATTACTTAGATTCCATACCACTATCTCCTCATTAAAAAAAAAAAAAAAAAGTAGATAATAGAAAACATAGTAAGAGCTCAAGTAATGGCATCTATTGTTGAATTAACCACTTTGTTCCCTCTAGGGTTTTCTTCTTTGTAACAATTTCATCAGGCAGAACAGAGGAACAAACATTGTTTGTTCCTTTACACTCTCTATGACAAGTCAGTAGAAAACACAAGACATGGACACTACTCAGATTCTTAAGCACACAGCTGAGTTAATTCATGTATGTATTAATTAAGCGCACATATATAGTTAAGCACATAAGCTCAGTTAACTCATATATTTATGAATATATATATTTGTAAAATATATATACATACACACAATATTTTTACACAAATAACACACACTTTCTAAGTTTGTTTGCCTACTGTTCTCTCCTCCCACACCATGAGGTATTTTGGTAAGCACGCTTTGCTAATTTTTTTACAGCAACACATATATATGTTGTTGTTGTTGTTAGGTGCTGTTGAGTTGGTTCTGACTCAGTGTGACCATATGTACAACAGAACAAAACATTGCCCGATCCTGCTGCCCTGGTGGTGCAGTGATTAAGCATTCAGCTGCTAAAAGTTTGGCAGTTCAAATCCACCAGCCACTCCTTGGAAACCCCACAGGGCAGTTCTACTCTGTCCTATAGGGTCGCTATGAGTCGGAATCGACTTAATGGCAATGGGTTTGGTTTAAGGCAATTGGAAATACCATGGGTTGGGTCAGGCAACCTTAGTCCTCTAAGTGATATCTTTGCTTTTTAACACTTTAAAGAGGTCTTTTGCAGCAGATTTGCCCAGCGCAATACATCATTTGATTTCTTGACTGCTGCTTCCATGGGTGTTGATTGTAGATCCAAGCAAAATGAAATCTGACAACTTCAAGCTTTCCTCCATTGATCATGATGTTGCTTATTGGCCCATTTGTGAGGATTTTTGTTTACTTTATGCTGACGTGCAATCCATACTGGAGGCTGTAGTCTGATGTTCATTAGTAAGTGCTTCAAGTCCTCTCAGTTTTCAGCAAGCAAGCTTGTGTCATCTGCATATTGCAGGCTGTTAATGTCTTCTCCCATCCTGATGCTTCATTCTTCATATAGTCCAGTTTCTCAGATTATGTGCCCATCATACAGATTGAATAACTATCGTGAAAGGATACAACACTGACACACACCTTTCCTGATTTTGAACCACACAGTATCCCCTTGTTCTGTTCCAACGACTGCCTCTTGGTCTATACATATATATATATTTAATTTTCCACATAATCTCAGTCTTTGTAAATTGAACAATGCCCTCTCATATCCTCTCCAGATCTTCCTCTTAGGTGAATACTTATTATTTATTTCACTTTCATATGCATTTTCCTTTACATTATGATTTTATTATCATTAGGTGGGATGTCTATTTTTACGGTAATAAAGAGCGGTGAATTTGCACAATAATCTCAATTGTACTCTGCTCAAACTCCACCTGGGACCTCACTTTCGTCGTCCTTAGTACATAAACATTATTCAGTTTTCTTAACCTTATTTCATTTTCATATCCTTGTGACCCCCACAAGATCTTATTAACTTGTACAGTTTTTCCTAAATTTTCTGACTTAAGTTATTCCTCTTAACTGAATTAGATATCTTTGTTTTCTCCAATTTAGTGGAATTCCCTTCGGAGCAATATTGTCTGTTTAACAGCTCCTACCTCCCTATAATAATATAAGTAAAGAAATTTTTTTTTCCTAAACCATACGAGAGTAAATTCCTGACAAAAAGTTACTGATTCGAGAAGCATAATAAACCCTAAACAGAAAAATATCTTGAAAATATCTGGAGAAAAACAACACATTACATAGAGAGAAACAATTATATGAACAAATGCATATTTCTCATTTGAAATCCTGGGGGCCAGAAAACAGGGGAGCAACATATTTAAAGTACCAGAAGCAAACCAACAAACAAAAACTCTCAAGCCAGAATTCTATATCCAGTGAAAATTTCCTTTAGGAATGAAAGTGAAACAAAGACCTTCTCAGGTGAAGGAAAACTAACGAATTCATCAGCAGGAGACCTGCTATAAGGAAGTTCATTGGGCTGAAGAGAAATGATACCAGAAGGAAAACTTGGAACTTTAGGAGTGAAGGAAGAAGAACAGAAATGATAAATATCTGGGTGAATATAATGGGCTATTTTAATCCTAATATAGTCTTTAAAATATGTGTGATTCTTAGAAGCCAAAACTGTAACTTTGTTTGGGGGTGGGGGTTCAAGATATACAGATATAACACATATGAAAACTATATCTTAAAAGGAGGAGGGTATATTGGACACATATGGTTGGAAGGATTCTATACTTGACTGTATAGTGGTAAAATATCAATTACATGTAGACTGCAAAAGTAGGTACATCTATTATAATCCCTAGAGCAACTACTAAAATACAATGCATAGAAAAAGGTATAGCTAAAAAGGCAATAAATAAACTAAAATGAAATACTAAAAAATAATTCACATAGCCCAAAAGGAGGCAGAAGAGAGGGAACAGAAAAACAAATTCAGAGGGGACAAACAGAAAAACAATAAAAGGATAGACGTAAATACAATCATATCAATAATTACTTCAAATGTAAATGATCTAAATACACCAAGAGAGATTGGATTGTATTTAAAAAAAAAAAAAAAAGACATGACTATCTGCTGTCTATAAGAAATTCACCTTAAATATAATGGTATAGATACATTAAAAGTTTAAAGATACAAAAAAATACATACCATGAAAACACTAGTTAAAAGAAAGCGACACTGACTATATTAACATGAGAAAATATAGATTTCTGAATGAGGAAAATTGCCAGAGATAAAGAAGGACAATACATAAAGATAAAAGTATTGATTCACTAAGAACCCATAACAATCCTAAATGTGCATGCACCTAACAGCAGAGCTCAAAATACATGAAGCAAAAACTGATAGAAGTGAAAGGAAAAATAGATAAGTCCACAATTATGTAAACACCCCTTTCATAGTTACTGATAGTACAAGTAGATCGTCAGCAAGGATAGAGAAGACCTGAAAAACATCACCAAACAACTTGACTTAATGACATTTATGGAACAGTACCCAGCAACCGCAGAATACACATTGTTTTCAAGTGTCCTTGGTTCTTTCACTAAGATAGCTCATATTCTGGTCCATAAAAAAAATTTTTAACAAAATTAAAAGGACTGAAATCATACAAAATATGTTCTCTGATCATAACAGAATTAAACTAAAACATCAATAACAGAAAGATACTTGGAAAATCCCCAAGTATTTGGAAATTAAACTACATAATTTTAATTTCCCTGGTCACCTCTTTGTTATGCTTCAGGCACATGACATGGGGCAGGGGTGAGGACGCACAGGGTTGAGTGACTAATTCGAAATTATCAAAAATTCAACCTCATATTTGCTTCTAAATAATCTAAAATATAACATTTCCTAGTATATGTCCCTCTCACAGGTAAAAATTAATATTGAGATAGATGAGCTGAAGCCAGAGTGAAAGACCAAAATCCTTGGAATTAAAATGTGTATCTCTTCTATGCACGTATTACTGACAAAAAGATGAGCCTTACCCATTCATTAAAGATGTCGCTTCCACTTCAAGTGTTGTTGGTTATAAAGCAAGTTACTTTAGGTACTTGAGGGTAATTACAATCCCTGTATTTAGAAACTATCCCTTAAACTATGTGGTTTCAAATGACAGGATTTTATTACAGTCATCCAGACCCCAGTTGTCACTCTTTCTGACCAGCTTGATCCTCTATTATATACCCTCTTGCACTGACTCTATTCCATTCAATATCTCAGGCTGCTATTAACACAGTACCCCCTCTTGATTAATAAGAAAAGGAGCTTAGAATGTGTTTTATCATCTTCAGCTTCCTGGTGTTTGTCAAATACTCTTGTTTTACAAGAAGTAGTTTTCTTTTAGGGCTGTGAGTGTGTCTGCGTAATGTAGGATCCTAAATCACAGGCATTCTTTGCAAGCCCCTTAAGTGTGGTATAATTTGGAACCGGCAATCCGTTTCAAATTTGGTAAATTAAAGGGGAAATAGCCAAGCACAAGTTGGAGGAGCGGGTCTGACTCCCACACCTGTAATTTCAACCAAATGACATAAAATGCCAAGCCATTATTCTTCCAATTTAGCTTCTTCAGCTTTCATGTTCAAAACTAAATTCATTCTAAAAGTAATCAAATCAGATAAGGACTGCAGGAAAAAAGAAAAAAAATGCTAATGATGCAGCCAGAGGAAAAGGTTGGAGGGTTCTGCTGTTTTAACATTCAGGTTATTTTATGGAGCATATTTTAAAATGATTTTTCCAGGATAGTTTAATTGGAGTATCAGAAATCCTTTCATCTGTTTTGACAATTGAGATGACAATGTGCAGCCTGCACTGTGTTTATACTGTTAGAGATAGGAACATCCATATTGATGCTCCAGCTACTGAGAATTTAAAAGGACAGGAGCAGCTAAAGGCCGATTAGCCATGGAGAACATTAGCTTCGATGCTTCTTACGCAGAGCCAAACATTGCGTCAAGCATGACAAGCCACTCTAGCATAAAAGTATTAGCAGCCTCCAAGTTTCAGACCTACCCTTAAGTTATTTCATTAAAATACAAAATCATGTTGACCTAATTTTTTGACAGGTTTTGAAGAGAGCAAAAATTTTCTCTCTGGCTGCATTTCCCCTTTCTCCTTCTTCAGCCTGCCATAACTCTGGGGAGTTTGCCAGTTCCAAATCCTGTTTATGTTAATCAAGGTAGAAGCTCCGGCTTTAAAAGCTTTCTTCTTCCATCACCAAACACATAAACTGAGGCTCTACATTGGCATGAGAACTTGGTTCAATAGCAGTTAACTCTTGAAGTCCTTGGGGAGAAGAGAGCTACTCAGCATTCAGTGGAGAAGCCAGAATCGCCTGGATCGGTCTCATTAAGTAGGCCATATGCAATAAGCCACCGTACCTAACAGCTGCTGGTGGTAGGATTAAGGGGAAAATATATAATTTGATGCAGGAGCACGTATGCAGTGATTTCAGCTGTAGCTCTTACCTGCTCCCTAGGGTGTGTGTTAGATATATGGTATAACACAGAAATCATTTAATTGCGTCAACACAATGTTAGGATGTTTGTTTAAAGTAAAAATTAGTTTTTGCAGCATAAATTGATTAGCTGACAGGCTATTTGACTGTTGCAGAGGCTACTGGATACAAAGAAAAAATTGGCGTGGTTAATCTGAGCAAAGGGAGATCAGGGAAAATACAAGCAATGTAAATTCAGATTAGTCTTTGTGTTCTGCAAATCAATTAAACAACAAGGAAGTGTGGCGAATAGGCTAGATCATCTATCAAACTGGTTTTTATTGTGTTTCTATTTCTGTCCCTAGTAAACACGTGCTTCAGTTTCCCATGAATAAGAGCATTTGATAAAGGAATAAAAATGGACTGGAGCTCACTGTAGATGCAGTGCCAATGACAGAAAGTGGGGGGCATGGTGGGGAGAGGGGCGCAAGTAAAGACACGAATCAAAAAGGCTGCTTCCTGCAATCTCAAAGCTAGATCATTCTAAAATTCTCAGGTGACAGGTGGTGAAAGTGAAGATAGATTTTATGTATCTACTGAAATGAAGACTGTACCTTATGCAGAATACTAATCAGGATTTTTTTTTTTTTTTAAGGCAACTGCATTGTCTTAACAGGCTTTAAAAGAAATAGAGGTGCACGCATGCACACACACAAAAGAAATCAGTTCAGAAGGCTTATGAAGCAACCATGATTTTTCTCCTGCCCCACCCCCTCAATCACTTTCAATCACAGGAGAAATAACTAACATGCTGAAATAAGAAAACGCTAATTTTGTGGCCCAGTGAAGGGCCATGCTCTTTTTAAATACCCCTCTTGTTGTTTAAGCCCTTTTTAAAGGCATCCATTTCACCTGATTGCTTTAATTGAAGGAAATCCTTTTATCTGTGTTGACAGTTCCTATTGTCATTGTGTTTTACCTTTTGGTCCATACAGAATCCCATTCTAAGTCCACCCATCCCAAGCTACACAGTGCACTGAGATACTGAGGAGAATGAGGGAGGGAGAAAATACAGGTTTCAGAACCGAGGAGCAGCACGTTACATTGCAGTAGTCCAGAAGAGCTAGGCAGAGCAGTACAAATCTTCCCTTCTGAGTGTTTGAAAGATGGGGGCGTCTTTGTGGCATTATCTTTCCAGATGCCCCAGATGGCACAGTGTACTTCTAATGGAAAACCATTCATCTGGCCCTGGGACTGTACGTGTTGTACATTACGATGGTTCATGGAGGAAACGAGCTCAGACAGCTCAAGCAGAAGGTGCAGAGCATGTGGTTGTGAAGGCATAATGGAAGAGAGGCACAAAAGGGCAGGCAAGTGAGTCAGAGGCAAGGAAAGCAGAGAAGAGGGCTGTTATTTCTGTGAAATTCCCCAGGATGCATTCCTGCTTGGGTTGGTGGTGAGAAAAAACCAATTCCATTTGAAGGTGGTTCAGGGTAAATGAACCAGGGAATTGAGCTACTAGAATCTAATTAAAAAACCCATATCCACTGCCGTCGAGTCAATTCCGACTCATAGAACCCTATAGGACAGACCAGAACTGCCCCATAGGATTTCCAAGGCTGTAAATCTTCAAGGAAACAGACTACTACATCTTTCTCTCCAGGAGTTGCTGGTGGGTTCAAACCACCAACCTCTGGGTTAGCAGATGAGTGCTTTAACCATTGTGCCACCAAGACTCCTGGAATCTAATCAGGGACCCTGAAAACTGGTGATCAACTTCTGAAAAATCAGTTATTGATAACCCTGTGGAGCACAGTTCTATACTGACACACATGGGGTGATTCTGTTAATTAGTACTGGTACGGGTCCAGAGAAAAATGATAAGGATGCCGGGGGTAATATGAACATACTAGGGAGTGAACATGCTACTGGACTTTCAGATCACAGGAGCTTACATCTGCCCTTTTCTTGGCCATATTTTCTGCTTTGCAATCTTCTATGCCTAAGGCATTAGCATTTTTAAAAAATCACTTCTACAAGTTTTAGAGATAAAATCTGGAAGGTTTGCAAACCTTCTCCTTCTGGACTGTTTATTCTGCCAACTTCCCTTAACTCTTTTGGCTAGTGTAGCTATTTGGCTTTTCTGCTGGCAGGTAGTAGTAATTTGGGGGGTCCCTAATTTGGGGAGTTCTTTTTTGTTTGTTTTTTGGAAAGAGCCCTGGTTGTTCAGAGCCCGGCTGCTAACCACATGGTCGGCAGTTCAAATCTACCAGCTGCTCCTTGGAAACCCTATGGGGCAGTTCTACTCTGTCCTATAGGGTAGTTATGAGTCGGAATCGACTCAAGGTCAATGGGCTTGGGTTTTGTTTGTTTTTTTAATTTTGGGATAGTCTAATTTCACTGACTGATTTTTCTGAAGTAGATCACCAGGCCCTCCTTCCAAGGCACTCTGTGTAGACTCAAACTTCAGATTTTTCAGCCAGCAACTGAGCACTTAATCGTTTGCACCACCCAGGGACTCCTTCCTCAGGACAGTGTTGTCTAAAGGGAAATTTCATGAGAATGAAGATTTCTCTCCTTACTCGGTTGATAAAGCAAACTACCCAGCCACATAGAGAGATGGTAAATGCAATATATGCTGTGATGATATTGAAGGAAGGATTGGGCCGATGCTGCAGGGTTGGCCCTCTGAGCTCACCCCTTGCTTCCTGGCATCACAGGGTTCAAGTCAACCTTCTGATATCCACTTATTCCAAGGTAACCCACCTTTGGACCTATGTTTGTCTCCCTGAGGAGAAATATAGCGGGATATCTGAGCATGGCCTGGGGAAAATGGAATTCGACTTGGAGTCAAGACATCCCAGTGTAGCCTAACACTCTCACTAATCTATGTAACTTTGGGAAAACATCTTGAGTGTCATTTCAAGTTCATTTTTAAAATAAAGAGCTGAGTTAGAAAATCTTTAGCTCCATTCCAGCTCCTCAATCTGAGGATCCCCCCAAAAGCCACATTTTTGTAGTGTTTTCTCAATTAAATATAGAGTCATTTGACTACAAAAACCTTTGAATTTTACCCCCCAGAACAATGAAAGACTCAGCAACTGCTGTCACCTTTGAAACTGATTTCCATCCTGGCTCTTACTTCAAACCTTTTTTCACATACAGCAAATCAAAATCTACATAAAAGTCAAATCATGCCTTTTTTTACTGTATGATTATCACCATTGCAACTGCTGAATTCTCCCCAAAGTCTTGTAACTACAGTTGCCTAGATTTCATGCAGATCCCTAAGGGCAGAAAAGAGCCAATAAATACAAAGGAAATAAGTGAAATGGAACATGTTGTCCTTTTCTGCTTAAGCTAGGAATGTGAAATTTATGTTTCAAGATGTCCATTAAATGAGCAGCTACAGTTTCCACCAATAAACAAAGCTCTCACACTGAACATTGTGCAAAAATACATCAGTAATATCTGCTGCCATCAAGTTGATTCCAACTCATAGCAACCCTACAGGACAGAGTAGAACTGCCACATAGTGTTTCCAAGGAGCAGGTGGTAGATTCAAACTGCCGACCTTTTGGTTAGTAGCCGAGCTCTTGACCACTGTGCTGCCAGGTCTCCACATCAGTAATAGGACACATTAACAGGAAAGAAATTTCAGTAGCTAATCATGGTATACTTGAATAGAACACACACATACACACACAAAATCGACTGCCTATCCCTTAACATGTGATTGCCAGATTATATAAATCCCAGGATGGTTCCCCTGTTACCCAGTACATGTCCAGATTGTTTTCTAGCCCTGTCAGTTGGAGTGAGCTCAGAGAATTCAAATATATACTATTACCAGTCTAAGCAAAGCATAATTAAGCAGATAAACTTTAAAAAAAAAAAAAAAAGGCATAATTCATCCCCAAAACAAGTAAAAATGTTTGAAGTTTATCCATTCTTTGAATAATTTTTATGTGCTGATGTGCTGGTACTTTGGAAGGTGACAATGTGACTTCATATTTATAAAAATTTTTGTTTGTTTGTTTGTTTTTACATAATGTTGTTTCAAGCAACAGATGGAGGGTGGAGCAGGATCACTAGTGGTTGATTCAATAAAACTTGAATGATCTGGGTGGCAGTAACTGACACATACTATTTTTCCCCATCCTATTTACTGATAAGTCAGTCTCTCCCTTCTTGTAACTCTTGCAGTTACTAAGACGGCTCATTTAGTTGCCACTGGAACAATGTAAGTGAGAAGACTAGATTTAGAGAGCAGGTCAGCAGCAAGTGCCAAGACTCGGGAGCACAACCCACATCATCCCCACCACATCATAGAGCAGAGAGCAGATCACAGCTGCCCTTGAGTGTTCCTTCTGATTTGCAGCTTTACATTGTAATCAATGAAGACAGAATTTTTTTCTTTTTCTTTTTGGTCAAAAATCTCTCCTGTCCTTGTTCCACCACCAGGATAGCAGACATGCAGTACCAGGGCATAGCTTCCATTTTTCAGTCAATGTGCCTTTCTTTTCCATCGTGCCCCACATGGTTGTCCAATCCCATTAAAAAAGAAAGAGAGAAAATAACAAATAAATTTATCACTGTCTACACAAATCCAAAAATATAGTTTAGCTAATATGCTGCAGGTATTTGCTTGTCCACAAAATTGATTACATCAACTACTCAAAGATTGTTGGTGAGGCAGGGATTGCTAGCTTAAGAATTGGTCATCCAATCCAATTAGCTTAATCATCTGACCTTAACCAGCATGATTCAGCTATCTGAATCATGAAGCAGCCAGATTGGATTGAGCATTTTCAAATTGATCTTTTTCTCTGTGATTAACTTTAATGATGGCATAAATAACAAATGTGATGCAAAAAGGGATAAAGTAGTGACATTCTAAAGAATTCTCATTTCTCAGGATAACCAAAGTTTACCCTGAGTAATAAATCCAATTAAAACATTTATTGACCACCACTGACTGCTCTGACCAGGATCACAACAGAGGGTTCTGGACAGAGCTGGATAAGGATGTAGAGCATAATTGTAACTCACAAAAAAAAAAAAGAGCAGATTTACTGGCCTAAAGGAGACTGGAGAAACCTCGAGAGTATGGCCCCCAGACACTCTTTTAGCTCAGTGGTGAAGTTACCTCCAAGGTTCACTGTTCAGCCTGGGAGTGGACAGCCCAGTAAAACCAAATGAGACTAACGAGGTTCAGGAGTCCAGTGACAAGGGCCAGAAGGCAGAAGGGGACAAGGAAGCTGATGATAGGGAACACAAGGCTTAGTAAGGATATTGTTGATGTGTTGTGAGATTGTTAAAGATTGTCATAGGGCAACATTTGTAGTAACTGTTAAATGAGAAACTATTTTGTTCTGTAAGCCTTCATCTTAAGTGAGAATAACAGCACAATTGGAAGAGCGTAGTCAATGTCACTGAACTGTGTATGTATAAATTTTTGAAACGGTGTATCTTTGGCTAGGTGTATTTTCACCAAAAAAAAAAAAAAAAAAAAAAAAAAGGTTGAGAATTTAGAGGGTTAAAATGTTGTGGGGTTGTTAACCAATGTCATAAAACAACACATGTACCACTGTTTCATGAGAAACTGTTTGTTCTGTAAGCCTTCACCTGAAGTACAATAAAATATTAAGAAAAAAAATTTATTGAGTATCTCTAAGTTCAAGACACTGTATTAGACACTGAAGAAGCACAAAGATGACTCAGACCTAGCTCCTGATCTCAAATTTTTGATACTGAACAGAAGACAGGTTTCTAAAGAGGTATGCACACTGCAAAGAACAACACAATGGGCTAAATAAATGTGTGATAATACATAATGGAAGCAATTAATTCTTAAAGAAAGTCTTGGGCTGGGCTTTCAAGGGTGAGAAAGCAGTTGTCATTGTTGTTGAGTCAGCCCCCACCCAACTCATGGTGACTGCATGCACAACAGAACAAAACATCACCTGGTCTTGACTATGTGATCCATAGGGTTTTCATCGGTTGATTTTCAGAAGTAGGTCACCAGGTCTTTCATCCTAGTTTGGAAGTTCTGCTGAAAACTGTTAAGCAATTCAGCAACACCCGAGCCTCCAACGACAGACGAGTGGTGGCTGCACATGAGGTACATTGCCTAGGAATCGAACTTAGGTTTTCTGCATGGAAGGTGAGAATTCTACCTCTGAACCACGACTGCCTCCTGAGAAAAAAATTAAAACTAGTTGCCATTGAGTTAATTCTGACTCATGGTGACCCCATGTGTGTTAGAGTATAACTATGCTCCACATGATTTTCAGTGGCTGATTTTTCAGAAGTAGGTCACCAGGCCTTTCTTCTGAGGCACCTGTGGGTACACTCTAACCTTCAATCTTTTGGTTAGCAGCCAAGCATATTAACTGTTTGCACCACCAAGGAACTCTAAGAAGACAATTGGGAGTAGCAAATCCAAATGCCTCCAGGGCCAGCCAGGTAACATAAGTATAAGGAGCTCAGGAAGGGTGGTGCCTAGTGTTGACATGTAGTGGGGTTGTTAACCATTGTCATAGGGCAACATGTGTATTAACTGTTTAATGAGAAACTATTTTGTTCTGTAAACCTTCATCTACAGTGAGAATAGCAGCACAACTGGAAGAACGTAATCGACGTCACTGAATTGTGCATGTAGAAATTTTTGAAGTGGTGTATCTTTAGCTATGTGTATTTTCATCAAAAAAAAAAAAAAAGTCAAGAAGGGAGAATGTTGGAGTAGGGGGCAAGATGGCGCTCTAGGCAGAAGCACCACGCCGTCCCTCCACAGCAAAGATCTGAAAAACTAAGCCTAACAGAGAATCAACAATCCTGAAACCCTAGAACACCAAATGAAGAGATAAAGAACTCAGCCAAACACCAAACGGAGTGAGAATACTAAAAGAGAAAGGAGAGCGAGGAGAGACTCAGGCAGAGATTCCTTACCAGCTAACGCAGTGCGGATCCACCATCTTGGATTCCTATCGGAGACCAGCGAACGGGAGAGCAGCCATGCAGAGCATCTGGTCAGAGACAGAATGACCGCTTAGCTTCACACATAACCATCTTCCCGCTGCACCCTACCTACCTGCACCGTGCACTAGACATCACACCACCAAGTGGTGCAGGCACGCCCTATTGGAACCTGCCCAGCACTGACTACCGACCGTCCTGGTGGCTGCGGAGAGTGCCACAAGCAACCCGTCCCAGTGGCTCCTTCTCAGCTAGATCTGCCCAGCTGTACCACAAGAACGAAAAAAAAAAAAAAAAATCTACAATCAATAAACGAGAAAAATATCTACTGAATGCCCTGAAAACAGCAAACAATATCAAAATATTTACAAAAACAAGACAAGATGGCTCCAATAAGCGTCCAAATTAAAACACCAGATAACTCTCCTGTGGAAGAAAATGCACTAGAAGTACCTGATACGGAACTCAAATCACTAATACTCGGAATTTTCCAAGAACTGAGGCAAAAAGCTGACAAACATGAGGAAAAAATAGACAAATTTATGGAAAATACCGACAAAAAATTGGAAGAATTCAGGAAGATGATGCAGGAACAAAATGCCAAAATAAATTCACAACTAGAAATTATACAAAAACAACAATTAGAAATCCAAAAGATAAACAACAAGATTTCAGAAATGGACGGTGTCATAGAAGGGCTGAGAAGTAGATTTGAAACCATGGAAGACAGGATCAGTGGAACTGAAGACGAACACTTGGATACAACTCTGTTTCAGGAAAACTCATGAAAAAAGAACAAAGAAAAATGAAGAGACCCTGAGAGTTATGTGGGACACAATTAAAAGCAAAAACTTACGAGTGATTGGCATACCAGAACAGGGGGAGAAAACAGAAAACACAGAGAGGATCACTGACGAACTGCTGACAGAAAACTTTCCCAATATCATGAAAGATGAAAAGATGGCCATCCAAGAAGCTCAACGAACCCCATATAGAAGAGACCCCAAAAGAAAATCACCAGGACATATCATATTCACACTCACCAAAACTAAAGAGAAAGAATCCTGAGAGCAGCTCGTGAAAAACAAGAAGTCACATACAGAGGAGAAACAATAAGACTAAGCTCAGATTATTCGGCAGAAACCATGCAGGCAAGAATGCAATGGGATGACATATATAAAGTCTTGAAAGAAAAAAATTGTCAGCCAAGAATAATATACCCTGCAAAACTCTCGTTCAAATTTGATGGTGAAATTAGGTCATTTCCAGATAAACAGAAACTAAGGGAATATGCAAAAGTCAAACCAAACTTACAAGAATTATTAAAGGGAGTTCTTCGATCTGAGGACAAACAGCTTCAGCCCTCAGGCAGGACCTAGGACCTAGGACGCAGGTTCACACGAACCAGGTACCATTCTAGGAACTGAACTACAGAGGACTTTCCAAAAACAAAAGATATACAACAGGGAATCAGAGAAATCAATCAAAGGATGACAACAACATCAAAACAATGAAAGAGGGAACAAACGGCATAGGTATAGAATCTTCTAAAGGAGAGGAAGGCAAGGCGATACCAAGTAACGATAGACTGCTTCAAAATTATATAGATAAAGGTAAAATTCATGGTAACCACAAAAAAAGTTAACAAACCAACTCCTAAAAATAAAGACGAAAAACATAAAGTCTCAACAAAAACAAAACCTACAAAAACAAAAGAAATGAACACAAAATCCACAAACAAAAGTAACTCAGCACAAGAGAGTAAGAAGAAAAAAGAAAACTTCAGCACCACAAAAAAAAGCACTACAAAATGACAGCAACAAACTCACATCTATCAATAATTACACTGAACGTAAATGGACTCAATGCACCCATAAAGAGACGGAGAGTGGCAGAATGGATAAGAAAACAGGATCCATCAATTTGCTGTCTACAAGAGACACACCTTAGAAACAAAGATGTGAATTTATTAAAAATCAAAGGTTGGAAAAAAATATATCAAGCTAACAACTATCAAAAAAGAGCAGGAGTGGCAATTCTAATCTCAGATAAAATAGACTTTAAAACAAAATCTACCATAAAAAACAAAGAAGGACACTATATAATGATTAAGGGGATGATCCATCATGAAGACATAACCATAATAAATATCTATGCACCCAGTGACAGGGCTCCAAAATACATAAAAAAAACTCTAACAGCACTGAAAAGAGAAATTGACAGTTCCACAATAATAGTAGGAGACTTCAACACACCAATCTCAGTAAAGGACAGAACAACTAAAAAGAAACTCAGCAAAGATACAGAAGACATAAAGGACACAATCAGCCAACTGGACCTCATAGACATATACAGAACAATCCATCCAACCGCTGCATAGTACACATTCTTTTCCAATGCACATGGAACGTTCTCCAGAATAGAGCACATCTTAGGCCACAGAGCAATCCTCAACAAGATCCAAAATGCTGAGATAATTCACAGTATCTTCTCTGACCACAATGCCATCAAGGTAGAAATTAACACTAGAAAGAGCAAGGAAAAAAAATCAAACACATGGAAACTGAATAATAATCTGCTTACACATCAATGAGTAATAGAAGAAATCAGAGATGGAATTAAAAAATTCCTAGAATCAAATGAAAATGAAAACACATCATACCAAAACCTTTGGGACACATCAAAGGCAGTCCTCAGAGGAAAATTTATAGCAATAGTTGCACATATCAAAAAAGAAGAAAGGGAAAAAATCAAAACATTAACTACAGAAATCAAACAAAATGAAAGAGAACAACAAAAAAAGCCTACAACCACCGGAAGAAAGGAAATAGTAAAGATCAGAGCAGAAATAAATGAAATATAGAACAGAAGAACAATAGAAAGAATCAATAAAGCCAAAAGTTGGTTCTTTGAAAGAATCAACAAAATCGACAAACCACTGGCCAGACTGACAAAAGAAAAACAGCAGAGGGCACAAATAACCCAAATAAGAAATGAAATGGGGGACATTACAACAGACCCAACTGAAATAAAAAGGATTATAACAGAATATTATGAAAAACTATATTCCAACAAATTTGAAAACCTAGAGGAAATGGATAAATTTCTAGAAACATACGGCCTACCCAAACTACAACAAAGTGATATTGAAAATCTGAACAGACCCATAACAAGAGAAGAGATTGAAAAGGTAATAAAAAAACTCCCAACCAAAAAAAGCCCTGGCCCAGATGGCTTCACTGGAGAATTCTACAAAACATTTACAGAAGAGCTTGTACCAGTTCTACTCAAGCTATTTCAGAGCATAGAAGAGGAAGCAACACTTCCAAATTCATTCTATGAAGCCAGCATAACGCTGATACCAAAACCAGGCAAAGACATCACAAAAAAAGAAAATTACAGACCAATATCTCTCATGAATATAGATGCAAAAATTCTGAACAAAATTCTAGCCAATAGAATTCAGTATCATATCCAAAAAATAATACACCACGACCAAGTAGGATTCACAGCAGGTATGCAAGGATGGTTTAACATTAGAAAATCCATCAACATAATCCACCACATAAATAAAAGGAAAGAAAAAAATCACATGATCATCTCAATTGATGCAGAAAAGGCATCTGACAAAGTCCAACACCCATTCCTGATAAAAGCTCTCAATAAAATAGGTATAGAAGAGAAATTTCTCAACATAATAAAGGGCATCTATGCAAAACCAACAGCCAACATCATTCTTAATGGAGAGAGGCTGAAAACATTCCCCTTGAAAACAGGAACAAGACAAGGATGCCCTTTATCACCACTCCTATTTAACATTGTGCTGGAAGTTCTAGCTAGAGCAGTAAGGCAAGAGAAAGAAATAAAGGGCATCCAAATTGGTAATGAAGAAGTTAAACTCTCCCTGTTTACAGATGATATGATACTATACATAGAAAACCCTAAAGACTCCATGAGAAATCTACTGGAACTAATAGAAAGATTCAGCAGAGTAGCAGGATACAAGATAAACATTCAAAAATCAGTTGGATTCCTATACACCAGTAAAGAGAACGATGAAAAGGAGATCAGGAAATCAATACCATTTTCAATAGCCCCTAAAAAGATAAAATACTTAGGAATAAATCTGACCAGGAATATAAAAGACCTATACAAAGAAAACTACAAAACACTGCTGCATGAAATCCAAAGGGATCTACATAAATGGAAAAACATACCATGCTCATGGATAAGCAGACTCAACATTGTGAAAATGCCAATTCTACCTAAAGCAATCTACAAATACAATGCAATCCCGATACAAATACCAACAACATTCTTCAAAGAGATGGAAAAACTAATTATTAACTTTATATGGAAAGGGAAGAAACCCCGAATAAGTAAAGCACTACGGAAGAAGAAGAATAAAGTTGGAGGACTCACACTACCTGACTTGAGAACCTGCTATACAGCTACAGTACTCAAAACAGCCTGGTACTGGTACAACAACAGAGACATTGACCAATGGAACAGAATTGAGAACTCAGATGTAAATCCATCCACCTACGGTCACCTGATTTTTGACAAGGGCCCAAAATACATCAAATGGGGAAAAGACAGTCTTTTTAACAAATGGTGCTGGCAAAACTGGATATCCATTTGTAGAAAAATGAAACAGGACCCATACCTCACACCATATACAAAAACTACTTCAAAATGGATCAAAGACCTGAATATAAAGCCTCAAACTATAAAATTCATAGAAGAAAAAATAGGACCAACACTTCAGGCCTTACTACATGGCATTAACAGGATACAAACCATAAACATCAACACAAAAAACCCAACAGATAAACTAGATAATTGGGATCTTCTAAAAATCAAACATCTATGCTCTTCAAAAGATTTCACCAAAAGAGTTAAAAGAGAACCTACAGACTGGGAAAAAATTTTTGGACAGTACAAGTCAGACAAACGTCTAATCTCCATAATCTACAAGAAAATCCAACACCTCTACAACAAAAAGACAACCAATCCTATCAAAAAATGGGCAAAGGAAATGAACAGACACTTCACCAAGGAAGACATTCAAATGGCCCACAGACACATGAGGAAATGCTCGCGATCACTAGCCATTAGAGAAATGCAAATTAAAACCACAATGAGATACCATCTCACCCCGGCATTACTGGCACGAATCAAAAATACTTGAAATAACAAATGTTGGAGGGGCTGCGGGGAGACAGGAACTCTTATACACTGCTGGTGGGAATGCAAAATGATACAACCATTTTGGAAAATGATATGGCGTTTCCTCAGAAAGCTAGAAATAGACATACCATTCGATCCAGCAATCCCACTCCTAGGAATATATCCTAGAGAAATAAGAGTCATCACTCGAATAGACATATGCACACCTATGTTCATGGCAGCATTATTCACAATAGCAAAACGATGGAAACAACCTCGATGTCCATCAACAGATGAATGGATACACAAACTATGGTACATACACACAATGGAGTACTATGCAACGAGAAAGAACAACAATGAATCGGTGAACCATCTCATAACATGGATGAAACTGGAGGACATCATGCTGAGTGAAATAAGTCAATCACAAAAGGACAAATATTGTATGAGACCTCTATTGTAAAAACCCATGAAAAAATTCACATGCAAAATGTAACAATCCTTGTTGGTTACCAGGGATGGGGGGGGGGGGGGAATACTAAATAGGTAATAGGTAAGTGGTAACTTGGGTGAGAGGTGAGATAGTACATAGTATAGGGGAAACTAACACAACCTGCACAAGGAAAGGTCTTGGAGGCCCTACAGACACATCCAAACCCCCCGAGGGACTGAGTTGTTGGACGGAGGGCTCTGGGGACCATGATCTCGGGGAACATCTAGCTCAATTGGCATGACACTACTTATAAAGATAATGCTCTACATTCTACCTTGGTGAGTAGTGTCTGGCGTCTTAAAAGCCTATGAGCGGCCATCTAAGATACTCCACTGATCTCATCCCTTCGGGAACAAAGGAGAATGAAGAGAACAGGATTCAACGAAAAGATTAGTCCAAACGACTAATTGTCCACAGCTACCAAGGCCTCCACCGGACTGAGTCCAGTACAGCTGGATGGTGCCCGGCTACCACCAATGACTCCTCTGACCAGGATCACAACAGAGGCTTCTGGGCAGAGCTGGAGAAGGATGTAGAGCATAATTTTAACTCCCCCCCAAAAAAAAGAAGACCAGATTTACTGGCCTAAAGAATACTAGAGAAACCTCGAGAGTGTGGCCCCAGACACCCTTTCAGCTCAGAGGTGAAGTTACCTTCGAGGTTCGATGTTAAGCCTGGGAATGGACAGCCCAGTAAAACTAAATGGGACTAACGAGGTACAGGAGTCCGGTGACAAGGGCCAGAAGGCAGAGGGAGAGTAGGAAACTGATGATAAGGAACACAAACTGAATAAGGACACTGTCGATGTATTGTGAGATTGTTGACCACTGCTATAGGGCAACGTTTGTAGTAACTATTAAATGGGAGGCTGTTTTGTCCTGTAAGCCTTCATCTTGGGCGAGAATGGCAGCACAATTGGAAGAGCATAGTCAATATCACTTAAATGTGTAAGTAAAAAGTTTTGAAATGGTGTTTAAATAAAATAAAATAAAAAAATAAAAAATAAACAAATGAGACTAAAGAGGTACAATAGTCCACTGACAAGGTCCAGAAGACAGAAGGGGACAAGGAAGCCCCCTGGTGATAGGGAACACGAGGTGGAGTAAGGATATTCTTGATGTGCTGTGAGATTGTTAACCATTGTCATAGGGCAACATGTGTAGTAACTGTTAAATGAAAAACTATTTTGTTCTGTAAGCCTTCATCTTAAGTGAGAATAACAGCACAGTTGGAAGAGCGTAGTCAATGTCACTGAACTGTGAATGTAGAAATTTTTGAAACGGTGTATCTTTGGCCATCTGTAATTTTCATCAAAAAAAAAAAAAAAAAAAAGGTTGAGAATTTAGAGGCTTAATACGTTGTGGGGTTGTTAACCAATGTCACAGAACAACATGTGTACTACTATTTCATGAGAAACTATTTGCTCTGTAAGCTTTCACCTGAAGTACAATAAAATATATATAAAAAAAAAAAAAGAAGGGAGAATGTTGACATGTCATAGGGTTGTTAACCAATGTCATAAAACAATATGTGTACCGACTGTATGAGAAACTATTTGTTCTGTAAACCTTCACCTAAAGTACAATTAAAAAAAAAAAAAAAGGTGTTACCTGTAGCAAACTGGACAATGGATGTCCCATCAAAAGAATTTCAAAGTCAATTTTAAAATAATTTCTTGGCACCCCAAAATATAACTGTGGGCCCGATTTGGCCTTCCTTGGTCATATACATTTAATTTAGTTAGAAATAGAATGATAAAGAGCATTGCCCGATAAAGAACCATGATACAGAGTAAGCTAAGTGCCAGGGACTGTCTGCTGCCTGACTCTCCATCCCTCCTCTCTCAGCCCACTTTTAATCTTAATCCTACTGCAGTCTCTGGCATTTAGGTCAAAGGGGTTTTGGAAAATTGAGCCAAACACACTGGGACCCCTCATTCAAATTTCTTTCCTATTGGTTGAGGCTCTGCTCCCTAGCGGTGATAACAGAGCTTCAGTTGGAACCGATCCCCTGTCAAGGTATCCCAGGCTTTGAAACAGAATGTCTAATTTATTCCTAATGACTAGATTCCTAGTTTTGTAATTAGCCAGTCATCTAGACTATCCAGTTACCCAGAGTCTTCAGAATTACCTGAGCCTCAGCCTAAAGAAGTGGATGCTGCCACCTACTGACAGACACCCCTGACGCAGACAGCCTGGAAGTCTCCTAGATCTCTCAATACATCCTCAGGTCTTCCTGTAAGCTGCTTGCCAGGACCACCCCCAGTTGTTTGCTGGCATATACTTGAGTGACAGAATGCTGTCCATCAGACTTAACCTCCTCTCAGTATCTATAGCCAGGCCATCCCAGATGAGCTAGACTAATCCTGCTGGGAATGTTTGGTTCTAGGACTCAGCCCTTCCCTTGTTCTCAGCCATGCTGTTATGAATTGAGTTGTGTTCACACAAAATATGTATTGGATTCCTGGCCCTTGTACCTGTGGATGTGATCCTGCTTATTTTGTTGTGTTAATTAGGTCATACTAGTGCAGGGACCTAAACCTATCACTTCTAAATTATTGAAAGACTGAACAGAGACAAACACACAGGTGAAGACAGGTGCTGTGCGAGTATCATATAAAGGTCAAGGAATGCCAAGGAACCGAGGAAACCCTCGGGCTACTGACAAGGAAGTAATAGACCAGGCTGAGACCCAGATTAGGACTTTTAGCCTCAGAAATGTAAGAAAATAAAATTCTTTTCCTTAAAGCTACCCACTTGTGGTATTTATATTACAGCAACAATAGGTAAGTAAGACACATGTTGAGCTGTTGTTCTCTGAGATAGGATGAAACAATGCATTCAAAACATCAAGAAGATAATTCAGTCAACATATATTCATCTTGCCCTGTTATGTCCAAGCCCTTTTCTGGACTGTTAGGATACAATCATGAGCCAAAAATATGCAAACTCCTGCCCTAATGGAGCTGGCATTATACAGTGGGGAAGACATACAACAAATAAGATTAAGATGTAAAATAAGTAGTATGTTAAATACTGACAAATGATAAGGAGAAAAAAAATAAGCAGAGGAGGAGGAAATGTTTATTATGGTGTTAGATGTTGAAATTTTAGACAGAGAAACCTCTCCCAGAGAGTAAATTCTGAGTTGTTGTTGTTAGGTGCTGTTGAGTTGGTTCTGACTTATAGCCACCCTATGTACAACAGAACAAAACACTGCCCAATCCCGTGCCATCCTCACAATGGTTGTTATGCTTGAGCCCATTGTTGCAGCCACTGTGTCATCCATCTCGTTGAAGGTCTTCCTCTGTTTTCCTGACCTTCCACTTTACCAAGCATGATGTCCTTCTCCAGGGACTGGTCCCTCCTGATAACATGTCCAAAGTACGTGAGATGAAGTCTCACCATCCTTACTTCTAAGGAGCATTCTGGCTGTACTTATTCCAAGACAGATTTGTTTGTTCTCAATACTCTTTGCCAATAACATAATTCAAAAGTGTCAATTCTTCTTTGGTCTTCCTTATTTATTGCCCAGTTTTCACATGCATATGAGGCGATTGAAAACACCATGGCTTGGGTCAGGTGCACCTTAGTCCTTAACACTTTTTAACACTTTAAAGAGATCTTTTACAGCAGATTTTCCCAATGCAATGCTTTGTTTGATTTCTTGACTACTACTTCCACAGGCTTTGATTGTGGATCCAAGCAAAATTAACTCCTTGACAACTTCAAACTTTTCTCCACTTATTAGGATGTTGCTTATTGGTCCAGTTGTGAGGATTTTTGTTTTCTTTATGTTAAGGTGTAATCCATACTGAAGGCTGTAGTCTTTGATCTTTATCAATAAGTGCTTCAAGTCCTCTTCACTTTCAGCAAGGAAGGTTGTGTCATTAGCATAATTCATGTTGTTAAGAAGTCTTCCTCCAATCCTGCTGCTACATTCTTCTTCATATAGTCCAGCTTCTCAGATTATTTGCTCAGCATACAGATTGACTAAGTATGATGAAAGGATTCAACACTGACGCACACTATTCCTAACTTTAAACCACGCAGTACCCCCTTGTTCTGTTCAAATCACTGCCTCTTGGTCTATTTACAGGTTCTTCGTGAGTACAAATAAGTGTTCTGGAATTCCCATTCTTTGTAATGCTATCCATATTCGGAGTAGGCATAAATGTGGATCTCTTCCAGTCATTTGGTCAAGTAGCTGTCTTCTAAATTTCTTGGCATAGACGAGCGAGCACTTACAGAGCTGCATCTGTTCATTGAAACATCTCAATTGGTATTTCATCAGTTCCTGGAGTCTTGTTTTTCGCCAATGTCTTCAGTGCAGCTTGGACTTCTTCCTTTAATACCGTAAATTCTTGATCATATGCTACCTCCTGAAATGCTTGAACATCGACCAATTATTTTTGGTATGGTGACTCTGTGTATCTCTTCCATCTTGTTTAGATGCTTCCTGTGTCATTCAGTATTTTTCCCATAGAATCCTTCAATTTTGCAACTCGAGGCTTGAATTTTTCTTCAGTTATTTCAGCCTGAGAAAGCGTGTTCTTCTCTTTTGGTTTTCTAACTCCAGGTCTCTTTCACATTTCATTATATTTATTTTGTCTTGTGGAGCTACCCTTTTAAATCTTCTGTTCAGCTCTTTTACTTCATCATTTCTTCCTTTTGCTTTAGCTACTTGACGTTCAAGAGCAAGTTTCAGAGTCTCTTCTGACATCCATTTTGGTCTTTTCCTTCTTTCCTATCTTTTTAATGACCTCTTGCTTTCTTCATGTATGATGTCCTTGATGTCATTCCACGACTCATCTGGTCTTCAGTCATTTGTGTTCAGTGCAACAAATCTATTCTTGAGATGGTCTCTAAATTCAGGAGGGATATACTCAAGTTCATCCTTTGGCTCTTGTTGACTTGCTCTAATTTTCTTCAGCTTCTACTTGAACTTGCATGTGAACAATTGATTATCTATTCCACAATCAGTCCCAGCCTTGTTCTGACTGATGATATTGAGTTTTTCCATTGTCTCTTTCCAGTTGTAGTTGATTTGATTCCTATGTATTCCATCTGGCGCAGTCTAAATTTTGAGTAAAGACTGAAAAGACGTGAAGAAGCTACCATGGAGATTTACAGGGGGGAAATTATTGTAGGCAAAGAAAACACCAAGTGAAAATGATCTGAGGTAGGAGTGTCCCTGGCATGTCCCATTACCTCCTCAGAGGCTAGAGTTTTGGAGTAGAGGGAACTAAGTGGAAAGGAAAAGGTAAGACCAGAGAAGTGATGGGGGGGTCAGGTCATGTGGGAGTAGGAGCTTGTAGGTTATAAAAAGGGCAAGGATTTGATTCTGAGTGAGATGGGAAACCATGGAAGATTCCAAGTAGAAGAGTGATATGGTCTTCATTAATGTTTTCACAGGCTCATTCTCAATACTGTGTTGAGAGCACGGGGCAGCGGTTAGACAACTATGGTGATCCAGGTCTAAGATGAAGATGGTTTAGACCAGATAGGCACTAGGTCTGTGTAGTTACTATAAAGGATACCTGAAGATAGGTGGGGAGACATATCATGGAAAGATCCAGATCAAGGAGGACTTGAATGATATGTGAAAGAGTTTGGACTTTATTCTCTGAAGAGTTTAAAGAAACTATAAGGTTTAAACATAAGAAAGGATTTTTAGAAAAATGATTCTGGCAGAAATATTGAAGAAAATTTGAAGATAAAAAATGAAAGCCAGAGAGAGATGTTGACAGTCTTTATTATTGAACTAGGCAAAATAATAAAAATAATAATGATGATGCAGGGCTCATCTAGGAGAGTAGTAGTAGTAAAAGAAGAGAAAGACTTAGAAGATACTGGATAGAGAGATCTTTGAAGGCAAGTGAGTGGGTCTTAATAAATAATAATAAAATAATTAAAAAGGAAAATAGCTAAGGTTTAATAAGGGTATGTACTCTGGTGTTAAACAGCCTAGTTTAAATTCAACCTCCACCACTTATTACCAACATGAACTTGAAAAGTTATTTAGTCCCTCTAGGTCTTAGTTTCACCATCTGTACAATGAGGATAATAATGATAATATGTGTTTCATAGAGCTTAACAGGGTTTAAATGAACCAAATAATATAAAGTACAAGTGCTTTATATTGTGCCTGGCCCATAGAAAGCACTCAGAAGATTTATTATTATGATTATTGTTAGTGTTATTATAAAATATTAATATTTACACCCAAGGCTTCAGAGTTAAACAGACACAGCACATATATTGTGTCCACAAGAAACTTACAATCTAGTAGGGAAGGACTATAAGTGAAAGATTTTATCTTTTGTCCTGACTTTGTTTTTGACATAAAAGAAATGTTAAATTTTTCAAAAAATTATGTTTTTAACAAACAATTTCAGACTCAAAAACCCTATTTCTTCAGAAGATTTTAAAAACCAGCTACAAAATTCCATCTCCAAAATATTTACTTGAGCAGTTATGAGAATTGTTCTTTGTGGCACAGCATGACATTGCTTTTGACAAAAACATTACATTAAAAGATGTATATGGAGGCGGGACCAAGACATCAGAGTACTCAGACACTTCTGGTGGACCCTCTCACAATAAAAACCCAATAAAACAAGTTGTTCAATTATATACGGCAATCTGGGAGCCCTGAACATCAAAGGCAGAGTTGAGGAACCGGACTGAGTGGCAGAGGGAGGGAGAGACAGATCAGAAGCAGCGAGGAGTTGCCAGACCTGACTCAGCAAGAGCCTGAGCCCTTCAGGCCTGATCAGCTCAGGGGTGAGCAGTGATGCAGGCAAGCGATAGTGCTCGGGAGGTGCGTTTCAGCACCAAGAGAGACCCAGTACCAGAGAGTCTACACAGTTACCCAGATCCAGTGAGAAGCAGCCCTGAATTGGTGAAAGATAAGTAATTGCATGCAACCTACTGCACGGATCAAAAATACTCTCCTTAGGGAAAAACCTCTCTCCCATTTACCTACCCGCTCCCTGCTCTGCACTGGGTCCCCAACTAGTTTCAGCAATTGCCAAGTCCCCTGGGCCAGAACTAGGATCCATCACACTCCCGGAGCCATTCTCCCTGCATTGGAGAGTGAACAAATTAACAAACAGGAAAAAATAGACTGCTGGCTCCCCTAAGCCAGGAACCCAGGGTAGGTACAGCTCTTTTGCCTAGGCACAGGCATAAGGGATCCACAGACTTGGAGTACCTTTTCCCCTGTATAGACTTGTGTGGGCCCATCTCATCAGCATAGGCCCTCATTACTGTACTACAACAGGGTATATACCGGAACACTAACTTCAACTGTTTCAGGGTGAAGTAGCAGGTTCTTGACATTTGACACTGCTCTGCCCATTAAGCAGGGTCTTCACCTACCCACATCACGGGCCTGAGGACTGGTGGCTCCACCCACGCCACCTAGCCACTTGCAGTAGGGGCCCATGAATAAGAGGTACCCTCCCATCATTATAGCCAACAGCCTTAGGTGCTCTTAGTCTGGCTGCAAAACCACCGACGTGTGCACCCTAGGGAACAGGGACACGCCTTCCACCTGGGCACTCGGGGGTGACGATCAGCTCCCTGCCTTGCTCAGAGTGCTGCAGACAGCTGCCTGTGACTACACCAATCACCTATGCCTGCCTAGGACTGTAAGTGAGAGCCTACACCACACACTTGGTGGCTGTCTACCTGGGCACCTGAACTGAATCCATACATGAGGAGTGGGCAGACTCCTGAGCTCACATAACTAGTAACAGATCTAACCACCTGGTGACAGGACATTAGAGCTTCAAAGTTGCCAATAATCAAACTAGCTCATACAAGCAGCCTATTTGGACATATCAAAACAAAACAAGAAGCTAGGGCACAGTAAGCAAACACAAAATAAATAAATATAATAACTTATTGATGGCTCGAAGACAACAGTCAATATCAAATCACGTAAAGAGACAATCCATGATGGCTTCAGCAAGCTCCCAGAATAAAGAATCTAGAAATTTTCCAGAGGAGGAAACTTTCTTGGAATTGCCAGAGGAGAATACAAAAGATTAATATACAGAACTCTTCAAGAAATTAGGAAGAAAACTAAGCAAAATGCAGAACATGCAATAGAGAAAACTAAAAAGATTAGAGAAGAGCATAACAACAAATTTAACAGGCTGCAAGAATCCATAGAGAGGCAGAAATCCAGAAGATTAATAATAAAATTTCAGAATTAGACAACTCAATAAAAAGTCATAAGAACAGAACTGAGGCAATGGAAGTCAGAATTAGTGAGACTGAAGATAAATCACTTGATGAGAATTTATTTGAGGAAAAATCAGATGAAAGGATTTAAAAAAAATAAAGAAACCCTAAGAATTATGTGGGACTCTATCAAGAGGAATAACCTACGAGTGATTGAAGTACCAGAAAAGGGGGGGATAACAGAAAATACAGAGAGAATTGTTGAAGATTTGTTGGCAGAAGACTTCCCTGATATCATGAAAGATGACAGGATATCTATCCAAGATGCTCATCAAACCCCACATTAGGTAGATCCCAAAAGAAAGTCACCAGTGGCACAACACAGTTTATAAAGACAATGTTCTACATTCTAACTTGGAGAGTAGTGTCTGGGGTCTTAAAAGGCTGTGAGCGGCCATCTAAGATACTCCAGTGGTCTCATCCCTTTGGTAGCAAGGGAGAATGAAGAGAACAGGATACAAAGAAAAGATTAGTCTGAAGGACTAATGGTCCACAGCTACCAAGGCCTCCACCGGACTGAGTCCAGTACAGCTAGATGGTGCCCAGCTACCACCACTGACTGCTCTGACCAGGATCACAACAGAGGGTTCTGGACAGAGCTGGAGAAGGATGTAGAACATAATTCTAACTCACAAAAAAAAAAAAAAGACCAGATTTATTGGCCTAAAGGAGACTGGAGAAACCTCGAGAGTATGGCCCCCAGACACACTTTTAGCTTAGTGGTGAAGTTATCTCCAAGGTTCACTGTTCAGCCTGGGAGTGGACAGCCCCGTAAAACCAAATGGGACTAATGAGGTACAGTAATCCAGTGACAAGGGCCAGAAGGCAGAAGGGGACAAGGAAGCTGGTGATAGGGAACCCAAGGTTGAGTAAGGATATTGTTGATGTGTTGTGAGATTGTTAACCATTGTCATAGGGCAACGTGTGTAGTAACTGTTAAATGAGAAACTATTTTGTTCTGTAAGCCTTCATCTTAAGTGAGAATAGCAGCACGATTGGAAGAGCATAGTCAATGTCACTGAACTATGCATGTAGAAATTTTTGAAATGGTGTATCTTTGGCTATGTGTATTTTCACCAAAAAAAATGTTGAGAAGTTAGAGGGTTGACATGTTGTGGGTTGTTAACCAATGTCATAAAACAATATGTATACTACTGCTTCATGAGAAACTATTTGTTCTGTAAGCCTTCACGTGAAGTACAATAAAAAAAAAAAAAAGAGTCACCAAGACATATTATAATCACACTTGCCAAAACCAAACATAAAGAGAGAATACCAAGAGTGGCTAGGGATAAATCAAAAGTCATCTGTGAAGGACAGTCACTAAGAATAAGCTTGGACTATACAGCAGAAACCATTCAGGCAAGAAGACAATCGGATGACATATATAAAGCCTTGAGGAAAAAAACTGCCAGCCAAGAAGGATATATCCAGCAAAACTGTCTCTCAAACATGATGGGGAAATTAGGGCATTTCCAGATAAACAGATGTTTAGGGACTTTGCAAAAATTACAAGAAATACTAAAGGGAGTCTTCTGGTTAGAAAATCAGTAACATGAGATAACAATCCAAGACTAGAACACAGGACAGAGCAACCAAATATCAACCAAATAGGGAACTCACAAAAGGAAATCAACGCTACAACAATGAAAATAGGGAATCAGATGACAACATTAAAACCAAAAAGAGGGACATAAAAAATGTAGACGTAGATTTTTCATATGGAGAGGAAGTCAAGGTGATATAAAGAAATAAAAGACTTGTACAAAGTTAGAAAAATAGGGGTAAATATTAAGGTGACCACAAAGGAAACTAACAATCCTACAAGTCAGAATAAAAAACTAGGAAAATATAAAGACTCAGCAAACACAGAATCAACAACAATGAAAAAGATGAAAAGAAAATACATAAAGAAAAATGACTCAGCACAGAAAATTAAGTGGAACAAAGAAACTGTGAACAACACACAAAAAAATACATCAAAATGACAGCACTAAACTCATACCTATCAATAATTATCTTGACTGTAAATGGACTAAATGCACCAGTAAAGAGACAGAGAGTGACAGATTGGACAAAAAAACATGATCCATCTGTATGCTGCCTACAAGAGACACATCTTAGACATAAAGACACAAACTAAAACTCAAAGGATGGAAAAAAATATATCAAGCAAACAACACTCAAAAAGGAGCAGGAGTGGCAAGGTTAATCTCCAACAAAATAGACTTTAAAGTAAAATCCACCACAAAGGATAAGGAAGAACACTATATAATGAATAACTGGTCAATACACCAGGAGGACATAACTATAATAAATATTTACACATCCAACCACAGGTCTCCAAAATACATAAAACAAACTCTAACAGCACTGAAAAGAGAGAAAGACAGCTCCACAATAGCAGTAGGAGACTTCAACACACTGCTTTTGGTGAAGGACAGAACATCCAGAAAGAAGCTCAACAAAGACACAGAAGAGCTAAATGCTATAATCAACCAACTTGATCTCACAGACATATACTGAACACTGCACCCAACAGCAGCCAAGTATACCTTCTTTTCCAACACACATGGTACATTCTTCAGAATAGACCACATATTAGGCCATAAAGCAAGCCTTAACAAAATTCAAAGCATTGAAATATTACAAAGCATCTTTTCTGACCATAAAGCCATAAAAGTAGAAATCACCATAAAAGTAAAAAAAGCAAGTAAAAAAAAAATCAAACATATGGAAACTGAACAACACTTTGCTCAAAAACTACTGGGTTATTGAAGAAATTAAGGATGGAATAAAGATATTCATAGAATCAAACAAGAATGAAAACACCTCCTACCAGAACCTTTGGGACACAGCAAAAGCCGTGCAATAAATGCACACATCCAGAAAGAAGAAAGGGCCATAATCATCAAAACGTTAACCCTACAACTGGAACACGTAGAAAGAGAGCAGCAAAAGAAGCCCGCAGGGACCAGAAAAAAGGAAATAATAAGAATTAGAACAGAATTAAATGAAATAGAGAACAGAAAAACAATTGAAAGAGTTAACAAGAACAAAAGCTGGTTCCTTGAAAAGATCAACAAAACTGATAAACCATTGGTCAAACTGACAAAAGAAAAACAGGAGAGGAAGCAAATAACCCATATAAGAAATGAGATGGGTGATATCACAACAGACCCAACAGAAATTAAAAGAATTATAACAGAAAACTATGAAAAATTGTACTCTTAACAAATTTGAAAACCTAGAGGAAATGGACAAATTTCTAGAAAGTCATTACCTACCTAAACTAAAACAAACAGAGGTAGAACAACTAAATAAACCCATAACAAAAGAAGATATTCAAAAGGTAATTAAAAAATTCCAACAAAAATGGCCCTGGCCCAGATGGCTTCACTGGAGAATTCTACAAAACTTTCAGAGAACAGTTAACACCACTACTAGTAAAGGTATTTCAGAGCATAGAAAAGGATGGAAAACTCCCAAACTCATTCTATGAAGCCAGCATAACCCTGATACCAAAAGCAGGTAAAGACACCACAAAACAAGAAAATTACAGACCAATATCACTCATGAACATTGAGACAAAAATCCTCAACAAAATTCTAACAAATAGAATTCAGCAACATATCAAAAAAAAAAAAAAAAAATCACCAAAAAAAAAAAAAAAATTCACCATGGTCAATTGGGATTTATACCACATATGCAGGGATGGTTCAACATTAGAAAAACAATCAATATAATTCATCCCATAAATAAAACAAAAGACAAGAAGCACATGATCTTATCAATCTATGCAGAAAAGGCATTTGACAAAGTCCAACACCCATTCATGATAAAAACTCTCAACAAAATAGGAATAGAAGGGAAATTCCTCAACATAATTAAGGGCATTTATACAAAGCCAACAGCCAACATCATCCTAAATGGAGAGACTTTGAAAACATTCCCCTTGAGAACGGGAACCAGACAAGGATGCCCTTTATCACCACTCTTATTCAGCATTGTGCTGGAGGTCCTAGTCAGAGCAATTAGGTTGGAAAAAGAAATAAAGGGCATCCAAATTGGTAGGGAAGAAGTCAAAGTATCTCTATTTGCAGATGATATGATCTTATACACAGAAAACCCCAAAGAATCCACAAGAAAACTACTGAAACTAATAAAAGATTTCAGCAAAGTATCAGGATACAAGATAAGCATACAAAAATCAGTTGGATTCCTTTACACCAAGAAAGAGATCCTCGAGGAGGAAATTACCAAACCAATACCATTTACATTTGCCCACAAGAAGATAAAATACTTAGAAATAAATCTAACCGGAGACATAAAAGACCTATACAATGAAAACTACAAGACAGTACTGCAAGAAATCAAAAGAGACCTGCATAGGTGGAAAAACATACCTTGCTCATGGATAGGTAGACTCAACATTGTAAAAATGTCAGTTCTACCCAAAGCAATCTACAGATACAATGCAGTCTCGATCCAAATTCCACCGGCATTTTTTAATGAGATGGAGAAACAAATCACTGACTTCATTTTGAAAGGAAAGAGGACCCAAATAAATAAAGTATTATTCAAGAAGAAGAACAAAATGAGAGGCCTCACACTACCTGATTTTAAAAGCTATTATACTGCCACGGTAGTCAAAACAGCCTGGTACTTGTACAACAACAGATACATAAATCAGTGCAACAGAATTGAGAATCCAGACATAAATTCATCCACCTATGAGCAGCTGATACTTGACAAAGGCCCAAAGTCCAGTAATTGGGAAAAAGACAGTCTCTTTAACAAATGGTGCTGGCATAACTGGATATTCATCTCCAAAAAACTGAAACAAGACCCATACCTCACACCACGCACAAAAACTAACTCAAAATGGATCAAAGACTTAAATATAAAATCAAAAATGATAAAGATCATGGAAGAAAGAATAGCGACAACTCTAAGAGCCCTAATACATGGCATAAACACAATACGAACCATAACTAACAATGCACAAGCACCAGAAGAGAGACCAGATAAATGGGAGCTCCTAATTATCAAACACTTATGCTTATCAAAAGACTTCACCAAAAGAGTAAAAAGACAACCTATAGACTGGGAAAAAAAAATTGGCTATGACAAATCCAATCAGCATCTAATCTCTAAAATCTACAAGATACTGCAAAACCTTAACAACAAAAACACAAGTAATCCAATTAAAAAATGCGCAAAGGATATGAACAGGCACTTCACCAAAGAAGATAGTCAGGAGGCTAACAGACACATGAAGAAATGCTCACGATCATTAGCCATTAGAGAAATGCAGATCAAAACCACAATGAGATATCATCTCACCACAACAAGGCTAGCATTAATCCAAAAATCACAAAACAATAAATGCTGAAAAGGTTGTGGAGGGACTGGAACACTTATACACTGTTGGTGGGAATGTAAAATGGTAGAACCACTTTGGAAATCAATTTGGCACTTCCTTAAAAAGGTAGAAATAGAAGTGCCATACGATTCAACTATCCAGCTCCTTGGACTATATCCTAGAGAAATAAAAGCCATCACACAAATAGATATATGCACACCCATGTTCATTGCAGCACTGTTCACAATAGCAAAAAGATGGAAACAACCAAGCTGCCTATCGACGGACGAATGGATAAACAAATCATGGTATATCCACACAATGGAATACTACACGAAGATAAAGAACAATGCTGAAGCCGTGAAATACAACTTGGAGGAATCTGGAGGTCTTTATGCTGAGTGAATTAAGTCAGTCACAGAAGAACAAATATTGTATAAGACCACTATTATAAGACCTCAAGAAAAGGTTTAAACACAGAAGAAAACATTCTTTGATGGTTACGAGGGTGGGGAGGGAGGGTGAAGGTTATTTACTAACTAGATAGTAGATAAGAATTATCTTAGATGAAGGGAAGGACAGGACACACTACAGGAGATGTCAGCACAACTGAACCAAACCAAAGATAAGAAGTTTCCTGAATACAATCAAACTCTTTGAGGGACAGAGTAGCAGGGGTAGCAGTCTGGGGACCATGCTTTCAGGGGACATCTAGGTCAACTGGCATAACAAAGCTTAATAAGAAAATGTTCTGCATCTGACTTTGGTGAGTGGCATCTGGGGTCTTAAAAGCTTGCAAGCATCCATCTAAGATGCATCAATTGGTCCCAACCACCTGGAGTAAAGGAGAATGAAGAACACCAAAGACACAAGGAAAGGATTAGCCCAAGGGACAGAAAGGGTCACATAAACCGTAGACTTAATCAGCCTGAGACCAGAAGAACTAGATGGTGCCCAGCTACCACCAATGACCACCCTGACAAGGAACACAACAGCGAGTCCCTGATGGAGCAGGAGAAAGGTGGGTGCAGAGCTCAAATTCTGGTAAGAAGACCAGACTTAATGGTCTGAGACTGGAGGAATCCCAGAAAGCATGGCCCTTGGATTCTCTATCAGCCCAGAAGGAAAACAATTTCCTAGGCCAACTCTTCAGACAGAGATTGGACTGGACTGTGGGACATAAAGAGATACTGGTGAGGAGTGTGCTTCTTAGCTCAATTAGATACAAGAGACTAAACAGGCAGCTTCTGTCCAGAGGTGAGATGGGAAGGCAGAGAGGGTTAGGAGCTGGTTGAATGGACATGGGGAATCAACGGTGGAAAGGAGGAGTATGCTGTCACAGTATGAGAAGAGCAATTAGGGTCACATAACAATGTATGTATAAATTTTTATATGGAAAAAATTTTTAAAAAATGTATATGCAGAGTGTCCTCTTCACAGTATGAGTTTCTTTCAAAACGTGCTCATTTATTACTAATTGTTAGAGCAACAGTTGCCACGACTAAGTCAGAAACAGCAACTTGAGGAATATGTAAGAATTAAGCAAATAGAGAAGGAGACTCTGTGTATGGGGAGAGAACGGGTTGATTAAGGTGCAGATTTATGTTCCAGGCTAAGACAGCAATATTTCAAAAGCATGGAGACAGGAGGGAGAGGGGAGAGAGCATTGTCTATTTTAGGAACTACAAATAGTTCCTTATATCCAGAAGGAAGGATACAAGGTGACATGGTCAGAGATAACAGTGGAGAAGCAGGAGCTAGATCATGGAAGGTTTTGTGTGTCATGCTAAGGAGTTTGAATCCTATCCTGGAAACAGTGGAAAGTCACAAAGAATTAGAAGCAAAAAGTGATGTGGAGAGAATGTGTTTGCATTTCACTGTGGTCTCTCCAGCTAATGAAGACCAGAGGTCTCCAAACTTTTTCTTACTATGTACCGCATCTGTAAAAATTGAGCACATACTCCAATGCTTGCATACAAATTTATTTACTTGTATATTTATTTTGGAGCCCTGGTGGTGCAGTGGTTGAGCTCTGCTTCTACCCAAAAGATCGGCAGTTCAAATCCACCAGCCTCTCCTTGGAAATCCTGTGGGGCAGTTCTACTCTTTCCTATAGGGTCGCTATGAGTCAGAATCGACTTGATGGCAACAGGTTTGGTTTTGGGTTTTTTTAATATTTATTTTATCCATGAATGGTTGTACTAATATTATACAAAATGTAAAACACATAAAAAGCTTGAACCATAATGATATAAAATTAATATAATTTTAAATAAGTTATTTCATCATCAGTCAAAAAAATTTGCAGCCACTTAAAAATTATCATTAATAATAATAATTTTAGTAAAAGAAATATTGAAGGGATATTTTATTAATTTGAAAATATTAGTTTAACATTTTGGGAGATCATGATTTGAAGGTCTGACTCCAAATTCACTTTATTTGGATACTTAAATGGCTGTCTTAGCTGAAGAAGATGCTCACAAAGAAACATGAAAACAAAGACAGCACACCTTAACCGTGCTTACTGAATCGTGATACTCACTTTTCAGTTGTAATCACCAATTTCATATTTGTGGAAATTCAGCTTGTGAATTTCCATCTTCCCTGATGTCAATAAGTTGTTCTCACAAACTTATTGGAAGATACAGCAATTTTCTATTTTAACAAGGTATTTTCAGACTCAAAAACTCTATTTCTTTGGAAGATTTTAAGAACCAGTCACAAACTTCCATCTCCAAAATATTTACTTGAGCAGACACGAGAGTTGTTGTATGTATCACACTCTAACTTTGCTTTTGACAAAAATATTACATTAAAAAATTGTATTCAGAGTGTCCTCTCCCAGTATGGGTTTCTTTCAAAAAGTGTTAATTTCTTACAATTGTTAACATGTCACCTTTAACTTGATATGACACATTAAGTCTGTTTAGTTTTTCAAAAATATCTGCTGGGTAATAAATTACTGACAGCCACTTTTCACTAATATGGCACATTTGTCCTTTTGTAATAGAAAAATGCCTAACATATTTAACTTAGACTACACTTAAGTATTTTGCTATAAGACAACCAGTCAACTTTGGAACAAAAGATTTTCAGAGTCATTTCCTATTTCCTTAATAAAGAAGTATAAAGGTTTAACTTATTAAGATAAAGAAAAATGCAAACAGTGTAATAGAATGCTAAATGCAGTGTCTTTTGTTGTTGATGTTGTTGTTCTGGCCTAAAGACCAAGAATAAAAAAGCACATGCCAAATATCCTCAGATCATAAATTGAGGTGGTAGCCTACCTATCAAAGATATACTAAGAGATTTCAAACTAATTCTGTAATCATTAGTTCATTATTTACAACTGAGCTATATAACAGTAGATGAAGAATTTGGGAGGAGGCTAAAAAGGCTAGTAGAAAAGATGTCTTTGGGGAGAATTTTCAGTGTTTTGTAAGGTCCCACCCCTACCACGGGCCAAAGTAAAGGCGTGCACTTAAGCTAAGTGAAGTGTGTTTTAAAGAAACAGTGCATGATAAACAAAATGTGACACATACATACAATGGAATACTACTCAGCCAGAAAGAGAAATGAAGTCTTGATACAGGCTAAAACATGGATGGAGCTTGAAGACATTATGCTGAGTAAAATAAGTCAGACACAAAAGGGCAAATATTGTATGACCTCACTTACGTAAAAAGACAAGAACAGGCAAATGTATAGAGGCCAAAGTTTATTAGTGATTACCAGGTATGGGAGGAAGGAGAAAAGGAGGAGCTATTGCTTATGGAGCACTGAATTTTGGTTTATGAAAAAAACTGCATTGACTAAGGGTAGGGTTGCACGGCCAATTAATGTAATTGCTATCAATAAGTTGTACACCTATAAAAAGTTGAGTTGGCAAAAGTTGTGTGATATAGTTACAATGAGAACAACAAAAAGAGCAGCTGCTAAGGCTGCTTATGTACAACCAAACACCTCATGGGATTTGGTTCCATGGTTTGATGGTTTAGGGTCATGGTTTCAATGGACCTCCCAGTTAATTGGCTTAATATTATGTTAGTGTTTCTGTTCAATCTCCTAGTTCATTGCACAATGCCTGCAAGTGGCCATCCAAGGTACAACAATTGGTCTCTATCTGCCTGAAGAAACAGAGGAAGAGGCAGAATCAGGAATAGGAGGAGGAAATGAAATGTGTTGTTAATTGCCTCCATGAATAACTGTCTCCTTTGCCCTGAGACCAGAAGAACTGTGGAGCCCAGCTACCATTACTGAACATTTTGATCAAAGATTCCATAGAAGAATATGGATCAAAAGGGGGGAAATGCAGAACAGAATTTCAAATTCTGATGGAATCCAGAATTTCTGGAGCCATGGAGGTTGAATGAATCCCTGAAACTATTACCCTGAGATAATCTTTAAACCTTAAACCAAAAATATCCCCTGAAGTCTTCTTAAAAACAAACAGTAGTTTAGCTTAACTAATAAAGAATATCTACCTTGAGCATTGTGCTCTTTTAAGAACTATCTATATGGGATCAGATTTATAACAACAACTGGAAAGATTAGACAGGAAATTTTGAGGGCCGTGAGTGTATGCTCATGAGGGAGAAATAATTTGAAAAAAGAGGGTGAGAAGGGTTGCACAATTTGAAGGATGTAATCAATGTCACTGAATTGTACAAGTAGAAATTGCTGAATTGTTATATGCTCTGCAGTGTATATTCTCAACAACAACAAAAAATAAAACAAATTATATTAAAGAATCACAACCTATGAACCCCCAAAACACATTATTTCTATACTAACTGTAAAACCTAGCATATGCTATCCTGTATTTATATTTATATTTTAATGTAGATATTCTATTTCTCTCAATAAATTGGAGAAAAAGAAAACAGAGCACTTTACATTGATTCTTTGGGCGGTAAGGGACAGAAGGGCTTGCACTGGCGCAGTCAAGATGCGTTAATGTGATAACAAACAGAAGGGGCTACTTTGGGCTCACCTGCTCATCCTGAGCAGGCAGGGCAAAGGATGTGTGAATTTCCCATGAATGTCTTCATCCTCAAGTGAAACAAAAGAAAATGTCTTCATCTTGAGTGAAACAAAAGAAATCAAGGGAAAAACTGAGGGGACAACCATAAGTAGTCAATTAGAGGAGGCATCAACTATACCAAAGGAACTGTAAATGACAGATCTCTAGCAATGGGTTTGTTGCCTAGGGGCACACAACGGGGAAGGAGTTAGTGATTCTGCATCTACTACACAGAAGGTGCCAGTGACACATTACAATTCACCACTCTAGTAAGAGTTCCCTGCCCTTTTGCTCCTTCCTCCCAATGCACCCAACCCAGAGGACTCTATGGAGAGGAAGAGCAGGTGGAGCGAGATAAATAACGAAGAGAACTGAAGGGAGATATTTTATATTGTGGGATGGCTTGGAGTTTTGATATTACACTAGATTGGACATTTTTATTACCTGAAAGTGTCCAGAGAAGCTTAGGGACCTGCCCAAGATTTCTTCCCAGAATAGGGAGAAACAAGCCACAGTAGGTTTGCAAGAGACAGTTGTGATAACAAAATTTTTCACTGATGTTAGGAAACATCAGAATCAATGTATTTTGGGAACCAATCTGGGGAAATGCATGTTTCTTGAAATTAAAACAGTGCTAGGTACACAGAGACTATTCAATAAGTGCTTGTTATTTGATTGAAAATTGAAAACCTTTTAATGATCTTTCTTTATTCGTTTAGTGTATTGCTGGCAGAATCTGCATCTCCAACTTTTACTGAATACACTGCATCACATAGCTTCTGTCCTTTATGGCTTATTTTCCATCAGAGAAAATGTGTTTCCTCAGCACACACCAAATAATGAGGACTATAAAGCTTGCTCTTTTTAAAGCATTTATAGTAAAATAATTTAGTTCTCTGAGTTTGTACATTTTCCCCTACAGAACCAAGTTTTCTTTCGTAGGTTGTTCAACTAAATAATGTAATGAATAATGAATGACAGCAATCTACTGCATACAAGTAGATTTTCTCAGACAGTTGCATATGGTAGGAAAGTGTTTTCCGAAAGGGTAGGCCTGGGGAATATTCAGAGTGTTCAATAATGCAAGAATAGAAAGATTGAAACTTTCTTTTGATTCAATATTATCTGGAAGCTGGTGTGGCTGGACAGAGAATGAATAGGAATATTAAAAGAACTGGAACTCGTATTTAGATGGAATAGTCTACAAGTAAAAATTGTAACAATCTTTGGCCTAAATGAAATAAAAATAATTCACATTTGAATCTTATTCTCCCTTCAGGATCCAGCTTACACCCTTTTCCCTGTGAGAAGTGCTCCTTTGCCTTTCTATCTTTTGGTCCCAGCACAGTGGCCCTCCTCTGAGCAGTTCCAGCCCACACATTGTCTATACCACATGGTTGGCACTTAGTGGTTTTCTATCTCGAATTGTTGTTTCTGTACTCTGTTAAGAGTACATTTTCCCCAACTAGTTTTATTTGTTTGTGTAACTGTAATGGGACAAAGACCACGCATATATTTCTTTGTAGTCCCTGTAGTACCTAACCACCTACTATTTGAAAAAGCCTAGGTTAGTTTGTTGATTTGCTTTTCTCCCAAATCTTTTTGCTAATTGCCATGGATTGAATTGTGTCCCCCAAAAATATGTGTATCAGTTTGGCTAGACCATGATTCCCAGTATTGTGCGATTGTCCACCATTTTGTCATTTGATGTGATTTTCCTATGTGTTGTAAATCTTACCTCTAAGATGTTAACGAGGTGGGATAGGCAGCAGTTATGTTAATGAAGCAGGACTCAATCTATGAGATTGGCTTGTGCCTTGAGCTAATCTCTTTTGAGATATAAAAGAGAGAAGCAAGCAGAGAGACAGGGGGACCTCATACCACCAAGAAAGCAGCTCTGGGAGCAGAGCACGTCCTTTGGACTGGGCTCTCTGCAAAGAGAAGCTCCTAGTCCAGGGGAAAATTGAGGAGAAGGACCTTCCTCCAGAACCAACAGGGAGAGAAAGAATTCCCCTGGAGTTGACGCCCTGAATTTGGACTTCTAACCTAGTAGACTGTGAGAAAATAAATTTCTTTTTGTTAAAACCATCCACTTGTGGTATTTCTTTGTAGGAGCACTAGATAACTAAGACACTAATTGTTGTCTTTGGGTGGGTATGTTTGGTGGTCAATGATAAAGTCACTGACAAAGGAGGATGGGAAGGACTCTATGTTTCCATGTGTAAACAATGTGGTTGAAAGTCAGAGATGTGAATAAATAGATGTCTACACTAGTAGGTAGCCAAATGAGATTATCCAGCAACTTTCTAAATGTGCTACTTACATAAAACAAATTGGGAAAGTGTATTAATGCCTGCTTAAGCATCATAGCAGGGAAGTAGATAAAAGGGGTAATTTATGGAAAACATTTTGATAAATGAAAATGAAATATATAAACATATATGTATTCAAGATTTAAAATCATCCTCAGTTTATCCATACTACAGTCAGTTAAATATCCTATTTCACTCTAAATATAAGCCAAAGATCAAAGAGAATAACTTTGCAAATATTAAATTAATGATTAATATTGTTTTAAAAATTGAACATGACCATACAATTTTTATATTTTTCCCTAAGTTGATTTGTCCTGCTTCCACAGATGATATAATGGCCACATAATGACCTAAGCAACTCAGTAATAAATAAATACATGTATGCATACCTGTCAGTCTTAAATCAGCCAATTTAATTTCATGTCAAGATGATTGTTTTACAAATAACGATTATAGGAGATATTCTGAATTGTTCATATTTCATCTCATTAAGTATAAAATAAAAACAGCTTTAGGCTTTAAACATTTTAGGGCAGGGTCCGTATTTCTTTTGTAGATTTGTAAAGGCCAAGTTCAGTGCTTATCACACGAAAGGTTCTAATTGCTGCAGGCTGAATAGTGAGTAGAACAATAAGGAAAGGGGTGAAAGGTGTTGTTATTTTTAATTACTTTATGAAGCCTACCTTGGTGTGGAAACGCTGGTGGCATAATGATCAAGAGCTATGGCTGCTAACCAAAAGATTGGCAATTTGAATCCACCAGGTGCTCCTTGGAAACCCTATGGGGCAGTTCTACTCTGTCCTATAGGGTCACTATGAGTCGGAATTGACAGCAATGGGTTTGGTTTGGTTTTGGTTTGACCTTAGTGTACTCCTTCAGTGCCTTACCTTTGAATCAACAAGGGGAAAGAAAGCGGTTTCTTTCTATACTTAAAACAAGAAATTCAGACGTATTCAACCCTTATACTTTTTTGCCTTCCCTCGCATGATAACAATTATCTTTTCAATATAGGAAAAAACAGGTTGTTCTAGTAATTAACCGTCATCTGGTTCTTCCCCCGCAACCCCACAGATATTGTCCAAGTCACCTGTGTTATTAACATGGACAAAATCACTAGAAACTAAACCAACAAAGAATAAAAGACTGAAGTAAAAATAAACTAATATTCCTTGACCTTACCTACTGGAAGTACATTGTTTTTGAAATGATTACTATAGAAACTGAAAATCATTACTGGTTGAAAGCAATGATTATGCTTTAAACACAAAGATTGTGGATGTTTTCGGATCATAAAAACATTTGTATAATATATCTAGCCGTAAGTAGCTGCATCACTATCATTTGTATATGTAACGCTTCTTGAAAGGTGGAGATGCTCTTTAATGAAAGCATTTCTGAAACAACACTACTTGAAATTATGGTTTTACTAATCTACTGAGAATTGCTTCATGTTCTTTAAAAATATACACACTATCTATGTCATAATTTTCTAAGTATTTATTATTGTCTTTGAGACAAGGACGGTGCTTTTCTTCTAGTCAAGGCTCTTGACCAGAGACAGTCTCTAAGAACGGAAGTAAATAGCTGGACTCAATTGAAGTTGCTCACCATTGCAACACCCACCATTCTAAAGAACAGGGGTAAGACAATGCACCCTGGAGCTGAATCACCTGAGAGATACTCTGGGCTTGCCACTTACTAGTATTGTGCTGTTGGGCAAGTTACTTACTCCTTCGACCTCAGATTTGTCATCTGACAATGAACTAACTACCCACCCCGTATAGATAGTGTCAGGATCACATTAATAAAAACATAAAGTGCTTAGAATTGACTCTACATTCACTATCAACCCAGTCTTCCAGATTACACACCACGTGACATTTTCCACAGCTACCCCTAACCCAAACAGAGACTTCTTGAAATTTCTAAAATTGTTCTTGTCCTCATGTCTACTTGTCTAATTGGAATTGCAATTTTAGGGCTACCAGGTGATTTATTCATACAGTCCTAGTACATGTCCCTTAAGTGAGAAAATAATGATACAGCAAAATAAAGTATTAGTTGGCAGAAATGGCTGTAGAGTCAGACTGCTTAAGTTTAAATCCCAGTTTTGCATTTATTAGTCATATGTCTTTGGGAAAAGTATATGGATTTTTTGCATCCCAGTTTTCTTATCTATAAAATGGGTATAATCATAACCACCTCTCAGTGAATTTCTATGAGAAGAACATTAGTTAATTATGTAGACGATTTAGCACAGAATAGCCTGGTGTCTAGCGCAATTTAAATGGTCAAAAATATTTGGTGGGACAAAAAGACAAAAAATAAAAACACTATTATAAAACCTAGTGAACTCCCAGAATAGCCAATGCCCCTGGGAGTTCCACTTTCCCAAAACTGGAATAATCCATGGAGAGAGAAAATTTGTCACCTCCAGGTCTTGAACTCCCTTCTATAGTGGTCATGGGACTCTGTGAAGCGCACAGGAATAAGCTTTCTGGTAACATGAAATACAGAAAGAACTCTATGCAAAGTGTCAGGGCTCTCCGGCTACCCAGAAGCCTCTTAGAATCATTTACTGCAGAAGATCTGAACTGTGAAGAGGAGAATATTTTCAGTAAAAATATCTCATAGAAATTCATTCACTTGTTCATTTATTTGTTCTAGATTATGTTGGATTCTGTGAGGAATGCCAAAAATTTAAACTCTAATCCAGATCCCTAAAGGAAATATATGTAGCGAAAAAAAAAAAAAAAAAAAAAAAAAAACCTAACACTAGTTTCAGTAGTAATATGGCAGCTGCTTAGTTTGGAATTGCCCATATCTTCTCCTGGAAATCATCTCAAGAAAGATAATGAGGGAAAATACAAATTTTCGGTGAAACTGGGGCTCAGATAATATGCACAAACTCCAGGTTATGAGTTGGCATTGCTTAAGTTTTATCTGACTGGCAAGCCTATGCAGGAAGTCATTAAGTGTGTAGCAAGGGAGAACAGGGAGTTTGGAAGGGGTCTAATGATGGCAGAGCTCAGAAATTTCCAGCAAATGAAGGGGCGTGTCCTCCCTGGGAAGGGTCTACTGTTAGCAGAACTGAGTTTCACAGGGCACTAGCAGCAGGGGAAACAGAGAGAGAAGGTCCAGAAAATGACCAGGGGGCCCACTGTTGCCACATCAAACATAATTCTAAAAGTGAGTACTTCCCTTGGTGGGCAAGGCCTATATCCTGTAACAGTGTGAAGAAGCCAGGGAAGCCCAGGTTTCTCCTGAACCAGAAAAGCTGTCAAGGCTGGTGAGAGCAAATGCTGGGTGGTTGCAAGCTTCTGGGATCATGCTTGTTTGCCTGCCATCACAGGACAGAGCACACATTTGCTATGTGCTGGGCGCTGGATTAAGCATTTTACATATATTCGCTTATTTAATCTTCTCAATGACTGTAAGATACAGATCTGTTTCTTTTCTCCATTTTATTGAAGAGCAAACTGAGGTACAAAGAGACTAAGTAACCTGCCCAAGATTATCAGTTTATAAGGGATGAGGCCAGTATTCAACCCAAGAAGTCTGACTCCAGAATCTGTACTCTGAACTCTATATGGCCTCCAAACAGGGGTGGGGTACTTCTGCATATTTTAAGGAAAGAGTCTTTTCCTTTCTCCTATAGCAACAAAGATAGGAGTCCTGGAGGTGTAAACTATCCAAGCTACCCATACACTCCCACACCTTAGGGTCCTTCTCCCGGTAATCCAGGAAAATATCTCATTCAAATATGAGTGTTAAAAAAGTAAATATTCTATACAAATAAAAACATGAAAAAGATCAGCACAATATTCCTACAGATGAAACTCTACAAAAAAAAAAAAAAGTTGCCAAAGAGTAGATGAAAATGATGACCTAAACTTTGAACATAAATTAAGGAAAAATCTTAAGGAAGACATTGGAATCGTGAAGGAAGATCACAAAGCAGAAATACAAGAAATCAGGAAATAGACCTCCAAATAACACGATGATGTGAAATATATAAACAGACCTCTGGATAGAAATAGAGAAGACAAAAACAAAAAGACTGACTCAGCAATTAGGACTAAATTACAAGAGCACAAGGAAAATGATTTAATTGTATCTCGAAATCTAGACATCATAAAAGAACAGATTTACAAATTTAAATACACAGAATTTAAAAACTTTTACTTGGCCAAAAAAAAAAAAAAAACCACACACACACATTATAAGCAAAGGCAAAAGTTAAATGAGAAATTTGGAGAAATGCTAACAACTCATATCATGAACAAAGGGATAATATTCCTAATATTTAAAGGGATCCTAGAAATCAATAAGAAAAGGACCAGCAACCCAAAGAAATGTGGATAGAGGCCATGAGTAGACAGTAACATAAAAAGCAACAGGAATAAACCTGAATATGAAGATTCTCAACCTCATTTATAATAAAAAGAAATACAAATTAAAACTATCCTGACATACCATTTTTGCCTATCAATTTTGAAAATGCAGCATTTTGACAAATTACTTTATTGTCCAGGCTTTAGGAAACAGGCACTTGCATGCATTGCTGACGGGAATGGCCTATGGAAGGACACTGGCATATTTAACAAAATTACATATGAATTTAGCATTTGACTCAGCAATCCAAATTCCAGGAATTTATCCTACAGATACGTCATGCATGGCAAATAATGTATACAAACCCATGCATGCAATATCGGTTGTTATCTGAAACCTTTGCAAACTACCCAAGTGTTTTTCACAATGGAACTAGTTAAATTAATATGGTACATCCACATGAACATATACAAGGGATTCTCTCTAGGGCTTGGGGGGCTGGGAAATGAGATAAAAGAGTCAGAAGTGAGAGTATTGTTTCTCAGCGTCTATTTTGTTATGCAGGGTTTTTTAAAGATTTTGTTGTTTTTGTTAGTACTGTGTGCTTGGATCTTTGTTGTTGGTTTTGTTTGAGAGTCTGGTGGTTTCTGCTGCTTCTTTTTTTTCTTTTTCTTTTTCTCATAATATTGACTTTTTGAAGAGTCCAGGCATTTTAAAAAAATTTTTTTTTATTGTACTTTAGATGAAGGTTTACAGAACAAATAGTTTCTCATTAAACAGTCAGTACACATATTGTTTTACAGCATTGGTTAAGAACCCCACTACTTGTCAACACTCTCCCTTCTCGACTTTGAGGACCTTCTTTTGGTGAAAAGATACATAGCCAAAGTTACATCATTTCAAAAGTTTCTACATGTACAATTCAGTGACATCGATTACATTCTTCCAGTTGTGCTGCTATTCTCACTATCCTTTTCCAAATTATTCCATCACCATTATCTTCAACTCACTGTCCCCTAGGCTTCCCATCAAACCTTTTGAGTTGCTATGTCAATTTGATCTCACATAGATAATCCTTTTTTTTTTGGTACCTTAGATGAAGGTTTGCAGAACAAATAGTTTCTCATTAAACAGTTAGTACACATATTGCCCTATGACAATGGTTAACAACCACATGACATGTCAACACTGTCCCTTCTCAACCTTGGGTTCTCTATCACAAGCTTTCTTGTCCCCTCCTACCTTCTAGTCTTTGTTCCTGGACTGCTGTGCCTCATTAGTCCTGTTTTGCTTTATGGGGCTGTCAAATTCCCGGCTGAATGATGAACTTTGGGAGCGGCTTCATCACTGAGCTAAAAGGGTGTCTGGGGGCCATACTCCCAGGGTTTCTCCAGTCTCTCAGGCCAGTAAATCTGGTCTTTTGTTTGTGAGTTACAATTCTATTCTACATCCTTTTCCAGCTCTGTTCAGGACCCTTTATTGTGATCCTGGTCAGAGCAGTCAGTGGTGGTAACCGGGCACCATCTAGCTATACTGGACTCAGTCTGGTGGAGGCCGTGGTAGCTGTGGTCCATTAGTCCGTTGTACTAATCTTTTCCTTGTATCTTATTCTCTTCATTCTCCCTTGCTCCCAAAGGGGTGAGACCAGTGGAGTATCTTAGATGGCTGCTCACAGGCTTTTAAGACCCCAGACGCTACTCACCAAGGTAGAATGTAGAACATTGTCTTTATAAACTGTGTTATGCCAATTGAGCTAGATGTTCCCGGAGACCATGGTCCCCACCACCCTCTGCCCAGCAATTCAGTCCCTCAGAGAGTTTGGAAGTGTCTATGGAACTTCCATGACCTTTCCTTGTACAAGTTGTGCTGGCTTCCCCAGTAATATGTATGTCTTACCCTTCACCAAAGTTACCACTTATCTCTTTAGTTCCCCCCCCCACCCCTCCCATCCCTTGTAACCCACAAAGATTTTTTCTTTTTGTGTGTAAACTTTTACATGAGTTATACAGTAGAGGTCTCATACAATATTTGTCCTTTTGTGATTGACTTATTTCACTCAGCATAATGTCCTCCAGTTTCACCCATGTTATGAGATGCTTCACAGATTCATCATTGTTCTTTATCTTTGTATAATACTCCATTGTGTATATGTACCATACTTTGTTTATCCATTCATCTGTTGATGGGCATATAGGTTGTTTCCATCTTTTTGCTATTGTGAACAATGCTGCAATGAACATGGGTGTGCATATGTCTATTTGTGTGACGGCTCTTATTTCTCTAGGATATATTCCTAGGAGTGGGAGTGCATTTTGTAGTGCTTTTTTTTTTGTGTGGTGCTGATGTTTTCTTTGTTCCTCTTACTCTCATGTGCTGAGTTCCTTTTGTTTATGGATTTTTTTTTCATTTCTTCTGTTTTTGTAGGTTTTGTTTTTGCTGAGACTTTATGTGTTTCTTCTTTATTTTGTTGAGTATGTTTCTTAACTTCCTTTGTGGTTACCTTGAAATTTACCCTTATCTTCCTAGATTTCTACCAGTCTATTATTACTTGGTATCCCTTGACTTCCTCTCCATTAGAAGGTTCTATACCTACACCATTTATTCCCTCTTTTATTGTTCTGATGCTGTTGTCATTTACAGATTAACCTCTCTGGTTCCCTTTTGTAATTCTTTTGGTTTCTCATAGTCCTTAAGAGTTCATTTCCTAGGTTGGTGTCTGGCTAGTACAGTCCTGTGTCCTATATTCAGCCTCTGGTCTGATATTGTTTGTTCTCAGATAGAAGGACTTCCTTTAATAAGTCTTATAAGTTTGGTTTGGTTTTTACATAGTCCCTTAATTTCTGTTTGTCTAGAAATGACCTAATTTCACCATCATATCTGAACAAGAGTTTTTCAGGATATATTATTCTTGGCTGGCAATTTTTTTCTTTCAAGGTTTTATATATGTCATTCCACTGCCTTCTTGTCTGCATGGTTTCTGCTGAATAATCCAAGCTTAGTCTTATTGTTTTTCTTTTGTAAATGACTTTTTGTTTTTCTTGAGCTGCTCTCAGGATTCTTTGTTTGTGTTTGGTTTTAGCGAGTGTGATTATGATATGCCTCAGTGATTTTCTTTTGGGGTCTGTCTTATATGGGGTTCATTGAGCTTCTTGGATGGTCAGGTTTTCATTTTTCTTGATATTAGGGAAGTTTTCTGTCAGCAGATCTTCAACGATCCTTCTCTGTGTTTTCTGCTTTCTCCCCCTGTTCTGGAAATCCAATCACTCACAGATTTTTGCATTTGATTGTATCCCACATAGTTCTCAGGGTTTCTTCATTTTTCTCCGTTCTTTTTTCTGATTTTTCCTCAGAGTTGTATCCAAGTGTTTGTCTTCAATTTTGCTGATCCTATCTTCCATCGTTTCAAACCTGCTCCTCAGCCCTTCTATGACACTGTCTGTTTCTGAAATCTTGTTGTTTATCTTTTGGATTTCTAATTGTTGTTTTTGTATGATTTCAAGTTGTGAATTTATTTTAGCATTTTGTTCCTGTATGATTTTCTTGAATTCTTCTATTTTTTGTCTGTATTTTCCATGAATTTGTCTGCCTTTTCCATGAATTTGTCTATTTTTTCCTCATTTTTGTCTGTATTTTGCTTCAACTCTTGGGTAATTCTGAATATTAGGGATTTTAATTCCTTATCAGTTAGGTCTAGTGCCTTTTCTTCTACTGGAAATTTATCTGGTGTTTTATTTTGGATGCTTACTGGAACCGTCCTGTCTTGTTTTTGTAAAAGTTTTGATATTGTCTGCTGTCTTCAGGGCATTCAGTCATTATTTTCCTCATTTATTTATTGTAGATTTGTTTGTTTAGTCCTGCTTTTTTGTTTTATTTTGTTATGTCTGAGAAGGTAGGCTGTGCATTCTTTGTTGTTTGCTCGTCTGTGGGCACAATACTTTTCACCTCCTTCTCCAATGGGCAGGGTCAGTCACTCAGGTATGATAGAGCAGGGCAGGTCCAGCTGAAGGGGAGTTGCTGGGATAGGTTTTTTGTGGCACGTACCAGGGCTGACAGTGTGGACTAGGAATCAGTGCAGGGCAGGTTCCAGTAGGCCATTCCTGTGTTGCTTGGGAGTGTGATGTTCAGCACACAGTGCAAGTAGGCAGGAAGGAGGGGGTAGATTGTGCTGTGTGGAGCTAAGATGGGTATGGGAAAGATGAGAGAGAGGAGAGAGGAACAGGAGCCAAAGACATACACACGGACAAAAAAGAGTGCTAAGGGATCTTGTTACTGGAGTGGAGAGATGAGAGACTGAGAAATCGAGAAAAACAAAAATGAAAAAAAAGAAAAAGGGTTAAAGAAAAAAATGAATAAATCTAGAAACTGGAAATGAAAAAAGACAAAAAGGGAATAAGAGAGAGAAGAAAACTAATCAAAAAAATAAAAAAAAAACCTACCAAAAACAAGAAAAAAGAAATGCCTCCAGGGATGTCCCTGTGCGTCTGCACAGAGTAAGGGAGTAGCTTCCAAGCCACGCAGTACTGTCCAGCTAGAAGGGGCTCCGAAGCCGAGAAAAGAAAAAGAAAACAAACAAACAAATCAAAACAGAACAAATCAGAACAAACAAACAAAAAAACCCCAGGGGTCCCACCAGCGTGGCGGCACAGGCCGGGAAGCAGTTTCACAGTCGAGCAGTGTTTCGCAGCCTTTCAGGAAGAAGCAAAGATTGAGCACAGAGCCAGGTATTTGAGAGAAAGGAGGGGGAGGTGGTGAGAGGTAAGGAAGAAATCTAAAGAAGTGGAATAAAGGAACACCAGCAGCCAACAAATGGCACTCAGGGAGCTGGCCAGTGCAGGCGAGTGGAATCCAAGTGGCACAGGGGGAAGCTCATGCTTCCCGCCAATAGATTGTGGCTGTAGGAAGCAAGGAGGCTAAACGGGGGTGAAGAAGGGTAGGGGGTGGGAAAGCCTGTATTGTGGATTACCGGTTGTTCTGTCTCCTGCTGGAAGCTCTGTGAAGCTGCTTTCTCATACCCCCGTTTGCTGATCTCCGATAGCAGTCCAAGATTGCAATTCCGTTCTGCGGTAGCTGATAGGGGACCTCTGCATGTATCTCTCCTCGTGCTCTGTTCTCGGTCAGTTTCTTATTCCATTCGGTGCTTGGCTGAGTTCTTTATCTCTTCATTTGTTGGTTAGGGTTTCAGGATTGACATGTGACTCTGTTTGACTTAGTTTTTCTGATCTTTGCTGCAGAGGGATGGTGTGGTGCTTCTGACTATAGTGCCATGTTGCCCAGAAGTATGAGGCATTTTTTTAAATTATGGAAATGTGTTACTTATTCAAAACTAAACAAATAAAAAAATAAAGAACGTAACATGAAATAACCAAAGACTAATTCAAAAAGGTAAATAAGTATTAATCTGGTAGTATTTCCCACCCCTGGTCTGTCAGTTTGTTGTACTGTGGTGGCTTGCATGGTGCTGTGATGCTGGAAGTTATGCCACCAATATTTCAAATATCAGTAGGGTCACTCGTGGTTGACAGTTTGCAGTGGAGTTTCTAGACTAAGACAGACTAGGAAGAAGGACCTGGTGATCCACTTCTTAAAAAAAAAAAATTGGCCTTTGAAAACCCTATGAATAGCAGCAGAACATTATCTTACATACTTTGGACATGTTATCAGGAGGGACCAGTCCCTGGAGAAAGACATTATCCTCGGTAAAGTAGAGGGTTTGCAAAAAAGAGGAAGACCTTCAATGAGATGGATTGACACAGTGGCTGCAACAATGGGCTCATACATAACAACAATTGTGAGGATGGTGCAGGACTGGGCAGTGTTTCGTTTTGTTGTACACAGGGTCGCTATGAATTGGAACTGACTCAATGGCACCTAACAACAACAAAGCAGTATTTCAGACTATGTTTAAAAATTAAAAATTCAGAAAATGAAATGCCATTGTGTGGGGGCAGGGAGAGGGAGAAAAAGAGAATATGGTTTTTAAAATATCTGCCTGTTTGGAATCTGGAGAACATTTTGGGTAGTTAGTATAATACTACTAGTTAAAACAGCAGCAAGCTGACAGGGAAACACAGATTTATTAGCAGAGATAGAACCTGTGGGTAGAAATCGACATCTTTGTCCTCCCTATTGTCACCCACATTCCCAGGGCCAGGCCTCTCTGACTGTCCTTTATAGCTGCTAGTGCAGCTGTGGTACACAGAGATAGCAGAACCTATCCGGTCCCTCACAAGCGGTCTTATTCACTCCCATGCCCCCAGGAAGAGTTATTCTCCTTTTCTCTGGTAAATACCCAGGAAAATTACAGCACTTCTGGTCCAGGTTTACAAATCCAAAGAATTCCCCTTCCATTTTGAAAGAAGTCCTGAGCAGACCGTAGCTGGTTCTAAAAGACAGCTGTGGATTAAGAAATCCACAATTACTTCCAGACTAAAGAATGCAACCTTTACTCTGGGAACACTATCCTAAGACGGCAAGGAGGAAGACAATCAATATGAAAATAAATGCTGTATGCACTTAGATGTAAGACATGTTGGAAAATGAGCCTCATTAAATTCTCATTATTTACAGATGAAATAGTTTGAATTACCTTGTAGTGGTTTTTTTTTTCCCAGAATTTTTTGTTTTTTCCGTTATTCTATATGCAATGGTTTTGTCATTTTAAGTGCCCAAATTTATAACAAGCATTTAATTATTTTGACAGTATATAGAGAAATGTGCATGTCATATAAGGAAAGAGCTTTGGTTTTACAAAATCCTTCCTGAATTGTCCAAGAGAGCAATCTTAAAATCTAAAAGTCCAGTTGGTAAATAATGCCAAGGCCATTAGAAAATAAAAAGGATATGTTGAATTCAGTCGTTCTTTTATAGTTCCCATTAACAGCCAATGTGGTAACAAAATATAATGCTGTAAATCCTTCTGAGTTAAGGGAATAAAAAGGCCATAATAAAGGTCAATTTTACTGCCATCAATTTGCAATGATGGGACATTTGGTTGCCAAAGGAAGCAACAAATGCAACCTAGAATTACGGCATTTCTGAAAGGAAAAAAAGTGCTACTACGGCAAGAGATGCTATGAGGAGATATACATTGAAACCCACAGTGACCTCTGCTCCAAAATAATAATGTAGATTCTTTACAAATTATTCTAACCCTGTGCAGGGCAGTGCAAAAGATGAACACACTGTTTTACTGCAATGAAATAGATCCACTATGCAGAAGACAGAGAGATTATAATGGGTATTTCAAATATATGCAAAAATAGGGAGAACAAATGGTAGTTTTGTGAACAATTCATGCTATCCATAATTACAATGTGCAAACAAAGAAACCACCAGGGGACGACTGCACAATAATGAGATTTGGGGGTATTAATCCTTCTCTGAAATGGCGAGAATACAATTTTTATAAAAACAACACCGTCAAAACAAGAGCACAAAATAGAAAGGTGGAGACTGCTGCTATTTTTTCTAGAATTTTTTACATTAAAAAATTGAAAATGAAAACATCAAAGAAGCATTAAATACCTAAGTGATACCATGACCCCTTAATATTCCTTTCTTTCCTGCCCTCTCTTTTTCCATCCCCCAGTTTAAACTGTGCTCTTGGGCAGGATATTCCTACGTGCTAGTCTAAATTACTTTTACATTCAATACCATTTGTAAATGAAGGAGAATTCAGAGTGGATATTCATTTGTACAACTGGCTGCTAGGCTAGTAGTGGCAGTTACCATACCCGAATACTAAGCCTATTGGGAACAGGAAAAGGCTACATAGAAGCATTGAAGGAACTTTCTGTCAAGATGGTCAGAGAAACTGTAACACTACTATCAAGAAATAAATACTGCAATAGTTGGGTGTAATAATATTTTTTAGGATCTTGTTCTGTCCATATATACAAAAATATTAACATATTTGGATCATACTGAAAATACTATTTTATAACCTGCAGTTTTCACATATTATGTTAGAAACATTTCTCACATGATTCTTAATAGCTGTAAAGTTTCCTATTGAATGGCCAAGTCATAATCTGTTTAACCAATTTCTTACTTATTCATTCAACAGGTATGTTATTGAACATCTACGATTTGGCACACACTGTGATAGGCGGCAATGCAGCAAAGATGAATAAGGAATGTTCCCTGATCTCAAAGAGTAAACTGGTCATTATGATGTCTTAATAATTCATACCACACTGTATGTAATTGGTTGCTGGTCCCCAGTACAGAATGATTACCACTTTCTAGATGAAGACACAATAGGTATGGATTTCGTAGAATGAAGTTAATAGGTAATCAAGTAGAGAGAAGCATTTTAGACAGAGGGAAAAAGCATGCGTAAACAATAGAGACAGAAAGTGAATGAGATTGCTGCACAAGAAAGACTAAGTCCTGTTCAACTTTTAGCAATTTGTAATAATTGTAGACACCTGCAAAAGTGATGTGACTAGGCTTTCTCTGACCAGTGCACTTCTCCCTTTGTTTATCACATTTGACTTTACAAATACTCATTTTATTTGCACTTCTGGTTTCTTCTATGTATGGCCAAGCCATCTGGTTCAGGAAGAGAGACGATAATGTCAAATAGGAGAAGAAAAAAAAATCACCAGTAACAGGTGAGTTCTGAAGAATATTTTAAGCAAATATTTTATATCAGTTGGGAAGGGAGATATAATATAGCAAACTTGGCTTTTATTCTCAATAAACTGGATCTAATTATTGAAAAGAGGGAAAGACAAAGACTGAAAACATAGTATTAGGGAGAAGTAAAACAGATCCCAAATACATAGCGTGTTCAAGGTTATCCAAAGAGCATTATCAACACTTGAAATACAGAGATTATAACATAACAGACAGTAATGGCTCTATAAGGGCTGTTTACAATTACAGGAGAATTCTTCTGAGACCTTTGAAGATCAAAGCCATATATAACATCTTTCTTCTCTATGTCTCTTTGGAGCTATATGGATTTATTTGGATTGATCCTTTGATTACCTACTTAGAAATAGTTCATCTGACTTTGGCATTATTACCAATAGTCAGTAATTTCAGTCTGGTGCAAGATGTGACATCTTTTCTTGTAGGATTTCCTCTGAGTCATGACAAGATTGTTTATCTCCCTGTAGACCTGATGACTTGCCTGCTTTTCCATAAATTCTTGGTACTTTAACTAGATCCCTCTGAAAACTGTTGATGATGTGTTTAGCATAAAGCAGACCCATAGACCTGAGCGAAGCATTTCCAACAGAGGCATGACAAGTAAGACGTTTTCCAAGCAAAGAGTAAATACAAAGTCCTCGCAAATGACACGTGGCCATGCCCAAAGTACAGGTTGTGCTCACACAGCTGTTCTGAGATCTACACTGATCTTTCAGTCTTAAATGAAGCTGTACTAGCAACATTCTACTAGATATATCAACAACAACAAAAACGGTTGCCATCAAGTTGATTCCAACTCATGGCGATTCCGTGTGTGTCAGAGTAAAATTGAGCTCCATAGAGTTTTTAATGGCTGATTTTTTTGGAAGTGGATCACCAGGCCTTTCTTCTGAGGTGCCTCTGGGTGGATTCAGACCACTAAACTTTTGATTAGTAGTTGAGCATTTAACTGTTTGTGTTACCCATGCACTCCCTACTAGAAAAGGAGCCATGCAAATGTTCCCCAAACTCATTGCAATTAAGAGCTGTGGGCTCCCAACTGATAAAGAGATTTATCCCTTGTATTCAAGGGAATGCGCCCATAAAGCAAAACAGAGCAATTCTGACGATGAAACAAGCAGAATGATGCTCTTTCTGATAAGAGGCACCCACTACTGCACTTGTCAATTTAATATGAATCATTTTAAGCTTTTAGTGCCTGATAAGGAAATTAAATTTTCCTTAATAATTTCCATAGAAACAAAAGAGTTTGCAGAGATATTCAGCATTTGATTCTTAGTCACATCTTCCTAAATGTTACTTTCAAAAAACAGCATTGGTTTTTCAAGAACCAGGAACTGGAAGCAAGAAGAGCCTGATGGAAAGAAATGGAGTTATTGAAAACTGATACATTATATTAATTAGTTGATATTTTAAAAATTAAATTAATGTGCTTATTATAAACCAGGGTTAAAAAAGAAATATGCCAATATGTATGTATACATAAACTGTCTCCAGATTCCCACTTGTGGTAAACAAGCCTAAATATTTTTCAAGCTATAAAACGAAATCCAAATAAATACCAGCTGTGCAGGTTTATCTAGGAATAGAAAAATATGGAGGGGAGAAAAAGAACGCACTGATTCATTATTAATGTAAAATGAATCCAAAACATTGTCGAAGAGGGACAGTGAGTTATGGTGTTAAAAGAATATGAAAATAAACTTAACTTCTTAGTTCCCTACAGGAGTCTTGCTCTGTTCACCTGCCTGAACAGAGAGCTGATAATAAAGTCCTATAGAGTCTGTATTAGTAACTAGTCACTTCTACTTCTCTGTCTACATGTCTCTCCTTATTCTCTCTCCTTTTGTCTTTGTGTCTTTCTGTCTCTCTCTGCTTAAGGGTGCATGTGTACCTGTGTGTCTCTCTCTGTGTCTCTTCCTATGTCTACTTGTATGGATTTCTGTGTCTCACTGTGTGTCTATGTCTGTCTGTCTCTTGCTCTTTCTCTCCTTCCTTCATTCTTTCTGTCTTAGCAAGGCTCTATCTCTCCCCTTCTTCTCTGCCCCTACCTTAGATTGGCTTTTCTGCTTCCAAATGCACAAAAGCAAACAAGAAAGCACCAAGCCGTGTTTACATTACTTCCCACAGAACAGAAGCTAATTAAATTGAGGACAGATTTTAAGTTCCCAAGAGCGAGAATCTAATGGGCCCAGGTTGGATCAGGTGTATACATTTAGTTCAAACAACCGAGGTTGTAGAAGGGCAAACGGAGTCTCCCACTACAAACAATCTGAGGTCCACACTTTGGATAGGAGCAGCTGGGGAAGTTCTCAGACAAGGGGGCATGGGTAGGAAATGATCCTTCAATGCCAGGTACACTTCGTTCATGAGGACTTTCCCAGTAAAGCTAGTTCAAAGAGATGTTCCACTTAGCGCTTAACTATATGGCACTTACTTGGGCACTCATTAATTACATGATCTTAAGAAAGTTATTTTTCTCTCTGATCTTTACTAGTAAGAACTACCTTACTGAATTGAAGAGTAAATATGCTAATAAGGTGACAGAATTTATGACCAAGCTTGGCACAGGGTCAGTGCTCAATAAGGGCAATTATGGCATCTGAATGTTACCCCTTTCGGGGTTCTGATCTTGTCATCTGTTATACCAGCTGAGTAGCCCCCACAGTGGCTGGCACAATGCCAGGCACAGAGCAGGTGCTTAGAAAATCCCTGTTGATTAACCAATTATGTAAATACAGACACCTCAGAACTAAAACTTGAATATGTTGCATTTTTTATTCTATACTATGCCAGGGATTCTTGATGAGTAAGAGGAACCTATGATAGAAACCTAAGAGCTCGGCTGCTAACCAAAAAGATCAGCAACCCACCAGCCACTTCTTGGAAACCCTGTGGGGCAGTTCTACTCTGTCCTATAGGGTCACTATAGTTGAAATCAACTTGATGGCGACAGGTTTGGTTTGTTTTATGATAGACATCACTTAATCAAATGGGTAAGTAAAGGCAGGTGGCCCAAGAGACCAGGCATGGTTTGGGATTTTTCTTTTGCTTCTAGGGTGACAAATTTCTAGGATGACAGTGGAAGAATAAGTGCTGGAGCAGAGAGTATTATTCAAATACATAATAATGCCCATGTATTTGACCCTTTGTTGACTCTAGTAGTCACGACACCTCTGAAATATGACTTGGATGTGTTTAGAGAAAGATCATAGCCCCATCATCAAATCTTCCCACTATCTACAACCACATACACAAAATATAAAATTCCATAGGAGCAGTTGTATCCTTAGCACTGAACACAATGCCATCACTTAGCTGGTGCTCAGTAAGTGAATTAATGAAATGAATGAACAAATATTAACTCTATCTAGCAGGGTCATCTTGATAAGTGTATAACTTCTGCAGTAACATTTTTTACCAGTTGTTGTCGAGTGGATTCCAACTCATGGCAATTCTCTGTATGTCAGAGAAGAATTGTGCTTCATAGGGTTGTCAATGGCTGATTTTTTGGAAGTGAATCACCAGGCCTTTCTTCCAAGTTGCCTCTGGATGGACTCAAACCGCCAACCTTTCAGTTAGCAGCTGAGCATGCTAACTGTTTGCACCACCCAGGAACTCCATGCAGTAGCACAGGGCCCTGCATTTAGAAGGACCCCTTGCTTAGTGTAATGCTCTGAGATCATGGTCTTGAAAAACTTAATCATTTGTTAACAAGGGTTTGCACTAGGCCTGACAATTATTTAACCAGTCCTACAATTCAGGAACCCTGGTGGCGCAGTGGTTAAAGTGCTTGACCGCCAACTGAAAGGGCGGCGGTTCAAAATCACCCGCAGCTCCTTGGGAGAAAAATGTGGCAGTCTGCTTTCATAGAGATTTATAGTCTTTGAAACCCCGTGGGGTCTCTATGAATCAGAATCGACTGGATGGCAGTAGGTTTGTTTGTTGCTGTATTTTTTTGTAAAATCAAGGGTAGGTGAATAATACTGGATGACCATCAGCCTCTCACTCCTGCACAGCGGTAAATCCAAGTAAATGGCACCAAGGATGGAGATGCTTGCACTGAAATAGCTGTGAAATCCTCGTGCAGATGCAGGCCCACCAAGTCACAGATGTTCTAGTCTTGCCACCTCGTGCCTCCTGGAGTTCCCTGGAAGCCTCTGCTTTACTGTTCCACCTGGCTCTGGCTGTCAAAAATAGATGGCAATAGAAAGTCTTTTTAACAAATGGTGCTGGCAAAACTGGATATCCATCTGCAAAAAAATGAAACAGGACTCATACCTCACACCATATACAAAAAAAATAATTCCAAATGGATCAAAGACCTAAATATAAAGCCAAAAACTATAAAGTTCATAGAAGAAAAAATAGGATCAATGCTAGAGGCCCTAATACAAGGCATTAGGATACAAACCATAACAAACAACACACAAACTCCAGAAGATAAGTTAGGGAACCGGGACCTTCTAAAAATTAAACACTTATGCTCATCAAAAGACTTTACCAAAAGAGTAAAAAGAGAACCTACAGACTGGGAGAATTTTTTTGGACATTACAAGTTAGACAAAGGTCTAATCTCTAAAATCTACAAGAAAATCCAACACCTCTACAACAAAAAGACAAATATCCAATTAAAAAATGGGCAAAGGGAACACACAGACCGGTTGCGGAAGCGAGGAGCAGGAGCTAAGAGAAAGGGAACGGTAGAAGTGAGGGTACTGAGAGTTCAGTGATCGTTTGGCTTGAGAACGGGCGGTTGACCAGGCCACGGTAACCGGGGTGCCTCCTCCATGTTCTGTGAAAAGGCCATGGAGCTGATCCGCGAGCTGCACCACACGCCGGAAGGGCAGCTGCCTGCCCTTAATGAGGATGGACTCAGGCAAATTCTGGAAGAGATGAAAGCTTTATATGAACAAAACCAGTCTGATGTGAACGAAGCAAAGTCACATGGATGAAGTGATTTGATACCAACCATCAAATTTCGACACTGTTCTTTGTTAAGAAATTGACGCTGCACTGTAGCATACCTGTATGACCGGTTACTTCAAATCAGAGCACTCAGGTGGGAATATGGCAGTGTCTTGCCAAATGCTTTACGATTTCACATGTCTGCCGAAGAAATGGAGTGGTTCAATCTTTATAAAAAGTCTCTAGCTACTTATATGAGATCACTGGGAGGAGATAAAGGTTTGGATGTTACCCAGGATATGAAGCCTCCAAAACGCCTATATATTGAAGTGCGGTGTCTAAGAGACTATGGAGAATTTGAAGTTGATGATGGCACTTCTGTCGTATTGAAAAAAAACAGTCAGCATTTTTTACCTCGTTGGAAGTGTGAACAGTTAATCAGACAAGGCATTCTGGAGCACGTGCTATCATAGCCGCACACTGAGATGGAGCCCATCTCACCGAGACATCTGTACTTCTGTCTCTCTACCCTTCCCCCCACCTCTTTGATTTAAAAGTTACAGACATCTTTTACATACAACCAGGAATACTTGGCTAAAGAGTATCACTTGCTAACCCTTAAGAAGTTTTGGTTTTTTATGTTGTACAGGATTTCCTCCTCCTTTTTGCAGCAATCTATCCATAATTATAACATTACTATACCATTAAAAAAAAAAAAAATGGGCAAAGGAAATGAACAGACACTTCACCAAAGAAGACATTCAAGTGGCTAACAGACACATGAGGAAATGCTCTCCCGGGATCACTAGCCATTAGAGAAATGCAAATCAAAACCACAATGAGATACCATCTCACTCCAGCATTACTGGCACAAATAAAAAAAACTGGAAATAACAAATGTTGGAGAGGCTGTGGGGAGATCAGAACTCTTATGCACTGCTGGTGGGAATGCAAAATGATACAACCGTTTTGGAAAATGATATAACACTTCTTAGAAAGCTAGAAACAGAAATACCACACTATCCAGTAATCCCACTCCTAGGAGTATATCCTAGAGAAATAAGAGCCGTCACATGAATAGACATATGCACACCCATGTTTGTTGCAGCACTGTTCACAATAGCAAAAAGATGGAAACAACCTAGATGCCCATCAACAGATGAATGGATAAACAAACTATGGTACATACACACGATGGAGTATTATGCAATGATAAAGAACAACGACGAATCTGCAAAGCATCTCACAACATGGTTGAATCTGGAGGACATTAAGCTGAGTGAAATAAGTCAATCACAAAAGGACAAATATTGTATGAGACCACTACCGTAAAAACTCATGGAAAGGTTTACACACACACACAGAAAAAAAAACAATCTTAGATGGTTATGAGGGATGGGAGGGGTGGGAGGGATAGTAAACAGACAATAGATAGGTGGTAACTTTGGTGAAGGGTAAGACAGTACACAGTGCTGGGGAAGCCAGCACAACTTGTACAAGGAAAGGTCAGGGAAGCTCCATAGGCACATCCAAACTCCCTGAGGGACTGAACTGCTGGGCGGAGGGCTGTGGGGACCATGGTCTCAGGGAATATCTAGCTCAATTGGCATAACATAGTTGATTAAGAAAATGTTTTACATTGCACCTTGGTGAGTAGTGTCTGGGGTGTTAAAAGCCTGTGAGTAGCCATCTAACATACTCCACTGGTCTCATCCCTCAGGAGCAAGGGAGAATGAAGAAAACAAGATATAAGGAAAAGACTAGTCCAAAGGACTAATGGACCACAGCTACCATGGCCTCCACCAGACTGAGTCCAGTACAACTAGATGGTGCCCAGCTACCATCACTGATTGCTCTCACAGGGATCCCAACAGAAGGTCCCAGACAGAGCTGGAAAAAAAGGTAGAAAATAATTCTAACTCACAAAAAAAGATCAGACTTACTGGCCTGATAGAGACTAAGAGTATGGCTTGAGAATATGGCCCCCAGCACCCTTTTAGCTCTGTAATGAAGTCACTCCCGAGGTTCACCCTTCAGCCAAAGATTAGACAGCCCCAAAAAACAAAACGATACTAATGGGGCACAACAGCCCAGGGACAAGGACTAGAAGGCAGGAGGGGACAAGAAAGCTGGTAATAGGGAACCCAAGATCAAGAAAGGAGCTTGTTGACATGTTGTGGGGTTGTTAACCAATGTCATAAAACAATATGTGTACTGTTTAATGAGGTACTATTTGTTTTGTAAAACTTTATCTAAAGTACAATAAAAAAATTTTAAAGAAAAAAAAAAAGATACCAACATTCTGGACTGCTTCTTGGGGAGGACAAGTGCCTCCTGTGCTCTAGCTACACCACTTTTTATTTGCTTGCTCCATTTCTGAGGCCAGTAGTCTCTCTGATGCCCTACTCCATGCTGTAGCTTAATATTGTGGTTACTTTGATGGTGGTGTTGTTGCTGTTAGGTGCCGATGAGTCAGCCTCCAAGTCATGGCAAGCCTATGCACCATAAAACCAAACACTGCCCAGAGCTGCACCACCTCAATGACCAGTTGCAGTTCAGAATGTTGTCATCCATGGGGTTTTCATTAGCTGATTTTCATAAGTAGATCACCAGGCCTTTCTACCCAGTCTGTCTTAGTATGGAAGCTCCATTGAAACCCGTTCAGCACCATAGCAACATGCAAACAACCACTGAGAGACAAGTGGTAACTACATATGAGATGGATTGGTGGGGAATGAAACCCTGGTCTTCCACATGGAAGGGGAGAATTCTGCCACTGAACCACCACTGCCTCGTTGTGGTTATTAGCTGTGTCTTTCAATTAGGGTTTGTTGCTGGGGGATTTATTTGCTTCTAAGTATAAACTCCAAAGCAAAGCAAGCCAAGTGACTTGTGATAATTCCAAGACATGTACTGTATTTTTACATAAATAAAGCAGTAACAGAGCAGGTTCTATGTTCGTTTGCCAACCACACCCTCCCCCGCTAGGTATTTTCATAGCGCACTATGCCAATTTCTTTTGTATGTTTCTGTAAAAAAATCAGCATAGCGTAGGACTTAAGAAAATACCTTGAGGGGGGAGGGCGAAGTTGGCAAACAAACATAGAACGAGTGCATTATCTGCGTAAAAATACTGTAGTCTATTAAGTTGTGGCACATATTTTAGGGGTAAACATTGGCATATTAAATCCCTGGTAGCATGAAGAGTTAATAGAAAAACCAATTTAAAAAAAACTCACAATTAATCTATACTGCATATCATGCATGTACATGGCATGTTTTTCTTTTAAAATTTCATTTTCATTATTTTAAGAGTGGTGACCTTCAAGTCAAGCATCCTGTTTCTGATGATAACATATGTTCTCACTTTTAATGAAGATTTGCTCTTGTCACAGGAATCCACTGTAATTAGATTCTAGTGCAATAATTTATTAACATCAAGTCCCTTAAATATGACATACTGGGCATAGAAAAAAATCTATACTATAGAAATAATTTCACTTCAGATTCCTTTAAAATTATTTGGAAGCATTAGTAATTATCTTAGAGGTTTTGTCACAGGAAGAATAGGAAAAACATTTGAGACTAACAAAGACCATAAGTATCTCTCTGTTAACAAGTCTTATTTTACTTATTAGTTTCTATCTTCCTCTAGTTCATCATATTCTAAATGTCCCTATTAAAATTACATGAAAACCGCAAGGTATTAAAAAATCAAGTTAATGAATGAGAATGGGATTTATCCCTATCCAGTGAATTATGTAGAATAGTTCTCCTTCAATTCTTAACACTTTTAAATCTTTTTTTTTTTTTAACTCTTTTTTGTTCAGCATAATAACCCTACTCAATTCCTAACTCTTTTAAGTGTTTCTTAGTCTTTCTTGGTGTGGCATAACATTTCTGGAGACAAATGAAGGTGTTAATCATTTTGGACACTGACGGACCATACAGCTCTCTTCTGTCCAGCTCTCCTGCCATGGTTTGCTCAACTCTCCCTCCCTTTGTTCTAATAATTCATCTGTCTAGTATGTAAAAAGCACAGCCTAATCTAAGCATTTAGCACCCTGCGCCGGGAATACTAAACTCCATATTTTAAAACACTGTTAAACTAAAAATAGCTTTAATTTACAAGTAGAAGGACAAGTGCTGAATTGGGAGGAAACTTTCTGTATATATATCAATGAGTCAGCAGTAGATCTCCTCTCAGTACAAACAAATTTAATACTGTAATCACTAATAGCTCCAAAACATGTGAGTAAGTCATTGTTATGCCAAGCTTTGGCAACACTTATTAGTGGTAACTGTTTAAGGACATACAAAACATTTGTTACTATTACCAGACATTCTAGAGACAAAACACTAGGCAAGCTGGTGTGAGGACTGAGAATCCACTGTGCTATAAAACCAGGGATGATGCTATATACTGTATTTTATGCAAATAACACGCACCTTCTACGTTTGTCAGCTGTTCCCTCCCCCCTTGAGGTATTTTTGTAAGCATGCTAATTTATTTACAGCAACATGTAAAAAAATTTGGCATAGCTGCACTTATGTAAATACTTCACAGGGGAAGGGAATGGTTGGCAAACAAATGTAGAAGGGGAGAGTTATTTGCGTAAAAATATGGTAATTCACGCAGGGCTTTCAACAAGTCCTTCTCAGTTCAGTCATAGCCCATGAAGTGAAATTGGAAGAGACTGAAATTTTTTAAACTTGGTTGATCCAGAACCATAACCAGAGCAGGAAATATTATGGGCTGAAATTCTGTAATGGGAGACTTTGAAGAGGTGTAGTGAGCCCTTTCAGGAACCTGATGTATGAGACTGAATTACTGCCAGACTGAGGAGAGGAGGCGGGTCAGCAGCCAGTTTTTGAGCTGGCACAGCTGCTTCTGACTCTCTGCAGAATCTGATGGGCAAGAGTTTTGGTTGCTATGCAATGCATAGGGGGACATTGTTTTCTAAGATGGAGGTTAAATTTCTAACAGGGCTTTGACTCATAATTTTTCCCATTCTAGTTATGGTTCAAAAAAAAAAAATCAAACTCGCTGCCTTTGAGTCAGTTCCAACTCATAGCGACCCTATAGGACAAAGTAGAACTGCCCCATAGGGTTTCCAAGGAGGCTGGTGGATTCAAACTGAGCCACCAGGGTTATGGTTCCAGGTCACCTAAGTTTTAAAAATTCAGGTCTGTTCCCGTGTTTCCTCCTCAGCCATGACTGAACCACGAAGAACCGATTTGAAGCCTTGAATTTACTCTCCCATCCACTGTTAGGTGGCTTCCTATGTCTACAGTATGAAGTCTAGACCCCTCACCTGTGATCAAACTACACATGTAATCTAATGTTCCAATCCATAGCTTATATGTTATACATACTGAAGATGCCAGTTATTAAGCTTTTATCTCTCAGCTCCAATCGCACTGTTCTTTATCCTCAGTGATGCTAAGGCTGGGACTTTGCAAACCACCTTTCTGTATTGTCAAATGCTCCCTGTTAAGTTGTGCCAACAGGGGGCACTATAGAGAGACTGCAAGACTGAAGGAGGAAGAAAGGACTTGCTTCCTTCTGTCTCTGTGTGGATGTGCAGACATGCAAACGCGTGCTTCCTGATTACTTCCTGTTTGCTTCCTGTCCTTGTTAGCATCACATTAGCAATGCTTCTTTGCCCCAGCAGTGGCACTTTATTCCCATAAAAGCAGCTGATGTCTGTTTGCAGTTTTTTTTACCACTTACCAAACCAGCCTCACAGTGAGCCGCTCAGAGATCTCAGCACTAGTGGGCTAGCACCTTCTCCTCAGATGTTGGAGTCCCCACCCCACAGGGCCTCTTCTGCCAGCTTCTAGATTTTAGTAATTCCAATTATTCTCATTTGTACCCCCAGCTCTGCTTCCTGTAATTACTACCTCTGTAATACGTTACTGTTCTCTCTATTCTATTAGCCCTTTTAGTTAACTAGTTAACAAATATATGCCCAGTTAACAATTCTTTACATTAAATTCTGACTGATATACTGAACTAGTAGTCATATCTAATCCACTTTGACACCTTTAGGTTTCTGTACACTCCCCTGGAATGCCCTCATTTTTTCTTCTGGAGGCATATGCTTAAATGTTCTTCAATACTCATCTTAAAAATTACCTCTCCTTTGATGCTTTTCTTGATCTCCTTAAACAGAATCACTCCCTTATGGCTAATACAATTGCAGCTTGTATATCCTGCTATATGCCAGGTATTATATTTATTTATGTGCCTTTATGCTCTGCTAGACTATGAGTCCCATGGAAGCATGGTCTATGCCTTACTCATCTCTGTATCCACAGTATCCAGCACATTATCTGGCACATACTAGAGTTATCATAAATGTTTGTTTAATTGATTTGTTTTTGTGTTAATGAAATACGACGTTCTCTGGGCAGATTCAGAGAGTCTATAGCACCAGCATGTAAGACTTTTTCTCATATTGTGTGATATAGGGGAGTGCTTGAAAAGACTGTCAACTCTAAAATCCCCCCACTAGCCAGTCAACTCTGACTTCCATCTTGTATATAATATGCACATAATAAATGTTAACTATGATCTTTTTATTCTATCTATTCAGTAACATTGGCTCTCTATTTACCACTGACTTAAGCACAAACTCCTCATTGAGATATTCAAGACACTTAACAATACGGCCCACTTTATTTTATATCTCACTGACACCTATTTTGAGCCTCAGGACCAGTGGTTGACCAACACTTAAAATCCACAAATTTCTAATCTCTGCCTCTTTCATCACACGGTCATCTTCCCTCTGTGTCTGTGTCTCTTCTCCTCCTTTATAAGGACACCATTCACATTAGATTAGGATCCACCCTACTCCAGTATAACCTCATGTTAACTGATAACATCTTCAAAGACCCTATTTCCAAACAAGCTCACTTTCTCTAGTACTAGGGTTTAGGATTTCAACATATCTTTTTGCTGGAAATGATTCAATTCATAACAGGGATTCTGATTGCCTTGAAGGTTTGGGGGTAAGATACTGAAAGCCTTAGATCTGAACGTGGTATAGCTTCAGCCAGTGATCTGAGTAAATGAAGCTATTAAGAGAGTTACCTAAAATTTTCCCCAAAGTCATTAGCCATAGAATTATTTTCCAAAATTCTTCTTTTGGTGATTAAAAAGCAAATAGGAGGAGATTAGAAATCAGGGTAAAATCAGTCTTCTTTTATAATTTAGACACTGCTGTAGTCTCTATCTGAAATTAATGTGCTATGATTATTTTTACCTTTGAGATAAATTATGAAACTACAAAGGTATGTAATTCAATAAGAGTGTTTGGTAACAAAAATACAATAGAATTATATTTGCTAGAGATGGGAGTACAGAAGTGATACATTATTTTGTCTTAATAAAATGAGAATTAATTTATTCTATTCACCCTGCTTTAGTTATCTTTATCACTTAAGAATCTTTCTTTTAATTCTAAAACAGTAGGCCCATGTACAAATGCTTCTCATTTAACAAAAGATCTCCATTTAAGAAAGCAAAACTGCTATTTAAATTAATTTCACAGGCTTCAGTAATATTTCCTCAACAGTTGTATGTTAATGAATCTTGGTCACGTCATCTGGTATATGGGTCCATGTGATATAAGAAGTCCAAGTTTCAAAGTGTAATCCTCTAAAAAAAATGTGTTAAAAGATTGGTTTAACTCAGCATGCTTTTATATTTTATGGTGTTCTGATATCTGGGAAGATATTAATCATATCATAGCTCCATCAATATTACCTGCACTGTTATTTCAGCTTGGCAGATTATCTCATCCAACAGCAATGATAGAGCATCTACATGAAAATTGAGAAGGTTTCAAGCACTGTGGTCTTCATTCTATTCCTCAAACATACAGTGTCACTTAACTATGAAAATGAGTTACCACTGCTTAGAAGAGGACACAACAACCTATCAAACTTGCAATATATAGAATACATCAGCCTGATCACCTAGCAATGTATGACCCTCATAGCAAAACAATATGCTATTTAAGAGAGCTATAGATAGATCCATTTATGCTAAATGAAACTTTAAGTTGGAACTATACTTTGGTCCGACTTCAATAGCAGATCTGAATGACTAAATGCACATATTTTTATTTTGAAAGATAACAGAATACCAGAAAGTAACTCAATAACAATTTAGTTTATCAGTATTTCAATGCCGTTTTGACATTTTAATGTCCAACAAACATACCATATACTTATACAGTGATAACACTAGAAGGTTTTAAATATCAAGTAGACCAGAGATCTCCATTTTACAGATGAGGACAATGAAGCTGAAAGAGTTGCAGTACTTTGTCCAAAAATTTCACCACTAATTAGCAATTGTTGTTATTACTTGATTCCAACACATGGCCACCCTATGCATAACAGAATAAAACACTGCCAGTTCCTGCATCATCCTTACAATTGTTGCTGTGTTTGAGCCCATTGTTGCAGCCACTGAATCAATCCATCTCCTTGAGGGTCTTCCTCTTTTTTGCTGACCCTCTACTTTACCAAGCATGGTGTCCTTCTCCAGGAACTGGTCCTTCCTGATAACATGTCCAGAATACATGAGGTGAAGTCTGCCATCCTCCCTTCTAAGGAGCGTTCTGGTAGTACTCTTTCCAAGAAAGATTTGTTCGTTCTTCTGACAGTCCATGGTATATTCAGTATTCTTCACCAACACTATAATTCAAACGCATTTTCTTCAGTCTTCCTTATTCATTGTCCATGCATTCGCATGCATATGAGGTGATTGAAAATACCATGGCTTGGTTCAGATGATACTTAGTCCTCAAAGTGACATCTTTGCTTTTTAACACTTTAAAGAGGTCTTTTGCAGCAGATTTGCCCAATGCAATGTGTCGTTTGGTTTCTTGACCGCTGCTTCCACAGGCATTGATTGTGGATGCAAATAAAATGAAATCCTTGAAAACGTCAATCTTTTCTCCATTTATCATGACGTTGCTTATTGGTCCAGTAGTGGGGATTTTTGCTTTATGTTGAGATGCAATCCATACTGAAGGCTGTAATCTTTGATCTTCATCAGTAAGTGCTTCAAGTCCTCTTTGTTTTTAACAAGCAAGACTGTGTCATCTGCATATTGCAGGTTGTTAATGAGTCTTCCTCCAATCCTAATACAGCATTCTTCTTCGTATAGTCCAGCTTCTCAGATTATTTGCTCCAAGAATAAGTATGGTGAAAGGATACAACCATGACACACACCTTTTCCTATCTTAAACCACACGGGATCCTCTTGTTCTATTCCAGTGACTGCCTCTTGGTCTATGCACAGGTACCGCATGAGCACAAGTAAGTGTTATGGGATTCCCATTCTTCAAAATGTTATCCATAATTTGTCATGATCTACACTGTCAAATACCTTTGTATAGTCAATAAAATACAGGTAAACATCCTTCTGGTATTCTCTGCTTTCAGCCAAGATCAATCTGACATCAGCATTGACACCCCTTGTTCCATGTTCTCTTCTGCATCTGGTTTGAATTTCTGGCAGTTCCCTGTCGATGTACTGCTGCAACCTTTTTTGAATTATCTTTAGCAAAATTTTACATGTGTATGATATTGGAAGATAATTTCCACATTCTGTTACCTCACCTTTGGAAAGGGCACAAATATGGATCTCTTCCAATCTGTTGGCCAGGTAGCTCTCTTCCAAATTTCTTGGCATAGATGACTGAGCACTTCCAGAGTTGCCTCCTTTTGTTGAAACATCTCAATTTGTATTCCATCAGTTCCTGAAGCCTTATTTTTTGCCAGTGCCTTCAGTGCCGCTTGGACTTCTTCCTTCAGGACTATTTGTTCTGGATCATATGCTACTTCCTGAAATGATTGAACATAGACCAATTCTTTTTAGTACAGTGACTCTGTGTATTCCTTCCATCTTCCTTTGATGGCTTCTGCGTCTTTCAATATTTTGCACATAGAAACCTTCAATATTACAACTCTAGGCTTGAACTTTTTTTTCAGTTCCTTTAGCTTGAGAAATGCCGAGCATGTTCTTCCCTTTTGGTTTTATAATTCCAGTTCTTTGCACATTTCATTATAATACTTTACCGGCAATGACAGTTCTGTAAGTTTTGATGAAAATTCTCATATATTTAAGGATAAGATCCTGACAACTTATTTTTGTATGATGTCTCATGCTAGATGAATTTTAGAGGAGTACATACACATATAAATATTTTATTCTTAGGGAAAAAAACAAAAGTTGCTGTTTTAAATGAGCAAATCTGAAATAGTTTCAGGCATCAGCTAGGAAGGGGATTCTAACCTCTGCTCATGGATGGAAAAGCTAACAGGCTGTTCATAGTGGTATTGCTATTGCTTGCTCCATACCTCTGGCCAATTTTATCTTTTTTTTTTTTTTTTCTACTTCCCCTTAGTCTATTTGATTACATTCTCTTTTTTGAGGGTGATAGTTTTCCTTTAGTCAGTAGATTCTAATTAGTGGTAGTAGAACCTATATCTCCTTAGAATCTACTGACTGTTCCTCTAAGTTTTTTTGCTTATTTGGGAACACAGCTAGACATTTATTGAAAGTAAACATTGAGGCAAATTGTGAATCATTGATTATAAGAAAATATTCTAATACAGTGGCTTCATTTCTGTGGTACCAAACGATGCATGTTGATGTAATCATTTTCTGTAATAGATCTTAGTGTATCAGTTAAAGTAGCTTACTGTACAACAGAGCAACTATATTCTGATCAAATTATGGATAACACTGTGAAGCATGGGAATTCCAGAAAACTTAATTGTATGCATGAGGAAGCTGTATATAGATCAAGAGGCAGTTGTTTGAACAGAACAAGGGGATACTTCATGGTTTAAAGTGAGGAAAGGTGTGCATTAGGGTTCGATCCTATCACCATATTTATTCAATTGGTATGCTGAGCAAATAATCCGGGAAGCTGAACTATATGAAGAAGAATAGGGCATCAGGGCTGGAAGAAGAACAATTAACAATCTATGTTATACAGATGACACAATCTTGCTTACTGAAAGTGAAGAGGACTTGAAGCACTTACTGATGAAGATCAAAAACTATAGCCTTCAGTATGGATTACACTTCAACATAAAGAAAACAAAAATCCTCACAACTGGACCAATAGATAACATCATGATAAGTGGAGAAAACACTGAAGTTGTCAAGGATTTCATTTTACTTGGATCCACAATCAACACCCATGGAAGCAGCGGTCAAGAAACCAAACGACACATTGCATTGGGCAAATCTGCTGCAAAAGACCTCTTTAAAGTGTTAAAAAGCAAAGATGTCACTTTGAGGACTAAGTATCACCTGAACCAAGCCATGGTATTTTCAATCACCTCATATGCATGCAAACCTGGACAATGAATAAGGAAGACTGAAGAAAATGCATTTGAATTATGGTGTTGGTGAAGAATACTGAATATACCATGGACTGTCAGAAGAACGAACAAATCTTTCTTGGAAAGGGTACTACCAGAATGCTCCTTAGAAGGAGGATGGCGAGACTTCATCTCATGTATTTTGGACATGTTATCAGGAAGGACCAGTTCCTGGAGAAGGACACCATGCTTGGTAAAGTAGAGGGTCAGCAAAAAAGAGGAAAACCCTCAAGGAGATGGATTGACACAGTGGCTGCAACAATGGGCTGAAGCATAACTGTTATGAAGATGGTGCAGGACTGGGCAGGGTTTCGTTCCATTGTACATAGGGTCCCTATGAGTCAGAACCAACTCGACGGCTCTTAACAATAGCAAGAATATGTTCTGATCAGCAAAGAGAACCAAACTTGTCATGATATGCAGCCAATCCAACAGCTGTGCATATATAATCAGTGTCTTTCCTGCTCCACCGAGTTATGTGTACCAGTAATTTCTCACTAGACAAGGCTAGTTGCATTCCAACTATAAATAAATGTTGGCTATTGCACAATTTGGTTTAATGATTTTTCCTCTAAAAAGAGTTTCTGTATTGAATTTTAGACATATCTTGCATATACATATATATTTATATTTGTTGTTGTTAGGTGCTGTTGAGTGGCTTCCAACTCATAGCGACCCTATGTACAATGGAATGAAACTGCTGGGTCCTGCACCATCCTGACAATTGTTGTACACTACACACACACACATAGAAATTCAAGAATTATATACATATAATTTAACAAAATTTAAAAAAAAAAATTGCCATCAAGTCGATCCCGACCCATAGTGACCTTATAAAAATTATATATATGTGTAATTTAACAAGAGAGATGGCTAAACTCTTTTACCTACACTTATAGATAACTAAATGTGCCAAAACAAGTGTGTAGAAACAAAAATCTAGTCCAGATTTTGAAAATGCAATGTATCGACCTTTCAAAAATAGACTCCCAAAATACACATTTGCTATTTTGAAAACACATCCAAATTTTCAGAGTGATGACAGCTCACTGAACACATTCCATTCCAGGAGATTCATGTCAGCATGATGGGCCATCTGAGTTGGCCTAAGTGAAATGACAAGGAAGACCAGAAACAACAGCCCTCCTTGGAACTGGAAAAAGTATGATTCACTAAAAGCAATTCCTCTGTGTATTGAAACTATGGAGAAAACAGAGCAAGGTCATTTCACTGTGGACTGGTTTTGCTTAAAGACAAAGAGGATACCAAGCCAAAGTAACTACCCAAATTTTTCAGTATTCGTAAGTCTAGAATAGACTACAGTTTTACATCTCATATGTAAAGCAACTTTTTTCAGACTTCCAAGTTCTGAAAAGCAAAGACAGTAAGGGGTACAGAACTCACCTGAGAAAAACACGTTTTGTTGCACAACGAACAAAGATAGTGGAGAGGTGGAAAACGTGTATAAAAGCAGTTTCACTTAACTTTTCCTGTCACAGGGAGGAAAGTAATGGAATAAACTGAAAGGCAGAGGTGGTGTAATTGTGTGTGTGTGTGTGTGTGTATGTGTGTCTGAGTGTCTGTAGGTAGGTTGGTAGGTAGATACTGGGTGCTGGAAAGAATATTCACTTCTTCAGTGTCTTTCAGATGCATGTGTTCCTGCACATACATGTGTGCTTATGTATTGTCACATGCAATGACTAAAAACACACTAAAAAGTCACATATCAGCCAAAGTTTTCTCTGATTTTAAATGTATCTCCATTTGTGTAACTGGTACATTGTATAATGATTTAAAATCCCACAGGTTCAGATACCCAATATGCTCACCAGCCAGATGTGTTTTAAAACAATCTTGGGAAAATTATTTGATCTCCTTATTTATCCATTTCTGTATCTCCAAACTGTGCACTATAGGCTTTTCTTTTTCTTTTTTTTTTAATTTTTTTTTTTTACTGTACTTTAGCTGAAGGTTTACAGAACAAATAGTTTCTCATTAAACAGTTGGTACACATACTGTTTTATGACATTGGTTAACAACCCCGTGACATGTCAACGCTCTCCCTTCTCAAACTTGGGTTCCCTATTACCAGCTTTTCTGTCCCCTCCTGCCTTCTAGGTCTTGTCCCTGGGCTGTTGTGCCCCACTAATCTCATTTTGTTTTATGGGCCTGTCTAATCTTTGGCTAAAGGGTGAACCTCAGGAGTGACTTCATTACTGAGCTAAGAGGGTGTGTGGGGGCCATACTCTCAGGGTTTCTCCAGTCTCTGTCAGGCCAGTAAGTCTGGTCTTTTATTGAGAGTTAGAATTTTGTTCTACATTTTTCTCCAGCTCTGTCTGGGACCCTCTATTGTGATCCTGGTCAGAGCAGTCAACAGTGGTAGCCAGGCACCATCTAGTTGTACTGGATTCAGTCTGATGGAGGCCGTGGTAGTTGTGGTCCATTAGTCCTTTGGACTAATCTTTCCCTTGTGTCTTGTTTTCTTCATTCTCTCTTGCTCCCGAAGGGATGAGACCAGTGGAGTATCTTAGATGGCTGCTCTCAGGCTTTTAAGACTCCAGCTCTATAGGCTTTTCAATGGCTGATTTTTCAGAAGTACATAACCAGGCCTTTCTTCTCAGAAGCTTTGGGGTGGACTCCAATCTCCAAGCTTTTAGTTAGCAGTCAAGTATATTAACTGTTTGCACCATCTGTGGAATACAGTTCTACTGTGACACACATGTGGTCACCATGAGTCAGAATCGACTTGACTACAACTAGTTTTATGTTTTTAAAAGGAAGATAATAGCAGAACCTATTTTGTAGGACTATTGTAAGAACTGAATGAGATAATGCATGAAAAAGTACCCAGCACTATCCTAGTTCCAAGCACACAATAATCACTCAGTCAGCTTCTCTTTCCATTGACACACATCAGTATATTGAACAACTCAGAACTGGCCAGCATTGGGAAGCAGCAGCAATCCTGTGACTGTAGCTGTTTGTAAGGCTGAAGTGTCTGAGAAGAAATCTATTAGTCAATGAGGATGCAAGAAGGTACTGTGTAGTTAACTCAATACCATACCTCAGAGGTAGATGTCAAATGACCCCCATTTGCTTGGGAGGGGAAAGGTCATGCATCTTGCCAGCTTAGTCACTGGTCCTGGCCTCAGGGAGCAGCAGTGTGGTTAAACATGGTTTCCTATCTCATAACTTTACAATGACAATAAAACCCCTACTCAACCATTTTTCCTTCTTCTCCATATAGATTGAGAAAGGAACGATTTGTTTTTTTTTTAAGTAAGCTCTGGTGGTACAGTGGTTAAGAGCTATGGCTGCTAACCAAAAAGGTCAGCAGTTCAAATCTACCAGATGCTCCTTGGAAACCCTGAGGGGCAGTTCTACTCTGTCCAATAGGTTACCACGAGTTGGAAACGACCCAACAGCAACTTTTTGATTTTTATTTTTTTAAAGTTCTTCTTAAATAAAACAAAACAGAACTTTCCTTCCAACTTTCTGTTCTTTTTTTTTTTTTTTTAATCCTTTCTCTTAAGCTGCTGGAAAAGAAGGTTTTGTTGTTATTGTTCAGCTGTTTCTTTCTCTTAGTATTTCTTTAGGAGTATCGAATAACAATAAGGAAAAAATTGCACTACCTTCAGGCCTACACAGTTAGGTCTATACAACCAACAAATCATAAATTATTATGTGGTTTTACCTTTGCTTTTGAAAAAGGGTTGTCAGATAGCAACTCTTTCTAAATTCTTCCTGTAATGAGAATTGGTAAGTTACCAGAGACACTGGGTATACTTAAAGATCTGTCTCTAAGGATCTAAGCATCTGGATGAAAAGTAAAAAAAAAAAAAAAAACCTATTGTCTATCCATAAAGATAACTGATGTGATTTCTAACTTTTAATCTAGGTGTTCAAACAACATTGCACATTTACAAACTAAAATAAAAAATAAAGATAAGGCAATAAGTACATAAGTAAGCTTGAATCCCGAATGCAAATGTATACTCTATCCATTGGTCATTCACCTAAAGTGTGGTTCTCTACCTTTGCTAAACACTAGAATCACCAGGGAAATTTTTGAAAATACTGATGCCTGGACCTCATCTTTCCAAAGATTTAGACTAAATTGGTCTTGAATAAGTCACAGAATCCAGTCTTTCTCAAAGTTCCCTACATAGTACTAATATGCTGCCAAATTTGGAAAACAATGACCAAAGTCATCATCATGGTGTTGGTCTTCATTTTAGATATCCAGCAAATATAGCTGAAAAGTGGAAGCTCATACTAGTACCTCCCAGCAACAGGCAGCCTGTATATGAAGAATTGTAATCTAACAACAAGAACAAAGGCTTGCTAGAGAAGTCATGGCTGTTTTGTTTATGCCTCTGTGTTGTAATTTGGATAGTTTTCTGTTGAGAACAGAAGGGCAATGAATATAGTAATGAACCCTATTCATTGGCAAACAGGACTAACACCTGCCATGCAGGCTAAGCCTGCTCTTTATTAAAATCACTGTATTTATTATAGTTAGTATATATTGATTATGACATGAATCTCACTCTTGATGTAACAAGGTTCTAAAAATTTCTTCAGCTATGATTTCATTGTAAATGTTCTAGCTTAATGGTTTTCTGGCTTGGATTGGCTAAACCACAATAAATAGCCATTATTATGACTATACAGTTTTAATTGATTATTAGATTCAAATCTGCAGTGGATAATATTTTGATTAGTTTCACTGGAGATTTGAGCTAGCCTATGGATGTAGATATGAAATACAACATTGCTCTAGTTCTTTAACTAAAGTGACTAATATCATAAATAAGTCAGTTTTACTATTGCCTTCCTTTAGATTGCTCATCTTTATTTCTTAGGTATCCCACAAGCTCTGGTAGCAGTGCGTAGGGTTAAATCTCAAACTAAGTTAGACTTCTCATGAACTTGGTACCAATATATTTTTAGAGGCCAGTTTTCTTTATTACCTTTGTGAGGTCACACAGTTTATAGTAGATTGATTGCAAAAATAGTCACAATTCTCCTCCCATCAAGAGGAGTCACAGAGCAGCCCCTGAATCTGGGCTGTCCTGTGACTTGCTCCAGTGAATAGAATACAGCAGAAGTGGCAGTGTGCAAGTTCTAAGCCTATGTCTCTAGAAGCCTAATATGCTGCTTCTCTCTCTCTCTCTAGAAACCCTGCTCCTGACATGAGAACAAGCCTGGACTAGTTGCTGGAGGGTATGAGACCACATGGAGAAAACCCAGTTGCCCCATCCTAGACCAACCAGCAGTCAGACAATTTGCATCTAACTGCACATGCATGGGAAACACTGGTGGCATAGTGGTTAGGAGCTACAGCTGCTAACCAAAACGTTGGCAGTTTGAATCCACCAGCCATTCCCTGGAAACCCTGTGGGGCAGTTCTACTCTGTCCTATAGGGTCACTATAAGTCGGAATCAACTCAACGGCAACACATTTGGTTTTGTTTGGGGCACACGCATGAGAGTCTAATCAATTAGTTGAGCCTGGCTAAGACCAGAAGAATCACCCAGCAGACCTACATATTCATGAGATAAATAAACATTTTCTGCTTAAACCACTGGGTTTTTTTTGCTATTTGTTACACAGCATTAATGTGACAATAGACAACTGATACATAGACCATCTGATTTATAAATATCCAAATTAGAAAATAAAGTCTTTTCCAAATGCCCACTGAAGTACAGTTTCCACACATTTCCTGAAAAACCGGAAGAAAGTGAAGAGAGTGTGTAATCTGGTCGTTTCCAATCATACACTACCATGATTCTAAAGATTAGATTTCATGTGAATTGTAATGCCCCACTGGCATTAGCAGTGCTGGCTAAGGCCAGTCATGAAAAAAAAAGACAGTTGTCTTGGAGCATGTAGTCCTTGGCACAATTTAGGCTGGTTGAAAAGGCATTGTTGTTTTTATCACACTACAGCTTTACATGTGTGCTGTTACAAGCGCACTGTTTACTTTTTCTCTAGCTAATTGGTAAAACCCTCCAAAGCACCTTCAAAGAAAACAGTGACTTGTTTAGTGTCTGATAACACATGTTGGTACTAGAACACTCTGACCTTACATTCTGAGCTGTTTCATAGCCTACTAAGTACATCTGTCAGCCAAAATTGTTTGGGGATAGGATAAGGAGACTGATTAGGTAAAGGGGCCTGAAATAGATACTGTTGAATTCATTTTGCCATTTGTTCAGATCATGTGACTTCTAAACCTAATCACTGAGCTGTGACATGAACTTCATTAAAACCTAATAATATGACAGTTATAGAAGGAAAAAGAAATGGTTACTTCAGGTTTATGGATGACACAGGGCTTTCTCAAATGGCTTTCTCTTTTAGTGCTGTTTGTTCAATTTATCACTTTAGAGTATGTACAAAGGATCTATCTTGCAATATGATGAATGCTGGAAGACATATTTTTTAAAGGAAACTTATCAGTAGTCCATCCAGAGAGAATTCTAACCACAGTCAGGCTCACTGCATTTTTATCTAACAACTGCAAAGCTCTTCTGTGGGACTTTGGCAGGTTTAGAGCACCACTATGTGGTCTGTTGGTGAGCATATGAATGTGTGTATATATTTTTCAAAAACATATATATATATACACAACAGAAAATGAGTGTGATGTTTCTCTTATAAAAAGCAAGATCATTTTTTTCATAAGAGTATGAAATGCAAATAACCTTATAAGAAAGTAAATGAAATCTTTGCATTTAACTGTGTAAAAACAAAAATAATTTGGTAGCTAATTTTAACAAATCTATCTTAATGTATTTTGCTATTGTGTTTCACCTGCATGTGGTACATTACATTTAATGGAAATCACACAGTCCAATTATCTCTCCTAGGGGAAGAAGAGAGAGGAAAGAGGAGGTAGGGGAGTCACTGTGAGCAGAGAGATGCCTTTGGCAACTTTAACAGAGGAAAAGACAGGCCCTACTCTTCAGCCATTTATATAAATCCCTCACACACTTGGTGACTCTCCAGATATGAACCCCCAGAAAGGGCATAGCTTGGCCTCACTAAAAGTGAAACCAAGAACCTATTTGCTCCTGGAGTGGCTTCTGGAGAGAATGTAGTTATGCTGTTAGTAAAATTGCTAAGAAGCCCTGGTGGTGCGGTGGTTAAGAGCTACGGTGAGCTACAGCTGCTAATCAAAAGGTTGGGTGTCTAAAATGTGGCTCCTTTTCCAGCAACTGCATAAACTGGGGGACACAATTGAGACCATTCTGTATTAGCACTGGTCCAGAAGGCCAAATGTAGAACTCATTTCTGCTGAAAGGTGCTTCTAGTTGCCCAGAAGTTTTCATCTTAAAATGAATGGCAAATGATGTTGCAGTGGCTTCAGTTGGGATTAGGAGATGATTCTGGACTTCTCATGTTAAAAAATCAAAGCTTAGGCTATGCCAGAAATACAGCATGGCTATTTAAATTTAAATCAACTAAAATAAGATAAAATTAAAATGGTTCCGTGGTTGCATTTGCTGTATTTTAAGCGCTCAGTAGCCACCCGTGAATGGTACCTACTGCATTGAACTGAACAGAGAGAGAACTTTTCTATCATGGCAGAGGGCTCTGTTGGATAGTACTAGTCTAGTGCAATCCCTGCAGCTTCTTCCTGCATTTCATATGTATTAAGCCAAGATACTGGGTGACAGCTTGAGATCCATCATTGACTGTTAATGCTTTCTCCCTTCTCCTACTAGTATGTGGGAACTGTGTAATTCTAGTTATTTGTACCTATTGACTCAAGTTCTGGGAAGGGTCTCTTGTTCCAGTATAAGCAATAAAGCCAGATCTCTTCAGTGCTTAAGGACAGATAGCAGGAAGCCACAAGGAAAAGATATAGATGTTCTCCAGGACAAAGGGCAAAGATTGCAGTAATGAACTGATATATCCCATCTTTATCCATCATGCATCTCCCCATCATCTAGTCATAAAAATGGGTGCTTATGCTATGTTTGGAGCCCTGAAGTGTGACAGTTAAGCACCCATCTGCTAATGGAAGGTTGGCAGTTCAAACCCACCCAGGGGCTCTGTGGGAGGAAGACCTGGTGATCTGCTCCTGTAAAGATTACAGCCTAGAAAACCCTATGGGGAAGTTCTACTGTTACATGGGGTCACTACAAGTCAAAAAGCGACTTGGTGGCACCTAACAACACAAAATGCTAAGTTTACAGAGGGGTGAAAATGAGAGAAAATTGTAAACGCTATTCTCAGAGCAGAGGTTTCCTGATGTCTACATAAGTCTTGGTTATAAATGTACCTTTGAAATCCATTATCTTTTCATTTAAAACTTTCCTCTAATCTCCTCCCCTGACACTTTCAATTCCCCAAATGTTTCCTGTCTCTCCTCCTGTTAGAATGTAAGGTCTTTTTAGTTCTCTGATCTACTCACATACTTAGGAAAGTATCTGCATGTAGTAGGCTATTAACAGATATTTGTTAAATGAATAAATTTAAATATTAAATAAAAATCTGTTAAACGAATAAATGCACTGCTTATCTCCAGTATGGTTCTTTGTCTGCCCAAGAATAATAGATATCTCCCAAGTTACTTACAGCTAGGCTAGAGTTTGCTGGCTTCTAAGTTATCCCAAGTTCCCAAAGGGACACAGCTATTAACACTAACTACCTGATACCTTTATCTCATTAGGTACTTGGAATCTTATGCAACATCTTCTCCTCCACTTCTCCAACTTATTTCAGTTCTTGTTGATCTTTTTTGTACTTCAGGGCTCCATTTCCTTTTCCCTGAACTTCTGTAGTAGCTACCAAGATGTCTCCCAGTATTCAGACTACTGTCTCACCAATCCAGTCTTCATAATGCTTTAAGCATTTTAAAATCCTCATGAAAGATTCCACAGGTTCTCTGCCTATGTGGGCATCCATAGTCCTCCATGATCTGCCTACCAAACACTGCTCTAGCCCTGTAGGTTTATTGATAATGGCTGCAATATTAATTAGGACTCTCTTGATTGCAAGGAGCCCTGCTGGCACAGTAGTTAAGAGCTATGGCTGCTAACCAAAAGGTCTGCAGTTCGAATCCACCAGCCGCTCCTTGGAAACCATGTGGGGCAGTTCTATTCTGTCCTACAGGGTCACCATGAGTCAGAATCAACTCAACTGCAATGGTTTTTTTTATTGCAAAGGAAAGAATACTTTTAGCTAGCAATCCAAAGGAATTTCACTGGTGCAGGGTATTGAAGAATAGGTTGAACAATCCAGCAATATGAGGCAGTCTGGTCTCAGAAACAACTGAAGCCAGGGATTTAAAAATTTCCAACTCTCTGTCTCTCATCTTTGCCATTCTCTATACAGTAGTCTCTGTCACTGCAGATGGCCTTTTCCCACATGGTAGAACTTGACTACCACTAACTTCCAAAGATTATATCTCACACCTTTATCCACAGGAGAGGGAGACCACGGGCTCTCTCTTACCCTAAAGTTTAAAATTCCAGGTTGGAGACTCATTGGTCCAGTCTGGAATAGGTGCTCCCCAGGAGGAGGTGGCTTCCTTGTTAAGGACAAGGATGATGGAGGAGGAGGGAATTATCAAAAACAAGTGCTAGGCCTTTTTCTTTTCTTTTAATCTTCATAGCTCAGTGTCTCATCCCTTTAATAAATGTTTGTTTAATTGTGATGAATTGGCATTACTTTTACAAGTGAAGTAAGTGGAAAACTCAAGGAAATCTAACATATCCATATCACTATTTTGCTAGTAAAGTATTTTAGCTGAGCCTCTTACTACCAAGAGGAAGCGATGAAAGTTATTCTCTGTTTTCTAGAACTCAACTCCCAGCCTCATCAATATCCCAAAATGAAAGTAAGAAACTACTGTGGAAATAATAATAAATAATACACTAGCTGTTGTTTACTCTGCTAAGAGCCTCACACACATTATAACATAGTAGATAATGACAGACTATGTAGATCAGAATCCTGAGTCTACCATTTTTAGGTATGTGGTTTCAGCAAATTACCTAACCTCTACTTCAGTTACTGCATCTATAAAATGGATTTAAAGTATTACCTATTAAATGGATAACATATGTAAAGCTTGTGGAATAGTGCCTGGTATATAGTAAGGTAGTGGTTTTCAACTAGCGATAATTTTTGTACCTCCAAGGGACGGTTGGCAACGTCTAGAGACATTTTTGGTTGCCACATCTGGAGCAGGGGATGCTACCAGTATCTAGTGGGTAGAAGTCAGGGATGCTGCTAAACATCCTACCATGCACAGGACAGACCCCCATAAGAAAGAATTATCCAGTGCAAAATTTCAATAGTGCTGAGGTTGAGAAATCCTGTATCATCTGTCTCGTTGCCATTGAGTCAATTCCGACTCACAGTGACCCTATCGAACAGAGTAGAATTGTTCTAAGGGCTTCCAAGGCTGTAATCTTGACAGAAGCAGGCTGCCACATGTTTCTTCTGTGGATCGGCTTCCGGGTTCAACCACCAACCTTTCAGTTAGCAGCCTAGGGCTTAACCACTGTGCCACTAGGGCTCCTAATTTTGTATTAAGAGATCATTAAGTGTTAGTTACTATTATTATTGAAAATAACAATAATAACAAACTCTTATACAGCGCTTATAATGTACCAGATATTTTCATAATCACGTTATATTAACTAAATTGAATCATTACAAAAAAAAAATCCCTATGAGCTAGATAATAATTTTCTCTCTTAGAAGTATGAGAGGTATAATACAAGGATTCAGTCTCTACTTTTCCTTGGCAATAATCGAACCCATTGGTTAGATTACAGTAAATCTCTGTGGAAAATTGTCTTCACTGGGTTGTTGTTACTAACTGTCATCGAGTTGACTCTTACTCATGGCAACCTTATATGCAACAGAACAAAATGTTATCTGGTCCTACACCATCTTCATGATCAATGGTATGTTTGAGTCTATTTCACTGGGAGATATGTTTTTATTGTAAAAAGATGGTATAAATTTTGAACATTCTTCCCTTCTCCCTCACTCGCTACTCTCATTCCCCAAATCACACTTAAGAATGTTAGGGTTTTCTTATTTGTTTTTAATCAAATATTCAAATCCAGTAGGTTTCCTTCCTCCACATTTTCCCAGCCCCTCCCCTCATTATTGAAGGTTACTTTGCAAGGATTAGAGCAAATAATTAATATGAAAAGACAAGAGATTTGGGTATTTATTCTAAAGCTTAAGTTGGCTTTTCTCCACTTTGATATATAAGCCTCTTTCTGAATTTTCTCCAAATACATTGAGCAATTCTGTGAAAGTAACTTCCAAGGCAAAGATCTGCAAGATAGTGACAGAATGGTGAACATCTCCTGTCCTTGGGGACATTAGGGATGAAAAGTCTTCTTTCTTGGATTAATGTAGTTGTTTGAAAAGCCTTTAGCAAATTTTTTGTGAAAATTTCATTTTACTTAGAAACAATACTCTGTAGGATTTATATTTTTAGGTGTGTATGTGTGTGTGTGTTTAACCAAAACTGACAAAAGTGAATTAAATCTAATCAAATGGCTGTTCTTAGGACCTAGGATGATGAAAAATTGAAGCATTCAGCCAAATCTTTAATCTATCATACAAAAATGCTTCCTACTTCTCAGGCCATACAGGTAACCTTAAGAAAATGAACAACTGCCTATTTATCACCAGGATTCCAAAGGCCATGCTTTTTCTATATCCCCGACCTTTATTCACTCTCAGTGACTGAACGTTTCCATGATGAAATATAACCCTTTGCAGAAGCCATCTGAATATGGCTCATCAAGTTGCCAGGGAAATCAAATTGTAATCCATTCAAACTAACTGTATCAACAGGTTTGGGTTGCCTAGATTTAGGAAAAGGAACTGGTCCAGGCCTTCCTGAGACAACTTCGCACCACAGTATCATAGTATCTCCTTTGAAACCAACAATACACCGCAACTGGGAAATCAGAAATCACAAAATACAAAAATCAAGGCTCCTTAACTAAAAGGAAAATAAAAAACGGGGCTTCATCACAACCCATTGGGGAAACTGAGGCCTTCAGTAAGAAGACTTCCTGTCACCCATCAGGGACCCAGCACCCTCAAGTTTCTCAGACTATAATAAGACCACATCTTCCTTCAACACAGAATTTCTTCCCACAGACATGTTGTTGCTGTTAGTTGCCATTGAGTTGATTCTGACTCTTGGTGACTCCATGTGTGCACAGTAGAACTGCTCCATAGTGTTTTCAAGGCTGTGACCTTTCAGAAGCAGATGCTCAGGCCTGTATATCAAAGCACCTCCAGGTGATTTTGAACTGCCAGCCTCTCAGGTAATAGTCAAAGGCTTAAGAGTTTGCACCACTCAGGGACTCTTCCCTCAGACCTAATCTCTATCAAATATGCCATGAAACTCTCTCTCATCTGGGGTTTCTGTAAGAAAATGAAAGATCTGACAAGTGATCTTAAGAAAATGGTCTGATAACAATGGTCTGATAAACATGTACTGCTTCCTGTATAAATGACCAATGGTATGCCCTTCCAGGAGGTCATATGATGGATTAGCCTTTGTGTTGAGTTTGGTGGGTTGTTGCTGTTTTTGGTATCTGCCATCAAGTCCTCCACTGAACCATGGGTAGCTGAAGATAATTAGGATGTTAGTCATGTCTAAGAGTAAGCAGAATTTCAGGAGAAATAAACATATCTTTACCTTGAACCAACTATTCTTGAAAAAGGCTTGGTTTGACAGAATATTTTCTGTCAAGGTTTTTCATGAACAGTCCAGTTAATGCATATGGAATGATTTTAAAATATTTAAACCAGTGATAAATCTGTTAGGTAAATACCAGCATGTGTCTAAGCACAGAACTAATGTTGAGTAAATACTGTATTTTTGAAGATGCCCCTAAAATTTGAAGTTCTACTCTGAACTATGGAATGAAGTAAGGCTTTTCAATGGGATCCTTAGAGGTGCTATCTCTGAGCAGTAATGGAAGAGTTTCTCTGTCTTATTTTGAGTTGAGATTAGGATTGGTCTGTTTAATTACCAACCTGCAGGGAGAATATTTGATTAGGGGAAAGTCATCAATGAACTCAAAGATGGGAAGACTGAGTTCTGCTCACCCTGGGTCAGAAAAGGATAAAGCAGGACTTCCCCCAAAGATCCTCTTTTATATTCCCACTTTTACTCTAGCTCAAGGTCACAGAGATCAAAGCTCAGGAGAAGAGCTCAGGTTGCTACTCTAAGAACAGTGTCCTTCTACTGCTTTGCATCATCATTTTTCATATTACCCATGTGCAATTTAAAATAAAATCCTCAGAATAGCCAAGTAAATAAATACAGAACTCGCATCCCAGGGTCCAAAACAAAATGAGACAAACCGAATGCCAATCAGGCAGCAGACTGGAAAGTGATCTGGGAACTACTTCAGCCCCTTCCCTTGTGTTTTGTCTAACATTTGTCTTTGTATGACTATTAGGTACATTTGCTGCTATAAAATCTTGCCTTCCTCACCTCTCAAGCTGAGGGTAACTAAAGGGAGAGGATGCAGTAGGAAATTTGGATGTAGGGAGGCAGATCTGAGAGTCTGAAGAGAAGATTTTAGGCCAACAGGCTTTGGAAAGTATTTGCAAAACTCGACTAGACACTGGCCTGGTTGCCATGGAAACCAGCAGTGCTGAGAGGTAGAAATGAGAGCTCCAGTGAGGAAGGTGTCCCTGAAGTTCTGGGGGATCATATAAACTCTTAAGTCACCTTTGGGCTAGAAATCAGCCTGTTCTGCTACATAAAAAATGTACAACATGGTGCTGAAAACATTTCTGGAGTTAAAAGTGTTCGTAGATTCCTTTGTTGTGCTAGTTTAAAAAAAAAAAATCCATATATTGTGTTCTGGGCTCCTCCTCTCTCTTATCTACTACAGAACAGGAGCAAAGGAAAGAAAGACAGGGGCATCTGCAAAGAACGCATTTGGCACCGTCCTATCGATTTCCACTTCCTGCTTCATCAAATTACAGCAAAAAAAAAAAAAAAAAAAGTTTTTCACAAATGGTGCTTATGGAGTGTCAATTGTCAAAATCTGTTTCCCAAAAAATTCCTTTCACAAAAGACGATATTTTGCCAAGGAAGTAATTTTTGGAGTGTGACTACTGCTTGCTACATTTTACCTTTAAAACCCTGAGAATTCAGGTTATGAGATTTTGTTGTTGTTGTTCTTTGCCTTAATGTAAAATGATTTCTGTGTGTGTGTGTGCATGTGCACATGCACATGTTTATGTATGTGTGTCTACATATATTTATATATATGTATATAAACTTTTTAAAATTAATTCCCATGTTTTCATTTTAATGCTTATTACTGTTTTACAGTTGGTATAAATTATTTCCTCTGCCTTGTACATTTTAACATAATAATGCTTTGTAAAGGTGCTTAGCATTTTGTTTTTATTGATAAGGGAGTAGTTAATATGTATATTACTGAATCAGATGCACATATAACATTTTTTAATATCCTATCATAATATATTCAAAACAGTTGCATTGCTTTTATAAAATTCTACAGACCTCAGTAAAGTATGTTTAAGGGTTTGCACCATAAAGAAAACTCTGCAGAAAGGAGGTGGGTGAGTATGGCTGTAGATATTAATATTTTCAGGTTTGTGAGAGCAGACTAGAGAGGGTCTGATGGTCAAGGGAGATCTGGAACTTGAGTATCCAGGCTGCTTTGCTCTCTGCCTTCCCCTTTCTCTGTTCCAACCAAATGAGTTCCCTCTATCTGCAGGTTCAACCTGCCCATACTTCAGGTAAGTTGAGGCTTTGGACAAGAAGGGTAACCCAACTTCAAAAGTATCTGGTTTGGATCAATTGCCACTTTTATTGCTGGGCCTACGCATGCCTATTACCTTCCCCCTGCTTGAATTGTGATGATTTTGGATATACCCTTTACCTAGGCTCACAGTCTTCTGCCTCTCAGTTTCCCAGAACTAGTTTCTTCATCTCTATTGTCTGATTCTCTCACCTCTGTATTCCTGGCAACCTTTCTACTCTAATTTGTTTAGCTGGTGAACAATCTGAATCTGAATTTTCCATCTCCCTTTCCTGGTACTAGCTGATACCTTTGGGAATTCCTTCGGTGTGCTTTCCTATATTACAGAGATGGAAAAGCTAAAAGCTGCATTTCCCAGTCTCCCATGCAAACAAGGTACTGGATATGAATGAGATTCTAACTTGAATGGGATTTGAAAGACAAAAGTGAGTCCTTTGGGGCTGTTCTTGCTGTCAAGCAAGGCTATGTACATATCAGGTCTTCTATAACCCTGCTCCAGTGTCCATTCTCCAGATTCCTGGATGTGAAGAAGCAATTACTAGGGAGGCAATAGCCAGACTCTAGTCACCAGCTTGTTGAGGGTTAGTTCACCAATGCAGTAGCAGCAGTAGTGGACGCTGCCACAAGCCTGAATTGCAATCTTGTCAGTGTGTTCTGGAATCAGTTGTTCTAGTGGAGGCTACAGAGGCAGCACTAGTGCTCTGGGAGTCATTCCTAGAAGCTCAGCCTAAATAAAACCCCTTCCCCCAGGCCTCCCAATTGTTTGGGAAGTATCCAATCCCCTGTATTAAATAAATTGCAGTTTAAAATACCTAGAGTGGCTTCTGTTTCCAAACTGAACTGACTGATACAACAACCAGGAGCTCAGGCTTGATGGGAAGGCAGGGAGGTCAACAGATAGCAATGCCAAAGAACTAAGCAGACGAGACATTGACTCCACACAGGTCAGCCAAACAGAAGGAACAAAAGATTTCACTGAACTAGTCAGGCAGGGACTATAATCATGAACACAGAAGATGAGCTCTGATCTTAGAGAAGAAACTCTTTACTGTTTGCCTTGTTTCAGAGGTGGGTTCAAGACACTCTGACCCCATAAGTATAATTAACTGGCTGAATGAATTAATTATTCCTGGGCCTCTCTGACTGGAGGAAGTCATGTAGCTCTGCCGGAGCTGACTTATTCTGCCTGTGAAAACATGTCCCTGAAATATATCCCTGAGATGAAGTTACTTAAAGGCTGCTATGTCAAAGAGAAAGGAGCCCTCGTAGTGCAGAGGTTAAAGTGCTCAGATGCTAACCAAAATGTCAGCGGTTTGAACCCACCAGCCGCTTTGAGGGAGAAAGATGTTGCAGCCTGCTTCCATAAATATTTACAGCCTTGGAAACCCTATGGGATCACTGAGTTGAAATCAACTGGATGGCTGTGGTTGTATTTTATTTTATTTTTTATGTCAAAGAAAAGGGATGACTTGAGAAGGGAAATAGTTACATGGCTTTCTCACCAACAATGGAGTGTTCTTATAAAGCAGCAGCCATCAATAGCTGAAGTTACTACTTTCAAGTCAAAAGTGTTGCCTGACCCCCTCAGCGCCTGTCCGAGTTTTTAATGGTTCTGCTCTCTGCTAGTAATGCCTTTGAGTCCCAGAAAGTAAAGAGGAATTATTAACACTAATGAGCATGTATAATGTGCCAGGTGCTTTATGTACATTATTCTATTTAACATATAAGGTAGATACTACTGATATCACTCTTTTTTTTGCACAATAGCAAAAAAATGGAAACAACCTAAGCACCCGTCAACGGATGAATGGATTAACAAACCGTGGTACATACACACAATGGACTACTACACAATGATAAAGAATAATGATGAATCAGTGAAAAATTTCACAACATGGATGAATTTGGAAGACATTATGCTGAGCGAAGTAAGCCAATCACAAAAGGACAAATATTGTCTGAGACCACTATTATAAAGTAACAACAAAAGGTTTACACACAAGAAAAAAGCATTCTTTGGTGGTTACCAGGGATGGGAGAAGGGGGAGGGAAAATTATCAAATGATGGAAGACACATGTTAAGAACTACAGCTTAGAGAAATTAAGTGACCTGCCCAAAATTACACAGCTACGACACGCTTGTAGTGTAACGGCTAAGAGCTACAGCCGATAACCAAAAGGTCGGCAGTTCAAATCCACTAGGTGCTCCTTAGAAGCCCTATGGGGCAGTTCTACTCTGTCCTATAGGGTCGCTATGAGTCGGAATTGACTCGACTGCAATGGGTTTGGTTTGGTTTTAGGAGAGACAGCCTGGGTTTGAACCCAGGCTGTCACAAACCAAAGTCTTTGCCTTAACCACTATGGACTCTACCTCCCCATAGGCTCTCCCTACCTATAGGCCCTGATGGTATGAAGTAACTCACAAGGGCTCATGGACACATTCTTTACAATTTCTTATCTTCTATTGTACTTCCTGAGCTAGGTATAAAATACCATATTTTTACACAAAAAATGCATACCTTCTATGTCTGTTTGCCAACTGCACCCTCCTGTGAGGTACTTTCTTAAGCGCTGCTGCTATACCAATTTTTTTTACATGTTGCTGTAAAAAAAATTTTGCATAGCGTATTTGCATAATACAATAAGTTTCCAAACAAACTCTGATCTGTGATATCCCTGGCCTTTTCTGAAATGGGGCAGTGTTGAGAGGATTTCTGAAGTTCCTTACCATATCTACTTGTCTTAGTCTGGGTTCTCTAGAGGAGCAAAACCAGTGAAACATATATAGAGAGATTTACTTCAAGGAAATGGTTCATGCAATTGTGGGGGTTGGCAAGTCCCAAATCCGTGGGTCAGGCAACAGGATGCAGATCTCTGCTGGCTTAAAGAGTTGCAGGGGCTGATGAATCCACAATCTGCCGGTCAGGCAGAGGCAAGGGACTCCTGCTAGCTCACAGGGCTGTGGGGGCTGGCAAAGCCCAGATCTGCAGGTGAGGCAGCAGGCTGGAGACTTCTGCAGCCTTACGTCCCAAAAACTGGAGGTCAGGAGATGAGAAGAGTGCAGGGATGAGAGAGAAAATGAGCTTTGCCAGAATATGCATTTATATATTGGAGGCAGGCCCCACTACTCAGGAAACTCCCCTTTCAACTGATTGCCTGCTTACATCAGATCACAAAATGGATAGTGATTACATTATGGAAAAGCACGTGACAAACTACTGAGAATCATAGCCTAACCAAGTTGACACATAACATTAATCATGACACTGCTGTACCAAGGGGAGGTGCCTTCCCTCTTCTTTAGGGCCCTAAAGTGTCAGATTTGGCAGCGGAGCAAGGGCATCTCAGCAGTCTCCTGACGTCATCCTCCTTCCATCTGGCATGCCATAGAGGCCCCTTTGCTATTTAGAGTTCAAGATTATTCACTGATGCCCATTTTCTGGCTCTGCATTAGCATAGCACTGGCAGGGGAAGAGATATTGTGCTAGGGAAGGAGCTGCCCAAATGAAATTTAAGAAAGACAGTGGAACACAAAATGGCTCTTAATTGTGTGTGGGAGAGCACATTTGAAGGTAATAGGGAAAATCAGGGAATAATGAGAAAAAGTTTTAGATATAATGAAATGTCTCTCTTGCTGCTATTTATGTCTACCTCTTATATACAAATTAAGCTTGTTATGCTGCATTCTGTTATTTTCCTGCTGAGGCCATCCATTCCTCACCCACATTAGCAGGGGCTTCCCTCAGAGGGCAAGTCATTTCCAGTTTCCATTATCTGGAAAAAGGCAGCTTCTTAGTGAGAAAATAAAACCAGGTATATACCTCAAAGAAATAAGAGCCATGACATGAATAGAGATATGCACACCCATGTTCATTGCATCATTATTCACAATAGCAAAAAAATGGAAACAACCTAAGCACCCATCAACAGATGAATGGATTAACAAACCGTGGTACATACACACAATGGACTACTACACAATGATAAAGAATAATGATGAATCAGTGAAAAATTTCACAACATGGATGAATTTGGAGGACATTATGCTGAGCGAAGTAAGCCAATCACAAAAGGACAAATATTGTCTGAGACCACTATTATAAAGTAACTACAAAAGGTTTACACACAGGAAAAAAAAGAAAAAAAAAAGAAAAACATTCTTTGATGGTTACCAGGGATGGGAAAAGGAGGAAGGAAAATTACCAAATAGATGGAAGACACTTGTTAATATTGGTGAAGGGAAAATCAATACGCAACATGGGAGAAGTCAGTACAACGTGACCAAGGCAAGAAAGGACACTGAGAGGAATGCAAGAGCAAACAGCAACTATGGTAATTACTATAGCACAGAAAATCCTGCAACAATAGTGTTAACAAACAATAATTTATGAACAGATACACAGATAGATAGATATGCCAAGAGATATGAGAAGGTGTAAGGGAGCACACCCACTGGCAGATATAGGTTTGGTGGTGAATATTGCTACACACATGACTGTGGGTGTTCCTCGTATATTAATACAGACAATAGAGCACATAAGTTGCACAGTCAGGGAAACCTCCAAGACATAACCAAACACCTCACAGAATGAAGTTCCTAGGCTTAAAAGGCAAAGGACCATGGACTCGGGTCATCTACGTCAACTGGCACAACATAGTCCGTAAAGACAATGTTCTGCATCCTACTTTGATGAGTAGTATCTGGGGTCTTAAAAGCTTGTGAGGGGCCATCTAAGATACAACTATTGGTATCTTTCCATCTGGAGCAAAGGAGAGTGAAGGAAACCAAAGACTCAAGGGATCAATTAGTCCGAAGGACTAATGGACCCCATGAACCATTGTTTACACCACCCTGAGACCAGAAGAACTAGAAATGCCCAGCTACCACTACCAATCACTCTGACTGGGATCACAACAGAAGGTCCTGGAGAGAGTGGGAGAAAAATGTAGAACAAAAAAGCAAATTCACAAAAAAGACCAGACTTACTGGTCTGACAGAGACTGGAGGAACTCTGAAACTATGGCCCTAAGACACTCTTCTAACCTGGAACTGAAGCCATTCCCAGAGACCACTTTCCAGCCAAACAATAGATAAGCCCATAAAATAAACAATAATGCCTGAGAGGAAAGCGCTCCTTAAAACAATCAATTATACAAGATCAAAAGGGTAATATTTGCCCAAAACCAAAGATGAGAAGGCAGGAAGGAGTAGAAAATCACGACAAAAGGAAAGGGCAACCCAAGGCCAAAATGGGGAGAGTGCTGACACAAAACCAAGGCCATGAAACACTTTATGAACAAACTATCTAATGGGAATCTAATTTGCTCTGTAAACTTTCACTTTATGCACTATTAAAAAAAAGAAAAGAAAGAAATGCATGGGACTACCAGAAGCTGGAAGAGTCAAGGAGAGATCTTCTCTTAGAATAAACAGAGAGAGCTTGGCTCTATGGATGCCCTGAATTCAGACTTCTAGCCTCCGTAACTGTAAGACAATAAATTTTTGCTCTTGTAAGTCAAAAAAAAGAAAGAAAACTAGGAAGGAGAGCTTTAGTCAGGAAGGATAAAGTCCTGTCATGCTGTAGTCCCTCTCCCTTGGGTCTAGACACAGACTCATAGATGGTTCATGATAGGATGATGCCCTCCTCATGGAAGCATACTAGGAGTTGGAGTGGGTTGAATCTGGTCAGCCCAGAGAAGTAAACCATCTCTTGGAAACCCAAATACCTGGATTCATGTCCTTTTCTGTATTTCTCTTTTGCCATCTCATTTGTAGTAGCATTTTGTAATAAAAGTAATCGTTAATGTTTACTGAGCACTTACTGTGTGCCAGAGACTGTGCTAAATTTTGCAGGATTAGCTAATTTAATGCTCATAGTCCCAGGAAATGGGTGTTATATGCATCTCTATTTCATAGATGAGGCAAGTGAGATTCAGATAGGTTATGTGACCAGCCCAAGGCCAGAGAGCTAAAATCAGCAGAACAGCAATTTGAAGCTAAGGCTCTCTGACACCAGAAACTGTGATCTTAACCATTTGCCTTATTGAACCAGAAGAAGCTGCTCCTTCCCTATTGGCTTGACTCAACTGTATTATGGAATAATAAGAAGAAATCAGGTATCAACACATGGTCAGAATGTTACAGAGGTGGAAGTTTATGTATGGAACACCAGCATGGAGGTGGCAGGGATAACTAACTTTAGATCCTCAGAGTCAGGTGATTCTCAGGAGACCTTTCTCATTGCTCTCTATTGTCAACCATTGACAGTCTAGGTTTTACTAATGACAAGATGTTAGTTCCCTATCTGAGGCATTGACAGCCATGTTTTATTGCTTGGGGATACAGAAGAAATTCCCAGGGAATGTGAGTATTTCATATGAAGTTAGCACCTCACCTGGATTTTGCAATCTTGTTTGATGCCTTCTATGTGCCAGTGTGAAATACATGGTTGAGGTCATATGCAAGACTTCTTCCCAGTTGGTGATAAAGGAAAATAACACATATATGTTAGAGAGCTTCAAAGCAGTGGGGAATTTGAATAAACTACATATAATATTATTCACAATAACCAGTTAGAATGTTATACAAGAAAAACCTGGCTGTTGGATGAATATATTTTCTAAAAGTTATTCAGAAAAAGAGAAAGCCATGCAAGCAAAGGATCATGTTCAGATGACCTTTCACACTAACCATCTAAGAGTTTTAAAAGGAATCTAGGATGATCATTAATTTATTTATTCATTCTGCAAATATTAATTGTAATTTATATCATCCCTGAGCCAGGCATCATGCTAGATACTGGAGTAGAGTTGTGAAGGCATCTGACCTCTTATTACCTACAGATCCTTAGAGCTCTCTTACTCATGGATTCTATTGACTTCCATCAGAGCTGGGGAAGATACATATACATGGTGCCAAAGAATCAAGTCAGCAAATCAAAAAGGCCAAGAATGGATTATAAAAGTCAGGCCAACTACTCATCCAAATGAAGCCCCAAAGGTCCATGGAAGTGGAATTTGGAGATTCTCAAGCATCTACCTCTAATCTTAAAATGAATTGCAATTTACTCCATTGTGGCTTTAAGGAGCAAAAACGTGAAAAAGTGGCAATGGAGTTGTTCTTACAATTTAGAATCAGTAGCACAGGCAGTAGTTTTTCAAAGTTTGAACACACTGACATTGATAAATAGTGAGAGAGCATATGTTCATGTGTGTGAATACACACAAAAGAGCGCACAAGCATGTGCACACATAAGGGAATGCACATATTCCTTATTGGTACCTGACTTCCATCCAAACTTTCCTCTTTTTTTCCCCACCTGTTCAATTCATTCTCATAAACATCCTTGGATTGACTTGCTTTTTTCCATTATCTTTCTAGGTCCATATCTAGAGGCCTTCTTTTATGTTAACTTTGCACTCCTTTGCTAGCTTCCTTTCAATTAGTTTATTATTTGAAGAGCTCTTTGAAGACAAAAAGCCCTACTTTAAATGTGGAGAATTAACTCTACTTACTCTGCAAACAAATAATGTGAAGGTCATGAAAAGCTAACATATTAAAAAAGAAGCAAATAGGGAAGAGGCAATTTCCAAAAGAAGATAAAATTTAATAACAACAATACTAAATACCTGATGGTTTAGGCTCTCCATTTCATTTGCAGTCTTGGAAATATTGACTCATTTGTCATGAGAAAGTCCCACAAAGCTAAGTTTGAAGAGATAGTTACAGTCTTGTACAAGAAAGCAAGACAATTTGAATGCTTGTCCCCAAACTCTCAGAAGGGGAGGGGGGAGGGAGAACTCAACATTTTTTATTGTTTTGCATATTTCCTAGATTGCCTTCCCTACAGACTGCCTTAGAGTAAGGGGAATGAGTGGCAAGATAACAATTGGCTAGCAAAAAGAGGAGCAGAAGTTGAGCTTAGTTTGAAAAGCCTTGAGTGCCTCTCTCTGCTCTTTTCTTTGCTTATTTTAACCAGTGGAGGTTTAGAAGTATTTTGGAGGCAATTTCCAGATCATCTAATCTGCATTCCAGAAAGCAGCTTCTATGTGGCATGTACCTGTCTTAGGATGTGATTTCAAGAATAGAAAGAGTAAGGGGCAACAATTAATATGGCCTTTCTGGGACATCTAGTAAATCCCCTCTTCTAATGAGGAGCCCATGGGTGCCTCTGGGGTGATGGCTCATACCAGGAGCCAAAGAAGGTTAACCATGCAGGTGGTGAGCCTGCTCAGAAGCCCAGACTTCCAGAATTGGCTAATTACCACATGCGTAAGTAAAGAAGAGGAGGAGAATTTAAGGCAGCTGCATAATCCACCTAGGATTCCCCTGAGGAGAGACCACCATTTCACAGAGCTTGATAAGGAGGAGCTGTAGTTCTGAGAATAGAGGCTTCAATCACTTAAATACTAAGATACGTAGAAGAGGATCATGAAATTATCCAAAAGGAGTCTGGAAAAGATTTTAAAAGAGAGGTAAATTGTATAAATACAAGCTTGAAATACCCTGGAGAATTCTCTCAGCCCCCAACACTTTTTGCCTTCATCCCCCCCATCCCTCACCCCAACAACCACCCCATTCCGTTGGCCCACCAAATAGTGGTTAGGTGTGGTGGAGTTTAGGGAATCTCATGGAAGAAGATTCTAACCCCTTTCAGCCACCCATTCCTCTAAAAAATCTCCACTTAAAAGATGTGATGAGGTTAGACATGTAGAATGTTTTGGAGCTCACAAATTTGCTAGATATTATAAACTTGATATATGTTCAGCCTTAATTCTAACTGGTTGACTAAAACAAAAATACCATTGTTTCATTTGCCATCAACACATTCATCTGTAAATAGGAGATGGGCTAAGAATAGTGTTTTTCACTGCAGTGTTTTCTGAGCTTGTATCAGAATCACCTGGAGGGTTTGTTAAACTGCAGATTGCTAAACTCTATTCCCAGAGTTTCTGATTTAATAGGTCTGGAGTAACCCTAGAATTTACTTTCCTATGAAGTTCCCAGGTAAAGCTGTTGTTTCTTGCCTAGGGGGCACATTTCAAGAACTTCTGGACTAGAAGAACATTGAGTTATCTTTCCACATTAAGTATCTTTTTCTTATGGTTATCATTTGGTGGAGGAGGGGGAGGCTTCAATCCAATGTTGAGAAACTTAATGAACCTACACATGTAGAGGCACCCAGCTTATGATAAAAGAAACTCTGTACTGGAGTTGGGGAAGAATGATCTTCCCTAAACATGGGGCTGGGTCAGTTGGCTATCCATAGAGAAAAAAATATCTATCTGGATCCATACCCAACGCCATACACAAAATCAATTTCAAAAGAAATGTCCATTTAAATGTGAAAAGTAAACCAATAAAGCTTTTGAGGAACATATATGAGAATCCTTTTGTGAATTTGGAATAGGCAAAGATATTTTAACACGACATAAAAACATTAACTACAAAGAAAAAAAGAAACTTTACTATTTAATATCACTTCTTTTTATTACAAGTCATCATTAGAAGAGAGTGAAAAGGCAACAGAGTGAAAAAGTATATTCATACCTGACAAAACACTCATATATAGAACATACAAATACTCTTATAACCCAATAAGAAAAAGAGAAGATCCAATAGAAAGATGTTCCAAAGACTTGAAATGCCACTTCACAAAAGAGGATATCCAATTGTACAATAAAATCTGAAAATGTGCCCCAACAGATTAATCATTAGTAAAATGCAAATTAAAATTACAAGAGATACCACTTATGCACCCATCAAAATGGCTAAAATGAAAAAGACTGACAATATCAAACGTTGGGAAGGCTATGGAACAGCCTTAACTCTCATACACTCCCAATTCCAGTGTAAATTGCTATGACCACTTTGGAAAATGTTTGACAGTATCTACTACAGCTTAACATAGGCATACATTATGACTAAGCAATTATACCTATAGTTATATACTCAGTAGAAATATGTACAAATGTTCACCAAACATGTTCTAGAATGTTCATAATAAAATTACTCATATTAGTCAAAAACTAGAAACTATCCAAATGCCCATCAACAGTATAATGGGTAAGTATAGTATATTCATACAATGGGATTCTATTCATCAGTGAGAATGAACAATGCAACAATATGAATATATCTCACAAACCTGATGATAAGTGAAAGTAGACAGACACAAAATAGTATATACTGTATGATTCCATTCATATAAAGTTATAAAAGAGGCATAAATAAAATTATTCTGTTAGAAGTCACTTTCCTAATAGGAGCATAAGCAGGCTTTTCGGGTACTGGTAATGCTGTTTCATGATCTGGGTGCTAGTTACATAGATATTTTCAGTTTGTGAAAATTCAGTGAATTATACACGTGATATGTGCATTTAGGTCTACGTTTACACGTAGTTTTTAAAAAATCCTTATAAGCTTTGTTCCAATTAACCTTCAGGTGTTCTATTTGGTTCGCATGTCACTTTAGCTCACATAAATCCCTTCTGCTTCAAGTCAAGTCCATTTTTTTTTTCTTGCTCTTCTGTACAATAGAAGCATTAAGCCTCTTTTTTTTTTTAAGTTACAAAATTGTTTCTTTACCCCATCTCTTTTTTTTTTTAAGATTTTAACTGAAAAACTATTTGCATCTGGTCCCATGGCTTTAAATATCACTTATAAACTGATAATTCCCAAATCTGACCTTTCCTCTAGACTTAAAATACAAGTATCCATTTTCTCCAAATTTGCTTCCACTCCAGTCTAATTTATTTCAGTAAATATCACCACCTTATTCAGTTGCTCAAAACAAAAACCTAGAAGTTATCCTTGATCCCACTCGTTATCTCACCATTCACCATCCAAATCCTTTAAGTCCTACCCATTTTCTAACCACTCCTTTCCAGTAAGGGTACTATACCCCAGTACATATCACTGTCATGTCTTACCTGAAAATTCTTCTAGTCTCTTAACTGGCTTCCGTGCTTCCAGTCTTGGCCCCAACAGAAATTCAGACTAAATCATTCTTCTGCTTAAAATCCTCCAAAAGCCTGTCATAACCATTTAGGATGCAATCCAAACTCCTTGCAATGGCTGTTGTTGTTGGGTGCCATCGAGTCGATTCCAACTCATAGCCACCCTAAATAAAAAAAGTAGAACTGCCCCATTGGATTTCCTTGGCTATAATCTTTACAGGAGCTGACCACCAAGTCTTTTCTCCCACAGAGATGCTGGGTGGGTTTAACCCACTGACCTTTTGGTTAGCTGCTGAGCATTTAACCTTTGTGCCACCAGGGCTCTTTAGGCCTTAAAAGTTATCTTCCTGCCAACCTCTCTACCTCATCTCACTTCACCTCTGCCCAACTGCCTCTGTTAAGATCCTTCCCTCCTTATAACCTTTACACAGGCCATCTACCCAGAGTGTTCTTTCCCCCAAATCTTTACCTGGTTAGTCTTTCTTATTATTCTTGTCTCAGGTCAAATGATACTCTCATAGAGTTGTCTTTTCTGGCCACTGATTTTAAAATTGTTCCTCAACCCCTGCTCTGCATTCACTGTCTATCACCTTGTCTTGCTTAAATTTTCCTCATTGCACATTTCATAATGTCCAATCTTCTTGCTGTGTCTGAGCACCGTGAACATATAAGCACTCAATGAACATGTGTTGAATGATTTAATGAACTGTAGAATTCTACAAGATATAAAATAAAATTCTACCCAGTCCCCAGCCCAGTGCAGAAATACACTTGACTCTGTTCTTCATTACTCTGGTAGGAAAGTATTCCCAAATGTGTCCATATTAAAAAATATCATCTGACAGCTGAGCTAGGTTCAATGGCTGCATCTCTGGGTATCACACTGAGAAATTTGAGGCAGTAGGTTATGAACACAGGAAAAGAGGGCAAAGGCAGGGGCACTAGGCATGCAGAACAGACAATGTAGGATCAAGATCTGAAACTAAGGAGATAGTTTGAGTTTACTGTGATACAGGAATACAGGAGAAGTCCTCAGGAAAAGGTCTTGATGTTGGGCCAATATTTGCTAATGCCAGAGACCTTTACTATCTTTTCTGTTTAGGGCAGAAATCAATCTCCAAGCTTGGTTATACTGATTTGATGTTATGTGAAAACGAATGGCTACATTAGAAAGCAAAAGGTAAATAGAAGGTTTTTGCTTACAAAGGTAAATTCTGACACCTAGACGATGACCACATATCACTGGGCAAAAATATGTTTCAGCTGAGAGAAATGGGCCTCCAAAATGGTTAATTGAACCTACAATGTACATAGCTAGAATTTTCTGCCCAGCCCATTTACTATTTTTTTTTTTTAACTTGGAACAGTTTGAAGCCCTCTAAAGCAGGTCAAAAAGGGAGGTTTAACTCACCATATCCAGTATGTACTGTATCATTAGGCCAAATCCCGTGGTCTTGGTTGCCACCCCCTTAGAAGATGCAGCACAGCGCAGTACTGCAGCTGCTGTTATACAACTTTACTCCTTCCCCACTCCACTGCCATGGGTCCTGACAGGCTGGACTGAGTAAGGTAGCAATCAAAAAGCCATCTGTTCCCCTAAGCAGCTGATGCAAATAAACCCTAGGCCAATTGTGATGTTACTGAGACATAAACCAACAAATATATGCTGCATTCTCATCCTTCTGGAGCTGGAAATGTGCCCTAATTAAAGCTGGCACAACAGCTCTACAGATGCAGCCAGACAGCAAATGCAGGGGCCGCCTGCCTGACTCCTCAGCTTCTGGGTTAGTGTGAACCACATACCCTCATCTGTAACTCAGGTTTCTCAACTTTCAATGATTGGACTTTTGCCTAAGTACCCTCTAAATGGTGTATATAAACAGAATATAGAACTTATAGGATATTTAATGAATTCTCCCACACAAGTAAGGAGTCTCTTGTAGCATCTCTTGTATCACACAGACTGCCTTACCAGGGGCCTAGCCAAAGCCAGATCAAGTCTTAGGGCACAGAGGGTCACCCCCAGAAATCCATGAAGAGGCAGCAGATCTGTTGTCCTGAAGAGTTATAGACCAGTAATTAAGGTCAACCTTAGAACCCTGGCATAAAGAAGGTAATGGAGCCTGGAGGAATGTAATGTATTTGTACCCCCTCTCCCTGGCTAAAGGTCTCTGGGTGGTACAAATGGTTTGTGCTTGACTGCTATCCTGAAGGTTGGTGGTTTGAACCCACCCAGCAGCACTATGGAAGAAAGGACTGGTGATCTGCTTCCATAAAGATTATAGACAAGAAAACCCTACAGAACAGTTCTACTCTGTAACACACAGGGTCACCATGAGTTGGAATTGACTCAATGGCAACCGGTTTGTTCTGGTTGTTTTTTTGTTTTGTTTTGTTTTTCTCCTTAGCTAAGTTAGGGTTTGTCTGGAAATGAATGAACACCTAGTAAAATTAGGGTGTGATTATGTGTTTGATGTAACTCAGTGCAAAACTGAAATAAAAAATTATCCAGCCGGTTTGCTTAAAACACCCCAAAGACAGACACACAGAGATCATATGTTCTCATTTTCTACACCCTTGCCCCCAACTCTGTCTCTGCATTGGAACACAGGAGAGTATAATCACACAGATAAGGAGTCAAGAAACATGAACCATAGGTTAAATGGAAGCAGAGTAATAAGAAATGCGTGAATGAATATGGCAGTTTAAAAAAATGGCCTCAAAATTTTTTGACGCTCCTCCCAATGAGAGGTGGAGTATATTTCCTCTCTTCTGGAAAGGAAATCTGGGTGGCTTGTGATTGCTTCAACCAACAGAGTATGATAGAAGTGAAAGTATGTGACTTCAGAAGCTAGATCAGAAAAGGCCATTCAGCTTCCACCTGGTTCTCTTCAGGTATCTGTTCTTGGGGAAGCCAGGTGCCATTAAGAAGTCTAACTACCCAGAGGTCACTCATAGGAGCTCACATCAACAGCCCAATGAGCTCCTAGCCAACAGCCAGCGCCCATGACCAGTCACATGGGTGAGCCATCTTGGACTTCCAGCCCAGTTGAGCCTTCAAATGACTGCACGCCAGCCAACATCTAACTTCAGCATCAAAAGAGACCCCAAGCCAAAATTGGCCAACCAAGCCCTTAATTCCTGACCCACAAAATTGTGAGCAAAATAAAATGGTTGTTTTGAGTTCCTAAATTTTGGAATAATTAATAGTAACTGGAACAGTGGGGGTCCTAATTATTTAACTGAGATATTTTTCCCACCCCAGACTCTTAATGATGGAGTACCTGGCCATTATCTCTCATCACAGAGCAGCCTAAGAAGGGCACCCATCTCTCCGGGTACCAGACACAGCCTCTGTGTGAAGATTTGCACTGGAAGGTCAGGACAATGATTCCAGACAGCATCATTTTTCTTCCTTTGAGCTGAACTCTGTTTCTGTGTAACTTTCACCCATCATCCCAGTTCTGCCTTCTGATGCTAGAACAAATTTATCCATTTCCTCTAGGTTTTCAAATTTGTTGGAGTATAGTTTTTCATAATATTCTGTTATAATCCTTTTTATTTCAGTTGTGTCTGTTGTAATGGCCCCCATTTCATTTCTTATTTGGTTTATTTGTGTCCTTCCCTGTTTTTCTTTTGTCAGTCTGGCCAGTGGTTTGTCGATTTTGTTGATTTCTTTCAAAGAACCAACTTTTGGTTTTGTTAATTCTTTCTATTGTTTTTCTGTTCTCTATTTCATTTGTTTCTGCTCTGATCTTTACTATTTCCTTTCTTCCGGTGGTTGTGGGCATTTTTTGCTGTTCTCTTTCTATTTGTTTGAGTTCTGTAGTTAAGGTTTTGATTTTGTCCCTTCTTTTTTGACTTGTGCACCTAGTGCTATGAATTGTCCTCTGAGAACGCCTTTGCTGTGTCACAAAGGTTCTGGTATGATGTGTTTTCATTCTCATTTGATTCTAGGAATTTTTTTTATTCCATCTCTGATTTCTTCTATTACCCAGTGATGTGTAAACAGGGTATTATTCAGTTTCCATGTAATTGATTTTTTTTCCTTGCTCTTTCTATTGTTAATTTCTACCTTGATGGCATTGTGGTCAGAGAAGATACTTTGAATTATCTCAACGTTTTGGATCTTGTTGGGGATTGCTCTGTGGCCAAGATGTGGTCTATTCTAGAGAACGTTCCATATGCATTGGAAAAGAATGTGTACTTTGTAGCAGGTGGAAGGAGTCTGTTCTATATGTGTCTATGAGGTCAAGTTGGCTGATTGTGCCCTTTAGGTCTTCTGTGTCTTTGCTGAGTTTCTTCTTAGTCATTCTGTCCTTTACTGAGAGTGGTGTGTTGAAGTCTCCTACTATTATTGTGGAACTGTCAATTTCTCTTTTCAGTGTTGTTAGAGTTTGTTTTATGTATTTTGGGGCCCTGTCATTGGGAGCGTAGATGTTTATTATGGTTATGTCTTCATGATGGATCACCCCCTTAATCATTATATAGTGTCCTTCTTTGTCTTTTATGGTGGATTTTGTTTTAAAGTCTATTGTATCTGAGATTAGAGTTGCCACTCCTGCTCTTTTTTGCTAGTTTTTAGCTTGATATATTTTATTCCAAACTTTGACTTTTAATAAATTCACATCTTTGTTTCTAAGGTGTCTCTTGTATACAGCATATTGACAGATCCTGTTTTCTTATCCATTCTGTCACTCTCCATCTCTTTATGGGTGCATTGACTCCATTTACATTCAGTGTAATTATTGATAGATGTGAGTTTGTTGCTGTAATTTTGTAGTGCTTTTTTGGGTGATGCTGAAGTTTTCTTTGTTCTTCTTACTCTCTTTTGCTGAGTCACTTTTGTTTGTGGATTTTTTTTTTTTTCATTTCTTTTGTGTTTGTAGGTTTTTTTGGAGACTTTATGTTTTTCCTCTTTATTTTTATGAGTTGGTTTATTAACTTTCTTTGTAGTTACCATGAATTTTACCTTTATCTTTCTAAGTTTGAAGCAGTCTACCATTACTTGGTATCGCCTTGCCTTCCTCTCCATTAGAACGTTCTATACCTATGCCATTTATTCCCTCTTTCATTGTTTTGATGTTGTTGTCATCCATCGATTGACTGCTCTGATTCCCTGTTGTATTTCTTTTGGTTTTGGATAGTCTTCGAGATTTAATTTCCTAGATTGGTATCTGGCTCATACGATCCTGCATCCTAGGTTCTGCCTGTGAGCTGAAGCTGTTCATCCTCAGATCGAAGAATTCCTTTTAAGCATTCTTGTAAGTTTGGTCTGACTTTTACATAGTCCCTTAATTTCTGTTTATCTGGAAGTCACCTAATTTCACCACCAAATTTGAATGACAGTTTTGCAGGATATATTATTCTTGGCTGACTATTTTTTCTTTCAAGATTTTATATATGTCATCCCATTGCCTTCTTGCCTGCATGGTTTCTGCCAAATAATCTGAGCTTAGTCTTATTGTTTCTCCTCTGTATGTGACTTCTTGTTTTTCACAAGCTGCTTTCAGGATTCTTTGTTTGTCTTTGGTTTTGCGAGTGTGAATATGATATGCCTTGGTGATTTTCTTATGGTGTCTCTTCTATGTGGGGTTCATTGAGCTTCTTGGATGGCCAGATTTTCATCTTTCATGATATTGGGGAAGTTTTCTGTCAGCAGTTCCTCAATGATCCTCTCTGTGTTTTCTGTTTTCTCCCCCTGTTCGGGAATTCCAATCACTCGCAGATTTTTGCTTTTGATTGTGTCCCACATAACTCTCAGGGTCTCTTCATTTTTCTTTGTACTTTTTTCTGAGTTTTCCTGAAACATATTTGTATCCAAGTGTTTGTCTTCAATTCCACTGACCCTATCTTCCACCGTTTCAAATCTGCTTCTCAGCCCTTCTATGACATCATCCATTTCTGAAATCTTGCTGTGTGTGTTTTGGATTTCTAATTGTTGTCTTTGTATAATTTCTAGTTGTGAATTTATTTTGGCATTTTGTTCCTGTATCATCTTCCTGAATTCTTCCCATTTTTTGTCTGTATTTTCTGTGAATTTGTCTATTTTTTCGTCATGTTTGTCAGCTTTGTGCCTCAGTTCTTGGAGAATTCCGAGTATGATTGATTTGAATTCCCTATCAGATAGTTCTAGTGCATTTTCTTCCACAAGAGAGTCATCTGGTGTTTTATTTTGGATGCCTACTGGGACCATCCTGTCCTGTTTTTGTAAATGTTTAGATATTGTCTACTGTTTTTGGGGCAGTCAGTGGTTATTTTTCTCGTTTATTGATTGTAGATTTGTTTGTTTCTTCCCTTTTTAAAAAAAAAAATTGACTATGTCTAAGCAGGCAGACTGTGTGTTCTTTCTTGTTTGCTCGTCTGTGCCCTCAATACTTCTCAACTCCTTCTCCAACTGGCAGGGTCAGTCACTCATATATGGTACAGCAGGGCAGGTCTAGCTGAAGAGGAGTTACTGGGATGGGTTGTTTGTGGCACTTACTACAGCCACCAGAGTGGGTTGGTAATCAGTGCAGGGCAGGTTCCAGTAGGCTGTGCCTGTGCTGCTTGGTGGTGTGATGTCAAGCGCACAGTGCAGGTAGGCAGGGTGCAGCAGTAAGATTGTTACGTGTGGAGCCAAGATGGATATGGGAGAGAGGAGAGAGGAACAGGAGCTAAAAACATACAAACAAACAAAAAAGAATGCTAGGGGAACTTGCTGTTGGAATGGAGAGATGAGAGACTATGAAATAGAGAGAAACAGAAAGGGGAAGAGGAAGAAAAGAAAAGAATGAATAAATAAAAATAGGAAAGGTTAAAGAACCACAAAGTTCCCAGGGATCCCACCGGTGCAGCTATGGGCTTTGGGAAGTCGCTCTCAGGTGTTGCAATACAGCCTGGCTAGAAGGCGTAGAGGTATACAACGCCTGGTATTCAGGGATCAGAAAGAGAAGGAAGATATAGAGGGAAGATAAACTGAGCAATGAAGAAAGACAAAAAGGGAAAAAGAAGAAAAACAAAACAAAACAAATTAAAAAAGAAAAAAGAAAAGAACAAGAAAGGCCCCTCCAAAAAAACAGAAGAAAAAAAAACCAATGAAAAAAGAAATGCTCTCAGGGATCCCTCTGCGTGTCTGTGGAAGCTGAAGGGGAGTTCTTTGCCACGCAGCTCTGCCTGGCCAGAAAGGGCTCCCAACTCAAGAAAAGGAAAAGAAAACAAATAAACAATTCAAAATGAACAAACGAACAAAAGCCCCGGGATCACACCAGCGCAGTAGCCCAGGCCGGGAAGCAGCTCCACACTCAAATGGAGCTCTGCAGCTCCTCAGGAAGAAGCAAAGATGCTGTACAGAGTCAGGCACTTGAGCAAAAAGAGGGGGAGGCGGCGAGAGGCAAGCAAGAAATCAAAAGAAGCAGGAAAAAAAAAAAAAAAATCAACACTAGCAGCCAACAAATGGCACTCAGAGAGCCAGCCAGTGTGGGCTGGTGTTTCTGGACAAGAGACTGTGTCCACGGGAGGCAGAGGAGGCTGATTGTGGGTGATGAAAGGTAGAGAGTGGGAAAGCATATATCACAAATTGCCGTGCTCTGCAGCCCCTCAGGAAGAAGCAAAGATGGCGCACGGAGCGAGGCACTCGAGCAAAAGGAGGGGGAGATGGCCAGAGGCAAGGAAGAAATCAAAATAAGTGGAAAAAAGCAACACCAAAAGCCAACAAATGGCACCAAGAGAGCCGCCCGCTTGGGTGTGTGGAATCCAAGCAGCCAGGGCTTCCAGGTCAAGAGACCATGGCCACGGGAAGCAAAGCAGTCGAGTTGGGGTGAAGAGGGGTGGAGGATGGGAAAGCACACACCACAAATCACCGGTTGTTTTGTCTCCTGCTGGAAGCTCCGTGAGGCTGCTTTCTTGTACCCCCACTTGCTGGTCTCCGATAGGAGTCCAAGATGGTGGATCCACGCTGCGTTAGCTGGTAGGGGACCTCTGCATGAATCTCTCCTCGCTCTCCATTCTCTGTCAGTTTTCTCACTCCATTTGGTGCTTGGCTGAGTTCTTTATCTCTTCATTTGATGTTTTAGGGTTCAGGATTGTTGTATTCTCTGTTCGGCTTAGTTTTTCGGATCTTTGCTGTGGAGGGATGGCGTGGTGCTTCTGCCTAGAGTGCCATTTTGCCAGAACTCCATATTCTTTAGTTTTTTTTTTTTTTTTAATATTCAAAAATATAAAAATGCTTCTTAGCTCTTGTAGGCTGTACAAAAACAGGACATGGTCCAAATTTTGCCCACAGGTCATTGTTTGCCCATGCTTTATTTAAAGGGTTAACTTTCTAAAAGGGGACTTGGAATTTAACAAAGTCCTAAGCTCTCAGGTAAAGCTCTCTCAGCAGAACTTCAGGCTTGAGTAATTATTAGGAGAATAAGAAGACATCTGTCATTTCCCAATCCCTAAAGTCATGTCAAAAAGTTTAAGAAATATACAAATAAAACTCTTGACCTAGTCTATTCTTTGTTTATTTTGTCAGAGCAGAATATAGAATTAAAAAAGAAAAAACTTCTTGGCATCGAGTAGACTTAGACTCATAGCTACCCTATAGGACAGAGCAGAACTGCCCCATAGGGTTTCCAAGGAGCGCCTGATGGATTCAAACTGTTGACCTTTTGGTTAGCAGCTGTAGCTCTTAACCACTACACCACCAGGGTTTCCAGAATATACAATAGGCACCTACTATCACAGATAACACTGATTAATCTGGTTTACCAAAGGTATGGCTTTCATGAGAAAAGGTATTTTAATTATTATCTTACAAATTAGGGATTTGGGATATGAAAACGTTAGAATTAACTAAGCCTGTTTATAGTTGAGAATTATCCAGATGATGATAGTGCTTCTTTGGTAAAAACCTACATGGTTTCCCAATATCGAGAAGTAACCCAACAGCATCTATTAAAGAAATATATTTCATCTTGCAGCACTAGACAAGTGCATTTCTCCATTTAGTCTTCCATACAATCCTTTAGTTGTTTTTCTGGCCTTCCCTGGAGACTAAGAAATTTCCTCTGCTTCCATCCAGCATCCGTAAGTCAGACAGACAAAACTCTGTATTCTCTGTGAAACTTGTTAGCTGTGTGATCTTGGGCAAATAACTTAACATCTCTGAGGCCCAAATGCCTTGTCAGAAACATGGATATAAAATTACCTATTTCATTATGAAGTTGGGAGGCTTAAAGAATATATGAAAAACACTAGCACTGTGCTGGAGTTCCTGGGTGGCACAAAGAGTTAATGTACTGTACTGCTGAAAAATCAGCCACTGAATACCCTATGGAGCATAGTTCTACTCTGATGCTGATGGAGTCGCCATGAGTCAGACTCGACTAGATGGCAACTGGTTAGCACTGTACCTGGCATGTACTGTATGTTCACTAAAAGATAACTGCTATAATTATATTTCCCATGTTGTATTTCTCCTCTTAGCCAACTGTAAGCTCCCTCAGGTCTAGAATGTGTATTATTCATCTCTATATCCCCAGGGTCTGGCACATAGCAGGCCTCAGTCAACATACGTTGAACTAAACAAAACCATCATATATGCCTACACCCATTAGAAAGGCTCCTAATAGCTTTACTGATACATTTTCTCAACTGTACTTAAAGAAGCAATACTTTAGACTAGTTATATTGGAATTGTCCTCAAAAATTCTGAGTCACTCTACTTATATCAAGAATAGGAAAAAAAAGTTGCAAATGACCATAGGGCACCTGAAATTGGGTCACTGCTTGAATAACGCTTTATTATTGGTGGATTAAAGTTGAACCAGTCCCCTAATTTCAGCTTTAACTTCTGTATGTCAGAGTCAGGACTACTTAGGGATAAACTTTTAAAATGATGATACTTTGATTTAGTATTAGACTTTTACCCTTCCGTGCACTTTGCCACCTATTATTTTCTTTTAGCCTCACAACGAGCCCAAGAGGGAGAGCAATTTTACAGATGAGCAAATAGCAGCACAGCAGGTTAAGTGACGGCAAGAGAGTCACAGTGATTTTAATAGCAGAGCTGGGGCTCTCAGATAGGCTTCAGATGCCCAGTTCTGCACTCGTCGCCTGGGACCAGGGTGTCCCCCTTTCCAAATTCATGGGACACAGATGCTGGAGGAACTGATGCCAATGCCAGCTTAGTGCTGTTCAAGTCCTGCTGGGCATTCAAGAAATACCTGGGAAAGAAAGGAAGGGAGAAAGAGAGGGAGGAGGGAAAGAGACAAGGAGGGAGAGACGAAGAGAGGAAAGAGGAGGGAAGGAAAGAAGGAACTACATTGTAAGGAAATTTTCCTTTTGTGTCTGGAAAATCACAATGAGAGAGTTATTCAGACATTTTAGTTGTTACCTCATCTGCCTTCAGAGCTTTATAGTTAAGTCTCAGTTAGAGTCATATTAGGACTGTTGAGCTACATGTGCTGGACAAATTTTTTGACGAGTGCAGAACTGGGAGTCTGAAGCCTATCTGAGAGCCCCAGCTCTGCTATTAAAATCACTGTGACTCTCTCCCAGTCACTTAACCTGCTGTGCTGCTATTTACCAACCTTGCTAGCCAGCTAAAGACACTCAAAAAAAAATTGTTGATTCATTGTTGTTTTTTAAAGGCCAAATTTACGATTTCTAACTAAAGAGTCTCTGTCCCTATATACAACAAAGTCATTCAGAATGACTAAGTCCAATAGATGGTACTGACAATGTATCATTTTTATCTGAATAGTACTTTATCATTTACAAAGCTCCTATACCAGAAGATCTTTATCTTTCTTCTGTCATGAATCCCTTTGAGAAACAGATGAAAACTGTGAACTTTATTCCCAGAAAAAATGTATTATGCCCGTACACAGACACAAGTTTACATACAATTTGGGGGAAAGGGAAGTTCTCATACATTTTTCAGCAGGATTTCATGGGAACCATTTAAAAATTTATCATTTATAAATTATACCACTTAATACCAACAACAGCTTTGTGAGATATGTAAGTAGATACTATTTATCCCATTTTGCACATGAGAAGATTAATAACTTAGAAACTGAAGTGACTTATCTAAGGGAAAAAGTTAATTAGGTAGAAGTAATACTAGCTCTCCTAACTCCTGGCCTGAAGATTGCTCCCTCTATCAAGGTGCCCAGGTTATAGGGGAAGGCATAAAAATTGTCCCAGGCAATGATTTGACCTCTCAGAATATCAGTCAGTTCAAGAAAGGGACAGCCTCCCTCTTCCCTGTAGCAAATGCTATTCAAAACATTGCTCTGTAATATTCTAGAGGGGCCCTTTTGGCACAGTGGTTAAGCTTTTGGATGCTAACCCAAAGTGCTTCAGTTGCAATCCACAGCCACTCCTTGAACATTTCAACAATCACCCCAAACTGCCTTGCTCCAAAGTCCTAACTGAAATGCTGATGATGGATATACATACCCATCAACTTTGAATTCATAACCACTTAATTCTGTATGAGTGATGGAAACGTTTTTCAAAAGTTAAATAAAAGTGTTAAAGGAGATCAACACTATAAGAGTAAGAGGTAGGCTGTGGGAGTACAGAGAAGGTAGTTGAGCAATAATCTAGGTAGGAGATATGGTGGCTTGGGCTGGGGTGGTCGTTGTGGAGTGCAGAGTCATGGTCAGATTCTGCTTATTCTTTCTGTAAAGGTAGAGCAAATTGTTTGTTGTTGATGAATGATTGTGTGAGCAAAACGGAACAAAGATGTCTCCAAGTTTTAGGGCTGAGCAATTGAAAGATTTGAATTGGCATTAATTAATTAATATGAGCAAGAAGGAATCTGGAGTTCATTCTTGGACATGTTAAGTTTATGTCTGTTAGACACCCAAATGGCGATGTCTAAGAGATAGTTGATACACGTTTAATTCTGGAGTTCTGAGAAGAGGTCCAGCCTGGGCATAAACATCTGGGGCTTGTGGTGTATAAATGGTACTTAAAGCCATGAACTGGATGAGATCACCAGATGAGTGAATGCAGATAGAGAAGTAGTCTGAGCAATCCAATGGTAAGAAGTTATTGGTCTCTACTGGAAGCATCTTGAGACATGTGCACAGGTGTAAAACAATTACTGTGACCAGGGAAATGCTGTATTCTGATGACTGGAGGCCTGGTTTATACGTATCTGAAGTAATCACTATGGCAAAAATGGTGGGATTAATCAGGTTTAGACCAATCAGGGGCCACCTCTCAAATGTATGGGTGGTGGGATGAGGTAGTGAGAACAAACCCACCCAAACCACATGACTATACAGAAAAAGTAAAACAGTAAAACATATGTCTTTAAGCTATCTGTTGTTCCTTTGAAAGCCTGGACTTTGACATTAAGCAAATCTGCTTTTAAAATTTTGGCACTGCCACCAACAGTATGATCTTAGGAAAGTTACCGAACTTCTTAAACCTGTTTCCTTATTTGTAAAATAAGAATAATATGTCCTCCTAGCTTCAGAGATTGCTGGAAATAATCAACTGAGTTCTCACATACGAAGTGCTTGATGGGATATCTGATACATAGCAAATGTTCAAAAATATCAACTAATATCGTCTGTGTTAGCCTGGATTCCCTAAAAAGTACAACCTGAAACAGACTCATGTGCAGGTAATTAATTGGGGAGTAATTCCAAGAAAGAGAAATACATGAAAGATGCAAGGCAATATTAGTATTGGTTATCACTGCAAATGACAGGGGACAGATTGCACAGGACCTTCTGAAGTACCTTATAAAATGTGCCTCAGAATTGTATGTCCTGGATGACAACAGGAGCAAGCATTTATCTATCAGCTCCTGTTCTGATTGGTCGAAGACACCTCTTCTTAAATGTTCTACATCCTACTTTGGTGGGTAGCATCTGGGGTCCTAAAAGCTTGTGAGCAGCCATCTAAGATACGTCTACTGGTCCCACCCCATCTGGAGCAAAGGTGAATGAAGAAAACCAAAGACACAAGGGAAAGATTAGTTCAAAGGACTAATGGACCACAACTACCAGAGCCTCCACCAGACTGAGTCCAGCACAACTAGATGGTGCCCAGCTACCACCACTGACTACTCCGACAGGGATTACAATAGAGGGTCTCAGACAGAGTGAGAGAAAAATGTAGAAAATATTCAAACTCACAAAAAAAAAAAAAAAAAAAAAAAAACACTTACTTGTCTGACAGAGACTGGAGAAATCCTGAGAGTGTGGCCCTCAGACACCCTGCTAACTCAGTACTGAAGTCATTCCTGAAGTCTACCCTTCAGCCAAATATTAGACAGGTGTATAAAACAAACAATAACACGTGTAGTTCAACCATGTATACTAGACTAAGCCCAAAAGCAAAGACAAAAAGCCGGGAAGAGACAGGAAAACTAGATAAATGGAAATGAGGAACCCAAGGTAAAGAAGATGAGAGTGTTGACACATCACAAGGTTGGCAAACAATGTCACGAAACAATTTGTGTACTAATTGTTTAAGGAGAAACTAATTTGCTCTATAAACTTTCACCTAAAGCAGAATTAAATAAAAAAAGGGTGGGGCCAAGGTGTAGAGTAGTCAGAAGCTTCTGGTGGTCCCTCTTACAACAAAGACCTGAAAAAACAAGTGAAACAGACTATGTATGACAATCTAGGGTCCCTTAACATCAAAGGCAAAGTTGAGGAATCAGACTGAGTGGCAGGGGAGGGAGAGATGGTACAGAAGCAGCGAGGAGTTGCCAGACCTGACCCAGTGGGAGCCAGAGCACTTCAGGCTGGATCAGCTCCTCTGCACAGTGATGCAAGCAGTGGCACTCAGAAGACATTTTCCACATAGGGAGAGATCCACATCAGAGAGTCTACTCAGCCATCCAGAACCAGTGAGAAGCAGCGCTCGATCAGCAAAAGGTAAGTACTTGCGTCTGGCCTACCGCGCAGATAAAAAAACACCCCAGTTTGGGAAAAGCATCTCGCCCATGTACCTCCCTGCTCCCTGCTCTGCACCCTGTGTGGGATGGCTTAGCGATTGCCAAGTTCCCTGGGCTGGAACTAGCACCCATCACACGTCCTGAGCCATTCTTCCAGCTTTGGAGAGGGAACAAATTAACAGACAGGGGAAACAATAGTCTGCTGGCTTCCCTAAGCCAGGAACTCAGGGTAGGCACAGCTCCTTTGCCTAGGCACAGGCATAAGAGAACCATGGACTCTGAGGGCCTTTCACCCCTGCATGGACTTGTGTGGGCCCATTTCAAAAGCATAGGCCCTCATTACCACAATACAACTGGGTATATACCTGAAGTCTAAACTCAACTGTTTCAGCTGTGCTGTGTTGTGTTCATGACATTTGACACTGCTCTGCCCATTAAGCAGGGCCTTCACCTACCCAAGTCAAGGGCCTGAGGACTGGTGGCTCCACTGACCCCACCTAGCCACTTAGCCACCTATGACATGGGTCCAAGAATAAATGGTGCACCCCAGTCCTTACAGCCAACAGCACTGGGTGCTCTTAGTCCAGCTGCAAAACCCACCCACCTATGCACTCTAGGGGACAGGAAGACACTTTCCTCCCAGACACTCAGGGGCAGCTGTCAGCCTCCTGACTTGCTCAGCATGTGACTCCCTGGCAGCCAGATACCTGTGCCTACACCAATCACCCATGCCTTTCTAGGACTGTAGGTGAGAGCCTGCATCACACACTTGGTGACTGACTACCTAGACAGCTGAGCTGAATCCATACAAGAATAGTAAACAGAATCCTGTGCTCACATACTTAGCAACGGATCTAATCACCTGGTGATAGGACGTTAGAGCTTCAAAGGTGCCAATAATCAAACTAGTTCACACAAGCAGCCTATTTGGGCATATCGAAACAAAACAAAATAAGAAGCAAGGACAAAGTAAGCAAACATAAAATAAATAAATTTAATAACTTATTGATGGCATGGAGACAACATTTAATATCAAATCACATAAAAAGGCAGACCATGATAGCTTCAGCAAGCTCCCAAAATAGAGAATCAAAAAATTTTCCAGAGGAAGAGAATTTCTTGGAATTACCAGAGGTGGAATACAAAAGAATTACATACAAAACTCTTCAAGAGATAAGGAAATAAATGATTCAAAATGCAGACCAAGCTAAGGAACACACAGACAAAGTAATAGAAGATCTCAAGGTTATTTAAGAGTATAATGACAAATTTAGTAGACTGCTAGAATCCACTGAAAGACAGCAATCAGAAACCCAGAAGATTAACAATAAAATTTCAAGATCAGACAACTAGATAGAAAGCCGTAGGAGCAGAATTAAACCAAAAGAAGTCAGAACTAGTGAGATTGAAGATAAACCACCTGACACCAACTTATTTGAGGAAAAATCAGATAAAAGAATTTTAAAAAACTGAAGAAACTCTAAGAATTATGTGGGACTTTATCAAGAGGAATAACCCACAAGTGATTGAAGTACAAGAACGGGGGGATAATAGAAAATACAGAGAGAATTGTTGAAGATTTATTTGCAGAAAACTTCCCTGATATCGTGAAAGACGACAAGATATCTAAATAAGATGCTCATCAAACCCCACATAAGGGAGATCCCAAAAGAAAGTCACCAAGACATATTATTATCAAACTCGCTAAAACCAAAGATAAAGAGAGAAATTTAAGAACAACTAGGGATAAACAAAAAGTCATCTACAAAGGAGAGTCAGTAAGACTAAGCTTGGACTACTCAGCAGAAACCATGCAGGCAAGAAGGCAAAGGGATGACATACATAAAGCCTTGAAGAAAAAAAATTGCCAGTCAAGAATTATATATCCTGCAAAACTGTCTCTAAAATATAATGGCAAAATTAGGGCATTATCAGATAAACAGAAGTTTAGGGAATTTGCAAAAACCAAACCAAAATTACAAGAAATACTAAAGGGAGTCTTCCAGTAAGAAAATCAATAACATCAGAAAACAAACCAAGACTAGAACACAGGACACTCAACCAGATATCAGCCCAGATAAGGAAGTCACAAAAATAAATCAAAGCTAAAACACTGAGATGTAATATGTAAAAGATGACAACATTAAAACAAAAACAGGGACTAAAAAAAATGTAGGTATAGATTTTTCATACAGAGAGGAAGTCAAGCCAATATAAATAAATAAAAGACTGGTTTAAACGTAGAAAAATAGAGGTAAATATTAAGGTAACTACAAAGGAAACTAATAGTTCTACAGATCAAAATAAAAAACAAGAAAAATATATACATTAAGCAGATACAAAATCAACAACAATGAAAATGATGATAAGAAAATACATAAAGAAAAACGACTCAGTGCAGAAAAGTAAGTGCAATAAAGAAACTATCAACAACACACAAGAAAGACATCAAAATGAAGGCACTAAACTCATAGCTACCAATAATTATGCTGAATGTAAATGGACTAAATGCATCAATGAAGAGACAGAGAGTGGCAGATTGGATTAAAAAAAACAAAACTCAATTCATCTTTATGCTGCCTACAAGAGACACATCTTAGACTTAGAGACACAAACAAACTAAAACTCAAAGGATGGAAAAAAATATATCAAGAAAACAACACTCAAAAAAGAGCAGGAGTGGAAATATTAATCTCTGACAAAATAGACTTTAAAGTAAAATCCACCATGAAGGGTAAGAAGGACACTATATATGATTAAAGGATCAAGACACCAGGAGGATATAACTATAATAAATATTTACACACACAATGACAGGGCTCCAAAATACATAAAACAAACTCTAACAGCATTGAAAAGAGAGATAGACAGCCCCACAATTGTAGTAGGAGAATTCAACACACCACTTTCCGCAAGAACAGAACATCCATAAAGAAGCTCAATAAAGACACAGAAGATCTAAATGTTACCATCAACCAACTTGATCCCACAGACATAGACAGAACACTCCACCCAACAACAGCCAAGTATACTTTCTTTTCCAACACACATGGAACATTCTCTAGAATAGACCACATATTAGGCCATAAAGCAGGCCTTAACAGAATCCAAAACATCGAAATATTACAAAGCATCTTTTCTGACCATAAAGCCATAAAAGTAGAAATCAATAACAGAAAAAGCAAGGGAAAAAAATCAAACACATGGAAACTGAACAACGCCTTGCTCAAAACTCCTGGGTTATAGAAGAAATTAAGGATGGAATAAAGAAATTCATAGAATCAAACGAGAATGAAAGCATGTCCTACCAGAACCTTTGAGACACAGCAAAAGCAGTACCCACAGGTCAGATTATAGCAATAAATGCACACATTCAAGAAGAAGAAAGGGCCAAAATCAAAACATTAACCCTACAACTCAAACAGCTAGAAAGAGAGCCCCAAAAGTAGCCCCAGGGCGCCAGAAGAAAGGAAATAATAAGAATTCGAGCAGAATTAAATGAAATAGAGAATAGAAAAACAATTGAAAGAGTTAACAAGACAAAGGATGGTTCTTTAAAAAGAACAACAAAATTGATATACCATTGGCCAAAGTGACAAAAGAAAAATAGGAGAGGAAGGAAATAACCCGTATAAGAAATGAAATGGAAGATATCACAACAGATTCAACTGAAATTAAAAGAATCATAACAGAATACTATGAAAAATTGTACTCTATGAAATTTGAAAACCCAGAGGAAATGGACAAATTTCTAGAAACACACTACCTACCTAAACTAAGACAAACAGATATAGAACAGCTAAATAAACCTGTAACAAAAGAAGAGATTGAAAAGGTAATTAAAAAACTCCCAACAAAAAAAAAAAAATCCCTGGCCTGGACGGTTTCCCTGGAGAATTCTACCAAACTTTCAGAGAAGTGTTAATACCACTACTACAAAATGTATTTCAGAGCATAGAAAAGGATGGGATACTCCCAAACTCATTCTACCAAGTCAGCATAACCCTGATATCAAAACCAGGTAAAGACACCATATAAAAAGAAAATTACAGACAATATCCCTCATGAACATTGACACAAAAACCCTCAACAAAATTCTAGCCAAGAGAATTCAGCAGCATTTAAAAAATATAATTCACCATGATCAAGTGGGATGTATACCAGGTATGCAGGGATGGTTCAACATTAGAAAAACAATCAATGTAATCCATCACATTAATAAAACAAAAGATAAGAGCCACATGATCTTATCAATCGATGCAGAAAAGCCATTTGACAAAGTCCAACACCCATTCATGATAAAAAGTCTCAACAAAATACGAAAAGAAGGGAAATACCTCAACATAATTAAGGACATTTATACAAAGCCCAACAACCAACATCATCCTAAATAGAGATAGCTTGCAAACATTCCCCTTGAGAATGGGAACCAGACAAGGATGCCCTTTATCACCACTCTTATTCAGCATTGTGCTGGAGGTCCTAGCCATAGCAATTAGGCTAGAAAAAGAAATAAAGCACATCCAAATTGGTAGGGAAGAAGTCAAAGTATCTCTATTTGCAGTTGATATGATCTTATACATAGAAAACCCCAAAGAATCCACAAGAAAACTACTGGAACTAATAGAAGATTTCAGCAAAGTATCAGGATACAAGATAAACATATAAAAATCAGTGGGATTCCTCTACGCCAACAAAGAGAATCTCCAAGAGGAAATCACCAAATCAATACCATTTACAATAACCCCCAAGAAGATAAAATACTTTGAAATAAATCTAACCAGAGAGGTAAAAGACCTATACAATGAAAACTACAAGACACTACTGCAAGAAACCAAAAGAGACCTGCAGAAGTGGAAAAACATACCTTGCTCATGGATAGAAAGACTCAACATTGTGAAAATGTCTGTTCTACCCAAAGCGATCTGCAGATACAATGCAATCCCGATCCAAAATCCTACGGCATTTTTTAATGAGACGGAGAAACAAATCACCAACTTCACATGGGAAGTAAAGAGGACTTGCATAAGTAAAGCATTACTGAAGTAGAACAAAGTGGGAGGCCCCACACTACCTGATTTTAGAACCCATTATAACCGCCACAGTAGTCAAAACAGCCTGGTACTGGCACAACAACAGATAGATAGATGAATGGAACAGAACTGAGAATCCAGACGTAAATTCATCCACCTATGAGTAGCTGGTGGAGTAGTGGTTAAGTGCTATGGCTGCTAACCAAAAAGGTCAGCAGTTTGAATCCACCAAGCACTCTTTGGAAACTCTATGGGGCAGTTCTACTCTGTCCTACAGGGTTGCTATGAGTTGGAATCAACTCACCGGCAATGGTAATAGTAACAAAAAATGAGCAGCTGATATTTGAAAAAGGCCCAAAGTCCATTAATTGGGGAAAAGGCAGTCTCTTTAACAAATGGTGCTGGCATAACTGGATATTCATCTCCAAAAAACTGAAACAAGACCCTTGCCTCACACCATGCACAAAAACTAACTCAAAATGAATCAAAGGCCTAAATATAAAATTGAAAACAATAAAGATCATGGAAGAAAAAATAGGGAAAATGCTAGGAGCCCTAATACATGGCATAAACAAAATACAAACCATAAATAACAATGCACAAACACCAAAAGAGAAACTAGATAACTGGGAGCTCCTAAAAATCAAACACTTAAGCTCGTCAAAAGATTTCACCAAAAGAATAAAAAGACAACCTACAGACTGGGAAAAAACTTTGGCTATGGCAAATACGATCAGCATCTAATCTCTAAAATCTACTAGATACTGCAAAATCTCAACAACAAAAAGACAAATAACCCATTTAAAAAATGGGCAAAGGATATGAACAGGCACTTCACCAAAGAAGACATTCATGTGTCTTTTAGCCACATGAGGAAATACGATCACTAGCCATTAGAGAAATGCAAATCAAAACTACATGAGATACCATCTCACTCCAAAAAGGCTAACATTAATCCAAAAAAACACAAAATAATAAATGTTGGAGAGGTTGTGGAGAGACTGGAACACTTCTACACTGTTGGTTGGAATGTAAAATGGTACAACCACTTTGGAAATCAATTTCGTGCTTTCTTAAAAAGCTAGAAATAGAAGTACCATATGATCCAGCAATCCTGCTCCTTGGAATATATCCTAGAGAAATAAAAGCCTTCACACGAATAGATATATGCACGCTCATGTTCATTGCAGCACTGTTCACAATAGCAAAAAGATGGAAACATCCTAGGTGCCCATCAACGGACAAATGGATAAACAAATTATGGCACATTCACACAATGGCATACTATGCAATGATAAGGAATAAGGATGAATCCATGAAACCTAACATGGAAGAATCTGGAAGGCATTATGCTGAGTGAGTTTAGTCAGTCACAAAAGGACAAATATTGTATAAGATCACTAGTATAAGAACTCAAGAAAAGGTTTAAACACAGAAGAAATCATTATTTGATGGTTATGAGGTTGGGGAGGGAGGGAGAGGGTTATTCACTAACTAGATAGCAGACAAGAATTGTTTTAGGTGAAGGGAAGGACAGCACATACTACAGGGGAAGTCAGCACAACTGGACTAAACCAAAGCTAAGAAGTTTCCTGAATACAACCAAACACTTTGAGGGACAGAGTAGCAGTCGCGGAGTTCTGGGACCATAGCTTCAGGGGACATCTAGGTCAACTGGCATAACAAAGTGTATTAAGAAAGTGTTCTGCATCCTACTTTGGTGAGTGGCGTCTGGGCTCTTAAAAGCTAGCGAGCCGCCATCTAAGACGCATCAATTTGTCCCAACTCACCTGGAGTAAAGCAGAATGAAAAATACCAAAGACAAAAGCAAAGTATTAGCCCAAGAGACAGAAAGTGCCACATAAACCAGAGACTGCATCAGCCTCAGACCAGAAGATCTAGATGGTGCCTGGCTGCCACCAATGACCGCTGTGACAGGGGACAAAACAGAGTCCCTGATGGAGCAGAAAAAAAGTGGGGTGCAGAACTCAAATTCTAGTAAAAAGACCAGACTTAATGGTTTGGCAGAGACTGGATGAACCCCAGAAGGCATGGCCCCTGGACTCTCTGTCAACCCAGAACTAAAACTATTCCCAAGGCCAACTCTTGAGACAAAGAATAGACTGGACATAAAATGATCCTCATGAAGAGTGTGCTTCTTAGCTCAAATAGATTCAAGAAACTAAATGGCAGCTTCTGTCTGGAGGTGAGATGAGAAGGCAGAGAGGGTCAGGAGATGACTGAATGGACAGGAAATCAGGGGTGGAAAGGAGGAGTGTACTGTCGCAGTATAGGGAGAGCAACTAGGGTCAGATAACAATGTATGTATAAATATTGTATGAGAAACTAACTTGAATTGTAAACTTTCACTTAAAGTAAAACAATAAAAAAGGAAATAAAAACAAAGACACTACTTCTTTTACTACCTTAACTCCCTCACACTTCCAGACGTGAAAAGCTTAAGTATCAAGTGGTTCTCGTGGGTATTCCATACTATGAATTCAAATAAGACCCAGGGCATGAAGCAAGAGGCAAGTGGCATAGGCCAAGGTTAGGCACTCTCAGATTGCCCTGTGGCAAAGCTGATTGAAGCCCATGTGAGACTGGTCCCTGCAAAAGTGGCTGTGAAGAGGTGGGGCCAAGAAGCTATTAAAAAAAAAAAAAAATTGCTGTGAAGTCAATTCTGACTCACAGGGACCCTATAAGACAGATTAGAACTTCTCCATAGGGTTTCCAAGGAGCAGCTGGTGGATTTGAACTGTTGACCTTTTGGTTAGCAGCCGAGCTCTTGATGAGCTCAAAAGAGGTTTCTGATAATCACTATTATTATTATTACTACATATCCTTGATAAATCCTTATTTCAGAAATTATTATCTATGGCTCTTTCTCCACTAGATTTTGAGCTCCTGAAATGTAGGACTAATTTATTTTCATACCTATAACTGAGTGTTTTGTACATAGAACACAGTCAATATTTGCTGTACTAAAATGAATAAACGTGATATGAAGAAAGGCAAAACGTTTACGTGTGCAAATTTATAATTTGAAATATATGTGTCTTGTGTACATGTGTGTATGCTCTTTCACCTATACTTTTTTTCTCTACTAGCATTTCAAAGGCAGAATTTGGTGTTAAAGTCTTAGCTGTCTTATTTCCTTTTGCCTTATGCTAAAACAATAACAACAGCAGCAACAAAACTCTGATTTTGTACAAGGAGCAATAAGACTCTGAAAAATTTTCTTTCTTTTTCTCTAATTGCTTCCCCAGCTACCTTTCCTAGATTAGGCATTAGTAGTGGGAGGGGCACAGCTCAGTTGGTTGTGCAGAGCTGAGCTCCTCTGAGCTTCATTACGGACTCAGTAAGAAGACGGCTGCGGTCAGAAGCCCCTTCTGCATCCCCCTCACTGCTCAGTAAGTCTCTCTCACAAGTGAAGAGGTCAGACTACTTTCAAGCCCCTGTGTTGGCTGACTCATTCACATGCTCTCACTTTTCACCCTGGTTAAATGGAATTGCATTGTCCTGGATAAATAAGGCCTGATTATATTTTACCTCGGCTAGATCTACTCAGCATTTTCCCGCATGTGAACATGTTTTTATTATTTTCAGTAACCATATGAACCATATGCAAAGATAATGTAAGGATAATGGGCAAGGTCAGCCTTATATATAGACAAAGTAAGTCAATACCCACGTTGCATAATTGAAGGTCAAATCCTTCCCACAATTAATGCTTGAAAAGTCCATAATTAGCATTTCTTTCCTCTCTCTCTGCTAATAGTTTCCTTCCCAGCGCATTTTCTTTTAGAAAGATTAACTTGTTTGAGGGGAATGAGATTTAGCACACTCAGTCCCTAATATATTAATTTGATTTGCTTGGTCAGGTGCTGGCAGAGATAGGCATTCTACCCCTGATGGGGGAGATAGACCAGTGAAGGCCAAAGGTCCCTAGGGTGGGCTAGAAAACCTGTTGTTGTTGGTTGGTTGTTGCCATCCAATCATCTCTGACTCATGGAGACTTTATGTATAACAGAAAGAAACATTGCCCTGTCCTGTTGCATCTTCATGCTCATTGTTATGTTTGTGGCTATTGTATCAATCCATCTCATTGACTATCTCCCTCATTTTCACTGAATCTCTGCTTTACCAACTATAATGTTATTCTTTAGTGATTGGTCTTTCCTGATGACATGTCCAAAGTAAAAGCATGTTGTTGTTACTGTTAGCTGCTGTCGAGTTGATTCTGACTCTAGTGACCCTATATGACGGTAGAACTGCCCCAAAGGGTTTTCTAGCTGTAATATTTACAGGAGCAAATCACCAGGTCTTTTCTCCTGGAGTGGCTGGTGAGTTTGAACTGCTGACCTTTTGGTTAGCAACTGAGTGCTTAACCATTGTACCATCAGGGTTCCTAAGTAAAGCCTAAAAAACCCATTGCTGTCGAGTCGATTCCAACACAGAGCGACCATATAGACAGAGTAGAACTGCCCCATAGGTTTTCCAAGGCTGCAGTCTTCACGGAAGCAGCCTCCACATCTTTCTCCCACAGAGCAGCTGGTGGGTTCAAATCATTTACTTTTTAGTTAGCAGCCGAGTGCTTAACCACTGTGCCACCAGGACTCCTATGTAAATCCTAGAGGGGATTAAAGACACATGAGGTTGCCATGAGTCTGAATTGACTTGACAGCAACTGTTTTTCTTTTTTTTTTTAATTTTTAAGGTAACAATTGACCAGCCAGTCATAAAGTGCAGGCCCTTCGTTTTCTGTGGTCCCAAGTAGCAAGTAGGTGCTCTCTTTGACCACAGAAGGCAGCATGGGCCAGGTGTGAACAACTGACTGAAGCCAAGAGAAGAATGCCACAGACAGATGCAAGCACCTGTCTTATCTATGTTCAATAACCCTCCCTGGATTTTGTTCTCCCTGATTAAAATTACATTAGAGTTATCTGATCTTATCACATTTCTTTAGAATGGCATTAACTCTTTGACAGGTCTATCACCTTTTACAAAAACAAAGCACTTAGCAATTTTAAGCACAATTTACAAATGAAATGCTCTGCCTCTAATTCTAAAGGCCTGTATCAGATTGTCCTTCAGAGAAGAAAGAAAATTAGTGTAAACAAAGGGGACTTTCTCTTTCTTTGCTCTCTGTGAATTGGACTAGACTGCCCAACCATAAAGCAAAGAAACCTGTCATCAGCTTCCCTTTTCTATGGAATTTCTCCCACTCTGCTGTCACCCTGTCTACCAAGTCTCCTTGCTTCCCTCTGCCTTTCTGCCTAAAGTCATCAGGAGCGGGAATTTGACTTTTGCTTTCGATTTAAGCCCCCATATTCCACCCACCACCACCACCTCAGTTATTTCTCATGGGGATTTACAATCTATCCTCATTTCTAATTGTGAAATGATTAGTTTCATGTCTGTTAAAAGCATTTCAGAGATTCTCACCAGTTAATCATTCAATCAACAACTATTTCTTGATCCCCACTAAAGTGCCCTTCTTTGGAGCACAGAGATGAAAATATAAGATTTTTTCCAGAAGATGCCCACAAACCAGGGGTAACTGTAAACATGTAATGGAAACACAATGTAATTAGGAGTTCCATAAAGTTGTGAGTGGAATGATTTTGCTAAGAGTACAGAGGTAGAGAGATACTGTCTGAGGAATCTGGAGATAATTTTCAAGGGAAGTAATATTTGACCAGTATCTTGTATGATGAGCAGGACTTCCATAAATTGAGAAGTTCATGGAGAAATGCATTTCTCTAGACTGGAGGAAGACCATACGCAAACCACAGAGGAGTTTAAAAGTGTTCTGTGTGTGGGAAAGAATGAAAAATGCAGGTGGCTGCAGGCTGCAGGTAGATGTAGTGAGAGTAGTAGAGGATGAGGCTGGAGAAGTATGTTGGGGTTAGAAGATGAAGAGTCTTACATGCTGTCAAAGAAAATCTCATACTTTGTTAAGAGTGAAAGAGTAGGAATTTTATTGAGCGATAATACAACTCGAGCTGGATAGCACTAAGTAAAAATACAAAGCACTCCATTGTTCAAGTGGAGAGAGGGGTCTTTATACATAGAGAGCAAAGGAAAGGTAGGGGGCTAATGATTGATTGTAGATGAGATCAGCTTCACCTTGAAGTCCTTTGAAATGTAAAGGTTGGCCACTTGGCTAGGAAAGAGTGAGTTACCACCTAGGTGAGTGGTGCCAGCTGGTTTCGTTATACATGATTTTTTTCAAGAACGTATTTTTTCCCGGGAACAAATTGTTTACATCTTAGCACATTCTTCCCAAGTGGTTTACATCCTGACATTTTGTTTCCTAGGAGTGCATGTTGGCCTCATCATTCTTATGTCTGACATGAGTGCCTCCAGTTTGAAACTTTTTCATTTATATTTCCCCCTTTTGATTGAGCCTCCACTTGGGGGTGCTGATCACCCACAATGGAGTAGCCTTTCTTCTGCAAGGAGTTTGTCTGTTTTCTTGAGAAGTTTTGGTTAATAAAAATTACTCTCTTCACCTTGCTGAGCTAATAGACCTCACCCTCAGGGTGAGTAGGTTTTATGGGGAACATCTTAATGAACAAGGCCACATTTGAGGAACATTTCTCAGTCAGGAGAGAATGATAGAGGTCAAGATGAAACGTACCCAAGGAGACAAAAGGGAGGTGATTAAACAACATGATTACTGGTGAAAGCTTGTGAGACTAGCATGATTTTATGGGAAGAGTCAAATGGTTTTCAAGTACAGCATTTCAGGAATAAAATGTGCTGAACTAAAGCAAAACAGCATTTTATGATTACAATAATATAAATGAAGAGAAATATAAAGATTCCAAAATAAGGTAGCAATTTTTTCCACCATCCACCCCAAGAGGAAAACTAATTATTTATAATCTCAGTTAAAGAAGTAACAGAATCATTAAGGTAAGATACTACAGAGTGTAATATTAGCCCTATTGTTAGGAATATAGACACAGCAATCAGATTTTTTTGTGGCACAGGTTCCCCCTTGGACTGCAGTGAGAATGTTAAGGGCCATTGTATTTTAGAGTATTATTTTATCATCCTTGTTATTTCAGTATTGATCTCTTGAATCCCATGGGCACTGTAATTAGTACAATTTGTAAATATTTGGTTAATATTTCTATATGTTCCATAACATCTTCAAGTCCTACTTGAGGTACAAATACTGCTGCTAAATGATCAAACCAATGAAACACTAATCAGACCATTGAGCTTTTAATATGGGTACATTAGCTGGTAAAGAGAGTTCAGTTAAAATATGCCCTTGAGTTCAGCTCAGGCTACAGGGCATCTTCCAATCCAGCCTGGTGGGAACCAGAGCCAAAATTTGGTTCCAGATAGCCAAAAGTTGTTATTAGGGGCTACCCAATAGATACCTGAGCATTGTAGCCAGTTGGTGAAAACCAATCAGTAACTTGTAAGGTTATAACTAATGCATATTAATACATTGGAAGCCATCCAATAGGTCTGTTTATGGCTGGGTTGTTCATATGGATGTGGTTAGATTGTTCCCAGCAAAGGGAAGCAACCTGACTTAACCTCCCTGCTGAGGAATTAACCAGACCAATCCATTTCACTTGTTGATATGGACCTACAATATGAAGAGTACTATTTTTAGGTTTGGAAAATTCTTTAGCTAGCTCTTCTTGGGCAGATTTATTTTGTAAAGTAAGAGTTGTGTTAAGACTAAAGCTTATGACCCAGGTTTTGTTGAGATCCAAAAAGAGGCCATTTATCAATGGATAAGTGCTTTACTGTAGTAATGAACTATTTCTCCATTGTTCTTGTATCCATAGATCAAGAGCAGCCCAGTCAGGTCCTTGTAGTGGAGAGACCTACCAGGGAAGGCCAGACTGATTTGAGGTTGTGATGGTATCACATGTCCAACAATTAAACCTTTTAAAATGGTGAGCATAAGCATCTGCCCAATTTAGGAAAACATTAGAAGAGGCATGAATGTAGCAAAGATAAAAAGAAAAAAAGATAAAGAGGTGTATTTTCAGGTCTGGTCCAAGGTCTTAGGTCAGCCATCTGCCTCAGATGTCATTTGCTTCTGGCCACAGGGGTGTTTAAACATGTCCTTCAATTCTCCAGTGGGTTGGCTGTCAGTCCAAATGGGAGTCTTAGCTTTTCTTTTAACAGTAACAAATGAATCCAACATTTTAGTCCCTCTAATTTTACTGCACATAGATTGGTGAGGAGGACTAAGTATAGTCCATTCCAACGAAGTTATGAGTCTTTTATTTGATGTCTCTTCCAATATACATATTCTCCTGGTATGATGTTAGGCAGACTCTGGGAGTCTAGTTTATGTTCAACAAAGGCTTCTCTAACTTGTGAAAGATATTCTTTAGAATATGGGATTAAACACTGGCAACATCTCAGTAATTCAAATTGAAGAGTATTAGGGTCAGTGCAGGTAACATAAGGAGGGACCATGGTCTTCCAGTAATTACTTTATAGGGGGTAAGTTTGAGAGATCCAAATTGAGTGGACCTCATATTTAAAAGAACTAAAGGAAGGACCTTAGATCAGGATAAATTTAAAGTTTCACAATGCTTTGCTATTCAGGTCTTTATTATTCCATTTGTTCTCTCTACTAGACCAAGAGACTGAGGATGATAGGGACAATGTAGCCTTTGACAAATGGGAAAAATTCAACACAGTTCTTGGATGACTTGACCTCTAAAATGAGTTGTCCAATCACTACAGTTTTTGGTGCTCTCCAGGTGAGTATGATGTTTTCAAGAAGTTTCTTTGCTACAAAGGCCATAATAGCATGACAGCAGTGGAGGGACTCCACTCAATGCAAAAATCTACAAATCATTACTAATAAATATTTGTAACCATTTGAGGGTGGAAGCTGAATAAAATCTAGCTGTCATTCAAGCATAGGTTTGAAAAGTAAAGAGTATTGTCCAGGTAGGACTTTAAGGTATTTTCTGGGATTATAGTGAGGACAAATAGGGTAATGAGTGGCAATATATTCAGCAGCCTCAAAAAATATTTCCTAGCAGTATTTTTGTAAAGTCTCAGTCATTTTATCTCATCCCATGTGGGAATCTTCATGTAAGGCTCATGTCATAGGAACATGCAGGAAATTGGGTAAGATGATTTTCTTATTAGGCCCAGTCCACAATTTAGTGGCAGAATCTTGATAACAGCCTACCTTTTTCCATTTTTTAATTTCGTCGATTTGGGTTAACTGTTGGTGTTTTGAAAGTTTTTTCTAAAGTTAATTCATGGAGGCTGGAGTTATTAATAGACAAATTTGGGGAGTCCCTTCCTTTATCATAAGTGCAGAAATAACTTGAGAGGCAGCTTGTTTGGTTGCCATATCAGCAAGATAGTTTCCTCTAATTTCCTCAGACTGGAGTACTCCTTTTGGTTGATTAGCTTGTATTTTTATCACATAAATTTCAGAGGGAAATAAGAGAACATCTAGAATGTCTGCTACTAAAGATCCTTTTTTTTTTCTTTTTTTTTTTTTTTTTTTGCAGTTCTGGAAGAGATTAAAAATTCTGTTTCTGTAACATTCTAAAATCATGTACAACTCCAAAACAATATATACTGTCCATAAAAATATTAACAGATTTTCGTGAAGCAATTCTACAAACTCTAGTGAGGGCAATTAATTTGGCTTATTGGGCTGAAGTGGCTTCAGGGAGAGCCTGACTTTCAAGGACTTCAGTAGAAGTCATAGCAGCTTATCCAGTTTGATAGTGAGGACTACTAAGATTAGGTTTTAAATAGGAACCATCTACAAACAAAACTAAATTGAGATTAGTTAAAGGAGTCTCTTTTAAGTCTTTCTGAGGGGTTAAAGATTGCTCAGTCAAGTCTAGACAATCATGTGTAGCATAATTGTTCTCATTAGTTGTGGGGAGAAGTGTAGCTGGATTTAAACAGGCCACAGAGTGTAATCTAATGTTAGACACAGCCAGAAGGAGAACATCATAGGAGGTGAGCCTATTGGCAGAAAGATGCTGTGTCAAGGCAGAATTAAGTAAGGCAGGCACAGCATGGGGCACATAGACATCTAAAAAGTTTCCTAGTACCACATCTGTTGTGGTTTCCACTAGTTTGTCAGTAGCACCCACAGCACTAAGGAAGGGAAGGTATCCCCTGACTACAGGGTCAACAACAACAACAACATATAGGTCTCTGATGTCCTCCATGTTTTTGAGTTAGTATGCCTAAAGTGTTTCCAGAACTTCATGTATGAATAAGAAAAAAAATCTAGGTTGTAATTAGAAAAACCTAGAGGAGGGTATTCTTTAAAGCCCCTTTTAATTGAACTATGGCCTCTTGATCTTCTGGTGCAATTTGTAATGAATTCAGTTCAGAGACTTTTTAAATATTTGTATACAGGTTGAGCCAACAAAGAAAAATTGGGAATTCAGTTTCAACAATGTCCACAGAGTCCTAGAAACCCCCATAGCTGTTTCTTTGTTTCAGGTATAGGAAAGACAAGAATAGCTTTTTCCATTTAGGATCAATAGAGATGCCTTTTGCGAAATTAGGTGGCCCATATATTTAACAGAAGGCTGAACAAACTGTAATTTTTCTTTGGAAACATTAAGTTCACCAGCAGCCAGACATTTTAATAAAGCTACACTTTCATCAAGGCAGGCTTGCTGGGAGGTTGAGAAAACTAGAAAGTCATCAACATATTGCAGCAATGTGGATTTGTTTGTAAACAGTAAAGGCTGCAAATCTGCATGCAGAATCGAGAAAAATAGGTGGAAGATTCAGTAAATCCTTGAAGCATTATAGTCCAGGTAAATTTTTGTTTTTCACAGGCAAAAGCAAACAAATATTGACATTCAGAAGGCACAAGAATACTTAAATACGTGCTGCAAAGGTCTACAACCATAAAATGAATTGCATCTGACAGGACATTGGAAAGTAATCAATTAAGATTAGGGAATACTGTGAATCTTGGAATAACGATACAGTTCATTGCAGATGAATCTTGAACAAATCTCCAGCCCCTATTATTTTTTATTTTTTAACTGGAAGAACAGGAGTATTAAAAGGGCTGGTACAAAGGGACAATCGAACCTTTACAAAGGAAATCTTGTATGATTGGAGCTAGTTCTTCTTTTCTTCTTGTTTGAGTTGATACTGGGTAATTTTTGCCAGAGGATTAGATAAATCTATTTTAATTTTAATCAACTAAACAGGCAAAACTCAACCTACATCTGTGGATGTGGTGGCCCATAGGGTTTCAGGAACTGGGGATAATATGTCAGAAGGAAGAGGACTAAGCTGAGTTGAATTTTGGAGAGGCATGACAAGTACTTGCTTATAGCAAATGGCTTCATCTTCGTGAATATTGTCTAACTCAGGGCCTGTCTCTGTTGACTTAGGTATATCAGGCAGACTCAATAATATTTCCCCCTTTTCATTAAATTGTAAATGGCAATTCCATTTGGATAAAAAAAATACATATCTCTTCCCAATAGATTGACAAGGGCATCAGAATTGAGCAAAAAAGGGCATAAATCTTCAATAGGACAAAGAGATATCAGAACAGGTTGGGAATGAATCAATATTCTTCTTGATTAGTGACCCTCACTACTTTGAAATTTTAGTACTCTGGGCAGGGACATTTGTAGATAGACGGGGTCAATAGTAGACAGTGTCACTCCAGTGTCAGTTAAAAATTGGCAAGGTTCTCCATTAATAAAGTTTCTCCTTGAAGATTATGAGCCATCACAGGAAAAGTCTCTGTTTCATCCTTGGATCCTTTTCATTCTGAATAAGATTGTGGGATTTTTTAAGGGGGGCTATGCTAATCTTTTGTTTATTTTTTAACTTATAGCATTACTTTTCCAATGGCCAGCTTTTTTACAAGAGTGACAAATACCAACTGTCTTAGTCATCTAGTGCTGCTATAACAGAAATGCCACAAGTGGATGGCTTTAACAAAGAGAAGTTTATTCTCTCACAGTCCACAGTCTAGAAGTCTGAATTCAGGATGCTGGCTCCAGGGGAAGGCTTTCTTTCTCTGTCAGCTCTGGAGGAAGGTCCTTGTCATCAGTCTTCCATTGGTCTGGGAGCATCTCATCACAGGAACCTCAGGTCCAAAGGATGCTCTCTGTTCTGGCACTGCTTTCTTGGTGGTGTGAGGTCCCCATGTCTCTCTGCTCACTTCCCTCTTTTATATCTCAAAAGAGATTGGCTTAAGACACTATCTAATCTTGTAGAGCTCATCAATATAACTGCTGCTAATCCATCTCATTAACATCATAGTGATAGGATTTACAACACAGCGAAATAACATCAAATGACAAAATGGTAGACAATAGTACAAAACTGGGAATCATGACCTAGCCAAGTTGACAGATATTTTTTGAGGACACAATTCAATCCATGACACCTGCCTTTGTGCCATTAGAAAGTTTAGCATTTTTCTTTTGATTGGGAGATTTTACTGTAATTGAAGGGCCATTAATTTATTAGCCTTAGAAACTCTTTTGGCTTCAAGAGTCTGGGAAAGTTTGTAAGCTAAGTCGGTTAGCTTAACAATAGAGCTGTCTCCCAGTCTAATCAATACTGCTTTACTAAGGCTGAGATATCAGAGTTAAGAACAGATATGAAACCATCATTAAAATAATCTTTATTTTGTTTACAAAAATTAATTTTAGTCCAATTAGTAGAGGAAAGGCCTTTGGGATAGACCCTAGCAATTTTTTACTCATAGCCCAAGAGTCTTCCAACTCGGTGGCAGTTTTATCTATAGTTAAGGTTAAACTGTTCTTGAGATCTTCCCATTCTGCCTTTTCTAGTCATAATTGGGCTTCCCCTGAGCTATTAATCATGTGAACAAGATGATATAAGTCAGATATCCCAAAGATGGTAAGTTTCAACAAGAATTTTAAATTCTTCAGGAAATTTGTAGTGATTGTCATAGATTTTAGGAAAATCTTTCACAATGCTACATAATTCTGAGCACATCTATGGGACAAAAGTGACAAGAGAGGAATCTTTGGCATCACTGCTGGGGTGAATTTTAAAGACTATTTCAGGCAAAGTTTTGTTGCTGATTTTTTTAGGGAAAAAGGGCAGGTCAGTTAAAGTTTTATCAAAGGAGTAGGAAGGCAAAGAAGGGTATAAAGAGGTAGTAGCTAACAGTAGAGCAGAAGGAATGGGAGCTTGAGTTTGACATTGTAATTTTTTATTCTTCTTAGTTAATAAGAGACAGTGTCCTGCAAGGAAGCAATTTTACTGTCTTTATGTCTTTTAGAGGCCTCAGTATACCAATAAAACTAGGCATTCCACTGGGACTGTTTAATCTCGGAGCCATGGTTCTCTAATTTACTGTGCATAAAAATTAATTTAGAAAGATGAAAAGAACCACAAAGTAGCCACTTACTTTCCAAACTGTCTTGAGTGAGGTTATGTCAGATAGATAAGAACAATGCACAATAAGGGACCATAATGCTTGTTCATGTAGTGAGCAAAAGTCCCAGAAAGTGACTCCAAATATCCTTTAGACAAAGCATTCCCCATTTTATACTTACAGTTATAGCAAAACAAACTTTTACTTGCAAGAACCAAAACAAATCCACAATAAAACTTGAAGACCTATCAATGCAAGGAAGCAGAGCTCAGATTCAAGAAGTTTTTACCTTAAATGATACCTGAGAATTTGCAGAAGTGGAGAGCCCAAAGCAGCTCAGTAGGTACCATGCCCATGTCCCAATTCCCCAAGGATCATGAAAGATGATGCACCTTCAAAGTCCTGCTTCTGATACCAGAAATGTCAAAGAAGAGAATCTTGTACTGTTAGGAGTGAAAGAGAAGTTTTATTGAGGAATAATACAGCTCAAACTGGGCAGTGCTAAGTAAAAATACAAAGCACTCCATCATTCAAGTGGAGAGAGGGGTCTATATACATAGAGAAAAAAGGAAAGGTAAGGGGTTAATGATTGATTGTAGATGAGATCATTTTCAGCTTCAAGTGTTTTGAAATGTAAAGGTCAGCCACTTGCCTAGGAAGAAGTGAGTTACCACCTAGGAGAGTAGAAACAGTTGGTTTGGTTATACATGATTGTAGTCAAGAACATATATTTTTTCTGGGAACAAACTGTTTACATATAGACGTATTCTTCCTAAATGGTTTACATCCTGACCTTTTGTTTCCTAGGAATGCGTGTTGGCCCCATCATTCTTATATCTGACATGAGTGCCTCCTCCATTTTGAAACTTTTCTGCTTACAATGCTATGTTAGAATCTGGACTGTGAGCAACCAGAATCAGCAAAATCTTGTAAGCTTAGGAATGGCATGACCATATCTATTTTTAAGAGGATTTGTTGTTGTTGTTTAGTTGTTAGCTGGCATCAAGACGGCTCTGACTCATGGAGATCCCATATACAATGGAACAAAACATTGCCCAGTCCTGTGCCATCTTCACGACTGTTGATATGGTCGAGTCCATTGTTGTAGCCACTGTGTGTTTTGCATGTCTTCCAACCTAGGCAGCTCATCTTCCAGCACTATTTCAAACAATATTCTGTTGGGATCCATAATGTTTACATTGACTATTTTTTGGAAATAAATCACCAAGCCTTTCTTCCTAGTCTGTTTTAGTCTTGAAGCTCCAGTGAAACCTGTCCACCATGGTGACCTTGCTGTATTTAAAATACTGGTGACATAGCTTCTAGCATCATAGAAATACATAAGCCACCACAGTACCACAAACTCACAGATAGGTAGTGGTGAAGAAGACTATCATGGAGGAATATGGAAGGTCAACCACAGTTATTAAGGCTTGTTGCAGGTATACCAGGAAGGAGGCTGCTGCAAAAGTTAGAGAGAAAGGGTGAAAGCTTGAACTACACTCTTGAGCAAAGGTGGCAAGATGAAAGGTTTCCTCACATGGTTCAGTCAAGGTCAAATGTAACACTCAAAGCCGCCTCAAAATACCCCGTTGATAAAAAAGACTACAAGTCTGTGTGTGTGTGTGTGTGTGTGTGTGTGTGTGTGTGTGTGTGTGTGTGTGTGTGTTATATTATCAGTTGTTCTCATCTATAAATCAGTATTTAAGTCTTAAACTTTGTCCTAATTTGCCTCACACTTGAGTGTTTAAAGTTTTCTCCCACTTTAATTCATCTACTCAGCAATTACCTGTTCCCAGAGCCTCAAAAACCAGATGGCTGTATTTTAATCAGAAAATATTTTTCTTACCTAACAGGCACTGATTTTTATGGCTATCATTACTGATAACAGACCTTGGAACATTTTAAACTTACTTTTTATTTATCTTTTTTTCCCCAAGATTTTAAAATGGGTTTTAAAAACATTTTATGTAGTTTTTTAGCCTCAATATGTTTTTCCCTAACATTATTACTTCTTTTCTCCCAATATATGATAAAAAAAATTAACAACGCCTGTTACTGTTTACTTGCCTTCTGTTGGAGATGATATAAAATTACAGATGTGCTTATAAAATACCTACTGAACATGCCAAATATAATCTACAGTTTACTAAACATTATGTTCATTGTACATATTTTATGTGCCACTTCTGTCTAACCTGTACAATATTATAGCATGAGTCACTCTGTTGAAACTATTTTACTTTTATCACACTTTACAGTGGCACTGAAATTGAATTGGGATACCATGTGTATGTATCATAAATAGTATTTGAACTTTTTTTTTTAATTAAATATTTTATTGTATTTCAGGTGAAGGCGTACAGAACAAACAGTTTCTCATGTAACAGTAGTACACATGCTGTTTTATGACTTTGGTTAACAACCCCACAACATTTTAACCCTCTGAACTCTCAGCTGTTTTTTTTTTTTATTTGGTGAAAATACACATAGCCAAAGATACACCATTTCAAAACTTTTTACTTACACATTTAAGTGACATCGACTATGCTCTACCAGTTGTGCTGCCATTCTTGCCCAAGATGAAGGCTTACAGGACAAAATAGCCTCCCATTTAATAGTTACTACAAATGTTGCCCTATAACAGTGGTTAACAATCTCACAAGACATCGACAGTATCCTTACTCAACTTGTGTTCCTTATCATCAGTTTCCTACTCCCCCTCTGCCTTCTGGCCCTCGTCACCGGACTCCTGTACCTCATTAGTCCCATTTAGTTTTACTGGGCTGTCCACTCCCAGGCTGAACATCGAACCTCGAAGGTAACTTCACCTCTGAGCTGAAAAGGCATCTGGGGGGCCACACTCTTGAGGTTTTTCCAGTATCCTTTAGGCCAGTAAATCTGGTCTTTTTTTTGGGGGGGGGGAGTTACAATTATGCTCTACATCCTTCTCCAGCTCTGTCCAGAACCCTCTGTTGTGATCCTGGTCAGAGCAGTCAGCGACGGTAGCCGGGCACCATCTAGCTGTACTGGACTCAGTCCGGTGGAGGTCTTGGTAGCTGTGGTCAATTAGTCCTTTGGACAAATCTTTTCGTTGTATCCTTTTCTCTTCATTCTCCCTTGCTCCCGAAGGGATGAGACCAGTGGAGTATCTTAGATGGCCACTCACAGGCTTTTAAGACCCCAGACACTACTCACCAAGGTACAATGTAGAGCATTATCTTTATAAGTAGTGTCATGCCAATTGAGCTAGATGTTCCCCGAGACCATAGTCCCCAGAGTCCTCCGTCCAACAACTCAGTCCCGCGGGGAGTTTGGATGTGTCCATAGGGCCTCCATGACCGTTCCTTGTGCAGGTTGTGTTAGTTTCCCTTGTACTGTGTACTGTCTCACCTCTCACCAAAGGTACCACTTACTATTTAGTATTCCCCCCCGCCATCCCTGGTAACCAAGGATTGTTACATTTTGCATGTGAATTTTTTCATGGGTTTTTACAATAGAGGTCTCATACAATATTTGTCCTTTTGTGATTGACTTATTTCACTCAGCATAATGACCTCCAGTTTCACCCATGTTATGAGATGGTTCACAGATTCATTGTTGTTCTTTCTTGTTGCATAGTACTCCATTGTGTGTATGTACCATAGTTTGTTTATCCATTCATCTGTTGATGGGCACCTACGCTGTTTCCATCGTTTTGCTATTGTGAACAATGCTGCCATGAACATAGGTGTGCATACGTCTATTCGAGTGATGACTCTTATTTCTCTAGGATATATTCCTAGGAGTGGGATTGCTGGATCGAATGGTATGTCTATTTCTAGCTTTCTGAGGAAATGCCATATCATTTTCCAAAATGGTTGTATCATTTTGCATTCCCACCAGCAGTGTATAAGAGTTCCCATCTCCCTGCAGCCCCTCCAACATTTGTTATTTCTAGTATCTTTGATTCGTGCCAGTAATGCCAGGGTGACATGGTATCTCATTGTGGTTTTAATTTGCATTTCTCTAATGGCTAGTGATCGGGAGCATTTCCTCATGTGTCTGTTGGCAATTTGAATGTCTTCCTTGGTGAAGTGTCTGTTCATTTCCTTTGCCCATTTTTTGATAGGATTGTTTGTCTTTTTGTTGTAGAGGTGTTGGATTTTCTTGTAGATTATGGAGATTAGACCTTTGTCTGACTTGTACTGTCTAAAAATTTTTTCCCAGTCTGTAGGTTCTCTTTTGACTCTTTTGGTGAAGTCTTTTGAAGAGCATAGGTGTTTGATTTTTAGAAGATCCCAGTTATCTAGTTTATCTGTTGGGTTTTTTGTGTTCATGGTTATGGTTTGTATCCTGTTAATGCCATGTATTAAGGCCTGAAGTGTTGATCTTATATTTTCTTCTATGAACTTTATAGTTTGAGGCTTTATATTCAGGTGTTTGATCCATTTTGAAGTAGTTTTTGTATATGGTGTGAGGTATGGGTCCTGTTTCATTTTTCTGCAAATGGATATCCAGTTTTGCCAGCACCATTTGTTAAAAAGACTGTCTTTTCCCCATTTGATGGACTTTGGGCCCTTGTCGAGAATCAGGTGACTGTAGGTGGATGGATTTACGTCTGGGTTCTCAATTCTGTTCCATTGGTCAATGTGTCTGTTGTTGTATCAGTACCAGGCTGTTTTGACTACTGTAGCTGTATAGTATGTACTCAAGTAAGGTAGTGTGAGTCTTCCAACTTTATTCTTCTTCTTCAGTAGTGCTTTACTTATTCGGGGCTTCTTCCCTTTCCATATAAAGTTAATAATTAGTTTTTCCATCTCTTTGAAGAATGTTGTTGGTATTTGGATCGGGATTGCATTGTATTTGTAAATTGCTCTAGGTAGAATTGCCATTTTCACAATGTTGAGTCTGACTATCCATGAGCATGGTATGTTTTTCCATTTATGTAGATCCCTTTGGGTTTCATGCAGCAGTGTTTTGTAGTTTTCTTTGTATAGGTCTTTTACATTCCTGGTCAGATTTATTCCTAAGTATTTTATCTTTTTAGGGGCTATTGAAAATGGTATTGATTTCCTGATCTCCTTTTCATCGTTCTCTTTACTGGTGTATAGGAATCCAACTGATTTTTGAATGTTTATCTTGTATCCTGCTACTCTGCTGAATCTTTGTATTAGTTCCAGTAGATTTCTTGTGGAGTCTTTAGGGTTTTCTATGTTTAGGATCATATTATCTGCAAAAGGGACCGTTTAACTTCTTCATTACCAATTTGGATGCCCTTTATTTCTTTTTCTTGCCTTATTGCTCTAGCTAGAACTTGCAGCACAATGTTAAATAGGAGTGGTGATAAAGGGCATCCCTGTCTTGTTCCTGTTTTCAAGGGGAATGTTCTCAGCCTCTCTCCATTAAGAATGATGTTGGCTGTTGGTTTTGCATAGATGCCCTTTATTATGTTGAGAAATTTCCCTTCTATACCTATTTTATTGAGAGCTTTTATCAGGAATGGGTGTTGGACTTTGTCAAATGCCTTTTCCGCGTCAATTGAGATGATCATGTGATATTTTCTTTCCTTTTATTTATGTGGTGAATTACGTTGATGGATTTTCTAATGTTAAACCATCCTTGCATACCTGGTATGAATCCTACTTGGTCGTGGTGTATTATTTTTTGGGTATGATACTGAATTCTATTGGCTAGAATTTTGTTCAGAATTTTTGCATCTATATTCATGAGAGATATTGGTCTGTAATTTTCTTTTTTTGTGATGTCTTTGCCTGGTTTTGGTATCAGGGTTATGCTGGCTTCATAGAATGAATTTGGAAGTGTTGCTTCCTCTTCTATGCTCTGAAATAGCTTGAGTAGAACTGGTACAAGCTCTTCTGTCAATGTTTTGTAGAATTCTCCAGTGAAGCCATCTGGGCCAGGAGTTTCTTTGGTTGGGAGTTTTTTTTATTACTTTTTCAATCTCTTCTCCTGTTATGGGTCTGTTCAGATTTTCAATATCACTTTGTTGTAGTTTGGGTAGGCCGTGTGTTTCTAGAAATTTATCCATTTCCTCTAGGTTTTCAAATTTGTTGGAATACAGTTTTTCATAATATTCTGTTATAATTCTTTTTATTTTGGTTGGGTCTGTTGTAATGTCCCCCATTTCATTTCTTATTTGGGTTATTTGTGCCCTCTGCTGTTTTTCTTTTGTCAGTCTGGCCAGTGGTTTGTCGATTTTGTTGATTCTTTCCAAGAACCAACTTTTGGTTTTGTTGTTTGTTTCTATTGTTTTCTGTTCTCTATTTCATTTATTTCTGCTCTGATCTTTACTATCTCCTTTCTTCCGGTGGTTGTAGGCTTTTTTTGCTGTTCTCTTTCTATTTGTTTGAGTTCTGTAGTTAATGTTTTGATTTTGTCCCTTTCTTCTTTTTTGATATGTGCATCTATTGCTATAAATTGTCCTCTGAGAACTGCCTTTGCTGTGTCCCAAAGGTTTTGGTATGATGTGTTTTCATATTCATTTGATTCTAGGAATTTTTTAATTCCATCTCTGATTTCTTCTATTACCCATTGATGTGTAAGCAGGGTATTATTCAGTGTCCATGTGTTTGATTTTTTTTCCTTGCTCTTTCTAGTGTTAATTTCTACCTTGATGGCATTGTAGTCAGAGATGATACTGTGAATTATCTCAGCGTTTTGGATCTTGTTGAGGATTGCTGTGTGGCCTAAGATGTGGTCTATTCTGGAGAATGTTCCATGTGCATTGGAAAAGAATGTGTACTTTGCAGCAGTTGGATGGATTGTTCTATATATGTCTATGAGGTCCAGTTGGCTGATTGTGTCCTTTAGGTCTTCTGTATCTTTGCTGAGTTTCTTTTTAGTTGTTACGTCCTTTACTGAGAGTGGTGTGTTGAAGTCTCCTACTATTATTGTGGAACTGTCAATTTCTCTTTTCAGTGCTGTTAGAGTTTTTTTTTATGTATTTTGGAGCCCTGTCATTGGTTGCATAGATATTTATTATGGTTATGTCTTCATGATGGATTGTCCCCTTAATCATTATATAGTGTCCTTCTTTGTCTTTTATGGTAGATTTTGTTTTAAAGTCTATTTTATCTGAGATTAGAATTGCCACTCCTGCTCTTTTTTGGTAGTTGTTAGCTTGATATATTTTTTTCCAACCTTTGATTTTTAATAAATTCACATCTTTGTTTCTAAGGTGTGTCTCTTGTAGACAGCATATTGATGGATCCTGTTTTCTTATCCATTCTGCCACTTTCCGTCTCTTTATGGGTGCATTGAGTCCATTTACATTCAGTGTAATTATTGATAGATGGAAGTTTGTTGCTGTCATTTTGTAGTGCTTTTTTTTGCGGTGCTGCAGTTTTCTTTGTTCTTCTTACTCTCTTGTGATGAGTTACTTTTGTTTGCAGATTTTGTGTTCATTTCTTTTTTTTTTTGTAGGTTTTGTTTTTTCTGAGACTTTATGTTTTTCGTCTTTATTTTTATGAGTTGGTTTGTTAACTTTCTTTGTGGTTACCATGAATTTTACCCTTATCTTTATAAGTTCGAAGCAGTCTACCCTTACTTGATATCACCTTGCCTTCCTCTCCTTTAGAAGGTTCTATACCTATGCCGTTTGTTCCCTCTTTCATTGTTTTGATGTTGTTGTCATCTTTTGATTGATTGCTCTGATTCCCTGTTGTATTTCTTTTGGTTTTGGATGTCTTCGATAGTTCATTTCCTAGAACGGTATCTGGTTCATATGAACCTGCGTCCTAGGTCCTAGGTTCTGCCTGAGGGCTGAAGCTGTTTGTCCTCAGATCGAAGAACTCCCTTTAATAATTCTTGTAAGTTTGGTTTGACTTTTGCATATTCCCTTAGTTTCTGTTTATCTGGAAATGACCTAATTTCACCATCAAATTTGAACGAGAGTTTTGAAGGATGTATTATTCTTGGCTGACAATTTTTTTCTTTCAAGATTTTATATATGTCATCCCACTGCCTTCTTGCCTGCATGGTTTCTGCTGAATAATCTGAGCTTAGTCTTATTGTTTCTCCTCTGTATGTGACTTCTTGTTTTTCACAAGCTGCTCTCAGGATTCTTTGTTTGTCTTTAGTTTTGGCGAGTGTGAATATGATATGTCTTGGTGATTTTCTTTTGGGGTCTCTTCTATATGGGGTTCGTTGAGCTTCTTGGATGGCCAGCTTTTCATCTTTCATGATATTGGGAAAGTTTTCTGTCAGCAGTTCCTCAATGATCCTCTCTGTGTTTTCTGTTTTCTCCCCCTGTTCTGGGATGCCAATCACTCGTAAGTTTTTGCTTTTAATTGTGTCCCACATAACTCTCAGGGTCTCTTCATTTTTCTTTGTTCTTTTTTCTGAGTTTTCCTGAAACAGAGTTGTACCCAAGTGTTTGTCTTCAGTTCCGTTGATCCTGTCTTCCACGGTTTCAAATCTGTTTCTCAGCCCTTCTATGACACCGTCCATTTCTGAAATCTTGTTGTTTATCTTTTGGATTTCTAATTGTTGTTTTTGTATAATTTCTAGTTGTGAATTTATTTTGGCATTTTGTTCCTGCATCATCTTCCTGAATTCTTCCAAGTTTTTGTCTGTATTTTCCATAAATTTGTCTAGTTTTTCCTCATGTTTGTCAACTTTTTGCCTCAGTTCTTGTAAAATTCTGAGTATTAGTGATTTGAGTTCCCTATCAGGTACTTCTAGTGCATTTTCTTCCACAGGAGAGTTATCTGGTGTTTTAATTTGGACGCTTATTGGAGCCATCTTGTCTTGTTTTTGTAAATGTTTTAATATTGTTTGCTGTTTTCAGGGCATTCAGTAGATATTTCTCTCGTTTATTGATTGTAGATTTTTTTTTTGTTGTTGTTTCGTCCTTGTGGTACAGCTGGACAGGTCTAGCTGAAGAGGAGCCACTGGGATGGGTTGTTTGTGGCACTCACCGCAGCCACCAGGACGGTCGGTAGTCAGTGCTGGGCATGTTCCAATAGGGCGTGCCCACACAGCTTGGTGGTGTGATATCAAGTGCACGGTGCAGGTAGGCAGGGTACAGCGGGGAGATGGTTATGTGTGAAGCTAAGCGGTTATTCCGTCTCCCACTGAACACTCCGTGAGGCTGTTCTCCCGTTCACCCATTTGCTGGTCTCCGATAGGAATCCAAGATGGTGGATCTGCGCTGTGTTAGCTGGTAAGGAATATCTGCATGAGTCTCTCTTCGCTCTCCATTCTCTTTCAGTATTCTCACTCCGTTTGGTGTTTCGCTGAGTTCTTTATCTCTTCATTTGATGTTCTAGGGTTTCAGGATTGTTGATTCTCTGTTAGGCTTAGTTTTTCGGATCTTTGCTGTGGAGGGACAGCGTGGTGCTTCTGCCTAGAGTGCCATCTTGCCCCGACTCCAGTATTTGAACTTTTGTTGTACTTATATAGAAAACTGGGTTATTTCTCAAGAACATCAAAACTGTAGCTAATAGTCATGTTACACTCACATGCAAACTATGAAGTTTAAGAAACTCAGTAAATGAAATAGCAGATATGCTGTGGTGCAATTTATTTAAGATTTTACTCTTAACATCATGCAATTACTGGTTATTTGGAGCAGATAAGTAAAAGGATAAATAATTGATGCATTAATCTGTAAATTGCCTAGACATAAAGCAAATGCTGCTAAATGTTCCCTTCACTTCATTATGTTATCCTCGCTTTGTACCATCCGTGTTGACTAAAAAATGTACACTCCCAGAAGCTTAACTAGGATTACTTATTTATTCCCTTGCATGGTTTCTAAATATCTGCTCTTATGGATGGATATACTTTACCTTTGTAAATGTCAAATATTCCTTAAACTCAATTTCAAGTACACACTGTTAAATAAGAGACAGAAATAGCAAATTTTTCCATATCTCTCAATACAATTAGATGTTGCAGACAGTGTATTTTTAAGGTATCCTAAACCATTTGTGAGCGATGAGTACACACCCACAAACACATACACACAGTCCTTTTGGAAACTCACCTGTTATCTTTCTCATTCTATCTCCAATGATGCTGCAAATGGTTTTATTCAGCTATCAAAGTTAATAATGTTAAGCTAAGTAAAATGAAGTTTGTTAATATTTTTGCAGTTGTTGTGCTATATTACTCTGTATCTTTTTCTTTGGGGTTCGTGGCATAGTTTCATATAAATTACTTCACTTGGGCTAATTCTTAGCTGATACCGGTGCCCAAAAACTGTTACTAAGAGGAAAGAGAAAGAGTCAGAGTATGAATATTCTGGATTAAGTATGCATTTTTATCCAACTATTCAACTAGCCCAGAGGGTCTCAGCGTATAGTCTGATGACTCCTCCGTGTTCCAAAATCCTTTCAAAGAATCTTTGGGGTCAAAACTATTTTGTTATAATACTAAGAAGTGATTTACTATTTCACTCTCATTCTTTCACAAGTGTACAGGGGAGTTTTCCAGAGGTTACCTGACCTATGATATTGCAACAGATTGAATGCACAAGCAGATATGAGAATCCAGTTGTCTTCTACTAAGCCAGATATTAAAGAAATCTGCAATAATTTAGAAAACACCAATTCTTCTTATACTTATCTTTTGTTTTAAAAATATGATTATTTTTCACAAAGATATGTTATTTATGTTAACATTTAACTTTTATTTTTAAATAAAATAAATATTTTAACAAGTTTGTTTTAGGTTCTGATACAATAAATATTGATAGATAACAATCATATGAAGAAAAGTTCTTTGGAGTTTTCAATAATTTATAAGAGTATATAAAAGGGACCTGGAGCCAAAAAGTTTGAGAATCACCAGCCTAGTTTCCCAATTAACTCTTCTATGTCAGACTCATAAAACAGAGAGAGGAAGAGAGAGAAAAAATGTCAACATTATAGGGCTCCTTATACTGGCTCCCTTTAAGTCAAATATCCAGGAATTACTCACATTGTAAGTATTAATTTGAATCTCCATTGATGTGGTTTTCAATTCACACTCAATTAAATTTAAAATTTCTCCTATTACAATAATCAGACAGAAATAGTAATTAATGGATTCTTCATTAGTCAATCATAATGGCCTCCCAGGAGGAGGAAGTAAGAAAGAGAATTAACATTTATTAAGTCCTTACTATGCTTCACGAACCTTTTAAACAGAAGGTAGTTAAGAGCCAGCACTTACTGGTTTTGTAAATTTGGGTAAGTTATTTAGGTTCTCTAAGCTTCTGTTTCTCCATCTGTAAAATGTGGTTTGATGTGAGGAGTACATGAATCATTACATGTAAAGCCCTTAGAACAGTGCATGCTACACAATAAGCACTAAATAAAAGTTAGCTTTATCTAGCTGTATACACACTACAATAGTCATAGGAAGGAGGTGCTGTTATTATTCCCTTTTATTAATAAGTAAATTAAGGTTCTAGTAGGTCATGTAATCTACCCAAGGCTGTGTAAATTGCAAGTGATGGAGTTGATATTCAAACCAAGGTATATATGATGCAACAACTCTTGCACTACACCTTTGGTTCTAAAACTTGAGCAAGCATCAGGGTCATCCTACCACCAGAGTTTCTGAGTCAGTAGGTCTGGAGTAGGGCCAAGAATTTGTATTTCAAACTACAGTCATGTGCCGCATAATATCTGCTCAGGCAATATCCTACCATGTATACGTCTATGGTTCCATAAGGTTATCATAGAGCTCAGAAATCCCAATTGGAGAATGGGACGTATCTAATGTCAGTTAGTCAAATGTTTGTCTTCTTATATAATATATAGCGTACCTTTCTGTGCATAAAAGACATTAAAGAAACACTTCTAGATATGCTAAAACAACTTTAACATAATAATACAGTAATGAAAATGTTTTTTTCAGCTTCCAGAGTATTTTTTTCTTTTTATTGTTGGGCTTTAAGTGAAAGTTTACTATTCAAATTAGTCTCTCATACAAAAATTTACACATACATTGTTTTGTGACCCTACTTGCTCTCCCTGTACTGTGACAGCACACTCTTCCTTTCCACCTCGGATTTCCCGCGTCCATTCAACCAGCTCTTGACCCTCTCTGCCTTCTCATCTCGCCTCCGGACAAGAGCTGTTCATTTAATCTCATGTATCTACTTGAGCTAAGAAGCACACTCTGCATGAGTATCATTTTATGTTCCATAGTCCAGTCTAATCTTTGAAGAGTTGGCCTCAGGAATGGTTTTAGTTTTGGGCTAACAGAGACCCTGGGGGCCACGTCTTCCAGGGTTCCTCCACTCTCAATCAAACCATTAAGTCTGGTCTTTTTATTAGAATTTGAGTTCTGCACCTCACTTTTCTCCTGCATTGTCAGGGACTCTCTGTTTTGCTGCCTGTCAGGGCAGTCATTGTGGTAGCTGGGCACCATATAGTTCTTCTGGTCTCAGGGTGATGAAGTCTCTGGTTTATGTGGCCCTTTCTGTCTCTTGGGCTAATACTTTCCTTGTGTCCACGGTGTTCTTCATTCTCCTTTACTCCAGGTGAGTTGGGACCATTGATGCATCTTAGATGGCTGCTCGCTAGCTTTTAAGACCCCAGATGCCACTCACCAAAGTGGAATACAGAACACTTTCTTAAAAAACTTTGTTAGGCCAATTGACCTAGATGTCCCCCGAAAACATGGTCCCCAGACTGCGGCCCCTGCTACTCTGTCCCTTAAAGTGTTTGGTTGTATTCAGGAAACTTCTTAGCTTTGGTTTAGTCCAGTTGTGCTGACTTCCCCTGTAGTGTGTTCTGTCCTTCCCTTCACCTAGTTAGTGAATACTCCTCCCTCTCCTTCCCTCCCCACCCTCATAACCATCGAAGAATGTTGTCTTCTGTGTTTAAACCTTTTCTTGGTTTTTTTATAATAGTGGTCTTATACAATATTTGTCTTTTTGCGACTGACTAAGTTCGTTCAGTATAATACCTTCCAAATTACTCCATGTTATGTTTCACGGATTCATCATTGTTCTTTATCATTTTCTAGTATTCCATAGTGTGAATATACCATAATTTGTTTACCCATTCATCCGTTGGTGGACACCTAAGTTGTTTCCATCTTTTTGCCATTATGAACAATGCTGCAATGAACATGGGTGTGCAAATATCTATTCGTGTGATGGCTCTTAATTCTCTAGGATATATTCCAAGGAGTGGGATTGCTGTATCATACGGTACTTCTATTTCTAGCTTTTTAAGAAAGTGCCAAATTGATCTCCATAGTGGTTGTACCATTTTACATTCCCACCAACAGTGTATAAGTGTTCCAGTCTCTCCACAGCCTCTCCAGTATTTACTATTTTGTGGTTTTTTTTTTTTTTTTTTTGGATTAATGCTAACCTTGTTGGGGTGAGATGGTATCTCATTGTAGTTTTGATTTACATTTCTCTAATGGCTAATGATCGTGAGCATTTCTTCATGTGTCTGTTAGCCACCTCAATGTCTTCTTTGGTGAAATACCTGTTCATATCCTTTGCCCATTTTTGTAATTGGGTTGTTTGTCCTTTTGTTGTTGAGGTTTTGCAGTATCTTATAGGTTTTAGAGATTAGATGCTGATTAGATTTGTGATAGCCAAAAATTTTTCCCCAGTCTGTAGGTTGTCTTTTTACTCTTCTGGTGAAGACTTCTGATGAGCATAAGTGTTTGATTTTTAGGAGCTCCCAGTTATCTAGTTTCTCTTCTGGTGTTTGTGCATTGTTACTTATGGTTCATATTCTGTTTATGCCATGTATTAGGGCTCCTAGCATTGTCCCTATTTTTTCTTTCATGATCTTCATCTTTTTCAATTTTATATTTAGGTGTTTGATACATTTTGAGTTAGTTTTTGTGCATGGTGTGAGGTATGGATCTTGTTTCATTTTTTTGCAGATGGATATCCAGTTATGCCAGCACCATGTGTTAAAGAGACTGTCTTTTCCCCAATTAATGGACTTTGGGCCTTTGTCAAGTATCAGCTGCTCATAGGTGGTTGAATTTATGTCTGGATTCTCAATTCTACTCCATTGGTCTAGGTGTCTGTTGTTGTACCACTACCAGGCTGTTTTGACTACCGTGGTGGTATAATAGGTTCTACAGTCAGGTAGCATGAGGCCTCCGACTTTGTTCTTCTTCTTGAATAATGCTTTATTTATTTGGGGCCTCTTCCCTTTCCATATGAAGTTGGTGATTTTTTTTCTCCATCTCATTAAAAAATGACAGCAGAATTTGTATGGGGATTGCATTGTATCTGTAGATCACTTTGGGTAGAACTGACAGTTTCACAATGTTGAGTTTTCCTATCCATGAGCAAGGTATGTTTTCCACTTATGCAGGTCTCTTTTGGTTTCTTGCACTAGTGTCTTGTAGTTTTCATTGTATAGGCCTCTCTGGTTAGATTTATTCCTAAGTATTTTATCTTCTTGGGCGCTATTGTAAATGGTATTAATTTGGTGACTTCCTCTTGGAGGTTCTCTCTTTTGGTGTAGAGGAATGCAACTGATTTTCCTATGTTTATCTTGTATCCTGAAACTTTGCTGAAATCTTCTATTAGTTCCAGTAGTTTTCTTATGGATTCTTTGGGGTTTTCTGTGTATAAGATCATATCATCTGCAAATAGAGATACTTTGACTTCTTCCTTAACGATTTGGATGTCCTTTATTTCTTTTTCTAGCCTAATCGCTCCGGCTAGGACCTCCAGCACAATGTTCAGTAAGAGTGGTGATAAAGGGCATCCTTGTCCTATTCTCATTCTCAAGGGGAATGCTTTCAAACTGTCTCCATTTAGGATGATGTTGGCTGTTGGCTTTGTATAAATGTCCTTAATTATGTTGAGGAATTTCCCTTCTATTTATATTTTGCTGAGATTTTTTATCATGAATTGGTTTTGGACTTTGTCAAATGCCTTTTCTGCATCAAAATAATAATGTTTTGATGCACCCATTTTTTATTCTGAACCATTGTATGTACCTCAAAATTTTACACTTTATGGGGGTTGGTTTGTGACTACAGGTTGTATGTAAGTCGGACATTTTTAACCCAGGGACTGCCTATATATAACATAGTGTTCACACAACATCCAAATCATATAATATCTTATTTTACAGAACATATTATGGATGCATGACTGTAGTTTCCTGGAGTTGCTGATGTTATTGGTACAAGGACTATAACTTGAGGATCACTCTGCTAGTCCACAATATGGAATCACTTTACTAATAAAAGAAATTTGGCTTTTTGGTCCTGGTTCCAAGCCCCACCCAGTAGCTGACCTTTAGTGGAATTGGCTGGTAGGCCCTGCTCAGTCTGACCTCTACCAGGATTGACTGGGAGGACCCTGCCTGTAGTTGACTTTTACCAAGATTGGCTGGCCAGCCCCACCCACTAGTTGACCTTTACCAGGATTGGTTGGTGACCCTGCCTAGTAGTTGACCTTTACATGGATTGACTAGAGAGGGCTCACCTAGTAACTGATAAAAACCCTACAACAAGGAGACTCAGCTGGGGCTCCCTGATTTACAAAGCGATAAAGAGCCAGGAGAGGACCATGTCCAGTGGACCCTGCACTATAACTCTCCCAGACAGAGTAAACCTGCAACAGAGGCAAAGGCTGCAGAGGCTGCTGTGGTATAATACCAGAAAAAGTGAAGACAAAAAGCAGACCCAGACAGTGACAGCAGAGTGTAAAGACTGAACCATGGCTGAGAGCTGAGAGGAGCGGCCAATAGCCGAGCCCACCAAGTGAAGGCATTGAATTTCCTGCAGGGCTTCAAACTGGTTAAAATAGTTTAGTTAAGGCTGACGGAAACAAGGGCAGCTTATATGTTGCATAGCAACCAAATATCTTGCCCTTCAGATTTTGACCTGAGTAGGAAACAGGTAGCTGTGCCCTGCTTAAAGATGGTGACTGACCATGAGGCTTTGAATGTGTGTCACTTTTCACGGTCCTGCCAATAGTCTAATCTCCCACCTCAGGCTCCTGAAACTTTCATTTGTGTAGTGTGAAACTTTCAGGACCCTGCTGTGGGAGATCCATTTTGAATAGGTTCAAAGCCCTGGTTTCCTGTTTGAAAGTTTCCTGATGGGTGAAAATGAACATTGGTTTTTGGGGTGGGTAAGCAGGTCCCCTTTGAGATACAAGTGGGTTTCCTTTTAGACACTGGGGCCCTGTGCTGGGACCATTCCCAAATCTCACCCTTTGCATATATTTGTTTACGTTTATAACCTTTGTTTTTATCTTTCTCTGTTATTAAAGTTGCTATTGCAATTATGTTGTGTCTATGGGTTCCCTATGACCATTCCAATAAATTATCAGACCCAATAGAGAAAAAGTGCTATGGGGGGAGCAACTGGTGTCAGGGTTGTCCTTTCAGTTGGTATCCAAAAAAGTTCCCACTATTATAGTTAGAAATTGAAGTCCTTGGGTGGTGCAAATGGTTAATATGCTTGGCTATTAACTGAAAGGTTGGAGGTTTGAGTCTGCCCAGAGGCACCTCAGAAGAAAGGTCTGGTGGTCTACTTCCAAAAAATCAGCCATTGAAAACCCGATGGAGCACAGCTCTACTCTCACACACATGGGGTCACAATGAGTCAGCATCAACTCAACAGCAATTGGTATGCTAGAGACCATGCTTGGTCACCAGAAACATTTATACCATAGCACCATTCTTAAATAGTGTAGGATGTCCTCTCACTTTGCTATATCATGGTTCTTTTTGTAGCACTCCTTTTCTGGACCTTTTTCATCTTCCCAGTGTGATTTAGGGAACATTAAAAAACGTGATTACTACTGTAAGTTTAGAATGGTCTTAGTAAATAGGTTTGTCAGGAACCCATTCAAACTATTGCCCTTTTGAAGGGAGGAAATAAGAAGACTCAATTAATATTAAGAGGTTCCTCCCCCAAGGTTTATTTATTTATTTATTCTATCATTCTCCTTATGTGAGTCCTTCCTACTTACGCCAAATAAAATATGAGAGTAGCTGGTTAAGGTCCTTACCCAAATTCCTTACTTTCTTTCCTTCTCCCAAATGTGTAAAAACAAGAAAAAAAGTTGGCTTATCTCCAAGGAAACCCACTCATCTGATGAGCAAGTATTATTTCTCAATTGTCAGAAATTTTGAGATGATCAAGGCAAAAAAATTTTAAAAAGTTAAAAGTTAAGCCTATGTATCAAATTGAAGAGTCACTTTTGCCTACTTAGCTCCACTCTAATGGAAAATCAGTAATGTGACTGGAAATTGGCAAGGTAACACTTGGAGATAAAAAAGTAAGTTAAGATGTACATGTTGTAGCAAAGTAGGAATACATGCCTAGTGTACTCTGTCCCATTTTAGACTATTTAAGTAAGATGTGCAGAACTAAGGGTCAGTCAAGATGAAAGCAATCATAATGATAACCTCTGAGGAAGAAAATGATATTTGGTTGCCTCAGAAACAGAGGAGACTGAACACCTAAAACAGTCAACAATTTCTAACAATAAGCATAGGGCCAGGTTAAGAGAGCCCAGATAAAAATACTACATTCTGAGTATTTTGGAAGGGGTCCCTTTTCATTCTGTTGTAAGAGAGAGAAAGTCTTCTGGAAGCCATGATTTCTACTCTCTTCCTTTTTCCTATACTCTATTTATTCCTCCTCCCACATTTTTGTATTGTTATTACTATTCTCCAAGTTGTTGGGGAGAGAAGTGAGAAGGCTTTTAGACACTAATTTATTTCTTAGAAAAGGAATGTGGTTGTTGTTGTCAGTTGTGGTCAAATCGATTCTGAGTAGATTCTGACTTATGGCAACCCCTGTGTGCAGAATAGAACTGCTCATAGGATTTTCAAATCTGTGAACTTTTGGAAGCAGATTGCCAGGCTTGTCTTCCAAGGTGCCTCTGGATGTGTTCAGTCCACCAAACTTTTGGCTAGTAGTCGAGCACTTAACCTTTTGCACCATCCAGGGACTCCAAAGGAATTTTACAGTTGTTATATCTGAAGGAAAAGAATTTCAACTGAGGGAAGTAGCAAACTAATAAGAGTGACTTTGATGTGTATTGGCAGATTTGGATTAGGTATTTGGCATAACTATAGAAATATTTACTCTTTCTGAGGGTAGCAATACAGAGATACTTTTTAAGACAAGAATAGACAACTCCATCTGTATTCATGTAAGAATTCTCACCCAAATAAGATCAGGAAATCTTCTAATCCTATGATGCTATGAAAATAAAAATTGAACCTGTAAGCTGTCCAACTTAATATTTACATAGTGTCCATCAATATGGTGGCCAAGCAACTTTATCCTTTAAATATTAGAACAGACACAGGACAAAATCAAAAGGGAAAGGCCCTTCTTGCCTCAGCTCTAGATTTCTCAGATACCAAATTTCTTAGTTTCAGTGTGATTTGTCCGAGGCCTTGCTCAGTTCAACAACTACTTATTGAGAACTTACTATATGTCAAACACCATGCTGTGCATTGGTGACAGAAAAATAAATTGACAAGGTCCCGGTCTCCTAAGTTGCTTATGGTGGGCTATGTGATTATACCTAGATATTCTATTCCCCCTTAGATGTACATCTTTTTACAGCTTATCTAAGCAGATTTATCTCACATAAAACCTCCTTGGGTCTCAGCTTTCCTCAGACATAAGAAAATTAGAACACATCCTAGTAGAAATATGCTTCCTTGTCCCTCCCTAACTCTTCTAACTGTCCCTAGTATGTTCTAAAAAGGGCACTATGTACCATAAATACATAAACTCATCTATAGGGGCAGGGCTGGGCAGGAGAGCTGCCATATGATTGATATAATAAATTGATATAATAAACCTCTAGGAACAAGCTTGAATGCTTGACTGTTAAGGGTTGTCAGCAAAATCCTAGATTTAATTACACCCAAGTAATTGCAGAAAAGATCATCCATTATTCTAACTACTCTGAAGGAGAAGAGCCCAAAACCCTGAAACTACTTTGTAGTAGCATAAATGGAGATCTATTCATTAGGACCATTAAAAAAAAATGGAAATCTGTTTTCTTTGCAAACCAATGTGATTACCATTACCAGTAATGATATTATAGGGGAAAAACATATTGTCTGTTAGGACACACTCATTTTCCTTTTTGCCTTTGCCTTCTTTTCTTCCTTGGAAGTGATCAGTGTAAGTTAAAACTAGACAACTTGGGTTCATCCCAAACATCCCACCTGGGTCCGCAGATTTGGTGCTTCTTAAACAAAAAAGATTCAGAATCCCTAATGCACAGTCACTTCTATCCTTCACCCATTCTAAAGCCATTTCGGTTTTTATTTTTTAAAGCCCCTTTGGTTATATTCACAGTGTGCAGATTAAATGATTAGTGCACTATTATTCTTATAGAGAGACTGATTTAAATTGGAAATGGAACTAGGTATTGAGCAGTTACAGAGGCTAAAAAACTAGAAATAAGGTCTTGGCAGGAGAAGGTCTAGGTATTTGATTTTTTTTTTTTTTTCTTAATATAAAAGGAGGATTTGAAGCCAGGATTATAAAGAGCAGGAGTAAGCGGTTTGAGAGAAGAAAGAATAAGGCGATACATGGCAAATTCAAAAGAAGCTTGTATTTTACTTCATTCTAATTAGGGATTTAATATATTTGTGAACTTCAAAATTATAATGAAGCAGGATAGGCCTGAACCGAATATAGCTATGATTTGAAATTTTACATTTTGTTTCCTAATAGAAATATGACCGCTGATTGGGGATGAAGGGGAGGAGGAGCTGAGCAATTAAAAGAAAAGCTTTAGATCTCTTGGCTGAAACTCAAAGAAAAATTGAGAAAAGGAGACTTGGAAATGAAAACGATGAAAGGCAGTGTACTTAGGAGAGAGTGAGCTGACGCAAACAATTCAGTTGCGTTAGGCATTGGGAAGGCAGGAAGGGGTAAGGACAGAGAATGCTGGATCATTGGCCAGGGAGACAGATACAGCTTCTTTTGTTTTTAATCTGAAGTCTTAAGTGCATATATTTACAAATGATTAATCATTTTAAACATCTTTAACATTCATTCTCCATCAATCTCAGTAACATTCTTCTAAAGCAATTAGGAGAAATACAAAATTTGTTGCCATCCAGTTGATTCCGACTCATAGCAACCCTACACAATTAGCCTCAATTTACACGTGGTGAAACTGAGGCACAAAGGTGAGATACTCCAAATCATATTTGAAGGAAATCCTTTGATTTCTAGTCTAACTCTCTTACCATTACCCTGAGTCTTTTTGATGGGAGTTATGTAACACTGTACCCCCACCCCACAACAACACACCCTCCATTTTCCTGGGCCTAGGAAGGGGGAAGAGATCTGTGGTCAATATTGAAATATCTGACCTTTTTTTTTTTTTTTTCTTTTAATTAGCTGATCACCTTTAAAATCTGAAGAGCTGCCACGTGTAAGAAGGACTAAACTTTATCTTCACACAAAAGGCAGGACCAAGAATAGAGGGTAAAAGCTATAGGGGAGCAAATTTCCATTCATTATTAGAAATAACTTCTTAATACTTAGAACTTTCTAAAAATAGAGTAGGGCCTTGACTAATAATGAGTTCCCTGTTACATGGGATATTCAAGTAAAGGCTGTGTGGTCATTTGTCAGAGATATTATAGAGAGAGTTATGACCTTGTTTACAAGTTGGACCTTGTCTTAGTTACCTAGTGCTGCTATAACAGAAACACCACAACTGGATGGTTTTAATGAAGAGAAGTTTATTTCCTCACAGTTAAAGAAGGCTAAAAGTCCAAATTCAGGGCATCAGCTCCAGGGGAAGGCTTTTTCTCTCTGTCGGCCTTCTTCTCTTCTGTGTTCCCCCAGACTAGGAGCTTCTCTGCTCAGGGACCCCGGTCCAAAGGACGTGGTCTGCTCCCGGCACTGCTTTCTTCATGGTATGAGGTCCCCCTGTCTCACTGCTCACTTCTGTCTTTTATATCTCAAGAGATTGCCTCAGGACACAATCCAGTCTTGTAGATCAGGTCCTGCCTTACTAACACAACTGCCACCCATCCTCCCTCATTAACATCATAGAGACAGGTTCACAACATACAGGAAAATCACACAGTACCAGGAATCATGGCCTAGCCAAACTGATACACACATTTTTGGGAGAACTAATTCAAACCATGACATTCCACCCTTTGGCCCCCAAAAAATCACATCCTTGCAATTTGGAAAACATATTCACCCCAACATATCATAACAAAAGCCTTAACTCCAAGTCCAAAATCCAAAAATTCCTCTTCATCTGTGAAATCTAGAATACAAGTTATCTGCTTCCAAAGGTACAATAGCAGAACAGGAACAAGCTAGACATTTCCATTACAAATGGGAGAAACTGGAGGGAAAGAAGGGATAACAGGCACCAAGCAAGTCAGCACAACGCATTACGTTAGCCCTCAAGGCTTTGAAAATAATCTTTTGTTCTCTGAGACAATTTACACAATGGCCCTGCCCTGCAGACTCTAGGTATTGGCCACAGTCTCTGGATTCTGAGTGGAGGCCAATCGGCCCTGGGCTTCAGCTCTGCCTTACAGGCCCCCTGGGACAGCAACTCTGCTCCCTTGGCTTTAGGTGCACCATTCTCCCAGTCCATATGAGTGGCGACTCCACCCTTAGAAGCACCAGAGGCCATTGCTCCACCCTTTGAAACCCCTGAGGTCATGGCCATACCTTTTGAGACTGAGGCAGCTCGGCTTCTTGTGTCCCTTGTTTCTTCAGCTTCTGCTTCTGTTTCCTGTGGCCTCTTGGCCCTTGGGCCTCATGCCGGCATCTGCCCTGCTGAGGCAAGTGTTCCAAAGCTCTGTAGCTCCACCGGTATAAGTGCTCAGAGGCACCCTACTCCGCCAGGAAGACTCCTGCATACAGGCACTCAGCTCCCTTGCTTCTTGGGTCGGCAAGCCTAGCTCCACCGCTAAGTGCCCAGAGGCACCCCACTCTGCCAGGAAGCCTCCTGCGCACAGGCACTCAGCTCTCTTGCTCCATGGGTCAGCTCCAGTGCCGTCTGGCACTGGTCTCCTGGTTCTGCTGCTGTCAGTTCTCTGCTGCTGCCACTTCTCTGGTGCTGCCGCTTCTCTGCTCCTGTAGGTTCTTTGCTGCTGCTGGTCCTCTGTCACTGTCACACGTCTATCCATTCACAGTTTTAAAACTGCTTCCACATTTTAGGTATCTGTTAGAGCAGCACCCCACTCTCTCAGTACCACATGTCTTAGGCTGGGTTCTCTAGAGAAGCAAAACCAGTAAAACGTATATATATATATATATACATATTTATTTATTTATATCAAGGAAATAGCTCATGCAATTGTAGAAGCTAAAACTTCCCCAGTCCACAGATCAAGGTAGAGGTCTCTCCCAGTTCACATAGCCACAGAAGCTGGTGAACCCAAGGTCGGCAGGTCGGAGAGCGGATCCTGCTCACAGGCTATGAATGTCAGTGAATTCCAAGATCAGCAGACAAGACAATCAGGTTTCTCCTGATTCAGGTAGCTGCAGGGGCTGGCAAACCCAAGGTCAGCAGTTCGGGGAACCGGACTCTTGCTTGCAGGCTGAGCAGTTCGAAGAATTCTGAGATCAACAGGTAAGCTGCTAGCTCAAGTCCCATGAACCGGAGGTAAGACAACAAGAGGCAGCTGCTGAGTCTGGAACAAGCCCAAAACCTTGGCAAGGAGAGCAGGCAGAAGGTAACCAGAGGAAGGCAAAGAGAGGAAACTGAGAGGGCAGTGAGCTGCCACAGGCCCTGCCTCTGCCGGTACGATTCAGCAGATTCCATCATGGGGGTGATCACAACATTATACAACTACTAAAATGATCTAGCCAAGTTGATATACAATCTTAACCATCACAGACCTCATGACATCTAACGACTCTTCCAAAGATCATACAGCTCTTTAGTTTTTATCCTTCATGGTCTAAGACTTATTCTATCTCCCATATCATGTCCTTGCTAGAACAGAGCAATCATCTGTTCAGAGTCAGGGGAAATAGTTAGGAAAAACTAAATAAAACCAGTAATTCCACCCTCCACCTGGTTCCTCTAGAAATGTGAAATCTTGATAAAAGGAATCTTTCTCTGGCTGGCTGAATATATTTCCTTATTCTTTTCTAGAAATTTTTTGGCAAACTTCTCAAGGATCGGATAGATTTCACCTGCCTGTTCTCTCTTAATGGACAGATGGATTCACAGAATATAAAAGTTCTTATCTAGATGTTTATATTTCTGGCTATTTGGGTATCATGCAACAATAAAGAACAATGATGAATCTGTGAAGCATCTCATAACATGGATGAAACTGGAGGACATTATGCTGAGTGAAATAAGTCAATCGCAAAAGGACAAATATTGTATGAGACCTCTACTGTAAAAACTCAAGAAATAGTTTACACACAAAAAGAAACAATCTTTGTTGGTTATAAGGGATGGGAGGGGAGGGGAGGAAAACTAAATAGACAATAGATATGTGGTAACTTTGGTGAAGGGTAAGACAGTACACAATACTGGGGAAGCCAGCACAGCTTGTAAAAGGAAAGGTTATGGAAGCTCCACAGACACATCCAAACTCCCTGAGAGACTGAATTGCTGGGCAGAGGGATGTGGGGACTATAGTCTTGGGGAACATCTGGATCAATTGGCATAGCACAGTTTATAAAGAAAATGTTCTACATTCCACCTTGGTGAGTAGCGTCTGGAGTCTTAAAAGCCTGTCAGCAGCCATCTAAGATACTCCACTGGTCTCACCCCTTCGGGAGCAAGGGAGAATGAAGAAAAAAAGATACTAGGGAAAGATTAGTCCAAAGGACTAATGGACCACAACTACCACGGCCTCCACAAGACTGAGGCCAGCACAACTCGATGGTGCTCAGCTACCACCACTGACTACTCTGACTGGGATCACAACAGAGGGTCCTGGACAGAGCTGGAGAAAAATGTAGAACAAAATTCTAACTCACCAAAAAAGACCAGACTTAATGGCCTGACAGAGACTGGATAAACCCTGAGAGTATGGTCCCCAGACACCCTTTTAGCTCAGTAATGAAGTCACTCTCGAGGTTCACCATTCAGCCAAAGATTAGACAGCCCCATAAAACAAAATGAGACTAATTGGGCACAACAATCCAGGGAAAAGGACTAGAAGGCAGGAGGGGACAGGAAAGCTGGTAATAGGGAACCCAAGGCTGAGAAGGGACAGTGTTGATGTGTCATAGGGTTGTTAACCATTGTCATAAAACAATATGTGTACTAACTTTTTAATGAGAAACTATTTGTTATGTAAACCTTCATCTAAAGTACAATAAAAAATATACATATTTCTGTCTATTTGGGACACAGCTTTTCAATGTCCAGAACATTTGTGAATGTCTCATTGTTCAATAATAGTTTAAAAATAGTTGTAATATCAGTTTGCTATGTGCTTAATTTTCTCCTGAAACAAAATATAGAACACAGAAAATTTCAGTAGTTGGTTAAATAATCCACGAAAACCCAAAATCTCAGGTAATATTTGAGCCATAATCAATAAATTTTACTAAGTCTCCACTACAAGTCACTCTCCATAAAGTTTCACTAGAGTTAGGTCTACTGGACTCAATTTTGGTTCATTATCAACAAGTTATGGCTGATGCATCTAATTTTTTTCTTTTTTTTAATTGTACTTTAGATGAAGGTTGACAAAACAAACTAGCTTTTCATTAAACAATTAGTACACATATTGTTTTGTGACATTGGTTACCAACCCCATGACATGTCAACATTCTCCCTTTCTTGACTTTGGGTCAAGCTTTCCTGTCCCCTCCTGCCTTCTAGTCCTTGCCCCTGGGCTGCTGTGCCCCTTTAGTCTCATTTTGTTTTATGAGCCTATCTAATCTTTGGTTTAAGGGTGAACCTCAGGAGTGACTTCATTACTGAGCTAAAATGATGTCTGGGGGCCATACTCTTGGGGCTTCTCCAGTCTCTGTTAGACCAGTAAGGCTGATTTTGTGTGTGTGTGTGTGTGTGAGTTAGAATTTTGTTCTACATTTTTCTCCAGCTCTGTCCAGGACCCTCTGTTGCGATCCCTGTCAGAGCAGTAGGTGATGTTAGCTGGGCACCATCTAGTTGTGCTGGACTCAGTCTGGTGAAGGCTGTAGTACTTGTGGTCCATGAGTCCTTTGGACTAATCTTTCCCTTGTGTCTTTGGTTTTCTTCATTCTCCTTTGCTCCAGATGAGGTGAGACCAGTGAAGTATCTTAGATGGCCGCTCACAAGATTTTAAGACCCCAGACACTACTCAACAAAGTAGAATGTAGAACACTTTCTTTATAAACTATGTTACGCCAATTGAGCAAGAAGTTCTCCGAGACCATGGTCCCCAGCCCTCAGCCCAGTTACTCGGTCCCTCAGGGATTTTGAAAGTGTCTACGGAGCTTCCATGACCTTGTCTTGGACAAGTTGTGCTGGCTTCCCTAGTATTGTGTACTGTCTTTCACTTTACCAAAGTTACCGCTTATCTATTTTCTGTTTAGTGTTTTTCCATTCCCACCCTTCCCCTCCCTCATAACCATCAAAGATGTGTGTAAACCTTTTCATGAGTTTTTATAGTAGTGGTCTCATACAATATTCTAATTTCTTTATTTAAAGGAATTACTAGATTGTATAGCCCCAGGATGCAGGGAATATAAAAACCCAAAACCCAAATCCACTGCTGTTGAGTTGATTTCGACTCGTAGCAATCCTATAGGACAGAATAAAATTTCCCCATAGAGTTTCCAAGGAGCAGCTGGTGTATTTGAACTACCGACCTATTGGTTAGCCCCTAAGCTCTTAACTACTGCACCACCAGTGTTTGCAGGGAGCATAACAAACACACATATGGCATGCCTGGATTTTGGCAAAAGATTTAATAATTTCAGTCACAATGGTCTTACACAAAGCTTGGGGAATTTGGGCTGGAATCAAGGACATTTTATGTGGAAAATCACAATTTTTAAATATCCAGACCCAAATGGTACTAATCAATGGATACAGATCAGTAAGGAGGGCTTCTTCTCCCTTAGTTCTGGCCCATTCATGTTTTCAAAGTCTTGAATGGTAACTTAGAAGGCATATTCATTACATTTTTATATAACACAAAGAACAAGATGGATAATAAAGATATTAGATATTGGAGTCAAAGTACACAACATGTGTTAGACTAGACCAAGAAATTGGGTTTAATAAGATGAGATTCAACAGAGATAAATGTATGTGCACTTTAGACTGGAAAGCAACCAGGTCTGAAATAATGAGGTAATGATATGACAGAGCAGCACCACATATGCTAAGATTTTAAAGATTTAAGTGACAATACACTGAGCTTGAGTAAAGAGAGTAATATGACTCCACAAAAAAAAAAAAAAAAAAAAAAAGTGAGCCTAGGCCACATTCACAACAATCTAGAATGAAGTAATTTATAAGCCTGCCCTTCTATGATCAGACACTTCCCAGAGAACTGCATTTTTGCTTTGGATTTTGCAATTTTTAATAGATTTTTGTTAAAAAAAAAAGACTCACTTAGGAAGATAAACCATGGTAAGGATGGGCCTTAAATCCACCCTCTCTGAGGAAATATTGAAAGACTTAGGACATTTTAACACAAGGAGAATATGATTACTGTCTTCATATATTCCAATGGCTCAGATGTGAAACAGATATTAGACGAGTCCCGTGGTGCAAACAGTTAAATGCCCGACAACTAATGGAAAGGTTGGCAGTTCAAATCCACCCATAGGTACCTTGTAAGAAAGGCCTTGCAATCTGCTTCTGAAAGGTCACAGCCTTGAAGACCTTACGGAGCACAGTTCTACTCTGCAACAAATGGGGTCAACATAAGTCAGAATTAACTTGACAGCAACTAGTTTTTTGGTTTATATGGCTCCAAGGAGTAGAACTCATAGAATTACTGAGTGGAAGATAAAAAAGATAAAGGAGAATTTTCTAATAATCAAAAGCTTAACACAGATCAAATGGGTTGCCCCACTGCAGGTTTTCAGTTATTGACTTAATTCCTAAATGAGGATGTTATAAAGTCCATGCATTAAAGGTATCTGGACTGTGTGAACAAACACCAACTTCAACAAAACAAAACCTGCCCACGTTGAAAGATTACTATTCTAGGGTAGATAGATGAATGCCAGGAGACTGCAGCTCAATTTCTTCCCTTTCCAATTTGCCCAAATCATTTATTCTCTCTCTACCTCTATTTTCTTGCTTGTGAAATGAAGGTAATTCTATTTGCTATCTGAGGCCAGATGGGGAAGTCTGTAATGAGTTTGGAGCCTAGAGTATTCTTCACTATAAATTCTCTATGTGTATCTGTTGCAGGTTTTTTTTAAGAAGAAAATTTGACGTCTTCTGTTTGAATAAGAATCGAGTTGAAAGTTCAGCAGAGTGTTCTCAAATTATTTCTTTTTCTCCTTTGAAAATAAAAATAGGATGTGATTTGAGCCAATCAGTCTTCTTGATGGGGCAAATAGTAATACAGCTGCTGGATGTTCCCAAAGCTTTACATGAATTGTGTTCTGCTAGCCCAAGAACTCCCAGGTTTTACTTAAACACATTGGCATGGTACCAGCTCATCCATCATGCCGGCTGCTAAACAAACAAAGGCCAACCTGCCGAGGCAGAGCTGAACAGGAGGCAACAACTAGGGGATAAGACCAGTTCCAAATTGTACTTTCAATACATTTCAAATATTAACTCAGTTTTTAATAATATTTTCTCTTAGATCTAATATTTGAGTGAGATCATTTCTGAGACCCATTTGCCTAGAGAAAGAGCAAATACATTATTTTAAAAAAAGACAGAGAGAGAGAGAAGGAAAATGCATGATAGCACAGGGAGTCTTTCCTCGACACAAATACAAGAAGGAAGGAGACACAATGGAAAATCTCAAGGCAAATGTGACCTCTGAAAACTGCTGAGATTTTCCATCTCAAAATACCTGACTTCTAAATTAAACACATCTCAGTGTTCCTGTAATGATTATGAACATCAGAAAGCTTTTATTTTTGATATCCTAGTTACTTCTTTTTGACAGCTTGTTTTTTTTTTCCTCTTAATTTTCTTTTTCTTTTCTATTTGTTTAAATGAAAAGTAAAAAATAAAATAAAGCACTCAATCCTGCCAAGATAGAAAAAAAAAGTCAAAGAATATAAGACTATTTGTTTGATTAGGTTCACTGATTGAAAATGTTCAATTTTTAGAAAATGGTGATGGGGGATAAACTGCATTAATTTTGTAAAGTGTGATAAGGGCTCTGAAAGGAAGAATAATCTTAATGTATAATCATATGGGTAGGCTGTCAGAATACAATGAAAATAAATACCACACTTTCTCAGAGATGCAAATTATGCATGTGAGTGAAAGTTCTTAAATAGCTCCATAATGCTTCTGCCAAGGAAGATAACACATAGCAGGTATTTGTTGTGTGACCGTGGATTTATAATTTTAGTTGAAGGATATCATTGATTGGGAGTATAAGTATCAGCTATTTTCCCAGCATTAGATTTTCTGATTGCTCCCGCTGTATTCTTCATGCTTATTTTAATTCAGATAAGAGACACAACTAAACTAGGATATGCTCAGTGTCTAATATCTAATCAAACGTTGAAAAAGACCTCCCAGTTCTGTGGGTTTAGCTATAGCATAGTCCAGGCATTTAAGGTTAAAGAAATTCAGGCTTCAGCAGGAATCAAGAATATTGTAAATCAGTGGCTCTTATGAATAAGAAGAGAGAACGAAGACTTTTAAAATCACTTTTAAGAATAAGGAACATTATCCTTTAAGAATAAGGAACAAAAAGGAAAAATCAAGTCATGGCATTCCACAGCCATTTGCACACCAGCATCCAGGTAGAAATCAAAAGTCCTATCATCCAAAAATGTCATGATATTCAGTGTGATATAGATCAAACATTTTGATTTTTAAAATTAATTTTATTTTACTTTATTACAGTTAGTTTCAGGTGTGGACTAAAAGAAAATAAAACTAGAAGTAGCTATTTGGCAACTCTCCTACATATTTGATCAGTGTGCATCAGAGGCCAGTAATCTTTTTCTGTAGTGTCAAAGAATAAATATTTCAGGATTTGTAGGCCATAGGGTCTCTTCATCTCTGTTGCACCTATTCAACACCGCCATTGAAAGCAGCCATAGACAATACATAAAGAATGAAGGTAGCTGTGTTCTAATAAAATTTATTAACAAAAACGGGAGGTGGTCCAAATTTGGTCACTGGCTGCAGCTTGCTGAGCCCCCCTGTAGATAGTGAAGATGCTAAATCAAATATTTAGAACTAAATGGAACCTAAAGGAATCATATGTTTTAGGCAGTTACAGCAGTATAATCTTTAGCTATATACATAATACAACAGAGTTTCAAAGAGATTAAAGGATTTTCCTACAGCCATATAGAATAACTGGACCAATAAGCAACATCATGATAAACAGAAAAGACTGAAGTTGTCAAGGATTTCACTTTACTTCAATCCACAATCAACACTCATGGAAGCAGCAGTCAAGAAATCAAAAGATGCATTGCATTGGGCAAATCTGCTGCAAAAGACTTCTTCAAATGCTGAAAAGCAAAGATGTCACCTTGAAGACTAAGGCACACCTGACCTAAGACAGTAGAAGAATTGACGGCCTTGAACTGTGGTGCTGGAGAAGAATATTGAATATACTATGGACTGCCAAAAGAATGAACAAATCTGTCTTGGAAGAAGTATGACCAGAATGCTCCTTAGAAGCAAGGATGGCGATACTACATCACACATATTTTGGACATGTTATTAGGAGGAATCAGTCCCTGGAGAAGGATGTCATACTTGGTAAAGTAGAGGGTCAACGAAAAAGAGGAAGACCCTCAACGAGACAGATTGACACAGCAGCTGCAACAATGGGCTTACGCCTAACAATGATTGTGAGGATGGTGCAGGACCAGGCAGTGTTTCATTCTATTACACGTGGGGTTGCTATGAGTCGGAACACACTGGATGGCACCTAACAACAGCAACAACATATACAATAAACAATTTTACTATTTGCTTAAACAGTGACAAGCTTTTCTAATTACACCAAATTGAATGTCCTGTTCATTGCCCAATCTTTACATAATTCAAAAATAGGGTAACCAAAGAGGATTTAGTCTTAATAACAGGTTTGGTTTGGTCTAAAAATGAGGAAATAGAAAGATTGTCATTGTGTTGTTGTTAAGTGCCATCAAGTTGGTTCCGACTCATAGCGATCCTATGTACAACAGAACGAAACACTGCCCGGTCCTGCATCATTCTCACAATCATTGTTATGCTTGAGCCCATTGTTGCAGCCACTGTGTCAATCCATTTCCTTAAGTGTCTTCCTCTTTTCACTGACCAAGATTGCCATTAATATGCTACAAATTTTGAATTGACCCATCATGATTAAATTCCTTGTGAACAATTCAAATAAGTTTTGTATTATGGAAACTCTCAATTTTAGATAATTATCTCTATAAACATGGTTTTTAACTTTTGGAAGCAACAACAACAACAAAAAGAGAACCTGTAAAATGAATCAGAAAAGCAAGTTTTGAGTAAAAACTGATAGCCAGTATAGCAAATTCTGAGAGAGATGAAAGATGTGATCCCTCATAAACTTATGTTCTGCTTGAGACAGAATGTAGTTCATTTCAACACACATTTATTAAGCAGGTTTTACATGCCAGGCAAAAATAGACAAGATACTGCCCACCTTTGAGAAGCTCACATTATAGCAACATAGGCAGATACACAAGCAGAGTATGGCAATATTTGCACCTCCCTTCCATGCATGTTTCCTTTCTAGTTTGTAGCACACAGCATGCTCTTACCATGCTGATTTCTTGATCATGCTCTTTCCTGTTCCTCTAGAGCAGTTTCTCCCACTAACGCTTCATTATACATACGTGCACCAACCAGGAGCACTTGCAAATTTCAGGTAAGGATTCTAGAGAATTTAAAGAAATGAGTTGAAATTACCCAGGCAAAGATGGGAGACACTGCACTACTGAAAAAGAAAAGCACAAGAGGGAGGAAATAGTGTCATGAAACACACTGTTGTACACTTTAAACTATAAGCATAATAGGCAAGGAGGGAGTTATAAAAGATGGGGCTGCAGAAGTGGGAGGCTAGGTCATGGAGGGCCTTGTATACGTGTGTATATTCAACAGAGCAGCCATTTATAGACAGTTTTGAGTTTTCAAATCTGTGCCCCACTTAATATATAACTTATACCCACCAGCCACCAACACCATTATATAGACATAAAGATTTTGACAGGTCCCTCTGCTTGGGGGACACAGAAAAGGAGCTTGACATAAATAAATAATAATTTTTAAAAATCTGAAGAGGATTTTTAATCAAGTTGTTGGTAATTTGGTGGTTGACGTAAAGCCTTAGTCCTCTTTCTTTCTCAAAATCTTTAGTAAAATTTATGTTACTGCTAATGCTTTCTGAAGCTAGAAAATCCTGAAAATTCAGTGAATGCAGGGTTTACCCTCAAGGCTGATGCCAGCCCAAGAAAAGAAGCTCTCCACTGAGGTCCAGTCGATCATATATCAGTTATGTTAAGCATTTCCTATTTGTCAGGAACTGTGCTAAGTGCTAAAGACAGAAAGTGAATTCTACCTGGGGAGACAAATAATAGTCATTAGAGCACTATGATAAGTGTTAAAAAAAAAAAAAAAAAAAGTCTATACCAGGTAATAAGAAAATACTGAGGAGGGAATGATTAACTTTACCTAGGCAGGTTGAGAAGGCTTTCCAGAGGAGATAATATTTGATTTGATCTTTGAAACATAATGAGAGCTCACCAAAAAAAAAAAAGGGAAGTTAAGAGCGTCATTGGAGAGAAAGAAAAGGAAAAACATTGTGTTTTAGAAGACGGTACTTAGATTGGAGGTGCCTGGCTTGGGTGTTGCATTTGGAGCCCTGGTGGCACAGTGGTTAAGTGATGGGCTGCAAACCAAAAGGCCGGCAATTCGAATCCGCCAGTCTCTCCTTGGAAATCCTATAGGGCAGTTCTCCTCTGTCCTATAGGGTTGCTATGAGTCAGAATCAACTCGACAGCAATGGGTTTACTTAGATTGGTGTGGTTGAAGCACAGGGTGTGTGAGGCTGATGAAGTAGGAGCCAAATCATGAAGTCATGGAGACGAGGTGTGTGAGCAAAAATTGTTGGATTGAAGTCCTCCTTCAGGAAAAAATAGAATCAACAGGATCAACACATATAACTGAGCTCTGAAGAATGGATGGCATTGATAACAATAAATAGATCAACTAAGTACTAATCGTATCTTTTATGACTTCTATATCCCCTTCAAGGAGCCCTGGTGGCTCAGTGGTGAAGCGCTTGGCTGTTAACTGAAAGGTCAGCGGTTCTAACCCACCAGATGCTCCGCGGGAGAAAGATGTGGCAGTCTCCTTCTATAAACATTACAGCCTCGGAAATTCTATGGGGGCAGTTCTACTCTGTCCTATAGGGTCATTAGGAGTTGGAATCAACTCAACAGCACACAACAACATATCCCCTTCAATACTTATTCAGTGCTGAGAATAAGATGAGTATGCACACCCAACTTGAGTCACTCATTGACTGATTGCCACAAATACCCCTAGAAACCCAGCTTTGATCTTCAGATGCTCCTCAAACTACCCAACACCAGACTTGTAGAAGAAAATATATTCCAAGATAATCATCAATATGGAAGAACGCTGGAAGATGCTTTAAAGATTTAGAAGGCTCTCATGTGCTATACTCACATTTATTTTTAGAAACCTGCATTCTAAGATAATGGAGGTTGCATATTTCACCTCCTTACTTGTATTTTAAGCTTTACTAATGTTTAAACCATGTAGCCCACTGAATGCACATCCTGTTTTTCATGGCCATTTAAAATTCAGTTAAAAAATATTTACTGAAGACTTGCTGTGTACCAGGTAAAGATGATGTAGTGCTCAGTTTATTGGTACATGAAAATTCCATAAAGTAATAATTAAAAAGCAGGTAATAAAATGGCATGTAAAATATGATTCCGTGTTTATTAAATTATTCATATATGTATTTGTGTGTTGCCAAACACATGCTGAGCCAAACACTGTCCCATTCCAGAGATGTTTCCTTGTGTCCACTCTATGTCTTTCAGGCTATGTAGCTCAAAATTATTTCTTAAAATAAAATCAATAGGAAAATTAAAAAAGTATTGAGCATTAATTAGTTTTCTTCATATGATATCCAAGGACTAGAAATAAAATAGTGTATTAAGTCTCAAATCCTCAGCAACATAAGAAACAACAAATTTGTAATGTGAATTGCCTCCATACACTCAGCACACAGGAGATGTTGTTCTTAAAGGGATAGATATGCCAATAACCTCTACCATGAAATGAAATTGGCCCACTTCCTTTAACAGTCTAGGGCCAGACTTCCAGACTCCATACTGAAATGGTAGAAGTTGGGATTCAAGAGGAAATAAATCTCCATCCTGCAGGCTGCTGTTATACCAGCTTCAAATCCCATTTTAGTTTATCCACTTTAATCAAAACATTTACGTTATCTTTGCCAAGAAGGTTTGTAATCCCCCTCATTAAGCTTTTTAATAGATATTGCAAGTCTTAGAGCAAGAGCCACTAAGAAGAAATTTAAAATAACAACCATGTCAGCCTTATAGGCTGTGTTGAACTGGAGGAAAAAGATAAAAATGTAATATTAATAAATAAGAAAAATCCAATTCCTAACTGCATTGCCATTATTTTAACCCAAAGTACTTAACAGTCTTTCCTATTAAATATCCTCAATATAGGATCATAGGGTTATATGATATTGAATATTAATGTTAAAGCAAATATTAAATACATTTTAAAGGTTTACAATTTTAATGTACACTGTGGTTCAGATGAGCCCTCGCGGTGCAGTGGTTAAAGTGCTTTGCTGTTAACCAAAAAGTCAGCATTTCGAACCCATTACCACTTCTTGGGAGAAAGATGTGGCAGTCTGCTTCCAGAAACATTACAGCCTAGGAAACCCTATAGGACAGTTCTGTTCTGTCCTATAGGGTCACTATGAGTTGGAATCAACTTGACAGCAGTGGATTTTTTTGTGATTTAGATTAAAACAAAATGTAAATCATGTCCCAATATATTAGCACCGGATTTGCCATTTTTGTCTACAATCGTCTACAACAGTCTCAGGAAACTTTGTAGAATTAGACAACCAAGGGCATTAAATATGATGGGGAAGTATCTGCAGGAAAACCCACAAGTTTTATCAAAACCAAAAACCAAACCAGTTGCCATAAAGTCGATTCCAACTCATGCTGACCCCATGTGTGTCAGAGTAAAATTGTGTTGCATAAGGTTTTCAATGGCTTATTTTTCCAAAGTAAGTCACCAGGACTTTCTTCCAAGGGGCCCCTCGGTGGACTCAAACCTCCAACCTCTGGATTAGCAGCAGAGTGCATTAACCATTGCACCACCCAGGGACGCTGCAAGGAATATCACGTGGTATATCTCCTTTTAAAGGAGAAAAAGAGTATCTGTGTGAAAGCTGGAACTCTCTTGGCAGATTTTGGATGGCTCTGAAGAATCTTTTAACTCAACACCAAGTCATTTAATTCAGTGAGGCACCCTCATAGCAAATTTTATCTCACAGTAATCTGTAATTGACCTGAAAGGGTTAATGCTACCTGAAGTGGTGCTTATACCTTAGGGACATAAGGCTGTAATGAGTAATAATATATTCAATTTTACTCTTTAAGCTTCTATCATTTTACCTTCCCTTTAAATTTTATTTTTGGTGTTTTTTAGCTTTTTCTTTTGTTTGGCCATAAAAACCTAAAAGCCTGAGGCCTTTAAAAAACTGAACCTAGCTTTCTAGTTAAGACTGTGGGTGAGATTGTGTGAGATGTGTGTGAAAACATGTGAGATTAATCACACATGTCACATGGGACCTGATGTAAACATTCCTCTTGTCATAGCTCCACTTACTCCTACCACCAGGCTCTATCCACAGACTTGTCATTTATATACAGAATTTTTATCCACAATTAGCTTTTCTCAGTTCCATAAAATGTAGAAACATGTTGTTGTTAATTGCTGTTGAGTCGATTCCAACTCATGGCGATCCATATGTACAGAGTAGAATAACTCCATAGGGTTTTCAAGGCTGTGACTTTTCAGAAGCAGATCACCCGGCCTGTCTTCTGAGGTGCCTCTGGATGGGTTCAAACCACCAACCTTTCAGCTAGTAGATAATTGCTTAACTGTTTGTGCCAACCAGGCAGGGACTCCTGTATACAAGCATAAGTAAAGCCTTTATCCTTAAAAGTAATTGAAAGACGTCTTGCTAGTTTAGAAGGTGGAGCAGTGGTTGATTCGCATCATACAGAGCCAGGGAGAAGAGTCAGCCATACAGTAGGGATGTTGGTGTCACCTCAGGAAACAAGGCAGACCTTAACAAAAACAATGCTTCCCTCAATATGATGATGTCACCAACAGACTCCTAGTCAACAGGGCATGCTAATTCCTACACACCTTCTTACTTGAGTTGAGGTCACATTTGCTAGTCAGTTAGCCTGACCTAAAGATGTGCTATGTTTTCCTTCACTCCTCTCACATAGATTTGCGAAGCTAGCCAAATCTCCAAGAGTTCTTGTCTCTCAAGTTCTATGCCTTCTTTTCAGGTGTGCTGCCACCAGTGGGAGTGGAATCTCTACTGTAATACTAAGAACAAGAACAATAATGGCAAAAATGATAGCAGAAATATAATTGTGGACTTTTGAAAGGAAATTATAAATCAGCTAATCCAGTGGTTTCCAAATATCATTTCTGTTTAGCTGTAGAATCTTTTCAAAACAAACAAAAACTTTCAAACAAAAGTTTATTCAGGAGACCAACATGTAAATCAGATAAAGAGAGACTTACACTGGTGAAACAAAGAGTATCAGTGTCTTCCCCAGGCTAGTTTCAAAGTGGCTTCTTGGAACTAGGGGGTGCAATGAACACAGTGTAAACATCAGCAGCTAGCAAAGCACCTGCCTCATAGCCAGAGCACACTGAATGGCTGACATATACTATGTTTTTAATCTAATAGATGAAGCAACTTCTCCAAGACCGTGAAGATGGTGACAGAGCTAAGTCCATGAAAAAAATATATATTTTTTGCAAAATACAAAAAACAAAACAAAACCTGCATTTTAACATAATTTCTAATTTCCCTAGCACTTCTAAATTTATTTGACTTTATTTTGTTTGACTATCACAACAAACTTGTGGCCCAAATAAGACAGATTTTTTTTCTTATCCAGTTTTACTGTGGGAAACTGAGGTTCAGAGAGGTAAAAGATTTGCCCAAACCAAACTGGTTTTTAAGGGGCAGAGATGGATTTAGCACACAGCTCTTGTAGCACCTTGCTCAACAATTCATCTACCGTGTGATGGCCTCATGCTTCATAGAAAAATTTTCCTGTATCAAATAACAAAAGCCAAAGAGGTTACCACATGCTTTTCAAATAAGTTATGTGCAGGACTGGGCAACATTTTATTCTATTGTACATGGAATTGTCATGAGCCAGAATAGACTCAATAACAACTAACAATGTACACTTAAAGTTAAAATAGAATCAATTAATATTAACAACTAAGCATTAAAGAGTACTATTATTAAATGAAGGTACCCTGGTGGCACAGTGGTTAAAGCTCTTGGCTGCTAAATGAAAGGTCAGTGGTTCAAACCCACAAGCAGCTCCATGGGAGAAAGATGTAGCAGTCTACTTCCATAAAGATTACAGCCTTGGAAACTCTGTGGGGCAGTTCTACTCTGTCCTATAGGGTCGCTATGAGTCAGAATAAACTCGATGGCAACAGGTTTTTGTTTTTATGGTTAAATGATATATAACAGTGTAAAGAGTTCAATCAAGATCAACTCTCAATCAATTATGGGTTAATTCAAAATAAACAGCTTCCTAAATTATCCTCAATCTTTTTCTTTTTTTTTTTTCAGTCTATGGAATTTATTCAGACACTAAACAGCCTTGTCAAGTATCAAACTCCACAGTTTTTATTGCTCCCAGTTTCCATTTACCATAAAATAAAGAGAAAAGCAAAACTACTGAGTTAGAATTAATCTTAGCTGTCATCAGTCTGCACTCTTGGAAGGGCTCTGGCTGATAGAATTGTGATGGGAGAAGTGTGTTTCCCTGCTGTCTGCTCAGTGCTCTCTCTTCCCTACTTCTGCCATCTTTGCCCTCACCTCACTTGATAATGGAACCTTGATCATGGTTCCCTTGTGCTCTTGGAGTTGAGTCCAAATAGTTCTTTTCCCAGTGGTGAATACAGTCTTCCTCAGTCTCTCTATCCTTTAGAATCTAACATCATTTTCCTGAGGGTGAAGATCATTTTTCAGAGACTTAAACTTTTCAGTTTACACAGCTTGACAGAAACCACAAGAGAGAAAAGATTATGGCCACAGCATATGTCTGTTTTTCCATGAGTGTGTGTGTGTGTGTGTGTGTGTGTGTATGTTTTCCCAATGAGAAGGGAGTATATTTTCTCTTTCCAAGGAGAAAGATTCTCCCTTCCCATTAAGTTTCTAGTTGCTGGATGCTTGCTGATTAATCTGCACACAACTGGTTCCCTTATTAATAATTCTGACAGGTTTCTAGAGCATAGCAGGATTAACCTGCTCTGTGTACTGACTATTCCTTTTTAAAGAGGCCAGTCCCCTATAATAAGAATATAAGGGGATATACATCATGACAATACCATTGTTTATACATGGGGGATCCCATGAGTTGTCCCATAAGAACTTTAAAATGTAGTTGCCCCTGAAATTTAAACTAGCAAAATCTCCGCACCATGGTTATGCTCCGCCATCTGTGGCAATAGACCAGGAGTTTTTCTAACTGCATGACAGTGAATCAGGGAACATCTAAAACTCCAACAAGGGTGATTTGGGAGAATCTCACCAAGCTCAAATGAGATTGTAATTTAGTTAAGCACAGGTCTGAGCAACTGCACTAAACAATGATTGAAGAAAGATTATGTGCGTGGCGTGGCAAGAGATGTATAATAGAAATTAAAAGGAAAATAACGGGGACAAGTATTGGTAGTGCTTATCCAAGCATTGTCTGAGAGAGAGAAAGAAAGAGATTTGTTGAGACCCAGTAGATGCAGGACACATCATCAAACTCATCCTGCATCTGATTCTGATGGATCTGACGGGACCATAGCTTCCCATACAGCTTCTTTCAAGGAAGACAATAGGCAGATCAGGCCGAAACAAATGATCATTCCATTTGACGTTGTTTGTAGGTGTGCTTGTGAGTGTACCTCAATCTGTTTTATGTGAGTCAGCTTCTGATCACTTTCAGTGTGTTCCTTATTGATTTTTTAAAAATAGATGGTAACTGCAAAAATAAACACAATAAAACAAAACAATATTATTAAATTATTTCTAGATACTGTTGTCTGTCCCATCCCCCCTCCTCTGCTAAAAAAAAAAGGGAGGGGGGAGTAGATTTAGAGATGTGTTACAGATAAGCACTGATGTGAGACTTTTAAATTAAGTGGAAGGTGAAAATAAACTTGAAAAAGGAATAATGTTCCTACTTTATGATAAATGTTATTTAACACTGGTCCTTTGTCCTATCTAAAATCAACTCCAACCCTTATTCTAAATTTTGGGGCCTGCAGATTGGGGGACCAGATCCTGGACCTCAGGGAATTCACTAAGGTAAATGGCACCCTCGCGGCATCTGACCAAGAGGTGAGCAATCCTTCCCCACACAAGACAGATTTGCTTTATTATAGACATACTTTCTGTGACCCACCATGAAAAAGGTAAAAACTCTTTCAATGGACTCACCTCATAGAACTGTGGAGAGAATAAAATGGAAACAGTGTCTGGCTCATAGCAAGTGCTCAATAATTCTTAGCTATTATTTTTCACAAGCCCTCCTTTGTAATACCTTACACAGCAAGGGAACTCAAAAAGCATTTTATTTAATTGATACTTCAGTTTCTGATACTTCAAATAAATAACATTGGATGTTACACTTACACAAAGAAAAATGTTCCAGTTTTTGTAAATTATATGACAACCATGAGCAAAGTCACAAATTTATAGGACTCCACAGAGGCACAATCCAATGAGACCATCTCTAGCCCTTATACGAAGTGAGCTAGTTCCTTCACAAAAATGAAAGTGAGAGTGTTTCTGGCTTCAAGGAGCTAACCATAAACAGGGAAATAGATGCACAAACAACCAGTGACTTTCTGATCTCCATAGGATGAGTTGCATTTTACTTGATTGTGATGACTATTGCAAAGGGATTGTGGATTGATTTTTTCTTTTTAATGGATAGTGAATTTGTTAAATGGATAGTAAATAAGTGTTTGTAGCAAGTGTGTGTGGTTTAATGTGATAAGTAAACATCCCAGGTATTGGAAAAAAGAGAGCACAAAGGCAAGGAAAGGCAAAGCAAGGAAATTTAGTACTTCTTTGTTTTTAAGAACTGGAAATGGTGAGAGATTCACTATTTCCCGTTGCTTGCTAGGAGTTTTCTCTATTTCTGTTATGGAACTGAATACATCAACCAAAAGAAACTGCAGGCAATAAAATGCTACATGGATACTAGGTCTGGGGGCTGACCAGCACTTTGTGTACCCACCAATAGACTGTGCAGTCCTGAGCTATCATCTGAATCCAGGATTTAGGCATGTGTCACCACAGCATGCCTGAGGTTCAATTCCAGGAATCAGCTTTGGCCTTCATCCTAGTGCATTAATAGGACTCTAATAACTACAGCCTGTCAGCGAAACAGGACTCAGAGAAAGACCAGCATGATCCTCTGTCTTCCAGCAAAGCGAAGCTGTCCAGGAAAGAATATTGTGGACATTGTAAGAAAGCTAAAAATGTAATAAAATATGAGAAGATGGAGGGGGAGAAAACAAAGGTCAGAAATACAAAATAATTTTTAAATCCTACGTTTTCACAAAGTACATATTTACACACACATACACACACACACAACCTGGAAAGCAGGAATGCATAATTCAAACAAGCACACTTCAATGTCCAACTTTTCTAAAGTCAAGCTTTTCACAGCCTCTGATCATATTAATGGTGTAAAAATATAAACCAAATGACAGATGTTGCCTAATATTTGTCTGAGCACAGCAGCTGACCCTCTCTCAAAGCACTTTTCCAAGTAAGAAACTGGCTGAATTTCCTAGGACTATCTGCCTCTGAGAAAAAACTTGACTTTGTACCACTCTGTCTTGGCCATCTTAAGAAAACCGAATTTTAATGTGTTTCCACCAGAGGGCAGTAAATAAAAAATAATAATAACAATAAATAAACAAACAAGTGAATAACCTGTTCACTGAACACAATTGCTTCTTAAATTGCATATACACAAATTTTATTTTCCCAATAACCTACATTATAGACTCAGAGGTTTTCATTGCTGAAAATTTTCATTGCTGAAAATAACCTACATTATAAGCTCAGAGATTTTCATTGCTGAAAAATCTTTATTGGATCACCTCTTCTGGACTTCTCTTTAATGTTCTCATTCTTCCCATCACTGAAAGCATGACCTGTAAACATATCCCAGAATGAAATAAGGGAGGCTTCTTTTGTAAAACAAAGAAATTTCTTCGTTTAAAAGTGCCTGTTCTGTCAATTAGCACAGGGCCTACCTGGGGCTGAAATCACATCCCTGCTGGCCAAGGGGCTTGGTGGGCTCCAGTGACTGTATTTTATTGTTGTGAAGACAGAGTCTGGCAAGAGGCTGCAGGAGCACTCTAAGAGCTGTGAATTCCAAGCAGAAATCCTGCAAGAAAAAGAAGGACGGGGATGCCATCCAGTGGTCAGCCAGCAGCCTTGCTGCCTGTGTGATCCTCAGCTACCATTGAACTGCCTCCACCAAAAGCACTGGAACACGGAGTCTGCTAGCTCTGAACCTGCAAGGTAATTGGCACCAAAATATTGTTCCAATCTGAGTAACTCTCACCCTCACAACCTAATTTTCTACATTTCAAAATTAGAATAAAGATCATGGAGTTGATCCAGGGAACTGGAAGCTGACTCACACAGCCACCTGGTTCAATGGCTTCCAAATGCAGATGCTTCTCAGAAACAATTTAGCAGCTTTATAAAAACATTGGTTCCTGAAACCACCAAGCCCTTCTGAGTTACAGTCTCCTGGGACAAGTCTTGAGAATTGGTATTTCTAAAAATATTTCTGGGTGATTTCCAAAAGAGTCTCAGGATTGGCTTGTGGGAACCTACTGATTTAAGCCATTCCTCTATCTTTGGCAGGAGTTCCTGGGTAGTGCAAGCAACTCAGCACTCAGCTACTAACCGAAAGGTTGGCAGTTTGAAGACACCCAGAGGTGCCTCAGAAAAAAGGCTTGGTGATCTACTTCCAAAAAAATCAGTCATTAAAACCATATGGAGCACAGTTCTACTCTGACACACATGGGGTCGCCATGAGTCAAGACTGACTTGACATAAACTGGTTTTCTTTTGGTTTTCTAGCTTTTGGCAAGGTTCTGTTCCAACTATCCCAGTCTAGAAGTCTTTTCTGACTCTAAAATCTTTTCATATCTACTCTAGTCGTTCATTTCAGTGTCCAAAATCCCAAACCGTCAGGGAATTCTCATTCCTGGTCTGAGTCCCAGTTCTACTACTTATTACCTATATCACATAACCTTCAAGCATCCCAGTTTCAAATCTATAGATGGGGATATGACAGAAATTACCTGTAGATTTGCTGGGGAGAGTAAAGCACTTATAGCAGTGCCTATCACATAGTAAGAGCTAAAATGCTTGTGTTTTTTTTTTTTTTTTTTTTCTTTTCTTTCTTAATTCTACTTCAGGTGAATGCTTACAGAACAAATAGTTTCTCATGAAACAGTAGTACACATATTGTTTTATGACATTGGTTAACAACCCCACAACATGTCAACCCTCTAACTTCTCAACCTTTTTTTTTTTGGTGAAAATACACATAGCCAAAGATACACCATTTCAAAAATATCTACATGCACAGTTCAATAACATTGACTATGTTCTTCCAGTTGTGCTGCTATTCTCACTTAAGATGAAGGCTTACAGAACAAAATAGTTTCTCATTTAACAGTTACTACACATGTTGCCCTATGAAAATGGTTAACAGTCTCACAACACACCAACAATATCCTTACTCAACCTTGGGTTCCCTATCACCAGCTTCCTTGTCCCCTTCTGCCTTCTGGCCCTTGTCACTGGACTACTGTACCTCGTTAGTCTCATTTGGTTTTATGGGGCTGTCCACTCCCAGGCTGAACGGTGAGCCTTGGAGATAACTTCACCACTGAGCTAAAAGGGTGTCTGGGGGCCATATTCTCGAGGTTTCTCCAGTCTCCTTTAGGCCAGTAAATCTGGTCTTTTTTTTTTTGTGAGTTAGAATTATGTTCTACATCCTTCTCCAGCTCTCTCCATAACCCTCTGTTGTAATCCTGGTCAGAGAAGTCAGTGGTGGTAGCTGGGCACCATCTAGCTGTACTTGACTCAGTCCGGTGGAGGCCTTAGTAGCTGTGTTCCATTAGTCCTTCAGACTAATCTTTTCTTTGCATCCTGTTCTCTTCATTCTCCCTTGCTCCTGAAGGGATGAGACCAGTAGAGTATCTTAGATGGCCACTCACAGGCTTTTAAGACCCCAGACACTACTCACCAAGGTAGGATGTAGAACATTGTCTTTATAAACTGTGTTATGCCAATTGAGCTAGATGTTCCTGGAGACTATGGTCCCCACAGCCCTCCGCCCAGCAATTCAGTCCCTCAGGGAGTTTGGATGTGTCTATGGGGCTTCCATGACCTTTCCTTTTACGGTTGTGCTAGTTTCCCCTGTATTGTGTACTGTCTCACCCTTCACCAAAGATACCACTTATCTATTGCCTATTTAGTATTTCCCCCCCAACCCCTCCCATCCCTGGTAACCAACAAAGATTGTTACATTTTGGGTGAGAACTTTTTCATGGGTTTTTACAACAGAGGTCTCATACAATATTTGTCCTTTTGTGATTGACATATTTCACTCAGCATAATGTCCTCCAGTTTCATCCATGTTATGAGATGCTTCACAGATTCATTGTTGTTCTTTCCCATTGCATAGTACTCCATTGTGTGTATGTACAATAGTTTGTTTATCAATTCATCTGTTGATGGGCATCTAGGTTGTTTCCATTGTTTTGCTATTGTGAACAATGCTGCCATGAACATAGGTGCGCATAAGTCTACTCAAGTGACGACTCTTATTTCTCTAGGTTATACTCCTAGGAGTGGGATTGCTGGAACGAATGGTATGTCTATTTCTAGCTTTCTGAGGAAGCGCCATATCATTTTCCAAAATGGTTGTATCATTTTGCATTCCCACCAGCAGTGCATAAGAGTTCCCATCTCCCCGCAGCCCCTCCAACATTTGCTATTTCCAGTGTTTTTGATTCGTGCCAGTAATGCCGAGGTGACATGGTATCTCATTGTGGTTTTAATTTGCATTTCTCTAATGGTTAGTGATCGCGAGCATTTCCTCATGTGTCTGTTGGCCATTTGAATGTCTTCTTTGGTGAAGTGTGTGTTCATTTCCTTTGCCCATTTTTTAATAGGATTATTTGTCTTTTTGTTGTAGAGGTGTTAGATTTTCTTGTAGATTATGGAGATTAGACCTTTGTCTGACTTGTACTGTCCAAAAATTTTTTCCCAGTCTGTAAGTTCTCTTTTTATTCTTTTGGTGAAGTCTTTTGAAGAGCATAGGTGTTTGATTTTTAGAAGATCCCAGTTATATAGCTTATCTGTTGGGGTTTGTGCATTGATGGTTATGGTTTGTATCCTGTGAATGCCATATATTAAGGCCTGAAGTGTTGGTCCTATTTTTTCTTCTATGAACTTTATAGTTTTAGGATTTATATTTAGGTCTTTGATCCATTTTGAAGTAGTTTTTGTATCAGTCCTATTTCATTTTTTTGCAAATGGATATCCAGTTTTGCCAGCACCATTTGTTAAAAAGACTGTCTTTTCCCTACTTGATGGACTTTGGGCCCTTGTCTAAGATCAGGTGACCGTAGATGGATGCATTTTCATCTGGGCTCTCAATTCTGTTCCATTGGTCAATGTATCTGTCGTTGTACCAGTCCCAGGCTGTTTTGACTACCCTAGCTGTATAGTAGGTTCTCAAGTCAGGTAGAGTGAGTCCTCCAACTTTATTCTTCTTCTTCAGTAGTGCTTTATTTATTCGGGGATTCTTCCCTTTCCATATAAAGTGAATGATTAGTTTTGCCAACTCTTGGAAGAATGTTGTTGGTATTTGGATCGGGATTGCGTTGTATTTGTAAATTGCTTTGGGTAGAATTGACGTTTTCACAATGTTGAGTCTGCCTATCCATGAGAATGGTATGTTTTTCCATTTATGTAGATCCCTTTGGGTTTCATGCAGTAGTGTTTCATAGTTTTATTTGTATAGGTCTTTTAAATCCCTGGTCAGATTTATTCCTAAGTATTTTATCTTTTTAGGGGCTATTGAAAATGGTATTGTTTTCCTGGTTTCCTTTTCATCGTTCTCCTTACTGGCGTATAGGAATCCAACTGATTTTTTAATGTTTATCTTGTATCCTGCTACTCTGCTGAATCTTTCTATTAGTTCCAGTAGATTTCTTGTGGAATCTTTAGGGTTTTCTAGGTATAGTATCATATCATCTGCAAACAGGGACAGTTTAACTTCTTCATTACCAATTTGGATGCCCTTTATTTCTTTTTCTTGCCTCATTGCTCTAGCTAGAACTTCCAGCACAATGTTAAATAGGAGTGGTGATAAAGGGCATCCTTGTCTTGTTCCTGTTCTCAAGGGGAATGTTTTCAGACTCTCTCCATTAAGAATGACATTGGCAGTTGGTTTTGCATAGATGCCCTTTATTATGTTGAGAAATTTCCCTTCTATACATATTTGATTGAGAGTTTTTATCAGGAATGGGTGTTGGACTTTGTCAAATGCTTTTTCTGTGTCAATTGAGATGATCATGTGATTCTTTTCTTTCCTTTTATTTATGTGGTGGATTACATTGATTGATTTTCTAATGTTGAACCATCCTTGCATACCTGGTATGAATCCTACTTGGTTGTGGTGTATTATTTTTTTGATACGATGCTGAATTCTATTGGCTAGAATTTTGTTTAGAATTTTTGCATCTATATTCATGAGAGATATTGATCTGTAATTTTCTTTTTTTGTGATGTCTTTGCCTGGTTTTGGTAGCAGCATTATGCTGGCTTCATAGAATGAATTTGGAAGCATTGCTTCCTCTTCTATGCTCTGAAATACCTTGAGTAGTACTGGTACAAGCTCTTCTGTAAATGTATTGTAGAATTCTCCAGGGAAGCCATCTGCACCATGGCTTTTTTTGGTTGGGAGTTTTTTTATTACCTTTTCAATCTCTTCTCTTGTTATGGGTCTGTTCAGATTTTCAACATCACTTTGTTTTAGTTTGGGTAGGCCGTGTGTTTCTAGAAATTTATCTGTTTCCTCTAAGTTTTCAAATTTGTTGGAGTATAGATTTCATAATATTCTGTTATAATCCTTTTTATTTCGGTTGGGTCTGTTGTAATGTCCCCCATTTCATTTCTTATTTGGGTTATTTGTGTCCTCTCCTGCTTTTCTTTTGTCAGTCTGGCTAGAGGTTTGTCGATTTTGTTGATTCTTTCAAAGAACCAACTTTTGGTTTTGTTGATTCTTTCTATTGTTTTTCTGTTCTCTATTTCATTTATTTGTGCTCTGATCTTTACTATTTCCTTTCTTCCAGGTGTTGTGGGCTTTTTTTTCTGTTCTCTTTCTATTTGTTTGAGTTCTGTAGTTAATGTTTTGATTTTGTCCCTTTCTTCTTTTTTGATGTGTGTATCTTGTGCTATAAATTGTCCTCTGAGGACTGCCTTTGCTGTGTCCCAAAGGTTTTGGTATGATGTGTTTTCATTCTCATTAGATTCTAGGAATTTTTTAATTCCATCTCTGATTTCTTCTAATACCCAGTGATGTGTAAGCAGGGTATTATTCAGTTTCCATGTAATTGATTTTTTTTCCTTGCTCTTTCTAGTGTTAATTTCTACCTTGAGGGCATTGTGGTCAGAGAAGATACTTTGAATTATCTCAACGTTTTGGATCTTGTTGAGGATTGCTCTGTGGCCAAGATGTAGTCTATTCTGGAGAACGTTCCATATGCATTGGAAAAGAATGTGTACTTTGTAGCAGGTGGAAGGAGTGTTCTTTATGTGTCTATGAGGTCAAGTTGGCTGATTGTGTCCTTTAGGTCTTCTGTGTCTTTGCGGAGTTTCTTCTTAGTTGTTCTGTCGTTTACTGAGAGTGGTGTGTTGAAGTCTCCTACTATTATTGTGGAACTGTCAATTTCTCTTTTCAGTGCTGTTAAAGTTTGTTTTATGCATTTTGGAGCCCTGTTATTGGCTGTGTAGATGTTTATTATGGTTATGTCTTCATGATGAATCATCCCCTTAATCATTATATAGCATCCTTCTTTGTCTTTTATGGCGGATTTTGTTTTAAAGTCTATTTTATCTGAGATTAGAATTGCCACTCCTGCTCTTTTTTGGTAGTTGTTAGCTTCATATATTTTTTTCCAAACTTTGACTTTTAATAAATTCACATCTCTGTTTCTAAGGTGTGTCTCTTGTAGACAGCATATTGATGGATCCTGTTTTCTTATCCATTCTGTCACCCTCCATCTCTTTATGGGTGCATTGAGCCCATTTACTTTCGTTGTAATTATTGATAGATGTGAGTCTGTTGCTGTTATTTTGTAGTGCTTTTTTTTTTTGTGGTGCTGAAGTTTTGTTTATTCTTCTTACTGTCTTGTGCTGAGTTACTTTTGTTCATGGTTTTTTTTTTTTTTCCCTCATTTCTTTTGTCTTTTAGGTTTTGGTTTTGCTGAGACTTTATGTTTTTCCTCTTTTTTTTATGAGTATGTTTGTTAACTTTCTTTGTGGTTGTGGTTACCATGAATTTTACCCTTATCTTTCTAAGTTTGAAGCAGTGTACCAATACTTGGTATCACCTTGCCTTCCTCTCCATTAGAAGGTTCTATACCTATGCTGTTTATCCCCTCTTTTATTGTTTTGATGTTGTTGTCATTTACTGATTAACTGCTCTGATTCCATGTTGTATTTCTTTTGGTTTTGGATAGTCCTCCAGAGTTCATTTCCTAGATTTGAATCTGGCTAGTACAATCCTGCATCCTAGATTCTGCCTGTGAGTTGAAGTTGTTTGTCCTCAGATCAAAGAACTCCCTTTAATAATTCTTGTAAGTTTGGTTTGACTTTTACATATTCCCTTAATTTCTGTTTATCTGGAAATGACATAATTTCACCATCAAATCTGAATGAGAGTTTTGAAGGATATATTATTCTTGGCTGGCAATTTTTTTCTCTCAAGGTTTTATATATGTCATCCCATTGCCTTCTTGCCTGCATGGTTTCTGCCGAATAATCTGAGCTTAGTCTTATTGTTTCTCCTCTGTATGTGACTTCTTGTTTTTCATGAGCTGCTCTCAGGATTCTTTGTTTGTCTTTGGTTTTGGTGAGTGTGATTATGATATGACTTGGGGATTTTCTTTTGTGGTCTATCCTATATGGGGTTCGTTGAGCTTCTTGGATGGCCATCTTTTCATCTTTCATGATATTGGGGAAGTTTTCTGTCAGCAGTTTTCAATGATCCTCTCTGTGTTTTCTGTTTCCTCCCACTGTTCTGGAATTCCAATCACTCACAAATTTTTGCTGTTGATTGTATCCCACATAAATCTCAGGGTGTCTTCACTTTTCCTTGTTCTTTTTTCTGAGTTTTCCTGAAACAGAGTTGTATCCAAGTGTTTGTCTTCAATTCCACTGATCCTGTCTTCCGCCATTTCAAATCTACTTCTCAGCCCTTCTATGACACCGTCCATGTCTGAAATCTTGTTGTTTATCTTTTGGATTTCTAATTGTTGTCTTTGTATAATTTCTAGTTGTGAATTGATTTTGGCATATTGTTCCTGCATTGTTTTCCTGAATTCTTCCAATTTTTTGTCTGTATTTTCCACAAATTTGTCTATTTTTTCCTCATGTTTGTCAGCTTTTTGCCTCAGCTCTTTGAGAATTCTGAGTATTAGAGATGTGAATTCCCTATCAGGTAGTTCTAGTGCATTTTCTTCCACTGGAAAGTCATCTGGTGTTTTACTTTGGACACCTACTGAAAGCACCCTGTTCTGTTTTTGTAAATGTTTTGATATTGTCTGTTGTCTCTGGGGCATTCAGTAGTTATTTTTCTCATTTATTGATTGTAGATTTGTTTGTTCCATCCCTTTAAAAAAAAAAAAATTGACTATGTCTGAGCAGGCAGACTGTGTGTTCTTTGTTGTTTGCTCATCTGTGGGCACAATACTTTTTGACTCCTTCTCTAATTGGCAGGTCAGTCACTGAAACATGGTATAGCATGAACAGTAGTCACTGGGACAGGTTGCCCACGGCACCCACCACAGACACCAGGACGGGTCGGTAATCAGTGCAGGGCAGGTTCCAGTAGGCCGTGCCTATGCTGTTTTGTGGTGTGATATCAAGCACATGGTGCAGGTAGGCAGGATGTAGTGGGGAGATTGTTATGTGTGGAGCTAAGATGGATATGGGAGAGAGGAGAGAGGAACAGGAGCCAAAATCATACAAACAAACAAAAAAGAATGCTAGGGGAGCTTGCCGTTGGAGTGGAGAGATGAGAGACTATGAAATGAAGAAAAACAGAAAGGGGAAGAGGAAGAAAAGAAAAGAAAAGAATGAATAAATAAAAATCAGAAAGGTTGAAGAAGCACAAAGTTCCCAGGGATCCCACTGGTGCAGCTATGAGGTCTGGGGAAGTCGCTCTTAGGTGTTGCAGTACAGCCTAGCTAGAAGGCATAGAGGTATACAATGCCAGGTATTCAGGGAACAGAAAGAGAAGGAAGATACAGAGATGAGAAACTGAGAAATGAAGAAAGACAAAAAGGGAAAAAGAGGGAAAATAAAACAAAACAAATTAAAGAAAAAAGAACAAGAAACGCCCCCCAAAAAACAGGAAAAATAAAAAACAGTGAAAAAAGAAATGCCCTCAGGGATCCTTTTGCATGTCTGTGCAAGACGAGGGGGTAGTCTCCTTGCCACGCAGCACCGTCTGGCCAGAAAGGGCTCCCAACTCAAGAAAAGAAAAAGAAAACAAACAATTCAAAACAAACAAATGCCCCAGAATCCCACCAGTGCGGCAGTCCAGACCAGGAAGCAGCTCCACAGTTGAGCGGAGCTCCACAGCCCCTCAGGAAGGAGCAAAGATGGCACACAGAGCCAGGTATTTGAGTGAAGGCAGGGGGAGGTGGTGAGAGGTAAAGAAGAAATCAAGAGAAGCAGGAAAAAAAGCAACACCAGCAGCCAACAAATGGCACTCAGGGAGCCAGCTAGTGCAGGCTGGTGGAATCCAAGCAGCTGGTGTTTCTTGGACAAGAGACTGTGTCTGCGGGAAGCAGAGGGGGCCAAGTGTGGATGAAGAAGGGTAGGGAGTGGCAAAGCATATATCACAAATTACCAGAGCTCTGCAGCCCCTCAGGAAGAAGCAAAGATGGTGCACAGAGCCAGGTATTTGAGCGAAAGGAGGGGGAGGTGGTGAGAGGTAAGGAAGAAATCAAAAGAAGCAGAAAAAAGCAACACCAGCAGCCAACTAATGGCACTCAGAGAGCCGGCCCATTTGGCTGTGTGGAATCCAAGCAACCGGTGTTTCCTGGACAAGAGATTGTGGCTGCAGGAAGCAGAGGAGGCCGAGTTGGGGTGAAGAAGTGTGGGGGGTGGGAAACCATATATTGAAAATTACCAGTTGTTTTGCCTCCCGCTGGAAGCTCCGTGAAGCTGCTTTCTCGTACCCTGTTTGCTGGTCTCTGATAGGAGTCCAAGAGGGTGGGTCCATGCTGCGTTAGCTGGTAGGAGACCTCTGCATGAATCTCTCCTCGCTCTCCGTTCTCTGTCAGTTTTCTCACTCCATTTGGTGCTTGGCTGAGTTCTTTATCTCTTCATTTGATGTTTTAGGGTTTCAGGATTGTTGTTTTCTCTGTTCGGCTTAGTTTTTGGATCTTTGCTGTGGAGGGACAGTGTGGTGCTTTTGCCTAGAGCGCCATTTTGCCAGAAGTCTAAAATGCATGTTATTTTTGTTATCATTTGTGATTACTCTCTTCTGGTTGCTCTTTCAGATTACTTATTTTTGTTGGCTTGCTCCCTAGACATAGTGATTATTCTGGGCCTGGAACTTGATAAGGAGTCCCTAGGTGGTGTAAATGGTTTAGCATTGCACTACTTACTAAGTGAAAGTTTGGTTGTTCAAACTTACCCAGAGGCAACTTGAAGATAGGCCTGGCAATCTACTTCCAAAAGGTCACAGCCTTGAAAACCCTGTGGAGGAGTTCTACTCTGTACACATGGGGTTGCCATGAATCAGAATGGACCCAACGAAACTATCAACAACAACAGAAGGACTTGATATATAGCTGGTTGTCTTACCTGTCTGTCCCAAAATTCCCTAGGCTTGTAGAGTTCTTGTTGTCTCTGATATATTTTACCTACAGGCTCAGTCCACCCATTTTCTGAGCTAATACTGACCACAACAGGAGCTTCAGTACACCAGCATGTAGATAAATGGAATGGATAGAAATATTTCTTGAGAAGCAGGCCAAGATGGCAGAGTAGTCAGATGCTTCCAGTGGTCCCTTTTATAACAAAGACCCAAAAAAACAAGTGAATCGATTACATATGACAATCTAGGAGCCCTGAATATCAAAAGTAAAGTTGAGAAATAAGACTGAGTGGCAGGGGGAGGGAGAGACAATTTGGAAGCAGCGAGGAGTGGCCAGACCTGAACAGGTGGGAGCTGGAGCCCTTCAGGCTGGATAAGCTCATGTACACGGTGAGGCAAGCAGCGGCACTCAGGAGGCGTTTTCCACATCAGGAGAGATCCAGCAGCAGAGAGTCTACTCAAGGCATCCAGAACCAGTGAGAAACAGCCCTCGATTGGCAACAGATAAGGACTTGCATCTGGCTTACCTCACAGATCAAAAACACCCACTTTGGGAAAAACCTCTCTCTCATTTACCTCCCTGCTCCCTGCTCTGCACTGGGTCTGGGACAGCTTCAGCAATTGACGAGTCCCCTAGGCTGGAAGAAGACATGTCAAGTGCCTTGAGCCATTCTCCCAGCCTTGAAGAGGGAACAAATTAACAAATGGGAGAAAATAATCTGCCGGCTCCCCTGAGCCACGAACTCAGGGTAGGCACAGCTCCTTTGCCTAAGCACAGGCACAAGGGGTCCACTGACTTTGAGTCCGCTTCACCACTGCACATAAACTTGTGTGGGCCCATTTCAACAGTGTACACCCTCAATACCACAGTACAACAGGGTATATATCTGGAAAAGTCTAACTTCAACTATTTCAGCTGTGAAGTGGCAGGTTCGTGATATTTGACACTGCTCTGCCCATTAAGCAGGGTCTTCACCTGCCCATATCAGGGGTCTGAGGACTGGTGGCTCCACCCATGCCACCTAACCACCTGCAACAGGAGATCAAGAATAAGAGGTGCCCCTTAATCCCTACAGCCAACAGCACTGGGTGCTCATAATCTGGCTACAAAACCAACTCACCTATGTGCTCTAGGAAACAGAGAGACACTTACCTTCCAGACACTCAGGGGCAGTTTTCAGTCCCCTGCCTTGCTCAGTGTGTGGCCCCCTACTGCAGCCAGAGACCTGTGCCTACACCAATCACCCATGCCAGTCTAAGAGTGTAGGTGAGAGCCTACACCACACACTTGGTGACCAAATACCTGGTCACCTGAGCTGAATAGATACAAGACAAGTAAACAGAATCCTGTGCTCATATATTTAATAACAGATATAACCACCTGATGATAGGGCATTAGAGCTTCAAAGGCACCAATAATCAAACTAGCTCACATGAGTAACCTATTTGAGCGTATCAAAACAAAACAAGAAGCTAGGACAAAGTAAGCAAACATAAAATAAATAAATATAATAACTTATTGATGGTGTGGAGACAACAGTCAATATCAAATCACATAAAGAGGCAGACCAAAGACCAAAAGATCCAAACATAGAGAATCAAGAAATTTTTCGGAAGAAGAGAATTTCTTGGAGTTACCAGAGGTGGAATAGAAAAGATTAATATAAAGAAATCGTCAAGAGAACAGGAAGGAGATGATGCAAAACACAGATAAAGCTAAGGAACACACAGACAAAGCAATAGAGGATCTTAAGAAGGTTATTCAAGAGAATAATGACAAATTTAATAGGCTGCAAGAATCCATAGAGAAATAGCAATCAGAAATCCAGAAGATTAACAATAAAATTTCAGAATTAGACAACTCAATAGAAAGTTATCAGAGCAAAATTGAGGCAATGGAAGTAGGAATTAGTGAGACTGAAGATAAAGCACTTGACACCAATTTATTTGAGGAAAAATCATAAAAAGAATTAAAAAACATGAAGAATCCTAAGAATTATGTGGGATTCTATCAAGAGGAATAACCTATGAGTGATTGGAGTACCAGAACATGGGGGGTTAATAGAAAATACAGAGAAAATTGTTAAAGATTTGTTGGCAGAAAACTTCCCTGATATCGTGAAGATGAGAAGGTATCTATCCAAGATACTCATCAAACCCCACATAAGGGAGATCCCAAAAGAAAGTCAACAAGATATATTATAATCAAACTTGCCAAAACCAAAAATAAAGAGAGAATTTTAAGAGTGGCTAGGGATAAACAAAAAGTCATCTACAAAGAAGAGTCAATAAGAATAAGCTTGGACTACTCAGCAGAAACCATGCAGACAAGAAGGCAATGTGATGATGTATATAAAGCCTTGAAGGAAAAAAATTGCCAGCCAAGACATATATATCCAGTAAAACTGTCTCTCAAATAGGATGGCAAAATTAGGGCATTTCCAGATAAACAGAAGTTTAGATAATTTGCAAAAACCAAACCAAAATTACAAGAAATACTAAAGGGAGTCCTCCGGTTAGAAAATCAGGAACATCAGATAACAGCTCAAGACTAGAACACAGGACAGAGCCACCAGATATCAACCCAGATAGGGAAGTCACAAAAATAAATCAAAGTTAAAGCACTGAAAATAGGGAAACAGAGGTGTCATTATGTAAAAGATGACAACATTAAAACAAAAAAGAGGGACTAAAAAATGTAGACATAAATTTTTCATATGGAGAGGAAGTCAAAGTGACATAAAGAAATGAAAGACTGGTATAAACTTAGAAAAATAGAGGTAAATATTAAGGTAACCACAAAGGAAACTAATAATTCTATGCATCAAAATAAAAAACAAGAAAAATATAAAGACTTAGCAAATACAAAATCAACAACAATGAAAAAGATGAAAAGAAAATGCATAAAGAAAAATAACTCAGCACAGAAAATTAAGTGGAACAAAGAAACTGTCAACAACACACAAAAAAAGACATCAAAATTACAGCATGATACTCATACCTATCAACAATTACACTGAACGTAAATGGACTAAATGCATCAATAAAGAGACAGAGAGTGGCAGATCAGATAAAAAAACATGATCAGTCTATATGCTGCCTACAAGAGACACACATTAGACTTAAAGGCACAAACAAACTAAAACTCAAAGGATAAAAAAACATATCAAGCAAACAACACTCAAAAAAGAGCAGGAGTGGAAATATTAATCTCTGACAAAATATAATTTAAAGTAAAATCCACCACAAAGGATAAGGAAGGGCACTATATAATGATTAAAGGGTCAATACACCAGGAGGACATAACTATAATAAATATTTATGCACCCAACAACAGGGCTCCAAAATACATAAAACAAACTCTAACAGCTCTGAAGGGAGAGAGAGACAGCTCCACAATAGTAGTAGAAGACTTCAACACACCCACCTTCAGTGAAGGACAGAACATTCGTAAAGAAGCTCAACAAAGACACGGAAGAGCTAAACGCTACAATCAAACAACTTGATCTCATAGACATATACCGAACACTGCACCCAACAGCAGCCAAGTATACTTTCTTTTCCAACGCACATGGAACATTCTCCAGAATGCATAAAGCAAGCCTTAACAGAATCCAAACCATCAAAATATTACAAAACATCTTTTCTGACCATAAAGCCATAAAAGTAGAAATCAATAATAGAAAAAGCAAGGAAAAAATCAAATACATGTAAACTGAACAACACCTTGCTCAAAAACTACTGTGTTATAGAAGAAATTAAGGATGGAATAAAGAAATTCATAGAATCAAATGGGACTGAAAACACATCCTACCAGAACCTTTGGGACACAGCAAAAGCAGTGCTCACAGGTCAGTTTATAACAATAAATGCACATATTCAAAAAGAAGAAAGGTCCAAAATCAAAACATTAATCCTACAACTGGAACAAGTAGAAAGAGAGCAGCAAAAGAAGCCCTCGGGCACCAAAAGAAAGGAAATAATAAGAATTAGAGCAGAATTAAATGAAATACAGAATAGAAAAACAATTGAAAGGCTTAACAAGACCAAAAGCTGGTTCTTTGAAAAGATCAACAAAATTAATAAACCATTGACCAAATTGACAAAAGAAAAACAGGAGAGGAAGTAAATAACTCGTGTAAGAAATGAGATGGGTGATATCACAACAGACTCAAGTGAAATTAAAAGAATCGTAAGAGAATACTATGAAAAACTGTACTCTAACAAATTTGAAAACCTAGAAGAAATGGACAAATTTCGAGAAATTCACTACTTACCTAAACTAACACAAACAGTGGTAGAACAACTAAATAAACCCATATCAAAAGAAAAGATTGAAAAGGTAATTAAAAAACTCCCAACAACAACAACAACAAAAAGCCCTGGCCCAGACGGCTTCATTGGAGAACTCTACCAAACTTTCAGAGAAGAGTTAACACCCCTACTACTAAAGGTATTTCAGAGCATAGAAAAGGATGGAATACTCCCAAACTCATTCTATGAAGCCAGCATAACCCTGATACCAAAACCAGGTAAAGACACCACAAAAAAATAAAATTACAGACCAAAATCCATCAAGAACACTGATGCAAAAATCTTCAACAAAATTCTAGCCAATAGGTTTCAGCAACATATCAAAAAAATAATTAGCCATAATTCACCTGGGATTTATACCAGGTGTGCAGAGATGGTTCAACATCAGAAAAACAATCAATGTAATCCATCACATTAATAAAGAAAAAGACAAGAACCACAGGATCTTATCAATCGATGCAGAAAAGGCATTTCACAGAGTTCAACACCCATTCATGATAAAAACCCTCAACAAAATAGGAAAAAAAGTGAAATACCTCAACATAATCAAGGACATTTATACAAAGCCAAGAGCCAACATCATCCTAAATGGAGAGACTTTGAAAGCATTCCCCTTGAGAATGGGAACCAGACAAGGATGCCCTTTATCACCACTCTTATTCAGCTTTGTGCTGGACGTCCTACCCAGGGCAATTAGGCTAGAAAAAGAAATAAAGGGTATCCAAATTGGTAGGGACGAAGTCAAAGTATCTCTATTTGCAGATGATATGATCTTATACACAGAAAACCCCAAAGAATTGATAAGAAAACAATTGGAACTAATAAAAGATTTCAGCAAAGTTTCAGGATACAAGACAAACATACAAAAATCAGTTGGATTCCTTTAGGTCAACAAGACAACTTCCAAGAGGAAATCACCAAATCAATATCATTTGCAATAGCCTCCAAGAAGATTAAATACTTAGGAACAAATCTAACCATAGATTTAAAAGACCTATACAATGAAAACTACAAGACACTACTGCAAGAAAACAAAAGAGACCTGCAGAAGTGGAAAAACATACCTTGCTTATGGATAGGAAGACTCAATATTGCGAAAATGTCAATTCTACCCAGAGCAATCTACAGATACAGTGCAATCCCGATCCAAATTCCAACGGCATTTTTAAAAAATTTCTTTATTGTGCTTTAGATGAACGTTTACAGAACAGTTTCTCATTAAACAGTCAGTACACAGTGTTTTTTATGACATTGGTTAACAAAACCATGACATGTCAACACTCTCCCTTCTCAACCTTGGAAGACGTTTTTTTGGTGAAAATATACATAGCCAAAATTACACCATTTTGAAAGTTTCTACATGTACAATTCAGTGACACCAATTACATTCTTCCAGTTGTGCTGCTATTCTCACTACCCTTTTCCAAATTGTTCCATCACCATTATCTTCAACTCACTGCCCCCTAGGCTTCCCATCAAACCCCGTGAGTTGCTGTTATCAATTTGATCTCACATAGATAATTTTTTTTTGTACCTTAGATGAAGGTTTGAAGAACAAATAGTTTCTCATTAACTAGTTAGTACACATATTGCCCTATGACAATGGTTAACAACCCCACGACAGGTCAGCACAGTCCCTTCTCAACCATGGATTCCCTATCACCAGCTTTCATGTCCCCTCCTGCCTTCTAGTCCTTGTCCCTGAACTGTTGTGCCTCATTAGTCCCATTTTGTTTTATGGGGTTGCCCAGTCCCTGGCTGAACAGTGAACTTCTGGAGTGACTTCATCACTGAGCTAAAACGGTGTCTGGGGGCTATCCTCTTGGGGTTTCTCTAATCTGTCAGGCCACTAAATTTGGTCTTTTTTTTGTGAGTTAGAATTTTGTTCTACATCCTTTTCCAGCTCTGTCCAGGACCCTCTATTTTGATCCTAGTCAGAGCAGATAGTGGTGGTAGCTGGGCACCATCTAGCTGTACTGGACTCAGTCTGGTGGAGGCCCTGGTAGCTGTGGTCCATTAATCCCTGTATCTTGTTCTCTTCATTCTCCCTTGCTCCCGAGGTGTTGAGAGCAGTGGAGTATCTTAGATGGCTGCCCATAGGCTTTTAAGACCCCAGATGCTACTCACCAGGTAGAATGTAGAACATTGTCTTTATAAACTGTGTTATGCCAAATGAGCTAGATGTTCCCTGAGACCCTGTCCCCACAGCCCTCTTCCTAGCAATTCAGTCCCTCAGGGAGTTTGGAAATGTCTATGGAGCTTCCATGACCTTTCCTTGTACAAGTTGTGCTGGCTTCCCCAGTATTGTGTGCTGTCTTACCCTTCACCAAAGTTTCCACTTATCTATTGTCTATTTAGTCCCCCCCCCACTTCCATCCCTTGTAACCAACAAAAATCTTTTTTGTGTGTAAATTTTTACATAAGTTTTTACAGTAGAGGTCTCGTACAATATTTGTCCTTTTTTGATTGACTTATTTCACCCAGCATAATTTCCTCCAGTTTCATTGGTGTTATGAGATGCTTCACAGATTCATCATTGTACTTTATCTTTGCATAATACGCCTTTGTGTGTATGTACCATAGTTTGTTTATCTATTCATCTGTTGATGGGCATCTAGGTCATTTCCGTCTTTTTCTATTTTGAACAGTGCTGCAATGAACATCGGTGTGCCTATGTTTATTCGTGTGACAGCTCTTATTTCTCTAGGATATATTCCTAGGAGTGGGATTGCATTTTGTAGTGCTTTTTTTTTTGTGGTACTAATGTTTCTTTGTTCCTCTTACTCTCCTGTGCTGAGTTCCTTTTGTTTGTGTTTTTTTTTTTTTCATTTCTTTTGTTTTTGTAGGTTTTGTTTTTACTGAGACTATGTTTTTCTTCTTTATTTTGATGACTTGGTTTGTTAACTTTCTTTGTGCTTACCTTGAATTTACCCTTATCTTCCTAGATTTGAACCAGTCTATTTTTACTTGGTATTGCCTTGCCTTCCTCTCCATTAGAAGATTCTATACCTACACCATTTATTCCCTGTTTTATTGTTCTGATGCTGTTGTCATTTACAGATTAACCTCTCTGGTTCCCTTTTGTAATTCTTTTGGTTTTGCATAGTCCTTGAGAGTTCATTTCCTAGGTTGGTATCTGCTGGTACGATCCTTTGTCCTACATTCAGCCTGTGGTCTGATGTTTGTTCTCAGATCAAAGGAATACCTTTAATAAGTCTTGGAAATTTGGTTTGGTTTTTACATAGTCCCTTAATTTCTGTTTATCTGGAAATCACCTAATTTCACCATCATATTTGCATGAGAGTTTTGCAGGATATATTATTCTTGGCTGGCAATTTTTTTTCTTTCAAGGTTTTATATATGTCATCCCATTGCCTGCTTGCCTGCATGGTTTCTGCTCAATAATCCAGGCTTAGTTTTATTGTTTCTCCTCTGTATGTGACTTTTTGTTTTTCTCGAGCTGCTCTCAGGATTCTTTGTCTTTGGTTTTTGTGAGTGTGATTATGATATGCCTTGGTGATTTTCTTTTGGGGTCTATCCCATATGGGGTTCGTTGAGCTTCTTGGATGGTCAAGTTTTCATCTTTCATGATATTGGAGGAGTTTTCTGTCAAAAATTCTGCAATGATTCTCTCTGTGTTTTCTGTTTTCTCCCCCTCTTCTGGAACTCTGATCATTCGTAGATTTTTTTCTTTTGATTGTATCCCACATAATTCTCAGGGTTTCCTCATTTTTCTTCATTTTTTTTTTCCTGATTTTTCCTCAGCATTGTATCCAAGTATTTGTCTTCAGTCTCACTGATCCTATCTTCCATCATTTCAAACCTGCTTCTCAGCCCTTCTATGACACTGTCCATTTCTGAAATCTTGTTGTTTCTCTTTTGAATTTCTGGTTTTTCTTTTTGTATGATTTCTAGTTGTAAATTTATTTTAGCATTTTGTTCCTGTATTATTTTCTTGAATTCTTCCATTTTTTTTGGTCTGTATTTTCCATGAATTAAGTCTGCCTTTTCCATGAACTTGTCTATTTTTTCCTCATTTCTGTCTGCTTTTTGCTTACACTCTTGGATAATTCTGAATATTATAGATTTGAATTCCCTATCAATTAGTGCTAGCGCCTTTTCTTTTACTGGAAGGTCATCTGGTGTTTTATTTTGGACACCTATTGGAACCATCCTATCCTGTTCTTGTAAATGTTTTGGTATTGTCTGCTGTCTTTGGGGAATTTGGTGATTATTTTCCTTGTTTATTGATTGTAGATTTGTTAGTTTTGGCCTGCTTTTTTGTTTTATTTGGTTATGTCTGAGCAGTCGGGCCATGTGTTTTTTGTTGTTTACTCGTCTGTGGGCATGATACTTTTCACCTCCTTCTGTGTGGGCAGGACCAGTCACTCAGGTATTGTACAGCAAGGCAGGTCCAGCTGAAGGGGAGTTGCTGGGATGGGTTGTTTGTGGCAGATACCAGGGCTGACAGTGCAGATCAGGAATCAGTGCGGGGAAGGTTCCAGTAGGCCATGTCTGTGCTGCTTGGGAGTGTGATGTTCAGTGCACAATGCAGGCATGCAGGAAGGAGGGGGCAGATTGTGATGTGTGGAGCTAAGATGGGTATGGGAAAGATGAGAGAGAGGAGAGAGGAACAGGAGACAAAAACTTACACACAAACAAAAAAGAGTGCTAAGGGAGCTTGCTATTGGAGTGGAGAGATGAGAGACTGAGAAATGGGGAAAAACAAAAATGAAGAAAATAAAAAGGGTAAAAGAAAAAAATAGAGAAATTGGACATGAAGAAAGAAAAAAGGGAATAAGAGAGAGAAGAAAACAAGACAAAGAAACAAAAACAAAAAGAAAAAAGAAATGCCCCAAGGGATAACCCTGTACGTCTCTATAGAGTAAGGGAGTAGTTTCCAAGCTGCTCAGTACTGCCAGCTAGAAGGGCCTCCCAAGAAGAGAAAAGAAAACAAAAACAAACAAACAAATCAAAACAGAACAAATCAGAGCAATCAAACAAACAAACAAACAAAAAAGCCCTGGGAGTCCCACCAGCATGGTAGCACAGGCCTGGAAGCAGTTTTACAGTCAAGCGACGTTTCACAGCCTTCAGGAAGAAGCAAAGATGGCACACGGAGCCAGGTATTTGAGCTAAAGGAGGTGGAGGTGGTGAGAGGTAAGGAAGAAATATAAAGAAGTGGAATAAAGCAACACCAGCACGGAACAAAGGCACCCAGGGAACGGGCCAATGCAGGTGGGTGGAATACAAGTGACACCGGGGTGAAGATGGTAATTCCTGGCCAAGAGACTGTGGCTGCAGGAAACAGGGGAGGCTAAGTGGGGGTGAAGAAGGGTGGGGGCTGGGAAAGGCTATATTGCTGGTTACCGGTTCTTCTGTCTCCTGGTGGAAGCTCTGTGAAGTTGCTTTCTCATAACTCCTTTTCGCTGATCTCCGATAGGAGTCCAAGATGGTGGATCCATGCTACAGTAGCTAATAGGGGACCTCTGCATGTATCTCTCCTCAGTCTCTCTTCTCGGTCAGTTTCTTATTACATTCCATGCTTGTCTGAGTTCTTTATCTCTTCATTTGATGCTTATGGTTTCAGAATGGACGTGAGACTCTGTTTGACTTAGTTTTTCTGATGTTTGCTGCAGAGGGACAGTGTGGTGCTTCTGACTATAACACCATGTTGCCCAACCAATGGTATTTTTTAATGAGTTTGATCAAATCACCAACGTCATATTGAAAGAGAAGAGGCCCTGAATAACTAAAGCATTACTCAAGAAGAAGAACAAAGTGAGAGGCCTCACACTAACTGATTTTAGAACCTATTATTCTGCCACAGTAGACAAAACAGCCTGGTACTGGTACAACAACAGATATATAGACCAATGGAACAGAATTGAGAATCCAGATGTAAATTCATCCACCTATGAGCAGCTGATATTTGACAAAGGCCCAAAGTCCATTAATTGGGGAAAAGACAGTCTCTTTAACAAATGGTGCTGGCATAACTGGATATCCATCTGCAAAAAACTGAAACAAGACCCATACCTCACACCATGAAAAAAAACTAACTCAAAATGGATCAAAGACCTAAATATAAAATCAAAAATGATAAAGATCATGGAAGAAAAAATAGAGACAATAGGAGCCCTAATATATGGCATAAACAGAATATAAACCATAAGTAACAATGCACAAACACCAGAAGGGAGACTAGATAACTGGGAGCTCCTAAAAATCAAACACTTATGCTCATCAAAAGACTTCACCAAAAGAGTAAAAAGCCAACCTACAGACTAGGAAAAAAAAATTGGCTACAACAAATCCAACCAGTGTCTAATCTCTAAAATCTACAAGATACCACAAAACCTCAACAACAAAAAGACAAATAACCCAGTTAAAAAATGGGCAAAGGATATGAACAGGCACTTTACCAAAGAAGATATTCAGGTGGCTAACAGACACTTAAAGAAATGCTCATGACCATTAAACATTAAAGAAATTCAGAGCAAAACTACAATGAGATATCATCTCACCTGAACAAGGTTAGCACTAATCCTAAAAACACAAAATAATAAATGCTGGAGAGGTTATGAAGAGACTGGAACACTTGTACACTGTTGGTGGGAATGCAAAATGGTCCAACCACTTTGGAAATTGATTTGGCGATTCCTTAAAAAGCTAGAAATAGAAGTACAATAGGATCCAACTATCCCACTCCTTGGAATATATCCTAGAGAAATATAAGCCATCATACGAATAGATATATGCACACCCATGTTCATTGCAGTACTGTTTACGACAGCAAAAGAATGGAAACAACCTAGGTGCCATCAACGGATGAATGGATAAACAAATTACGTTATATTCACACAATGGAATACTATCCAACGATAAAGAACAATGATGAATCTGTGAAACATAACATGGAGGAATCTGAAGGGCATTATGCTGAGTGAATTTAGTCAGTCACAAGAAGACAAATACTATATAAGACCACTACTATAAGAACTCAAGAAAAGGTTTAAACACAGAAGAAAACATTCTGTGATGGTTACAAGGGTGGGGAGGGAGTGTGAGGGTTATTCACTAACTAGATAGCAGACAAGAATTATCTTAGGTGAAGGGAAGGACAGCACACACTACAGGGGAAGTCAGCACAACTGGACTAAACCAAAGCTAAGAAGTTTCCTGAATACAACCAAACACTTCAAAGGACAGAGTAGCAGGGGCAGGGGTCTGGGGACCATGCTTTCAGGGGACATCTAGGTCAGTTGGCATAACAAAGTTTTTTAAGAAAACGTTCTGTATCCCACTTTGGTGAGTGGCATCTGGGGCCTTAAAAGCTAGCGAGCAGCCATCTAAGATGCATCAATTGGTCCCGACCCACCTGGAGTAAAGGAGAATGAAGAACACCATGGACACAAGGAAAGTATTAGCCCAAGAGACAGAAAGGGCCACATAAACCAGAGACTTCATCAGCCTGAGAACAGAAGAACTAGATGGTGCCCAGCTACTACAATGACTGTCCTGACAGGGAGCAAAACAGAGAGTCCCTGATGGAGCAGGAGAAAAGTGACGTGCAGAACTCAAATTCTAGTAAAAACACCAGACTTAATGGTTTGATTGAGACTGGAGGGACCCTGGAAGAGGTGGCCCCCAGGCTCTCTGTTAGCCCAAAACTAAAACCATTCCTGAGGCCAACTCTTCAGACAAAGATTAGACTGGAATATGGAACATAAAATGATACTCATGAAGAGTGTGCTTCTTAGCTCAAGTAGATACATGAGACTAAATGGGCAGCTTCTGTCCAGAGGTGAGATGAGAAAGCAGAGAGGGTTAGGAGCGGGTTGAATGGACACGGGAAATCAGGGGTAGAAAGGAGTGTGCTGTTACAGTATAGGGAGAGCAATTAGGGTCACATAACAATACATGTATAAATTTTTATTTGGGAGACTAACTTGAATTGTAAACTTTTACTTAAACTACAACAATTAAGAAAAAAAAGATTAGACTGGACTAGGGGACATAAAATGATACTTATAAAGAGTGAGCTTCTTAGCTCAAGTGGATACATGAGACTAAACGGGCAGCTCCTGTCTGGAGGTGAAATGAGAAGGTAGAGAAGGTCAGGAGCTGGTTGAATGGACATGAGTAATCAGGGGTGGAAAGGAGGAGTGTGCTGTCACAGTATAGGGAGAGCATTTAGGGTCACATAACAATGTATGTATAAATTTTTGTATGAGAGACTAACTTGAATTGTAAACTTTCACTTAAAGTACAACAATAAAATAAAATATTTCTTGAGGACTTACTATGTGCCAGTGCTGAACATATATTTCCAGTCAGCTTCTGACTCTAACTGCTGCAGATGGCCCTGTTCATATGTCTGAGGGTTCTGCCTGACTTACACCTGCAAGCTGCCTCCTGGGAAGTAGAATCCTGTTCTCTACTTTCCTAGGTACTGGCATAATGAAAGGATCCATAGCAGATGGATCTCCTAGACCAGGAGCTTGCCTAGCCTCAATTATCACCTCAATTATACAGCCCCTTCTGTAATCCTCCCTCAAATTCACAAGAGCTGATAGAACCAAGTCAGCTTTTGCCAAACGCCTTAGACACTATACACTGCCCCTGCCTTAAAGACCAGGCCTACAATTGCCTCACTTTCCTTGGCTATATGTTCTATCCTGGTTCTAATTTTTCTTAATTGCCTACCAGCATACTGTGAGAATAAATGCAACCACACAAAAGCATGCAAGCCCATAGGCCTACAGAATGGAAAAGATATTTGATTCAGGATGAGAATAAATGCATATTCTAATATAAATGAAAAACAGAAAGTCCTGTTCCTATACTCTTACAAACTATTCAAACTCACTAGCTTCAAAATTCCTAATAACTTACCAGCAAATAGCTATAAACATGTATTCTATACAAGTTACTTAGTTGGGTTTCATGAGGATACTAAGAAGACCAAGAGAAAATTCTTGCTCTTAAGGAAATATATTTTGAGATAAAAGCACAGAATTTCAAGTTTTAATACTAACATATGGCGATATATGTTAAGGACCACATTAATAACATACTGTTTGTGCTATAGAATTTGAAAGAACTTGTCACACCCTACAACGGTTATAGGAAGCTATGTGGAAGAAAAAAGACCTTTGTTCTGGGCAATGTATGATGAGAAGCAATTATTTAAGTGGAATTGTGGAAGGTCCCACCAGGAATTTCCAGGAAAAAAACAAAAGAAGACCAGAATGCCTCCAGAGGAGTTGGGGGCCACTAAAGGGTCCTTGAGCGTCAGGATTACATGTAGAAGATGTCAGTGCTGGATTGTAGACAGAGTTGAATGTGTAGTTAGGGAGTCCAGAGTTATTCCTATAGACAAAAGGATCCCCATGTGATTTTTGAAGAGGGAATGATATGGTAACAGATATGATATAGGAAAATTAATGTAGCAACATTTAATAGGAGGCTTATAGAACGTCCTAGAGGAGAAGGTGGTCTAGCATTTCCCAGCATGTATTTTTTTATATGTTTTTTGAGATAAAAAGAAGAGGGAAATGGTTCAGTGGTAGAATTCTCACCTTCCATGCAGAAGACCAGGGATCAATTCCTGGACAATGCACACAGGTCCGATTACTGGCCAGTGTAATTCCTGTCTGTCAGTGAAAGCTTGTGCGTTGCTGTGATGCTAAAACAGCTTTCAGTGGAGCATCCAGACTAAGACAGCCTAGGAAGAAAGGCCTGGCAATCTACTTCCAAATATCAGCCAATGAAAACCCTGTGGATCACAACAGTCTGATCCTTTTGTGCATAGGGTTGTTATGAGTCAGGGGCCAACTTGCATGCAGCTATCAACAACAAATGAATAAAAGACATTTCAAAGTCAAATAAAAAAGGCTATGTTAAATTAAACAAAATAAAACAGGTATCATTTTTTTGCAGATCTTCTCAGAGCTGTTACTATTTATGGTAAGCCTCCAAAGGAGATGTAAAATGTAGCATTTCCCAAACATACTTGTTGACAACTAAACCACTTTTCCACAGTGCAGCTCATGGGACTAGCACTATGAAGTACAACCTTTAGATGACTGGTATAAGATGAGGAGGGTCTGAACTAGAGAAAAAAGCAAGGGACAAGTGTTGCAATTTTAAAGAAGAATCTACTGATCTTTGCTCTGATTAGCTGTGGGGATTAAGGAAGAAGACAGAATGAAAACAGACAACTACATCCTTCCATTTGCTCATTCTAGACGTGTTGTTGTCATCTTTGACTCCTCTCTTTCTCTCAAACCACACATCCAATTTACCAGCGACACCTATTGAATCTACCTTCAAAGATATATCCAGAATTTGACCACTACTCATCACCTTCTTGACAACTTTTCTGATGAAAACCACCATCATTCTCCTAACGGGTTCCCTCTTCCCACACTTGCACCCCAATAAGCCAAAAAAACCAAACCTGTTGCCATTGAGTTGATTCTGACTCTTAGTGACCCTACAGGATGGAGTAGAACACCCCCATAGGGTTTGCAAGGAGCAGCTGGTGGACCCAAACCACCGACCTTTTTGTTAGCAGCTGAGATCCCAAGCACTGAGCCACCAGGGCTCCTGTACCCCAGTAGTCTATCTTAACAAAGAAACCAGGGTGATCATTTTAAAAATTAGTCAGATCATGTCACCCCTCTGATCAAAACCCTGCAACGGCTCCCATCACACCTTGAATAAAAGCCAAAGTCCTTACAGTGACCTCCACACCCTACAAGATATGTCTTTCCCATCCATATAACCTCTTTGATCTCACCTCCTGCTACTTTCTCACCCTCTTACTCCACTCCAAGCATTCTTGCCTCCCTTCTACTTCTTGAACACTCTAGGCACACTCTTTACTCAAGAGTTTTGGCTTACTTTTCCCTTACACCTGGAATTCTCTTCTCCCACCTACCCTTGTGGCCACTTCCTACTGTCCTTCAGGTCACTGATCAAATGTCACTTTCTCAGGGGGAATTTCTATGACTGCCCCATTGGAAAGTATATTGATATCCTCCCTACACCATTCTCTGTTCCTTTTCCCAGCTTTTATTTTATCGTCTCTAGTTCTTTCCACCATCCGACGTACTTTTTTTTTTTTTGGTACTGGTTATTTTATTTATTTATTTAATTGTCTGATCTTTCTTTGCCACTAGGAATATATGTCCCAATAGGACAGGTTTTCTTTCTTTCTTTTTTTTTTTTTTCCCAATTTTGTTTTCTCTCTATTATCTAGCATACATAAGGCACTATACATGTTGAACTGATAAATTCCAATAGTAATGCTTCATTCTGTAGCTTTGAGAAGGCATCATCTTCATTTTATAGATGAAGAAATTGAGAGTCAGATAATTTGTGATTTGTTCAAGAATGAAAATTATTGGTTAATTATTTTACCATTTGTTAGTTTTCAGATTAGAATCTAGGTCTCTTGACATTTTTTTTTAATTCTACAATAGTATCAGAGGGTTGTGGCAATAGAAATGTAACTTTAAAAAATTAATACAGTATCCTTCCTCTTTTTTGAAAAAAAAAGAACAAGAACTTTGGGCTAAATATCATCCTTTTTCTTTATCTCTGTAGGACTGTTTAATCTAAAATTTTTACTTATATTCTATCTGATATGCCAAGCAAAGAAGTAAAATGAGGATAAACACACAAAGGGATATAAATACATCTTAGTGAAAGCTCACGCTACAGAGATTCATCATCAGAGTGTGCTCTAATCTAGAGGACCCCTGCTCAGATTACAGAACATTTTAGGAGGGCTTTTCCTATCTCAAGTAAGGGATAATACCCATGCTGGCAAGACTTGATACAACAAAAATTTAAATATGTTATGGAAAGATAAAAGCAACAATTCTTACCTCATGTCTCTATGAAAAACAACAACAACCTCAGAATCATCTGTTAGTGGAAAGTGATTACGATGAGAATTAAGAAGCCCAGCATTGCAACCCCTCCATCAGGACACAAGATGTGTGTAACGGCTGGGAGGGAAGAGAAACTGTGGTCTTTTCTACTAGAGGGAAAAATAACTCTTCTCCAAATTAGGATTTGGAGATCTCTGGGGTATCTCTGCAGAAAAGTTGTACACCATGGGCTAGGAATGATTGTAGCTACTTTTTAGTTTGTCCTAAGTACCTTGCTCCGCTGTCTTGGCACCCAGAGGAATTATAGGAACTGACTTTCCTAATAAAATAATTGAGAGGTGGGGAAGCAGAGATACTCAAACTAGAAGACTAGACATCTAGGGAGACTCTTTGGGAGAAGATAGATTTTCTAGACCCATGGTTCTCCAACTTTAGCATCCACCAGAATCATCTGGAGAGATTTTTAAAAGTACAGATTTTTGGCTCCACCACAGTTTCTGATTCAGTAGATCTGAAGTAGGACTTAAGAACTGGCATTTCGAACAAGTTCTCAAGTGTTGCTGATTGTGCTGATCTTAGCATTACATTTTGATGGTCACTGTTTCAAATGTACCAGCTACTTAATTAAGTAGGATTCCATCTTGGAAAACTGTAACAATAAACTCACAATTCTCTAGAATGAAATATTACAGAATGTTATAATGTTAGAACTTGAAGGGCCCTTGAAGTACATCTGAGCCTCTATGAAGAGGAAATAGAGGTCCGGAGAGGTTACTTAATGTGCCCAAGGCCATCTTTTTCATGCTGCAGGCCAGAACCTATTCATGGGTTGCAAAATCAGTTTAACGCAGACTGATTTAGAAAAAAGAAAAAAAAGAAGTCCAAATTACTTAATCCTTGCAACTGGACCAATAAACAGCATCGTGATAAACAGAGAAAAGATTGAAGTTGGCAAGGATTTCACTTTACTTGGATCCACAATCAATGCTCATGGAAGCAGCAGTCAAGAATTCAAATGACACATTGCATTGGGCAAATCTGCTGCAAAAGATCACTTTCAAGTGTTAAAAAGCAAAGACGTCACTTTAAGAACCAAGGTGTGCCTGACCCAAGCTATGGTGTTTTCAATCACCTCATATCATGTGAAAGTTAGACAATGAATAAGGAAGACTGAAGAAGAATTGACGCCTTTGAATTATGGTGTTGGTGAAGAATATTGAATATACCATGGACTGCCAAAAGAACGAACAAATCCATCTTGGAAGAAGTACAGCCAGAGTGATCATTAAAAACAAGGAAGGCGAGATTTCGTTTCCCATACTTTGGGCATGTTATGAGGAGGAACCAGTCCCTGGAGAAGGACATCATGCTTTATTAAGTAGAGGGTCAGTGAAAAAGAGGAAGACCCTCAACAAGATGGATTGACACAGAGGCTGCTGCAGTGGGCTCAAACATAGTAACAATTGTGAGGATGGGCAGGACCGGACAGTGTTTTGTTTTGTTGTATATAGGGTTGCTATGAGTTGAAATCGACTTGATGGCACCCAACAGCAACATATGTTGTAAATACTGATATATAAACTTTTGTTTAAACTACACATATATCCATCTACAGGAGCCCTAGTGGTGCAGTGTATAAGAGATTGGCTGCTCACCAAAAGGCAGCAGTTCAAATCCACCAGCTGCTCCTTGGTTATCCTATGTGGCAATTCTACTCTGCCCTATAGGGTCTCTATAAGTCGGAATTGACTCGATGGCAATGGGTTTGGTTTTGTTATATCTATGTACACATGTGTATATGGATATGTGTATTGAAATGCAATGTAAAATGCATTTCTTACTGTGAGTCATGGTCAAAAAGTCAGAATCTAGGGCAAGACAAAAAACTGTAACTATCACTACAATTTCTTTCCATCAAATCCCTTAGTTGGTTAATATAGTGTCTATAGACTGAAATTTTTAGTGTATCTCCCTAAAACCTAGGTGTAGGGCAGATTTCAGATATACTTTCTTTGAGGTGAGAACTACAGAATGAGGAAATCAGTGAAGTGCTGGTAACCTGATGACAGAATATAGCAAAATAGAAACATGAAGATAAAAATTTCCTGAGATTTTACAGAATAGAGCTCACTCTCTTGTTTCAAGAAGAGAAGAATTTGCCTTTGAAAATGAAGGCTGTCCTAGAGTGCAAGTGTGGCCTAAAGGTTTGCTTGGAAGAGGAAAAAGACAAATGGCTGTTTCCATCTATAGATGGCTTTGACTGTGGAGCAAATCTGCATGGTAGAGAGACTCTCAACAGCCCAGCCCCACCTCAAGGGTTCCAAACAGCTCCATTCACCATATGTGAATTCATGTTTGTGGGTCCATTGGCAAATCTCAGGCAAGGTGAAGTCTTAACTTGATTTTAGTTTCCCAAGGAAGTAGAAATGAAACTGCTCCAAGTATGTTCACCCCTTTCAACTCAGTCATGGAGCAAGAGAAAGAAAAGTCCTTGCAGATAGATAAATAAAACTGATTTGACTCTTAGCTCTGTCACTCACTGAGTAATTTATTTATCTCTAAAATGGAAATGATAGCATCTCTAAACTGTTATGATTAAATTTAAAATGTAATGTTTCTTCTTGTCCCTCAGAGTAACTTACAAGGTGGATAGTATTATCCTAATTTTTAAAATGAAAAACTAATCAGATACATTTATCACTTGAAGATTTATATAGCTTCTTACTGACAAGATTGCTTTGGGACATTGCTGTGAAGATTAAGAGAAAATTCCTCTGTCATTTCGGGTTTCTTTTTCATTTCCAAGCAGGGGGAGGAATAAAGAGAAAAGCACAGAAACATCAGAGAGTAGCGATGCAACTAATACCAACAACAAGCATCCCTATATTCTGGGCAAACTGCGGTGTTATTCTCTCTTCTGAAGGCTTTTCCCAGCTCCACCTCTAAACTTAAAATTAATAGGGAAGCCAATGGCACAAGCTGTAGAGGTACCTACTTCTATTGATTATGCATACCTGTTTAACACTTTCAAGACCCAATTTTCTGCTTTGAATTTTTTGTCGATACCATGTGTTTTCCGTAGTGGAATGCATGCTGAGTCATTGAGTGTGTTTAAATTTTTGGTCAGTAATATAGATTTTGAGAGATATTATGTGAAATTACATGATTTGTGGGAGCCTGGCTGGCCCACTGGTCTTGAGTAGCAGGCTTTACTGTGAGGCACCTTCCATTTGGGTGAATGGGGCATCTCTGGTTTTGCCAAATACCCCAGCTATTTCGCTTCAGTGTTCATTTCTTTCATCTTTCACCATTACACAAGTCCTCGCTTGAGGGAAGCAAATACTTTCAGTGGGAAAAGTATAATCCCAAAGAACTCCAGAGGCACAAAAAGTTGGTGGGATATTGTATGTTCCATGAGTCCTGAAAGAGTTAACACTCTTTCAGCAAAACTGACACCAAGCAATTTACCCCAGTGTTTCAATTATTTGAAACTCTGTATTTCCAAAATACCTCAGTAACTATTGTTTTGCTTCTTGCTTTTCTTTTCCCCACTTCCATGAATTGTGTTGTTATTATTTCCTCTGATTATATTGATCACTAAACAGTAAAATCCATCTATTAATTTATTCAATGAACTGAAATGTCCAGAACTCTGTTCAGAGCACTGTAAAATCCTCAGAGTTTCTGACTTCTCCACACAATAGCCAGAGTGAGAGAAGAATTTTAACTTCTACTTGGGCTCTTATTTCAGTATTGCTAACCTTTCATAGGATAATATGCTTTGAAAAGGAAAAACATTATTTGATAAGGAAATTTTTCCTTTTCATTGGGAAGAAAAATGGGGAATAAACCCTAATCAGGCAATTCCACTCTTCTGATTAACTGAAGATGACAACAATACATAAACCTATTTTTTTTTTTTTTTGCTTTTTTTTTTTTTAATTTTCTAATTAACAGCCATAGAGCTGGTCTCTGGAAATGCTGCATAAGTAGTTAATAAAAGGGAAAATGTCCAACATCACCATACTATGATGGTAATTAAAACTACAAAGGAGAAAGGCCTATTATAAATTACACTACACTTAAGGCTATAAAAAAATCCTCTTTTTAATTAACTGAAAGAATGAGGCAAACAAATTCTGAGCCTTTACAACTGGTTACTAAAGTTTAGAGACAAATGATAGAATTTTTTTTCTTTGTATGTGTTGTCGGTAAGCTGTATACCACTAACCACCATTTCAGGGATGTGGATCATTCTGAACAAATTCCAAAATATTACTGTTGAAGATTTGGGGAGTTCCACTGCTTCTCTGTAGCTGGCCTCTTACAGCAGAATTCAGAAACATCTACTGTAAGAGCCAGATTCTTCCCAAATAATGAAGAAGTTAGTCCAAACTTCTTATGTGAAAGTGGCAACAGAAAAATCCAAAACTTTAGACATTAAAATCAAACTTGTGTTCTTGTTTTCTCTGTAGTAGAAGAAGTAATTTATTTTAAAAGTAGTTCCATAGTCAGGGACTTGAGACTCCAGGGCTTATTGCTAACTTCATTTGTGATTTTTGAGGGATGACTTGCACTTCGGTCACTGTCTCTGGTGTTCCTATCCATCATGTTACTATAATTATAGTGAAATTATTATCAATATGTTTTTTATCTCATATTTATAGCATGATAATGGTGATATGTTGACTTCAAACCTCTATTTGACCTCTTATTCAAATCCATAGTTCATTGTGGGCCTGAGGATTGGAGAGCTTTAAGTTGGGAAATACTTTGTTTGATGTTGCTATTAAATAGTATGATTCAAGATGGGTACCTTAGTTATCTAGTGCTGCTATAACAGAAATACCACAAGTGGAAGCCTTTAACAAACAGAAATTTATTCTCTCACGGTTTAGGAGGGTAGAGGTTTGAATTCAGGGTGCCAGCTCCAGGGGAAAGCTTTCTCTCTTTGTTAGTTCTGGGGGAAGGTCCTTGTCATAAATCGTCCCCTGGGTTTAGGAGTTTCTCAGCACAGGGACCCCGGGTCCAAAAGACATGTTCCACTCCCAGCTCTTCTTTCTTGGTGGTAGGAGGTCCCTCTCTCTCTGCTCACTTCTCTCTCCTTCTATCTCTTATAAGATAAAAGGTGATGCAGGCCACCCGCCAGGGAAACTCCCTTTACATTGGATCAGGGCTGTGTGACATGAGTAAGGTCACATGCATCCCACCCTAACACATATTAACATGACCTAATCCTGCCTCGCTATCATAAAGGACAGCTCACGCCCAAATCGGACCATATCCACAGGCATAAAGAATAGAACTTACAACATATCACAAAATGGAATATAATCAGATCACTAAATGGAGGACAATCACACAATACTTGGAATCATGGCCTAGCCAAGTTGATACATTTTGGGGGGACACAATTCAATCCATGACATTGGGGGAAAAAAAGAAATTTTCATGAACACAGCCTATAAATTAATCAAATTAAATGTATCAAAGCAAAATTAAAAATAGTTTTGTACTTTCCATGTTGCTTTTTATTTTCCACTATTTCTCCCATTGGGACTTTTTATTTTTTTATGACATATATCACCTCACCAATTTACTTTTCCTAATGCAATTAAGAAATTAAAGAAAGGAAAAGAAAAAATATGATTTTAAGTGTTTTACTGATGCTAAAGAAAATAGAAATTCCAAAGTATAAGGCTTGGAAGCAAACAGCCAGAATATAAAAGCTATGAACTTGCTAGAAGCATCTCTAAAAAGAGGGAAAAATAGCATTATTTAAGAATTAAGTAAGGTCCTGGGCTCTCACTGTGTGTCAACACAATTTAGTTCTTATACTACCTCATTCCATTACCATATGGCCGTGCCCACTGATCTCTCTCTCTCTCTTATTATTAATCATGAACACTACATTTACAGAGTAACATAGTTCAAGGTTGCATTGAAGGATGGTTCTTGAGACTGAAGTGGAGTTTTAAGCAGGGCCTCTAGATGGCACTCTTTCTTATCAGCAGTCAAACTGAACAGCTTTATTTCATATCTTTGCAACAATCAAATGACTAAAAGTGATCCTCTTTTCTTATATTTTGATACAATTGCTTTATCCCATCTCAGTAGAAAGTTGGATGCTTACATAACACATGAGTCAAAGTTGACCAAAGGCAAATTGTGCTCTTGACTTAAAAATAAGCAAATAAACAAAAAGCATTATCACCAGAGTGTTTCAGCCCCTGCTGCTGTGCTGATTAAAACCTGCATACCCAGCATTCCTTCCATCATGTGGAAGTGTTCATTTCATACCTATAGTTTCTACATTCCACTGTGGACCCTCCTTCCAATTTCACTAAGGTAAAGAAAGAAGAAAAGAGGAAGTCAGCACACTCAGTCACCTTCTTAAACTCCTTACCACTTTATAAGAGCTGTTTGGGGATGGGGGCCATGGTATCTGTGGTGAGAAGCAGAAGAAGCTAGAGACAGGTGAAAGGGCTCTGTGTTTTCTGTCTTCTCAGGGATGATTCTATAACTGATGGCTTGGTGGTCTTGAAAATAATCGTCCTCTTCCTGTGTCACTAACTGCTTTAGGGAAGCTTCTGTGAAGCTCACAAATAGCCTTAAAGTCACTGTAACACTTCCTCTCTACACACCACACACACACACACACACACACACACACACACACACACACACACACACACACACACACACACATACATTTAATATACTCCTTGGCTTAATGGACAATGTCTTCCAAATATCGTTCCTCCCTCTGCTTCCCGCAACCTCCATACATGGAGCTCTCTTCAGGAAGCAAGTACCTCATTCATGCCTGCAAGGGAAGACATTTCAGCTCTGTTAGACTAGACACAATCAGGATGTGATCATGGTAACCAGGACATGTGGAAGTTTGATGGGCCAGTTGCAGAGGAGAAAACTAAAGAGTGTTAGTGGAATTTCTTTCTTTCTTTTATGCTTCAAATGACGTTTAGTAAATATGCTTTTTGATGTCTGTGGATCCTCAAGAATCCATAGATCTGTGATAAGTATAGGCATTTCAGAGATTGACAAAGAGTGAAAACCAGTGTTTTATCCAAATGTATTTTATTTCACTTTATCTTATTTCAACTCCAACTCCCTGGTCCTAAGTGTGGGCTTTCTATTTTCTAAAGTTGGACCTAACCATGGGTTCAAAGGTAGACCTCTACATAACTAGGAGGCTGCAAAATAGCTTCTGACAAATATAATAGAGGTTAACTTTTAAGACTCTTCAGAAAACATAAAACTATCTTTCATTAACTCATTGTCTTCAAAGCAAAGACCCTTGTGTTTCTTTGCAATTAAGAATTCTTATAAGCAGTCACTCTACAGTGAGTTATTCTTCTAACAGCTTGTCTTGCTGAGACACAACACAATGAAGGTCATTGGTGCCATACATAAAAATTTAGTTATATAAGTTGTATTAAATAATTTAAATGGGCTACTTAACTAACCCTGAATTTTTTCCACAAAGCCAAAGGCTCTACTTTGGTTGCTTAGTCCACCTATACTTCAATTTTTACTCAGAAGACTCTTCCTTAGGAATCAGGAGTGAAAAGAAAACAGCTATAGCTGCAAATTTACCCAGAACAATTTTAAGCCTGACACTTTCCTGGATATTGCTCAAATGTTTAGAGCTCCATAAAACTCAAGCTGCATTAGATGAATTCTTTAAACACCACCAAATGCAGTTTTCTGGGAAGAAAATTGCCAAATTTTTAAGACACAAGATTAAGCCTCCGGATGGTCTATTTCTGAAGGGGTGAGTACTAATTGGGTTTCCATGTCCTTGTTTGACTCACCAGCCTACCCTAGGCCTCCCTTTCTAAAGAAGAGTCTGGGAAACCAAAGTTCACACAAAAGCCCAGTTGAGAGATAAATAGATAAAACTGATGACTATGTCAAATTGATATACAGAAATTTTCAGCCACCTGTTGAACCCATTTATTTCCAAACAAGATTCTCCCTGTCTGATAAAATTCCTAAAAATTTACCTCTAGAAAATTTCTTATTTTGTCTCTGAAAGTTTTATTTTTCTAGTTCCCTAACCAAATCCAAATATCCTTGGGAAAGGTATAATCGTCAGGGTTTATAAGTGATACCTGGATTCCTTTAACCGCCTTGAATGTAGTCAGTGTTAAGGAAGGGAACAGAATTAGTCATCTACCCAGCTTGTAGGTAGCTAAATCCATGTGGTCTTTATAAGTGAGCCTTTAGAAGCAGACTCTATTCCCCCTCTCCTCCCTGGGTGTGGACAGGCAGGCAAGCACCTTAAAAAGCTACCGGCATTTTCTTCAGAGCAGAGGCTCCAGGAAGGAGGCAGAAAGGAATAACATTTATCTTTGATGCTTGGGTAAGTTTTGGTGCCTTGGTTTAGAGAAGAGCCATGGGCTTGTATCAGAGAGCCCCACTTCCAATCCAGGAAAAAGAAAGCCCAAGGTCAAGTGAGTTTGGTAAATGCCTCTTGATACATCTCCCTCTGGAAGATTTTTGGTGAACATTAGTATATAAAATAATCCTGAATACCATTTGTATCCTTTTCTACCTCACTATTTCCAAAACTATTTGACCATACAATGTTATTTTACTTAACATCTATTAACAGCTCTCCAGAACATAGTTTTGTAATTTTCTCTCTCCTCATGATGCCCTGCAGTTGCCATGCAGCCCTGAACAGAACTCTCAGTCACTCCTATTCTTGGCAGAAGTTATTTGCATGCCTTTTCTTCCTGATACAGAAAGATACAATCTGAAAAAGGCCCTGGGATTCAGCTACTTATTTCTTGGAACATCTTTTCATTAAGGTCACTAACAGGTCCAGAGAAAATCTGTTAAGGATAAAATAGAAGCAATACCTTCCTACAGCCCTACTCTTCTTTTTAGACTTCCTTCAAGGGACTGCTTTTCTGAGGAACTTTCCTAACCACCCCCAGGCAGAATCACTTCTCCATTCTCTTCTCACCCAAGCTACAGTTCCAATATGTATTACTGTATTTGATAGACTTGCATGGTAATATCTTCTCTTAGGCTTGATCTTCCCAACACTGTAAGGGCTCCTTAAGGTCATGGACCATTATGTATGTGTTGTCTTAGTTCAACAACCAATTGCAGTCCTTGGGACATGGTGATTGCTTATAAAGTTCCACAAAAGGCATAAAGTAATAAGTCAACAAATTCAAGAGGCCAGAATGAGAAACATTAATTGAAGCTAAATTGATTTAAAATTTTAAAACATGGAAAATAATATAAAATTAAATTAAAAATATGAATGCCAAAATATACTTTATTAGAGCCATTTAATTTGGCAGGTACAGGAGGAAAAAGAAGAAGACAAAGGAAAGAAGAAGGGACAAGAGAGAGAAATAGAGAGGAAATAGAATAAAAAATAAGAAAAAAGGTAGAGAATCTGTAGGAAGGGGAAAAAAAGAAAAAGAAAAATTTATACAAAAGTGCAGGTAAAGTTGGAGGTTGCTGTTGTTATTAGGTGCCATCAAGTTGGTTCCGGTTCCAACTCACAGTGACCCTATGTACAACAGAAAGAAACACTGCCCGGTCCTGCACCATCCTCATAATTGTTATGCTTCAGCTCATTGTTGCAGCTACTGTGTCAATCCATCTCATTAAGGGTCTTCTTCTTTTTTGCTGACCCTCTGCTTTATCAAGCATGACGTCCTTCTCCAGGAATTGATCCCTCCTGATATCATATCCAAAGTATGTGAGACATAGTCTCACCATCCTTGCTTCTAAGGAGATTTCTAGTTGTACTACTTCCAAGACAGATTTCTTTGTTCTTTTGGCAGCTCATGGTATATTCAATATTCTTCAACAACATCATAATTGAAAGGCATCAATTCTTCTTCAGGCTTCCTTATTCATTGTGCAGCTCTCTCGTGCATATGAGGCAATTGAAAACATCATGACTTTGGTCAGGTGCACCTTAGTCTTCAAGGTGAAATCTTTGCTTTTCAACCCTTTAAAGAGGTCTTTTGCAGCAGATTTGCCTAATGCAATGCATCTTTTGATTTCTTGACTGCTGCTTCTATGGGTGTTAATTGTGGATCCAAGTAAAATGAAATTCTTGACAACTTCAATCTTTTCTTCTTTTATCATGGTGTTGCCTGTTGGTCCATTTACGAGGATTTTTGTTTTCTTTATGTTGAGATGCAATCCATAATGAAGACGGTAGTCTTTGATCTTCACGAGTAAGTGCTTCAAGTCCTCTTCACTTTCAGCAGTGAAGGTCGTGCCATCCGCATAATGCAGGTTGTTAATGAGTCTTCCTCCAGTCCTGATGCTACGTTCTTCTTCATATAGTCCAGCTTCTCAAATTATATGCTTAGATTGAATAGGTATGGTGAAGGGAAACAACCCTGATGCACAACTGTCCTCATTTTAAACCACACAGTATCTACTTGCTCTCTTTGAATGACTGCCTCTTTGGTCTATGACTGAGCACAATTAAGTGTTCTGGAATTCCCATTCTTTGCAATGTTACCCATAATTTGTTATGATCCGCATAGGTGAATGATTTTGCATAGTCAATAAAACACAGCTAAACATCTTTCTGGTATTCTCTGCTTTCACCCAGGATTCATCTGATATTAGCAATGATATCCCTCATTCCAAGTCCTCTTCTGAATCTGGCTTGAATTTCTGGCAGTTCCTGTCTGAATACTGCTGCTTTTGAATGATTTTCAGCAAAATTTTACTTGCCTGTGATATTAACGATATTGTTCAATAATTTCCGCCTTTGGTTGGGTCACCTTTCTTTGGAAAGAAATCCACAAATATGGATCTCTTCCTGTTGGTGGCCAAATTTCTTGGCATAGATGAGTGAGCATTTCTAGTGTTGCATCCATTTATTGAAACATCTCACCTGGTATTTGTCAGGTTCCTGCAGCCTTGTTTTTCACCAATGCCTTCAGTGCAGCTTGGACCACTTCCTTTGATACCACTGGTTCCTGATCATATGCTACCCCCTGAAATGGTTGAATGTCGACCAATTCTTCTAGGTATAGTGACTCCATGTATTCTTTCCCTCTTCTTTTGATGCTTCCTGTGTCATTTAATATTTTCCCCATAGAATCCTTCAATATTGCAACTTGAGGCTTCAATTTTTTCTTCAGTTTTTTCAACTTGAGAAATGCCGAGCGTGTTCTTCCCTTTTGGTTTTCTAGCTCCAGGTCTTCGCGTATTTCATTATAAAACTTTATTTTGTCTTCTTGAGCTGCCCTTTGAAATCTTCTGTTCAACTCTTTTACTTCATCATTTCTTCCATTTGCTTTAGCTACCTGACATTCAAAAGCAAGTTTCAGAGTCTCTTCTGACATCCATTTTGGCCTTTTCTTTCTTTCCTGTCTTTTTAATGACCTCTTGCTTTCTTCATGTATGATGTCTTTGATGTCATTCAACAACTCGTCTGATCTTTGGTCATCAGTGTTCACTGCATAACATCCACTCTTGAGATGGTCTCTAAATTCATGTGGGATATGCTCAAGGATGTACTTTGGCTCTTGTGGACTTGTTCTAATTTTCTTCAGCTTCAACTTGAACTTGCATGTGAGCAATTGATGGCCAGTTCCACAGTCAGCCCCTGGCCTTGTACTGACTGATAATATTGAGCTTTTCCATCGTCTGTTTCCACAGATGTAGTCAATTTGAGTCCAGTGTATTCCATCTGGGAAGGTCCACGTGTATAGTCGCTGTGTATGTTGGTGAAAAAAGGTATTTGCAATGAATAAGTTGTTGGTCTTGCAAAATTCCGTCATGTGATATCTGGCATTGTTTCTATCACCAAAGCCATATTTTGAAACTACCAATCCTTCTTTGTTTCCAACTTTCCCATTCCCATCACCATTGATTATCAATGCATCATGATTGCATGGTTGATCAGTTTCAGACTGTAGAAGTTGGTAAAAATCTTCAATTTCTTCATCTCTGGCCTTAGTGATTGGTGAATAAATGTGAATAATAGTCATATTAACTGGTATTCCTTGTAGGCATATGGATATTACCCTATCACTGACAGCATTGTACCTCAGGATAGATCTTGATACGTTCTTTTTGATGATGAATGCAAACCATTCCTCTTCAAGCTGTCATTCCCAGCAAAATAGACCATATGATTATCCAATTGAAAACAGCCAATACCAGTCCATTTCAGCTCACTAATGCCTAGGATATTGATGTTTATGTATTCCATTTCATTTTTGACAATTTCCAATTTTCCTAGATTCATACTTTGTACATTCCATATTCTGATTATTAATGAATATTTGCAGCTGCTTCTTCTCATTTTGAATTGTGTCACATCAGACACGAAGGTCCCAAAAGCTTGACTCCATCCACGTCATTAAGGTTGACTCTACTTTGAGGAGGCAGATTTTCCTCAGTAATATTTTGAGTGCCTTTCAACCTGAGGGGCTCATCTTCCAGAACTATATCAGACAATGTTCTTCTGATATTCATAAGGTTTTCACTTGTTAATTCTTTTCAGAAGTCAGCTGCTGGGTCCTTCTTCCTAGACTGCCTTAGTCTGGAAGCTCAGCTGAAACCTGTCCCCCATGGGTGACCCTGCTGGTATTTGAATACCTGTGGCATAGCTTCCAGCATCACAGCAACATGCAAACCCTGACAGTGGGACAAACTGACAGGCACTTGGGGGAAGTTAGAGGTAGAAAGACAAAACTGAAGCAAAACAAACTTGGAATGAAAAAAAAAAAAAAAAGGAGGTGAGAAAGAAAGCAAAGAAAAGAAGGAAGAAAATTCAGCAGTTTTAAAGTGTTAATGCAAGGGTCTACAAGTAAATTTACTGTTAGCAGTGGCCTTTGAAAATAAACTAACCATTATTCACAGGTCCACAGTTGCTTTTTATCCTTAGATCTGCTGATTTTTCACTTTGAAGATATAATATGTTGGTCCATCACTGCTGCTATTAGAACAACTACCAGCAGAAGAGAATTCATTATTATGAGTTTTTCTGCCCTTAAACTACTGGATAAGATTGATTTATGCCATTTGAAAGTCTCATGATACAGAAATTTTTATAAGCCTTCAAATATAAATTTACTAATAAGCTGTTTGAATTGAAATAAATGGAATTTCAATAAATATTTGAATTGCAAACATAAAAATACTGTTTTATAAATGCTTTGATCTCTGAGTTTAGGCTTTGAAAAATATCAGAGGATTTTCATATTTTGTTAGATTTTATTCTCTGTGAAATTTTTCTTTACATCTTAGTCTTATCTTCCTAAAAATGTCTCCAGGTTCCATAACAATTATTCACTTTCCTTCATGGACCTTATCTGTTTTTATCACTTAGCAATAGTTAGTTCCCCTGAAGCAGAGTTGTGATAATTAACCTGAATAACAGGGAATGACTCAGATCCCTGCTCTGAATTTCTCTTCAAGCTCCAAGTTCCAAAAATAGCCTTCTATTAGTTAAAAGGGAATTTCAGTAATATTCATTATTTAGAGGATCTGTGAGTACATGCTTTATATTCAAGAGTGTCTAAGAGACTTTTTTGTCTTGGCTTCCCAGCAGGAGATTTCCCTGGGCTAATGTAAAACATCAAGTCTTGCAATCCTTTCTAAGCTTTCAAGTCCAAAATATCATCATGAACCACTAACCACCTCGGGGACTTCAGGAAAGGTGCAAGCTCTTTGGCCTTAAGTTTTCATGATCCATAAAATGAGTCCCTGCATAACTAAAGCTTCCTAGCTCAAAAATATTCTATTTCTAATGGGTCTTGCTCTTCAAGGCTTACTGAAAACTTCTAGGGAATAGAATTGAGGCAGCAATGCTGCCCAGAAGTTGAAAAGAAGGACTTCCTGATTTTTAAAGTTGTTTCTCTAAGTTAGTCAACCAATCAATACCTATTGAGTAATGATTACATGTAAACATATACAGCTAAAATTCACAGGCAGAGATCCCTGTCCTCTGCCTTTCAAACAGCTGACCAGTCATTTGTTTAGAGAGAACATATAATAAAAGTATAAATGACAACAATATAGACACAGTGTGAGCCCTGAGTATGTGATAAAACAATAAAATAAATAAATAGCATTTTATACTTAAAAATAAAACATCCAGTACCATGAGCATTTATATCAGGTAACCTCACATAAGCTAAGGTGGGCTTGAAAAACTTCACTGGAAAAGTGGAATTTGAGTTAAGCATACAGTAAGAATAATGTATGCTTCAAATGGGAGTGAAAGTGGAAATAGGAGCAGGGTGAGTGGTATAAGTAAAAGGGTCATGATTCTTTTGCCATCCAGTAAATGTTTCAACAGATGGCTGCACTACTGGAGTGCTCATTCCTCTATGCCAAGAAATTTCGAAGACAGCTACCTGGCCAACCAGCTGGAAGCGATCCATATTTGTGCCCATTCCAAAGAAAAGTGATCCAACAGAATGCAGAAATTATCAAATAATATCATTAATATCACACACAAGTAAAATTTGGCTGAAGATCATCCAAAAATGGTTGAAGTGGTACATTAACAGGGAACTGCAGAAATTCAAGCCAGATCAAAAGAGGGCATGGAACAAGGAATATCATTGCTGATGTCAGATGGATCCTGGCTGAATGCAGAGAAAATCAGAAAGATGTTTACCTGTGTTTTATTGACTATGCAAAAGCATTCAATCCTGTGGATCATAACAAATTACAGATAACATTGTGAAGAATAGGAATTCCAGAGCACTTATTTGAGATCATGAGGAACCTGTACATAGACCAACAGGCAGTCGTTTGAACAAAACAAGGGGCTACTGCATGGTTTACAATCAGGAAAGGTGTGCGTAAGGGTTGTATCATTTCACTATCCTTATTCAATGTGTACGCTTAGTAAATAATCTGAGAAGCTGGACTATATGAAGAAGAACAGGGGCATCAGGATTGCAGGAAGACTCATTAACAACCTGCATTATGCGGATGGCACAACCTTGCCTGCTGTAAGTGAAGAGGACTTGAAACATGAGGATCAAGGATTACAGTTTTCAGTATGGATTACACCTCAACATAAAGAGAATAAAAATCCTCACAAATAGACCAGTAAGCAACATCATGATAAAGAGGGAAAAGATTAACATTGTCAAGGGTTTCATATTACTTGGAACCACAATCAACTGCCATGGAAGCAGCAGTCAAAAAATTAAACAATGCATTGCATTGGGCAAATCTGATGCAAAAGACCTCTTTAAAGTGTTAAAAAGCAAAGATGTTATTTTGAGGACTAAGGTGCACCTAACTCAAGAGATGGTATCTTCAATTGTCTCATATGCATGCAAAAGATGGACATCGACTAAGGAAGACCAAAGAAAAATTGATGCTTTTGAATTATGGTGTTGGTAAAGAATATTGAACATACCATGGGCTTCCAGAAGACTGAACAAATCTGTCTTGGAAGAAGTACAATTAGAATGCTCCTAAGAAGCGAGGGGGGTGAGACGTCATCTCATATACTTTGGACATGTTATAAGGAGGGACCAACCCCTGGAGAAGGACATCATGCTTGGTAAAGTAGAAGGTCAGCAAAAGAGTGGAAGACCCTCAACAAGATGGATGGACACAGTGGCTGCAACTATGGACTCAAGCATAGCAATGATTGTGAGGATGGCTTAGGACCCAGTAGTGTTTCATTCTGTTGTACATAGGGTCTCTATGAGTCAGAACCGACTCAACGGTATGTAACAACAACAGCAGTGTTCTTCACAAGAAGCTCTGGTGGTGCAATCATTAAGCACTTGGCTGCTAACAGAAAGGCTGGCTATTTGAACCCACCAGTCACTCCATTGGAGAAAAATGTGGCAGTATGCTTTCATAAAGAGTATAGACTTGGAAACCCTAAGGGGCAGTTCTACTCTGTCTTATAGGGTTATTATGAGTCGGATTCAACTCGAGGGCAATGGGTATGGGTTGGTTTGGAGTGTCCTTCAGGTCTCCTGTGCAAGGCTTTGCTCGTGCTATCCTCTCCACCTGAATAGCCCTTTGCCAAATCTCCACATTCATAGTCTCCCTCTCCTTCAAATCCCAGTACAAAGTCCCTTCCTCTATGAAACAGTCTCTGATCCTCTAGTTAAAAGTTATGTTCTTCTTCCCTGAAATCTCATAGAACTTTATCTTTCCTTCTTTTACCGCGTTCATCAATTGTTCCCCTCTGTTAGTCTCTTTTATACTGTCTTGCCTCTGTAACTAGAATTCAAGCTCCTTAAACGAAGAAGCCAGTTAAATTTACCTTTGTTTACCCACAGTACTTAGATTAAAGGCCATGCGTTGTTTATTCATACATGCATTGGTTTTCTTTTTCATTTTTTATTCACTTATTCATTCAACACAAATTTATTTAACCATTTACTATGCACCAGTAACATTCTAAGAGCTGTGAAAAGAGCAGTGAATAAAACAGGCTAGGCCCTATTTCCCTTAGAGCTTGCATTCTACTGTGGAAAAATGATTGATCAATAAATAAACAAATAAATATACAATGCACCCAGTACTTACAAGTCCTGTGGAAAAAATAAAGGACAAGGAATGGCTAGACATATTTTAGATTCAGTGGTCAGTATTTGTTGTATTGCATAAATAATACATCATTCTATGGTAGATGTTTGTAAACAAAAAAATATTTCAAGGCATTGGATGGAATAAATTAGGCAGTTGTAAGGTGCTTAAACTATCCCTTTGCAAGTAGGAGTAATGAAGATAAATTGATAATGTTAATAATTATAATTAGTGCATCTAATTATTAATTGCAGTAAAATAACTAACATTTATTGCATGCCTGCTATCTGCTAGGCAATGCCGTAGATAATTCTCTTAACCACAAGAGAGGTATTTAACAGATGAGGAAACTGAAACTGAGTTAAGTAACATGCTCCAGATGTAACTGGGTAGTAGATGGATGAGCTATGAATTGAATCTAGAACTGTCTTACACAAATGCTCATGATTTTAGGCATAGATGGAAGATTTTTTTGTTTTCATCCTTTGCCTGCTTCCTGGAGCTTATGCTCTGGAGAACATCCTGGTACCTACTTTCAGTTTTGTGCCTGGCTACAAATCTCTTAAAAAAGCAACTGTCTAAACATGAACCAGAGATTTCCCAGCCCATGGCCTAGAAGGGAACTGAGGAGAAAGCATGGATGTTCTAGTCACCTGCAAAAAGAATTTGACCCTGGCTCCTGCCAGAGGAGGTCACCTGGGGCTGCATGAGCCAAGACCACAAATGGTGCCAATTCAGAGACTTCCAGCTCCTAAGCTCTTCCTCTGCGCAGCAGGGAGTTTGGCTAATAAGAGTCCAAGTGGCCTGATCTGATCATTACATCAGTGTCAGCACCAAAGAGCACAAGTTCTAGATTGAGAATTGATAATGAACCACTGATTCTCTGAACCCCCAATTGCTATGAAGTAAAGAGAGTATCATCACCCCAAAGGAGGAATCGTGTTTATGAGGTCTGCACAAATGCAGTGCAGGAGGAAGGTAGGTGTAGACAGATAAACTGGCCTCTGTTTTCCATAGACAGTTTCCCTCGTCTGGGTAGTGGCCTCTCATTTCACCAGGCTGTCACTCTTCCACCCCAAGCTGGTGCAGCACCAAGGTGGACCAGTGCCCCGGCCCTCTATGTGAGGCCACAATAGACTGTTGAACAGAAATGAGTAATTAAAGCTTATTTGCATTTTAATATTAAAACACATTAAATAGGTAAATCAAGAGGGGGGCAGAAACCCCTTAATTACTTCTATAACCAAACTACTGCACTGTCGGAAGGAAGGAACCACAGGCAGCAGTGTTTGTTCCCAGGATCAAGCTAGGCTGCTGTGGGAATGAGCAGGAAGTTGCTCACAGTCTCTCCCTGAGAGGAATCAGTTGATGACCAGATCAGAGGCTCAACAAAGCAAGAGGAGAGAGTTCTCAGAAGTTTGACTACTCTCCTTAGTGACCATTTCCTTCTTAAGTCAAGAAGCTACTTACCCTAATGTCTAAATGCTGATGCCAGATTCAAGGAAAGATCAGAGAAGATCTAAAATGTTCAAGGACCTCCCACAAGTGCTTCTGAGAGGAAAACCCAGTGCCCGGGAAGCTGTCATTACTCAATAACACTTTATGGAATGAATGAATGGATTTGTGGTTTCTTTAGCAGAGCCTACACTCTATAAAATGGCCTTACTGCCTGGCTAGAGGGGACTGGAGCATGGACGAGTGCCTGACCCAGAGGCAGATGCTAGCTTAAGAGAGGGTCTGGCAGAATGACTCTGCCCAGCATTTGGTGTTAGAGGGTGAAAGAGAGATTAAGCAGAAGGAGCAGAAGGAGAAAGCCATCCACAGAGAAAGGCGAAGGCAGAAGCAAATGAGACACAAGAAGTCAAGAAGAAGAAAAGGCATAAAGAAGCAGAAGTCACACAATTTAAAGAAAGAAGTGAATGGAAAGTGGCAGCTAAAGACAGTAGTTGAGTGAGCATCAGCAGAGGGAGCTCAGAAACCTCCTCCTGAGGACATGCCCTGGCCACTCTAGCTGTGTTGTGTCCTGGATGGCTGTCCATGAGGCCCAAAGATGCATTGAACCCCAAACCACAACTTAATAATCCTTGTGGGGCAAAAATGTGAGAGTTATTTTCCTTCAATTCCTTAAAATAAACCACATTAATTGGGATATCTGAGACCATCCTCTAAATGATAAGAGACCCTGGAAAGAGAAGGAATACTAACTAAGACAGCTGAAATGCCACAAGGCTAAACTCTCCTGGGAGTTCCCAAGAGCCTGTTAGTTAATGCCTGTATCAGAGTTGCCTGGGAAATTTCATAAACTAGGAATTCAGGATTCTGTATTTTTTCAAGGGCCCAGGTTGTCTGGTATTCAGCCAAGCTGAGATTTTTCTTTTATACTGTCCCTTTGTATGTCTCATGAGGTCAAGCATTTGTCCTTCTAACAATGCCTGTATTCCTTTGCTGATGTTCTTGTTAAAATTGTAATCTTTCTGTATAAAAATAATGCAGATTTATTATAAAAATTTTAGAAAATTCAGACAAGCTAAAAGAAAACTTTAAAAAACATCTGCCACTTAATTTCCCAGAGATACAGTCAAATACTTTGTTATTTATTTTCTAATGTTTAATAAAGGAATTGCACATGATGTTTTATACTTTTTACTTTATAATCTCTTTTAAACTCTTTTACATATATCACTAAGTATTTTGATGTATCATCTCTAATAGTTGTCTATCATCATGAAGAGAATTGATATCAAAATTTATTTAACTAATCCTCTATTGCCAGACTTTTAAATTGTTTCCAATTAATCTCTGTTATAGAAGTACTCTGAAGAACAATCTTGTATAAAATCTTGGTTCCTATACCTAATGATTTCTTTAGCATAAACTCTTTAAGTGGAATTGCTTGACCAAATACATACACACACACAGAGAGTATTTGAAATATATTACCAAATGCCTTCCTGAAAGTTTCTAGTGATTCAAACTCTCAACAGCAATGTATGAGAGTATCCATTTCCTATGCTTTTGCTAATACTGGATATTATCAGTTTTTTTAAACCCTGCTGATATTCTGTTGATGGTCTTGCAACAGTAGTTCTCAACATGGCTTCTCATTAAAATTACTTGAAGAGCTTTTGAAAAATACCAATGGCTGGGTCTCAGCTGGTGAAATAATTTAGAATCTCGGAGGTGGCGGATAGACATTTACCTAAAAGAAACCACAAAACTAAAAGAAAACAGATGCATAAAGGGTCCTTGACCTCAGAGTGAAATGTTACCCTGACTAGGCAGAATCTACAGAATTCCAAGCAAGATTCTTTTGCTGTAGCCATAGTTCCCAACCCTAGTTTTCGAATGCTCAAAAACTAAGAATATCTGAGAATTCTATTATAGGAATATCTAATTATATTATAAGGAATATCTTAGAACTCTGTTCAAACAACCATAACCAAATCAACTTTATTCATCAATTTAAAATATATGTTAAGCATCTACTCTTCCCCTTCCGTCTTTGCCTCATTTCCTGCTGCCCTTCCTTTGGACCTCATCTCCAGTATCACTTCCTCATGAAGTCCTTCCTGAACCCCTGTCCAGGTCACATCCATCTCACATGCCTCCTCACACATCAAATAACTCTCTTTGGGGTACTTAATACAGTTGGGATTTTTCCTTGAAGTTCCAAGATGGGAGTATTCTCTGAGAGCTCATGAACAATGAGATTTGATTAGGGAAAATGGTTAGGATCTGAATAGACAGAAGAGTATTTGCAACCTGAGAGGCATTAACCTTTATAGGTTTATGGACTCATTGGAAAATATGTTGAACAATAAACTCCCTCTCTCCAGAAAACTTCAAACATGCCCATACATTGAAATACCATATGTAACTTTGAAGGGTTCACAAAACCTTGAAGCACATCCATGATACCAGGTGGACCACATTCAGCTCCTTTAGGAGGTGTCAGCATAATGATTATTTTGATTCTTCCAGCCAAGTAGCACAAGGTCCGGAACCCCTAAAAGTCAGCCAATACTGCCCTAGGTAAATACCAAAAAGGGTAGACTGTCCAAATTAATGGACCCATACGTAATTTGTCTTTGTCTTAGTAAAATAATGCAGGTAAGGATCCAAGGAAGGAAAGAAGAGGTGAAATGGGGCCATGAAGTACAGTGCCCAATTATGTAGCCAACAGAGCAGCAATTCCTCCATCTTTTTCATGCAGGTAACAACGAGAACCTGTCCCAAGATAAGAGGAGTCAAGAAATTAAGAACTGAAGGTAAAATTCTCTCCTTTTGTCACCTTGTATCTCTATATCCCCTGTCAACTGTTTTAATTTTAATGAACCTACAGCAATCTGGTGTTTGTTCTGGTCCCCTGTGGTCCCTCCCAGGGCATCCATGCCTCAGGGCAGAAACGTTGTCCTATGGCATAATGCCATCTGTTGTATCACTCTGTAGCACTGCATAAAAACACCACCAGACCTTAGCTGACCTCATTCTGTCTAGACAACTTCATTACTGCCCAGAATAAGACAGATGGATAGGCCTGCAAGCCCCAGAGCCAGCCTCTGTTAAGACACCATCCGTCCCAGCTGTGTGCACCATCACAGCTCCAATATTGTCTTGCTTGGAACCTAAGAAATGTTTAGAATCCCTGGCATATCTGGCTACTTTTACCTTTAACTATTCTTCCCACTAACCCTTAGTCTTTGGAAAATGTCATCACCCAAAAATGTACAGTATGGAGTTAATTTTGGAAAGAAAATCTTGATAAAAGGGAAGACCTATTGGATGGAAAAAACAAAATGCAATGGGCAGGAAATGAGATCTAACCAGAACACATAAAAAAAGAAAAAGATATAATTGATTCTTTGTAAAGTATTATACCCACAGACATACCAACCAGAAGATAGAATAATAATAACCATGACTTTTGAGCACTTAATGTCCCCATATCCTTTAAGAGCATAATTTTATTGAACAGCCACCTCAAACCTATAAGGATAATATTATTCCCAAGTTACAGAAGAAATGGAGGCACAGAGAAATTAAGTAATTTTCCCAGTCATTCACTTAGAAAATAGCTCCACTGGGATTCAAATTGAGGCCTTGCTGGCTCTAAAGCCTATGCTTTTAATTATTATGCTAGCCAGCTTCCCAAGCCTTACAGACATTAATATTAATTTTAAAAGTTGCAGATATATCCAGGCACTTCTACCTATATTCTGTTCAAAAATACATATTTTCACACAATATCTAACCCTCATCTACCCTGAAGCACTTGGCAGGACAAGTATCCATCTATCCACTTTGCAAATTTGGACAACTCTATACCTTTATTAACAAATTTTTAAAGAGCATATGCTTTTTGCTGAGCAATACTCTAGAATTCAATGGTACACAGTTGGAAAAGATCCCTGCTTTCTTGGAACTTACATTCTAATAAAGGAAATAAATAGTAAACAATCCATGGAGAGAAAAATAAGATCAATGAGTAAATAAAACTGGATAAAGTGGTTGAGAGTATATTGGCTTGCCTAATTACATTAGCACTTGAATGCCATGCCCAAAACTGAAGTCCTGACTCCCCCTCACACCTTTGTCCCCATCATGGCTACTGGCATCCCCATTCTTCAACTTGTTCAGACCAAAAAGCTTGGAGTCACCCTTAATATCTCTCTTTTTCTAACATCATACATCCAATTCATTGGCACATCCAGTTGGTCTTACAATAAAAATGTTTCCCAAATCCAGTCACTTCTCATCACCACCTCTGCTTCTAACCTGTTCAGAGCTAGGATCATTTCAATAGCCTCTAAGATCTCAATTGGTCTATTGCTCCCAGTCTTGCCCCCTATTACCAGTAGCAACCAAATCTTGTTAAAACATGAGTCAAATCATGTTACTTCTGTGTTCAAAACTTCCCGCGATTCTCCATTTTTCTCAGTAAAAGCCAAAGTGCTTATGGTGGCCCATAGGGCTGTACATGAACTGGTCACCTGTTTCTTCACCGACTTCATTTCCCCTTCTGTCTGCTTCATTTATTCTGCCACGTAATTAAGTCTCATTGGTGCCTGAAATGCAGGGTCTTTTCCACTGGCTGCTCCCTTGTGGCTCACTTCCTCACCTCCTTCACGCTTTTGCTCAAATGTTACCTTCTTGATGAGGCCTAACTTGATACATTTATTCTGCTCTGTTTTTTTCCCATAGCACTTAAAACCTTCTAAAACACAATATAGTATACTTATTATATTTTTTTTTATAGTCTATCTGCCTGTACTAGGATATAAGTTTCACAAGGCAAGAATTTTGTCTGTCTCGTTCACACATGCACCCCTAATGCCTAGAATAAAAGTCCGTTGCTGTCGAGTTGATTCCTACTCATAGCAAGCCTGATATATTTAGTTAATATTTACTATATATATATATAAAGTCTTCTTTTCATCAGACTGACACAGCTGAAGAAAAGAATATTGAGCTGGATGTACCGAATAAAGTACACAGAGAAAACTGATTAGAAACCGTACATGAAAGTGTAAGAGATTTCTATGAAACAAAGAAAAAATATTGGATAAATGTAATTGGAGTCCCAGAAAACACAGATAGTAAGAAAAGTGCAGAAGTAATATCTGAAGAGACAATATCCATGAATTTTTCAAAAACAAGGAAAAACATCAACATCAAGCCACAGATTCAAGAAGTACCATTAAACTCAAGCAGGATAAATACAAAGAAAATCACACTTCAGCACATTATGGTGAAATTGCTGTAGAACAATATCATAGGATAAAAAAATCATTCTAAGTATTGCTGTCTTGAAAGACAAGTTGCTAAGTATTGTATGATCTTCCACTCCTTTTTGCAGTTGTTTCTTTTGTACTTCTTCATTTGCAGAAAACCACATGCCTGAGGGACACAAGGAAGTGTAAACGTAGATTCCTAGAGTTGCTCCCTGGATAAAATCAGATTCCCAAAATATTAGAAATTTTGAATATCATTTCTCATACTATTAACATGAAATGGAGGTAAGCATTTTTTAAATGAACAAACGTTATCAATTTATAAATGATTTATTGGTCTACATAATATTCCACAAGTTCTTGTTTTGGTTTCCTAGGGTTGTTAAAAATACCACAAGGCAGATCGGTTTAAAGAACAGAAATTTATTTTCTCACTGTTCTGGAGGCTAGAAGTCTGAAATCATGGCATTGGCAAAGCTCTTTCTGTCAGCTCTAGGGGAAGATTCTTCCTTGTCACTTTCATCTAGTAACTCCAGGCATCTCTCAGCATTCCTTGACTTGGGGATGTATCTTCACATGGCAACTTATCCCTGTGTGTGACTCTCTCCATGTCTGTTTTCCTTTTTATAAGACACCACTGAGAAAGAATTAAGACCTGGACCCACCGTACTATTATATGACTTAGCTGATAATGTCTTCAAAAAAAGACCCTATTTCCTCAGAGAAGATTCTATCCACAGGTACAGGAGTTAGGACTTCAACATATCTTTCTGGGGATAAAATTCAATTTTGTTAATCTTCCTATGAAAATTTGTAGAATTTGGCAGTACCATTATAGCCTTGCCTTTCATTGTTATCTTACACCAAGCCTGAAAACAGAAACAACTGCTGTGCACCCAGATGTGCAGGTTCTTTCTTCATAATGTCAATGAAATAATGGAAAAAACACTTGAAAAAAAATTTCCAAATAACTTGGTCTACTACATGAAGATTAACCTTAAATGCATTTTAATAACCAAGTAAAATTTAAAAATACATATATTTCTAGCACATTAGTTGAAGGGGAACAGTAACTTAAAGGCATTTTCTCAAATGTTTAGGAAAAAAGCAAACCTCCACATCCATTAACCAGTATACATTTTTAATATAAAAATGAGTCACTCCGCCATAACTGAACATAGCGCAGTTCACCGTAGCATCAACAAATGGTTAGGCTTGATTATCTGGAGATGAGAAGCTACTATAGACCTCCCAAAAGTCTGTGTAAATGAAGTTAGATAGTCAAAATCTCAAACATTTTCAAAATGCTGATTCTGGGGCTTTTGAAACCTTACAAAATTGGCAATTCTATAGTGGAAGTGGTTACATTTTCTCTTTAATGCCTGTCACCCTTTTCTTGCAGATTAGAAACAACATGGTGGCAAGAATGCCACTGTCATTTGATAGTTGTCAGAAATAATTTTGAAGACTTTCGTCTGGCTCTGGGAAAGCCATCTTAAAATGGAAGTAAAGAAAGCATTCAAGATTTAATGACAAAATTGCTTTGTGATTTAAAAAAAGCATTACGGAAACATGTAAATTTTTTTCTCCAAATGACAAAGATGTCATCTTAGCCAAATCAATGTAGCATTGTATTAGACAGTGAGACAGAATGCAAAAAGAAGAGTGGAAAAGTTATCCAAGGTAATTTTAGCATCAAGGCTGAAAAGGGAACTATGTGGATTATAGCCAGGGTGGCAGACTCTTACAGAAAGCTGTGTTCACATGGAGATTATGTTTTTGACGTAACCAAGCTGGTCCTCAGACTTTACCTGAACAAAGTCACAGGTGCTACCTCAGGCTGAAAACTGGTTGGAGCATTTAATGCTGTGGAAGGGGAAGTATGGATGACAGGACCATAAAAAGAGTGTGAGGAGAGGATGGTTCAAAGAGGCAGAGAAACTTTGGGATACTACCCGAAACAGCTTTAAGGTCACAAAGCCTCTTGAGTATGACTTTGATATATATACATATTTTTCATCTAATATTTACTTTTTTTTTAATTGTGCTTTAGGTGAAAGTTTACAGAGCAAATTAGTTTCTCATTCAACAATGTATACACAAATTGTTTTGTGACATTAATTGCAATCCCCACGATGTGTCAACAGTCTCTCCTTCAGCCCGGGTTTCCCATTTCCATTCATCTTGTTTTCCTGACCCTTCCTGCCTTCTTGTATTTGCTTTTGGGCACGTGTTGCCCATTTGGTCTTATTTACATGACTGAGCTAAGAAGCACGTTCCTCACATGTGTCATTGTTTGTTTTATAGACCTGTCTAATCTTCAGCTGAAGGGTGAACTTCAGGAGTGACTTCAGTTCTAAGTTAAAACGATGTCTGGGGGACATAGTCTCTGAGTTCCTCCAGTCTCTGTCAGACCATAGGGCTGGTCTTTTTCGTATGAATTTGAATTTTGTTCTACATTTTTCTCCTGCTCTGTCCAGGATCTTCTATTGTGATCCCCGTCAGAGTGGTCAGTGGTGGTAACTGGGCACCATCTAGTTGTTCTGGGCTCAGGCTGGTGGAGGCTGTGATACTTGTAGTCCATTAGTCCTTTGGACTAACATTTCCCATGTATCTTTGGTTTTCTTCATTCTCCTTTGTTCCGGATGGGATGGTACCAGTAGATGTCTTAGATGGCCACTTGCAAACAGATGTAGAACATTTTATTTATGGACTATATTATGCCATTTGACCTAGACGTCCGGAGACCATAGTCCTCAGCCCTCAGCCCAGTAACTCAGTTCCCTCAAGGTGTTTGGATGTGTCCATGAAGTTTCTATGACTTTGCCTTGGTCAAGTTGTGCTGGCTTCCCCAGTATTGTGTACTGTCTTACTCTTCACCAAATTTACCACTTATCTATTGTCTAGTTAATGTTTTTCCTTCCTCACCCCTCCCCTCTCTCGTAACCATCAAAGATTATTTCTTTCTGTGTGTAAACCTTTTCTTGGGTTTTTATAATAGTGGTCTCAGACAGTATTTGTCCTTTTGTGATTGACTTATTTTACTCAGCATGATGCCCTCCAGATTCATCTATGTTGTGAGGTGTTTCTGGGATCCATCATTGTTCTTTATCATTGCATGTTATTCCATTGTGTGTATGTACTGTAATTTGTTTATCCATTCATCTGTTGATGGGTACTTAGGTAGTTTCCATCTTTTTGCTGTTGTGAATAATGCTGCATTGAACATGGGTGTGCATATGTCTATTTATGTGACAGCTGTTATTTCTCTAGTATATATTCCTAGGACTGGGATGGATGTATCATATAGTATTTCTATTTCTATTTTTTAAAGGAAGCACCATATTGTTTTCCTTAGGGGTTGTACCATTTTACATTCCCACCAGCAGTGCATAAGAGTTCCAATCTCCCTGCAACCTTTCCAACATTTGTTATTTTGTGTTTTTTGATTAGTGCCAGTAATGTCGGGGTGAGATGGTATCTCATCGTAGTTTTGACTTGCATTTCTCTAAAGTTCTGATGATCACGAGCATTTCCTCATGTGTCTGTTAGCTGCCTGAATGTCTTCATTGGTGAAGTGTCTATTCATATCCTTTGCCCATTTTATAATTGGATTGTCTTTTTATCATTATGGTGTTGCAGTATCTTACAGATTTTAGAGATTAAATCCTAGGATATTTTCCCAGGAAAATTGAGAATGGCATTAGAAAGAAGGTAATATTTAAATAATATTTTATTTCTCATTATAAAAGTGATGCACGACTATTGTACAATGCTTGGAAAATGTAAAAAGGAAATGTACATTTTATTCATTTTCTTTTTGTGTAGATGAAATCATATGGTACGTATTGCTTGGTAAAGTGTTTTCTGTTAATAGGTCATGAGAATTGCCTCTATAATTAAATATTCTTCAAACACATTACTTTTAAGGAAAGTTTAGCATTGATAAGTGATTTGTTTTAAAAATCCCTTGTTATCAAATAGTAAAAGGTAAAAAAAATCCTTGAACAAAAAATCTCATATAAATCTCTCATTATGAAGGAGGTATATCTGTCAACTTTGGCAAAGTTATACTGTATTAACAAACAACCTCAAAATTCTGTAACTGACAAAAACCAAGGTTTTTTTTTTTTGGGGGGGGGGTGATTTGTTTGCTTGTTTGTTTTCTTGCTCACAGAACATGTCAACAATAAGTTTATAGTGGATCAGATGCAGCTGTGCTCTACCTCCAGAATCAAGACTGGATGAAGACCCCTATCAGGGCCATTACTATTTTCACAGCAGAAGAAAAGCAAAGATGACAGAGCCATGCAAAGGTTCTTAAAGTTCCTGAAAGGAAAAATTGCATGTAATACCTCCATTCATATGTTATTGACCAAAGCAAGCCACATAGTCAAGCCTGATTATCACTGGGATGGGAGGTATAGTTCTCTGTCAAAGATGGGACCCACAGGTCCTAGGTAGAGAGGAAGCAGTTATTTTGACAGTGATACAATCCACAGCAGGAGATAATGGTTGATGTTAGTCTAAGAGGGTGGAAGAGAGTTTTTCAGTTAGGGAAATACAAAGAAGGTTAGGAAGAAGAAAATTCCAGGGAATGGGGATATCATGTGCAAAGGCAATGAGTTGTGAAAGAACACCTCAGGTCCTAAGAACAGCATATTCCATTGTGGCTGGATATGTGGATGGTGGAGTTAGTGAAGGGTTAGTGAGGTCTAGAGGAGATGAGAAAGAAAATCAAAGACAGCAGGTCTGTGTGTCACTGTATCAGTCAGGGCCACTCAAGAGAGCACAAGTAAGCAGGGTTATTGAAGACTGTTAAATAAATTATTTACAAATGTGTAAGATAGTTTAAGGGAAACCAAAAAGAATAGTGGAATAATCTTGAAAAAGCTATAGCTAGGAGTTCTTACCACTCTTAGGTCTAAAGAGGAAAGGGGAGAGAGTAATTCACAGAGGCCAAAAGATTTGCCCCCTGTAAAAGAAGCCTAGCAATTAGAATAGCACCTGTAAGAGGGTCCATCTGTAACAAGGTAGCCACCCAACAGGAGTTGTGGCATTCAGGAGACGGCTATAGGTAGGCAGTGGTGACCTCATAAGGAAAGAGTGAGATAATAAATAACCTGCCCCCAATATCCTCCTATGCCCCAATCTTCTGCCAGGGCTCCATTTGCCTGAGCCTAACAGAAATCAGAGGACAAGGGTGCCTATAGGTGAAGTCCATAATGGACAATCTCCTGGACAAAGAGAACACAATGGAATCATAGAGAAGGAAAGAGAGTAAATATAGAAGTGCAAATGGAAAATATGCAACAGAGTCATTCTATGACAAGTGAGTTATGTGAGCCTGAATTAAAGCAACTGCAGCTAAAATAAGTCAAAAAAAAAGAATTAAAAATTTATTACAATGGACAAAACTAGTAGCCAGCTAGATACTGAGGGTAGTGAGAAGGTTGAGAATACAAGAAGGGAGCAAATTATAAGTGAGAAAAGTAGAATGGGGGGAAATTAAGTGAGTTAGGTTGAGGACATCTTTGAACTCAAGATGGAGACAACCAAGAAGCAGTTAGAAACGTGGGTCTGACACTCAAGAGAGAGGGATCTTCATTTAAATTTGGGTGTCACTGAGAGTTGGTTGTCACAACCAGGAGAAAATGGATAACATTTTCCAGAGAGAACATCGAATAAAAAGAAGGCAGTTGAAGCCATTGGGATAAAAGTGAATCAGAACTAAATCTCCTACTTCCCAACACAGAGACCTAGGGTAGATAGCTGTGTCACTGATGCAATAAGAGAAGAGAAAAATCCCTGAGCAACAGTGGCCATAACCTAAACTTGACACACACTTGTAGCTCATGTAAGCATATTTTGCATGGTCCAGGGAATCCCAAGCTGTGAACTTGGTTTAACTTGGTCCCTAACTGGAAGCACCCCCAGTACCTGGCAAATGCCAACTCACATCATTTCAAGAGGAAGACACCAGCATTCTAGGTCTTGGAGGATCACCACAAATTATTTTTCAAGAACAGTGAGCAAACTACAGTGAACAAAAATGAGATGCAAAAGGAAACATGGCACCATGTCAGAACCAGCAAAAAAAAAAAAAAAAAAAAAAATTGCAGAAATAGACACAGACATCAGATATTGGAATTATCAAAAAGAGATTGTAAAAGAAATGTGTTTGTTATGATTAAGTAATTAAAAGGCAAGCTGACATGCTTAGAAGTAAAATAGAAGGTGCGTCTTGTCTCCCAGGCTTGCCTCCAGGGCCTACCAGCATCTACCAGAGCTACTGTGCAGGGATGAGAACCTCTCTAGCCCATGATAGGGTCTTTGATTCACTAATCTAATTGAAGCTCATTGAAGGTTATAATCTCCAGCAAATAGTCTCACAAAGATTCTTTTGTTCTCTAACATGGTCTAACCAAACAAACAAAAAAACAAACCCATTGCAGTCAAGTCAATTCCAACTTATAGCTACCCTATAGGACAGAGTAGAACTTCCCCATAGGGTTTCCAAGGAGTGGCTGGTGGATCAGTACTGCCGACCTTTTGGTTAGCAGCTGTAGCTCTTAACCACTGCACCACCAGGGCTCCTAACTTAGCTCAGTACCTCACAGTATTCAACATGAAAGTGACAGTCCCATTTACTTTCTTGGGCTGCATGCTATCTCTGAATGGATACAAAAAAGTGCCTTACCAAAGAAAAACAGATGTCCAACTTTAGGAAAGCTTAGACCCTTCTATGGTTTGAATTGTGTCCTGACAAAAGATATGCTGAATCGTTGTACCTGTGAATGTGAACTCTTTTCAAAATAAGGTCTTCAAGGATGTTGTCACTTAGGTTAATATGAGGTCATACTTTACTAGGGTGGGTCCTAATACTATATGACTGGTGTCCTTATAAAAAGAGAAGAAGCTAGGAGAGGTGCATGGAACAGATTCTCCCTCAAAGCCTCCAAAGGAATAAACACATTCAACACCCTAATCTTGGACTTGCAGGATCTAGAGCAGTGTGACAATATACTTCTGTTCTTTAAAGCCACCCAATTTGTGGTATTTTGTTATGGCAGTCCTAAGACGCTAACATACGCCCTGACCCAAGGCAGATATGGAGTGAAGAACAAGTAACTTCCAAATTTCTTTAAGGTTCACGGGTTTACCTTAATTTAGAAATTGTAGTAGGAGTAAACTTGAAACCCATTGCCTTCCAGTCAATTCTGACTCGTAGCAACCCTGTACAACAGAATAGAACCACTTCCCAGGGTTTCCAAGGCTATAATCAGTTCCAAAAGCAGACTGCCACATCTTTCTCCTGTGGAGCAGCTGGTAGGTTTGAACCACTGACCCTTTTATTTTTATTTTTTAATTGGGCTTTAAGTGAAAGTTTACAGTTCAAGTTAGTTTCTCATACAAAAATTATACACACAATGTTATGTGACCCTAGTTGCTCTCCCTGTAACGTGACAGCACACTTCTCCTTTCCACTCCAGATTTTTGGTGTCCATTCAGCCAGCTCCTGTCCCTGTTTGCCTTCTCATCTCAGCTCCAGACAGGAGCTGCCCATTTAGTCTCACGTATCTACTTAAGCTAAGCAGCACTCTTCATGAGTATCATTTTAGGTCTTAATAGTCCAATCTAATCTTTGTCTGAAGAGTTGGCTTTGGGAATGGTTTCTATTCTGGGCTAACAGAGAGTCTGGGGGCCATGTCTTCCAAGTTCCCTCCAGTCTCAGTCAGACCATCAAGTCTGGTCTTTTTTTACTAGAATTTGAGGTCTACACCCCAATTTTCTCCTACACTGTCAGGGACTCTCTGTTGTGTTCCCTCTCAGGGTGGTCATTTGTAGTAGACAGGCACCATCTAGTTCGTCTGGTCTCAGGCTGATGGAGTCTCTGGTTTATGTGGCCCTTTCTGTCTCTTGAGCTAATATTTTCCTTGTGTTTTTGGTGTTCTTCATTCTTCTTTGTTCCATGTGAGTTGGGACCAGTGGATGCATCTTAGATGGCTGCTCACTAGCTTTTAAGTCCCCAGACACCACTCACCAAAACAGGATGCAGAACATTTTCTTAATAAACTTCGTTATGCCAATTGACCTAGACATCCCCTGAAACCATGGTTCCCAGACCCTAGCCTCTGCTGCTCTGTCCTTCAAAGTATTGGTTGTATTCAGGAAACTTCTTAGCTTTTAGTTTAGTCCAGTTGTGTTGACTTCCTCTGTATTGTGTGTTGTCCTTCCCTTCAACTAAGACAATTCTTATCGACTATTTGGTTAGTGAATACCCCTCTTCCTCCCTCCCCACCCTCATAACCATCAAATAATGTTTTCTGTGTTTAAACCTTTTTTTGAGTTCTTATACTAGCGGTCTCTTACAATATTTCTCCTTTTGCGACTAATTTCACTCAGCATAATACCTTCCAGCTTCACTCATGTTATAAGATGTTTCTCGGATTCATCGTTGTTGTTTATCTTTGCATTGTGTGAATATACTATAATTTGTTTATCCATTCATCCATTGATGGGCACCTAAGTTGTTTCCATCTTTTTGCTGTTGTAAACAATGCTGCAATGAACATGGGTGTGCATATATCTATTCGTGTGATAGCTCTTATTTCTCTAGGATATATTCCAAGGAGTGGGATTGCTGGATCATATGGTATTTCAATTTCTAGCTTTTCAAGGAAACATCAAATCAATTTCCAAAGTGGTTGTGCCATTTTACATTCCCACCAGCAGTGTATAAGTGTTCCAGTCTCTCCACAACCTTTCCAACATTTATTATTTTGTGTTTTTTGAATTAATGCTAGCCTTGTTGGGGTGAGATGGTATCTCACTGTAGTTTTGATTTGCATTTTTATAATGACTAATGATCTTGAGCACTTCCTCATGTGTCTGTTAGCTACCTGAATGTCTTCTTTGGTGAAGTACTTGTTGATATCCTCTGCCCATTTTTTAATTGGGTTATTTGTATTTTTGTTGTTGAGATTTTGCAGTATCTTGTAGATTTTAGAGATTAGACCCTGATCGGACATGTCACAGACAAAAATTTTTCCCAGTTTGTAGGTTGTCTTTTTACTCTTTTGGTGAAGTCTTTTGATGGGCATAAGTGTTTGATAATTAGGAGCTCCCATTTATCTGGTCTCTTTTCTGGTGCTTGTGCATTGTTACTTATGGTTCGTATTGTGTTTATGCCACGTATTAGGGCTCCTAGCATTGTCCCTATTTTTTCTTCCATGATCTTTATTGTTTTAGATTTTATATTTAGGTTTTTGATCCACTTTGAGTTAGTTTTTGTGCATGGTGTGAGGCATGGGTCTTGTTTCATTTTTTTGCAGATGGGTATCCAGTTATGCTAGCACCATTTATTAAAAAGAAACTGTCTTTTCCCCATTTAACAGACTTTGGGGTTTCGTCAAATATCAGCTGCTCATAGGTGGATAAATTTACGTCTGGATTCTCAATTCTGTTCCATTGGTCTATGTATCTGTTGTTGTACCAGCACCAGGCTGTTTTGACTACCGTGTTGGCATAATAGGTTCTAAAATGAGGTAATGAAAGGCCTCCCACTTTGTTCCTCTTCTTCAGTAATGCTTTACTTATCAAAGGCCTCTTACCTTTCCGTGTGAAGTTGGTGATTTGTTTCTCCATCTCATTAAAAAATACCACTGGAATTTCGATCAGGATTGCATTGTAACTGTAGATCGCTCTGGGTAGAATTAACATTTTCACAATGTTGAGTCTTCCTATCCATGAGTAAGGTACGTTTTTCCACTTTTGGCGAAGTGGTTAATTGTTACGGCTGCTAACCAAAGGGTTGGTAGTTCAAATCCACCAGGTGCTCCTTGGAAACTCTATGGGGCAGTTCTACTCCGTCCTAGGTCACTGTGAGTTAGAATTGACCCGACGACAAGGGTTTTTTTTGTTTTGTTTTTTTTAGGTCTCTTTTGGTTTCTTGCAGTAGTGGCTTGAAGTTTTCATTGTATAGGTCTTTTACATCTCTGGTTAGATTTATTCCTAACTATTTTATCTCTTGGGGGCTATTGTAAATGGTATTGATCTGGTGATTTCCTTTTGGAAGTTCTCTTTATTGGTGTAGAGGAATCCAACCAATTTTTGTATGTTTACCTTATATCCTGATACATTGTGAAATCTTCTATTAGTTCCAGTAGTTTTCTTGTGGATTCTTTGGGTTTTTCTGTGTATAAGATCATATCATCTGCAAATAGAGATACTTTGACTTCTTCCCTACCAATTTGGATGCCCTTTGTTTCTTTTTCTAGCCTAATTGCTCTGGCTAGGATGTCCAGCACAATGTTGAATAAGAGTGGTGATAAAGAGCATCCTTGTTTGGTTCCCATTCTCAAGGGGAATGCTTTCAGACTGTCTCCATTTAGGATGATGTTGGCTGTTGGCTTTGTGTAAATGCCCTTATACTGAGTAATTTCCCTTCTATTCCTATTTTGCTGAGAGTTTTTATCATGAATGGATATTGGACTTTGTCAAATGCCTTTTCTGCATCGATTAATAAGATCACGTGGTTCTTGTCTTTTATTTATGTGATGGATTACATTGATTGTTTTTCTAATGTTGAACGATCCCTGCATACCTGGTATAAATCCCACTTGATCATGGCGAATTTTTTTTTTGATATGTTGTTGAATTCTATTGGCTAGAATTTTGTTGAGGATTTTTGCATCAATGTTCATGAGGGATATTGGTCTTTAATTTTTTTTTTTTTTTGGTGGTGTCTTTACCTGGTTTTGGCATCAGAGTTACGGTGGCTTCATAGAATGAGTTTGGGAGTATTTCATCCTTTTCTATGCTCTGAAATACCTTTAGTAGTAGTGGTATTAACTGTTCTCTGAAAGTTTGGTAGAATTCTCCAGGGAAACCATCCAGGCCAGGGCTTTTTGTTGTTGTTGTTGGGAGTTTTTTAAATTACCTCTTCAATCTCTTCTTTTGTTGTAGGTTTATTTAGTTGTTCTACCTCTGTTTATGTTAGTTTAGGTAGGTAGAGTGTTTCTAGAAATTTGTCTATTTCCTCTAGATTTTCAAATTTGTTGGAGTACAATTTTTCATAGTATTCCCTTCTGATTCTTTTCATTTCAGTTGGGTCTATTGTGATATCACCCATCTCATTTCTTGTTCAGGTTATGCTTCCTTTCCTGTTTTCTTTTTGTCAGTTTGGCCAATAGTTTATCAATTTTGTTGATCTTTTCGAAGAATCCACTTTTGGTCTTGATAACTCTTTTAATTGTTTTTCTATTCTCTATTTAATTTTGCTCTAATTTTTATTATTTGCTTTCTTTTGCTGCCCGATGGTTTCTTTTGCTGCTTTCTTTCTACTTGTTCGAGTTCTATGGTTAATATTTTGATTTTGGCCCTTTCTTCTTTTAGGATGTTATTGCTATTTATTGCTATAAATTGACCTTGGAACACTGCTTTTGCTGTGTCCCAAAGGTTCTGGTAGGATGTGTTTTCATTCTCATTTGAGTCTACATTTCTTTATTCCATCCTTAACTTCTTCTATAACCCAGTAGTTTTTGAGAAAGGTGTTGTTCAGTTTCCATGTGTTTATTTTTTTTTCTTCCTTGCTTTCTCTGTTATTGATTTCTACTTTTATGGCCTTATGGTCAGAAAAGATGCTTTGTAATCTTTCAATACTTTGGATTCTATTAAGGCTTGCTTTATGGCCTAATATGTGATCTATTCTGGTGAATGTTCCATGTGCGTTAGAAAAGAAAGTGTACTTGGCTGCTGTTGGGAGGAGTGTTCTGTATATGTCTATGAGATCAGGTTGGTTGATTGTGACATATAGATCTTCTGCATCTTTAATGAGCTTCTTTCTGGATGTTCTGTCCTTCACCACACACGGTGTGTTGAAGTCTCCTACTATTATTGTGGAGCTGTCTATCTCTCTTTTCAATGCTGTTAGAATTTGTTTTATGTATTTTGGAGACTTGTCATTAGGTGCATAAATATTTATTATGGTTATGTTCTCCTGGTGTATTGACCCTTTTTTTTTTTAACTTGGTAATATATTTTTTTAAATTGAACTTTATATGAAAGGTTTACAGAACAAACTAGCTTCTCATTAAACAATTAGTGCATATATATTTTTATAGCATTGGTTGACAACCCCACGACATGTCAGTACTCTCCCTTTTCAACCTTGGGTTCCCTATTACCAGCTTTCCTGTCCCTTCCTGCTTTCTAGTCCTTGCCCCTGGGCTGGTATGCCCCGTTAGCCTCATTTTGTCCTATGGATCTCTCTAATCCTTGGCTAAAAGGTGAACCTCCAGACTGACTTCATTACTGGGCTAAAAGTGTGTCCAGGGGCCGTACTCTCAGGATTTCTCCTTTCTCTATCAGGCCAGTAAGTCTGTTTTTTTTTTTTTTTTTTTTTTGGGTTAGAATTTTGTTTTACATTTTTCTCTTGCTCTTTCCGGAAGCCTCTATTGTGATCCCTGTCAGAGCTGTCAGTGGTGGTAGCCAGGCACCATCTAGTGTACTGGACTTAGTCTGGTGGAAGCCATAAGAGTTGAGGTCAATTAGTCCTTTGGACTAATCTTTCCCTTGTGTCTTTAGTTTTCTTCATTTTCCTTTGTTCCTGAAGCCGTGAGACCAGTGGAGTATCTTAGATGGCCACTCACAGGCTTTTAAGACCCCAGACGCTACTCACCAAAGTAGAATGAGGAACATTTCCTTATAAACTATATTATGCCAATTGAGCTAGATGTTCCCTGCGACTATGGTCTCCACAGCCCCCAGCCCAGCAATCAGTCTCTAAGGGAGTTTGGATTTGTCCATGGAGCTTCCATGACCTTACGCTGAACAAGTTGTGCTGGCTTCCCCAGTACTGTGTATGTTCTTACCCTTCATCATAGTTACCATTTATCTATTGTCTACTTAGTGTTTTTCTACCCCTATTCCTCCTCTCCCTCATAACCATCAAATCTTGTTTCTTTTTGTATGTAACCCTTTTCATGAGTTTTTATAGTAATGGTCTTTTACGGTATTTGTCCTTTTGTGATTGACTTATTTCACTAGCATAGTGCCCTCCAGATACAGCCATGTTGTGAGATGCTTCTCAGATTCATCATCATTCTTTATCATTGCATATTATTCCATTGTGTGTATGTACCATAGTTCGTTTATCCATTCATCTGTTGATGGGCATCTCAGTTGTTTCCATCTTTTTACTATTGTGAACAGTGCTGCAATGAACATGGATGTGCATATGTCTATTCACGTGTCGGCTCTTATTTCTCTAAGAGATATTCCTAGGAGTGGGATTGCAGGATCGTATGGTATTTCTATTTCTAGGGAAGTGCCATATCATTTTCTAAAATAGTTGTACCATTTTGCATTCCCAATAGCAGTGCATATGAGTTCCACTCTCCCCCCAGCCTCTCCAACATTTGTTATTTTCTGTTTTTTTGATTTATGCTAGTAATGCCAGGGTGAGATGGTATCTCATTGTGGTTTTGATTTGCATTTCCCTAATGGCTAGTGATCGTGAGCATTTCCTCATGTGTGTGTTAGCCACTTGAATGTCTTCTTGGTGAAGTGTCTGTTTATTTCCTTTGCCCATTTTTTAATTGGGCTATTTGTCTTTTTGTGGTAGAGGTGTTGGATTTTCCAGTCGATTTTAAAGATTAGACCTTTGTCAGATTTGTAATAGCCAAAAATTTTTTCCCAGTCTGTAGGTTCTCTTTTTAATCTTTTGGTGAAGTCTTTTGATGAGCATAAGTGTTTAATTTTTAGAATATCCCAGTTATCTAGCTTATCTTCTGGAGTTTGTATGTTGTTAATTATGGTTTGTATACTGTTATTGCCATGTATATTAGGGTCTCTAGTGTTGATCCTATTTTTTCTTCTGTGATCTTTATAGTTTTTGGTTTAGACTTAGGTATTAGATCCATTTTGAATTAGTTTTTGTGTATGGTGTGAGGCATAAGTCCTGTTTCATTTTTTTGAAAATAGACATCCAATTTTTCCAGCACCATTTGTTAAAAAGACTGTCTTTTCCCTATTTGATGGACTTTGGGCCCTTGTCAAAGATCAGGTGACTGTAGCTGGATGGATTTACTTCTGGGTTCCCAATTCTGTTCCATTGGTCAATGTGTCTGTCTTTGTACCAGTACCAGGCTGTTCTGACTACCATAGCTGAGTAGTAAGTTCTGGGGTCAGGTAGTACGAGTTCTCCTACTTTATTCTTCTTCCTCAATAATGCTTTACTTATCTGGGGCCTCTTCCATTTCCATATAAAGTTAATGATTATTTTTTCCATCTATTTAAAGAATGTTGTTGGTATATGGACCGGGATTGCATTGTATTTGTAAATTGCTTTGGGTAGAATTGTCATTTTCACAATGTTGAGTCTACCTATCCATGAGCATGGTATGTTTTTCCATTTATGTAGATCTCTTTTGATTTCTTGCACTAATGTTTTGTAGTTTTCTTTGTATACTTCTTTTACATCCTTGGTTAGATTTATTCCTAAGTTTTTTGTTTGTTTTTTTTAAGGGGCTATTATAAATGGTATTGCTTTCCTGATTTCCTTTTAGTCATTCTCTTCGTTGGTGTATAGGAATCCAACTGATTTTTGTGTATTTATCTCGTATCTTTCTACTCTACTGAATCTTTCTATTAGTTTCAGTAGTTTTTTCATGGAATCTTTAGGGTTTTACATATATAGTATCATATCATCTTAAAATAGAGAGAGTTTTACTTCTTCATTACCAACTTGGATGCCCTTTATTTCTTTTTCTTTCCTTGCTCTAGCTAGGATTTTCAGCACAATGTTAAATAGGAGTGGTGATAAAGGACATCCTTGTATTTTTCCCATTCTTAAGGGGAATATTTTCAGCTTCTCTCCATTTAGAATGATGTTGTCTGTTGGCTTTGCATAGATGGCCTTTATTATGTTGAGAAATTTCCCTTCTATACCTATTTTATTGAGAGTCTTTATCAGGATGTTGGACTTTGTCGAATGCCTTTTCTGTGTCTATTGAGATGATCATGTGATTTTTTTCCTTTATTTTATTTCTGTTGTATATTACATCGATTGACTTTCTAATGTTGAACCATCCTTGCATACCTGGTATGAATCCTACCTGGTCATAGTGTATTGTTTTTTTGATATGATGCTGAATTCTATTGGCAAGAATTTTGTTGAGAATTTTTGCATCTATATTCATGAGGGACATTTGTCTATAATTTTCTGTTTTTGTGGTGTCTTTGCCTGGTTTTGATATCAACGTTATGCAGGCTTCATAGAATGAATCTGGAAGTATCCCTTCCTTTTCTATTCTGAAATAATTTGAGTAGTACTGGTGTAAGCTCTTCTCTAAATGTTTGGTAGAATTCTCCAGTAAAGCCAAAAAGGGTAGAGTTTTGGGAGTAGAGTTGTTTTTTTTTGTTGTTGTTGTTGTTGTTGGGAGTTTTTTTAATTACCTTTTCAGTCTCTTCTCTTGCTATGAGTCTGTTCAAATTTTCAACATCAATTTGTGATTGTTTGGGTAGGTAGTTTGTTTCTAGAAATTTGTCCATTTCCTCTAGATTTTCAAATTTGTTGGAGTATAGTTTTTCATAATACTCTGTTATGATCCTTTTTATTTCAGTTGAATCTGTTGTAATGTCCCTCATTTCATTTTTTATTTGGGTTATTTGCGTCCTCTCCTGTTGTTTTTTTTTTTTTTTTTTTGGTCAGTTTGGCTAGTGGTTTGTCGATTTTGTCGATCCTTTCAAAGAACCAACTTTTGGTTTTGTTGCTTCTTTCTATTGTTTTTCTATTCTCTATTTCATTTATTCTGCTCTGATATTTATTATTTCCTTTCTTATAGTGGCTGTAGGTTTCTTTTGCTGTTCTGTTTCCATTTGTTGTAGTTGTGTAGCTAATGTTTTGATTTTGTCCTTTCTTTTTGATGTGTGCATGTGCATCTATTGCTATAAATTGACATTTGATCACTGCCTTTGCTGTGTCCCAAAGGTTTTGATATGATGTGTTTTCATTCTCATTTGATTCTAGGAATGTGTTTTGTTTTGTTTTGTTTTTTTCCATCTTTGATTTCTTCTATTACCCAGCGGTTCTTAAGCAGGGTGTTATTTAGTTTCCATGTAATTGATCTTTTATCCTTGCTCTTTCCTGTTATTAATTTGTACTCTGATGGTGTTGTGATCAGAGGAGATACTTTGTATTATCTCAGTGTTTTGGATTTTGTTGAAGGTCGTTTTGTGGCCTAAGATGTGGTCTATTTTGGAAAACATTCCTTGTGCTTTGGGAAAGATATGTACTTTGCAGCTGCTGGGTGGAGTGTTGTAAATATGTCTATGAGTTCAAGTTGGATGACTGTGGCCTTTAGATCTTCTGTATCTTTGTTGTGTTTCTTTCTATACGTTCTGTGCTTTACCAAGAGTGGTGTGTAGAAGTCTCCTACTATTATAGTGGAACTGTCGATTTATTTTTTTCAGCACTGTTGATGTTTGTTTTATGTATTTTGGAGCTCTGTCATGGGGTGTGTAGATATTTATTACGGTTATGTCTTCATGCTGGATCATCCCTTTAATCATGATGTAGTGCCCTTCTTTGTCTTTTAAGGTGGATTTTGTTTTAAAGTCTATTTTATCTGAGATTAGTATTGCCAATCCTGCTCTTTTTTGGTGGCTGTTTGCTTGACATATTTTTTTCCATTCTTTGATTTTTAATAAATTTATGTCTTTGTTTCTAGAGTATGTCTCTTGTAGACAGCATATTGATGGATCCTGTTTTTTTTTTTAGCCATTCTGTCACTCTCTGTCTCTTTATGGGTGCATTTAGGCCATTTACATTCAGTGTAATTATTGATAGGTGTGAGTTTATTGTTATCTTTTTTTTTTTTTTTTTTTTTTTGTGGTGCTGATGATTTCTTCATTCCTCTTACTGTCCTGTGCTGAATTCCTTTTGTTTGTGGATTTTTTTTCATTTCTTTTGTTTCTGTAGATTTTGTTTTTAATGATACTTTTTGTTTTTCTTCTTTATTTTGATGAATAGGTTTGTTAACTTTCTTTGTGGTTACCTTGAAATTTACCTTTATCTTCCTAGGTTTGAACCAGTATATTATTACTTGGTATTGCCTTGCCTTCTTCTTCATTAGAAAGTTCTCTACCTACACCGTTTATTCCCTCTTTTATTGTTCTGACATTGTTGTCATTTACAGATTACCCTCTCTGGTTCCCTGTTGTAAATCTTTTGGTTTTGAATAGTCCTTGAGAGTTCATTTCCTAGGTTGGTATCTGGCTGGTGCAATCTTGTGTCCTAGATTACAGCTGTCATCTGATGTTGTTTGTTCTCAAACCAAAGGACTCCCTTTAATAATTCTTGTAAGTTTGGTTTGGTTTTTACATATTCCTTTAATTTCTGTTTATTCTTCATTGACAGTATTTTTCTTTCAAGGTTTTATATATGTCCCCCCATTGCCTTCTTGCCTGCACGGTTTCTGTCCAGTAATAAGAGTTTAGTTTTACAGTTTCCCCTCTGCATGTGACTTTTCATTTGTCTCGAGCTGCTCTCAGTATTCTTTCTTTGTTTTTGGTTTTAGTGAGTGTGATTATGATATGCCTTGGTGATTTTCTTTTGGGGTCTATCCCATGTGGGGTTCATTGAGGTTCTTGGATGGTAAGATTTTCATCCTTCATGATATTAGGGAAGTTTTCTGTCAGCAATTCTTCCATGAGCCTCTCTGTGTTTTCTGTTTTCTCCCTGTGTTCTGGAACTCCAATCACTCACAAATTTTTGCCTTGATTTTATCGCACAAAATCCTCAGGGTTTCTTCATTTTTCTTTGTTCTTTTTTCTATTTTTCCCCCAGACTTGTATCAAAGTGTTTGTCTTGAATTTTGCTGATCCTGTCTGCCATTGTTTCAAATCTGTTCCTCAGCCCTTCTATGACACTGTCCATTTCTGAAATCTTGTTGTTTATCTTTTGGATTTCTAATTGTTATTTTTGTATGATTTCTAGTTGTGAATTTATTTTGGCATTTTATTCCTGTATTATTTACCTAAATTCTTCCTTTTTTTTTTTTTTGCCTATATTTTCCATGAATTTGTCTAATTTTTCCTCATTTTGTGTGTTTTTTGCTTCAACTCTTGGATAACTCTGAATAGTAGAGATTTGAATTCCCTATCAGGTAGTTCTAGTGCCTTTTCTTCTACTGGAAAGTCATCTGGTGTTTTATTTTGGACACCTACTGGAACCACTTTATCCTTTTTTTTTTTTTTTTTTTTTTTTGTATGTTTTGATATTGCCTACTGTCTTTGGGACATTCAGTAGTTGGTTTCTTCTTTTATTGATTGTAGATTTGTTTGTTTCTTCCTGCTTTTTTGTTTTATTTGCTTTTGTATGAGTAGGTGGGCTGTGAATTCTTTGTTGTCTGCTCATCTGGGGACACTATATTTTTCACCTCCTTGTCCAATGGGCAGAGCCAGTCACTGAGCTATGTTGCCGCAGGACAGGTCCAGCTGAAGGGGAGAGGCTGGGATGGGTTGTTTGTGGCACATACTTGGGCTGACAAGATGAGCCAGTGGTCATCCCATGGCAGATTCCAGTAGGTCATGCCTGTGCTGTTCGGGAGTGCAATGTTCAGCACACTGTGCAGATAGGTAGGAGGTAAGGGGACAGGAATGTTGTGATGTGTGGATCTGGGCTGGGTATGGAGAAGAAGAGAGAGAGGAGAAAGAGAAACAGGAGCAAAAAAAAATGCTGAGGGAGCTTGCCATTGGAGTGGAGAGACAAGAAGCCAAGAAATGGAGAAAAACAAAAATAAATAAATAAAATTTAAAAAATTTAAAAATAATAATAAAAAATGCTCCCAGGGATCTCACTGGTGTGGCTGCACAGACCAAGAAACAGTTCCCAAGCCACGCAGTATAGCCCAACTATAAGGGGTTGGCACCAGGTATTCAGGAAACAGTAAAAGAAGGTAAGTAAAAAGAGATGAGAAATCGAAAAATGAAGAAAAATAAAGGGAATAAAGGAAAAGAAAACAAATAAAGAAAAAAAAAAGCCCCCAGGGATCTCACCAGCGTGGCTGTGTGGACTGGGAGAACAGATCAGGGAAGCAGTTCCCCAGCTGAGCAGCACTTACAGTCTGTCAAGAAGAAGCAAAGATGGCACACACAGTTAGGTTTTCCAGAGAAAGGAGGGGGAGGAGGTAAAAGATAGGGAAGAAATCAAAAGAGTCTGAAAAAAGCAATACCAGCAACAAAGAAATGGCACTGAAGAAGCTGGCAGGTGTGGGTGGGGCAAATTCACACGGCATGGAATCAGCATCTCCTGTCCCGTGGTCATGGCCTGCTGGGGAGTGGCGGATCAGCTCTCTGGAAAGCTGGGAATCCATCTGCCAGGAAGCAGTGAATTGGCCTGCTGGGAAGCTGGGAAACCACCTGGCAGGAAGCAGTGGGCCGGCTAGCCAGGAAGTAGCAAAGGTCAAGCAGGGGGAGGAAGGATGGGGGTAGGAAAGTGGGTATCACTGGTTACTGGGGTGCTCTGTCTCCTGCTGGGAGCTCGGTGATCTGCTTTTCCATACTCCCTGTCCACTGATCTTCAGCAGGAGTCCAAAATGGTGGATCTGTACTTCATTAGCTGATAGGGGACCTCTGATTGTAACTCTCCTTGCTCTTTGTTCTCTGTCAGTTTCTTATACCATTCGGTGCTTGGTTGAGTTCTTTATCTCTTCATTTAATGCTTAAGGATTCAGGATTGAGCTTTGTCTCTGTTTTACTTAGTTTTTTGGGTCTTTGCTGTGGAAGGATGGCGTGGTGCTCTATCTATAGCACCATGTTCCCAGAATTCTCTGTATTGACGCTTTAATCATTATATAGTGTCCTTCCTTATCTTTTGTGGTGGATTTTGCTTTCAAGTCTATTTTGTCAGAGATTAATATTGCCACTCCTGTTCTTTTGTGATTATTGTTTGCTTAATATATTTTCTTCCATCCTTTGGGTTTTAGTTTGTGTCTTTGAGTCTAAGGTGTGTTTCTTGTAGGCAGCGTATAGACAGATCGTGTTTTCTTTATCCGTTCTGCCACTCTCTGTCTCTTTATTGGTTCATTTAGTTTATTTACATTCAGCATAATTATTGATAGATATGAGTTTAGTGCTGTCATTATGATGTCTTTTTGTGTGTGTGTTGTTGATAGTTTCTTTGTTCCATTTAATTTTCTCTGCTGAGTTCTTTTTCTTTATGTATTTTCTTTCATCTTTTTCATTGTTGTTGATTTTGTATTTGCTGAGTCTTTATGTTTTTCTTGCTTTTTATTTTGATGTGTAGGATTGTTAGTTTCCTTTGTGGTCGAACCACTGATCTTTAGGTTAGCAGATGAGTGCTTACCTGCTGCACCACCAGGGCTCCTTAGGAGTAAACCACTAAGTATTTTCTCTGAATGCAACTTCATTGTCATTCCAAATAATGCAAGTTCTTCCAGTTTATACCACTCCTTCTCTGGTGGTAAAAATTTTGTCTATTTCTCAATTTGGGTAGAAAGCACAGAACTTTGGCACACACTCTTGTTGTTGTTGTTGTTAGGTGCCATCGAGTCAGTTCAGACTCAAGTGACCCTATGTATAGCAGAAAAAAACCACTGGTCCTGTGCCATCCTCACAACCATTGTTATGCTTGAGCCCATTGTTGCAGCCACTGTGTTCATTCATTTTGTCAAGGGTCTTCCTCTTTTTTGCTGACCCTCTACTTTATCAAGTATGGTGTCCTTCTCCAGGGACTGTTCCTTCCTGATAACATGTTGTCTTAGTCATCTAGTGCTGCTATAACAGAAATAGCACAAGTGAATGGTTTTAACAAAGAGAAGTTTATTTCCTTACAGTAAAGTAGGCTAAAAGTCCAAATTCAGGGTGTCAGCTCCAGGGGAAGGCTTTCTCTCTCTGTTGGCCTTCTTCTCATCAGTGTTCCCCTGGACTAGGATCTTCTCTGAGCAGGGACCCCAGGTCCAAAGGACACACTCTGCTCCTGGTACCGCTTTCTTGGTGGTATGAGGTCCCCCATCTCTCTGCTGACTTCTCTTTTTATATCTCAAGAGATTGCCTCAGGACACAATCCAGTCTTGTAGATTGAGTCCTGCCTTACTAACACATCTGCCACCCATCCTCCTTCATTAACATCATAGAGGCAGGATTCACAACATATAGGAAAATCACACTATACCAGGAATCATGGCCCGGCCAAATTTAAACACATATTTTTTGGGGGACATAATTCAATCTATGTCACATGTCAAAAGTATGTGAGATGACGTCTTGCCATCCTCACTTCTACGGAGCATTCTGACTGTAACTCTTCCAAGACAGACTGTTTGTTCTTCTGGCAGGTTCATTCTGTTAGTTTCCATCAAGTGGATAATCTACTCATAGCAATCCCATGTGACAGAACAGAATTGCTCCATAGGCTTTTCTAGGCTGTTATCTTTATCGGAGCAGATCACCACACATTAGCCTCTCAATAAATATTTACTGAATAAATAAAGAAATGAAAAACTGAATACAAGTAGTTTAAAAGAAAGTTGGGAGGTATTGGCCCAATGTCTGCCAGCCAGACATCATTTTAAATTAGCCTAACAATATTTTATTAATCATTTTATGTTAATTTTTGTCTGAAACTTTAACTGATCCTATAGTGAAATATTTTGCTAACAATTACAGTTTTCAGAATTTCAAGCGCTATAGTGGACTTAGAAATGTGGGCAGCATTTTGGTCGTGTATATCACCCCACATTTATGTTTGCTTGTTCTGCACATACAAAAGTCTTACTGGGAAAACATAGACATTAGACATCTGTCTGTGAGAAGAATTCCAACAAAGAAAATGGAGAAGAGGTTTGCCCTGCTTGAGATGTTCCATTTAGGGCCCAACAAAAGGCTGACAAACGGAAATATAAAACTGGTTTGCAATACTGTGGAAAATAAATAAGAGCTATCTTCTCATCACTCTCTCTTTTAACACAGATTACATGAAGAGAAGTCTACATCAGCAGCCTGTTTTGTCATTTTTCTTATTACTTCAAAAATGGCAGATTATAAGAAAACTTAAAATACCTGGTAAGATAGTAAACACGAAAATGCCCCCCTCAAATAAGTTATTAAAATATAGTCTATGAGAGTATTGAATAAACAGTATTAGCAGTTACTTTAGATGGTAAACAGTTGTGCAAAGAATTAAAAAGTGGGACAGAGTAGCAGGGTTAGGTGTCTGGGGGGTCATGCTTTCAGGGGACATCGAGGTCAATTGGCATAACAAAGCTCATTAAGAAAATGTTCTGCATCCTACTTTGGTGAGTGGCGTCTGCGGTCTTAAAAGCTTGCAAGCAGCCATCTAAGATGCATCATTTGGTCCCAATCCACCTGGAGTAAAGGAGAATGAAGAACACCAAAGACACAAGACACAAGGAAAGTATTAGCCCAAGAGACAGAAAGGGCCACATAAACCAGAGACTTCATCAGCCTGAGACCAGAAGAACTAGATGATGGCTGGCTACCACCAATGACTGCCCTGACAGGGAACACAACAGAGAGTCCCTGATGGAGCAGGAGAAAGGTAGGCTGCGAACTCAAATTCTAGTTAAAAAACCAGACTTAATGGTCTGACTGAGACTGGAGGAACCTCAGAAAGCATGGCCCCTGGATTCTGTATCAGCCCAGAACTAAAACAATTTCCAAGGCCAACTCTTCATACAGGGATTGGACTGGACTGTGAGACATAAAGTGATACTGGTGAGGAGTGTGCCTCTTAGCTCAAGTAGATACAAGAGACTAAACAGGCAGCTTCTGTCCAGAGAATGCAGAGAGGGTTAGGAGCTGGTTGAATGGACATGGGGAGTCAGGGGTAGAAAGGAGGAGTGTGCTGTCACAGTATGGGGAGAGCAATTAGGGTCACATAACAATGTGTGTATAAATTTTTGCATGGGAGACTAACTTGAAATGTAAACTTCATTTAAACTACAACAATAAAAAAATTTTAAAAAAAAAGAATTCAAAAATACCAAAGCACAAAGTTCACACAGCAAAGAACACATCTAGAATGGTACCCGGAGATCCTGGCAGATAGCGATCACACAAACATAGCCAAAAAAAATTTGAAAAATTTTTTGGTTATTCTTGTTGTTAGGTACTGTCGAGTCAGTTCTGACTCATAGCGACCCTAAGTACAACTGAACGAAACACTGCCCGGTCCTGCACCATCCTCACAATCATTGTCATGCTTGAGCTCATTGTTGCAACCACTGTGTTAATCCCATTGAGGGTCTTCCTCTTTTTTGCTGACCCTCTACTTTACCAAGCATGATGTCCTTCTCCAGGGATTGATCGTCCTGATAACATGTCCAAAGTAAGTGCAACAGAGTCTCACCATCCTAGCTTTCAAGGAGCACTCTGGCTGTACTTCTTCCAAGACATATTTGTTTGTTCTTCTGGTAGTCCATGGTATATTCAATGTTCTTCATCAACACCATAATTCAAAGGCATCAGTTATTCTTCAGACCTTCTTATATTGTCCAGATTTTGCACACATGAGGCAATTAAAAATATCATGAAAACTTTACTGAGGTCATATTAAAGGGAGGGTGGTGGTAATTGAACATACCTCCCTCTCAGTGAGAAATATAAGAATAATAAAAGTGAGCATGGTTGTCAGAAACTACAGTGAAATGGAAGTGAGTAGTGAGATGCATATGGAAAAATGCAAAATAACATGCAATGGCTTACAAATTGCAATGAGATGAGTAAATTAAAGAGTACACTATAGGTAATGTTATGGATGGAATTGTGTCCCCCAAAAATATCTGTCAACTTGGCTGGGTCATGATTCCCGGTATTGTATGATTATGTACCATTTTGTAAATCTTATGTAACTTCCTATGTGTTGTAAACTCTATCACTATGATGAGGTTATACTGATGAGGTCTACAAGATTTGATAGTGTCCTAATCTAATCTCTTTTGAGATATAAAAGAGAGAAGTGAGCAGAGACACATGGGAACCTCACACCACCAAGAAAACAGTGCCGAGAGCAGAGTGTGTCCTTTGGACATGGGGTTCCTACACCGAAATGTTCCCAGACCAAGGGAAGACTGATGCATCACAAGGACCTTCCTCCAGAGCCAACAGAGAGAGAAAGCCTTCCCTTGGAGCTGATGCCATGAATTTGAACTTGTAGCCTACTAGACTGTGAGAGAATAAACTTCTCTTTGTTAAAGTCATCCACTTGTGGTATCTCTGTTATAGCAGCACTAGATGACTAGGACAGGTAGTGAAGAGAAATTTTAAATAATACATCAGTTGAAGGTATAAAGAAACGTATAAAAATATGCATATCTAAAAGGATACAGAGTCTTGTAGATAAATGTTTAGTGATTCAGAAGATTGGTACAAGATGTGCTTATTTATAAGACTTAATGATCATGTAAACCTACAAGTCAGACCCCTATGCAATGTTCCACAATTTGAGAATAATTGAAAACTTTGAAGAAGACTCTAATGGTGGCCACCTAGATAATTAAAGGGATGAAGAATAACTTTTTTGGAAAAACGCTAAAGAAAAACCCCGGATTATTTATGGTTTCCTGGCTCATTAAGGGCTATTATTTAACTAAAGAGAGGAACCGAATTCAACATTCTCTAAGAGGAAAGCAAAAATGGCTTTAGATGCATTATGAAGACTTTAGATTTGACCTAAACATGACTGTCCTGACAGAGGTTTACACATTGAATTGTTAAACAGGAGAAAGTTGTAGAATTTTCTTCTATGTAAATTTTTCAAATTATAATAAAAGCTCATAGGTCTAGCTGAATAATAGTAACCAATGATGCACTTATCCAGCAGAGAAAAAAAATCCTGGGAGCAGAGGTATGGTAATAATAGATTAGACCATTTAATGTAGACTTTGATGCCAAAAGACCCATGGGAAATCCTGTAAGACATGGTGTTTCTCCCTGATATCACTCTTTATCTCAGTTTTTCTTAATAGCTACTTATGACCTATTTACAATTTCTCCAGAATCCTTTGTATCAGTCCTACTTCTTGAAAGAATGAATTCCAAAGTATATCACCCTCTTTGTGAGGAAGTTACCCTCTTAATTTTCTAAAATTTACCTTCACAAGATTTTGAAACATGTTTCCTCCACCTAATTTATGTGACGTTTGGTCTCATCTAGTGTTTCTTTTATCTCCTTAGTCACATTGCTCATTAACTTAAGATTCCAATCAAGCCTCCACACCTTTCTAGGCTAAAAGAAATTGATTTTTTTTAATTTTTTTTTAAATTGTAATTCAGGTGAAGGTTTACAGAACAAATAGTTTCTAATTAAACAGTAGTACACATATTGTTTTATGACATTGGTTAACAACCCCACGACATGTCAACCCTCTCCCTTCTTGACCTTTTTTTTTTTTCTTTTTTGGTGAAAATAAACATAGCCAAAGAGACACCATTTCAAACATTTCTACATGCACAGTTCAGTGACATCCACTATGCTCTCCCAATTGTGCTGCTATTCTCACTTTAGATGAAGGTTTACAGAACAAAATAGTTTCTCATTTAAGTTAGTACACGTTGCCCTATGACAATGGTTAACAACCTCACAACACATCAACACTGTCCTTACTCAACCATGGGTTCCCTATCACCAGCTTTCCTGTCCCCTTCTGCGTTCTAGTCCTTGTCCCTGGACTGCTGTGCCTCATTAGTCCTGTTTTGTTTTATACGGCTGTCCAATCCCGGGCTGAACAGTGAAGTTCAGAAGTGACTTCACCACTGAGCTAAAAGGGTGTCCAGGGGGCATACTCTCGGGGTTTCTCCAGTCTCCTTTAGGCCAGTAAATCCGGTCTTCTTTTGTGTGTGTTAGAATTTTGTTCTACATCCTTCTCCAACTCTGTCCAGAACCCTTTCTTGTGATCCCGGTCAGAGCAGTCAGTGGTGGTAGCCGGCCACCATCTACCTGTACTGGACTCAGTCTGGTGGAGGCCTTGGTAGCTGTGGTCCATTAGTCCTTTGGACTAATCTTTTCCTTGTATCCTGTTCTCTTCATTCTCATTTGCTCCCAAAGGGATGAGACCGTGGAGTATCTTAGATGGCTGCTGATAGGCTTTTAAGACCCCAGACGCTACTCACCAAGGTAGAATGTAGAAGCTTGTCTTTATAAACAGTGTTATGCCAATTGAGCTAGATGTTCCCTGAGACCATGGTCCCCACAGCCCTCCGCCCATCAATTCTGTCCCTCAGGGAGTTTGGATGTGTCTATGGAGCTTCCATGACCCTTCCTTTTACAAGTTGTGCTGGTAGAAATTGATTTTTTAAAGTCTGTCTTCAAAGACAATTTCTCTACTTCCACTCTCTTCCATCATTTTATTTTCCCTAGTCTGAAGCATCTAAATAAGAATGGAGCCCACTTCCTTCATCTTCTGTGGGACAATTCCTTGACAATGAGTCTGAAAGAAATACGATGGGTTCTATCTGTCTTTTCTTGTTCTTATCTGTTTGGTGTTTTCTAGATGTCTTCCACGCTAGGAGAGAAACTGAGTTCTGTTTTCCTAGCCATTTCTCCCCTAGGGGGAAATAAGATGTAAAAGAAGACAGGGGGAGTCTTAAAAAATTCTAGTGACCCTTATTTATATTTTTTATCCCCAGATCCTACGTATATATTTCATAATAATAATAGCTATTTTTATTGAAGGATTACTGTATGCTAGGTACTCAGCTGAGAGCTTTATATTTATCATCTGTTTAATCCTCCTAACAGCTTTATGGAGTATTAATAAGAGTGGCTGACATTTACTGAGCCACTTATATGTGTCAGAGACCCTTCTAAGGGTTTTATACGTAATATCTCATTTAATCATTATAACAAATTTGTGAAATGGGCATTTTGATTACCCCATCTTAAAGCTGAGGAAACTGATGATTACAGCATAAAATCACACAGTTAATAATGGAGAAATCAGGATTTTAACTTCAGTCCATGCTATTTTCCACTACACTACACTGTCTTATCAAGCAAATGATGGGTAAATAAGTAAGCAAATAAATAAATTTCACAATGAGTGAATGACTAAGTAAATGACTGGAACTGATAGAAAACTTAAGCCATCTAGAATTTGTGGACCTTCTAAAGTGTGAAAGCTGGATTATATCATCAAGCCAGTACTAACAGCCTGGTACTGGTAGAACGACAGACACAATGACCAATAGATCAGAATTGAGAACCCAGATGTAAATCCATCCACCTACCGTCACCTGATCTTTTACAAGGGCCCAAAGTCCATCAAATGGGGAAAAGACAAATGGTGCTGGCAAAACTGGATGTCCATATGCAAAAAAATGAAACAGGACCCATACCTCACACCATATGCAAAAATTAATTCAAAATGGATCAAAGACCTAAATATAAAGCCCAAAACTATAAAGTTCATAGAAGAAAAAATAGGACCAATGCTAAACACCCTAATGCACAGCATTAACAGGATACAAACCATAACCAACAACACACAAACCCCAGAAGATAAGCTAGCTAACTGGGATCTTATAAAAATTAAACACTTATGCTTATCAAAACACTTCGCAAAAGAATAAAAAGAGAACCTACAGACTGGGAAAAAAAATTTTGGACATTACAAGTCCAACAAAGGTCTAATGTCTAAAATCTTCAAGAAAATCCAACACCTCTGCAACAAAAAGACAAACAATCCTGTTAAAAAATCGGCAAAGGAAATGAACAGACACTTCACCAAAGAAGACGTTCAAGTGGCCAACAAACACATGAGGAAATGCCTTCCCAAGATCACTAGCCATTACAAAAATGCAAATTAAAACCACAGTGAGATACCATCTCACCCCAGCATTACTGGCACAAATCAAAAACACTGGAAATAACAAATGTTGGAGCAGCTGCGGGGAGATCAGAACTCTTATGTACTGCTGGTGGGAATGCAAAATGATACAACCATTCTGGAAAATGATATGGCACTTCTTTAGAAAGCTAGAAATAGAAATACCATATGATCCAGCAATCCCACTCCTAGGAATATATCCTAGAGAAATAAGAGCCGTCGCACGAATAGACATATACACATCCATGTTCATTGCAGCATTATTCACAATAGCAAAAACAACCTAGATGCCCATCAACAGATGAATGGATAAACAAACTAAGGTACATACACATAATGGAGTATTATGCAATAATAAAGAACAATGGTGAATCTGTGAAGCATCTCATAACACGGATGGAACTGGATGACAGTATGCTGAGTAAAATAAGTCAATCACAAAAGGACAAATATTGTATGAGACCTCTACTGTAAAAACTCATGAAGAAGTTTACACACAAAAAGAAACAATCTTTGTTGGTTATGAGGGATGGGAGGGGTGGGGGGAAAATACTAAATAGACAATAGATAAGTGATAACATTGGTGAAGGATTAGACAGTACACAATACTGGGGAAGCCAGCACAACTTGTACAAGGAAAGGTCATGGAGGTTCCATAGACATGTCCAGACTCCCTGAGGGACTGGATTGCTGGGCAGAGGGCTGTGGGGACTGTGGTCTCAGGGAGGATCTAGCTCAACTGGCATAACACAGTTTGTGAAGAGGGTGTTCTGCATTCTACCTTAGTAAGTAGCGTCTGGGGTCTTGAAAGCCTATGGCAGTCACCTGGGATGCTTCACTGGTCTCATCCCTTTGGAAGCAGGGGAGAATGAAGAAAACAGGATACAGGGAAAGGATTGGTCCGGGGGACTAGTAGACCACAACTGCCACGGCCTCCACCAGACTGAGTCCAGTATAACTTGATGGTGCCCGGCTGCCACCACTGACTGCTCTGACTGGGGTCACAGCGGAGGGTCCTGGACAGAGCTGGAGAGGGGTGTAGAGAAAGATTCTAACTCACGGGAAAGGGCTGGCCTGGCAGAGAATGGAGAGGCCCCAAGAGCATGGCCCCTGGACACCCTTTTGCCTCAGTGATGAGGTCACTCCCGGGGTTCACCGTTCAGCCTGGGATTGGACAGCCCCAGGAAACAAAGCGAGACTGGTGGGGCACGACAGTCCAGGGGCAGGGAGTGGGCTGCAGGAGGGGATGGGGGCTGGTAATGGGGAACCAAAGGTTGAGAGGGGACAGTGTTGACATGTTGTGGGGTTGTTAACCATTGTTATAGAGCAATGTGTGTACTGACTGTTTGGTGAAAAACTATTTGTTCTGTGAACCTTCATCTAAAGTACAATTAAAAAAAAAAAAAGATTAACAAGACTAAATCAAATGCCTGAATTTTTTCAACACTAACAATCATTGAAATGCTCTTACAAATATTAGAACAACATTATTAAAAGTTACTAACTTTTCTCTTTCTGAAGAAAGAAAATACTGATCCTTTATAAGCAATACAATATTGAAATTCTCAGCAAAGTAATGCCTATCAGTTAGTCTAAATTTCATGAAACTATTATGATGAATTTTTAATACAACAGAAACAAGAAGAGAAGTATATATGGATAGAAATAAATATTTAAGAAATGTGTTGAAGAGATTATCCAAGTAATGAATGTTTATTTTATTCATATTTGTTTATTAACTCTATGAGTTTATTTTAAAAATATAATATAGAAGTTATTTTATTACCTAGATCTATTTAAATTAGAATCAATCTGACCCCAAGATGATCTAAAGAAGCAACTTTAAGAAGTAAAGGAGAATGCTAGCTTTAGTTTCAAGCATCACTAACTTTCCTAATGCCAATTGTAAGCACAAGTCAATTCATTTTCTAGGAAGCTGTACAGATTCCTGAGCCAAGAATTTTGCATAAACTTATCAACACTTGTGTATTAAATCTTGTGTATTGAATTTCCCTGAAAAGTTTTAAGACTCTCTTTTATAAAGCTAATTAATTGTGTGGTATTTTGAAAAACTACTCATGATACTATTTTAAAAACATTTTCAGTTTGGGCAGCAAGTCTGTTCTACTGAGAGTTCATTGGAGCTTCACATAGATGCAAAGAATCTGAATGTAGAAGGGACCTTCAGATTATCTTGTTCAAATATTTTACACTTAAGAAAACAGTGGACATTATCCAGGTCTCTGACTAATTAATGCAGGAGCCAGAATGAAAATTCGAACTTTCTATTCTTTGAGTCCTCTGCACATTCCACTGCAGCACGCTGACCCTCCCCTTGAGTACATCAAGACTTCAGACCAAACTGCACCTTCAGAGACAGAGTCATCAGCAATAAGCCAATTATCCAGTACTGAAGATGCCAGAAGAAAGCAGAAAATGTGCAAGTCTCACTCATCCATGTATGTATTCAATGAATATTTGAGCACTGTTATGGTTTGAATTGTGTCCCCACAAAATGTGTTGTAAATCCTAACCTCTATGCCTGTGGTTAAAATCCCATTTGAGAATGGGTTGTCTGTGTTATGTTAATGAGACTGGATTAGTGTAGGGTGTATTTTAAATCAATTTCCTTTGAGATATAAAGAGTAAGCAAGCAAGCAGCAGAGATAGGGGAAGAGAGATGTCAAGCCACATGAAGATTGCCCAGGAGCAGAAGCTCAGAAGAGACAAGGGCATTCCTCCAGAGCTAACAGAGAGAAAGTTTTCCCTTAGAGCCAACACTCTGAATTCGAACTTCTAGCCTTCTAAACTGTGACAAAACAAACTTCTATTTGTTAAAGTTACCCATTTGTGGTATTTCTGTTGTAGCAGCACTAGATAACTAAGACAGAACTTGGTATTGGGAATTGGGGTGCTGCTCTAACAGACACCTAAAATGTGGAAGCAGCTTTGGAATTGGGTAATGGGCAAAGGCTGAAAGAGTTTTAAGGTACCTGATAATGAAATCCCAGATATCCTTGAAGAGGCTATTGGTAGAATTATGGATGTCAAAGGCAATTCTGATGAGGGCTCAGAAGGAAGTGAGGAGAGCTACAGAGAAAGTCTCTTATCATCTTAGAGAAGCTATATGGTGCCAGCAACAGAGTGTTGCTAGAAATGTGGACATTAAATGTGCTTCTGGTGAGGCTTTAAAAGAAAATGATGAACATGTAATTAGACAATGAAAGAAGGATGATGCTTTTTATGCAGTGGTAAAGAACTTGTCTGAATTATGTTCAAATGTTTGGAGGAAGGTAGAAGTTGAAAGTGATGTACTTGGATATTTGGCTGAGGAGATTTCTAAGGAAGACCTTAAAGGGGCTGCATGGCTTCTCCTTGCACTTACAGTAAAATTTGAGAAGAAAGAGATGGACTTAAAAATGAACTGTGCAAAATGAAAACAGAACTTAAAGATTTGGAAAATTCTGTTGTACAAATTAAGGACATATATCCCAGAATTTTCACCAAGGACATGGCTACACCATCTTTTGTTAAAGAGATTAAGCCTGTGACTGATGGATCTCACCCACTACCACAGCAGAAAACCCTTCAGCTTAGACTGAAGGTGACAGTGAAAGAACGAAAGGAAAGAATGCTGTCAGCCTCTTGCAATTCTTCAGGCAGGAAACAGACCAAAGAAGCTACATCTGTTGTCCTCCAAGAAAAGAAAAGGACCACCCCTGGAGCAGCTTGGAGATCAGCAGAACTGTTGAAAGGAGCATGGGAAGTAAAGCTTCTCAGTTTCAAGGGGTGGGGTCACATTCTCCTGGATCTCAAAGGGTGGGGCCACAGCCTCTTAGGTTTCAAAGGGCTGGATCTTTGCCAACTCAGTTATGGCATGTAGGGCTGCTGTTAAGATGTGCTGGGGGATGGGACCACTGCCCAAAGCTGAGGGGGTGGGGCTGCCATGCCCAAGGGGAAGAAGAATGGGACCTGTTGCAGCTGACAAGGTGGAGTCGCCACTCAGATGGACTAGGAGAACAGGGTCGCCAAAATCCAAGTAAGCAGAGTTGCTCTTCCAGTAGGCCTGGGCTGAGGGGCCTCCACCTAGAATGCAGACAGCATGGCCAATACCTAGAGTCTGGAGGTTGGGACCCTTGTCCAGATGGTCCCAAGGAACAGAGAATTATTTTCAAGACTTGAGAGCTAATGTAAATTGTTTGCTCAGTTTCAGACTTGCTTGATGCCCATTATCTCTTCTTTCTCTCTAATTTCTCTCATTTGTAATGGAAATGTCTACCTTGTGCCTGTTCCACCATTGTACTTTGGAAATAGGTAACTTGTACTCTAGATTTCACAGGTTCACAGATGAAGAGGAATTTTACCCCAGGATGGAATATGCCTAAAGTTTCACCCATTTTTGATTTAGATGATTCAGAAGATGAGATTTTGGACATGGAGTTGATTTAAGACTTTTGGGATGATGTGATGGGGTGAGTGTGTTTTTCATGTGGCAAGGACATAAATTTTGGGGGTCCAAAAGGTGGAATGTTATAGATTGAATTGTGTCCTCCAAAAAATACGTGTTATAAATCCTAACCTCTATGACTGTGGTTATAACCCCACTTAAGACTGGGTTTTGTTATTTTAATGAGACAGTATTAGTGTAGGGTGTGTTAAGTCTATCTCTTTTGAGATATAGAAAGAGCAAGCAAGAAGCAAAGATGGGGAAAGAGAGATGCCAAGCCACATGAAGACTGCCCAGGAGCAGAAGCTCAGAAGAGACAAGGACCTTGCTCCAGAGCTGACAAAGAGAGAAAGACTTCCCCTAGAGCCCGCTCCCTGAATTTGAACTTCTAGCCTCCTAAACTGTGATAAAATACATTTCTGTTTGTTGAAGCCACCCATTTGTGGTATTTCTGTTATAGCAGCACTAGATAACTAAGACAAGCACTAATTATATGTGAAGTACCATACAAGACCTGGAAAGGCAATCCAGATAAGCTTCAGTCTTGTCCCTAAAGAACTTTCAGTCTATACAGAGACATGTTTTCTTAAAAAAGTATCAAAACAATGTGATTGACTGAACAGGCATGCATTTATTGTGCATCCTGTCTGAACCATGCATTGTGTTCGGCACTTAGGACAAATCAATGAACAAGAGACATGGTCTCAGGAGGTTTACTGTCTAGGTGGGAAATGATACACATAGAGATCTTAAGCTAGGATTCATTGATGAAACTGTATTTCAAATTAATTGGCTTCTTTGTAATCCTATCCATTTTATTTTATGTGTTTAGAAACATTACTCTGAGATGTTGTCCCAGAGGCTTTCCCAAATTGCCAAAGATGTCCATAGTACAAGCTGTCTATTACTCTCCAATATGAAGCAGATTCCAAAAACCCACTGCTGTTAAGTCAATTCCAGCTCATAGTGACCCTATAGGACAGAGTAAAACTGCCTGATAGGGCTTTCAAGGCTGTAAATTTTTATGGACGCAGACTGTTACATCTAACTCCTGCTCAGCGACTGGTGGGTGGGTTCAAACCACTGACCTTTCTGTTCGCAGCTGAGCACTTTAACCACTGTGCCACCAGAGCTCCCTTATGAAGTAGATTACCCAAAAACCAAACCCGCTGCCGTCAAGTTGATTCCAACTCATAGCAACCCTATAGGACAGAGTAGAACTGCCCCATAACGTTTCTAAGGAGTGGTTGATGGGTTTGAACTGCCGACGTTTTTGGTTAGCAGCCGAGCTCTTAACCACTGCACCACCAGGGCCTCGTAAAATAGATTCACCACCCTTAAACAACTCATTCCTTGTCCATCCATAGTATTAGATATATGCCAAAATGAAATGCTGGAAATTTTATATACTTGAGAAGGGTCTTCAGGTAATAAACGTTAGCCCAAGGGTATTGCCATATGATTATATACACTGATGGTCACTGGAGTGCAAGGTCAGATTTCATCTCTGAGATTGGCCAAGAGCAGGTGGGTGGTGGGACAAACAATAACAGGAAGGCAACCCCCAGAGTACTGGAAAGTTTCAGCTTGTGCCCACTTGCAGTTCCTTCAGCCACATCCCCCCCTCTAACCCCAGTTTCTGTCATTTCCAATGCCAATTAGGAAGAAACAGAGAAGATTAATCTACTGTGCTATAGCAAAAGCTCATTGCTCCTCCAAACTAGCAAAAATGAGAGCTGACAGTATAACATAATTTTAGAGATAGAAGGGACTTTTGAAATCCTATAGTCCAACTTCATTCTGTAGATGAGAAAACTGGAGATTAAGGAAATTATATGACGTACCCAAGGTATGTCTCCTATTACCCAAGGATATGTTCTGCTCACTCTTCCATTAGGCCTTCATCATGGAAGGGTCGCAAATCTTAGTATAGATATGACCAGTGTAAATACATTTTAACCAGTCTTGGATATGACTGTACAATACAAGTTTAGAAGAAAAAACAGCTCAATAGAAAATAATTCAGTAAAAACCAGAAATTTAAGTCTATGAAATTGATGCCTAATGGCACGGTGCAGCACATATATACCACCATTTTTGTGTGACACTTTGTTTCAAAAAATGTTTTTTTATTAAACCATTAAATATTTACTAAAACCATCTTTATCCCTAAAAAGTATCCTATGAATGGACACAGTCATCTCTGCATAGCTCTCATGCTGAATTCTATTCCTCTAGTCCAATTTTGATAATACAAGGTCCATTTTCATCTTCAAAACAAATGGTATACTGTCATTCTCCTAGGTTTGCCTGAGTCTTCTCCAAGAATTACTGAACTATGATGTCAACAGAATCTGAATAGATTCCGATACAGTAGACAAGAACAAAATGATATTCTACGCTCCTATAAATCGCTGTTTCTCCTGTCCCTTAAAAATGAATAAAGATGAATTGCATTATGTATTTCCTCCAGACAACTTTTCAAAGCCAAAAATTTTGATTTATGATATCCTTCCAAACATCAGCTTTCACAACCTCCTACTCATTCACATTAAGGATTTATTAAAGTAACACTGAGCTCTATGTTAAAAGTTCTATTTATCCTTTTTTGTCCTGTATCTAATTCAGAATGGATATGTGAGTTATACTCAAAGTGATGTGTATTGCTGCATTTCTGCCAAGTATAGTAAAGGCAATTCTGTCCCAAGAGGTTTCCTCAGATCAGCATAGCAATCAGTTTATCCTTCATTAAGCACCACACTAAAGAAATACACCTGCATACACTTAGCTCTTTATGCTTAGCAGCCATAATGTTTTAGTTGTGAAGAGAGAAGCAACAAAACTAAGATCTTTTGGATATCTTCCTCTGACTCTCCTGTCATTTCTGGAATAATATTTGTGAAGGATTGTAATCCTAGATACCAGAGGGTCCCTCACTATTATTAGTTTATTATTATTATAGTAGTCTAACAACCACCTAAAATGGGCATGCATGACAGCATAGGATATATTTGCAAATATATACATTGACCTTCACTTACATGTGGGAATAACCCTTGGGAAAATCTCATTTTGAGTCTTTTCATTCAGTCATATAACTTTTTTTGTCCAGATGCTTTGTTAACACACCTTGAACACAATTTCACAACCAATTCCTTGCCTAGTATCCTGTCTGGTACTCAACATAGTATCTGGTACATACATATTTTATTAAATAAGAGAAGAAAGACTGGAAATGAAGGGATAGGATGGTCCTTTGAAATGTCTACCTTGGCTAAGACTAAGGAAGAAAATAGGAATGCCTCAATTCAATCACCTCCTCTGTAAAGATTTTAAAAACATTTTCTGCCAAAATGTGGAGAACTGACCACTCCTTCCTGTATGATCCCAATTTACCCTTGATAGACTTCTGATAGAGTGAAAATAACACCATATCTCAATTCTTTATTCATACTCTGTCTCTGTCTAATTGATAAATAAAAAATGGTATTGGAGTGAAGGCAGAAACACAAACAGAAACCTGAACACTAAAGCTTATTGCAGAACTTTTCACAATAGGCAAAATGTAGAAACAACCAAAATGTCCATCAACAGATGAATGGATAAACAAAATACAGTATATACACACAATGGAATACTACTCAGCCATTAAAGAGAAATGAAGTTCTGATGCATGCCAAAACATGGATGAACCTTGAAAACATCATACTGAGTGAAATAAGTCAGTTACAAAAGGACAAGTAATGAGTGGTCTTGCTTATTTGAAATAAGCAAATATATAGAAATCAAGATTATTGGTAGTTACCAGGGATTGGAGGAAGCGAAAAGAAGAAATTTTGCTTAGGGGACATTGAATTTATGTTAAAGGTGGTAGAATGATTTGAAAAAGGATACAAGAACTTTGCACAACATGAAGAATATAATCAACGTCACTGAACTGTACATGGAGAAATTGTTGAGACGGTGTACGTTTCGTTAGGTATATTTTCACCGCAGTAAAAAATCAAAATGAAAAAAATGTGTTGGATTAATTTCTGAATCCTGTGCACATAGAATACTATTGAGCATATAATAGGTACTCAATAAAGTTTGTTGAATGAATGAATGAAAAAAATTGAGAAAAAGAAGGAGAGAGAAAGAGGAAGAAAATACAGGTAGATAGGATACAAAATAAACAGAAAAAGCAATGAACAGAAAAAGTATGGGAGAAAGAACATGGGAAGAAAGAAAATGATGATTAGTTAGCATTACCTGACTTTGTGTGAAGTGGCTTCCCTGAAAAGGATTTAATGGTTCAGTGGCAGAGACAAGAACACAGACAGAAAAGATTGGGTTTTCTAGAATTTCTATTGCTGCACATTTGTGTCTTAATCAGAGTGGCCTGGAAAGTGACTGTTTCTCCACTCTCACTCCCAGTCCTAACTGAACTAGGGAGTAAACACCCTACAACTTCTTTCATTCTAATGTTCATTCATTTTTCCAAGAATATTTGGTATGCAACCATGTGCCAGGTACACTGCCCAACTCTAAACATACAATGAACATAGAAACAAACATCCTCCTGTGATCATGGAAGTTGCAGCCTAGTGGGATAGACAAGCATTAACAAGATAATCACAGAAATAAATATAAATTTGTAACTAGGATAAGAGCTATGAAGAATGAGACGGGGTTCTAGGAGAAAACAAAATAAGGATTTGACTCAACTGGTGAAGCAAGGCTTTCGTGAGGAAGTGATGTGGGAGCTGAGAGTGAGGGTTGAATATGAATTCACCAGGTAGGCTTGGGGAAGAACATTCCAAGCAGAAGTTACCAGGATAACTATGCACAGACCCCATGGAGGAAGTAAGTATGAAAGAAGGTTAAATTGCCCTATGGGCAAGATTTTAAAAAGGGCCTCCTCATCCATTTGCAGTATCAACATCAACATATTAAAAAAGAAATATAGTTCCCCACAATCTCTTTTGATTTCAGGGGATGCCTTAAAGAATATTTAGAGAGGTAAGTGGATTTTGTAGGCCCTTTAAAGGAGGACAGTAGACATACAGCCCAGTGCTTGGATCTGTTTTTTTCATATGACCTAATGACAGTTTACATAGAGTTTTATTACTAATGTAATAGGGAAAGTCCAAGGTTGGTAAGGAAAAAAAAGTTGATTAGGAAGGACAACTAACAAAAGCAACTTTCATATTTCTTTGAAGAGACCCACATTTCTATCATGTGCTTTCTCATTCCAACCTCGTTTTCCTTCTGTCTTGGTCTCTTAGGGAGGTCTGTATTCCAGCCTTTGATGAGCAGTAGATTCAATCCCTGTTGCTATAGAAAATCCATCATTCATGCCCCCCATGAGTTTCTGACTCCTTCACTCAGTATATTACTGGCCATGCAACTTCGAAGCTTTAATGTTCTCAGCAGAGCAGGCACGTTTGTAATAGATCAAAAAGGAGGAAAACTGGATCTACATCACTAATCTTGTTTGTGCAACCTGAGTAAGCAGAAACTTCTGAGTTCAGAGAGCCCAGAGGGAGAGAAGAGACAATCCTGAAATAAGGAGTTGCTTCCTTTTCCGTGGTGTTGGAATGCACAACAGATTAATGAGTTAACAGAAGGCCTGGGACAGTTCAAAGTTTCCTCTGTAATGCAGCAGTTTCCCCAGTTTTTTTCTCACAGTGAAGTAGGCTCCAATTACTCTTCAAATAAATAGATTGGGAGCAAGGACTTTCAAAGAAACAAAGTCCCCTAATACATGGCAGGAACAGAATACAAAACATAACTAAAAATGCACAAACACCAGAAGAGAAACTAGATAACAAGGAACTCCTAAAAATCAAACACTTATGCTCACCAAAATACTTCACCGAAAGAATAAAAAAACAACCTGCAGACTGGGAGAATTTTTGGCTATGACATATCTAATCAGTGTCTAATCTCTAAAATCTACAAGATACTGCAAAACTTCAACAACAAAGAGACAAATAACACAACTGAAAAATGGGCAGAGGATATGAACAGGCACTTCACCAAAGAAGACATTCAGGCAACTAACAGATACATGAGGAAATGCTCACGATCATTAGCCATTAGAGAAATGCAAATTAAAACTACTATAAGATACCATCTCACCCCAACAAGGCTAGCATTAATCCAGAAAACACAAACTAATAAATATTGGAAAGGTTGTGGAGAAACTGGAACACTTATACACTACTGGTGAATGTGAAATGGTACAACCACTTTGGAAATTGATTTGGTGCTTCCTTAAAAAGCTAGAAATAGAATTACCATATGATCCAGCAAACCCACCCTTTTGAATATACCCTAGAGAAATAAGAGCCATCACACAAATAGATACATGCACACCCATGTTCATTGCAGTACTGTTCACAATAGCAAAAAGATGGAAACAACCTAGGTGCCCATCAATGGACGAATGGATAAAAAAATTATGGTATATTCACACAATGGAATACTACTCAATGATAAAGAACAACAATGAATCCGTGAAACATCTCATAACATGGATGAATCTGGAAGGCATTATGCTCTGTGAAATTAGTCAGTCACAAAAGGACAAATATTGTATGAGACCACTATTATAAGAACTCAAGAAAAGTTAAAACACAGAGGAAAACATTCTTTGATGGTTATGAGGGTGGGGGGGAGGAAGAGGGGAATTCACTAACTAGATAGTAGACAAGAATTATCTTAGGTGAAGGGAAGGACAACACACAATACAGGGGAATTCAGCACAACTGGACTAAACCAAAAGCTAAGAAGTTTCCTGAATATAACCAAACACTTCAAGGGACAGAGTAGTAAAGGTGGGGATCTGGGGACCCTGGTTTCAGGGACATCTAGGTCAATTGGCATAACAAAGTTTATTAAGAGAATGTTCTGCATCCCACTTTGGTAAGTGGCGTCTGGGGTCTTAAAAGCTTGTGAGTGGCCATCTAAGATGCATCAATTAGTCCCAATCCACCTGGAGCAAAGGAGAATGAAGAACACCAAAGACACAAGGAAAGTATTAGCCCAAGAGACAAAAGGGCCACATAAACCAGAGACTCCATCAGCCTGAGACCAGAAGAACGAGATGGTGCCCAGCTACCACCAATGGCTGCCCTGACAGGGGACACAACAGAGAGTCCCTGACATAGCAGGAGAAAAGTGTGGTGTAGAACTTAACTTCACATGAAAAGATCAGAGTTAATGGTCTGACTGAGACTGGAGGAACCCCAGAAGACATGGCCCCTGGACTCGCTGTTAACCCCGAACTAAAATCGTTCCCCAAATCAACTTTTCAGACAAATATTAGACTGGACTATAAAACATAAAATAATACTCATGAAGAATGTGCTCCTTAGTTCAAGTAGATACACAACACTAAATGGACAGCTCCTGTCCAGAGGCAGGATGAGAAGGCAGAAAGGGATAGAAGCTGGTTGAATGGACACGGGAAACCCAGGGTGGAAAAGGGGAGTGTTCTGTCACATTATAGGGATTGCAACTAGGGTCACATAACAATATGTGTATACATTTTTGTATGGGAAATTAACTTGAGCTGTAAACTTTTACCTAAAGCACATTAAAAAAAAAAAAAGAAGAAGAAGAAGAAACAAAGCCCATTTATAGCTTGTCTTAGTCATCTAGCGGTGCTGTAACAGAAATACCACAAGTTGACGCCTTTAACAAACAGAAGTTTATTCTCTCACAGTCTAGTAGTCTAGAAGTCCAAATTCAGGGCATCAGCTCTAGGTGAAGGCTTTCTCTCTCTGTCAGCTCTGAAGGATGGTCCTTGTCATCAATCTTCCCCTGGTCTAGGAGCTTCTCTGTACAGGAACCTGAGGTCCAAAGGACGTGCTCTGCTCCCGGTGCTGATTTCTTGGTGGTATGAGATCTCTCTCTCTGCTCGCTTCTCTTTCCTTTTATCTCTTGTAAGATGAAGGTGGTGCAGGCCACACTCCAGGGAAACTCCCTTTACATTGGATCAGGGATGTGACCTGAGTAAGGGTGTTACATCCCACCTTAATCCTCTTTAACATAATCTAATCTTGCCTCATTAACCACAGGTAGAGATTAGGATTTACAACACATAGGAAAATTATATTAAATGACAAAATGGTGGACAATCATGCAATACTGGGAATCATGGCCGAGCCAAATACATACACATATTTTGGGGGGACACAATTCAATCCATGACATAGCTAAAGAAAGAAATATTTCAAAACAAAGTACCATATACACCCATAAGATTAGAAAAAATTAGAAAGTATGATAATATCAAGAGATGTCAAGAATATTGAGCAACAGAAACTCTTTTACACTATTGGCAGGAGTATAAATTGTGCAACCACTTTGTAAGACACTATGCCATTACCTGGTGAAGTTAAATATATGCCTACTTTATGACTATGCTCTTACATAAATGTGTAGAGAAACCCTTGGAAACAAGCATACCTTTATAGCAGCATCATTCTTATTTGTGAAAAACTGAGACCAATCCAAATGTCCACTGACAAAGATATGGATAAACAAATTAATAAATAAGTAAATTCACACAAGTATCTGTTCCTCAGCAATGAAAATTAATGAAGTATATCAAATGAAATATTAGAAATGAATCTTTAAACATAATATTAAGTGAAAAAAGCAAATCACGGAAGACTATAAAGTGTTACTTTTTTTTGGTAAAGCTCTAAAACAAGCAAAACTAAACAATGTATTGTCAAGGAATACTTTTACATGTGATAAAATCTACTTTTTAATTTTAAATAGTGGTTGTCTCTAGGTGACAGGTGGTGGGGGCAGAGACTAGAGAGTAGCACACAGAACAACTGTTTGAGTGTTTTTCTAGTTCTTAGATGGAGTACTGGGCTCATGGAAGTTTATTTTATTATTAGACTTCAAAACCATCATATACATTGCACATTGTTATTTAAAAATATTAAGTATTACCTAAGAAAGGAATTTAAAATAAGAAAATGAGAACGCAATTCAAAGAGGGAAAAAATGTCGAGTAAACAGGAGAAATGGACTCCATTCTTAAGTAACCCATTGGCATTTGTGGGTATTTCATTAATGTGTTACTCTCGAAAGTTATCACTACAGATTGTTCCACATGGAATAATCAATATTACACTTCAGTTTCTTCACCTTTAGATCTGGAATAATAATTCCTATTCTACCAAATTAACAGATTTTCTAGAAGATTAAATGGGATCATAAATATAAGTTGGTAAACTGAGAAGTGTCTCACAAATGGTAAGTGTATTTGTTATCATCCTCCCAAGGAACCTCATGAGAAAGTTTGAGAACAAACGACAGAAAAAGGAAAACTTTCAAGAATGTTAAAGAGGAAGAAACATGACCATGATCTAAGAAACAAAAATAATTTAAGTGCAGAATTAGTTCAGAATTGATCCAAAGCCTTTGAGATATATATATATATTCCTCTTTCATGTTCATAGTCTCTTGATATTTATAGAAATGTGGTGGTAGATTAAAGAAAAGAAAAAAAAAAAAAAAAAAAAAGCAAAGAACATTCTATGGTAAGCACTGAGCCAATTTGAAAGAAGATACCAGTACATATTCCAGGTAATTTATAATTTCATGTCTATAAATGCACATACCTACCCACCTGTATGCTGTTTTTTAAAGTACAATTCTATGATGTCAAATTAAATAATAGATGCAATTTTGAAATTCATAGTTTTATAATTGCTATTACCATCAGGTATTAGAGAGAGGTAAATATATAATTTCTTGAGATATTTGGTCATTTATAAAATGAAAAGTTAAAGATTCAAAAATTATAAATTTTGAAATATTTTCCAAATGATTTGCTTGATGCAAATTAGTAAAAAATTGGAAATCAGTTAAAGAGTTTTGAGAGCTATTTATCTACATGATAGTAACTTAGTTGACTGTTCTTTTTTCCATTGAATGTGTTGAATTATTTTACACAATTGATCAATGGAGTAACTTGACACAGTCTCAGTCTCATTACTTCTATTAACAGCCCTGCATAATCACAACACCTTAACCAAGGCCATCAGAATGGTCTTTTCCAAGCTCACCTCAAGCTCATTTATCATTGGTAAAATAATTGGGTTGTCAGATAACCATGTCCCGACACTTCGTTTAGGAAAATGAGTAGCAAACAGGCACCTAGGTGCAATGGAGAAGCAAAGCATGGAAAAGTTCAGTGACTTCCTCAAGGTCACATGAGGACAAAACCAAGAACAAAAATTAAGTTTCCTACCAATAGGACTAATAGTCTATATTTCCAAGGTTGACTTGCCTTATCTACTTGGATCATGGAAAAGGATCAATTACCGTCTGAACATCATTTTGTACTAGATTTCTGCAGCATTACCAGGAGACCAGTGTAAGGAACAACTTTCTCCCCCTCTCCTTTGGTTTGTGCTTTGGCCCACTAGGGGAAAACTTCCATCCAAGCCCCTTCTCCCTACTCAGGAGACTACTTAGCTCCATCTATCCACCTGTGATCAGTGGTGACCCAGGCCTGCTGTTAGCAGCCTAAAACTGGTTGACAAAGCTCATTGGCATCTATTCTTAACCCGGTTTTAACTATCATACATTCTAAGCAATAAGACCCAGTGTGTGGGCCCTAGGACTTAAATTAAATGTGACAAAAAGAAGCTTTCTGTGGCCTCAAGCCTAAGCCATGTTCTCCAACTGATTTTAGCAAACGCCTTGCATTTTGGGGAGTGTGAGGTACATGACCATCTATTAATAAATATAAGGGAGACATAAAAAAACTCCCTGAGGTCAGTGTTGCCGGAGCTGCTTTAATTCAGCACACTCTCCCTACCCCCAATTAAAATTACAAGTTTACAGAGCCCATCTACTACTGCAACACTAGCTATCAACTCCCTGTTTTTCTTAGACATTTAGTATAGAGAAACCCAGATTACACAATGTGACTGAGCAAATTCTTATGGGGCAATCTGATATTAGCCTTACTGGTCAATCAACAGGGGCCCTGGTTATGCCGTAGTTAAGCGTTTGGCTGCTAACCAAAAGGCCAGCAGTTCAAACCCACCAGCTGCTCCTTGGAAACCCTATGGGGCAGATCTACTCTGTCCTATAGGGTCGCTATGAGTTGGAATTGACTTAACCGCAACAGGTTTGGTCAAACAACAGGCAAAGTTTTAGATGATGTTGGATGTAATCCTTAACAGACAGCATGAAAGTAACAATTAGGAGAATTCCTAGGTGCAGAGAATGGGAAGCTCTCAAATAAAGGCTGGATGGTCTGCAAATGAAGGAGTACATATGGCTCCTGAGCATTTGTCGGATGTCCCTCATTGTTGTCCTTTCCAGGTCTACCCACTTGACTCTTCCCATGCAGCAGTTTCTCTTCCTACCCATAGCAGATTCTGTCGTTGCTTCACACATCCCCTTTCCAAGGCTTGAGCTGTGTTTGTTGAATGAAAATGGCTTACTCCTGAGCCCTGCCTCTTTTGGAGATACAGAAAGTTACACACCACTCATAGCTTATAGCCAATAGTTGATGTGATGCTATAATAGTCTCACCCAGTTGTTTCTGGCCATAACAAGCTCTATGGCTCATTTCAATCAGGCTAAAACTACACTTCATCTGGACCCACATCTTTGCTTAGCTTCTCTGCTCTAGTTGGCATCACTCGCTTCCTTACAAGTTTCACCTAAAAGCACTCCATCATTAAATAATTTGCATAGGAATCTCCTCTTGCTTTACTTCTACTAGACCCAATCTTAAGACACTTAGCTAGCAAACTTTCCAGGGCCAGCTCCAAGGATACGAGTACTCCTGTCTGGAAATGTCCATGTTTCTTTCCTGTCATGGATTGAATTGTGCCCCCCCAAAATATCTGTCAACTTGGCTGGGTCATGATTCCCAGTATTGTATGATTGTGTACCATTTTGTAATCTGATGTGATTTCCTTATGTGTTGTAAATTCAGTCACTATGCTGTAGTAAGATGGATTAGCAGCAGTTATACTGATGAGGTATACAAGATTGGATAATGTCTTAAGCCAACCAATCTCTCTTGATATATAAAAGAGAGAAGCCAGCAGAGACACAGGTGAATCTCATACCACCAAGAAAGCAGTGCCAGGAGCAGAGTGCGTCCTTTGGACTGAGGTTCCCATGCAGAGCCATTTCCAGACCAAGGGAAGACTGATGCATTGCAAGGACCTTCCTCCAGAGCCGACGGAGAAAGAAAGCCTTCCCCTGGAGCTGATGCCCTGAATTTGGACTTGCAACCTACTAGACTGTGAGAGAATAAATTTATTTTTGTTGAAGCTATTCACTTGTGGTATTTCTGTTATAGCAGCACTAGATGACTAAGACATTTCCCAATGTTACAAAAGCTTTTACCTCTTCCTTGTTCTACCCAGTGTACATCTTTTCTTTCCTCTTGTCATCGTCTCCATATTCTCCCTCTATAAGCCCTCCTTTATCCCTCTATAAGACCTATTCTCCTCTAATAATATTCTCTTTTGCTCCTTCTTTTCTTGTTCTTTCAATGGCTCAATACATCCATAGAGCCAATAATTAACCACCCCCCCACAAAAAAAACAAAAAACAAAAAACATTGCTGTCTAGTCGATTCCTACTCATAGCTACCCTACAGGACAGAGTAGAACTGCCCTATAGAGTTTCCATGGGGTGGCTAGTGGATTCAAACTGCTGACCTTTTAATTAGCAGCCAGAACTAGCTCTCTTTTTCTTGAGGGTAGGAAGATCTTTATCTTCAAACTCTTCACTGAACTAAAACAAAAAACTTCCATTACTGTTATTAGAATTAAAATTATATATGTAACAAAACCCATTGCCATCTAGTCAATTTTCACTCATAGCAACCCTAAAGGACAGAATAGAACTGTCCCATACAGTTCCCAAGGCTGTAAATCTTTATGGGAGAAGATTGCCACATCTTTCTCCTGTGGAGTGGCTGCTGGGTTCAAATCACTGGTCTTTTAGGTAGCAGCCAAGTCTTTAACCACTTTGCCACCAGGGCCCTTTATATATATAGTGCCTGATTTATAATGCTCAACCAATAGTACTTAATACTATTACTTTATCTACATGTGTCAGTCACTCCCTATTCCAATGGTGTTTTCCCAACAACAAGTAGTGAGGACCTTCAGCTACCATGTCAGCTTGAATAGGTCTCTAAATTAATGAGAAAAAAAGCCTAAAAACAGATTAGGACCTTTGAGGCCTTAGGTCTCTATCCTTTCCTCAATTAAATAACGTGTGCTCTCATGAAACTAGAAGACATTTGAAATCTGTTTAAGCTTCATCTATCCTCTCTCTGCAACCAGAGCCAATTTTTCTGCTCTCAGCCACTAGCCATAGTCCCATCTAACCCAGAAAAAATGTCCTAGAATCAACATTCTATTACCTATGATGGGTACCTAATGGTGGGTACAACCACAGCCCAGAGACAGTATGAATTACTGTTATGGATTAAATTGTATCTGCCCAAAATATGTGCTGTAAATCCTAACTCATATCTGTGGTTATAATCCCATTTGGGAAAGAGTTTTCTTTGTTATGTTTAATCAGAAAGCATTAGTGTAGGGTGTGTCTGAAGTAAATCTCCTTTGAGATATAAAAGAGATTAAACAAGCAAGGAAGAGAAACAGAGATGGGGCAAGAGTCCTGCCAAGCCACATGGAGATCTCCAAAGAACCAGGAAACAAGATGAAAAGACACGAATTTTACCATAGAGCTGACAGAAGGAGAAAGCCTTCCCCTAGAGCCAGAACCCTCACAATCGTTGCCATGCTTGAGTCCATTGTTGCAGTCACTGTGTAAATCCATCTCATTGAGGGTCTTCCTTTTTTTCACTGACCCTCTACTTTACCAAGCATGATGTCCTTCTCCATGGACTGATGCCTCCTGATAACATGTTCAAAATATGTGAGACGTAATCTCGCCGTCCTTGCTTCTAAGGAGCATTCTGGTTGTACTTCTTCCAAGACAGATTTGTTCATTCTTTTGGCAGTCCATAGTATATTCAATATCCTTCACCAACACCATAATTCAAAGGCGTCAATCCTTCTTCGGTCTTCCTTATTCACTGTCCAGCTTTTGCATGCATATGAGGCAATTGCAAACACCATGTCTTGGGTAAGGCGCATCTTAGTCTTCAAGGTGACAGCTTTGCTTTTTAACACTTTAAAGATGTCTCTCGCAGCAGATTTGCCCAATGCAATGCACCTTTTGATTTCTTGACTGCTGCTTACAAGGCTGTTGATTGCCTTGAAGAGACTGTTTTTAGAATTGTGGCGTCAAAGGCATTCTGATGAGGACTCAGAAGGAAGTGAGCAGAGCTATAGAGAAAATCGCTATCATCTTAGAGAATACATATGGGCCAGCCACAGTAGGTTGCTAGAAATGTGGATGTTAAATGTGCTTCTGGTGAGGCTATAAAAGAAAATAACGAGCTTGTATTTGGACAATGGAGGAAGGGAGATTTTTTAATGCAGTGGCAAAGAACTTGACTGAATTATGTTCAAATGTTTGGTGGAAGGTAGAACTTGAAAGTGAGGAATTGGATATTTGGTTGGGGAGATTTCTAAGCAAGATCTTAAAGGGTTCACATGGTTTCTTGCTGCTTACAGTAAAATGCGAGAAGAAAGAGATGGGCTTATAAATGAACTGTGCAATATGAAAAAAGAACGTAAAGATTTGGAAAATTCTGTTGTACTAACTAAGGACAAGTGCCCTAGATCTTCACTAAGGACATGGCTACACAGTCTTTTGTTAAAGAGATTAAGCCCATGATTGATGGATCTAACCAACTACCTCAGCAGAAAACCCATCAGCATAGACTGAAGGGAACAGAGAATGAATGAAAGGAAAGAACGCCATCTGCCGCTTGGAATTCTACAGGCAAAAGGAGCTACATCTGTTCTCCAAGAAAAGAATCATCCCTGGAGCAGCTTGGAGATCAGCAGAATTGTTGAAAGGAGCATGGGAAGTAGAGCTGCTTTGGTCTCAAATGGTGGCATCACAGCTTCTGGGGTCTCAAAGGGTGGGGCCATGGGCTCCAAGGTTTCAAAGAGTCATATCTTCACCAGCTCAGTTCTGGAGTGTGAGTCTGCCATTCAGTTTGGTTAACAGGGTGGGGTCACTGCCCAAAGCTGAGGGAGTAGGGCTGCTATGCTCAAGGGGCAAAAAATGGGGCCTGCCAGGGCTGAGAAGGTGGGGTCGTCACTAAGATGGACTAGGAGAATGCAGCTGCCCAAAGTCAAGGGATCAGAATTGCCATCCTAGTGGCCCTGGAAAGCAGAGCTGAAGCCCAGGGCCAGAGTACCTCTACCCAGAATCCAGAGAGCATGGCCAGTACCTACAGTCTGGAGGTCGGGGACCTTGTCCAGATGATCCCGAGGAACAGAGGATTATTTTCAAGACTTGAGAGATAATGTAAATTGTTCTGTTTTTGGACTTGCTTGGTGCCTGTTATCCCTCCTTTCCCTCCAATTTCTCTCATTTGTAATGGAAATGTCTACCTTGTGCCTGTTCCGCTACTGTACTTTGGAAACAGGTAACTTGTATTCTAGATTTCACAGGTTCACAGATGAAGAGGAATTTTGCCCCAGGATGGAATACATCTAAAATTTCACCCATTTTTGATTTAGACGATTCAGAAGATGAGATTTTGAACTTGGAGTTGATCTAAGGCTTTTGGGATGATGTGATGGGGTAAATGTGTTTTGCATGTGGGAAGGACATGAATTTTGGGGTCCAAAGGGTGGAATGTTATGGATTGAATTCTGTCCCCAAAAATACGTGTTGCAAATCCTAACTCCTCCATCAGTGTTTATAATCCCATTTGGGAATGGATTTTCTTTGTTATGCTAATGAGACAGTATTAGTGTAGGGTGTGTCTTAAGTCAATCTCTTTTGAGATATAAAAGGGATTAAACAAACAAGCAAGAGAAGCAGAGACAGGGGAAGAGTGATGCCAAGTCACGTGGAGATCCCCAAGGAACGAGGAAACAAGATGAAGAGACAAGGACCTTCCCCGAGAGCTAATAGAGAGAGAAAGCCTTTCCCTAGAGCTAGTACCCTGAATTCAGACTTCCAGCCTCCTAAACTGTGAAAAAATAAATTTCTGTTTGTTAAAGCCATCCACTTGTGGTATTTCTGTTATAGCAGCACTAGATAACTAAGGCAGTTACCCACTCAATCTGAGCCAAGTTTACATTGCCAGGGGCCACTCTTCCCAGAGGTTGGCTTTATAAATAATTAACCCCCTTCAATGTCTGCCTCGCTTTATTCCATTCTCCTCAGTAATAGACTGTTAAGTTTCCAGGAGGCTAAGTACAACATTGACTTAACAACTAAGATGACCAAAGACTCCTAAATCACAGATCACTCTTCTGTCTATGACCTTAAATTAGCTAACTGGCAATTGGACAGGATAGGAAAGGAGCATTTTTTGTTTTGTTTTGTTTTAATGAGGTTAACATAAATAATATTTGGTGGCAATTTTTTCAGAAATAAGTAGGAATCAAGTGCAGAAATGAACATGAAAGAAACACTCAGATGAAAAGCTTTTAAAAAAGAAATTAAGTTTACTTGCAAGAAGTTTTACAGTGGAGTCCAAGCTTTAAAAGGACTAGCTGACCAAATTTAAATAAAGAACTATAACAGGCATTTGAAGGGAGGAAATCATAGATTATCGAAGTTATAAAGTTATAATTAGTCTTTCAGTGATGGGAAAGTTTCCTCACGTGATTTTCACATCAGTAAGTGCTGTCACATGTTAATATTATAAATGTCAGGGAGAAAGTTGGTTTCATTATGAAGTTAATAATTTACAGGCTTATGTTATTGCTTAAGGTTTTATTTGTTTTGAAGATGAGAGCCAGCAAATGAGCCTGGTTTTGTGTTTTTTGTTCCTGACTGTTGAGTGTGATGGTGCACACTTATTCATAATAAAGGTGGGGTGAATATGTTAGTTTTGTTTCACATAGGCTGCTTTTACTTGCCTTAAGAGATTAAACTCTGGATTGAATCAGGGGTGGGCTCTTCTTTTTTTTTTTTTTTTTTTAAATTTTCTTTCTAAACCCTCTGTTTTCAATAGTTCTTCATTTCTTCTCGTGAAGGCTTCCCAAAAGATTTTTGCGGCATATAAAATTTCACAGGACTCCACTAGCTCATTACCTGCCACAAACTGGAACATCCTTAGTAAAAACTATCTCAAAAGGATATTAGAGACAGTTATATTAAAATAAACTCATTGGAAAACCATATTTACAATGTAGAATTCTCATGAAAACTGACTAGTTTCTTTATTGAGTTTAACTCTCTTTCCAGTCTGAGCTTGCCTCTTTGGAAGAAGTATAATCTTAATATGAAACAAATAATTTAAAAATGAAGAGTGAATGTTTTATAGACTTTTATTATCTAACTAAAATAGATTTGTATATTAACATAGACTTCTAAGGATATTGACTCAGACTCTCCCTCCCAAAACAATATCTTGTTCTAGTCAGTATGATCCAATGTGCATATGTGCAAGGAAGTCATTTACCGCATTTCTTCACAGCCTCAGTCTGCAATTGAAAGATAAAAGGCATACTCCTCTCCCCAAGGAATTCCTATTTCCCCTGGGACAATTAATATTTTTCAACAATGAAAATTCCAAAGTTCAGAAAACTATTCTTCATCCCAGCCAATTTTACTCTAAGATGTTAAAGAAAAAAAAAAAAAAAAAAGGCTTGAAGTGAAAATAAAAGCCATGTAAAGTTAACATTCAGCACTCACCTTGTGCCATGGGAATTCCATTTCTAATTGCAAAAGAAAGTGGAGGATTGAAAGACTTTTCCTACTATTTCAGGGCTAAGTCCATTTCTGCTAAAATCTTCCTGCTAATTGAAGCAAACAGCTTTTAAGGATAAATAAGTATAGGCCTGACCTAATCTATTGTGGTAAAGTGCATTAGATAGCTGTCATAGCAGCAGATGTTTAGTCTATTTAATCCTGAGTCTGGCTCAGCAGTGGGTAATGCTATCATTAATCCACTGAGTGCACACCCCTCAGATAATAATTAGGAAGGAACTTTTTTTTTAAAGTAACCATAATTATAGTGACACTCTCAATATCCCTACTTATGGAAATGAGTTTCACATTAAATTCACCGGCCTGATAACATACAGTAAAAGTCTATTTCAGCTGAACTATGTTGTTTGTTAAAGCAGCCGTGTCTGAGCTCCAGGTATTTGACATATGTCAAATTTGAGAGAGTTTCAACTGAGATTGAAAGCTAGTGTTAATTTGCCTAAAGTCTGTGTCATGAGCATGGCATAAAAAAATACATCTTTAGGCAAAAGCGAGATTTCAGGCAACATTCTAGTCCAGATTTATCTCCTATTTTTATCAGATGCCTGGTGTTGTACCTTATCCTGACTCTATGAGACACTGAGCAAGGAAGGAAGCTTCCTACTGGCTCTTATGCCAAAAAAATCCGTGAGTTAGATGTTGATTTCTGATATCCCTACTCATTTTTGATCCTGAGAAAAGTGATAAAATTTGTAATCCCCAAGATACTTCTTGAGATCCCAAAAGGAAAAAAAACCTACACATACACAGGTGTGTACACATACACACACACGCACACACTCACACATGGCTATGATAACACAATTTTCTCTATATAGATACATCTCTATTCCACATGGAAACAACTAAGAGTCACACCTTTGTCTTTTTGAGATCATAGTCATGCCATAGTAATGCATTAATCTTCTGAGTATTCAATAAATGCTAAAGATACAGAAAAAATGGAAAGTGCTCTGTTGTTCACAAAAAGAGATAAAGAGAAAAATGTAAGCAAAAACTGTGTGGCCCTTGCCTTCTCATTTTTCATCCTTTTTCTTGGTTTGTCTTACTCAGAATTATTTATTAAATATGCAGTTTTACTAAGGATTCTAGGTTTACCCTTCTAGCATCCACAAAGCAAATCACTCAAATTAACTTTGCAAACTACTAAGAAAATCTCCCTCCTTTGTTCTCATTCTTATTACTCTGAAGTTTGAAATGGCTGTCTGACTCTAACGGAAAAGGAGAAAGAGAAGGACAGAGTGATTTATTTTCCATTATTTTCACTCAAAATCCTGGCTAAAAACAGCAAATGAGGACAAAATCCTGCTACAAGTCATTGTTATGAAGGTGACTTCATTTTGATGAAAGTTGCAGATAGAATATATTAACTCTGTTTTGAACTTTAAGACATCTCTTTCTCTCATCAACTGAAGTCCCAGTGGTACACAGTTGAATGGTGCGAGATAGCAGCCATTTCAGTCCTCATTAAATTTTTGGCCACAAGCCATAGAACTAAACTTCAATAAACTGAAGCTTTGGAATTTACATTAGTTCTTTAAACAAAGGCTGTTTCCTGGACAATGAAGTTTTGAATACAATTGCTCTCCTAACTGTAGAAGGTTCACAAAGAGTTCACAGGGAGGAAATTAACTGGGTTCCTCCCACCCCAATTTATTAAAAACTTCTAAAGATGTCGAATGCTACTGTCTTTCATTTGATGAAATTTAAATCAATTAAAATTTACAAAACAGCCGCAGAATAGAATATCTTATTAGAAGAGTCAGTTCTTATAAGAAAAACAATAAAACTATAAATTGCTTATTGATCTCTGCCCTCAAGTAATTTGTAATTTTAGTCATGACAATTTAAGAGAGATGTCTCCAATCATTCTTTGATGGGATTTAAATAGTAATCTAGCCAATCTGATTCTATATCTTACCTAGGGTTCATGTTCTAGCCTCAAAGAACAATGCTATATACAAGATTTCCTACAGGAAGAACTCCCAAATACTGGGAGAGAAGTCAGTGTGTGCCTTTCCATATGTCAACATTCTCTCTCAAGATTGGAGTCCCTGGGTGGTGCGAACAGTTAACACACTTGGTTGCTAACCAAAAGGTTGGAGGTTCAAATTCACTCAGAGGCACTTTGAAGAAAGGCCTGGTGATCTACTGCTGAAAAATCAGTCATTGAACACCCTAGGGAACACATTCAACTCTAACACATACAGGGTGGTCATGAGTCAGAACTGAATTGAAGGAAACTGGTTTTTCTCTCAAGGTTACTAATCATTTATTTCAAGCACCAAAAGAACAAAACTGTATACAGATGGAGGAGATCAGTGGAGGAGAAAACTCCAATTCAGAATGGGAAAACAATCAGGCTGCTGTAAAGTCTACTTCATGAAAACAAAACAAATGTTAAACTGGTGACTGTGGCGCTTTAAGTATACGTATAACATATACACATCTTCACCATGGTAGTAAGTATAGACTTTTCTAATATCTTTTAAGACAGAGTAAAGCGTGGCCTTTCCCCACCTGCTGTCTCCTTTGTGGAGAGCATACACTTGGATGACATTACTTCATTTTGGCTTGTACTATTTCAGTACTATTTTACTATACTGAAGTGGAAGAAGCATCAGAGTTCAAGTGAGAAAATAGTAGGTTCTTGTCCCAACTCAACCATTTACTAGCCCCAAGGATTTAAATAAGCATCTAAGCATCTAAATTTTCTGAACCTCGGCTTTCTCTTCTATAAAATGTCCTAATTGGGCTATTTGAGATAACAAATGTGAAGACAACTTTACAAAACTGTCCATCACTGTCTAAATGTAGGAATAATAATGGTGATGACTACCATAATCATGTTGTTCATTGCCATTTTATGAACAAATTAGAAGATCTTTAAGAACAGGGATGGTGCTAGACCCTTCCTAGAATATACCACATAAAAAAATTAGTGAACAGCTATGAGAATGTACTAAGTAATTCAAAAACTCTTGTAATTCATTAACTAGTAAAACTGGAAGGAAGAAACCCAAGAGATCAGCGGTCTCAACTGTATCGTATAATAGATCCTAAAATTAATCTCAAAACTGACTTACTAAGTAACTCATGAAGGTTTTGGCAGAGTAGACCACACACCTCCTGAACTGGGTGCCATGTTCTTGCCTCTGCACTAGTGGACCAGACTGGGCCAGGCTGCATCCACAGCAAGGATACTGCAAGTAAATGTATGTTTGTGGTGAAGGGGGGCAGTCCCAATCTCCATGAGCAGCTGACTTATGCAGTCATATAGTTTGACAAAGAAGCTCTTTTCGTAATAGGCTGTCATTCTGAGTATTCTTTGTTTATTGGAACAGGCCACGTAAAGGACAGGCAATGAACAGTGAGCAGGTTAACTACTCATTAGACTTTTGGATTGGATTGCCAGAGAACACATGAGGTTTAGGTTTTTTCCTAAAAGGCCCTCCACTTCAAAACTCTAAGTAGGAAGCTGCATTCAAGGGATTCTACTTGGCTTGCAAGTATGAGCGAGACACAGGAATGGACAATGAACCCTATTGTCTATTAGGTATTGAGATACATTTTAGATTCCCCAACTCAGCCCTGAAAACAAAGTCTGAACAATCTTATTTCTGGTTTTTCTTAAACATTTATCCTCAAGAAGGTTGTAAAAGGCAGGCCTCTAGGAAGCCACACTATCTCTGATTCAATGAGTTATTTCTCGGAGTGTTTCAAGGACAAAAATGATGAGAGGCAGTGTCAGGAAGGAAGCCTTCATCTGGTATAGCAGAGCAGCAGGAGTTGGGAACAAGCAGTCAAACCCGGGGTTGGAAGTATAATCCATTGGCCCTTGTGCATCCCTTCAAAGCCTTCACACATATATAAGCAGCTCATCTCTCTCTCCGACCCTCAGCAATCTGGTCAAAGCCAAGAGGCAGCAGGGGAGAATGGCACATATGTTCTGCTATTAATATCTAATTAACTGACACAAGGGCTACCCAAGGAGAATAACTTCTAGATGCAGAGAAGGCAGCATAATGGTGACAGCAAATTGTGGCCCCTGACCATGGTCTCATCAGTATAGAGAATCTCTTGGCATATCCTACAAACATTTCTGAAAGGAACCTGAGGCTTTGTGGGTTGCTGAAGCTGTGATTCACAGATGTAAAGATGTGCAGGTTCTCTCTTTCAGAATTACATCCCACTCCTAAGAACCCAAAAAGAAAACCATCAGTGTCAATAGAAAAGGAGCCTCTGACCCCATGTGTCACAGCGGCGACAGTTGTCAGGGCGGCGGAGACAATAACCAATGCCACAACTCTTACAGAGAAGTGGGGCCAGGAGGGTCACTCTGAGGAGTTGAACCCCGGCTTCAGTCCCAGGAGTTTATTTTATAGTCAATACAGCAAGCAGTGAAGCAAATAACAGAACAATGGGCTTTGGGTGAGTAGCAATAAGTTTCGGGCAAGGGAGAAGGAATTCAGGTAAACAAGCCAATCAGTAACAGGACAATAGGTTTGGGAAAACAAGTCGTGCCTAATCTCTTTCTCATCGCTGACAAGTCTCCAACATGTCGTATACAGCATAGAGGCCTGTGGCGGCTGCAGTTGTCAGTAGTGCAGCCATGTTTAAATGGCATATATCCCCACACCCATGTGATCTGTTGCTCGCTATTCATCTCCTGGCTCCACAGCAGTATTTGACCCTAAAAATGGCCTGGAATTCTTGGTGCTTTTGTCCAAGCATTCTTGCTAAATTCCTGCTTAGATCAGAGTAGTAAAAGGAAGTAGAATTGACAGATGCAAAATTTAGGCAAATCCATGAATCCTGATTGCTGTGGATTAATATGCCTGATTGACTTTTTGAGTTTTTCCTCAGATGCTTTCTCAGTAAGTTAGTGCATTATGCAGAACAGAAAGCAGCTGATACTGTGGGTCAGGGGTCACAGCAAAGTGAAGGAGTGAGTTGGGAGGAAATAAGGATAGCTTAGCCCACTCACATGCCTCTTACGTACTGGAAATACTATCTTCTGAAACCAAGGGTCAGACTCTTACTCAGTGATGCTGCGAAACTTTTCCTAAGCCTTTTTAAAGATGCCCAATTTACTTGAGTTCATACATTTTCAGATCATGCTTTAGCAGCTTAAAGGAGACCCAGAGCCACCACCGGGCCATATTCAGTTGTTACATGACTTCTGTTGAGAGCCAACCCCATTCTGATTAATTTTACTGGGTACATTCTGGAAGCAAATGGACTAACCAAGATTGCCAAGCAGCAACACTGGCTGTGTTCTTAAAATTTATATTAAATTTTACCAGTTCCTACTCTGAAAGGGAATAATTCTTTTGTTTCCTACCAACTCAGGACCTTTCCTATTACATTAGTTATCACACATAAGAGAAAATCTCATCGAGTTCTGCCTTTCTATTTAACAGGGAAGGGTGAGGATGCATTATTTAATTAATACAACAAACATTTATAATACAACTACAATGTGCCTAGGCAACACAGTGGAGGGAGCATTTATGAAATATTCTGCTTCCTTCAGGAGCTGCTGTTGTAGATGGGAAGAGGACACACCAACAGTTTCATGTGAAGAGCGAGACAAGCTCAGGCTGTGCGAGAGGAGAGGTCATTACCCATGCTGCCCATCCATGTTTTAGGGATAATGGGGAGATACTAGACTGCACTGTGATCTTTTAAGGTAAACTTTCCTAAGGCCAAGTTTCTTTCACATGGTCTGTCTGGTCGGCTGAATAATGGCCCTCCAAAAGATATCAATGCCTTAATCTCTGGAACCAGTGACTATTACACTCTATAGTAAGGAAGTCTTTGCAGATGTGATAAAATGAAGGATCTTGAGATGTGGATATTATCCTGGGTTATCCAGGTAGGCCTTAAATGCAATCACATGTACCCTGATAAGGAGGCAAAGGGAGATTTTATACACAGGCACACAGAGGAGAAGGCAATGTGACTATGGAGGCAGAGAATGGAGTGAAATGGCTGCAAGTCAAGGAACAGCTGGTAGCCACCAGAAACTGGAAGAGGCAAGGAACAGATTTTCCTTTAGAGCCTCCAAGGGAACTCGGTTCTGCTGACACCTTGATTTCAGCCCAGTGATTCTGATTTTGGATGTCTCGACTCCAGAAGTGTGAGAGAATAAATTCCTGTTGTTTTAAGCCACCCAGCTTGTAGTAATTTGTTACAGCAGTCATAGGAAACTAATACACTATCTGGGACCATTAGAGTTATAACTGGCTATAAATTAAGTTTAGAAAGCTAAGAGTCTTAGCTACTACTTTGTAAATTCCAGAGAGAGGAAGAATAAAGAAAATTATTTTTTTATCTACATAATATAGATGTTTTCACATCATATAAATAATAGAGTTTTTGAATGATTTCTTTAGAAAGTAGAGTGAAAAGCAGGGTAGCTGCTGTTTAAATGGACATGACGAAATGGAACTATGGCCTTTCAACAGTTCTTTCTAAAACGAGAGTGATATTTTTCATTAGTTTCTTTCATATCTATGATGAGTAAGCAAGGAGCTTTGTAATTTTTAAAGGATATTTTACCTTAATAAAAATATGAAAGGTGGTGGAAGAATTAGCCAAATATAAGCCCTTTTTATTCTTGTTATCCTTATTCTAATAAGAAGTTTAAAGACTTCCATAGAAAACAAAAATTTTGAAATGTTACTAGGATAAAAATTCAATGTAAGACTCTGTTTATAACCCATAATTTTGATCTTTCAAGTGAGAGACCTATAAATAGTCTTCAGAGCAACATTTAGAGTTCCTTGACCTTGGATGCACATTAGAATCACCTGGGAGCTTGCAAAAAATGTGCTCAAGTCGCACCTCAGACTGATGAGTATTTTTTAAAGCTCCTCAAGTGATGCCAATGCACAGCCAGGGTTGAAATACACTAGTTTACTTTCTTATGATTTGATTGATATCTTATTTTTATGTATGGTTTCATGTTTTTTCAATACTTTCTCAAAAATTTCCTATTTCATACCTGCCTTTATATACTCATAATTTTATTCTCTATTCTATTCTATCCTCTAGTCTTCTGGTTGAGCCACTTTTCAATTTTACATTGTAGCCCTTTATCTAGGGCTGTGTATTCTCTCTTTATTCCAAAATTTTCCCTCTCTGATTTACCCATACTACTCCATTTATATTGACCTACAAATTATTCCCAAACAAACACTACTGCAAGGCACACAGTAAAAAAAAAAAAAAAAAGTGACAATTTCTGAAGAGGAATTGGTTCCATAAATTTCAAGATGACATTAATGGCGGGGTTGTCTTACCGAATAATAGACTATTGATAAACAAGTTGGCTTATATGGAATTTCCATTTCAGAAATGTTAGCCATATTGATTCCAACTATAAACTCTGATCCTAGCCTGAACCCAATGTAGCAATATGTGGCTAAATTTCGGACAAATGAGGAATTTTGATAAAAACAGAGGGGAAGACTACTCAGCAGTTCTGCTGATGTTGTGGCTCAGAATCATTTGGTTGGTATAACAACTCTCCACTTACATGTGACTTTGTTTTCCTAAGACTAGAAAAGACAGTGAAGTCAGCTGGCATTCATCAAATGTGGTAGTGGTATTGGGTTTGCCACTGCAGCTGGCTTTGTCACTATAGCTCTGTGATGAGCAGATCCATAAAAGTAGATTTTTCTGCAAAAGAAATAAACTCTGGATTCATTTGGGTGGCTCTAGGACAGTTAAAACAATGACCATATCTGAAATACTAATTCTCTTACTACAGATTCCTCTATGGGAAAGGAGCCATTGCAATTTAATCTCCTATCTTAAAATGACATTAATTTCAAGTTTAAACCAAAGTTATATAAACAAATGAATGACTTTGGCATAAAGGTATACCTTAATCTTTCTAAAACATGGAGCTCAGTTGTAGCTGCTAGTTTGCATACAAGCAGTCTAACAAGTGCTCATATCACAAGCATTGGAGTCCAGACTGCATCCAATATTCAGAGCACAGGCATTGGAGCTGCTCAACAGACCTAAGATATGTGAGACATGTGAGCCCAGGCAAGCTGTTTAATCAGTCTAACCCTCAGTTTCCTTATCTTTAAAATGGAGATAATAACATCTACATTATAGAGTTGTTGGGAGGCAATGCTAGAACACACATACATGCACACACACACATGGTCATAGCATTTAAGATAGTATCTGGTTTATAAGTGCAGGTTGTTTTTGTTGTTAGGTGCCGTCAAGTCAATTCTGACTCATAGTGATCCTATGTATAAAAGAACAAAGTGTTGCCAGGTCCTGCACCATCCTTGTAATAGTAAGTATGTTTGAGCCCATTGTTGCAGCCACTGTGTCAATCTATATTGTTGAGGGTCTTCTTCGTTTTTGCTGACCCTCTACATTACCAAGCATGATGTGTTTCTTCAGTGATTCATTCCTCCTGACAACATGCCAAAGTAAGCAAGACAAAGTCTCCCTATCCTAGCTTCTAAGGAGCATTCTGGTTGTACTTCCTCCAAGATAGATTTGTTCATTCTACCGGCAGTCCATGGTATATTCAATATTCTTTGCCAATACCATGATTCAAATGTGTTGATTCTTCTTTGGTATTCCTTTTTCTTTGTCCAGTTTTCATACACATATGTGGCAATTGAAAATACCATGGCTTGGGTAAGGCACACCTTAGTCATTAAAGTGATATCTTTGCTTTCTAACACTTTAAAGGGGTCTTTTGCAGCAGATCTGTCCAGTGCAATACATCATTTGATTTCCTGACTGTTACTTCCATGAGTGTTGACTGCTGTCTTAGGCTGGGTTCTCAAGAGAAGCAAAACCAGTAAAGCATATAAATGTATATGTAGAGAGATTTATATTAAGGAAATGACTCATGTGGTTGTAGAGGCACGAACATGAATCAGGCTGGAGGCTTCTCCTGATTCACGTAGCCACAGGGGCCGGCAAATCCAAGATCGGCAAGTCAGACAGCAGGGCTCTGACTCACAGGCTGTGAAGACCAATGAATCCTAAGATCAGCAGGTACGACAACAGTTAAGCTGCTAGCTCAAGTCCCAAGAACTGGAGGTCAGATAAACAGGAGCCAGCTACAGGATCCAGTGCAAGCAAAAGCCCGTGAGCCTTGCCAGAGAGTCCACTTATATTTGATTCAGGCCACACCCCCAAGGAAATGCCCTTTCAATTGATTGGCTAGCAGATCTCATCATGGAAGTGATTCATTGTATCAGATCTCATCATGGAAGTGATCACATCATCATACGACTGCCAAACCACATCATAACTGCCAAACCAGTGAGAATCATGGCCCAGTCAAGTTGACACACAACCTTAATGATCACAATTGTTAACCTAATTAAAATGAAATTCTTGACAACTTCAAATAAGTGCTCAGGCACACACAAAAGATGTCTCTTATAATGTAAAACCACATATAGCTACATATACGCACACCAAATGAGAGAGAGTCATACAAGGGGGAAAAAAGCCAATTTATTTCCATGTCTCTTCTTTCTAGAAATGAGATAATAGGGTATGAGAGGATGGAGGTATGTGTGACAACAGCAACAAAGCCCTTACCAGAAGCACCATAGTCCTTTCATCTTCTTCAAGAAATAATACTTTTGGAGATGGGTCAGATGAGGAGGAAACAGCTTTCACCATTTAGGCCAGTGATATTATAGACCATTAATTCAATTTGAGGATCACGAAATCTTTTATTAGGGATTAGTTTGGCTCAGCTCTCTTATTAATAATGATTATGTTTTTTTCATATATCAGCTAAATCAACCCCAATTCACATTTTTTTTTATTTTCCAAATGATCCAACTTCTCTGGTGATATCAATAAAATTTACCACTGTGTGCAAAGTTCCTCCTCTCCCTTGATTTTGAGCTGTATTAGCCTATAAATCACACTTTTAATATATTAATCAGTTCAGTCATACAAAGTATTCACTCAGATCACAATTGAATTTAAAAAAAAAATTAAAAAAGAAAAATATCTATAAAATCTCAAAATATTTGAAGATTAAACAACACACTTCTAAGTAACACATGGGTTATAGAAGTAGTCTCAAGAGAAATTAAAAGGTATTTTGAATTAAATGAAAATACAACTTAACAAAATTTGTAGGATACAGCAAAAGTAGTGCTTGGAGAGAAATTTATAGCATTGAATGCATACATAAGAAAAGAGAAATATAAAATCAATTATCTAAGCCTCCACCTTAGGAAACTCAAAAAAGAACAAATTAAACAAAAAGTAAGAAGAAGAGAAATAATAAAAATTAGAGTAGAATTCAATGAAATTAAAAATAAAAAATTTATAGAGGAAAATTATTGAAACCACAAATTGGTTCTTTGAAAAGATCAATAAAATTGACAAACTTCTAGCTATGTTAAACAACAAAAGAGAGAGAGAACAAACAAATTACTAATATTATAAATGACTGAAGGATGATCACAAATAATCACATGGACATTAAAAAGGATAGTAAAGGAATACTATGAACAACTCTGTCCACAAATTTGATGATTTAGATGAAATCAACCAATTCCTTGAAAGACAAAACCTACCAAAACTCATACAAGAAAAAATAGATCATCTGAATAGGCCTATGTCTATTAAAGAAAATGAATCAATAATTAACAGCCTTCTAAAACAGAAAGCACTTGGCCCAGATGGTTTCACTGGTGAATTCTACCAAACATTTCAAGAAGAATTAATACCAATATTTCTCAAATTGTTCCAAAAAATAGAGAAGAGAACCCTTCCCTACTCATCCTAGGAGGCCAGCATTACCCTAATACCCAAACCAGACAAAGACAATACTAGGAAGAAAAATCATAGACCAATATCTCTCATGAACATAGATGCAAAGATCCTCAGCAAAATATTAGCAGATCAAATCCAACAATGTACAAAAGGAATTAAAGATCACAACCAAGTGGGATTTATCCCAGGTATGCAACATTCACAAATCAACTAATGTGATTTATCATATCAACAGACTAAAGATGAAAAATCATGTGTTCATATCAATAGAAGCCATAAAAGCATTTGACACAATCCTAATTCATTCATGATAAAAACTCTTAGCAAACTAGCAATACAGGGGAACATATTTAACTTGGTAAAGAACATATACAAAAAACCTATAGCTAACATCATACTTAATGGTGAGAAACCGGATGCTCTCCTCCTAATGTAATCCAGTGAGGGTGGGTCCTGCCTGATGCAACCCTTTGAGTCAATTGAGAGATACTAGGCCTTTGAGAAAGAGAAGGGGAATTTATTGCAAACCAGTTAAGCAAGGAGCTTGGAGACTAAGTCTCAAATCAAGCTCCCTGAGGTTGGGGATTCTAGAGCAGTTACAGGTTTTGAGATCAGGAACTTATGCATAATTCATGAAGTTTCTGGGAATAAGTGGGTAATTTCAGAAACTAATTAACATGTATGAAAGTGTAGTGGGGGTGCAAAATGGTGGCTAGGGGCATTTTGTTTTGGGTGAAGATGCAAGAAGTTTATCTAAGGAAAGCTTTGCAGCTTATTGCTCATGTCTGAATGAAGGGGGTGGTAGTTGAAGTGGCCTTGAAAAGAGAAGCAGTGATATGACCTTGAGCTGCTACACAGGATGCCTTATCGTGAACTCACGGTTGAGGTATGATGGGAGGAGGACGAACAGTTTAACCCTGTCGGTTACGCTAAGATCAGAAAAAGACAAACATATCTCCTCTCATATGAATCAATAATTAATAACATTACTGACTATTCAATATCTTCCTGGAAGTTCTTATTAATCAATAATTAATAATCATTATGGATTATTCAACATCATCCTGTTCAACATCCTACTGGAAGTCCTAGCTAACAAAACTAGACAACAAAAGGAAATAAAAGGTTTGCAGATTGGGAAGGAAGAAATAAAACTGCCCTTTTTCTCAGATGCTATGATTGTTTATGTAGAAAATCCTAGAGAATGGGGAAAAAAAAACAACTCCTAAACTTAAAAAAATGATTATAGCAATGTTACTATAAAAGTTAATTGCTTTCCTATATTCCAGTAATGAACAATTGGAATTGAAGTTTAAAACACAACATCATTTACATTACCATCCCCCCAAAAGGAAATGCTTAGGTATAAATTTAATAAATATATCTACAAAACACTGATGAAAGACAACAAAAAAGATATAAATAAATGGAGAGATTTTCCATGTTCATGGGTGGGAAGACTTAACATTATTAAAATGTCAATTCTTTCCAATTTGATCTATAGAGTCAATGCAATCCCAATGAAAATATCAGCAAGTTATTTTGTAGATACTGACGAACTGATTCTAAAGTTTATACGGAAAGCAAAAGAACCAAAATAGTCAACACAAAGTTGAAAAAGAACTGAATTGGAGGACTGAATTACCTGACTTCAAAAGTTAATATAAAGTGCTCAAGACAATGTAGTACTGGTGAGAAATCAATGCAACAGAAGAGAGGGTTCAAAAACAAACCCACACAAATATAATCAACTGATCTTTGACAAAGGACCAATGGGAACTCAATGGAGAAAGGATAGTCTTTTCAACAAACAGTGATTGAACAATGAAACATTCACACACCAAAAAAAAAAAAAAAAAGAATCTAGAAATTTAGTTTATATCTTTCACAAAAATTAGCACAAGATGGATCATAGACCTAAATATAAGATTCAAAACTATACAACCTCTAGAAGATAACAGAGGAGAAAATCTAGGTGAACTTGAGTTTGACAATGACTTTTCAGATATAATACCAAAAGCACTATTCATAAAATAAAATATTGGTAAGTTGGACATCATTAAAATTAAAAACTTCTGCTCTTCAAAGGACACTGTTAAAAGAAGAAAAAGACAAGTCACAGACTGGGAGAAAATATTTGCAGAACATATATCCAATAAACTACTTATATCCAAAATATACCAAGAACTCTTAAAATGCAACAATAAGAAAACAAACAACCCAATTACAAAATGGGCAAAAGATCTAAACAGACACCTTGCCAAAGAAAATATACAGATGGAAAATAACCATATCATAAATGTCCAGCATCATATGTCATTAGGAAATTACAAATCAAAATGACAAGGAGATACCACTACACACCTATTAGAATGGCTAAAATCGAAAACATTGCCTACATCCAGTGCTGGGAGGATACAGAGCTACAAAAATTTCATTCATTGCTGGTGGGAATGTAAAATGGCACAGCAACTTTTGAGGGTACTCTGGCAGTTTCTTACAAAGCTAAATACAGGATTACCGTGTTGTTGTTGTTGTTAGGTGCCATGGAGTTGGTTCCAACTCATAGCAACCCTATGTACAACAGAATGAAACACTGTGTGGTCTTGCACAATCCTCACAATTGTTGTTATACTTGAGCCCATTGTTGCAGCCATTGTGTCAACCCATCTTGTTGAGGGTCTTCCTCTTTTTCACTGACCCTCTACTTTACCAAGCATGATGTCCTTCTCCAGAGACTGATTCCTCCTGAAAACATGTCCAAAATATGTAAGACATAGTCTCACCATCCTCTCTTCTAAGGAGCACTCTGGCTGTATTTCTTCCAAGACAGATTTGTTCATTCTGGCAGTCCACGGTATATTCAATACCCTTTGCCAACACCATAATTCAAAGGCATCAATTCTTTTTCGATCTTCCTTATTCATTGTCCAGCTTTCATATCCATATGAGGGGACTGAAAACATCATGGCTTGGGTCAGGTGCACCTTAGTCCTTAAAGTGACATCTTTGCTTTTTAACACTTTAAAGAGTTTTTTTGCATCAGATTTGCCCAGTGTAATGCATCATTTGATTTCTCGACTGCTCTTTCCATGGGTGCTGATTGTGGATACAAGTAAAATGAAATCCTTGACAACTTCAATATTTTCTCCATTTATCATGATGTTGGTTATTGGTCCAGTTGTGAGGATTTTTGTTTTCTCTATGTTGAAGTGTAATCCATACCGAAGGCTGTGGTCTTTAATCTTCATCAGTAAGTGCTTCAAGTCCTCTTCACTTTCAGCAAGCAAGGTTGTGTCATCTGCATATCACATGTTTTTAATGAGTCTTCCTCTAATCCTGATGCCACGTTCTTCATATAATCTAGTTTCTCGGATTATTTGCTTAGCATACAGATTGAACAGGTATGGTTAAAGAATAAAACTGATGCACACCTTTCCTGACTTTAAGCCATGCAGTGTCCCCATGATCTGTTTTAACAATTGCTTCTCGGTCTATGTACAGGCTCCTCATGAGCACAGTTAAGTGTTCTGGAATTCCTATTCTTTGCAATGTTATCCATAATTTTTTATGATCCACACAGTCGAATGCCTTTGCATAGTCAATAAAACACAGGTAAACATCTTTCTGGTTTTCTCTGCTTTCATCCAGGATCTGTCTGACATCAGCAGTGATATCTCTCGTTCCATGTCCTCTTCTGAATCCAGCTTGAATTTCTGGTAGTTCCCTGTCGATATACTGCTGCAACTGCTTTTGAATGATCTTTAGCAGAATTTTACTTGTGTGTGATATTAATGATACAGTTTGATAATTTCCACATTTGGCTGGATCACCTTTCTTTGGAATGGGCATAAATATAGATCTCTTCCAGTTGGTTGGCCAGGCAGCTGTCTTCCAAATTTCTTGGCATAGATGAGTAAGCACTTCCAGCGCTGCATCCATTTGATGAAACATCTCAATCAGTATTCCATCAATTCCTGAAGCCTTGTTTTTCACCAATGCCTTCGGTGCAGCTTGGACTTCTTCCTTCAGTACCATCGGTTCCTAATTATATGCTACCTCCTGAAATGGTTGAAGGTCAACCAGTTCTTTTTGTACAGTGACTCTGTGTATTTCTTCCATCTTCTTTTGATGTTTCCTGCATCATTTAATATTTTCCCCATAGAATCCTTCAGTACTGCAACTCGAGGCTTGATTTTTTTCTTCAGTTCTTTCAGCTTGAGAAATGCCGAGTGTGTTCTTCCTTTTTGGTTTTCTGTCTCCAGTTCTTTGCACATGTCATTATAATACTTTACTTTGCCTTATTGAGCCGCGCATTGAAATCATCTGTTCAGTTCTTCTACTTCATCATCTCTTCCTTTTGCTTTAGCTACACAACGTCCAAGAGTAAGTTTCAGAGTTTCTTGTTACATCCATTTTGGTCCTTTCTTTCTTTTTTGTCTTTTTAATGACCTCTTGCTTTGTATGATGTCCTTGATGTCATTCCACAACTCGTGTGGTCTTTGGTCATTAGTGTTCAATGCATCAAATCTATTCTTGAAATGATCTCTAAATTCAGGTGGGCTATACTCTAGGTCGCACTTTGGTTCTGGTGGACTTGTTCTAATTTTCTTCAGCTTCTACTTGAACTTGCATAGGAGCAATTGATGGCCTGTTCCGCAGTCGGCCCCTGGCCTTGTTCTGACTGTTAAAGAAAGTGTAAGAGGCTTTAAAAATTCAAAAAGCTTCTAAAAATATATGTATGTGTATATTCAGCTTAACCTACTTAAGGGAAGAGGGAAAGTTGTATTTAGATACTGTATTTTAAAAACTTATGGCACATAACATTTAACAAAAGACTTTGTTTTCAGGATACAATTTGATAAATATTTTCATTTATATTAAGAAATAAGAGTTCATTTTCTCTGAATTTGACTGAAACATGCTGGTTGGCAAGTGGCAGCTGGCATCTAAAACAAATAATACTACAAGAACACCTGGTTTTCCTTGTTTAACCAAAATTTTTATCAAGAGAGATGGCTCATCAACAATCAAATATAAGATATGGAATCTTTTAAAAGCAAGTTAGCTGTTAAATTGCAATAGTAAAATAATCTACCCTAAAGAAAATAAAACTAATTAATTGTCAAGCTAACGTAAACTAAGAACACATTCATGCTCAAATTTTTGCTAAAATCATTAATCCAATCCTGTTTCTCAATTTAAGCCGTATTATAGTCTTAAAACTCTTACTGGCCTACAAAATTAATGCACATGTAATCTGAGTAGGGAAGGGATGGAAAAAAGACTGACAATGTCAAAAGAAGCTGGAAATTATGACTTTAAACCATCAAAACCAAATTTGGCATTTCAAAACATATGAAAAGGCTATTTAATCTTAAATATTGCAGATTAACATCTGTAGTCAATATGTGAATTCACGTCAAGTGAACCTTCAGATGTCACATGTTGAGCTGTACTTGCTCTTGCTCCAATTGGTCACACACTTCAATGGGCTTTCTGCCCAGAACCTGGCCACTGACTTACGCATGAATTTCTCAGTTCACTATGTGAAATCCCTCCTGTTCCAAAGACAAAAAAAAGGTGGCTAGGGTCATTATAGACAATGTATTTCAGAGATAATGAGACTTTAATGACATTTACTTAGGAACAAATCGGTCATAGAGAAATAATTCTGCAGATATAAAATGTAAATAGTTAACATACATTTGTCAGGAACAGCATCATTCTTCACTACTCGATGTCTACATTGTGCATTGTATTGAAAGTCAGATATATAAAATAAAAGACTTAGACTAAACAATAACCATTTATGCCTGCTCTGCTCCATGTAAAAAAAAAAGAGGTCTTAGAAAATGATATTCTAGACTTAGGAGGAGGGGCAAGATGGCGCTCTAGGCAGAAACACCACGCCGTCCCTCCACAGCAAAGATCCGAAAAACTAAGCCTAACAGAGAATCAACAATCCTGAAACCCTAGAACACCAAATGAAGAGATAAAGAACTCAGCCAAACACCAAACGGAGTGAGAATACTAAAAGAGAACGGAAAGCGAGGAGAGACTCAGGCAGAGATTCCTTACCAGTTAACGCATCGCGGATCCACCATCTTGGATTCCTATCGGAGACCAGCAAACGGGAGAGCAGCCTTGCAGAGCATCTGGTCGGAGACAGAACGACCGGTAAACTGCGGTGCGCGCTCTCCCACCACCCACCCCTCTCCGCCTCAGCTGGGGATCCCCTGCTTTCCGTGGCCAGGGTCCCTGGGCTGGGGGGCGCCGGTGCTTGGATTCCGCGCGCCCGGGCTGGAGGCTTTCTGGGAGCCGTTTGCTGGCACCTAGCGAAACTTTTTCTGCCGCCTCCCCCTCCTTTTGCCTGGGTGCCTGGTTCCGAGTGCTGTCTCTGCTCTCTCCTGCGGGGCTGTAGGGCTGGGTGCGGGCGGGTGGCTGTTTCTAGGTCTGGGCTCCCGCGTGGGTGGGATCCCGGGGCCTTTGTTTGGTTGCCCCTCTGCTTTCCGTGGCCGGAGTCCCTGAGCTGGGGGGCGCCGGTGCTTGGATTCCGCGCGCCCGGGCTGGAGGCTTTCTGGGAGCCGTTTGCTGGCACCTAGTGAACCTTTTTCTGCCGCCTCCCCCTCCTTTTGCCTCGGTGCCTGGTTCCGAGTGCTGTCTCTGCTCTCTCCTGCGGGGCTGTAGGGCTGTGTGCGGGCGTGTGGCTGTTTCTAGGTCTGGGCTCCCGCGTGGGTGGCATCCCGGGGCCTTTGTTCGTTCGCCCCTCTGCTTTCCGTGGCCGGAGTCCCTGAGCTGGGGGGCGCCGGTGCTTGGATTCCGTGCGCCCGGGCTGGGGGCTTTCTGGGAGCCGTTTGCTGGCCGCTAGCGAGCCTTTTTCTGCCGCCTCCCCCTCCTTTTGCCTGGGTGCCTGGTTCCGAGTGCCGTCTCTGCTCTCTCCTGCGGGGCTGTAGGGCTGCGTTCGGGCGTGTGGCTGTTTCCAGGTCTGGGCTCCCACACGGGTGGGATCCTGGGGCTTTGTTCGTTGGCCCCTCTGCTTCCCATGGCCACGGTCACTTAACCCCGAGACTACCGGCTTCTTGGAATTCGCGCCCCTGAGTGGGGGCTCTCTGGGTCCCATTTGTAGGCACTGACTGCTGGTGTTGCCCTTTTTTTTTTTTTTTTCTCTCAATTCTATTTTTCTTCCTTTTTTGATTAGTTTTGTCATCTTTTACCTCTTTTTCTCTTTTGTCTTTCTTCATTGCTTAATTTCTTGTCTCTCTATCTCTTCCTTCTCTTTCTGATCCCTGAATACCAGGCGATGTATGCCTCTGTACCTTCTGGCCAGGCTGAGCTGTGAAAATTGAGACCGACTCCCCCAGACCTCATAGCTGCATCGGTGGGATCCCTGGGAACTTTGCAGTTCTTTAACTTTTCTGATTTTTATTTGGTCATTCTTTCCTTTTCTTTCTCTTCCCCCTTCTGGTTTCCTCCATCCCATAGTCTCTCATCTGTACATTCCAACGACAAGCTCCCCTAGCATTCTTTTATGTTTGTACGCTTTTTGCTCCTCCTCCTCTCTCCTCTCTCCCATATCCAGCTTAGCTTCACACATAACCATCTTCCCGCTGCACCCTACCTACCTGCACCGTGCACTAGACATCACATCACCAAGCGGTGCAGGCACGCCCTATTGGAACCTGCCCAGCACTGACTACCAACCGTCCTGGTGGCTGCGGTGAGTGCCACAAGCAACCCATCCCAGTGGCTCCTCCTCAACTAGATCTGCCCAGCTGTACCACAAGAACGAAAAAAAAAAAAAATCTACAATCAATAAACGAGAGAAATATCTACTGAATGCCCCGAAAACAGCAAACAATATCAAAACATTTACAAAAACAAGACAAGATGGCTCCAATAGGCGTCCAAATTAAAACACCAGATAACTCTCCTGTGGAAGAAAATGAACTAGAAGTACCTGATACGGAACTCAAATCACTAATACTCGGAATTTTCCAAGAACTGAGGCAAAAAGCTGACAAACATGAGGAAAAAATAGACAAATTTATGGAAAATACAGACAAAAAATTGGAAGAATTCAGGAAGATGATGCAAGAACAAAATGCCAAAATAAATCTACAACTCGAAATTATACAAAAACAACAATTAGAAATCCAAAAGATAAACAACAAGATTTCAGAAATGGACGGTGTCATAGAAGGGCTGAGAAGTAGATTTGAAACCATGGAAGACAGGATCAGTGGAACTGAAGACAAACACTTGGATACAACTCTGTTTCAGGAAAACTCAGAAAAAAGAACAAAGAAAAATGAAGAGACCCTGAGAGTTATGTGGGACACAATTAAAAGCAAAAACTTACGAGTGATTGGCATACCAGAACAGGGGGAGAAAACAGAAAACACAGAGAGGATCATTGAGGAACTGCTGAAAGAAAACTTTCCCAATATCATGAAAGATGAAAAGCTGGCCATCTAAGAAGCTCAACGAACCCCATATAGAAGAGACCCCAAAAGAAAATCACCAAGACGTATCATATTCACACTCGCTAAAACTAAAGACAAACAAAGAATCCTGAGAGCAGCTCGTGAAAAACAAGAAGTCACATACAGAGGAGAAACAATAAGACTAAGCTCAGATTATTCAGCAGAAACCATGCAGGCAAGAAGGCAATGGGATGACATATATAAAATCTTGAAAGAAAAAAATTGTCAGCCAAGAATAATATATCCTGCAAAACTCTCATTCAGATTTGATGGTGAAATTAGGTCATTTCCAGATAAACAGAAACTAAAGGAATATGCAAAAGTCAAACCAAACTTACAAGAATTATTAAAGGGAGTTCTTCGATCTGAGGACAAACAGCTTAAGCCCTCAGGCAGGACCTAGGACCTAGGACGCAGGTTAACATGAACCAGATACCATTCTAGGAACTGAACTACAGACGACTTACCAAAAACAAAAGATATACAACAGAGAATCAGAGAAATCAATTAAAGGATGACAACAACATCAAAACAATGAAAGAGGGAATAAACGGCATAGGTATAGAACCTTCTAAAGGAGAAGAAGGCAAGGCGATACCAAGTAATGGTAGACTGCTTCAAAATTATAAAGATAAGGGTAAAATTCATGGTAACCACAAAAAAAGTTAACAAACCAACTCATAAAAATAAAGACGATAAACATAAAGTCTCAACAAAAACAAAACCTACAAAAACAAAACAAATGAACACAAAATCCACAAACAAAAGGAACTCAGCACAAGAGAGTAAGAAGAACAAAGAAAACTTCAGCATCACAAAAAAAAGCACTACAAAATGACAGCAACAAACTCACATCTATCAATAATTACACTGAACGTAAATGGACTCAATGCACCCATAAAGCGACGGAGAGTGGCAGAATGGATAAGAATACAGGATCCATCTATTTGCTGTCTACAAGAGACATATCTTAGAAACAAAGATGTGAATTTATTAAAAATCAAAGGTAGGAAAAAAATATATCAAGCTAACAACTATCAAAAAAGAGCAGGAGTGGCAATTCTAATCTCAGATAAAATAGACTTTAAAACAAAATCTACCATAAAAGACAAAGAAGGACACTATATAATGATTAAGGGGATGATCCATCATGAAGACATAACCATAATAAATATCTATGCACCCAATGACAGGGCTCCAAAATACATAAAAAAAACTCTAACACCACTGAAAAGAGAAATTGACAGTTCCACAATAATAGTAGGAGACTTCAACACACCACTCTCAGTAAAGGACATAACAACTAAAAAGAAACTCAGCAAAGATACAGACGACCTAAAGGACACAATCAGCCAACTGGACCTCATAGACATATATAGAACAATCCATCCAACCGCTGCAAAGTACACATTCTTTTCCAATGCACATGGAACGTTCTCCAGAATAGACCACATCTTAGGCCACAGAGCAATCCTCAACAAGATCCAGAATGCTGAGATAATTCACAGTATCTTCTCTGACCACAATGCCATCAAGGTAGAAATTAACACTAGAAAGAGCAAGGAAAAAAAATCAAACACATGGAAACTGAATAATAATCTGCTTACACATCAATGGGTAATAGAAGAAATCAGAGATGGAATTAAAAAATTCCTAGAATCAAATGAAAATGAAAACACATCATACCAAAACCTTTGGGACACAGCAAAGGCAGTCCTCAGAGGACAATTTATAGCAATAGATGCACATATCAAAAAAGAAGAAAGGGACAAAATCAAAACATTAACTACAAAAATCAAACAAATAGAAAGAGAACAACAAAAAAAGCCTACAACCACCGGAAGAAAGGAAATAGTAAAGATCAGAGAATAAATAAATGAAATAGAGAACAAAAAACAATAGAAAGAATCAACAAAACCAAAAGTTGGTTCTTTGACAGAATCAACAAAATCGACAAACCACTGGCCAGACTGACAAAAGAAAAACAGCAGAGGGCACAAATAACCCAAATAAGAAATGAAATGGGGGACATTACAACAGACCCAACTGAAATAAGAAGGATTATAACAGAATATTATGAAATACTATACTCCAACAAATTTGAAAACCTAGAGGAAATGGATAAATTTCTAGAAACATACGGCCTACCCAAACTACAACAAAGTGATATTGAAAATCTGAACAGACCCATAACAAGAGAAGAGATTGAAAAGGTAATAAAAAAACTGCCAACCAAAAAAAGCCCTGGCCCAGATGGCTTCACTGGAGAATTCTACAAAACATTTACAGAAGAGATCGTACCAGTTCTACTCAAGTTATTTCAGAGCATAGAAGAGGAAGCAACACTTCCAAATTCATTCTATGAAGCCAGCATAACGCTGATACCAAAACCAGGCAAAGACATCACAAAAAAAGAAAATTACAGACCAATATCTCTCATGAATATAGATGCAAAAATTCTGAACAAAATTCTAGCCAATAGAATTCAGTATCATATCAAAAAAATAATACACCACGACCAAGTAGGATTCATACTAGGTATGCAAGGATGGTTTAACATTAGAAAATCCATCAACGTAATCCACCACATAAATAAAAGGAAAGAAAAAAATCACATGATTATCTCAATTGATGCAGAAAAGGCATTTGACAAAGTCCAACACCCATTCCTGATAAAAGCTCTCAATAAAATAGGTATAGAAGGGAAATTTCTCAACATAATAAAGGGCATCTATGCAAAACCAACAGCCAACATCATTCTTAATGGAGAAAGGCTGAAAACATTCCCCCTGAAAACAGGAACAAGACAAGGATGCCCTTTATCACCACTCCTATTTAACATTGTGCTGGAAGTTCTAGCTAGAGCAGTAAGGCAAGAAAAAGAAATAAAGGGCATCCAAATTGGTAATGAAGAAGTTAAACTCTCCCTGTTTGCAGATGATATGATACTATACATAGAAAACCCTAAAGACTCCACGAGAAATTTACTGGAAGTAATAGAAAGATTCAGCAGAGTAGCAGGATACAAGATAAACATTCAAAAATCAGTTGGATTCCTATACACCGGTAAAGAGAACGATGAAAAGGAGATCAGGAAATCAATACCATTTTCAATAGCCCCTAAAAAGATAAAATACTTAGGAATAAATCTGACCAGGAATATAAAAGACCTATACAAAGAAAACTACAAAACACTGCTGGATGAAACCCAAAGGGATCTACATAAATGGAAAAACATACCATGCTCATGGATAGGCAGACTCAACATTGTGAAAATGGCAATTCTACCTAAAGCAATCTACAAATACAATGCAATTCCGATACAAATACCAACAACATTCTTCAAAGAGATGGAAAAACTAATTATTAACTTTATATGGAAAGGGAAGAAACCCCGAATAAGTAAAGCACTACTGAAGAAGAAGAATAAAGTTGGAGGACTCACACTACCTGACTTGAGAACCTACTATACAGCTACAGTACTCAAAACAGCCTGGTACTGGTACAACAACAGAGACATTGACCAATGGAACACAATTGAGAACTCAGATGTAAATCCATCCACCTACGGTCACCTGATTTTTGACAAGGGCCCAAAATACATCAAATGGGGAAAAGACAGTCTTTTTAACAAATGGTGCTGGCAAAACTGGATATCCATTTGTAGAAAAATGAAACAGGACCCATACCTCACACCATATACAAAAACTACTTCAAAATGGATCAAAGACCTGAATATAAAGCCTCAAACTATAAAATTCATAGAAGAAAAAATAGGACCAACACTTCAGACCTTAATACATGGCATTAACAGGATACAAACCATAAACATCAACACAAAAAACCCAACAGATAAACTAGATAATTGGGATCTTCTAAAAATCAAACATCTATGCTCTTCAAAAGATTTCACCAAAAGAGTTAAAAGAGAACCTACAGACTGGGAAAAAATTTTTGGACAGTACAAGTCAGACAAAGGTCTAATCTCCATAATCTACAAGAAAATCCAACACCTCTACAACAAAAAGGCAACCAATCCTATCAAAAAATGGGCAAAGGAAATGAACAGACACTTCACCAAGGAAGACATTCAAATGGCCAACAGACACATGAGGAAATGCTCGCGATCACTAGCCATTAGAGAAATGCAAATTAAAACCACAATGAGATACCATCTCACCCCGGCATTACTGGCACGAATCAAAAACACTGGAAATAACAAATGTTGGAGGGGCTGCGGGGAGACGGGAACTCTTATACACTGCTGGTGGGAATGCAAAATGATACAGCCATTTTGGAAAATGATATGGCGTTTCCTCAGAAAGCTAGAAATAGACTTACCATTCGATCCAGCAATCCCACTCCTACGAATATATCCTAGAGAAATAAGAGTCATCACTCGAATAGACATATGCACACCTATGTTCATGGCAGCATTATTCACAATAGCAAAACGATGGAAACAACCTCGATGTCCATCAACAGACGAATGGATACACAAACTATGGTACATACACACAATGGAGTACTATGCAACGAGAAAGAACAATGAATCGGTGAACCATCTCATAACATGGATGAAACTGGAGGACATCATGCTGAGTGAAATAAGTCAATCACAAAAGGACAAATATTGTATGAGACCTCTATTGTAAAAACCCATGAAAAAATTCACATGCAAAATGTAACAATCGTTGTTGGTTACCAGGGATGGGGGGGGGGGGAATACTAAATAGGTAATTGGTAAGTGGTAACTTGGGTGAGAGATGAGATAGTACATAGTACAGGGGAAACTAACACAACCTGCACAAGGAAAGGTCATGGAGGCCCTATAGACACATCCAAACCCCCCGAGGGACTGAGTTGTTGGACGGAGGGCTCTGGGGACCATGATCTCGGGGAACATCTAGCTCAATTGGCATGACACTACTTATAAAGATAATGCTCTACATTCTACCTTGGTGAGTAGTGTCTGGGGTCTTAAAAGCCTATGAGCGGCCATCTAAGATACTCCACTGATCTCATCCCTTCGGGAACAAGGGAGAACGAAGAGAACAGGATACAAGGAAAAGATTAGTCCGAAGGACTAATGGTCCACAGCTACCAAGGCCTCCACGGGACTGAGCCCAGTACAGCTGGATGGTGCCCGGCTACCACCAATGACTCCTCTGACCAGGATCACAACAGAGGGTTCTGGGCAGAGCTGGAGTAGGATGTAGAGCATAATTTTAACTCCCCAAAAAAAAAAAAAAGAAGACCAGATATACTGGCCTAAAGAATACTAGAGAAACCTCGAGAGTGTGGCCCCCAGACACCCTTTCAGCTCAGAGGGGAAGTTACCTTCAAGGTTCGATGTTAAGCCTGGGAATGGACACCCCAGTAAAACTAAATGGGACTAACGATGTACAGGAGTCCGGTGACAAGGGCCAGAAGGCAGAGGGAGAGTAGGAAACTGATGATAAGGAACACAAATTGAATAAGGACACTGTCGATGTATTGTGAGATTGTTTACCACTGCTATAGGACAACATTTGTAGTAACTATTAAATGGGAGGCTGTTTTGTCCTGTAAGCCTTCATCTTGGGCGAGAATGGCAGCACAATTGGAAGAGCATAGTCAATATCACTTAAATGTGTAAGTAAAAAGTTTTGAAATGGTGTTTAAATAAAATAAAAATAAATAAATAAATAAATAAACAAATGAGACTAAAGAGGTACAATAGTCCACTGACAAGGTCCAGAAGACAGAAGGGGACAAGGAAGCCCCCTGGTGATAGGGAACACAAGGTGGAGTAAGGATATTCTTGATGTGCTGTGAGATTGTTAACCATTGTCATAGGGCAACATGTGTAGTAACTGTTAAATGAAAAACTATTTTGTTCTGTAAGCCTTCATCTTAAGTGAGAATAACAGCACAGTTGGAAGAGCGTAGTCAATGTCAGTGAACTGTGAATGTAGAAATTTTTGAAACGGTGTATCTTTGGCCATCTGTAATTTTCATCAAAAAAAAAGGTTGAGAATTTAGAGGCTTAATACGTTGTGGGGTTGTTAACCAATGTCAAAAAACAACATGTGTACTACTATTTCATGAGAAACTATTTGCTCTGTAAGCTTTCACCTGAAGTACAATAAAATATATATAAAAAAAAAAAAAAAGAAAGAAAATGATATTCTATATGTAGCTGTGTGATACTTTTGTGGGGTGGGCTTGAGGGATAGGAAGGTAGTGGTAGACACCCAGCATCTTTAAAAGACATGCTCTTAGTTATTCTGCTGTTTAGATGATGGAGACTTTGCCAAAATTTATGTAAGAGAATCTACCAATTGTTGTCACTAAATCAGGATTGGCAAGTAGCAAATATTGGCGGTTTCTTAATATGTTTATTATTTACACTTGCTGTGGTTGTTAGGTGCTGTTGAGTCGATTCTGACTCATAGGGACCTATAGGACAGAGTAGAACTGCCCCATAGGGTTTCTAAGGAACAGCTGGGTAGTTATTCCTGAATGTAACTGGCTACAAGTTAATTTCTTTCACTCTTTTGGTGTTATGTCATTGACAAGCACATAACCCTGAAGGATAGTATCATGAACAAAACATCTGAAATACATTCTAATAAAAAAACTATAAAAATCTTAAATAATTCATAATATAGGTAAGTCACCACACAATAGCTGCTTTGATAAACAAAATCTTACAAATTCAGTAAAAAAAAAAAAAAAAAATCAGCAGTGTAAGGTAAAGCAAATTTGCAAAATTTAAATCACGATAAAATATTAGGTTTACATTACACAGTTAACTACAGTGAAAAAATACAATACAGTTTGGTTGCTGTTTTTAAACACAACCTAAGTTTTAAATTACAGCACTTGAAGTTAAAAAAATAAATAAAATACTTTTCTACAAAATTAATTCTACATATGTGAAAATTCACTCAAAAATAAGACCACTGAATTGTTTCCAAAGTAATTCTCCTGGGGCTACCCAGGCAAGCTGCAACCTTGAGGGTGAGGCCATGGAGGCCAGATTCTGCCCCCAACCCCTTCCTGTCTCATAGTCAAGAAAATCTGTGCAGTCTCAGTTCCTTTACAAATGTTTGGGTTGGCCTAAGCAATTTGAAAGAAAAAAAAAAACACTGTGATTTTTCAGGAACCAATCTCTTTCCAGGGTAAAGTTATAATTTTTTCCCCTAAATAAAACATATTTCATATAATATCTAGACTAAACTACTTAAAAAGATTTTTTAGAAACTGCTTTTAAGCATAGTACAAAACATAAAAACTTGTTAGAACAAAATCACTTCTATCAGTTCCTGGGAATATTAGGCCTACTAAACTTATAAGCACTTATTTATCATAAATTAATCAGAGTAATTTCTTGGAAGAAATATTATAATCTAATTTCATAGTACCATCTGAAGTTAGGGACTCATTCTATTTTCATAACCGTGTCTTTGCATACTTTATAGGAACCTTTAGAGAAACAACTTAGAATAATCTGTCCGCTTTAAGGCTGTGTTGTACCAATTAAATAAACAATTTGTTTAGTGGACCTTTCAAATAGATTGACAAATTCTGAGCATCAAAGTTACCCAGAGGAAAGAAAAGGCAAGGCTCATGGAACTCATTTTACTAAAGTAATCACTGAAATTCTAAACTACTTCTAGTATAGTGTTTTGAACCCCAAACCAGTGTCCCAGTAGGGGGGAAATCTAGGCTCATTTATCAAGGATATTAAGAATTAGGTTGAAACTTTGGTTTTATTCCTTCTGAACCTAATTTATTCTGCCAGCTAGAGACCTAGTCTCCTATTTTAAACATACTAGTTTTTCTAATCGAAAAGTACCCTCAGCCTCCCTACTAGGAATGATTTTTAAAAGGAGCAGATAAAAGCAGAGCTTTTACATTGCAGCTCCCTGTTTTGTTTTGTTAATTTGGATATAGCTATTGTTGTTAGGTGCTGTTGAGTTGATTCTGACTCATAGCACCCCTACGTACAACAGAAGGAAACACTGCTAGGTCCTGCGCCACAGGTCCTGCGCCATCCTCACAATTGTTGTTATGCTTGAGCCCATTGTTGCAGCCACTGTGTCAATCCATCTTGTTGAGGGTTTTCCTCTTTTTCACTGACCCTACATTTTTGAAAATGTATCCCTAATGGATACAGTATTCCTACTGTGTACAGTAGGAAAGTAATTCTGCTTTCTTGATGTTTCTTAGAAGCTTCTTAATTCAGAGAGTTCAAAAGAACTCCAAAGTGGTTACTTTTTTTTTCCAGACTGCCCTTAATGAGACAATGCCAAGCAAATAGTTACAAGCAAGTGGCAGAGCCACAGTGTTTGTCTTTGTATCAGGCAGGAATCCTATGAGGGAGCTCTGCATTGCCCCCAGGTATAGTATTTCCCATTTTCAAAGAAGATTCAAGTTTCTTCAAAGTTTAGGACTCTTGGACTCAGTAAAATCCTTATGGTACCACCCCGGGGTTTGGGCAGTGTGTTGCTTAAACCAGTATGTGTCTTGTTGCAGGAGTGTTGTCCTGCGACTGGAGGGCAGTTTATTGCTTCTAGCCAGTCCCCTGAACCAGTTTATCTTGACACAGTAATCTTTAACAATCTTTCACCTCTGGCAACTGCCATGCCTGCATTCATTTACTGGTCATTCTGTTTCCTTTGTTTTTGCAGCTTCTAGAGCCCAACAGTCCAGAAACTCGAAAACTTCTAGGACAGTAATTTACCCATAACCTCGCACTACTGTCACCAGCTGAGGCAAACAAACTCTTGCAAGAGACAGAATGAAAACAGACAAGACAAAACGAAATACAGAAAGACGAAATGAAACTAACAACCTTCAATAGTTCTCCAAGAGCTTAACACAAGAAAGTGGAACTTGAAATTCAAGAGGTTATTTACCTAGCGCGACTCCAGAGAAATTTACAGAGTGGTGAGCCCAAACAGCCCAGTTTTGGTACCAAAGCCCAGTCCTTGAGTCCTCGGGGGTTGCTGCAGGCAATGCACCTTCAAATTCCCACTTCTGATCACCAATGAATATATGTATATATATTATATACATATATAAAACCAAAAACCAAAGCCATTGCTGTCAAGTCGATTCCGACTCATGGCGACCCTACAGGACAGAGTAGAACTGCCCTATAGCGTTTCCAAGGAGCACCTGGTGGATTTGAACTCCCACCCTTTTGGTTAGCTGCCATAGCTCTTAACCACTATGCCACCAGGGTTTCCAATACATACATATTGGAAAAATTTACCCATTTAACCACTTTTCTGAGAACCATCCTTGAAGAAAAAGGATACTCCTTCTTATGAAAATTGAAACAATATTTTCTCCATTATTGGATTTTTATTATTTTCTTTCTAACTGAAATCAAAATTACCTCTAAGTTTATTTCTGATCCTTTCAAAAAAAATGAGCTCTGTTCTACTTTGTGAAAATTGCTAGATATGTGATTTAGAGAGAAAGATTACATATTTAGGTAGGATTTTAGGGTCATCCTGAACACTATTAGTTTCAACATTATCAAAGCCAATATTTGGCAAAATCATACAGAAAGTATGCCCTTTCCACATAGACCCTTTTCAAGTCTCTCCTTTTGATGCCCATATTTGTAGCTATAATTCAAAACATGCATGGTCATATTCATTTTATAACCGTCCTTGATTTTATTTTGGAATTACTTTTAATTTATGCTATTTGCTTTATTTTATGTAACCTTATAAACTGCCTTTATTTCTGAAATTAAAAAAAAGCAGAGCATAAATGAATAGTATATTCATCTTATAACCTTGACTTAAGCAGTGAATCACCATGACTCACTGTCACAAACTTGAAACTATCACCCCTTACAGACTTAACAGCCTCTGTCTTATTAAGTCTCCATTAAAAGCACCAGGGATGTTTCTCTCTCATAAAAATTATACTGTTGACCAGACATGCTTACTTTACCTGTAACTGTTACATATTTTTCTTCAGCTCTCTAATTAAACTTCCATTTATGGCTATATCATTCACTGAACCATCACCTAACACAAAAGATGCTAGCACAAATTGTTAGATCTTTCAGTTTTCATGCTTGCATTGTTTAATTAACGATTATAAAAGTAATGCATGCACATAGTAGAATATTTTGGACACAGATGTGTAAAGAAGAGATAAAAATGAAGCATAATATGAACTAGAGATAATTTCTAACTTGTTTTCTTTTTTTATTATTGTACTTCAGGTGAAGGTTTACAGAACAAATAGTTTCTCATTAAACAGTAGTACACATATTGTTTTATGACATTGGTTAACAACCCCATGACATGTCAACCCTCTCCCTTCTCAAGTTTTTTTTTTGTGAAAATATACATAACTTGTTTTCTTATAGTTATTTATATTTGTATGTCCGTATATATGTTATTGGGTTCATACTACATACATAACCTTTTATGCCAAGCCACGTGAAGATTGCCCAGAAGCAGAAGCTCAAAAGAGACAAAGACCTTCCTCCAGAGCCAAGAAAGAAAGACTTCCCCTAGAATGGGCATCCTGAATTCAGACTTCTAGCCTTCTAAACTGTGAGAAAATAAATTTCTGTTTGTTAAAGTCACCCACTTGTGGTACTTCTGTTATAGCAGCACTAGATAACTAAGATATCTGGGAAAGGACATGAGACCACAAATACTATAATAGGGTATCCTTAACAAAGAAGAGTTGAACAAAACCAAGTTTTTATTACAATATCTGTGGGACTGAGTCTTAGAAAAGATAGAGCATAACTTGAGCATGCACTGTGAATTCTTATTCTTTGCTTTGGATCAGATCCATAAATAATATCTACTTTGCATTCACACTTTTCCTTCCCACTTCTTCTCTACTTCCTTAAAGTACTATATGCTGAAAATGTTTTTAGATATACTTGAAGGGTATAAAAGTCACCATATTTTCTGGGTCTTCCCTGTAAACTCTTGGCTAGTTAGTACTTGCTTTCATCATACTCTTCAAACATTTCCATATTTCCCCTTAGAATCTTTTACAAGATTACTTCAAAGGTAAATTTTAGCTAGATGTTTCCAATAAGCAAGAATGCATTAACTGAAATACTATCATGTGCTATCTGCTCTATAGTCTTACTTTTATTAAGAAAGTCTTTGGTGAAACAAATAATTCTGCTTTGAAAATTAGTTACATAGGAAGCACATTTCTGAAACTCTCTACCTTGCTCACAACAGTGCTTGCTAAGGGTATGGTATGCTCTACCCGCAGAGGCTGAGTATCCAAACTAGGCAGCATCAGTTTATCAGCCCCGGTGCTCCATCTTGCAAAATGAGGAGATACCCTTAATGGGTACCTACATTAGAACTACTAACAGAAAATAGCTGCATTTTAAAATATCCCCTCCCTGTATGCATTTCTCATAAAATGCATACCACAGTTCATGGACAGCAGTCCCACTGCACACCAACTTTTGCTTTTCAAGTCAGCTATGACCAAATTAGAAAAAGCACAGGGAGGAAGCACAGCCAACTTGTTAACATAACCCTTTCGGAGTTACTTGACCTGTTCTTTGAAAAAAGTGTGTGTGAGTTAGTGGTAGGGAGGAGGGAGGACATTGAAGTAATTGCTGCTTTTCACGTGCTAAGTTTGAAGGGCTGTGGGGTTTGTAAGAGGAGATGCACAATAGGCCAAAGGGCACAGGGGGCTGGAACATAGGACAATATCAGGATTATAGTCTCATAAACTTGGAAATCATCCATATGCAGAAGCCTTGGTCATGGGTGGGGAGTATTGTCCATGTCCGTCCATTAAATTACTGTGTCTACTATTTCCTCTGTTCTGTTCTCCTCTCATCACTATATTCCACTCTAACTTAAGAAAATGTATTTTTTTTATTTTTAACATTTTATTATGTAAAATTTATACATACACATAAAAGTAGAGTATTACAGCAAACTTCCCTATACTTCATCAGGCAGCTATATTTAGAAAAAATAAAATGAAATCAATACATAATTGTTACTGTTATTAGGTGCCATCGAGTCTGTTCCGACTCATAGCGACCCTATGTACAACAGAATGAAACACTGCCCAGTCCTGCATCATCCTCACATTTGTTGCTATGCTTGAGCCCATCTTTGCAGTAACTGTGTCAATCCATCTTGTTGAGGGTCTTCCTCTCTTTCACTGACCCTCTACTTTACCAAGCATGATGGCCTTTTCCAGGGACTGGTCCCTCCTGATAACATATCCAAAGTTTGTTAGACGAGGTCTTGCCATCCTTGCTTCTAAGGAGCATACGTGATTACTACAATCATATTATATGAACAAGTCTCATCCTGTACTAGAAAACAGCAAAAAAAAAAAAAAAAAAATTCCAGCCTGGAAATGTTGTCATTTTTTCATTCTCAATCTCTCTCTCCTGTCTTGTGTATAATTCAAACAAACCTTCCACTTATTTTACCCTTATAACTGCCTGTGGGTAGTCAGGGTGAACATTACTTTAGCCATATGACATGAAAAACATACCTTAAGACTCAGATTAAATGACTTGCCCAAAGTCACAAACTGCCAGTTCCTAAGTCAGGCAACTTTGACACATACCTTCAATCCCGCCTTAGTGCTATAAATTGACTGGGCACTGCATGAACATTAGTCAATGATAATGATATTATTCTTCTGTAATGACATCCTTTACATTGTCCTATTCAAACGACTCCCTGATTCAGCATTTCCTAAATGCTTTATAGAGCAGTGGGTAAATTTGAAGTACATTGCTATTTAAAAGCCAATTAACTTTTGTTTCAAAAGACTTCAGTGTCTCTATTAATCTACATGATCATCTGGAACCTCAAGGCTGTAAGACTCCCTTTCCAAGGCCCAGGAATACCTAAATGATCTTGTAGGCCTAGGGTCTCTGTCTGGAGTAAGGACAAAGCTGCTGAGACATAACAGCTCTACTTCCATGTGCGGCCTTGATACTAACTTTCCAGTCCCACCCTACAAGGGAATGTTCTCATCAATTATATTATCCCTCCTGGCCACTAAAGCCATATGTAGGGTCAAGTCTCAGCATGCTCTGGGTGAAAAGTACATAGTGTGATCAGGGAGAAAATAACTTATACTCCAAAGAAATTGCAAGGATATGCCAATTTATATTAGCAGAAACCTGAGGAAGAGGCATGTGAATGGATTCTGAGAGTATTAAACCAAGGAGATTGGACGTTAACACTGGATTAGCTTGAATTTACTAATGCGAGTACACTGCCAGAGATTCTAAATTTAATGTGCTAGCTCTAGCAGCTAAATGGTTTATAATAGTTTGCTTAATGGGGTGGGGAGACCAGAATGGTCCTGGCATACTACAGAAGAAAGAAACCAAAGACTTAGGAAGATAGGGATATTGGAGTGAATTTATCTTGTAATATTTGCACACCCTCCCTACCCCCTGCCCCTATATCTCCCTGGAAAGCCCAAAGGATACTTCCTTCATTAAAGCATTGGGAAATAAATTAGTGATGCGAGCACCAATATCCTTGAAAAGTTCTATAGGACTGGCCTTTATAGGTCAGGATGAAGGTTAAGGATGCCACCATTGAGATGGGTTCCCTGATTTTAGATGAGATGATGAAATCCTGGAGTGGCAAAGGCCAAGTGGCAGTGATTAACCATCAGAAGCAAGGTAGGCATAATTTCCATAATGGGCAACAAAAAGCAGAGACAAAGTGTAGTTAGAATGTTTTGATCCTCATGGATCTGAGAGTGGCTTATTGACTACAGTTTTTCTAGGAATAAAATAGATAGGTAGCCTCTAAAATATTATCTTATCTGTATAATAGAAAAACTCAAGGCCAGAAACCCAACTTGACATAAAAGTCAAGGCCTCTCATCCAGGTTCCACAATAAAGATAGTTCTTAAACTCCAAGAGCCTTGATTGAGGAAAAGCTTCAGTTATCTTGAGGAGAGATCATGCAACATTGCACAAATATGTACTGAAAATCTCTCTCCCAGCCTCTCCCAAAGGTAACTGCAGGCCATTTTCTAAGGTGACCATATACTGGTGAAAGTTAAATATCAAGCTCTTTCAAAGGTTTCTAGACACAGGCTTTGAGATTACACTGTGTCTTAGGGACCCAAAGCACCACTGTGGTCATGTAATAGATGTGGGAGCTAACAGTGGTTAGTGATATCTGGAATTTTGGCTCAAGTCCTTTTAGCAGTGGCCCAGTAGGCCCATGGACCACCCTGTGGTTACATCCCCAGTTCCTTAATGTGTAATTGGAATTGACATGCCTAGCTCTCAGCAGAATCCTCACATTGTCTTCCAGCTCCCATACTCCCATGGATGGAGAGAAAGTGGACAAAAGTAGAAATTGTTCCTACTCAGGATAATTTAGTTATTACAAAAATCAATGATCAAATATCAACAGTGTACAAACAGTACATTCTATAACATTGTCTAAGTCAATTATGCTTTAAAATATGAATCCTAGAAATTACTTTCTAAAATCAGACCCAAGGAAATGTAGATTTTCTTATTTCTGTGCACTGAAAAATCTGCCAGCATTTGATCACTGCATTGTCAATGACAACTTCAATATCATCTTTGCTATTCACCTCCCAAAGATAACTAACTTCTCTGATTTTGTTAGATGTTCTATATTTTAAGTCAGTCTATTAGCTTATAGCTCTTAGAAACAGGCTCACTGATTAAATTTTGACTATTTACTTTCTATGTTAAAACACATTATTTTCAATAGGACCATAAGTCTAATTGATTGTATTCCTTCACATAAAGAAAAAAATTAGTGGATAATACATACTTATTTACTATGCCTCTCAGTAATTTTTAAAATTGCCATGTTAGATTTTCTACTTGAAGAACCAGATAATTTCCTAGTTTCACTATATGAGAAATATTCAATCCATTTTCAATAGAATCTCTGTGCATGCAAATATGAAGTAAAATCTGGTACTTTGGAAACCGTGTAGAAGCAAAACTCCTGAGGAAAAAGTACTGCTTTGAAATATAATGGCAATATTCTTTAAAAAATTCATTTTTTGTCCCTCAGGAAGATGAAAGTAAATTGACAAAGAGGTAAATAAATTTTTAAAAACTTTTCAAAACCGTATAATTATCTAAAATATAGATTTAAAAAATGTATTACAGGATGATGAGAAATTGGGTCTTCTATGCAGCATCATCTGGGAGGGAAATCAGTAAGTGTCTTAGTTATCTAGTGCTGCTATAACAGAAATACCACAAGTGGATGATTTTAACAAAGTGAAGTTTATTTCCTTACAGTAAAGTAGGCTAAAATTCCAAATTCACGATGTCAGCTCCAGGGAAAGGCTTTCTGTCTCTGTTGGGCCTCTCATCAGTGTTCCCCGGGACTAGGAGCTTCTCCGTGGGTCCAAAGGACACACTCTGCTCCTGGCACTGCTTTCTTGGTGGTATGAGGTCACCCAATTCTCTGCTTGCTTCCCTTTCCTTTTATCTCTTGTAGGGTAAAAGGTGGTGCAGGCCACACCCTAGGGAAACTCCCTTTACATTGGATCACAGATGTGACCTGGGTAAGGATGGTGCTACAATCCCACCCTAATCCTCTTTAACATAAAATTACAATCAGAAAATGGAGGCCAACCACACAATTCTGGGAATCATGGCCCAGCCAAATTGATACACACATTTTTGGGGGGACATAATTCAAACTATGACAGTAAGAAGACATTTACATTAATAGCTTTGCTTGGCTCCCATTTTTGTTAATAAGAAAGGAAATTATGTTTGCCCATATATATTATCTTAGTTCCTTCTGTATGTTCAAAACTAATAGCTGCATAATTTGACTATTGGAACACTGCCATCAGTTACAAATGAAAATGAAAATTAGTCATTAGAGTTTACTATACGGGCTGTTTCCTATTTTCATATATATTCCTAGAAAACATGAAAAAAAGGACTTTGTGAAAAGATCTAACAGATATTATAAGGAGGAGGGTTCCATTTGGAAAGCTAATAAGTACTATAAACTCACACATTAAGCCTTATCTTTCAAAAAATAATCTTTAAGAATATACACAATCCGTATTTCATAAATGATCTCTGATTTTGTTATTTTTCTTTACATATAAACTCAGTGTATGTCACCTTGACCTTCAGTTTAATGAATATGACATTAAGACTAAAGATTCAGCACTTTCAGCCTTCAGCTAATAATTTCTAGTTTTGTCATCATTATTTTAATTTTGGGAGAGCTAAGCATTTTAGCAAAAATATAGCATTTTAATTTTTTTTATTCCTTATATTTTTTTAAAAAACTAGGACAATATGAAATAAAATGCCCAAATAATTGTGAACTATACTACTACTACTAATTAATATTTATAATATTAAAATTTCTTGAGAGTTTATTTTATATCAGTACTCTGTAAAACATTTTTACATGCATTATCCCATTTAATACTACAATGCTACGAGATGCTATGATTATCCCATTTGAAACTGAAGTTTAGCAAGATAAAATAAATTGCATATGTTATAGCTAGTAGGCAGAGGAGCCACTTACTAGCTGTAACATCATATGCAATTTTGCAGGTTGCAATTTTGCAGCAATCATATGCAGGTTGTCATGGATTGAATTATGTCCCCCCAAAAATGTATGTGTCAATTTGGCTGGGCCATGATTCCTGGTACTATGTGATTTTCCTATATGTTGTAAATCCTGCCTCTGTGATGTTAATGACGGAGGATGGGTGGCAGTTGTGTTGGCAAGGTGGGACTCAATTTACAGGACTGGACTGTGTCCTGAGGCAGTCTCTTGAGATATAAAAGACAGAAGTGAGCGGTGAGACAGGGGGACCTCATACCATCAAGAAAGTAGTGCTGGGAGCAGAGCGCCTCCTTTGGACCAGGTCCCTGTGCCAAGAAGCTCCTAGTCCTAGTCCGGGGGAACACTGATGAGAAGGCCAAGAGAGAGAGAAAGCCTTCCCCTGGAGGTGACACCTTGAATTTGGACTTCTAGCCTACTTTACTGTAAGGAAATAAACTTCTCTTTGTTAAAACCATCTGCTTGTGGTATTTCTGTTATAGCAGCACTAGATAACTAAGACACAGGTTGATTGCTGGTCACCTCTGTGTAATATTTTGAAAAATTAACTTTTCAGCTGATATATTATTGTAAGCCTGAGTTTAGTGTAGGAAAGGAAGTTTAGAGTTGTTTACACAGAGTGTTTAAAATGCTAATTATAAAAATGTTGAATGTGTAACAGTTGAGGACTACATATTTTCTAATAATCATATTACTTTACAAAGAGGTAAGTATTTACTATTTGTACTAACTTTGATAGAATATACTTTGAATATAACTTTGGTGGAATTTCACATAATAATTCAACCCCCAAATTTCATAGTTTGTCTTACCTAGTTAGTCAGTACCTGTATCTTTCAGGCAAGCAAAGTGCTTGTGAAGATTGTTAAAGAGATTAGTTAAGAGAAAGGAAATTTACTATAAGAAATGGAGATTTTTATCTTAAATATCTCAAATATACTGACTAATCTAAATTGTATTATATAATATATATATTATATATATAATATTAATATATATTATATGGAAATCAATTATATATATACGTATGTGTATATATATATATACACACACACACAAAAAAAAAAAACTGGGCCTACATTAAGGCTTTATATGTCTGTGTGATATTTCAATCAACTAAAATGCTCTAATATTTTTGAAATAAATATTAACATTTTAAATATTGTTTTTGTAAAAGTCATATACTTTTAAAAAATCAATTTTATTTTCAAAGAATATTTTTTAAATCAGTTTTATTTCAAGTCTAGAGAAATTATTTTAAATATAAGCCAGAGAAAGCATACAAAACAAATTTACATACAATGTCAACTTAAAGGTAAAAAACTGGAGTTCCTTTACGTAAAAAATGGTGTCCCTGAGTGGCACAAATGGTTAAGCACTCAGCTACTAACTGAAATGGTAGGCGGTTTGACTCCACCCAGAGGTGACTCAGAAGAAAGGCTTGGTGCTCTACTTCCAAAAGGTCACAGTCAATGAAAACACTACAGAGCACAGCTCTACCCTACAACACACAGAGTGGCCATGAGTTGGAATTGACTTAACAGCAACTGTTTTGGTTTTGTTGTTGTTGTTGTTATTATTTAAAAATGCTTATAGATTTATGCATGACTTGCCAAATACTTTCTTGCTTTAAAATATTCTGATGTATTTATGGTATGTGAATGATTGCTAGTGTCTTTGACTTGAATATACTATTTCAACCAAATACCACAAACTCAAATCTCAGGTATGCATTTATATTGTTCATAACCTAATTCCTGACTACAGTAGTTTTGAATATCTTTTTTGGCCTTTAAAACTGGTATGATTCACATATATATTTATGTATGTTCAAACTCAACTCTATCAGACTCAATACTCTCCTATAACATGCATTTTGTGACATTCTCATAGATAGTATAACTTGTCTATATATAAAATTACATATATACATACATATACATGCATATATATATAATAAAAGAACATAATGTATAATAAAATAATTGTTATTTTGATATGTAACTTCTCAGGCACATCTATATTGCAGTACTGCCACCACCCTGGAAGGCATAATGAAGAAGTCAGATTCTTGCACCTGTACATAGAATTACTATGAGTGGAACAGCAGCAGTAAATGCAGATTGATGACTTGCAGTATTAGTTACTTAAATATCTACTACAAATGGCAGGTGTTCCACTGATGGCATTATTTGTCAAAGTGGGAAACACATCTTTGTAAAACGACAAATAAGGCAATACACAATTTTCCCTCAATATATACTGGGGTTGCATTTCTGCAAAATTCAGTATATTTTAAAGCTCTGGGAAAAAAAACGCTTTGTGTTGATATGCAAAACTGAATCACGGTATAGGCTCAAATCATTATAAAGAGGGCTTCCACCTATTTAAGTGACCAATGGAGTATTCAGGAGCCATGCAGTATAGTACGGAAGGAAATGATATGGTTCATAGATTTTCCCTGACATGACAGGATAGCTAACTTAGCCCCCACCCATTAAATACCAGTAAGATCCCTCAATCATTGAGACAACACAAAATACCTCCACAAATTTCTAAAACAATGCCTAGAGGATCATAATAGCATTGTTGTGAAGTAGTGGCCTAAATCACCTTGGTTATATGTCTGTGCGACCCCAATTCACTGAAAAATGGCCTAGACCATATTTTTGATAGTGCTATAAAATTCTTACAACAAGTGTAATCAAGAGTTAGAAAATAACCTTAAATGTGTGTTTTATAGTTCATGATAATTTGCTATCTCAGGAATAGGACATAGAGGCAAAATTAAATTTATGGGTTTAAGTACCCATACAATTTTACAAGTGACCCAAAAGTAAAGCGTGATTAAAAATAACTTCTGGTGGGGCAGTTTCTTTTCTATCTGAACTCACTCTGAAATGCATTTAGTATCCTGTTTATCACCTGAAGCTTCTATTCCAATCTACTTGCTTGAAACGTTCATTTGCATTTCATGGTACTTTTAAGCTTAATTAAGTTTTTGCAACAGAAGGCATTTCTTTAACTCAATCTGATTTTCATATGAAAAAGAGCATGGAAGATTTTTTTTTCTCATTTTTAGAAAGCAAATATTATTAGTCTGCAAGTAAATAAATAGAGTTAGGTTAGTATCTTATGGTTATTTTCAAGGAAAAATAAAAAAATTTGTAGCAATATGAAAGCATTTGAGTATGGACAAAAAGGAACTATTTAATCCCTTGAGATGCGATCTAACCCTAGAACCCTATATTTCATGAAGGTACAGAGAATGAAAAAATATACCTCATATCTGTATCAAAATCACCTGACATTATTCAACTATATGGTTCTTCTACCGTTAGGATTATGTTGCTAGACCAGAAAATCTAATATATTTAGGAATAACCCCGAGCTTAATAAAGTGATCCTTGTCTCTTTATTTAATTTTGTTTGACAGAGGAAAACAACTTATCCAATTTTCAGTTGCTTCTATATATTTGTGGCATATGACAACTACCCACGTGCCACAGTAAGAGGAAAAGCCATAGACAATCAGGGCACTCTCTGCTACAGTCATCCTAGATTCCTTTTCATTTCAGCAAATTCTCAAACATGCCAGAGCTTGACTTTGCCCAATTCCCCAAAGCAATCCATTAAGTAATCCTGTTCTCTTCTCATCCTTACCTCAGCCAATAGCATCACTATCCATCCAGAACCACAGGTCAGAAACAAAAAGTCGCTCTTGACCCCTCTTCCCCTCACTATACTCCTTCAGTGCTTAATATATGAAGTTCTACCAATTTTATATTCTAAAGAGCTCTCAGATTAACCAATTGCTGCCCATCTTTCCCAAGAGCGGACTTTTCTAAACTACCATCACTTCTTGCTTGGCATTGCATGTTAGCCACCTAATTAATCCATTTATATCTACTCTCAAAAAAAAAAAAAAAAAACCCAAACCCATTGCCATCGAATCGATCCTGACTCATAGCGACCCTATAGGACAGAGTAGAACTACCCCATATGGTTTCCAAGGAGCACCTGGTGGATACAAACTGCTGACTTTTTGGTTAGCAGCCATAGCTCTTAACCACCATGCCACCAGGGTTTCCTATATCTACTCTGTTCCTTCCAAATCCTACCCACACTGCTATTTTCAAAATGCATATCTAATAATATGATCTCCCTGGTTATGATGCTTCAATACCTTACTATTGCTCTTTAAAAAAAAAAGTCTTAATATGAACTATAAAGCCCCATATCAGTTGCCTTTATTCACCCTGCCTGCCTCATCCCATTCCTCCCTTCCACTTGCTCTCTCTGCTTGAGTTACATTGTCTCCTTTCAGTTCCTCACTCTCCACTATGCCTCCTCCAGAGCCTTGTGTGTGTTGTTTCTTCTGCCTGGAATTTTCTTCCTTATCTGGGGAGGTGATATATTGAGAACAGTGAGAACTGGACTGTTGGAACAGATTGTATGGGTTTGTATGCCACCCATTTACTAGCTGTATAGCCTTAAACTCTCTGGGAGCCTCCGTTTCAATATCCTCAATTCATTATCTTACTTTTAGGGATGATAACAGCCTATATCAAAGAGTTACTCTGAAGGTGAAAAGAGTTAATACACATAAAGCATTTAGAAAAAAACTGGCATGTAGTAAGTCCTCAATTATTGTCAGCTGTCATTGCTCCTCTCATCACCTAATTACCTATTTAACCCTTACCTATTCTTCAGAAGTGTTGCTTCCAGACTTGCGGCAACATGGCGCTCTTGGCAGAAGCACCATGCCGTCCCTCCACAGCAAAGATCTGAAAAACTAAGCCAAACAGAGAAAACAGCAATCCTGAAACCCTAAAACACCAAATGAAGAGATAAAGAACTCAGCCAAGCACCAAATGGAGTGAGAAAACTGACAGAGAATGGAGAGCAAGGAGAGGTTCATGCAGGGGTCCCCCATCAGCTAACCTAGTGTGGATCTGCCATCTTGGGCTCCTATCAGAGACCAGCAAATAGGGGGTACGAGAAAGCAGCTTCACGGAGCTTCCAGCAGGAGACAGAACAACCGGTAATTGGAGATATACACTTTCCCACCCTGCTCCCTTCTTCACCCCACTCGGCCTCCTCTGCTTCCTGTGGCCACAGTCTCTTGGCCGGGAAGCACCGGCTGCTTGGATTCCACGCGCCCACACTGGCCAACTCCCTGTATGCCATTTGATGACTGCTGGTGTTGCTTTTCTCCACTTCTTTAGATTTCTTCCTTACTTCTCACCACCTCCCCCTCCTTTTGCTCAAATACCTGGCTCCGTGCGCCATCTTTGCTTCTTCCTGGGGCACTGTGGAACTCCGTTCCAATGTGGAACTGCTTCTCGGTCTGGGCTGTCACACTGGTCGGATCCGGGGCTTTCGTTTGTTTGTTTTGAATTGTTTGTTTGTCTTCTTTTCCTTTTCTCAAGTTGGGAGCCCGTTCTGGCTGGGCAGATCTACATGACTTGGGACCTACCACCTCAGCATGCACAGATGTGCAGAGGGACCCCTGAAGGTATTTCTTTCTTTTTTTTTCTTTGTGGTTTTTTTTTTGGGGGGGGCTTTTCTTGTTTTTTTTTTATTTTTAATTTGTTTTGTTTTCTTTTCCCTTTTCATCTTTCTTCATTACTCAGTTTCTCATCTCTCTATAGCTTCCTTCTCTTCCTGTCCCCTGAATACCTGGTGCTGAATTCCTCCACGCCTTCTAGCCTGGCTGTACTTCAACACCTGGGAACAACTTCCCCAGACCTCATACCGCACCAGTGGGATCCCCAGGAGCTTTGATGTTTTTTCTTTCTAATTTTTATTTATTCATTTTTTTTCTTTTTTCTTCTTCTTCTTCCCCTTTTTGTTTTTCTCCATTTCATAGTCTCTCATCTCTCCACTCCAATGGCAAGCTCCCCTAGCACTCTTTTTTGTTTGTTTGTATGTTTTTGGCTCCTGTTCCTCTTTCCCCTCTCCCATACCCATCTTAGTTCCACACATCACAATCTCCCCCCTCCATCCTGTCTGTCTGCATCATGCACTTAACATCATACCACCAAGCAGCTCAGGCACAGCTTAACGGAACCTGCCCTGCACAGATTACCAACCCGCTATGGTGGCTGTACTAAGTGTCACAAACAACCCACCTCAGCAACTTCTCTTCAGCTAGACCTGCCCTGCTGTACCAGATCTGAGTGACTGACCCTGCCAATTAGAGAAGGAGGCAAAAAGTATTGTGCCCACAGACAAGCAAACAACAAAGAACACACTGCCCGCCTGCTCAGATATAGCCAAATTAAAAAAAAAAAAAAAAAAAGGATGAAACAAACAAGTCTACAATCAATAAACAAGAAAAATAACTACTGAATGACCCAAAGACAGCAGAAATATCAAAACATTTACAAAAACAGGACAGGATGGTTCCAATAGGTGTCCAAAATAAAACATCAGATGACTTTCCAGTAGAAGAAAAGGCAGTAGAACTACCTGATAGGGAATTCAAATCACTAATACTCAGAATTATCCAAGAGTTGAAGCAAAAAGCAGACAAAAATGAGGAAAAAATAGACAAATTCATGGAAAAGGCACACAAATTCATGGAAAATACAGACCAAAAAAATGGAAGAATTCAGGAAAATAATGCATGAACAAAATGCCAAAATAAATTCACAACTAGAAATCATACAAAAGGAACAATTAGAAATCCAAAATATAAACAAGATTTCAGAAATGGACAGGGTCATAGAAGGGCTGAGGAGCAGATTTGAAACAGTGGAAGACAGGATCAGCAGAATTGAAGACAAACACTTGGATACAACTCAATTTGAGGAAAAATCAGAAAAAAGAACAAAGAAAAATGAAAAGACCCTGAGAATTAAGTGGGATACAATCAAAAGCAAAAATCTGCGAGCGACTGGAGTTCCAGAACAGGGGGAGAAAACAGAAGACACAGAGAGGATCACTGAAGAACTGCTGACAGAAAACTTCTCCAATATCATGAAAGATGAAAAGCTGACCATCCAAGAAGCTCAACAAACCCCATATAGGATAGACCCCAAAAGAAAATCACCAAGACATATCATAATCACACTCACTAAAACCAAAGACAAACAAAGAATCCTGGGAGCAGCTCAAGAAAAACAAAAAGTAACATACAGAGGAGAAACAATAAGACTAAGCGCAGATTATTCAGCAGAAACCATGCAGGCAAGAAGGCAATGGGACGACATATATAAAACCTTGAAAGAAAACAATTGCCAGCCAAGATTAATATATCCTGCAAAACTCTCATTCAAATATGATGGTGAAATTAGGTCATTTCCAGATAAACAGAAATTAAGCGACTATGTGAAAACCAAACCAAACTTACGAGACTTATTAAAGGAAGTCCTTCGATCTGAGAACAAACAGTATCAGACCACAGGCTGAATATAGGACACAGGATTGTACTAGCCAGATACCAACCTAGGAAATGAACTCTTGAGGACTATGCAAAACCAAAAGAATTACAAAAAGGAACCAGAGAGGTTAATATGTAAATGACAACAGCATCAGAACAATAAAAGAGGGAATAAACAGTGTAGATATAGAACCTTCTAATGGAGAGGAAGTCAAGCAATACCAGGTAATAATAGACTGGTTCAAATCTAGGAAGATAAGGGTAAATTTCATGGTAACCACAAAGAAAGTTAACAAACCTACTCATCAAAATAAAGAAGAAAAACATAAAGTCTCAGTAAAAACAAAACCTACAAAAACAAAAGAAATGAAAAAAAATCCACAGACAAAAGGAACTCAGCACAGGAGAGCAAGAGGAACAAAACTGGAGGACATTATGCTGAGAGAAATAAGTCAATCACAAAAGGACAAATATTGTATGAGACCTCTACTGTATTAACTCATGTAAAAGTTTACACACAAAAAGAAACAATCTTTGCTGGTTACGAGGGATGGGAGGAGTTGGGGGGGTACTAAATAGATAAGTGGTAATTTTGGTGAAGGGTAAGACAGTACACAGTACTGGGGAAGCCAGCACAACTTGTGCAAGGAAAGGTCATGGAAGCTCCATAGATAGTTCCAAACTCCCTGAGGGACTGAATTGCTGGGCAGAGGGCTGTGGGGACCATGGTCTCAGGGAACATCAAGCTCAGTTGGCATAACACAGTTTATAAAGACAATGTTCTACATTCTACCTTGATGAGTAGCGTCTGGGGTCTTAAAAGCCTGTGAGCAGCCATCTAAGATACTCCGTTGGTCTCACCCCTTCAGGAGCAAGGAAGAATGAAGAGACAAAGATACAAGGAAAAGATTAGTCCAAAGGACTAATGGACCACAGCTACCATGGCCTCCACCAGACTGAGTCCAGTACAGCTAGATGGTGCCCGGCTACCACTGCTGACTGCTCTGACCGGGATCACAATAGAGGGTCCTGGACAGAGCTGGAAAAGGATGTAGAACAGAATCCTAACTCAAAAAGGAAGACCAGATTTACTGACCTGACAGACTGGAGAAACCCCAAGAGTATGGTCCCCAGACACCCTTTTGGCCCAGTGGTGAAGCCCCTCTCAAGGGCTCACCATTCAGCCAGGGATTGGACAGCCGCATGAAACAAAACAGGACTGGTGAGGCACAGCAGTCCAGGGACAAGGACTAGAAGGCGGGGGGGGGGGGGGGGGGGTGGACAGGAAAGCTGGTGATAGGGAACCCAAGGTTGAGAAGGGACAGTGTCGACATGTCATGGGATTGTTAACCATTGTTATAGGGCAATATGTGTACTAACTGTTTAATGAGAAACTATTTGTTCTGGAAACCTTCATTTAAGGTGCAAAAAAAAAAAAAAAAAGAATTATTTATGTGAGACCAAATTGACAACAGCAACTCAAAAGTTTTGAGGGGAAGCCTAGGGGACAGTGAGTTGAAGATAAAGGTGATGGAATAATCTGGAAAAGGATAGTGAGAATAGCAGCACAACTGGAAGAATGTAATCGATGTCACTGAATTGTACATGCAGAAACTTTCCAAATGGTGTAATTTTGGCTATGTATATTTTCACTAAAAAAAAGGTCCTCAAGGTCAAGGAGGGAGATTGTTGACATGTCGTGGGGTTGTTAACCAATGTCATAAAAAACAATAGGTGTACTGACTATTTAATGAGAAACTATTTATTCTGTAAACCTTCATCTAAAGTACAATAAAAAAAAAATAAAAATAAAAAAATAGAAGAAGTGTTGCTTCCTACTGGAAGATTTCCCTCACCTCCCTAACCCTGTTAAAAACTCCCGTACCCCTATGTATCACTCCTTCACTAGGATTGTTACAAATACAGTTTTAGATTTATTTGCGTTAGTGTTTGGTTAATGTCTAACTCTTACTAGATACAAACTCCTCAAAGGCAGGGACTATTTTCGTTTTTGTTCAAAATTAGATTCTGACACCTGGCAGAGTACCCAGAACTAGCACATAATAATATTTGCTGAATAAATTAATATTCCACTTTCCATCTTGCTTGCTTTTCCTACTCTATCATTTGTTTTTAATTTATTAAAAAGTCATTTTGATGCACATCTTATATAGTGGTCTTCCTAAAATCACCCTGTTGGGATTAATTTCTCTACTCTGTTCTCCCATTTCTTTGTTCTCTTATAGAATAATAATCACTGCTGATCTTGCATTCACATTGTGGTGTTGACAAAGAATATTGAATATACTGTGGATTGTCAGAAGAATGAACAAATCAGTCTGAGAAGAAATACAACATGAATGCTCCTTAGAAGTGGTGAGACTTCTGCACACTTACTTTGGACACATCATTAGTAAAAATATTTGCTAGGAAAGGACATCAGGACTGTTAAATAGAAGGTTTGCAAAAATGAGGGAAATCCTCAACGAGATGGATTGACACAATAGCTACAACAATGGACTCAAACATACCAACTATTATGAATATGACTTAGGACCAGGCAATGTTAGTTCTGTTACACATAAGGTCATTGTCTTAGTCATCTAGTAGTGCTATAACAGAACTACCACAAGTGGATGGCTTTAACAAAGAGAAATTAATTTTCTAACAGTCTAGGCTATAAGTTCAAATTTCGGAGCACCAACTCTAGGGTAAGGTTTTTTCTCTCTGTCACTTCTGGAGGAAGGTCCTTGTCATTAATCCTCCCATGGTCTAGGAGTTTCTCTATGCAGGAACCTCAGGTATAAAGGACTTGCTCTGATCCTGGCACTGCTTTCTTGGTGGTTATGAGGTCCCCATGTCTCTCTGTTCACGTCTCTCTTTTATATCTCGAAAGAGATTGGCTTAAAACACAGTCTAGTCTTGTAGATTGAGTCCTGCCTCATTAACATAACTGCCTGCCGCTAATCCCATTTTATTAACATCATAGAGACAGGATTTACAGCACATAGGAAAATAACATCAGATGACAAAATGGTGGACAATCACACAATACTGGGAATAATGGCCTAGCCAAGTTGACACATATTTCTGGAGGACACAGTTCAATCCATGACCGTCACCATGAGTCAGAACCAACTTGACAGCAACTAAAAACAACCCTGCATTAAACTTAAACTACATTTCTTCCATAGGATTCATGTATCTTCCCCTATATCTTTCTTCAGTTGTTATTAGAGTGAGGCTTCTACAGAACAAATGTGATACATTCCAATCTGATGCATTCAAAGCTTTCTAATGATTCCTGGGGCTAAAGTCAACATCTTTTGCATGATATACATAATTCACAACTGATATCAGCCAATATTTTCTGTTGTTGTTGTTTGGTGCCTTCTAGTTGGTTCTGACTCCTAGCGACCCTATGTAGAACAGAACAAAACACTGCCCGGTCCTGTGCCATCCTCAAAATCGTGGCTTTTTCAGCCCATTTTTGCAGCCACTGTGTCAATCCATCTCATCAAGAGTCTTCCTCTTTTTCTCTGACGCTCTACTTTACCAAGAATGATATCCTTCTCCCAGGACTGGTCTCTCCCGATAACATTTCCAAAGTAAGTGAGATGAAGTCTCACCATCCTCGCTTCTAAGTAGCATTCTGGCTATACTTATTCCAAGACACATTTTTTTCATTATTCTGGTAGTCCATGGTATATTCAGTATTGTTCATCAACACCATAATTCAAAGTCATCAATTTTTATTCAGTCTTCCTTATTCATTGTCCAGCTTTCACATGCATATGAGGTGACTGAAAACACCATGGCTAGGATCAGGCACACCTTAGTCCACGAAGTGACATCTTTACTTTTTAATACTCTAAAGAGGTCTTTTGCAGCAGATTTGCCCAGTGCAACGCGTCTTTTGATTTCTTGACTGCTGCTTCCACGGGCATTGATTGTGGGTCCCGTAAAATGAAATCCTTGACAACTTCAATGTTTTCTCTGTTTATCATGATGTTGCTTATTGGTCCAGTTGTGAGGACTTTTGCTTTCTTTATGCTGAGATGTAATCCATAATGAAGGCTGTAGTCTTTGATCTTCACCAGTAAGTACTTCAAGTCCTCTTTACTTTCAGCAAGCAAGGTTGTGTCATCTGCATAATGGATACAGACTGAATAAGTATGGTGAAAGGATACAACACTGACACTCACCTTTCCTGATTTTAAGCCACGCAGGATCCCCTTGTTCTGTTCGAATGACTACCTCTTAGTCTATGTACAGGTTCCTCATAAGCACAATTAAGGGTTCTAGAATTCCCATTCTTTTCATTGTTATTCATAATTTATTATGATCCACACAGTCGAATGTCTTTGCACAATCAATAAAACTCAGGTAAACATCTTTCTGGTATTCTCTGCTTTCAGCCAAGATCCATCTGACATCAGCAATGATATCCCTCATTCCACATCCCCTCCTGAATCTGGCTTGAATTTCTGGCAGTTCCCTGTCAATGTACTGCTGCAACTGTTTTTTGAATGATCTCCAGCAAAATTTTACTTGCATGTGATACTAATGATATTGTTTGATTATTTCCACATCCTGTTGGATCACCTTTCTTTGGAATGGGCACAAATATGGATCTCTTCCAGTCAGTTGGCCAGGTTACTGTCTTCCAAATTTCTTGGCACAGATGAGTGAGCATGTCCAGCATTGCTTCCATTTGTTGAAACATCTCAATTAGTATTCCGTCAATTCTTGGAGCCTTGTTTCTCGCCAATACATTCAGTGCAACTTGGACTTTTTCCTTCAGTATTATTGTTGATTGAAGGTATTTGCAACGAATAAGTCATTGGTATTGCAAAATTCTATCATGTGATCTCCAGCATTGTTTCTATCACCAAGGCCATATTTTCCAACTACTGATACTTCTTCTTTGTTCCAACTTTCGTATTCCAATCATCAGTAATTATCAATGCATCCTGATTGTAGGTTTGATGAATTTAAGACTACAGAAGTTGGTAAAAATTTTCAGTTTCTTCATATTTGGCATTATTGGTTGTTGGGTAAATTTGAATAATAGTCGTATTAACTGGTCTTCTTTGCAGGGGCATGGATATCATCATATCACTGACAGATTTGTACTTCAGGATAGATCTTGAAATGTTCTTTTTGATGATGAATGTGATGCCATTCTTCTTCGATTTGTCATTCCCAGTACAGTAGCCTTATATTATACTACCTCATGTCAGATATATACAGGAATTTTCTGTGGGGAATAGAGGATATCTGCTACCTTTATGGATGAGCATATCATCACCTTTTACTGTTCAGGGGAAAAAAAAGCAACTAGTAAAAACCCTCCAAATAAACAGTCATATTAAAATAAAAAAAAAGTTACCTTATCTAGCTCTAGTCTCCAAAGTAAGTGAAACCTTGAGCCTTTCCTGTAAGATGCTGATTTCCTTACAAAAAGAATTGTATTCCTTACTTCTGGAATGACAATATCTGAAGACATATTTATATACTTACCACATTATTTGTGAGTATGGTAATCATGTGAGAAAAACTGCCATTTCCCACCATAAACAGTCAGTGTGGCAGATTGCATTCTTGTTTTCAGTTCTTCACTCCACCCTCTATCCTTGCCTTTTGACAAGTGACTTTACAGTTCCTCCCACTAGAGATGAGTATACTTTCCCAGGCTATTAATGTTAAGGTTGGCCATATAACATGTTTCGACCAGTGGAGCATGAGTGAAAGTGACAGTGTGCAGATTCAGACCTCAGGCCTTAAGGTTTAAGTTATCTGCCTTCACCTTCATACATCTCCCTTTTCTGTCCACAATTTGTTTCCTTCACAGTGCATATGTCCGCTAACGTATGAAATTCTGTCATTACCAGAAAAGAACATGCCCCAGTAGGCCCAGTGGTTCAAGGAGGATGGGAGACATCTGAAACAGGCCTGGTCCCAAACTGCAGTTTACAGCCACCAGCCAAATCCAGACTAGAACTGACAACTCCCAGCTGATGTGTTTATGTGCTTGCTAAGCCACTAGATTTTGTCGTGGGTTGTTACACAGTATTATTGGTGAGAAATGACCAATAAACATGGTCACCTTGGTTATTTTGTGGGGATCTTTTTTCCCATAAATACTCCTTTTTTTTTTTTTTTTTTTTTGTGAGCCAGTTCTTCTAAAGTCTGGACTTCTTGCAATCTTAGCAAGGAAACTTTTTGCTTTTCTAAATGCTTTATACCTGCCTCATCCTTTACAAGTCAATGCATGAAACTTCATTCAAAATCAGTTCTTAATCATTGGAGGAGTAGTTTGTTACTGAGTGAAGCTTGTCTGTCTGACATTCTCCCTTGTGATGAGTTCACTTCCAGAAGATCCCTGAATTCCTTGTCCAAACAGACTTCTGGCAGGACGCTGCTCCATCATTGCACCAAACATTCCCAGACTACTTGCAATAAAACCAGCATACATTTTCATGCCTCCTTGCTTTTGTTCATGGTGTTCCATCTTCCCTCTCTTGTCCAGCACTCAAAGTACGAGGCATAGTAAACGCCCAAGTAAAATATTGCCTCCCTCAGTAGATTTACCTCCACTCTCTAGCAAAATTAATCTGCTGCCTCACCTGTGTCCCCATAACACTTCGTACATACACTAGACTATATAGTTCTCAAGCAGAGGGACTGTGTTTATGTCTCTACCACCTAAGAGAGCTTAACACATTGTCCATTCTTAGTAAATGTTAACTTAGTGAGATTGAATTAAATGAGACCTATACATGTGCCTCTCTCCCAGTAAAAGATTAAAAACTAAGAATTATTCTTCTTTATATTTTCCCATAGAACCTAACAGAGTGTCATGAACATAATAATATTTAATAAATGTTTGTTCAATTAAATTTCACTGAATTTAGGGTTTATGTGGTTAACAACAAGACTGCCAAAATGGATTTTCTGGAAATTTAGATGGTTATCACTGAGATACATTGAAAAACGAGTTGTTAGGAAGGATTCCAGAAAATTGCCTAAACACTAGACTAACCATATAAGAAAGATTAAAGTGCTCTTTATATATGATAATTGACAAATAAAAGGTAGTCCACAATTTCAAGCTTAATAGATTTATGGGAATGGTTTAAGGTTTGATCTTCGTTTTAGAAATACTTGAGGGAGTAAATATTCACTGAGTGCATGCCATTGCTACAGAAAGGAACAATTTCAAGAGAGAATAAAATGGTGCATAGTGTTTCTAGCATTATGTCTTAAGTAAATTGTACGGGCTATAAGTAAAATAGTTCCCCACGTAAGATTAATACTTGTCAAATAGTCATTTTTTTTGCAGCTCTCTTCCCAAAGATACAAACTGTGCCTTTCATATCCTATTCCTTTATTTTGTTCCAAATATCTCTAACTGTAGAAACTTAGAATGGGAATGGCAGTTATAAGTTAAGGAGAGAGAAAGGAGAAAGAAAGGGGAGGGATACAGCTGCAAAGGGAAAAAGGAGACAAATATAGACAAAAAAGGGGGAGACCCATGAAGATAAAAGCAGATACCTTAAACCTATCAAAATCATCTATATTTTCCTCCAGCAAGAAAATTATTTTTCAATGCTTTCATGGAGGTTGGCCACTTGACTTGTGCCTCTAATCACGTTAGTTTAATATTTTAGTTCAGGGTTTCTATAAGTATTCAATACTTTCTCTTTTCTTTTGTCCTAGCTCTTATTTTTTCTAGGAAAACAGTAAACTGTACCAAGTTATTTTATCACCCTAACGACCAGGCTGCTATTCCACCACATGCCCCGGTTTGGCCTTGACAACTGTTTGTGGCCAGTGTCCATATAATTGATGGCCACATATCTCCTTGTCATCTCCTGGATCTGTTCCTTTTATTACTTGACTATTTCCTCTAAATGGCTTTAATATGGATTTTTTTACAGAAAACTTTCTGAGGTACTTTATGCCTGAGAATATTTTTATTCTGCCCTTCCATTTGCATGACAGTTTGGATGGATATAAAATTCTAAATTCAATGTTATTTACCTTGAACTCTTTAAAAACGTTACTTCATTATCTTCTTGCATCTATTGCTGATTTTGAGATATATGATGTCAGTCTGATTCTCATTAGAAATTTGATGTCAATCTCATTCTTGATTCTTTAAAGGTGATCTGCTTGTACACTCTAGAAAATTTTAGAATTTTCTCTTTGTCTTTGATATTCTTAAATTCTACTATAATGTGTATTTGTGCAGGTTTTTCCATTTCTCTCTTCTTTGACACTCCACTGGTTCTTTCAATCTGAGCTCTTTCATATTTCTTTAATTCTTAGAAATCTATATCTAACTTTTTTTCAAATATTTTCTTTTATCCATTTTTATTTTCCTTTCCTTTGGATAATCCTGCTATCTAAATTCACTTGTATTTCCACCCTTTGTACCTCTTAGGGTGTGTGTGTGTAGGTGTGTGTTTAATTTTCTATTTACATTTAATTTCCTGCTACTTTCCAGAAGTTCAGCAATCTGATCTTCTAACTCAATAATATATTCTTTATTTGAATCCTTCCTACTAATCTCATATATTGCATTCTGTATTTTTACTATTATATTTTCCTGTCTAACATTTTCACTTGGTTATTTTTATATTCTCTTATCTGATTTTATACTGCTTCTATCACCCTTCATTTTAAGTTACTATTTCATCCTTATTTTCAATTCTTCTTCCATCTGCTCCAATACTTCTGATACAAGTGTCCAGTTTCTGATCTTTATTTAGAAGTAATTTTATGTGGCAAATTGTATTTTCTCAAAATGGCTGCAACAATATTTTCATTCCCATATGCTCTTCTAGAATTTTGTCACTCTCCCATCAAGAAGTGGAATTTACTTCCCATCCTCTTGAAACTAGGTGATCCTTTGTGACTGCTTCAATAAATGAAATGAGGTGAACGTCTGACTTCTATAAAAGGTAATACAGCTTCTGCCTGGATCTCTCTCTCTCAAGATGCTCATCCTTAAAACCCAGTCACCATGCTATGAGGAAGCTCAAGCTATATGGAGAGGTCATATGTTGGTGTTCTAGCCAACAGTTCCAGCTAATGTCCCAGTTGACAGTCAGCCTCAGCCACCCTATATGTGAATGAATAGATCTTTAGATGATTCCAGCCCCGGAACATCAAGTCACCCTAGCCTTTGAATCTTCCACCTGAGGCCATAGACATTGTGGAACAGAGACAAATTATCCCTGCTATACCCTGTTCAAATTCCTGACCCACAGAACCTGTGAGCATAATAAATGGTTGTTTTATATTATTAAGTTTTTGGGTCATTTTCTGCATAGGAATAGAAAACCATAATATTGTACTCCCTAAAAGTCTACATATTTTGGGCTGCGCACTCACATTTCTTTGTTGATATGAATTAACTATATAATAAAGTGCTGTGTCAGTTTGGCCTTCCAAAAAGCCCCAACTAATATAGGTATCCCCAGTTTAATGAGCAATGGCCCCTGGCAACTTTGATGGTGGTCCTTGGCAGAAATAGCAGCAGGAATAGGTAGAAGTGGTGGTACCACTTGGACTCTGTAGCAACCATTACAGGTGACCTGGAGCATAACTAAATGTAAGCATTATGCACCCTATGGGCTAGCTGACTATACTTGTTCACAAGTACATATGAGATGCTCCCCCCGATCCCCACCATGGACTCTCAGAAATTCTTACAGAAGTACAGCAAGTGTTTAGGCTCTGAAGTGGCAGATGAGGTGAGAATCAGAAAAGTGCATATTAGGAAATAGAAATATAATTTTAAGCTATTTTGATGATGTCAATGGCCAATATTGAGGAAGGAAGTACAGGTGATAGATTAATAGAGTTTAAAAAGGAAGATTTTAATTGCTTAAAAAAAAAAACCTATTCTGTACTAAACCCAAACTAAATCACCATATCATTTAATTACAGACATTTGAGAGGAACTAAATCACTAATATTGAACCATAGCACCTCCTGGCATACGTAATTTAATGAAAGTTTATTGATCACCTAGTATAAGCAAATAATGTGCTAGACACTATGGGAGATACTAAGATCAAAGACAAGCTTTTGGCCTGTCAGAATTATGCACTATAGCGGGGGAGAAACATATTTATGGAACTCTGGTGTCAGTGGTTAAGAGCACGGCTACTAACCAAAAGCTCGGCAGTTTGAATCCACCAGCTGCTCCTTGGAAACCTTATGGGGCAGTTCTACTCTGTCGTATAGGGTTGCTATGAATCAGAATCAACTCAGCAGCAATGAGTTTGGGTTTTATTTTGGAGGCAAAAGTTATTTTTGAGGCTTCAAGTTCAGAATCAATTAGGCCATCAAATTTCTCTCTAAACACTAAGTCTTACAGAAAATACAATCATAGTAATCTAAGCTGATATAGAAGATTTAAGACAGTAGATCTTAATTAAATAAATCTTAACCTGCCTGGGAACTTACTAGTTAAGCTAATCATGGTTGCCTCTAAGATTTGCTTAGAAGTTACTCTTGCTGAAAATAAACAAAAATAATAAACTCCCTAATGTTAGCATCTTATGGTTATTGGCCTCTACATCTCTAAAGTGAAACACCATGAAGAAAATATTTATTTTCAAAATAAATAAAATCTCTAGAAGTTGGAATATAGTTCAAAATAGCATAGAAAACATTAAATTCTAGTAGATTTTGTAAGCAGTGCACTTTGGCAGTATGGAATCAGCTATTACAAATGGCTTTATCCTTTAAAACTGACCAAGATTAATGCAGTCAAGGAGGTAAATACCAAAAGGATTGGCTAGGGCAGAATCAGTCTGGACAACATGTCTTCCTCACTTTTGTTTGCATAATGCTTTCAAGCTCAGTTCTGACCCTGGGTCAAATCTACTTAGATTTCCTCCAAAGACTTAGAGTTCAAAATGGTAAATCAATCTGATTTTCCTTGAAATCATTCTTTACTTCAATGATATTTTTATAGAGCATTTTTATTATCTGACCATAAAGACTACTGAAGACTATAAGAAAGAGAACAGACAGAGGTATATGTATATTTTCATGCTCTGAGTGTTTAATACATAATTTATTAGGAATACTAAGTTGATTTTACATTATTTTTATAACAATGAAATTTACCTACAGGCTACCTATATTGTTTATAATAGAACAACAGAAGGTACTTAATGTGCATTTAGCATCCAAGATTTTATTTTTAAATTCCTTTTGGTACAATTCTTTTTTTTTTTTTTTTCACTCTAAGCTGAAATGCATGTTTACCTTTCTCAGTTATGACTGTTTAAAATCAAACCAAAAATAAGCTATATCAAGCCAGTGATTTAGTATCTTTTAAATTTTGGATGCCTGTTAATATTAATTGGTTTTCCAAACATTACCTTGACCAGATAAACCTTGTAAACTGTGAGTAAGCATGGGTGCAGACAGATCTATAAAACCATCTTCGCAGATGCCAGTTTAAACAGGATCCCTAGTTAGGATACCATTTCTTCTCAAGATGCCTACTATCTGTTGTTCACTATTGGAATGTAGGTTAGTAACCAGATGTATGGTTGGTTCTACTTAAGTTTACATTTCTCTACACCAACTATGTTGAAATATAACTATTTCATTGGAATTTTATACACAAATTACTGAAAGAAACCAAGCCACGCCTTAGTTAAACTAGTCACAAATTTGCTAAACACTTAAACATTTCAAATGATGTCACACTTCACTCAGACCAGACACTAGAGTATGTCTATTGTCACGAACACTGGCTCAATGTCCCAGTACTGGTATGGTTTCTAGTATTTTGCCAGGATGTCCACTTCTACCTTCTTCATAGCTTTGTGGATAAAAGCACTCAGTTTCTATAGTTTAATAAAATATTTTGTATTATAATGCAAACTCTGTCTTAATTATACAAAGATTTTCTATAGACCTTCTCTACTATAGCTGTAGGCCCTGTATACTTTACTTTTCTCCAGCTGTGTCTACTCTGAAGGCCATACCCCCATCTGGGCTCAGAGCATCACAGGCTACAAGGTGACAACTGCGAATTTACCATAAGATTGCTCGACCTCATTGGTTATTTATGGATTGTGAAGAACTTTTTATTTGCTCTTGTAGTTTGTAGAGAATAAAAACTAGATTCCTGACTGATGCTTATGGTTGGCACATAGTCGGAAGTTCAAAATGCTTACTAAAATAGTTGATTAATGTTCTTGGGCAAGAGAATTAGGAGTAAAAATTTCAAAAGTCTACAGAAGATCTAAACATAAAATCAGAAGCATAAAATCCTAACTTACAATTATTGGCCATTGAGACTGGAAACAAATTCTAGGTGACTCTGTTAGAAAGCATCTGATGAAGAATTAAAGAGCCTGTGGTGAGAAAACCTTCTGTACTCTCTGCATCCATTCAAACACCCAGAACTATAAAAGCATATTCACCTCACAAGCTGGGGGGTAGTAGTGAATGGTCCCAAATACACTTTTTGGTTGAACTGAGCTTTGGAATTTTTCAAATTCAGTACCATCATTTGGTTATAGTGTTAAAGTCCTATATACTTAAAATAATAATAATAATGATAATAAGTCTACAGAGGCTAGCAGAGTTGGATTCATTCATCCATACAGATAGAAAGATCTTTATGGTCATCTGCTCATATCCTCTCATTTTACAGACAAGGAAACTGAGCTTCAAGGATGTACCCGAAGTCATACAAGCACCAGGGTCAGAGTACGGGTTAGTGTTCTCTCTGCTCAGGGAAGAAGCCCTGATGGGCCCCCCTCAGGGTGGTCAGCATCTCTGTTTTCTCCGATAGCAATGTGGGGTTGCAGCTGCAGGTTGATCCACTGGGCACAAACACAGAGGCTTTGAGACATAACTGCTATAGTACAAAAATAATCTCTCTCGGACTCCATTAGAGACCTTAAAATAGCTCCCATGTGGTTCCACTGCTGGATGGCTTTGGAAAGACAATCTCTGCTCCAACAACCCAGAGAAAGTTTTCAGTTCAAGGTTGAAGATACTTGCAGCCCGAAGTCAAGGGGCTGAAACCTGAGTAACACCCTAATAATCCAGAGAGGTATTCATCCTTGCGGGTATTAAGGAATGTTTAAATTTAAATGGGGAAATGTTGTTAAAGATAAAACAAAGAATTCTCTTTTATTTAAAGCTCTTGTTCCTGATTCATTCTGGGTCATGAGTAATATCTTTTTAGGTAGGAGGATGATTGACATGCAGTTGTAGATGCCTGACAATGGGGTTTGGCTTTGCACCTGCCTATCAGAGTGCAAACAGTGTTGTGTGACAAAACTGAACAGTGGTGGGAAAAACAAATAAAGGGAGTATTTAAAGTTACTCAAATCCCAAGATGACCCCAAGTACTCATTAACATCTCCAAATCCTGGGCACTAAATAAGTAGTTTTCAAAATAAGTGCAGTAATTCTCCAGCTATTACTTAGAACAAGGGCTAAGCTTGGGAATTGGCAGGACCTAGGTGGCACAAATGGTTTGTGCTAACCAAAAGGTTGGACTTTTGAACCCATCCAGCATCACTGTGGAAGAAAGGCCTAGCAATCTGCTTACGTAAAGATAATAGCCAAGACAACCTTACGGAGCAGTTCTACTCTGTAACACATGAGGTCGCCATCAGTCAGAATCAACTTGACAGCAATGGATTTTGGTTTTCTGGTGGCTGGATAAAGAACTTTTGTCCCTAATACAATGTTATATGAAGGCAGGCATTTAATCAATGCTTTTGATCATCATGGTGATGAGTTTTACTTGTAGTGGGAATCACAGTAACATCAGTCAGAATTAAGCAAGCTAAAACTCTTATTACATGGAGATCTGCAGAATTACTATAAGAGTCAGTCTTCTTATTCTTAAAAAAAAAAAAATTCAAGAAATATTAATGTCAGACAAGATGCGCCACGCCATTTTCTCATATTTCAACAAGGAGTATAAAAACTTAATAAACACACCAGATCCAAGTACATATATTAGACATTAACAAATAATTCACAGAAAAGAAATGTAAGTAGATAAATACATAAAATGTTCAATCTAAGTAGTAACCAAAAATGCAAATTAAAAGAACAATAACAAAATTAGCATAGATAAAAAGAAGATAATGCCCAATGCTGATAAGGGTACAGTAAAGTGAGCAATTTTCTTCTCCAGATAGAAGTATAAATTAATTTACCCTTTCTGGTAAAAAAAAAAAAAAAAAAAAAAAGAGGCAATATGTCTCAAAAGCCCAAAATTGCTTATAGTCTTCACACCAGTGATTCTATCTATAGTTATCTTGCATGAAGAATTAATTTTAAGTACAAAGATTTCTGCAAAAGTTACTTATACCAGCATTATTTTCAATACTAAAAAATCAAAATCAACATAATTGTCTATGTATGATAGGATTTCAACAATGCTTACTATATAAAATATATAAAATACCTACACATATACAACAAGAAATTTTTTTAAATATTAGAAGGAAAATTTAACATATCTGGATGGTAAGATTTTCCAAACTCTATAATGTGCATGACTAGGTAAAATCCTGAAGAAGGGGTGATTTTTTTTTTTTTAAATAAATAAAAGATACCTACTTAAAGCACCTTGGGAATGTACTTTTATACATTAGAGTTTTATCCCACTAGGATGACCACTGGCTTCAGTTAAAATGGGGTCAAATGCATCCGTCTCTAGTCATAAAGTAATTCCACCTATTGCTAGACCCTGATAAAGGTTTTAATCACTCATATGGAAGCCTGATAGTGAATCCAGTACTTCTCATGAGTACCTGCTCCCCTTTCTTGATGATGAACTGGGCCAGGCACCCAAGTGTTAAAAGCCCTGCACAGCCACTTCATCATCGTCCTTTCGGCCCCTTTTCCTTATTTCATGTATGGCCTCCCCAGTCATTGGCTTCATGGGCTGCATTAAAACTATTACTATACCCAACTGAAAACATACTTCTCCCTATGCAAAAGGGCCTCATTCTATTATTCAGATACTTCATTTTGTTCTTACCAGTTGGAGTTATACCCCCTTTGCTAGAGGGCCCACAACATGGATAGAGATTTTTCATTTCTATTATACTTAAACTCTTATAAACTATTATACTCTAAAACATGGGGAATCTATCTCTCGGTAACAGTTTGCTAATTAGTATATTAAAACATACACACACACACACACAACTGGCATACCTAGGGATGTTATACTTACTTGCCTACTTCTGTAAAGATTCCTTATGGAAAGATCAGAAAGATCCAGCCCCACTGTTCACTTTGGCAAGACCTAAATGTGGCATTGGGTATCAGCACAGCTGGCAGCAAAGGCACTTAGAAATGGTCAGTGAATGCCTAACTCTAAAACAATGGAACCTAAGATTCTTCCTAAATATCTTTGTATAATAAAACCTAACATGGAACAAGATTAAAATTCAATCAGATCATCAGCCTTTTATTATTTGTAATTGTTTCATTTCAGACAGGTAATTTGAGCTGTATTGTAGCCAATTTAGAAAGGCCAAGTCATAAAGAAATTATACTTATTGGGAAATGGAGTATGCTCACTATAAGGAGAAATGTACCCTTGTAGAAAAGTGATCTGATTAAAGAAGAAACTGGTTATATGTATTCTTTTTCTTTTTAGCACAACTGTTCAAAATAAATTTCCCCAAAGCACCAATACATTTTTAAAACATAGAAGGTGTCTTAGTCATCTAGTGCTGCTATAACAGAAATACCACAAGTGGATGGCTTTAACAAAGATAAATTTATTATCTTACAGTCCAGTAGGCCACAAGTCCAAATTCAGGGCATCAGCTACAGGGGAAGGCTTTCTCTCTCTGTCAGCTCTGGAGGAAGGTCCTTGTGATGCACCAGTCTTCCCTTGGTCTGGGAGCATCTCAGCACATGAATCTCAGGTCCAAAGGACACCCTCTGCTCCTGGTACTGCTTTCTTGGTGGTATGAGGTTCCCATGTGTCTCTGCTCACTTCTCTTTTCTATATCTCAAAAGAGATTGGCTTAAGACACTATCTAATCTTGTACACCTTATCAGTATAACTGCCGCTAATCCATCTTATTAGATCATAGTGATTGAATTTACAACACATAAGGAAATCACATCAGATTGCAAAATAGTACACAATTATACAATACTGGGAATTATGACCCAGCCAAGTTGACAGATACTTTGGGGGGACATAATTCAATCCATGACAGAAGGCTTAGAGTGCTTGAAAAAACATAGCATATGTGGAACAAAATAATCTCTTTTTCATAGACAACACTGCATTGTCTATCATTATTTCTGATGGTTTGTAAAGAGATTCAGCAATATCCTGAAAGTTAAGTGCTCTCTCTCCTACTTCCTTTAGTGCCATTTGTCACAAAAGAGGCAATGGCTTCAAGATTATTGAAGGTTTTTCAGAACGATATATTGTTTACTTGCCTTCCTAATCACTAACTTACTGCTCTCCCCTATTAATTGCCTGAATGTTTTGAAGTTTCGGGTTTTTCTTTGTAGACCCTATTCATATTCATATAGAGAGATGTTTTTCCAAAGGAAGCAGGGAAACTCCAAAAAAGAAAGTATTTCCATTATTGACTCAGGCTATGAACAGAAAAAAAAAAAAAAAAAGAAAGTAAAGTAGTAGCAACAAAAGACTAACTGAAGCAGGAGGGAAACCAAAGAATGAAAATGTCCTAGGAAGCTGAAAAAGATAAAATAGTGATGAAAGCAGCAGACCTTTGAATAAACACAACATCCCTGGAGGAAAGTTAATTAGAATAAAAGTAAATTTTATATAAGAAAGTGGAAGAGATAAAAATAGAAATGAAAGGGGCATGCAAATAAAAAATAAAGAACTATGAGTAAAAACATGGATTGGTGAAAAGGAAGCAAATAACTGAGAAGGCTAGTGTCTATCCTTACCAGTGCTTCCCTCATTCTTTTGTAAAATTTTCCCCTGCCTTAACTGGCATGCTCCATAGAACAAGGAAGCAATCGAACAGTTTCAGTGAGCTTCCCCTACCACCTTTTCTCAGCTCTGCTTACACAATAGCTTTTCTTCACTACTTTCCCTTGGGAACCTCTTTAGTTAGCTTTATTATGGTAAGCTGTGTGCTTCTAGATTGTACACCCTTCAGAGACAGTTCTTTTGCATATTTGAATAATAAAGAGGGCCTGGAGCTCAGGAACCCAGTGTTAATGACCCATAAAAAACCCACTGCCCTCATTCCTACTCATAGTGACCCCATAGGACAGAGTAGAACTGCCCCACAGGGTTTCTAAGGAGCGACTGGTGGATTTGAACTGCTGACTTTTTCGTTTAGCAGCCTGAGCTCTTAACCATTATGCTACCAGGGCTCCAAAATGCCAATCACAGCTGGGTTCAAACTATTATGATGTTTTATAAATTATATATAAAATAATTTTGCAAGATAATAAGATATTCTACTCTTCACACACTGGGTATTCATTCTCTTCCTAAGTTTCTAACTTTCCTTTATTTGTTCCATTGATTACCAAGACAGAAGTGTTGTATTTGTCAACTGTATGTGTGAATTTATCCATTTTTCCTTTCAGTTCTGTCGGTTTTGCTACATATACTGTAAGGCTCTGTTAGATGCATACACATTTAGGGTTGTTATGTCTTCTTGATTTGACTTTTTATGTAATGTCCCTCTTTATCTCTGTTAATTTTTCTTACTCTGAAGTCTACTTTGTCTAATACTAATATAGTCACTCCAGCTTTCTTTTGATTGATATTTACATCATATACCTTTTTCTTTAAATTGTGCTTTAAGTGAAACATTACAGAGCAAATTAGTTTCTCATTCAACAATTCATACACAAATTGTTTTGTGACATTGGTTGCAATCCCTGCGATGTGTCAACACTCTCCTCTTCCACACCCCAATTCCCCACTTCCATCCATTCATTATTCCTGTCCTTTCCTGCCTTCTCATTACTGCTTTTGGGCAGGTGTTGCCCTTTTGGTCTCACATACATGACTGAACTAAGAAGCAAGTTCCTCAAGTGTGTTACTGTTTGTTTTATAGACCTGTCTAATCTTAGAATGAAAGGTGAACTTTGAGAGTGGCTTCAGTTCTGAGTTAAAAGGGTTTCTGAGGGCCATAGTCTCAGAGTTCTTCCAGTTTCTGTCAGATCAATAAGTATGGCCTTTTTTTGGTGAATTTGAATTTTGTTTTACATTTTTCTCCCTCTCTCTCAGAGACCCTCTATTGTTATCCCTGTCAGAATGGTTGTTGGTGGTAGCCAGGCACCATCTGTCGCAGCGGCGACGGTTGTCAGGACAGCGGAGACAATAACCAATTCCACAACTCTTACAGAGAAGTGGGGCCAGGAGGGTCACTCTGAGGAGTAGACCCCGGCTTCAGTCCCAGGAGTTTATTTATAGTCAATACAGCAAGCAGTGAAGCAAATAACAGAACAATGGACTTTGGGTGCGGGCAAGGGAGAAGGAATTCAGGTAAACAAGCCAATCAGTAAAGGGACAATAGGTTTGGGAAAACAAGTCATGACAAGTCTCAACATGTTGGGGACAAGTCTCAACATGCTGTGCAGCACAGAGGCCTGTGAGGGCTGCAGTTGTCAATAGTGCAGCCATGTTTAAATGGCATATATCCCCACACCATCTAGTTCTTCTGGCTCAGGTGGGTGGAGGCTGTGGTACTTGTGGTCATTAGTCCTTTGGATTATTATTTCCCTTGTGTCTTTGGTTTTCTTCATTCTCCTTTCCTCTGAATGGGATTGGACCAGTAGATGTATCTCAGACGGCCGCTCACAAGCTTTTAAGACCTCAGACATTACTCAAAAAAGTTGGATGTAGAACATTTTCTTTATGAACTTTGTTATGCCAATTGACCTAGATGACCCCCGTGACCATAGTCCCCAGACCTCTGCCCCTGTAACTCAGTCCCTCAGGGTGTTTGGAGGTGTCTATGAAACTTCCATGACTTTGCCTTGGTCAAGTTGTGCTGATTTCCCCTACGTTGTGCACTGTCTTTCCCTTTACCAAAGTTAACACGTATCTACTATCTAGTTAATGATTTTCCCTCCCCAAGCATTCCCTCCCTTGTAACCATCAAAGCTTGTTTCTTTCTGTGTGTAAATCTTTTCTTTAGTTTTCATAATAGCGGTCTCAAATAGTATTTGTCCTTTTGTGATTCACTTATTTCACTCAGCATAATGTCCTCCAGATTCATCCATGGTGTGAGATATTTCAAGGATTCATCATTGTTCTTTATCATTGCTTAGTATTCCATTGTGTGTGTACCATAATTTGCTTATCCATTCATCTGCTGGTGGGCACTTAGGTTGTTTCCATCTTTTTGCTATTGTGAATAATGATACAATGAACACGGGTGTGTATATGTCCATTCGTGTAACAGCCCTTATTTCTCTAGGATACAGTCTTAGGAGTGAGGCTGCTGGATCGTATGGTATTTCTATTTCTAGCTTTTTAAGGAAGTGCCATATTGCTTTCTATAGTGGTTGGACTCTTTTACATTCCCACCAGCAGTGCCCAAGAGTTCCAATCTCCCTGTAACCTCTCCAACACTTATTAGTGTTTTTTTTTTTTTGATTAGTGCCAGTAATGTCTGGGTGAGATAGTATCTCAATGTAGTTTTGATTTGCATTTCTCTAATGGCTAATGATTACAAGCATTTCCTCATGTGTCTTTTAGCCATCTGAATGTCTTCTTTTCTTCTTTGCCCATTTTTTAATTGGATTATTTGTCTTTTTGTTGTGGATGAGTTGCAGTATCTTGTAGATTGTGGAGATTAGACCCATATCAGATATGTCATAGCCAAATTTGTTTTTCCCAGTCTGCCAGTTGTGTTTTTACTCTTTTGGCAAAGACTTTTGATGAACATAAGTGTTTAATTTTTAGGAAATCCCAGTCATCTAGTTTATCTACTGGTGTGCATGCATTATTAGCTATGGTTTGTATCTTATTTATGCCATGTATTAGGACCCCTAGCATTGTCCCTATTTTTTCTTCCATGATCTTTTTTGTTTTAGGTTTTACATTTAGGTCTTTGATCCATTTTGAATTAGTTTCTGTGTATGGTGTGAGGTATGTGTCCTGTTTCATTTTTTTTACGTATAGACATCCAGTTTTGCCAGTACCATTTGTTAAAGAGACCATATTTTCCCCATTAAATGGACTTCGGGCATTTGTAAAAAGATTAGCTGACCGGAGGTGGATAGATGTACTCCTGGCTTCTCAATTCTGTTCCATTGGTCTATGTATCTGTCGTTGTACCAGTACCAGACTGTTTTGAGTAGAGTGGCTATATAGTAAACTCAGAGATGAGAGAGTGTGAGGCCTCCTACTTTATTCTTCTTTTTCAGTAATGCTTTACTTACACAGGGCCTCCTTCCATTCCATATAAAACTAGTGATTTGTTTTTCCATCTCTTTAAAGAATGCTGTTGCTATTTGGATCGGGATTACATTGTATCTGTAGATTTCTTTGGCTTTGGGTAGAATTGACTTTTTCACAATATTGAGTCTTATGGTATGTTTTTCAACTTATATAGGTCTCTTTTGGTTTACTGCAGTAGTGTTTTGAGTTTTCTTTGTATAGGTCTTTTACATCCCTGGTCAGATATATTCATAAGTATTTTATTTTTTTAGGGGCGATTATAGATGGTATTTTTTCTTGATTTCTTTTTTGAAGTTCTCTTTGCTGGTGTATAGGAATCCAACTGATTTTTGTATGTCAATGTTATATTTTGCTACTCTGTTGAATCTTTCTATTAATTCCAGTAGTTTTCTTGTGGAATCTTTGGGGTTCTCTATGTATAATTTCATATCATCTGAAAATAGGGATAGTTTTACTACTTCCTTTCCAACTTGAATGCCCTTTATTTCTTTTTCTTGCCTTATTGCTGTAGCTAGGATTTCCAGGACAATGTTAAATAGGAGTGGTGATAAAGGGCATCCTTCTCTTATTCCCATTCTCAGGGGGAATGTATTTAGCCTCTCTCCATTAAGAATGATGTTGGCTGTTGGTTTTGTATAGATGCTATTTATTATGTTGAGGAATTTCTCTTCTACTCCTATTTTGCTGAGAGTTTTTACCAGGAATGCGTGTTGGACTTTATCAAATGCCTTTAGTGTAGCAATTGAGATGATCATGTGATTCTTTTCTTTAGTTATTTATGTAGTTGATTATGTTGTTGATTTTGTAATGTTGAACCATCTTTGCATACCTAGTATGAATCCCACTTGGTCATGATGTATTATTTTTTTATATGATGCTGAATTCTAGCCAATTATATTGGTGGCTAGAATTTTGTTAGGAACTTTTGCATTGATATTCAGGATGGATCCCTGGTGGTGCAGTGGTTAAGAGCTTGGATGCTAACCAAAAGGTCACAGTTCCAGTCCACCAGCCGCTCCTTGGAAACCCTATGGGGCAGTTTTATTCTGCCCGATAGGGTTGCTATGAGTCAGAGTCGACTCAACAGCAACAGGTTTTTTTGTTTTGTTTTGTTTTTTTTTACATTCATGAGAGATATTGGTCTGTAATTTTCTTTTTTTTGTAGTGTTTTTGCCTGGTTGTGATATCAGGGTTATGCTAGCTTCGTAGAATGAATTCTGGAGTACTCCTTCCTTTTTTATGCTCTGAAATAATGTGAGTAGTACTGGTGTGAGCTCTTCTCTGAATGTTTGATGGAAACCTCCAGTGAAGCTGTCCGGGCCAGGGCTTTTTTTTATTGGGGGAAGGAGAGAAACTTTTTACTACCTCTTCAGTCTCTTCTCTTACTATGGGTCTGTTCAGATTTTCTATCTCAATTTGTGTTAGTTTAGGTAGGTAGTGTGTTTCTACACATTTGTCCATTTCCTCTAGGTCCTCAAATTTTTTAGAGTATAATTTTTCATAGTACTTTGTTATGATCCTTTTTATTTCAGCTGGGTCTGTTGTAATGTTCCCCATCTGATTTCTAATTTGGGTTATTTGCTTCATTTCCTGTTTTTCTTTTGTCACTTTGGCCAGTGGCTTGTCTTTTCAAAGAACCAACGTTTGGTCTTGTTGATTCTTTCTATTGTTTTTCTGTTCTCTATTTCATCTATTTCTGCTCTAATCTTTAGTACTTCCTTTCTTCTGATGCTTGAGGGCTTCTTTTGTTGTTCTCTTTCTATTTGTTCAAGTTGTAGAGCCAACGTTTTGATTTTGGAGCATTCTTCTTTTTTGATGTGTGCGTTTATTGCTATAAATTAACCTCTGAGCACTGCCTTTGCTGTGTCTCAAAGGTTTTGGTATGATATGTTTTCATTCTCATTTAATTCTAGGAATTTTTTTATTCCCTCCTTTATTTCTTCTATCACCCAGCTGTTTAAGCAAGGTGTTATCAGTTTCCATGTACTTGATTTTTCATCCTTGTTCTTCCTGTTATTGATTTCATCTTTTATGGCATTGTGATCAGAGTGAATGCTTTGTATTATTTCTATGTTCTGGATTTTATTGCGGATTTTGTGGCCTAAAATGTGGTCTATTATGGAGAATTTTCCATGTGCATTGGAAAAGGATATGTACTTCGCTGTTGTTGGGTGGAGTGTCCTATATATCTATGAGGTCCTGTTGTCTGATTTTTTTAGGCCTTTAGATCTTCAGTATCTCTGTTGAGTTTTTTAGATGTTCTGTCCTTTACCAAGAGTGATGTGTTGAAGTCTCTTGCTTTTATTGTGGAACTATCTATTTCTCTTTACAGTGCCGTTAGTTTGTTTCTGTATTTTGTGGCGCTGTCATTAGGTGTGTAGATATTTATTAAGGTTATGTCTTCTTGGTGGATTGTCCCTTTAATCATCATATAATGTAAAGTCTATCTTATCTGAGATTAGTATGCCACTTTTGCTCTTTTATGGTTACTGTTTGCTTAATATATTTTTTCCATCCTTTGATTTTCAATATATTTATGTCTTTGTTTCTAAGGTGTGTCTCTCGTATACAGCAGCATATTGATGTGTTTTTTATCCATTCTGCCACTCTCTGTTTCTTTACAAGCTCATTTAAACCATTTACATTCAGTGTGATTGTCAGTAAGTATGAGTTTATTGCTGTCATATTGTGCTTGTGTGTGTGCGTGTTTGCTGACATTTTCTTTGTTCCTCTTACTCTCCTTTGCTGAGTTCCTTTTGTTTGTGGGTTTTCTTTTCTTTTCTTCCGTTCTTGTGGATTCTGTGTTTATTGAATCTGTATGTTTTTCTTCTTTTTTATTCTGATGAGTAAGTTTGTTAAATTTCTTTGTGGTTACCTTGAAATTTACCCTTATATTCCTAAGTTTGAACGAGTCTTTTATTACTTGATATTGCCTTGACTTCCTCTCCATTTGAAAGTTCTACAACTACAGTGTTTATTCCTCCTTTTATTGTCTTGATGTTGTTGTCATTTACAGATTGATATCTCTGTTTCCCTCTTTTAAGTCTTTTAGCTTTGTTTCATTCTTGAGAGATCTTTATCTAGGTTGGTATCTGCCTGTGCTTTCCTGTGTCTTAGGCTCCAGTTGTTGTCTGATGTTGCTGGTTCTCTAACTGGAGGACTCCCTTTAATATTGCTTGTAAGTTTGGTTTGGTGTTTTGCAAATCCTCTTAAATTCTGTTTATCTGGAAATGTCCTAATTTCACCATCATATCTGAGAGATAGTTTTGCAGGATATACTATTCTTGGTTGGCAGTTTTTTCTTTCAAGATTTCATATATGTCATCCCACTGCCATCTTGCTTGCATAGTTTATGCCAAGTAATCAGAACTTAGTCTTTTTGTTACCCCTTTGTAAGTGACTTTTCATTTCTCTTTAGCTGCTCTCAGGATTCTTTCTTTGCTTTTGGCAGCTGTGATTTTGATGTTGTCCTGGTGACTTTCTTTTAGAGTCTATCCTATATGTGGTTCATTGAGCTTAGTGGATGGTCAGCTTTTCCTCTTTCATGATATTTGGAAAGATTTCTGCCAGTACATCTTCAACAATCTTCTCTGTGTTTTGCATTTTCTCCTCTTGTTCTGAAACTTCAATCACACGTAAATTTTTGCCCGTGTCCCACATAATTCTTAGGTTTTCTTCATTTTTTTCTCTAAATTTTCCTCCAACAAAGTGGCATCCACAGATTTGTCTTCCATCTTGCTGATTCTGTCTTTCATTGTTTCAAATTCGCTCCTAAAAGTTTCTATTGAGTTTTCCATTTCTGAAATTTTGTTGTTTATCTTTTGGATTTCTAGTTACTGATTTTGTATGGTTTCTAATTATTTATTTTGACATTTTGTTCTTGCATTAGTTTCCTGAATTCTTTTATTGCTTTGTCTGTGTTTTCCCTGATCTCTTTCCTTATCTCATGGAGGGTCCTAAGTATTAGTCTTGAATTTCACATCAGGTAATTCTACTGCCTTTTCTTCTACCGGTCGGCTCCCTCAGCACCATTTTTTTTTTTTTCTTTTTCTTTTCCTTTTCTCTCTTCCTTTTCTTTCTATAATTAAACCACAGCTCAAGTTCCCTGGTTATACACAATGACAGCTTTAACACATACATGAACCCCAATACTCTCCCAAGATTAAAAGAGCTCTATTGTTGTTGTCAGGTGCCATCAAGTTGGTCTGACTCATAGCTATCCTATGTACAACAGAACAAAACACTGCCTGGTGCTGCACCATCCTCACAATCGTTATGCTTGAGCCCATTGTTGCAGCCACTGTGTCAATTAATCTCATTGAAGGTCTTCCTCTTTTTCGCTGACCCTCTATAGGACAGCCTTAGGCAACACTGTTGGTGATGGTCTATGCTAATCACTTCTTCACTAGTTTTGGTATCGCACTACTCCCTTTTTCATGGCTTCTTCCACCCCAACTCCCTCTCTACCCCACCCTTAATGCTTTCATCACAGTTTTATGGCTGGCTTTTCATTCTGACCTCCTTGTCCTCATCACAATTTCTCTGTCATGAATATTATTCCTTCAGGACTTAATTTCTATTCTAATATGTTAATAAGGAAATCAAATTTTAATGAATGTTGACCCCTAGGATAATATAAAATAGGGAAGTAAGAACTGTTCTGACTAGAAGAGTTGCTGCCCCACTTCTGGGTGCTCCTGGATGATATTGTTCAATAATGTCTACATTCAGCTGGATCACCTTTTTTTGGAATGGGCACAAATATGGATCTCTTGCAGTTGGCCAGCCAGGTAACTGTCTTCCAAATTTCTTGGCATAGATGAGTGAGCATTTCCAGCACTGCATCCATTTGTTGAAACATCTCAATTGATATTCCATCAATTCCTGGAGACTTGTTTTTCACCAGTGCCTTCAGTGCAGCTTGGACTTCTTCCTTCAGTACCATCGGTTCCTAATCATATGTTACCTCTGAAATGGTTGATTGTTGACCAGTTCTTTTTGGTACAGTAACTCTGTGTATCCCTTCCATCTTCTTTTGATGCTTCCTGCATCATTTAGTATTTTCCCCATTGAATCCTTCAATATTGCAACTCCAGGCTTAAATATTTTCTTCAGTTCTTTCAGCTTGAGAAATGCTGAGCATGTTCTTCCCTTTTGGTTTACTAACTCCAGGTCTTTGCACATTTCATTATAAGACTTTACTTTGTCTGTCTTCTCGAGCTGCCCTTTGAAATCTTCTGTTCAGCTCTTTCATTTCATCATTTCTTCCATTCACTTTAGCTACTCTACATTCAAGAGCAAGTTTCAGAGTCTCTTCTCACATCCATTTTGGTCTTTTCTTTATTTCCTGTCTTTTTAATGACTTTTTTCTTTCTTCATGTTTGATGTTCTTGATATCATCCCACAATTCATCTGGTCTTCGGTCATTAGTTTTCAATGTGTCAAATCTATCCTTAAGATGGTCTCAAAATTCAGGTGGGATATACTCAAGGTCGTAGTTTGGCTCTCACGAAGTTGTTTTAATTTTCTTCAGCTTCAACTTGAACTTGCATATGAACAATTGATGGTCTGTTCCAAAGTCGGCCCCTGGCCTTGTTTTGACTGATGATATTGAGCATCTCCATCACCTCTTTCCACAGATGTAGTAGATTTGGTTCCTGTGTTTTCCATCTGGTGATGCCCATTTGTATAGTCACCATTTATGTTGTTGAAAAAAGGTATTTGCAATGAAGAAGTCATTGGTCTTGCAAAATCCTTTCACGCGATCTCCAGCTTCATTTCTACCACCAAGGCCATATTTTCCAATTACCAATCTTTCTTCTTTGTTTCCAACTTCTGGATTCCAATCACCAGTAATTATCAATGCATCTTGTTTGCATGTTTGATCAATTTCAGACTCTAGAAGCTGAGTGAAGAGTACAGTAGATAAGTGATATCAACAACATCCAACGTTGTAGAGGTTGAAGAGCAAACAGGTGAGTGGTGACTGACTGTAGAGAAGTAAATCTCCAATTAAATTGACTGCAGAGGAGAAAATCAGTGAGAAACAAGCTAATTATGCTAGACTGAATGATGTCTCCCCCATATCCTAATCCCTGGAACTATAAATATGTTATCTTACATGGCAAAAAGGACTTGTAGATGTGATTAACTTAAAGATGTTGAGATGGGGAGATTATCCTGGATTATACTGGTGGCCCCATTATAAACACAAAGGTCCTTTTAGTTAGGAGTGTCAGAGTCAGAAAAGTAGATGTGACCATGGAAGCAGATGCTGGAGTGATGCGGAGCCACAAGCCAAATAATGCAGGTGGCCTCTAGAAGTTGGAAAGGCAAGGAAACATTCTCTCTAGGGGCCTCCAAAAGAAACACAGCCCTGCTGACACCATGATACATGATTTTAGCATGATTTTGAGACTCATTAAGGACTTCTGACTTCCTGAACTGTAAGATAATAAACTTGTGTTTTTTTAAGCCACTTAGTTTGTGGTAATTTGTTACAGCAGCAATAGGAAACTAATGTACTAATTCACACCACAGTACTAAAATAGACTCAGGAAATGGAAGCAGCAGACACCTATGAAGGTGGGATTACTGGTGTGCAAAAAAATAGGGTTAGTTGAAAATCTTTATAAGGAACAATTAGATCCCCATTCCCCTTTCCTTCCCTATGTAGCCAGATGAGAATCACTCCCCCATTACCACAGGAGCAGGGTGTTTCATGTTCTAGAGAAATTGAATCAGAGAAGCTCTAAATTTGGGGAAACCAGGCAAAGCAGAGGGAAGTGGTGAGGCATTAGGCTGAAAACCATCTGCCTACTAAATGGTGACCACTTGTCTGTCAGTTTGTCATACTGTGGTGGCTTGCATGTTGCTGTGATGCTGTAAACTATGCCACTGATATTTCAAATACAGCAAGATCACCCATAGTGGACAGCTTTAAATGGAGCATCCAGACTAAGACAGACTAGGAAGAAAGGCCTAGCAATCTACTTCCAAAAATTAGCCAATGAAAACCCTATGGATCACAACAGAATATTGTACAATATAATGCCAGAAGATAAGCTCTCTAGGTTGAAGGCACTCCAAATACACAGTGAACACAACAATGGTCTTGAGCATACCAATGATCATGAAGATTGCACAGGACCAGGCAATGTTTTGTTCTGTTGTACACGGGGTCACCAAGAGTTGGAGATGACTCGACAGCAACTAATAACAGCAACAATTGAATGGTGGAGACTCAACCTTTTCCCCAGATTCACAATCCCTCAACACAGGAGACCAGAGGATTTCCCTCTAATAAAGCATTTACAAATGCCAATATGTCAGGATCCTTCAGCAAATCATCTGGCCCCTGCCTTGTCCTCACACAGACAAGTCCAGAAGCTGAGAGGCCTCACCTATGCACACCAAGTTTCCACACAGTGTTTGAATACTTCACTCTTAAACATGGATGGGCAGATGAGATATACCAAATATTTAAGACAGACAGCGTCGGTTCATACCGACTCCAACACTTAACAACTTTGTGACTGTGGACAGGCTATTTCACTTTTCTTCAGCTCAATTTCATATGTTTAACCCTTTCATTACTAAATTTTTATTAAAAAAATTTTTTTTTGATGCTATATGTTTTCACTAACTACAGCATGCTGATTAAAAGACCAATTCAGAATTTGTGGTATGAATTATAGATTTTGAGATACATGATCTGGTAATACAAGCCACCAGTAAGGCAAGTGGCATTGTGGCACCACTGGTCCGTGGTATGAAAATATACCAGTAAGAACTAAATAGTTTATTGCGAGTACCTTTCCATTACGTTACATAGGGAACCTCTGGTTTTCCAAATATGACACAGAAAAACCAAAACAAATCAGGGATCCCTAACTATCACACAGGAAAGCCATAATCATGCTTGCAAGCCTGACCTCACAGAAATAAAGGGGAAGAAGGCAAAAGTTTACAAAACTAACACATCCAGGAAGCGTCACCTAATAGAATACTCAACCTGCACAACAATGAGGCTCTAACTGCAGTCAGCTGAGCTTCATGCATTTCAAAAGAGACCCACCTTGATGCTAAATGCATTATAACCAGGATAACACACTACCTATAAGGTCCAGAGGCATAAACAGTGGCTGGTATACAGTTACAACAATAGTAATGAAAGATTTCTACTTCATAGAGTTGTTGTGAGGATAAAACGAGACTTTTAGATACAAAGCAGAGTAAGAAAAGACAAAGTCCAAAACAAATAAAACAGACAAAAAAAAAAAAAAAGAATTCAGGTGAGAAAGAGATAACTTAGGTAACCAAAGAAAATCTCAAAAATAAAGTGTCCTCTAATTAATATATTCAGGTAAAGTGAGAAGAGTATGCTATGGAAAGAAAAATCAGAGTAGTACTCTCGAAAATTAAAAGTATAGAATGAGAAATGAAAATCCCATAGAAGGGTTGTGTCATGGATTGAATTGTATCCCCCCAAAAAATGTGTGTATCAGTTTGGCTAGGCCACGATTCCCAGTGTGTGGTTGTCCTCTATTTTGTGATTGTAATGTTACGTTAAAGAGGATTAGGGTGGGATTGTATCACCACCCTTACCCAGGTCACATCCCTGATCCAATGTAAAGGGAGTTTCCCTGGGGTGTGGCCTGTACCACCTTTTATCTCTTAAGAGATAAAAGGAAAGGGAAGCAGGCAGAGAATTTGGGACCTCATACCACCAAGAAAGCAGTGCCAGGAGCAGAGCATGTCCTTTGACCTGGGGTCCCTGCACGGAGAAGCTCCTAGTCCGGGGGAACACTGATGAGAAGAAGGCGGACAGAGAGAGAAAGCCTTCCCCTGGAGCTGATGCCCTAAATTTGGACTTTTAGCCTACTTTACTGTGAGGAAATAAACTTCTCTTTGTTAAAGCCATCCTCTTGGGTATTTCTGTTATAGCAGCACTAGATGACTAAGACAGGCTAGAAGATTTTTAAAAAAATTTCCCAGAAAGTAGAAACGATAAAGAGAAGGGCAATGTAAGAAAAAAGATAAGAAAAATCAAAGGATCAATAAGTGGGTCACACCATTGTTTTTACCCTCAGATTTGTGGATATTTATGTAGGTATATATCTGTACAAAAGCAAAAAACCAAACTTGTTGCCATCAAGTCAATTCTGACTCATAGTGACTGAACAGGACAAAGTAGAACTGCCCCATAGAGTCTCCAAGGCGTGCCAGGTGGATTCAAACTGACGACCTTTTGGTTAGCAGACATAGCTCTTAACCACTACACCACCAGGATTCCCATATCTGGCATATGCACCTATATATTCATTTTTCCATTACTCTTTTCCAGTCCTAAAGTGTATCTGCTAAGTGGTAGTGGTATTTTGGGGATACAGTTTTGCACCTTGAGCTACAACTGCATAATCCTCAAATAAATCACATAGGACTATTAACTCCAGAGGCCAAATATATTGTTCCCCATTCCTCTCGCTTGTTCTCATTTCCTTTAAGCTTTTGTAAGAAATACTTAGAAACTATTTATTTTATTCTGTCAACCTAATTAATTTTGGGAGTTAGCCTCAAAATAACATTTCATTCCTATTGGATGTTTATAAATGTGAGAGAGAAGGTAAAGCAAAGAAAAGGATAAAGTAAAAACTGATAGTTTCAATAAATTGCACAATTATGTTCAATATTTTCAATTCTTAGTCCTTCATGTGTATATTATGTGCTCTGCATATTACAAAACCCACTTTGTCTTATCCTGCACGTGAACCCTTTCAACTTGCCTTCTACCTCACTTACCATTAACCTTTCCTACAGGGTGTGTGCCAGAAAAAAAAAAAAAAAAAATATATATATATATAAAATCTATATATATAAAAGAAAGAAAAACAAATCATTGAAACTCAGAGGACTCCATTATCCTACCCGGAGCATAGGGTCCTTAGCTTCTATGAAACTGAGCCTGAAATGGTCAGCTTCAGTCATGGCCTTATTAAACACATTCAATGAACTCATACAGATTTATATAAAATTCCCATTAATTATATTTAATTAAATCAGCATTTAACTAGATGAAAACTAGTATAAACATTGACAGCTACCTTAAAATGATTTTTTTAAATGAAAATATTCTTTATATATATAAAAAAAAGAGCATTTGTAAAGATAGTCAATAGTTGGGCTCCCAACCCTAAGGTGTTTATCTTACCTTAAAGATATAAACATTCAGTTATATATAGCACCAGGCAGCAGTACTGCTTTCTTTTCCTTCACCTTCTCTATTTTTCAATTGTTCTGCAATTCAAGAACTAGAAGAAGTGGATAAAATATCAAGGAAGAAAACATCAGACTTTAACCAATGAAAATTTAGAATCGTGAGTGAATTTATATAAACTTTTTGTCTCCATCCATTACTAACATGATTAATCAAAAGCAAGCTCTCTCAACCCTTTTTGTAAGGCTTCTACTGAATAAAGTATATCATTTAAATGACACTTTATATTCAAGACAAAATCTCAGAGCAGCTGGAACAAGCATTAATTAAAAAACTACAACCAAAACTAATTCTACATCTGAAAATGAACAGATCAAACATACCAAAATGAAAGCATTCTAAACCTCATAAGGACCATACAAGGAAAGGTTGTTGATATATGATGTCCCTCAACCCTTACAGATCTCAAAACACCAACCCACCCCTCTCCTTCAACCAAGCTGACCTTGGTCAATGCCACCATCTAGTGGTTGCCACAAAACACTGCCCTAAATTATCTTATTTTGAGTCGGAATGGACTCAAAGGCACACAAAAACAAGTATATCTTGTACATAGAGTGATTCCACTCTTCATTACGTGTAACTTTATTTATTTTACTTCAAGAAATTTCTATCTTTAGGGGCAGGAAAATGTTTACAATTTAATAACTGCAATTATTTAATAATTCAAAATAATTCTAATTGGGTTGTGCTTTTGTTTTTGTTTTTTTTTACCAAAGTGAAACATTAACAAGTGTACAAAATTCAAAATATATAGATATTCAAATTAAAATAAAATCACACACAAATCCACCATTCGGAATAACCACTAATGGGCTTCCACATTGAGATGTGGATGTAAGATTTAATACATGCATATATAATTTCACTTCCTCATCCAACCCCATTAAACTATAATACAGTGATTCTTTTTAAAGACATAAATCCACAAGGATGGGAAGTACTGGAGAAAATAGCAACAAAATTCCGGAAGCTGGAATGCAGATGGATGAGAGAAAACTGGTTTATAGACCCAAGGCAGGGGAAACTGAAGCCAGTAGTGGGGGAAGCTGATAAAAACATGATTTACACTGTAAATTCAGCTGCTTCTGGAACTGCAAGTAAAGCTATGATGGCAGAGAGGCTAAACTGAGGAAAATTAGATTATAAATGTTTGAATGCAGTTAGAGCTCTTCCTCTGTAGCATGACGATAGATGCCTGTCTCTCCCAACTCCAGCAGAATTGTAGAGTTTTCTCTCCCAAGCGGTAGATCAGGGGTTCTGAACCAAGGACTGAACCTAGGCACAGCTGAGAGATGTGTTCTAGACTGAAAGGGGAATTAAGGTAACAAATGCATTTTGAATGCTGAGTACTAAGGCCCTTAGTCCCATGGTCCTACTTTTATAAGAACTCTGGGAGCCAAACCTCCACCCCTAACCAGGAGCCTGGGACCTCTCTGGGTAACCTCAGAGAACCAAGGTAACAGGACAAAAAGCATCAAATCACCCTACAGTGAAGCTTCAAGTCACTGAGCCATACATTCTATGAGAGGTTTCTTTAGTCTCTCAGCTCTAATGCTAAGAGGACAACCCAGGATCAACGAGCATCTGGAGAAAACAATTGACATGAAAGATAAAGACAAAAACAAGCAAACTGGAAAAAGAATAAGTTGGAAAAAATAGAGTTTATGTAGAGAGAAGAAAAGCTTAAAAACAATCTACAGTTAAAATCCTCAGAGTAATAAGAAAAGATATTACATCCATGAAACAATAGGATAGTATACATATTTTTTAAATAAGCTCTTGGAAATTAAAAACATAACAATAGATGGTTTAAAAAAATCAAAAAATGATTAGAAGATAAGTTTCAGAAAATAAATAAACTAAGAAGACAGAGATGAAAAATAGAAAAGTAAGAAAATTAGAGAATAAACATAGGAGCTCTAACATTCAAATATTAGGTTAATCTGAAAAACAGTTCCAGAAAGAAAAAAACAGAGGGGAAATCAAGATGATTCCCCAGGACTAATAGACCTCAGTTTCTAGATTGAAAGGGACCATCATATGCTTAACACAATAGATGGAAACAGACCCATACCAAGGCACATCACTAGAAAATTTCAAAATATTGGGGATACAAAGAAGATCCTGAAAATTTCCCAGAAGAAAAAAACAGGTCACATACAAAAACAGTCAGGCACCGGAATGGCTTCTGAGTTATCAGCAACACTGGAAATCGGAAGATAATGGAGGAATACCCTCAAAATTCTGAAGGAAAACAATGTGCAACTGAGAATTCCATGCCAGCCGAATTATCAATCATGTGGAAAAGTACAGACACATATAGATATATAAGAACTCAGATTTATCAAATCTGTCACATGCCCTTTCTCAGGAAATCACTGGTAGTTGTGTTCCACTGACATGAGGAAGTAGACTAAGAGACAAGAATACAAAGAACATAAGAAGTAATGCATCCAACCCTAGAGAGGAGGGAAGAGAATCTCCAGGGTGATGGGAAAGGAAGAATCTTTCGATAACTGCTTCACTTCAAGTACGTAGGGAAACTGGTTTAAATCAGATCATATTAGCAAATCTGTGGCCAAGGACAGCACAATGCCCCATATCTGTACTCTTCTTTCCTCCAGAAGAATAGATATGCATAGGCAAGATCAACTGAACCATCATGTTATTGATGTTATCCACCATACAGATGACATATGGCTGCAGGTGAAATATAAGACTATAAAGAAATACGTTTCCAACATGGTTAACAACAAAGCTTGGTATTTTTTTTTTTTTTTTTTTACCAAATATCTTAACAAGAGCCTGCTCATCCTCATAGACTTCAATGCCAAATAAAACACAAATTTATTGAAATAAATAATTAATATTTCAAATATGTATATGCATGAGTATTAATACATGCATGCAAACAAACGCTTATATATGTATAGAAATATCTCTGGAAAAATACACAAGAAACCCATACACTTGTTGTCTCTGAGGAAGGGAACTGGGTCAGCTGGAGTAAAAAGATGTAAGGGAGACTCACTTTTCATTATCTTTTTGTCTCTTTTGATTTCTATAACACAAATGTCTTAGGCTGGGTTCTCTAGAGAAGCAAAATCAGTGAAGCATATATATAAATATATATAGAGAGATTTATTTCAAGGAAATGGCTCATGCAATTTTGGAGGCTGGCAAGTCCCAAATCTGTGGCTTCTCCTGACTCACATGGTAGCAGGGGCTATAAAACCCAAAATCTGCAGCTCAGGCAGCAGGTTGCTGGCTCACATCCCAAGAACTGGAGGTCAGAGGATAATGAGGTGAACGCAAGATGGAATGCAGGATCAAGAGAGAGTGAGCTTTGCCAGAACATCCATATATATTGGATATTGATCACACACCCAAGGAAACTCCCCTTTCAACTGATTGGCTGCTCACATCAGACCACAAAATGGAGGACGATTACATAATATCTGCCAAACCACTGAGAATCATGGCCTAGCCAAGTTGACACATAACTTTAACAATCACAACAAGCATACATTACATGAATAAAACAAAATGTTTTCCTCCCAAATAACAATAGTGTCTAGGTGCATTCATGCATGAGTCTGTCAGTTTGTTGTACTGTGGGGACTTGTGTGTTGCTGTGATGCTGGAAGCTATGCCACCAGTATTCAGCCAAATACCATCAGGGTCACCCATGGTGGACAGGTTTCAGCTGAACTTCCAGATAGTCTACTTCTGAAAAGAATTAACCAGTGAACACCTTATGAATAGCAGTGGAACACTGTCTGATATAATGCCAGAAGATGAGCCCCTCAGGTTGGAAGGCACTCAAAATATGACTAGGCCAGAGCTGCCTCCTCAAAGTAGAGTTGACCTTAATGATATGGATGGAGTCAAGCTTTTGGGACCTTCATTTGCTAATGTGGCAAGACTCAAAATGAGAAGAAACAGCTGCAAACATCCATTAATAATCAGAACCTGGAATGTACAAAGTATGAACCTAGAAAAATTAGAAATCATCAAACATGAAATGGAACGCATAAACATCAATAACCTAGGCATTAGTGAGCTGAAATGGACTGATATTGGCCATTTTGAACCAGACAATCATATGGCCTACTATGCCTGGAATGACAACTTGAAGAGGAATGGTGTTTGCATTCATCGTCAAAAAGAACATTTCAAGATCTATACTGAAGTACAACGCTGTCAGTGATAGGATAATATCCATATGCCTAAAAGGAAGACCAGTTAATACGACTAACATTCAAATTTACGAACAAACCACTAAGGCCAAAGATGAAGAAACTGAAGACCTTCACCAGCTTCTACAGTCCAAAATTGATGGAACATGCAATCAGGGTGCATTGATAATTACTGGTGATTGGAATGTGAAAGTTGGAAGCAGAGAAGAAGGATCAGTAGTTAGAAAATATGGCCTTGGTGATAGAAATAATGCCAGAGATTGCATGACAGAATTTGCAAACAAACGACTTCTTCGTTGCAAATATTTTTTTTCAACAACATAAACGGCAACTATACAAGTGGACCTCCCCAGATGGAATACACAGGAATCAAATTAACTACGTCTGTGGAAAGAGACGATGGGAAAGCTCAATATAATCAGTCAGAACAAGGCCAGGGGCCGAATGCGGAACAGACCATCAACTGCACATATGCAAGTTCAAGTTGAAGCTGAAGAAAATTAGAACAAGTTCACAAGAACCAAGAATAGATCTGATGCACTGAACGCTAATGACTGAAGACCAGACCAGTTGTGGAACGACATCAAAGACATCATACATGAAGAAAGCAAAAGATCATTAAAAAGACGGGAAAGAAAGAGACCAAAATGGATGTCAGAAGAGACTCTGAAACTTGCTCTTGAACTTCAAGTAGCTAAAGTGGAAACGAAGAAATGATGAAGTAAAAGCTGAACAGAAGATTTCAAAGGGCAGCTCAAGAAGACAAACTAAACTATTCTAATGAAACGTGCAAAGATGTGGACATAGAAAACCAAAAGGGAAGAACACGCTCGATATCTGTCAAGCTTAAAGCACTGAAGAAAAAATTCAAGCCTGGAGTTGCAATATTGAAGGATTCTATGGGGAAAATATTAAACAACACAGGAAGCATCAAAAGGAATACACAGAGTCACTATACCAAAAAGAATTGGTCGACATTCAACCATTTTAGGAGGCAGCATATGATAAGGAACCGATGGTACTGAAGGAAGAAGTCCAAGCTGCACTGAAGGCACTGGTGAAAAACAAGGCTCCAGGAATTGACAGAATACCAACTGAGATGTTTCAACAAATGATGCAGCACTGGAAGTAATCACTTGTCTATGCCAAGAAATTTGGAAGACAGCTACCTGGTCAACCGACTGGAAGAGATCCATACTTATGCCTATTCCCAAGAAAAGTGATCCAACCGAATGCAGAAATTATCAAACAATATCATTAATATCACGTGCAAATAAAATTTTGCTGAAGATCATTCAAAAGTGGCTGCAACAGTATATTGACAGGAACTGCCAAAAATTCAAGCCGAATTCAGAAGAGGACATGGAACCAGGGATATTGTTGCTGATGTCAGACGGAGCTTGGCTGCAAGCAGAGAATACCAGAAAGTTGCTTACCTGTGTTTTATTGACTATGCAAACGCATTCAACTGTGTGAATCATAACAAATTATGGGTAACATTGCAAAGAATGGGAATTCCAGAACACTTAATTGTGCTCATGTAAAAACTGTCCATAGATCAAGAGGCAGTTGTTCTAACATAACAAGGCATGGTTTAAAGTCAGGAAAAGTGTGCATCCGGGTTGTATTCTTTCATTATACTTATTCTATCTGTATACTGAGTAAATAATCCGAGAAACTAGACTATACAAAGAAGAATGTGGCATCAGGATTGGAAGGACACTCATTAACAATCTGTGATATGCAGATGACACAACCTTGCTTGTTTAAAGTGAAGAGGACTTAAAGCACTTATTGATGAAGATCAAAGACTACAGCTTTCAGTATGGATAACACCTCAACATAAAGAAAACAAAAATCCTCACGAGCAGACCAATAAGCAACACTATGATAAATGGAGAAAAGATTGAAGTTGTCAAGAATTTCATTTTACCTGGATCTACAATCAACACCCATGGAAGCAGCAGTCAAGAAATCGAAAGACACACTGCACTGGGCAAATCTGCTGCAAAAGACCTCTTTAAAGTGTTAAAAAGCAAAGATGTCACTTTAAGGACTAAGGTGCGCCTGACCCAAGCCAAGGTGTTTTCAATTGTCTCATATCCATTTGAAGGCTAGATGATGAAGAAGGAAGAAGAATTGATGCCTTTGAATCGGTGTTGGCGAAGAATATTGAATATACCATAGATTGCCAAAAGAACGAATAAATCTGTCTTGGAAGAAGTACAACCAGAGTGCTCCTTAGATGCAAGGATGGCAAGACTACGTTTCACATACTTTGGACATGTTATCAGGAGGGACCAGTCTCTGGAGAAGGACGTCATGCTTGGCAAGGTATAGGGTCAGTGAAAAAGAGGAAAACCCTCAAAGAGATGGACTGATAAAGTGGCTGCAACAATGGGCTCAAGCATAACAACGATTATAAGTATGGCATAGGACCTGGCAGTGTTTTGTTCTGTTGTGTATAGGGTCACTGTGAGTCGGAACTGACTCAATGGCACCTAACAACAAAAGGTGCATTACCTGCTGTTGCCACTTCCCCATTAATCTGTTACAGCTTTGCTTACCCACACATTAAAAAAGGAAAGAACCCAAACCCGTTGCCATCAAGTCAATTCCAACTCATAGTGATCCTATAGGACAGAGTAGAACTGCTACACAAGGTTTCCAAGGAACAGCTTGTAGATTTGAACTGCTGACCTTTTGGTTAGCAGCTGAGCGCTTAGTCACTGTGACACCAGACTCCTACCCACACATAAGCATCTATTTTTTAACACTTTCTTTCATTCCACTTGCTATTCCATTTTGCCCAATTATCCTATGGGGGGAAGAAAAAAAAACAACTCCCTTTTCATTTCATTTGTGAGGCAAAAAATTATCCTAATTATGGTTGATCAGCCTAAGAGTACTGCTAATGATATTTCCATATCAAGGAAGAGTAAATCCATAAGTTTTGAAGGGAAATTAGCCGTAATAAAGAGTCATTGCCATCAGTTTCTGGAGACCTTGCTTCAAAGGCTCAGATAATTCAGATTTTTTAAATAAATTTCCATTTATCTCCTCTTTTCCTCTAATTAAAACTACTTTACTTTAAGCACCAGCTTTAAAGATTAAGAAATTATTCCTTATTCAGTTTGCTTTTAGTTTTGTTTAATTACTGTATTGCAACAGCCTTGCTTCCTGTTTTCTATATCCAGTTTCCTGATTTCAGCTTCATCATGTCTGCAGTAGAGTGAGATAGCCCTTAAGCTTGGAGCTCAGGCAAGCCCATCCAGAGATAGTCAGGAGCTGGATACCTACAAGAGCAATGCAAGTAATTGAGGAAGCACCCAAAGTCAACATTTAGGAAGAAATTTCAATAAGCAGATTGACATGGCATCTTCAGCCTGAATGTAAGGAAGAGCCAGAGGTCCAGGTGGGTGATGATGACAAAATGTCCCCACATTGAGCAGTAAACAAATGGCAGTGGCAGCATTCACAAGTACAGCAGGATGTAAACAAATAAGGGTCAAGTAAGCATCACATCTTCAACTAGGTTATAAGGCAAGAGCCAGTAACAAGTTCAGATCAGGCCAACATCTGATACCAGGTCAACAGACTCCTGAAATAACTCCTTAAGTTCTCCTTGATCAAAGAGACTTAAAGGATAATTTAATTTGAGAATCTAATTTTGGAAGAGGGAAAGAGATTTAAATGTTAAAATTAAATGGTCTTAGTCTAACAACTCAGGATAGGGATTATTGATAGGGGTCAAGGAAGCCAGGCAGGGCTTGTCAGCAGCCTGGCAACATAATCATCATCTAAGTCCTTCATTATATGGAAAAATGTGTTTTATATTTTAACCCACCAAAGTCACCCTTGAAAACATAAACTGTTCAAGTTGGAAACTGCACATATCTAGGTCATATCTACTCTTAATATCTAGAATGAATTATACCTTCAGAGTTTTTTGGATAATAATGTTGGGATGTTTTTAGTGGTTGCAATAACTGGGATGTGCTCCTGGCATTTAGTTTGTGGGGTCCAGTAATCCTAAAAGCTCTACCCAAAATGCCAGAAACACCCTCACTAAGGAATACCAATTGCTTCAGTTCACCAATGGGCTTCCCATAAGAAAATACAGCTCTGTGGGATTTGAAAGCTTTCATGAGAGATCTTAAAAGTTCTATTCTTTATACTTGTTTACCTGAGCTCAGTAATTAGTGTTTTAAAAATATAGTGGGAACTTCAAGTTGGGTTTTGTAGACAAGTCTTTCATGAACATTTCATCTAATTATGGTAAACATGGTAGAATTTGTTCAGAATCATTATATAAAAGACCACAAAAGAGAGACTGCTTGCCAATATTTGCTCCTAATAATAGTAAAGGAAACATATGGGTGAGGGAATCTAAGGCACTCTCAAGGTAATAAGCTCATGCAAAGGGACAAAAATCAGTTAAAGCAAATGTGCCATGGCTCTTGGATTTGACAAATTACCTCTCAGCTTTGCAACAGGTAATTGCCGCAGGTTAGCATTTGATTGATGTACTGAAGGAAACATCTTCAAAATCACTTCCTATGTCATTACCTTCAAGAGAGATTTATTTATCAGAAAGGCACCTTCAGTTTTTAAAACAAGAGAAGGACATATGTTCCGTGATTCCAGGGAATACGTGAGTTCCAGGCACCCTTAGATTAGAATGAACTCATCACCTCTTTCAGCTCATTAAATTCAATGGAGCTGTTATTTGTACAACAGGATAACAATGCTCATAAATCTCTTGTCTGCTGTGAATTTACTACACAACACATTCACATGCAAAGCTTCTCTACACATTTACTTTAATATAAAATACATCAGCAAGGCCACTTGTGTTGTGCCTATACACCATTTCGACAAAAATATTTCTACCAAACTATCTTAGAGTACACTTACTTCAGTAATGTGTGTGTGTGTGTGTGTGTGTGTGTGTGTGTGTGTGTGTGTTCATGCATGCATGAAATGCTTAATAAAATCTTTCTAGCAGATTGATTTTTGTTTTTTTTTTTTTTTGTTTTTTTGCATTTTGGGGCAATATAAATTAGTTTCTAGGGGAAAAATAAAACATGATTCAAATTTTATAGAATTTGGTAAGCCAAATTTAGAGAACTGAAGAATTTTTCATGTCTGTATTTATTAACTTAAAATATATACAACCTAGTTGCCCTCCCAACATACACACAACCACTTACCTTGTGTAAGTTCTATTCACTTTCCTGTTCATGTAAAATTCAAGTTCTTTCTCTTTTTCTTGGTCCTGTGGTTCTTGTTTTCTCTAATAAACATATAGCATGTGCTACTCTGTTACCCCTCTTTTTTTTTTTTTTAAAAAAAAAGAAAACAGGTTTCATATCCTCATAGTTCACACATAAACTGTGTGTATGTTTTATACATACCATAAACCCTTTTAAGGTATTCAGGTATTTGTTGATAGAAGTATAGTGTTCAAATTAAAATCTGAAAAGCAATTGTCTTTATATCTATCTTACTAGTATCTATATCAGTGCTTAATTCAAACGGGCTGATCAGACAGCTGCCTAGGCAAGGTGATTTAAAAGTGAAAAAAAATATTATCAGGATCAAAATACATTCCTTTGGTTGCTGGGTTTTCTTTCTTTCAGTCTGAATTTTGCCATTAATGGGTTAAAATATCAAAATGAGAATATAATTTCCAATTCAAAAACAGTGGAAATGGGGAATTATGGATTGCAGGATCACCAGCATTATGCTAGCTAAACCTGCACAGCACACATGGGTTGACGCAAGCAGCAACATTCCAAGCTGAAACCCACCCCACCTGGTGCAGCCAAGAAGCAGTGAATCCGCATGCACATCCAGAACCAAACAGGAGTGACATCAGACATGAGAAAGTTAAGTGCAAGCTCCCAAATCACTGCGTGTGCACCATAACTCTTACCCCCACCACAATTCCACAACCGAGGAGCACTCCCTTTTCCTCATCCATCCCCCTCCCTGCTCTGACACTGGTCTGGGTGGCATTCAATACTGCCACATCCCCTAAGTCTGGAACTCACAGCACTGTCCACAGGAACCCGTACCTTCACCCAGCCGCTGGCATAGGGAGTCCACAGACTTGCAGCGCCGTTCATCCCTGCTGATTACCCACACCAGTGCCTTGCGAGCCAACCCAACACTGCATGCCCTCATTAGAAAAAAAACGGGCTGGGCATCCACTTGGAGCCCATTATTACCTGCAGCAGTCAAGTTGGAGCTACAGATTTACGACCTTTGACACTGCCCTGCCCCTTAAGAAGGGGCCTCACCCACCTATACCAGGGGCTTGAGGGCCAGTGGTATCACCCACTCCATCTAGCCAGCCATGACAGTGGCCTGAGAATTAACAGTGCCTCCAAACCCCTCCAGCCAATGGCACCAGGTGCCTAAGAACCAGCTGCACTACACCCGCCATTACACGCTTTAGTGGACGGGGGCATGCTCTCCATCTGGGCACCCAGGGGCAGCCGAAAGCCCCCTGCCTTGCCCCTACATCACCCCCTACTGCAATCAGAGAGCTGTGCCTGTTCTGAACACTCGCATGCAGCCCTGCCTGCCCAGGACTGTGAGTGAAAGTCTCCGCACCACACACTTGGCAACTGATGACCCAGACACCTGCGCCCCAACCAACCAGTAAGTGGTGAAGCATACACACAACACCAAACCCAACACACCCTGCACCCACAGCCAGGTGACCAAAAGACAGATTCATCACCTCACCAAAAACTTCACCACTTTCATACAAGATGCAGTAAACAAAAATATAATAAAATCAATAAATAATAACTTATTGATGCCTTGGAGATGACAGTCAATATAAAATCACATAAAGCAGCAGGACAAGATGGCTATGAAGAACCAGAAAACCTTCCGGAGGAAGATAGGGCAATGAAACTACATAATAAAGAATTCAAAAGATTAATATACAGAGCTCTCCAAGAGATCAAGAAGGAGATCAGGCAAAACAGACCAAACCAAGGAACACACAGACAAAGCAATAGAAGAATTCAGGAAAAACAATACAAGAACAAAACAATGAATAAACAGGCTGCTAGAAACCACACAAAAACAGCAACTAGAAATCCAAAAGATTAACAATAAAATTTCAGAATTAGACAACTCAATAGCAGAATCAAGACAATGGAAGTCAGAATTAGAGATTAAGGATAAATCCCTTGACACCAATTTTTTGGAGGAAAAATCTGAAAAAAGAATGAAGAAAGCCTAAGAATTATGTGGGATACTACCAAGAGGAAAAACCTATGAGTGACTGGAGTACCAGAACAGGGAGGAATAACAGAAAACACAGAGAGAAGTGTTGAAGATTTGGTGGCATAAAACTTCCTTAATAACATGAAGATGAGAAGATATCTATCTAAGAATCTCAGCAAATCCCACTTGGGGTAGATCCCAAAAGAAAGTCATCAAGACATGTCACAAACAAACTTGGCAAAACCAAAGACAAAGCAAAAATCTTGAGAGAAGCCAGGGATAAACGAAAAGTCATCTACAAAGGAGAACCAATAAGACTAAGCTCTGATTACTCAGCAGAAACCATGCAGGCAAGAAGGCAATGGGATGACATATGTAAACCCTTGAAGGAAAAAAATTGCCAGCCAAGAATGATATATCCAGTAAAATTGTCTCTCAAATATGATGGTGACATTAGGTCATTTCCAGGTAAACAGAAATTAAGGGAATTTGTAAAAACCAGATCAAAATTACAAGAAATATTAAAGGGATTCCTCTGGTTAGAGAGCCAATAACATCAGACAACAATGCAAGACTAGGACACAGAACAGATTAACCAGATATCAATCCAGATAGAGAATTCACAAAAACAAATCAAAGCTAAAAGACTGAAAATAGGGTACCAGAAACATCAACATGTAAATGATGACAACATCAAAACAAAAAAGAGGAAATAAATGGTGTAGTCATAGAACCTCCTTATGGAGAGAAAGTCAGAGTAATATCAAGAAATAAAAGACTAAAATTAGACTTTTTAAAAAAAATAATATACTTTACACTGTGTTTTTCTTTGTATTGAAATGTTTTCAGACAGTGATTAAAATTGAACATCATTGTTAAAAAAAGAAATAAAAGACTAGTTTAAACTTAGACAAGTAAAGGTAAATTTCAATGTAACCACGAAGAAAACTAACAAAACTACAAAGAAGAAAAACATAAAGACTCAGCAAACACAAAGTCAACAATAATGAAAGAAATGAAAAGAAAATGCATAAAAAAAAGAACTCAGCACAGAAAGTTAGGCAGAACAAAGAAATGTTAACACCATACACACAAAAAAAAAATCAAAATGACAGCAGTAAACTCACACCTATCAATGATTACACTGAATGTAAATGGCCTAAATGCACCAGTAAATAGAGAGTGGCAGAATGGATAAAAAAACACGATCCATCTGTTTCCTGTCTACAGGAGACACACCTTAAACAAAAAGACATAAAAAAACTAAAACTCAAAGGATGGGGAAAAAACAAATGAACAACCAAACAATAACTAAAAAAGTGCAGGAGTGGCTATATTAATCTTTGATAAAATAGACTTTGAAGCAAAATCCACCATAAAAGATAAGGAAAAAAAAAAACCATACAATGATTAAAGGGTCAATACACCAGGATGACATAACCATAATACATCTATATACAACCAATCAAAGGGCTTCAAAATACATAAAACAAACTCTAATGGCATTGAAAAGAGAAACAGACAGTTCCACAATAATAGTAGGAGACTTCAACACACCACTTTCGGTGAAGGACAGGACATCTAGAAAGAAACTCAATAAAAATACAGAAGATCTAAATGTCATTATCAAACAACTCGACCTCATAGACATATTTCAGGACACTCCACCCAACAGCAGCAAAGTATACATTCTTTTCCAATACACATGGAACATTCTCCAAAATAAACCACATTTTGGACACAAAGCAGCTTTAACAAAATCCAAAAAATCGAAATAACACAAAGCATCTTCTCTGATCATAATGTCATAAAAGTAGAAATTAATAAAAGAAACAGCAAGGGAAAAAAACCAAATACATGGAAACTGAACAAAACCTTGCTAAAAAACTACTACATAATAGAAGAAATCAAGGACACAATTAAAAAAATTCCTAGAATCAAATGATAATGAAAACACATCTTACCAAAACCTTTGGAACACAGCAAAAGCAGTGCTTACAGGTCAATTTACAGCAATAAACACACACATCAAAATCAAAACATTAACCCTACAACTCGAACAAATAGAAAGAGAGCAGGAAAAGAAGCCCTCAGGCACCAGGAGAAAGGAAATAATAAAGATTAGAGCAGAAATAAATGAAACAGAGAATAGAATAACAATTGAAAGAGTCAACAAGACCAAAAGTTGGCTCTTTGAAGAGATCAACAAAATTGACAAACCACTGGCTAAACTGACAAAAGAAAAACAGAAGAGGAAGCAAATAACCCAAATAAGAAATGAAATGGGGGACATTACAACAGACCCAACTAAAAAATACTATGAAAAATTGTATCCTAGGAAAAATTATGAAATACTATGAACGTGGTTACAAGGGTGGGGAGGGAGAGGGAGGGGAGGTCACTAACTAGATAGTAGACAAGTGTCAACCTTAGTGAAGGGAAGGACAACACATAATACAGGGGAAGTCATCACAACTGGACCAAAGCGAAAGCTAGACACATTCAAACACTTTGAGGGACTGAATAGCTGGGGCTGGGGACCATAGTCTCGGGGAATATCTAGGTCAATTGGCATAACATCCTTCATAAAGAAACTGTTCTACATACCACTTTGGTGAGTAGCATCTGAGCTCTTAAAAGCTTGCAAGCAGCCATCTAAGATACATCTATTGGTCCCATCCTGTCTGGAGCAAATGAGAATGAAGAAAACCAAAGACACAAGGAAAATATTAGCCCAAAGGACTGAAGGACCACACGAACCAGAGACCCCACCAGCCTGAGACCAGAAGAACCAGATGGTGCTTGTCTACCACCAATGACCACTCTGACAGGGATCACAACAGAGAGTCCCAGACAGAACAGAAGAAAAATATAGAACAGAATTCTAATTCACAAAAAAAAAAAAAAAAAAAAAAAAAGACCAGACTTACTGGTCTGACAGAGGCTGGAGGAACCCCAAGACTATGGCCCCTGGACACTCTGCTAACTCAGAACTGAAACCATTCCCGAAGCCCACTTTTCAGACAAAGATTAGATAGGCCTATAAAACAAAATTAACACCTGTGAGGAATGTACTTCTTAGTTCAATCAAGTATACAAGACCAAATGGGCAACTCCTGTCCAAAAGCAAGACAAGACGGCAGGAAGGACAGGAACTGGATGAATGGACACAGGGAAACCAGGGTGGAAATGGGGAGTGGGCTGTCATATTGTGGGAATTGCAACCAATGTCACAATATGCGCATAAATTTTTGAATGAGAAATTAACTTGAGCTATACACTTTCACCTAAAGCACTATAAAAATTTAAAAAAAAAAGAATCTACATTTTAACAAGATCCCCAGGTGATTCTTACGTATAATAAAATTTGAGAACCACTGCTGTACTAGTGGTTCTCAGAATTGGTCCCTAACCAGCAGCATTAGCATTGCCTGGGAATTTGTTAAAAATGCAAATTCTCAGCAGGGGTTTGAACCTGAAGGAACCTGGTTGGAGTCCTGGCTCTACTTCTCTTCCAATGACTATTTGTGGAGGCCCCTTTCACTCTCAAAAGTGTCCCAGTCTGGGCAACAAATTATAGTCATCCAATGTGTGAAGGTCTTGGGTCTAATTTTGGGCCCAGGTTGCTGGGGCACTTTAGCTTCTGGAAGGTGTTGAAGAAAGATTATTGTAAGAGCTGGAACTGGGACTTGCTTCTCCTGACTTCCTAATTCATTGCTCTTCTTTCTGACCAGCATCTTTTGACAACAGTTATTTTTCTCAAATTGTTTAATCTATGATACTTTTGTCTTCCCCCAACAATTTGAAGATGTTTGATGACTGATGCAATCTATAGTTATTCTTTCATGTGATCCTTAGTACCCAGAATCATGCTAAACCCCAAATCAGTACTTCAATATATGTTTACTGATTGACAATTTTCTTAGACAATAAAGAGAATTGCATGCTACTATTTTCTTAGATAATAAAGAGAACTGTATGCTACTACTATCATGTTCTGAAAGAACTTCCTCCTTCCTCAGAATATAAAAGACCTGATCTGTGTAACCCAAGACAGGCAGAATCTGAGGACTGCATTCCTCTCTGCCTCAGCCTGTGTACAAGCTCGGAATAAATCCTTATTTTGTTCCTCACCCTGGTGTTGTCTTGATTGGTGAAAGTCACAGCAGGCCCATACCCAGAACTTGAGCTGGGTAACAAGCACAACAATAAAAGATGACAGACTTTGGAGCAGTAGGACTGTACTGAGCAATTTTGGGTTGCCACTTAAACATTATATATACAACAAAGCAGCCCTGATCTTGCATCCATTAATCAAAATCACACATTTAAATTTGTGAACTCCAAGAGACCACTGCACATTAAAAGTCTCAGTTAGAACAGGCAAAATTTATATACTTTTTCCTAGTTCAGTTTTGCTTCTATCTGAAACAAATCTTAATTTAGAGTTAAAAGAGCTTCCTTCTCCCCATAATTCCATTAAAAAAAAAAGTCAAAATCAAGCTGCATTCAAACTTCAATACTGAGTTTGTGATGGAAAAGTGGAAAGAAAATCATCTGGGATAGGTGCCAGATCTCTTAATCTACTTTGTCACATACCTAAGGACAAACAGATTTTGATGGATCTGTTTACACATATCAAGTCATATAACATAATTATCACTTTGTACTAACCTAGCACCTCTGAGCTCTTACTGCTGTGAACTGGCATGGAATCCCTTGGCATTTATCACACCCAGGCTGCTAAGAGTAGGATTAAATGGAAATACAGTTTATTTGAACCAAATTCAATTTCTGATTATATCTAATTCCATGATTCAGAAATGCTGCTTTTTTTTTTTTTTTTTTTTTTTGGTGAATGTTAACTATGACCCAAAAATATTTTAAAGCACATATTTGTGTTTAACATAAAAATGAGTCCAAAAATACAGCTGGCAGACCTCACCACAGACCCAATGATTCACATGAGACATACCTTCAATTCAGGTGGAATAGGTAGGTACTGCATAACAGTCTGATAATTGTTGATGCTCCCTAGTATGTGGCAAGTCATTTAAAAACAAAAAATTCTGCATAAAACTGTCTTCTCCACAGAAAGTCATAGAGAAATATATATATATATCCAGCTGTTTTAATAATGCAAAATGCTTAACTGACAGCATGATTATCAGTTCAAGTCATGGAATATTTTGTCATGTGTTCTCAAGAGCATACTTTGCAGCTTTGTGAAATTCTTACTCACTAAATGCTTGGTTCAAAAAAAGAGTTTCCATCTTTAGAGGCGGGATTTAATCTCTTAAGTGTTTGGCATCGCACGGGCAACTGCGAAAGTATTTACTGAGAGTTGCTGATGGAAAAATAATTACAAAAGATGATGAGCCCACCACTAAATCCCCTGGAGAAATAGAGCTGGAATTATTGGCAGTGCCAAATGGTATCTCGAAGTAATTTGATAATTCTGTACCAAAAATTTTCTAAATGGGAAAAAAGGAATTTTAGTTTTTAATGGTACAAGTTGACTCTCCAGAGTGTTGAAATAATCTCAGTCGAGCACTTTCCTTTGTACATATAGTCATCACTTCTCTATACGTGTGCCTCTACTCACAGACCACATTTTCTTAAGGATTTCCTACTTGTGACCTGCGGATAAGATTCTGTCCACATGACCCAGAGTATAGTCTACCTAAGTTATTTTGCGAGTTTATTTCTTTTAACTGAATTTTCTTCTGGATAATTTTAAGACTTACAAAGAAGATGCAAAGATAATACAGAGTATTCTCTGACAGCCTTCACCCACTTTCCCTAATGCTAGCATCTTACATAACCAAGGAACATTTGTCAAAATTTAAGAAATTAATATTGGTTCAATATTATTAACTAACCTACAGACTTTATTTGAATTTCATCAGTGTCTCTTTTCTGTTCCAGGATCCAATGCAGAATACCACAGTGCATTTAGTCATCATGTCTCCTTAGTCTCCTCCCATCTGCTTCTCAGTCTTTCCTTGATTTTCATGACCTTGACTCTTTTGAAGAGTACTGGTCAGCTATTTTGTAGTATTTCCCTCAATTTTGTTCATCTGTGTGTTTTCTCGTAATTAGAGTGAGGTTATGAGTTTTGGAGAAGAAGACCACAGAAGTGAGGTGACCTTCTCATCACATCCCTGAGTTGTTTTTGAACAAGGAAAAAAAAAATGGTAAGAAATTTTGACCTTATCTTCTAGCACAAAAGATGTGATAGCTTATAAACAAATGACTTAAGAAGTTGTTTAAATGAACAAAAGATTGCTAGCATTTTAAAGACCTGGGTCTATTTGCTCTAAAGTTTTTTAAAGTCTCTTTAGACAAAGCAGTTTCAACCAGAGGATCACAACACGCCTGTCTATTATGTCAGTCATCAAGTTGGTAAAAGAAAATTGGTATTAATGATAAAGTACTAAAGCTACACATGATTAACTCTATAAATTGAACTAAATTTAAGAATATCCCCCTAATAACTGTACTCTTATTGACTTGCATCTGACATGCTTCCTTGAGTAGGAAAAGAAGGGGTAGAGTTATAGTCAATATGCTTATAGAAATAGCACCTTTTCATAGGAGTGTGTCATATATATAAACGTTAGAATATCATCTGGTATGTGCATTTCTTTCAGAAAAAATGCTGATAATTAATGCTTTAGACAACTGATCTCCAAAATGTTTATAAGCTTCCATAGCTTTTTTTTTTCAGCATGAACCTTGCTTGGCCTGAGTTCTCAAAAAAAAAGAAAAAAACAAGAGTCTAAGACAATGGCTTCCATGCAGGAAGTTTATTTTGGGAAATGATTCCACTAAGGGGAACAGGAATACAGACTAGGAAGAGGAAAACTGGGAAGGGGCAAAGTCCAATACAAAGGTGTATAATTGGTATGGCCACCATTGAGGGCCAATGAGGTCCATCATGCTGGGGACCCTGTGAGCAGCCATAAACAGAACACACTTCATAGTTGTCTGCCTGAGATGTGAGAAAGGGAAAGATTTATCCATTGGCTTCTGGATCCCATTGAGGCAAGTCCTTTACACTTACAGATTTGTGCATGCTTGAGAATGGCTGGAAAGAAGGCCCAGAATAATAAGTGAGAGACATATGGTGCAGTTGAAGCATGCAGCTGAGCAGCTGACATGTTACACTTGTGTCCAGCTGGTTGTCATATCACAGCTAGAGTACAAAGGTGGGCCAAGAATATGTGAGTCAAGGTACAAGAGGGTTCTATGCACACAGCAAGTGTATGTGTATTTATATATAAATTTATATGTTACTTTAAAACCATATTAAACATTAGTAAAGCTTATTCCATTCTGGTTTTTTGTAAAAATCAATGTAAATATAAGTCCTAATATTTTTTTCCTATTGCCTAATGAATTGTCTTGATAGCCTGTAGATTGCATATAGTTTACTTTGGAGACCACTGATTTAGATTATTCAATATTCTTTCTGAATAATTTTAAGTTTTACCTCAGTGCTTCGTGCTTCAAAAAAAAAACTGAAAATGGAAATCCAGTTAAAAAGCTTAACTGAATTAGACTGTTGACTTCTCTCCTCATGTGATAACCAGTAGTAATTAATCCCTCCCCTCTAGCTGAAAATAATAAAGATCTTTTTGAGGAAGCAGGGCATAGTACAGTGGTTCTCAAACTTGAGCACGCATCAGAATCAAATGCAGGACCTGTGAAAATACAGATTCCTGGGCCCCAACCTCAGAGGTGAGATTCAGCAGGTCTGGGATGAGGCCCTGGAATCTGGGAGAGGCAGACTCTGTTGGTTGGGGAGGAAAGAGAAGCACTCTTTGAGAACCACTGGCCTTTGTGCTGCTGTTAGCTCTTTCGTGGAAGTGCACGGAAGAACGAAAGAGACATGGCTCATAGGTCTGAACACCAACATGCAGGGCTGTGTACCACAGCATTGGGCCACCAGGCAGAGTGTCCAGGGAGTGGAAAACCTCTGCAGTCTCTCCCATGTCTTTTACAAAAATAGGATGTTATGGGTTGAACTGCGTCCCTCAGAAAGCTATGTTGACATCCTAGCCCCCAGTACCTGTGAATGTGACCTTATTTGGAAATAGGATCTTTGCAGATACGATTAGTTAACATGAGGTCCTACAGGAGTAGTGTGAGCCCTAATCCAATATGACTGGTATCCTTATAAGAAGAGGAGAGGAGACACAGACAGACACAGAGGAAGACGGCCATGTGAAGACAGAGGTGGAAACTGAGATTATGCTGCCACAAGCAAAGGAATACCAAGGATTACCAGCCACCACCTCTAGGCAGAGGCAAGACAGGATTCTACTCAGAGTCTCAGAGGGACCATGGCCCTACTGATGCTCTGATTTTGGACTTGTAGCTTCCAGGACTGAGAAAATACATTTCTGTGGTTTAAACCACTCACTTTGTGGTACTTTGTCACAGCAGCACCAGGAATCTAACATATAGGAGAATAAAGCCTCCCAGTTGTCCTATAGAGCTCAGGTAAACGTTTTCAATTTTAGAGTTCAAAATATTCCATACTGTCCAGTCTGAAAGCAATATTTTCAACTCTAAATTTTCTTTAAAATGTTGTTATTCATCTTAAAATTTTTATCATGTTGATTTGCTCATCTACTAATGTATGCTGCTTAAGTAGTAGTTTAAATGTAAATTTTAATGAATACTATGAATCAGTGCCTAATTTGCACATTTTGTTAATTATAATTACCTGTGGTTTGGGATATCCATCCAAGATGTTCCCTATTACCCTAGATAGTTAAGAGTTGATCTATTTTCCAATTTTTGCAGCTCAAGTAGAATGAATTCAAGTCAATTTCTTTCCTAATAGAAAAACCATCATATATTTAAATAGTCCATCAGACATAATTGGAATATAAAATCTTGGGATGAAAATTAACTTTCAAAGGTCATATACTCCATCCCCCTACCCTTGGGTAGTGTCAAGCTAGCTAGAGAATATATTCCATATTTAAAAACCTATTTGTAAGATGTAGCCAAGATTGTGTACCAGCATAAGGAGTGACCTGTTTCTCCCTCCTCGCTATTTGAGTCCTAAAGAAAGCTCAGTCATAGCAGTTGCCAGTATTCACACAGGTAAGCTTGTGAGCAAACACACCCAGAGGCAGCATACAAACACCCTCACTCGCAAAGTCTTGCCAAGGAAGATGCATCCAGCAGCGAGGGAACTCCCCTCCAAAATTCTCCTCCTTAGGTGCAATTCATGGACTTTTTATGCCTAGTGCAGGATCAGGAATTCCCCTTTGATATTTCTCCCCTATTCAAAAAAAGGAAAAAGAAGGTTGAACTTTAGATTTTAGGTCAGTTTAGAAATTTAAAGGATTCTGGAGCAGCTTTGCTGTAGACTCTTCTCTAACTTGTAATGGGGAATTTTTTTGAACCTATCATGCTCTTGTCTATAACCCTCTTTTTGTTAAGGACTTCAGATCCACATTGGAGGAGTGGTTATTTAAGAACTTCTCTCAGTTCTTCCTCAAGGCAGTAATGTCAATTTCTGAATCACTGTACACCTGAGTTTTCTTACAAACCTCTTGCAACCCTTTATCTTGGAACCTGCCTGTGGCATTATTTACCTCTTCCTGTCCATGCCCAGCAAATCATTTCTACATATAACAAGTTTACTTTCTAGAATGCAGAGGTTTCCTCTTCCCCTTCTTCCATTTGAGCCAACTACTCCTACTTGACGCCCTCTGCTTGCTCAGAACCCTGACTCTGAAAGACTAGTCCCAGCCTAGGGCAGACTAGACTCAGACAGCCTCTGCCTTAATATTCAGCTACATATTAAGTGCTGGTGCTCTGAGTCTGCCCTTCAGTTTGTCTACCTAGGTCCTGCTCTTAACCTCCCAGACACTTTATCCAGGTCCCTGACACTTTGCAGCCTGGGCCTTTATCACTGACTTACTGGACTCAGGACTTTGCTACCTCAGACCTAGAGTCACTCTTGCTTAAGTTGAATTTGCTGGATTTAGAACTAACCATCTGACTTAAATACCTACTATTGCCCTTTCCAATCAGGCAAATTTACTTATCTTGACCCTTTCTTACTTGCCTTATCACATTGCCACTAAGCTGCCAGTGAACCAATACAGTTCCTAATTTCTGAACTACTGAAATGTCCTTCTTGCAACCTAAATATTCTGCAGACCATAGTTAAATTCATTGTTTATGGCCACCATTCCAATCAAATCATTCTGCCATTCACTTCTGGTACTACGAATAGCACAAGCTTCATTTCCCCAAATTTCCTTGATTCCAGTCAATATTTACTACCTACAATATGCTACCTACTACATCCTTGAAAACAAGGGAAACCCTCAGTCAGATGGATGGACATAACGATGGGCTCAAACATCAAAGATCATGAAGATGGCGCATTTTGTTCTGTTATACATAAGGTCTCCAGGAGTCAGAGTGACTTGATGACTTGATGGCAACTAATGATAACAACAACAAGCTAAGCACTGACCAACACAAAGATAAAAAAAAGTAAGTGGAGAAGAAAGGTATGTAAACAAATATAAACAAACAATCTTAGTGTGGTGGGATGCCTCTGTAGTAAAAGTCTGTACCTAGTGTCATGGGAGTGTAAAAGAGGCAAGACTTTGCTCTGCCTGGGAGAAATAAAGGGTCAACAAAGATAATGTTGGAAGTGGGTTTTGAATGGGATCAGAGATAAGATAGTGACAGTTAACAGAATACAAATAACCTTTACCCCCTCCCCCCACAAATAACCCTTTACATTTAAAGCATAGGTGGCAAGTTCTGATCCAGGGTAAAATCATTGACCCTTTGGACAAAAATATCAGTTCATCTTCTTACATCCCTGTGGCGCCTCCTTCTGATTCTCCCATTTCTGTCTTCAAACTATAGTTTAAAAAATTTCATATTCTTAGAACTACATCATTCTGCTCTGCATCCTATATACTTTGTTCCTATAACTGAAGTACCAAATCACTCTATCATATCACCCATTGCCTCCACTATTTCAAGGTCTATGAAGGCAGGGATTGTTGTCTATTCTGTTCACTGCTGGATCCCCAGCATTTAGAACAGTACCTGCCTGGCACTTAGCTGATTCTCAATAAATATTTGTTAAATAAGTTGATTGCATTATTATGATTTATTTTTGTCACAGTCAGCACAAACATCTAAAACCATATTGTTTATTTATTTCTTTACTTATTTAATGTCTGTCTAACCTGACCAGTAGGTAAGGTCCATTACCTAGTTCATCTCTTAATCTCCCAGGTCCAGATGGTAGTACATGTTCAGTAAATAACTTTGGAATTAATACATAATTAATCATGTCTCATCTCACACCAACTCAGCCCATCTTCTAATCTCCTTTCTTGTAATTATTGTATGTAATCATAAACTCTTATTTATTACTGTTAGTGCTTCTATTTTTCTCTTCCTCAATAAACAGAAAATTCCTTGAAGGCTAGAAATGCGCTTAGTTTTAACTTCCACAATTACGGTTATCTTATTGATATATTTTCTTCACTTGGCCTCCAGGACAAGTCTGTGCTACCAGGTGGCTGAGGACCTACCAGATGCTAAGGGTTAGATCCAGTCCTCATTTAGAACCAGGCAAGGGCCCAGCACCCTCGGGGCTTCTTCACCTTGGTGGGCCCAAAGGGACAGGAAGTGCGAATATTCAAGTGTGGCAGCTATTTCTTCCTATTGTTTCCTTCCACACTCTCTGTTTTAAAGTCCCTTGGCTCAATTGAGCCTCAGCTTCCTCCAGTGAGGCTACCACAGACCTGCCCTGAAACCCACCCTGAGCTTGCTGCTCCATGAGCACGGGTGCCCGCCAGCAACTGCTAAAGTTGTTCTCCACCTGAACTAGGGAAAGAAAACCAGGAAATTAGAAACATCATCTCAAAACCAGGAAAGGCAACAAGTATTCCCATAATGATGGCAAAGGAAAGTACCAGAAGCATCCAGCAGGAATGTAAATAACATGTCTCAGAAGGGGAGAAGTGAAGCTGATTAACTGACAGTTTTGACTATGTAGAAAATTATGTTTAGGGGCATTTTACAAAATTGTAGCAGGGAGTGGGAGGTCCCCGTTTTAGGATGAAATAAAGTAAGCTAAAGAAAAAGTTAACTCTAGAAGAAAAATGAAAATGTTGTACATGAACTATAGTGAAAAGCCATTCCCCTATCTACAAAAATCCTCACAGCAAACATCATACTCAATGGTTAAATGTTAAAAGCATTCTCCCTGAAAGCAGGAAGGAGGCAAAGGTGCTTGCTATCACCTCAGCTGTTCAGTTTTGAACTGGAAATCCTAGCCAATAAAATAATGTAAGGAAAAGAAATAAAAGACATAAGGATTGAAGGGAAAACGTATTACTGACATTATATGTAGACAAACATAATTGTGTCTATAGAAAATCCAAAAGAATTACAGGTAAAATATTAGCATTAATAAGTGAATTTAAGAAAATCTCTGGATACAAAGTCAAAATACAAAAACCAATTAGTTTTCTATGTACTAGCAACAAACAATTGGAAAATAATAACATTTTAAAAAGTCTACCTTTTACAATAGGATAAAAAATATCACTAGGAAAAATCTAATGAAAGTGATGATACAAGACTTCTACCTTGAAAGCATTGCTGAGAAAAATGAAAGATGACCTATATAGATGGCAAAATATACTGTATTTGTGAATTAGAAAATAAATTATAAATTTTGGATCTCCCCAAATTGATCTGTAGATTAAATGCAATTCCAATTAAAATCCCAGTAGGTTTGTGTTGTTGTTGATATTGACAAACTGACTTCAAAATTTATATGGACATACAGAGGCCTAAGAATATTCAAGACAAGCTTGAAGAAGAATAAAATTAGAAGATTTATCAGATAACATTGGCTAATATTAAGTCACAGTCATTAGTACAGTGTGGGATGAATGCAATTAAGATAGCGTGGAGTAGAAGGATAGACAAATGGAAAAATGAAACAAAATATAGTCCAGAAAATAGGGACCAAACATACAGTTAATGTACACAGTTACTGCAGTGCAGTGATAAAAGATGTATTCACTCAAAGAAAAAAGAAAAAAAAAAAAGAAACCACCAAACAGGATAAATTGAAAATGTATCATAGAACAAGAAGCTGCTTTGGGATCTGCCTTCGCAAACTGCAGACAAATTGTGGTTTTTGATCCAGAGAAAGGAACTCGTTGCATTTGCCTTGTTTTTAAGTCTGTCTCATTCCTTGGCAAATTCTAGCAGTTCTAAAATTCATCTGCTCTTCTTCTAACGCATTCCTGGTGATACTAGAAGAAATACTATTTATTTTTTAGAATAGTACTTAAAGAGTAAATGTGTAAAAATCTGAAACATTCACTTCAGTGTGTAGCAAGAGTCTTACTTTATTGTGTCTTACTGAAAATAACACTATCATCCACTCACTTTAGTTTAATTTAATAAAACTACATTTTCCTGTTATTTAAACTATTTATTAAAGTAATAAGAAAAGTTCCTTCATTCCAAATTTAAGGTCCAGGAAAGAATGGTTTCTGTTCTTCTCATCCCACTCCTCATGAATTCCCAATCATATTAAACACTACTTTGAGACTGTTTCAAAAAAAGTGTAGACCTCCAAAAAGCATACACAGTTTAAATGTTTCTGATTTTCCTCTACTCATAAAGTTAGCTTGAAAACCCTCATGAATCTCCACATATTTCAAACTCTAGTATGTAGTACAGTGCCATGTCCCTGCAGGCATTCAATAAATGTTAATTGAATTGAATTGAAATTTAATTTGAAGCCTGTGAGAGAACTAAATTTTCCACTTTTTTTTGGTAACTTTTTGCTTTACACCAAGGAGTCTTTCCATGAATGTATTGTAAATTAATTTTAGAACTCAATGTTTAAATGAAGGAAAACAACTCAATACACAGCTTGAAAAAGCTGAAAATAAAGTCTCCCTGTGATAATTAAACTGCTTTAGTACCTTTGCAATAATCCTCTTCAACAGAAAATCAAATGGATAATTATGTATTCAGCATATCCTAGATGTTGCAGTAATAGCTCTTTCAAAATGTGTTCTGAAGGGAACTGCTACTGACTATTTCATCAATTCACATTAACAGTTCTGTTAGTGAATATTCATGGAGTCTTGTGCAACCAACTGAATTTATAAAGGCCAGTAACTACTCAAATTATCTTTGGCTTAATCTGAAATGGTAATGACAGGCCTTTAGCCCTTTTCCCGATGGTACAGAGCCTGTTTCCTCTACCTTTTTAACTTTTTATTTTTTTTTATTTTTTTTTATTTTTTATTTTTTTTTTATATATATTTTATTGTACTTCAGGTGAAAGCTTACAGAGCAAATAGTTTCTCAGGAAATAGTAGTACACATGTTGTTTTTTTTGACATTGGTTAACAACCCCACAACGTATTAAGCCTCTAAATTCTCAACCTTTTTTTTTGATGAAAATTACAGATGGCCAAAGATACACCGTTTCAAAATTTTCTACATTCACAGTTCAGTGACATTGACTACGCTCTTCCAACTGTGCTGTTATTCTCACTTAAGATGAAGGCTTACAGAACAAAATAGTTTTTCATTTAACAGTTACTACACATGTTGCCCTATGACAATGGTTAACAATCTCACAGCACATCAAGAATATCCTTACTCCACCTTGTGTTCCCTATCACCAGGGGGCTTCCTTGTCCCCTTCTGTCTTCTGGACCTTGTCAGTGGACTATTGTACCTCTTTAGTCTCCTTTGTTTGTTTATTTATTTATTTATTTTTATTTTATTTAAACACCATTTCAAAACTTTTTACTTACACATTTAAGTGATATTGACTATGCTCTTCCAATTGTGCTGCCATTCTCGCCCAAGATGAAGGCTTACAGGACAAAACAGCCTCCCATTTAATAGTTACTACAAATGTTGCCCCATAGCAGTGGTCAACAATCTCACAATACATCGACAGTGTCCTTATTCAATTTGTGTTCCTTATCATCAGTTTCCTACTCTCCCTCTGCCTTCTGGCCCTTGTCACCGGACTCCTGTACATCGTTAGTCCCATTTAGTTTTACTGGGGTGTCCATTCCCAGGCTTAACATCGAACCTTGAAGGTAACTTCCCCTCTGAGCTGAAAGGGTGTCTGGGGGCCACACTCTCGAGGTTTCTCTAGTATTCTTTAGGCCAGTATATCTGGTCTTCTTTTTTTTTTTTTTTTTTGGGAGTTAAAATTATGCTCTACATCCTACTCCAGCTCTGCCCAGAACCCTCTGTTGTGATCCTGGTCAAAGGAGTCATTGGTGGTAGCCGGGCACCATCCAGCTGTACTGGGCTCAGTCCCGTGGAGGCCTTGGTAGCTGTGGACCATTAGTCCTTCGGACTAATCTTTTCCTTGTATCCTGTTCTCTTCATTCTCCCTTGTTCCCGAAGGGATGAGATCAGTGGAGTATCTTAGATGGCCGCTCATAGGCTTTTAAGACCCCAGACACTACTCACCAAGGTAGAATGTAGAGCATTATCTTTATAAGTAGTGTCATGAGTGCTTCTTCATTTTCCAGAACTAATCATCTGCCCCCATGAAATAGAAGATGAACTGAACATGACAAAGAAGCCCTGAATATCCAGAGACTGTTGACTAAGACATCTCCTCCCTAGCTCTTCCAGGCCCAGTTTCTGGATCCACAGATCTATTGCTTCTCCTCCTTCAGGTATCAGGGAAAAACAGGAGGGAGGGAAAGTATTCTTGCATAGAAGGTAGAAGAATGAGGCGGTGGGATCCTGCATGGCCCTCTAAGGATGTGAATATGGCAAAAATTGGGCTAGACAGAATTTCCCACACTGAATTTTATGGTTTCAAACCAACATAAAAGGCCAAATACAGAAGAAGGCTATTTTCTCCGCTGTGGGGTACACATGCCAGGAGAAAGAATTAGGCATTCTTTATATAATCTTAAGTAACACAATAAGAACAATCTGTGACTTGTAGAAGGAATAGAAAGAAAAATCTTAGTTAGATTCCTACCACTTTTACAGGATTTCTTATAAATATCATCCAGACACTTATTGCTTCATATAGGGAAAAATGCCCAAATGTATATGTAATTGAGATGTGTTCATAACTCTGTGGGTGGCCTCTCTTCTTATCCCAAGTCCACTGAAAGCGGGCCTTAAAAGCAATCCAATTGCACAAACCATTAGTGAGTGTTTCGGATTTACTAAAAAATGAGTGAGAAGTTTAGAATATAGTTACATGGCATACCATATGGAAAAACAATTTTTAAAACCCATATTAAACAGCTCTGTGGTCTCCTCCTGTGGTAGCCGGCCTCCAGGATGGCCCCCAGTGGTCCTCCAACCCAGTCAAACTTTTAGATGACTGCAGCTTCAACCAGCATATGACTGCAGCTGCATGAGAGGCCCCATGTGAGAACTGCTCAGCTTAGCCTTTCCTGAATTCCTGTCCCACAGAATTTATGATCATAATAAATGATTATTTTATGTAACTAAAGTTTTCAGAAAGGAGCCCTGGTGACACACTGGTTAAGCACTCAGCTGCGAACCAAAAGGTTTATGGTTCGAACCCACCAGCTTCTCCACAGGAGAAAGATGTGGCAGTCTGCTTCCATAAAGATTTATAGCCTTGGAAACCCCATGGGGCAGTTCTACTCTGCCCTATACGGTCGCTATGAGTCAAAATCCACTAGACAGCAATGTTTTGTTTGTTTGTCTTGTTTTAAGCTTGAAGTAATTTGTATGCAGCATTAGGTAAGTGGAACACTTCCTGTCTCCTTCTTCTCTGGCTGCCACCTTAGTCTCCCTCTTCACCTTTACCTCACAGTTTTTATACACCTTTTTCTGCCTCCTCAGTCTTCAGAAGTAATACTACTCCTGCCCACTAACCTATCCAGCTATCTCTGACTTTTTTTATGCAGAATAATTTAGCTGTCTCATCTCTTCTCTTTTCTCAACAGACACATCTACCCTTTCTTTTTTTTAAAATTTATTTATTGTGCTTTCGGTGAAAGTTTACAGCTGAAATTAATTTCTCATACAAAAATTTATACACATATTGTTATGTGACCCTAGTTGCAATCCATATAATGTGATAGCACACTCCCCCTTTCCACCCTGGGTTTCTCATGTCCATTCAACCAGCTCCTATGCGTTTCTATCTTCTCATCCCGCCTCCGAACAGAAGCTGCCCGTTTAGTCTCATGTGTATATTTGAACTAAGAAGCACACTCTTCACGAGTAATTATTTTATGTTTTATAGTCCAGTTTAATCTTTGTCTGAAGAGTTGGCTTCAAGAATGGTTATAGTTCTGGGTTAACAGAGATTCCGGCGACCATGTCTTTGGGGATTCCTCTAGTCTCAGTCAGACCATTAAGTCTGGTGTTTTTACTAGAATTTGAGTTCTGCACCTTACTTTTCTCTTGCTCCATCAGGGACCCTCTGTTGTATCCCGTCAGGGCAGTCATTGGTGGTAGCCAGGTACCATCTAGTTCTTCTGGTCTCAGGCTGATGGAGTCTCTGGTTTATGGGGCCTTTTTTGTCCCTTAGGATAATATTTTCCTTGCATCTTTGGTGTTCTTCATTCTCCTTTGCTCCAGGTGGGTTGGGACTAATTGATGCATCTTAGATGGCTGCTCGCAAGCTTTTAAGACCCGAGACACCACTCACTGATGTGGGATGCAGAACATTTTCTCAATAAACTTTGTTAGGCCAATTGAGCTAGATGTCCCCTGAAACCATGCTCCCCAGACCCCCACCCCTGCCACTCTGTCCCTCGAAGTATTTGGTTTTGTTCAGTAAACCTTTTGGCTTTTGGTTTAGTCCAGTTGTGCTGACTTCCCCTGTATGTGTGTTGTCCTTCCCTTCACCTAAGATAATTCTTGTCTACTATCTAGTAAGTGAATTCCCCTTTCCCTCCTCCCTACCCTCATAACAATCAAGAATGCTTTCTTCTGTGTTTAAACCTTTTCTTGAGTTCTTATAACAGTGGTCTCATACGGTATTTGTCCTTTTGCAACTGACTAATTTCACTCAGCATAATGCCTTCCAGATTCATCCATGTTGTAAGATGTTTCACGGATTCATCATTGCTGTTTATCATTTCCTAGTATTACATTGTGTGTATATACCATAATTTGTTTATCCACTCATCTGTTGATGAGCACCTAGGTTGTTTCCATCTTTTTGCTATTGTGAACAGTGCTGCAATGAATCATGGGTGTGCATATATCTATTTGAGTGACGGCTCTTATTTCTCCAGGATATATTCCAAGAAATGGAATTGCTTGAGTGTATGGTAATTCTATTTATAGCTTTTTAAGTAAGCGCCACATTGATTTCCAAAGTGGTTGTACCATTTTACATTCCCACCAGCAGTGTATAAGCATTCCAGTCTCTCCACAACCTCTCCAGCATTTACTGTTTTTGTGTTTTTTGGATTAATGCTAGCTTTGTTGGGGTGAGATGGTATCTCATTGTAGTTTTGATTTGCATTTCTCTAATGGCTAATGAGTCAGAATCAACTCCAAGGCAATGGGTTAGGTTTATTTTTGAAATGGCTAATGATCGTGAGCATTTCCTCATGTATCTCTTAGCCACCTGAATGTCTTCTTTGGTGAAGTGCCTGTTCATATCCTTTGCCCATTTTTTAATTGGGTCACTTGTCTTTCTGTCATTGAGGTTTTGCAGTATCTTGTAGATTTTAGAGATTACACCCTGATCAGATATGTTGTAGCCAAAAATTTTTCCCAGTATGTAGGTTGTCTTTTTACTCTTTTGGGGAAGCCTTTGATGAGCATAAATGTTTCATTTTTAGGAGCTCCCAGTTATCTATTTTCTCTTCTGGTGTTTGTGAATTGTTACTTATGGTTTGTATTCTGTTTATGCCATGTATTAGGGCTCCTAGTGTTGGCCCTATTTTTTCTTCCAAGATCTTTATCATTGCAAATTTTATATTTAGGTCTTTGATCCATTTTGAGTGAGTTTTTGTACATGGTGTGAAGTATGAGTCTTGTTTCATTTTTTGCAGATGGATATCCAGTTATGCCAGCACCATTTGTTAAAGAGACTGTTTTTCCCTATTTAATGGACTTTGGGCCTTTGTCAAATATCAGCTGCTCATAGGTAGATGAATTTGCATCTGGATTCTCAATTCTGTTCCATTGGTCTATGTGTCTGTTGTTGTACCAGTACCAGGCTGTTTTGACAACCATGGCAGTATAATAGGTTTTAAATCAGGTAGTGTGAGGCCTCCCACTTTGTTCCTCTTCTTCATTAATGCTTTACTTATCCAGGGCCTCTTCCCTTTCCATATGAAGTTAGTGATTTATTTCTCCATCGCACTAAAAAATGCTGTTGGAATTTGGATCGGTATTGCATTGTACCTGAAGATTGCTTGGGGTAGAAATGACATTTTCACAATGTTGTGTCTTCTTATCCTTGAGCAAGGTGTATCTTTCCACTTATGCAGGTCTTTTTTGGTTTCTTGCAGTGGTGTCTTGTAGCTTTCTTTGTATAGGTCTTTTACGTCTCTGGTTAGATTTATTCCTAAGTATTTTATCTTCTTGGGGGCTATTGTAAATGGTATTGATTTGGTGATTTCCTCTTTGAAGTTCTCTTTGTTGGTGTAGAGGAATCCAACTTATTTTTGTATGTTTATTTTGTATCCTGATACTTTGCTGAAATCTTCTATTAGTTCCAGTAGTTTTCTTGTGGATTCTTTGGGGTTTTCTGTGTGTAAGATCATATCATCTGCAAAGAAGGGTATTTTTACTTCTTCCTTACCAAGTTGGATGCCCTTTATTTCTTTTTCTTGCCTCACTGCTCTGGCTAGGACCTCCAGCACAATGTTGAATAAGAGTGGTGATAAAGGACATCATTGTCTGGTTCTTGTTCTCAAGGAGAATGCTTTGAGTCTCCATTTAGAATTATGTTGGCTGTTGGTTTTGTATAAATGTGCTTTATTACGTTGAGAAATTTTACTTCTATTCCTATTTTCCTGAGAGTTTTCATCAGGAATAGGTGTTGAACTTCGTCAAATGCCTTTTCTGTGCTGATTGATAACATCATGTGGTTTTTTTCTTTAGTTTTATTTATGTGGTGGATTACATCGATTGATTTTCTAATGTTGAACCAACCTTTCATCCCTGGTGTGAATCCCACTTGGTCATGATATATTCTTTTTTTGATATGCTGTTGGATTCTATTGGCTAAAATTTTGTTGAGAAGTCTTGCATCTATGCTTATGAGGGATACTGGTCTGTAGTTTTCTTTTTTTGCAGTGTTTTTACCTGGCTTTGGTATCAGGGTTATGCTGGCTTCATAGAGTGAATTCAGAAGTATTCTTTCCTTTTCTATGCTCTGAAATAGCTTGAGTAGTATTGGTATTAGCTTTTCTCTGAAAGTTTGGTAGGATTCTCCAGTGAGGCTCTGTGGGCCATAGCTTTTTGTTGTTGTTGGGAGGTTTTTATTTTTTTTTTAAATTACCTCTCCAATCTCTTCTTTTGTTATGGGTCTGTTTAGTTTTTTCTAACTCAGTTTGTGTTAGTTTAGGTAAGCAGTGTGTTTCACAAATTTGTCTATTTCTTCTAGGTTTTAAAATTTGTTAGAGTACAATTTTTCATAGTATTGTTATGATTCTTTTAATTTCAGTTGGGTCTGTTGTGATATCACCCATCTCATTTCTTACTCAGGTTACTTGTTTCCTATCCTGTTTTTCTTTTGTTAGTTTGGCCAGTGGTATATTGATTTTGTTAATTTTTTCAAAGAACCAGCTTTTGGTCTTGTTAACTCTTTCAATTTTTTTTCTATTCTCTGTTTCATTTATCTCTGTTCTAATTTTTATTATTTCCTTTCTTCTAGTGCCCAACGACTTCTTTTGTTGCCTGCTTTCTATTTGTTCGAGCTGTAGGGTTAATATTTTGATTTTGGCTCTTTCTTCTTTTTGGATGTGTGCATTTATTCCTATAAATTGACCTCTGAACACTACTTTTGCTGCATCCCAAAGGTTCTGGTTGGATGTGTTTTCATTCTCATTTGAGTCTGTGAATTTCTTTATTCTGTCCTTAGTTTCTTCTATAACCCAGTAGTTTTTGAGCAAGGTGTTGTTCAGTTTCCACGTGTTTGATTTCTTTTCCTTGCTTTTTCTGTTATTGATTTCTGCTTTTATGGCTTTATGGTCAGAAAAGATGCTTTGTAACATTTCAAGGTTTTGGATTCTGTTAAGGCTTGCTTTGCAGCCTAATATGTGGTCTATCCTGGAAAATGTTCCATGTGCATTGGAAAAGAAAGTATACTTGGCTGCTGTTGGGTGAAGTGTTCTGTATATGTCTATGAGATCAAGTTGGTTGATTGTAGCATTCAGATCTTCTGTGTCTTCACTGAGCTTCTTTCTAGATGTTCTGTCCTTCACTGAAGGTGGTGTGCTGAAGTGTCCTACTGTTATTTTGGAGCTGTATATCTCTCTTTTCAATGCTATTAGAGTTTCTTTTTATGTATTTTGAAGGCCTTGTTGTTGGGTGGGTAAATATTTATTACAGTTATGTCCTCCTGGTGTATTGACCCTTTAATCATTATATAGTGTCCTTCCTTATCCTTTGTGGTGGATTTTGTTTTAAAGTCTATTTTGTCAGAGATTAATATTGCCACTCCTGCTCTATTTTGGTTGTTGTTCACTTGATATATTTTTTTTCCATCCTTTGAGTTTTAGTTTGTTTGTGTCTTTAAGTCTAAAGTGTATCTCTTGTAGGCAGCATATAGACAGATCATGTTTTTTTATCCAATCTGCCACTCTCTGTCTCTTTATTGATGCAGTTAGTCCACTTACATTCAGCGTAATTATTGATAGGTATGAGATCAATGCTGCCATTTTGATGTCTTTTTTTTTGTGCGTTACCTACAGTTTCTTTGTTCCATTTAATTTTTTTGTGCTAAGTTGTTTTTCTTTATGTATTTTCATCTTTTTCATTCTTGTTGATTTTGTATTTGCTGAGCCTTTATGTTTTTATTTCTTTCTTTCTTTTTTTTTTTTTTAATGTGTAGGATTGTTAGTTTCCTTTGTGGTTACCTTAATATTTATTGCCATTTTTCTAAGTTTAAACCAGTCTTTTATTTCTTTATATTGCCTTGACATGCTCTCGATATGAAAATTCTATGACTATATTATTTATTCCCTGTTCTTTGTTTAAATGTTGTCATCTTTTACATATTGACATCTCTGTTTCCTTATTTTCAGTGTTTTTGCCTTGATTTATTTTTGTGACCTCCTTATCTAGGTTGATATCTGGTTGCTCTGCCCTGTATTCTAGTCCTGGGTTGTTGCCTGATTTATTGCTTCTCTAACTAGAAGACTCCCTTTAGTATTTCTTGTAATTTTGGTTTGGTTTTTACAAATTCCCTGAACTTCTGTTTACCTGGAAATGTGCTAATTTCACCATCATATTTGAGAGACAGTTTTACTGTATATATAATTCTTGGCTGGCATTTTTTTTTTTCCTTCAAGGCTTTATATACATCATTCCATTGCCTTCTTGCCTGCATAGTTTCTGCTGAGTAGTCAGAGCTTAGTCTCATTGACTCTCCTTTGTAGATGACTTTTATTTATCCCTAGCTGATAAAATTCTCTGTTTATCTTTGGTTTTGGTAAGTTATAATGCGTCTTGGTAACTTTCTTTTGGGATCTGCGCTGGGTGGGTTTCGATAAGCTGCTTGGATAGATATCTTCTCATCTTTCACGATATCAGGGAAGTTTTCTGCTAACAAGTCTTAAACAATTCTCCCTGTATTTTCTGTTATCTGCCACCCACCTCCCCTCCCCCGGCCCTGTTCTTGTACTCCAGTCACTCATAGGTTCTTCCTATTGGGTACGGTCCCACATAATTCTTAGTGTTTCTTCATTTTTTTAAATTCTTTTGTCTGACTTCTCCTCAGATAAATTGGTGTCAAGTGATTTGTCTTCAGTCTCACTAATTCTGACTTCCATTGCCTCAATTTTGCTCCTATGACTTTCTGTTGAGTTGTCTAATTCTGAAATTTTATTGTTAATCTTTGGATTTCTATTTGCTATCTCTCTGTGGAGTCTTGCAGCCTGTTAAATTTGTCATTATGCTCTTATATAACCTTCTTATGTTCCTCTGTTGTTTCGTCTGTGTGTTCCTTGGCTTGCACTGCATTTTATATGATCTCCTTCCTGATCTCTTGACCAAAAAAAAACCACAAAAACAAAACCCATTGCCATTGAGTCGATTCCAACTCATAGCAACACTACAAGACAGAGTAGAACTGCCCCATAGGGTTTCCAAGGAGTGCCTGGTGGATTCAAACTGACGACCTTTTGGTTAGCAGCTGTAGCTCTTAACCACTATGCCACCAATCTCTTGAAGAGCTCTGTATTTTACTCTTTTGAATTCTACCTCTGATAATTCCAAGACCTTCTCTTCCTCTGAGAGATTTATTGGTTCTTTGTTTTGGTCCCTTGCTGAAGCCATCATGGTCTGCCTCTTTATGCGATTTGATATTGACTGTTGTCTATGAACTATCAGTAAGTTATTATATTTATTTTATGTTTGCTTATTGTGTCCTAGCTTCTTGTTTTGTTTTGTTTTGATATGCCCAAGTAGGCTGGTCATGTGAGCTACTTTGATTATTGGCATCTTTGAAGCTCTCATGTCCTGTCACCATGTGGTTAGATCTGTTACTTAGTATGTGAGCCCAGAAGTCCATTTACTTTTCTTGTGTGGATTCAGCTCATGTGTCCAGATCATCACTCACTGAGTGTGTGGCGCATGCTCTCACCTACAGTCCTAGACAGGCAGAGCTGTGTAGGGGTGATTGGAGTAGGCACAGGTATCTGGCTGCAGTAGGGGGTTATGTGCTGAGCAAGGTAGGGGTCTGATGGCTGCCCAAGTGCCTCGGTGGAAGGCATGTCCCTGTTCCCTAGAGTTCATAGGTGGGTGGGTTTTGCAGCCAGACTTTGGGCACCCAATACTGTTGGCTATAAGGACTGGGAGCATCACTTATTCTCAGACCCCTGTTGTGGGTGGCTAGGTGGAGTGAGTGTAGCCACCAGTTCTCAGGCCCCTAATGTGGGTAGGGAGGACCCTGCTTAATGGGCTGGGTGGTGTCAAATGTCATGTATCTGCCCTGTCCCCTTAGCTGTTGCAGTTGAAAATAGGCTTCAGGCATATACCCTGTTGTACTATGCTAATGAGGGCCTACACTGTTGAAGTGTGCCCTTACAGGTCTAGGCAGGGGTGAAAGGCTTTCAAAGTCTGTGGACCCCTCATGCCTGTGCCTAGGCAAAAGGGCCACGCTTACCCTGAGTTCCTGGATTAGAGGATGTCTTAGTCATCTAGTGCTGCTATAAGAGAAATACCACAAGTGGATGGCTTTTAGCAAGAGAAATTTATTTTCTCACAGTATAGTATGCTACAGGTCGAAATTCAGCGTGTCAGCTCCAGGAGAAGGCTTTCTCTCTCTTTCAGCTCTAGAGGAAGGTTCTCATTGTCATCAATCTTCCCCCAGGAAAAACAGGGGGGCAAGATGGCGCTCTAGGCAGAAACACCACGCCGTCCCTCCACAGCAAAGATCCGAAAAACTAAGCCTAACAGAGAATCAACAATCCTGAAACCCTAGAACACCAAATGAAGAGATAAAGAACTCAGCCAAACACCAAACGGAGTGAGAATACTAAAAGAGAACGGAGAGCGAGGAGAAACTCAGGCAGAGATTCCTTACCAGCTAACGCAGCGTGGATCCACCATCTTGGATTCCTATCGGAGACCAGCGAACGGGAGAGCAGCCTTGCAGAGCATCTGGTCGGAGACAGAACGACCGGTAAACTGCGGTGCGCACTCTCCCACCACCCACCCCTCTCCGCCTCAGCTGGGGATCCCCTGCTTTCCGTGGCCAGGGTCCCTGGGCTGGGGGGTGCCGGTGCTTGGATTCCGCGCGCCTGGACTGGCGGCTTTCTGGGAGCCGTTTGCTGGCAGCTAGCGAACCTTTTTCTGCCACTTCCCCCTCCTTTTGCCTGGGTGCCTGGTTCCGAGTGCCGTCTCTGCTCTCTCCTGCGGGGCTGTGGGGCTGCGATCGGGCGTTTGGCTGTTTCTAGGTCTGGCTCCCATGCGGGGGGGATCCTGGGGCCTTTGTTCGTTCGCCCCTCTGCTTTCAATGGCTGGAGTCCCTGAGCTGGGGGGCGCCAGTGCTTGGATTCCGCGCACCCGGGCTGGCGGCTTTCTGGGAGCCGTTTGCTGGCAGCTAGTGAACCTTCTTCTCCCGCCTCCCCCTCCTTTAGCCTGGGTGCCTGGTTCCGAGTGCCGTCTCTGCTCTCCTGCGGGGCTGTAGGGCTGCGTTCGGGTGTGTGGCTGTTTCCAGGTCTGGGCTCCCGCGCGGGTGGGATCCTGGGGCCTTTGTTCGTTGGCCCCTCTGCTTCCCGTGGCCACGGTCTCTTAACCCCGAGACTACCAGCTTCTTGGAATTCGCGCCCGAGTGGGGGTTCTCTGGGTCCCATTTGTAGGCACTGACTGCTGGTGTTGCCCTTTTTTTTTTTTTCCTTCAATTTTATTTTTCTTCCTTTTTTGATTAGTTTTGTCATCTTTTACCTCTTTTTCCCTTTTGTCTTTCTTCATTGCTTAATTTCTCGTCTCTCTATCTCTTCCTTCTCTTTCTGATCCCTGAATACCAGGCGATGTATGCCTCTGTACCTTCTGGCCAGGCTGAGCTGTGAAAATTGAGACTGACTCCCCCAGACCTCATAGCTGCATCGGTGGGATCCCTGGGAACTTTGCAGTTCTTTAACTTTTCTGATTTTTATTTGGTCATTCTTTCCTTTTCTTTCTCTTCCCCCTTCTGGTTTCCTCCATCCCATAGTCTCTCATCTGTACATTCCAACGACAAGCTCCCCTAGCATTCTTTTATGTTTGTACGCTTTTTGCTCCTCCTCCTCTCTCCTCTCTCCCATATCCAGCTTAGCTTCACACATAACCACCTTCCCACTGCACCCTATCTACCTGCACCATGCACTAGACATCACACCACCAAGCGGTGCAGGCACGCCCTATTGGAACCTGCCCAGCACTGACTACCGACCGTCCTGGTGGCTGCGGAGAGTGCCACAAGCAACCCGTCCCAGTGGCTCCTCCTCAGCTAGATCTGCCAAGCTGTACCACAAGAACGAAACAAAAAAAAAAAAAAAATCTACAATCAATAAACGAGAGAAATATCTACTGAATGCCCCGAAAACAGCAAACAATATCAAAACATTTACAAAAACAAGACAAGATGGCTCCAATAGGCGTCCAAATTAAAACACCAGATAACTCTCCTGTGGAAGAAAATGCACTAGAAGTACCTGATACGGAACTCAAATCACTAATACTCGGAATTTTCCAAGAACTGAGGCAAAAAGCTGACAAACATGAGGAAAAAATAGACAAATTTATGGAAAATACAGATAAAAAATTGGAAGAATTCAGGAAGATGATGCAGGAACAAAATGCCAAAATAAATTCACAACTCGAAATTCTACAAAAACAACAATTAGAAATCCAAAAGATAAACTATAAGATTTCAGAAATGGATGGTGTCATAGAAGGGCTGAGAAGTAGATTTGAAACCATGGAAGACAGGATCAGTGGAACTGAAGACAAACACTTGGATACAACTCTGTTTCAGGAAAACTCAGAAAAAAGAACAAAGAAAAATGAAGAGACCCTGAGAGTTATGTGGGACACAATTAAAAGCAAAAACTTACGAGTGATTGGCATCCCAGAACAGGGGGAGAAAACAGAAAACACAGAGAGGATCATTGAGGAACTGCTGACAGAAAACTTTCCCAATATCATGAAAGATGAAAAGCTGGCCATCCAAGAAGCTCAACGAACCCCATATAGAAGAGACCCCAAAAGAAAATCACCAAGACATATCATATTCACACTCGCTAAAACTAAAGACAAACAAAGAATCCTGAGAGCAGCTCGTGAAAAACGAGAAGTCACATACAGAGGAGAAACAATAAGACTAAGCTCAGATTATTCAGCAGAAACCATGCAGGCAAGAAGGCAATGGGATGACATATATAAAATCTTGAAAGAAAAAAATTGTCAGCCAAGAATAATATATCCTGCAAAACTCTCATTCAGATTCGATGGTGAAATTAGGTCATTTCCAGATAAACAGAAACAAAAGGAATGTGCAAAAGTCAAACCAAACTTACAAGAATTATTAAAGGGAGTTCTTCGATCTGAGGACAAACAGCTTCAGCCCTCAGGCAGGACCTAGGACCCAGGACGCAGGTTCACATGAACCAGATACCATTCTAGGAACTGAACTACAGAGGACTTTCCAAAAACAAAAGATATACAATAGGGAATCAGAGAAATCAATCAAAGGATGACAACAACATCAAAACAATGAAAGAAGGAACAAACGGCATAGGTATAGAACCTTCTAAAGGAGAGGAAGGCAAGGCGATACCAAGTAACGGTAGACTGCTTCAAAATTATAAAGATAAGGGTAAAATTCATGGTAACCACAAAAAAAGTTAACAAACAAACTCATAAAAATAAAGACGAAAAACATAAAGTCTCAACAAAAACAAAACCTACAAAAACAAAAGAAATGAACACAAAATCCTCAAACAAAAGTAACTCAGCACAAGAGAGTAAGAAGAACAAAGAAAACTTCAGCATCACAAAAAAAAGCACTACAAAATAACAGCAACAAACTCACATCTATCAATAATTACACTGAAAGTAAATGGACTCAATGCACCCATAAAGAGACGGAGAGTGGCAGAATGGATAAGAAAACAGGATCCATCAATTTGCTGTCTACAAGGGACACACCTTAGAAACAAAGATGTGAATTTATTAAAAATCAAAGGTTGGAAAAAAATATATCAAGATAACAATTATCAAAAAAGAGCAGGAGTGGCAATTCTAATCTCAGATAAAATAGACTTTAAAACAAAATCTACCATAAAAGACAAAGAAGGACACTATATAATGATTAAGGGGATGATCCATCATGAAGACATAACCATAATAAATATCTATGCACCCAATGACAGGGCTCCAAAATACATAAAAAAAACTCTAACACCACTGAAAAGAGAAATTGACAGTTCCACAATAATAGTAGGAGACTTCAACACACCACTCTCAGTAAAGGACAGAACAACTAAAAAGAAACTCAGCAAAGATACAGAAGACCTAAAGGACACAATCAGCCCACTGGACCTCATAGACATATATAGAACAATCCATCCAACCGCTGCAAAGTACACATTCTTTTCCAATGCACATGGAACGTTCTCCAGTAGACCACATCTTAGGCCACAGAGCAATCCTCAACAAGATCCAAAATGCTGAGATAATTCACAGTATCTTCTCTGACCACAATGCCATCAAGGTAGAAATTAACACTAGAAAGAGCAAGGAAAAAAAATCAAACACATGGAAACTGAATAATAATCTGCTTACACATCAATGGGTAATAGAAGAAATCAGAGATGGAATTAAAAAATTCCTAGAATCAAATGAAAATGAAAACACATCATACCAAAACCTTTGGGACACAGCAAAGGCAGTCCTCAGAGGACAATTTATAGCAATAGATGCACATATCAAAAAAGAAGAAAGGGACAAAATCAAAACATTAACTACAAAAATCAAACAGATAGAAAGAGAACAACAAAAAAAGCCTACAACCACCGGAAGAAAGGAAATAGTAAAGATCAGAGAATAAATAAATGAAATAGAGAACAGAAAAACAATAGAAAGAATCAACAAAACCAAAAGTTGGTTCTTTGAAAGAATCAACAAAATCGACAAACCACTGGCCAGACTGACAAAAGAAAAACAGCAGAGGGCACAAATAACCCAAATAAGAAATGAAATGGGGGACATTACAACAGACCCAACTGAAATAAAAAGGATTATAATAGAATATTATGAAAAACTATATTCCAACAAATTTGAAAACCTAGAGGAAATGGATAAATTTCTAGAAACATACAGCCTACCCAAACTACAACAAAGTGATATTGAAAATCTGAACAGACCCATAACAAGAGAAGAGATTGAAAAGGTAATAAAAAAAACTCCCAACCAAAAAAAGCCCTGGCCCAGATGGCTTCACTGGAGAATTCTACAAAACATTTACAGAAGAGCTCGTACCAGTTCTACTCAAGTTATTTCAGAGCATAGAAGAGGAAGCAACACTTCCAAATTCATTCTATGAAGCCAGCATAACGCTGATACCAAAACCAGGCAAAGACATCACAAAAAAAGAAAATTACAGACCAATATCTCTCATGAATATAGATGCAAAAATTCTGAATAAAATTCTAGCCAATAGAATTCAGTATCATACCCAAAAAATAATACACCACGACCAAGTACGATTCATACCAGGTATGCAAGGATGGTTTAACATTAGAAAATCCATCAACGTAATCCACCACATAAATAAAAGAAAGAAAAAGATCACATGATCATCTCAATTGATGCAGAAAAGGCATTTGACAAAGTCCAACACCCATTCCTGATAAAAGCTCTCAATCAAATAGGTATAGAAGGGAAATTTCTCAACATAATAAAGGGCATCTATGCAAAACCAACAGCCAACATCATTCTTAATGGAGAAAGGCTGAAAACATTCCCCTTGAAAACAGGAACAAGACAAGGATGCCCTTTATCACCACTCCTATTTAACATTGTGCTGGAAGTTCTAGCTAGAGCAGTAAGGCAAGAGAAAGAAATAAAGGGCATCCAAATTGGTAATGAAGAAGTTAAACTCTCCCTGTTTGCAGATGATATGATACTATACATAGAAAACCCTAAAGACTCCACGAGAAATCTACTGGAACTAATAGAAAGATTCAGCAGAGTAGCAGGATACAAGATAAACATTCAAAAATCAGTTGGATTCCTATACACCAGTAAAGAGAACGATGAAAAGGAGATCAGGAAATCAATACCATTTTCAATAGCCCCTAAAAAGATAAAATACTTAGGAATAAATCTGACCAGGAATATAAAAGACCTATACAAAGAAAACTACAAAACACTGCTGCATGAAATCCAAAGGGATCTACATAAATGGAAAAACATACCATGCTCATGGATAGGCAGACTCAGCATTGTGAAAATGGCAATTGTACCTAAAGCAATCTACAAATACAATGCAATCCCGATACAAATACCAACAACATTCTTCAAAGAGATGGAAAAACTAATTATTAACTTTATATGGAAAGGGAAGAAACCCCGAATAAGTAAAGCACTACTGAAGAAGAAGAATAAAGTTGGAGGACTCACACTACCTGACTTGAGAACCTACTATACAGCTACAGTACTCAAAACAGCCTGGTACTGGTACAACAACAGAGACATTGACCAATGGAACAGAATTGAGAACTCAGATGTAAATCCATCCACCTACGGTCACCTGATTTTTGACAAGGGCCCAAAATACATCAAATGGGGAAAAGACAGTCTTTTTAACAAATGGTGCTGGCAAAACTGGATATCCATTTGTAGAAAAATGAAACAGGACCCATACCTCACACCATATACAAAAACTACTTCAAAATGGATCAAAGACCTGAATATAAAGCCTCAAACTATAAAATTCATAGAAGAAAAAATAGGACCAACACTTCAGACCTTAATACATGGCATTAACAGGATACAAACCATAAACATCAACACAAAAAACCCAACAGATAAACTAGATAATTGGGATCTTCTAAAAATCAAACATCTATGCTCTTCAAAAGATTTCACCAAAAGAGTTAAAAGAGAACCTACAGACTGGGAAAAAATTTTTGGACAGTACAAGTCAGACAAAGGTCTAATCTCCATAATCTACAAGAAAATCCAACACCTCTACAACAAAAAGACAACCAATCCTATCAAAAAATGGGCAAAGGAAATGAACAGACACTTCACCAAGGAAGACATTCAAATGGCCAACAGACACATGAGGAAATGCTCGCGATCACTAGCCATTAGAGAAATGCAAATTAAAACCACAATGAGATACCATCTCACCCCGGCATTACTGGCACGAATCAAAAACACTGGAAATAACAAATGTTGGAGGGGCTGCGGGGAGACGGGAACTCTTATACACTGCTGGTGGGAATGCAAAATGATACAGCCATTTTGGAAAATGATATGGCGTTTCCTCAGAAAGCTAGAAATAGACGTACCATTCGATCCAGCAATCCCACTCCTAGGAATATATCCTAGAGAAATAAGAGTCATCACTCGAATAGACATATGCACACCTATGTTCATGGCAGCATTATTCACAATAGCAAAACGATGGAAACAACCTCGATGTCCATCAACAGACGAATGGATACACAAACTATGGTACATACACACAATGGAGTACTATGCAACGAGAAAGAACAATGAATCGGTGAACCATCTCATAACATGGAGGAAACTGGAGGACATCATGCTGAGTGAAATAAGTCAATCACAAAAGGACAAATATTGTATGAGACCTCTATTGTAAAAACCCATGAAAAAATTCACATGCAAAATGTAACCATCCTTGTTGGTTACCAGGGATGGGGGGGGGAGAATACTTAATAGGTAATAGGTAAGTGGTAACTTGGGTGAGAGGTGAGATAGTACAGAGTACAGGGGAAACTAACACAACCTACACAAGGAAAGGTCATGGAGGCCCTATAGACACATCCAAACCCCCCGAGGGACTGAGCTGTTGGACGGAGGGCTCTGGGGACCATGATCTCGGGGAACATCTAGCTCAATTGGCATGACACTACTTATAAAGATAATGCTCTACATTCTACCTTGGTGAGTAGTGTCTGGGGTCTTAAAAGCCTATGAGCGGCCATCTAAGATACTCCACTGATCTCATCCCTTCGGGAACAAGGGAGAACGAAGAGAACAGGATACAAGGAAAAGATTAGTCCGAAGGACTAATGGTCCACAGCTACCAAGGCCTCCACGGGACTGAGCCCAGTACAGCTGGATGGTGCCCGGCTACCACCAATGACTCCTCTGACCAGGATCACAACAGAGGGTTCTGGGCAAAGCTGGAGTAGGATGTAGAGCATAATTTTAACTACCCCCCCCCAAAAAAAAAAAAAAAAATAGAAGACCAGATTTACTGGCCTAAAGAATACTAGAGAAACCTCGAGAGTGTGGCCCCCAGACACTCTTTCAGCTCAGAGGTGAAGTTACCTTCAAGGTTCGATGTTAAGCCTGGGAATGGACAGCCCAGTGAAACTAAATGGGACTAACGAGGTACAGGAGTCCGGTGACAAGGGCCAGAAGGCAGAGGGAGAGTAGGAAACTGATGATAAGGAACACAAATTGAATAAGGACACCGTCGATGTATTGTGAGATTGTTGACCACTGCTATAGGACAACATTTGTAGTAACTATTAAATGGGAGGCTGTTTTGTCCTGTAAGCCTTCATCTTGGGCGCGAATGGCAGCACAATTGGAAGAGCATAGTCAATATCCCTTAAATGTGTAAGTAAAAAGTTTTGAAATGGTGTTTAAATAAAATAAAATAAAATAAATAAATAAAAATAAATAAATAAATCTTCCCCCAGACCTGGAGCTTCTCTGCGCAGGAACCTTGGGTCCAAAGGACAGGCTCTGTTCCCAGTGCGTCTTTTTGGTGGTATGAGGTCCTCAACTCTCTGCTTGCTTCCTTTTCCTTTTATCTCTTGTAAGATAAAAGGTAGTACAGGCCACACTCCAGGGAAGCTCCCTTTACATTGGATTGGGATGTGACCTTAGTAAGGGTGTTACAAGCTCACCCTAATCCTCTTTAACATAAAATTACAATCACAAAATGGAGGACGACCACACAATACCAGGAATCACGGCCTAGCCAAACTGATACCTACATTTTTGGGGGGACATAATTCAATCCATGACAGGCGAGCTGGCAGATTATTTTTTCCTGTTTGTTAATTTGTTCCCTCTCCAAAGCCGGGAGAATGGCTCAGGGCCCACAACTGGTCCCACTTCCAGCCTAGGGGGTGCAGTAATTGCTAAAGCTGGACCAGGACCAGAGCAGAGCGAGTGAATGGGAGACAGGTACTTCCCAGAGGGGGAAGGTTTTTTCGATCCAGCGCAGTAGGTTAGATGCTTCCACCTAACGTTTGAAGATTCAGTGCTGCTTTTCGTTGGTTCCAGAGGCTTGTGCAGACTCTCCACTGCTCGTTTTTTCCCAGTGTGGAAAACGCCTCTGGAGTGCTACTGCTTGGCTTAGCCCTTGCAGGGCTGCTCATCCAGTCTGCAGGGTGCTGGCCAGGTCAGCTCTGGCAAATTCTTATTGCTTCTGAACTATCTCTTTCCCCCTGTTGCTCAGTTAGACTCCTCAACTTTGTCTTTGATGTTCAGGGCTCCTAGATTGTCATATATAAACAATTTATTTGTTTTTTTGGGTGTTTATTATAAGAGGGACCACAGGAAGCGTCTGACTGCTCCACCATCTTGGCCCTGCCTCTACTCTTTCTTTTAATAGTAGTTTCCTTTCTTTTTAAGAGGAGTTCTTGAGTGGTGCAAATGGTTAATGGGCTCAGCTCTAACTAAAAGTTTGGAGGTTTAAGTCCACCCAAAGGCACCTTGGAAGAAAGGTGATCTATTTATGCCATGAAACATTTACAAGAATGTTCATTTTTCTATTTGCATAACAGTTTAAAAAACTAGAAACAAACTATCAGTGGTAGCCCGTTAAAGTATTAAACACAGGCAAATAGAATACTATGCAACCATTGAAGGAGAATTGGCCATATCTATTTGTGCTGGTAAGGAGCCCTGGCAGTGCATTGGTTAAATGCTCAGCTGCTAACCAAAAGGTCAGTGGTTCAAACCCATCAGCCACTCTGTGGGAGAAAGATGTGGCAGTCTGCTTTCTTAAGGATTATAGACTTGGACACCCTATGGGACAGTTTTACTGTGTCTTGTAGGGTCCCTATGAGTCAGAATTGACACCAAGACAACAGTTATTTGTGCTTGTATGTAGACATCTCCTATACATGGTATTTAGTGAAATCTGATGCAGAATAGTAATATCCAGCCTGTGACATTTTAAAAGTATATATATGTAATATACAGGTGGGTTTGTGCCTCAAAATCTGTCTGGAAATTGACTTTGGGTAGAAAGACTAATTTGAATTTTTTTATCTTTCTGTTCCATTTAAATATTCAGCATATACCAGTATGTATAACTTTAGTTGAAAATGAAAAATCAGAAATGATTCCAAAAGTAACAATAGAAAACCAAGATGATGTAGCACCCACTCAAGCAATTGCTCTGAAATATAAGCCTCATAATTATTAAGGGATGAAATATCAATCCCTCCATAGTAATAAAGGATTCTCCAGTATTTTCTAGAAACATAGAATTGTCTGGCAATTAACTAACATCCAATAATAATCTGCAAATTAGTAGATTCATCACATGTGCAGCTTCTGCCTCCAAACTAATGATTTGTTCAATGAATGGCTGATGTCTCCATTAGAGTCTCTTTTGTTTCTAAATCGCATTTGTTGAGTTTGACAAGAGCTCCAGCATGAGTGTTTGCTGGCTGACACAGTTTAATACCTTCAAGGGTGAAAGTAGTGCTCTACAGCTGGTGGCAGTGACTGGGATAGTGTGAGAGAAAGACCCCAGATGCTGAAAGTTCAAGAGGGTTCCACTGTAGAAAAACCCTATAGCTTAACTTGCTTCCCTTTGTTGGTCTGCCAATACCATTCATGCATTCATTCAGAAGTATTTAAGGAGCACCTACTATGTGTATATAATGTTGTAGGTACTGGAGATGACAAGAAACAATAAAAATCCTGCCTCATGGAGCTTTCATTCTAGTGGGGTGATAGATAAAATAAGCAATTAAAAAACAGTTAGTTTAGACTATGTTAAATGGTGCTAAGTGTGTACAGAAAATAAAATAGGAAAGGGGTGCAATTTTAAATAAGGGAGCCAAGAAAGCCCTCCCTGAGAAGGTGACCTTTGAGTGAAAACCTGAAGAAGGTGCTGGAGCAAGCCATGAAGAAATGAGAAGAGAATGTTACAGACAAAGGAAACAGGAAAGGGAAAAGCCCTTCCATGGAGGTGTGCTTGGATGCAGAACAGCAAGGAAGCAAGTGAGCAGGAATGAGGTCAGGAAATACACCTGGCTGGAAGAGGTGAATCCACACGAGGTAAGGCCTTATAGGAACACTGGGTATTTTGTCTAGGTAAAATGGGAAAACTTTGAAAGGTTTCAGCTGTAGAGCAACTTAATCTAACTTACATTTTTTAAAGAATCACTTTAGTTCAGTAGTTCTCAACTTGGAGTGATTCACTTCCTCTTCTAAAATCAAGGAACATTTGTCAATGTGTGGAGACATTTTGATTGTACATCTTGGCAGGGGGTTGCCATTGGAGTCTAGTGGGGAGAGACCAGAGATGCTGTTAAACATCCTATAATGCACAAGACAGCTCCTCACAACAACGAATTGTCTGGTTCAAAATAGCAATAGTGACCAGGTTGAGAAATCCTTCACTGGGTTTCAAGTAGAATGTAGGGTTGGTATGGGGAGAAAGAAAGAAATGCAGACAGGAGGTTATTGATATAAACCAGGTGAAAGAGCATGGCTGGATGAGAAGTGGTCAAATTCTGGGTGGTGTTCAGCATAGATTCCATATCACTTGTAAATGACTGGACTAGGTATAAGAGAAAGAGATAAATCAAAAACGAGAGCTAGGTTTTTGATCTTACTCAGACTTTCTTTCCTTGTCTTCTCCAGTCCCAGTAAACTTCACTCATCACATGTTCCAAGCCTTCCTTTCCTCCCATTAATGCTATCGTGCTCTGACCTGCCTCATGCATCTCCACATCAGGCCTTGCACACTACATTCCACAGCTCCTTTCCTAAGTCTTCAAACACTGTGCTCGTCAAGGCTTGGTCAGTCCATCCTAAGACTGCTACAACATCATTTTTCATTATATCACACTATTGATCCAGAATCCTTTGCATCCCGTATCAAATCCCCACTTAATTTCTAAACCTTCCCTTCTGTGTACCTTCCATTCCAAACATTCTGACCTTGCCATCTCCTACACACAACTCACTTCATTCCCTCCCTGTCCTTCCTTACCTATAAGATGGTTTTGGAACCTCACCTATTACAAACTCTGGGTCCATCAATGCCCTTCTTTCTACAAAGCCTTCCACCACCCCCATTGCCACTGAGTCAGTTCCAACTCATGGTGATCCCATGTGTGTCAGAGTGTTCCACAGGGCTTTCGATGGCTTTTGTTTCACCGGGCCTTTCCTCCAAGGTGCCTCTGGATAGACTCAAACCACCAACCTTTCAGTTAGCAGCAAGCATGTTAACCATTTGCATCACTCAAGGACTCCACTTCCATGATTAAGCCTGGATAATTCTGTTCACACCCCTACTAGACAGCCCCAGGAACAAGTCCAGTTGGCTAGGTGATAGCTTGATGGGCTGCTTTGAAAAATTATTGTTCTGCTTATTTCTCTGCAAATGCCAAAATGAGGCTGTAAGTTTCATAAGGAGAAAAAATATATATACTGTGTTCCTTTTGCACCCCTTCCTTTTCAATATAGTGCTCTCCATACTGGAGAAATTAATTAAATGCCTTGATTTCTTTTCTGATGAAAGAAATTCCAGTTTATATTTAACATATGAGAATGTTTTGTATGAGATGAAAATAAAAGAAGACACGTGATGGTGTAGATAAATGGCTAATAAATATTTGCCTGCTTAAGGCTCACTTTCTCTATTAAAACACTGACTTTCCCACCAAAAATAAATAAATAAAATAAAAACACAATGCCAAGAGAATTATAAATTTACTTAATCAGCAGAATGCTCAACACAGAAGGGAGCAAACATTCGTGGGAGAGGGCATCTCATAATGAATGTATAGACGTTAAATTAAATCTCAGTTTAAGTATTATCTGGCTAAATGAGAAGTACTACAGGTACAAGTTGACAAAGGTAAAATGCCAGTCAGCCTGCTCTAGTCTTTTTTAGTTAGCACCCTCAATTGTTTCTGTAGGCAGAATGACAATAAGCATTAGATTTTAGCAGAAGTATTGCCTCAGGTCACACCCAGCCAGTCTCCTCAGCAGGTACCATTTAATCCCAAACACACAGATGATCCTCCTGATAACCTGACCTCTCAGGTCCTGACCTCCTTTCCTCCAATTAGCTTGTCCTCCTCCTGCGGTAGCCACTCACTCCCACGGGCACACTTCAACACTGTCATTATCAACAAACATTACTCTACTGTCATGTCGCAGCCTTCTAATTGGTCTCCCTGCTTCCTCCTTGCTCCTTTACAGTCTATTCCCAACACAGCAGCCAGAGGGATAAAATTGGAGTCCATCATGTTACTCCTCTACTCAAAACCTTCCAGTGGCTACTTGTTACTCAGAGAATAAGACCAAGTCCTGACCATCACCTCTGATGTCTTACAGGACACGGGTCCTGTTATTTCTCTGACTTCATCTACTACTACTCTCTCCCTCATTCACTCTTCTCCAACCACTCTGGCCTTCTTGGTGTTCTCCTAACATTCCCTGCACATCCATCCCAGCCTCACGGCCTCAGTAATTGCTGTATCCTCTGCTTGCAATGCTCTTCCTCCAAATAACCTCATAGCTCATTTCCTTACCTCTTGTGGATCTTTACTTCAATGTCACATTCCCAGTGAGGCCTTCCCTGTCCACTCTATTTAATAAAGTTATACTTCCTATAATATTTTTTTTCTCTTCCTTGTTTTATTTTTCTCTGTCATATAACAGGAGTCCCACGTGGTGCAAATGGTTAAGATCCTTCGCTGCTAATCAAAAGACTGGGGGCTCAAGTCCACCCAGAGGTGCCTTGGAAGAAAGGCCTGGCAATATACTTCCAAAAATCAGCCATTGAAAACCTTAAGGAGCATACTACTACTCTGATACACATAGAATCACCATCAGCTGAAATTGATTTCATGACAACTGGTTTAACATTTCACTTGGACCATAATGTATTTATTATTTTTATTGTTTACTGCCTTTCTCCCTCCACTAAAATATAAGTTCCAAGAGGGTAGAGACTTTTGCATCTTTTGTCCACCCCTATATCCTCAACATTCAGAACAATGCCTTATGGGGGCTTAAGTAATTGTTGAATAGATGTTATCTGCAGCACCAGGACCTGCACCCATGCTATGCACTACATACATGCTTATATGCATACACACATAAAATGGGACCAGAGCTGCATTGATGGAAGGGCACAAGCCTTCAAAAACCTCCCTTATTCCTCTGTCTCAGCTTTCTGCTGAGTTTGCACCTTAATTCAAAAGCTATGGAAATTGTACCTGCATAAAGGACAAAATGACCAGCAAGTCAAGCTCCCACTCTCTGTTGGTTCATTTATTTAGGTATACTCCACTCACTTGGGACCCCTGAGGTTTCTGGACACTCACATCTCCTCTAACTGTTCAAAGCCTAAAGTTTCAAACCTTTGCTACCAGAAATCCAAGTAGCATCCTAATCTACTTGATAAAAAGAAATAACTAGCTTTATCTGTGATAGGATATGAAATTAACTTTTATGCATTACTCATTCAACATTGAATTGAATTTTGACAGGCTCTGCAGTGTATTAAATTGCTCCCGCAAGGTTGAGAAGTGTACATTCCTTATTTAATGTGTAACAGAACTGAATAATGCCTGTCATTTTCCACTGCAGAGATGAACTTGAATTAAAGCAGCATTAATTCAGCTAACTTAAGCGGAAGTATAGTACCAAGTTTATTTCAGTTAAGGTCTAAGACAAATAAATCAAATTCCTATGCTCTGGGGTAGTTAAAACAATAATCTCTTGTTCAAAATGATAGCTAGAAATATGTCAAAATCAAGAATTTTATGAATCTTTTATAGCCTAAAGAAATGCTTAGATGAATGGCATATATTAAAAAGATATGAGTTGTATTTTTAGAAAGGACCTATAGTTGCAGAAATTAGCCAGTCCTAAGACAACTCTGCTGTATAGTCACAGGCAAGGTGGATAACTGAGGCATATATGGAGCAGGGATCTAAGATTTACTGAGCCCCTACCACATGCCAGGTACTGTGCTAGGCAATTTACTTCTATTATCTCACTTAATCCTTGTAAAAAAAATCCATGAAGTAGATATTGAGTACATTTTACAAATGAGCAAATAGACTCAAAAACAAACAAACAAAAAGCCTCACTGCCATCAAGTTGTTTCCGACTCATAGTGACCCTATAAGACAGAGTAGAACTGCCCCATAGGGTTTCCAAGGCTATAATCTTTACGGAAGCAGATTGCCACATCTTCTTCCTGCAGAGCAGCTGGTAGGTTTGAACTGCTGACCTTTTGGTTAGCAGCCAAGTGCTTAACCATTGCACTGCCAGGGCTCTGCAACTAGACTAAGAGAGGTTTAATTATTTGCAGCTAGTAAATTGTTGTCCCAATATTTGAAGCCAGGCCTGTCTGGGTTCAAAGCTACATAATCTTCCAGTTATTTTAACAATTGCACACTTAATGGACAACCTCAGAGAGAGGAAGCATCTGTAATACTGGTGGAAGGTGAGCAACTAAAGACTGGGTGGGAAAAGCCCTTGGTAAAAAGTCAGGAGATAGTTTGCTAAATAACTTTGGACATCTTCTTACTTTAGTTTTCCATCTATAAAACCAAGACAATAATTCTTACTGTATACTATGAAGTATTATAAAATAACACTAAGAAAACATCTATGTCATTGGTTTGCTTGGCATGGGCTTCCTGCCTTGGTAAGAACTAGGATCAGATTTCTTCTATGGTCTTGCCAGTTCCAACAAATTAGTATCCTAAGAATTTATGGTTAATGCTGAGATGAATCTTTTTCTAAAGTAACCAATCACCTCTTGATTTGTATATTTATATACACAAATGTACATTTTTGCTTAATCAATTTTCTGAAAACAGTATACACCTCTCCTTGGTGTAGAAAGGATGATAGCAATGATGAAGGTTCAATGTTGAACAAGTTCAAGGTTTTCATACAGGCCCTTTTCTGCTCTACTTATCTTATTTAAGTTTATAACCCCATATCCTGAATCCATAAATAGTGAAACTTCCTCAATTTCTCCTTAGGCCACTCATTACATCCCTTTAATGCACACCTCATTATACTCAATATATGTGTATCTCTTTATGTGTCCTTTCCTTCTCCCTTTATATGTCTAATCATGCTTTCCTTTCCCTAGGACTCTGTAGGTACATGATGCTCACAACACCCTCCACCCAAACAGTTCTCATTCTACCCATATTGCATCTCACCCTTGTGTTCATTATACCCTCCCATTTGTGGATTTCAGTCTACTTTCATTTATTTATGTATTTTCCATTTATCAGAACACTATACACAGACATCACAGACACACACACATACACAAAGCCAGGACTTGTCTTTCCTTCATTAATGAACCTAACTTAACCTGGTAAATTGTTGTACAAAGCAGGTCTTGGGCAGCATTTTGAGGTAACTGCAGTTTGTATTCAGAAAATCCTGCTTTTCCTTGATTAAATTTTTCCCACTCCCTTAAAGCCTCAACAGCCTTCAGGCTTCCCCAGCTGGCCAGCACCTTGCACTGCCCTTTACCCAGGCCTGCACTCTGCGATATCAGTCTCAGCGCCTGATCCTTCTCTCCCCTACTCCCTACTCTACACAAAGTAGATCTCTTCTGTGTCCTACTCTCTCTGTGCCTTGGTCTTTGTCAGGCAACTGATAAATTAAAACATGTCAATATGAAATTGCTAAGACTTTTTACCCAAGCAAAATATCTATATTTAATACGTAATCATCTAAAGACTGAATAAAAATATAAGAAAGAAAAGAAAACAAAATTGAAAATACCAAGTGAGATGGCAGGCCAATTAAGGAGCCATTTTGGAGGCTAGGAGCAGCCTTACAGCCATCACCAAACCTCATCTTTAGGTGACTGCCCACTCTGCTACTTACAGGGCCCACCTTGGTAAACGTTCAACAGTGTCCCTCTGATAGTACCACTAGCTAAAAACCTATGTGTGATTTTTTAAGGCTGACCATAGGCAATTACAAAGGCTGGCCTCAGGGGAAAGCTGCCCTCCCCAACCAGACGTGGTGCACAGCCAGTGCATTAGAACCCTGAAGGGAGTTGTAGTCAACAATTCAACCTCTATCCCCACTAGCCATGCTCCTTGGCATATCTGCATTCCTAGCCCAGGTGCCTCCATACGGAGGCCAGTTTATCCAGGTCTTTGGCAGAGGCCTTCCTCAGGTGCCTCACTGAAGCCTCCTTATCAGGGGAAAGGTAGGGAGAAACTTGAAGACACTTTTCCCCACTCTTACACAGTACTCACTACTTTTCAACCACTAGACCTTCCCCCTCACCCTCCCACCAGCCCCTGGGGTCTGTAAAATTGAAGGATCCTTTTGTTCAAGGCTCGCACAACAGTGAGACGGCCCCTACATCTGTGCTGATCCACTCGACCCTGGCCCAGACCGACCCTAGGGAAATACGAAACAGGAGGGAGTCTGGGCCTTCTCCGGGTTTCTTTTCCTTGTACTACTGCATATTGACTGTTACTTTCATTTTGGCTCATTGTCTTAATCAAGTACTTGGACCCTTGGCAGCTCAGCTCAGGTCTCTTAGCTCAGCTCAACTTTCTGACAACCACTTGAAGGCATTTCACTGTTTGTGGCTCACCTTTACATCCCTTCAGTCCCCAAGGTGTCTCTGTTACTTAATCCAATGAGTCAGACCTGTAGAAGTATGTGTAGGAAATACCTCATGATGGGTGCATCAAAACCCCTTGCCATCAAGTCGATTCCTGATGGATGAATATCATCACCAAATTAATTCTAACTGTAAACAGGACTGGGGGTCTATTGTTACCTAGTTCTGATAGGTACGGATAAAAATTTAAGTTCATCATTTCTGCCTGTTTCACTGGACTTCTGAAAGTGACTTATCCCTGGATTCTCCATTACCGGGCTTAGACCAACTGTCTGGATAGCCATTGCCTCTTTTTGCGCCCCCCAGGCAACTGCTTGCCTGATTTCACTCTATCCTTAGGACACTGTAATTTCCGTTTGGACCTTTTCCCTCCTCTACAAAATACTTTTCTTACTCCATCCAGTCCAGAGTTCACCATTCACTTAATGGTTAAGTCTCCTTGTAGTTCTTAGCCCCTTTAAATCTACCCATTTCACTGTTATTAAGAGGGCTTTATGTTCTGTTAGTTCGTAGATAGAGCAGCCTTGCCTTCCCTGTTAGGTTTCCATTATCATCCAGTTGAGGTCCCTGGGTAGCACAAACAGTTTGCACTTGACTACTAAATTAAAGGTGGCAGTTCAATCTTACCCAGTGGCACAATGGGAGAAAGGTCTGGCAATCTGCTTCCATAAAAGATTACAGCCAAGAAAACCCTGTGGAACAGTTTTACTCAGTTACACATGAGGTCGCCATGAGTGAGAATCGACTTGACAGCAATGTTTCCTTATTTTATCATCCAATCAAAGATAATGATGTCTGAATCTACATAGCACCTTCTTCCTCCCGGTTCATCTCATTTTCCTATGATTTCTTCCTAATACTTTTCTATGGATTAATTTATTAATACATAAATCAGTTCCTTTCTTCTGAAGTCAAACTGGAATCTGAAGATCATTTTAGTAGCACCGGCACTTTGACATAATGATGTTAATTCTTATGTACAATTCATATCTAATTTAGCCAGCCTTGGGCAATGAAAAATTGCTAAGAAGTGATTAAAGAAGTGGAAAAGTCTGTGAATTTGTTAATTTTAAAAAAGTGATCTTAAAAATTTATTCAAAAAATTACTCAAGGGTATAGGGCTAGGTGAGCACGGTTAAATCACGCACACATCCAAGACAAAAACATATGAATGCTACATACCATACATTTTATGTATCTTTACATTCATCAAAGTGCTTTCACCTAACACTTTAGTACAATTTCCTATTACCACTCATTGATCTACAATAGATCCACCACCTGACCCTGAGAAAAAAATATTATGGATCAGGACTGTTCCCAACACATTCTATAGTATAGAGGTGAAGCCCATAAAGTCCTTTTCTTCTCCAGTTTTTCTGCCTCACAAGAAGTGCAAATGATCACAAACTATCCATCTTTATTTCCAAAGCACTCTGGGAAATCAGAAGAAATGAGAATTGATTAATGTTCTCTATGAAAAGTTCAATAACTAATCATAGCTTGGAAATAAAGCAATACTTCTGATCTTTTAAATTAATTTAACGTTGCATTAAAAATTAAACAGGCTGTAAATTGGGCTGTGCAAGGATAATAAATGACTCATTATCTTAGCTTCTAGCAAAATGCACTGATTCTTTTAAAGCCATTAATGAACAATACTGGGCAGTACAAAGCTGCAAATGTGCTCAAGTATTATTGATTCTACATCTATAAAACTAATCTCATCTGGGAAGAATTTATGAGCAATAATAATGAAAACTGTCCCACAATCCATACTAAAGAAATAAGAAAATTCATGTGCATATGACAAGATTATAAGACCACTGTGAAGGAAGAATTTCTGAGCCCTAATTCTATTCTGCTGCCAGTACATCATGGTACTTAATCACTGTTAAATATAAATCTAATAAAAGAGATTATCAATGGTAACCAATGAAATGCTAACAGAATCTTCCCATATAAACAAATCACTATGATAATTTTGTAATTTGGATTTATGTAACCTCTTTCCTTAGTCATTACTAAGACATTTTGCACAAATTAGGTTACTTCTATACTATAAAATATTGTATGAGATAATGCCTACAAAAAAATCTGCTGATGATCTTTGGAGAAGGATGAGACAGTACACAATACTGGGGAAACCAGCACAACCTGTACAAGGAAAGGTCATGAAAGCTCCCTAGACACATCCAAACTCCCCGAGGGACTGAATTGCTGGGCGGAGGGCTGTGGGGACCATAGTCTCAGGGACCGTCTAGCTCAATTGGCATAACACGGTTTATAAAGACAATGTTCTATATTCTACCTGGGGTCTTAAAAGCCTGTGAGAAGCCATCTAAGATACTCCACTGGTCTCACCCCTTCGGGAGCAAGGGAGAATGAAGAGAACAAGATACAAGGAAAAGATCTGTCCAGAGGACTAATTTTCCACAGCTACCAAGGCCTCCACCAGACTGAGTCCAGTACAGTTAAATGGTGCCCGGCTACCACCACTGACTGCTCTGACTGGGATCACAAGAGATGGTTCTGGACAGAGCTGGAGAAGGATGTAGAACAAAATTCTAACTAACACACACAAAAAAAAGACCACATTTACTGGCCTAAAAGAGACTGGAGAGTATGACCCTCAGACATTCTTTTAGCTCAGTGGTCACTTCCAAGGTTCACTGTTCAGCTGGGGATTAGACAGGCATATAAAACAAAACGGGACTAATGAGACACAGCAGTCCAGGGACAAGGACTGGAAGGCAGAAGGGGACAGGAAAGCTGGTGATAGGGAACTCAAGGTTGAGTAAGGGCAGTGTTGACGTGTAGTGGGGTTGTTAACCATTGTCATAGGGCAACATGTGTACTGTTTAATAGGAAACTATTTTGTTCTGTAAACTTTCATCTAAAGTGAGAATAGCAGCACAACTGGAAGAGCATAGTCGATGTCACTGAACTGTGCATGCAGAAATTTTTGAAATGGTGTATCTTTGGCTATGTATATTTTCACCAAAAAAAAAAAAAAAAAGGTGGAGCAGGGAGAGGGTTGACATGTTGTGGGGTTGTTAACCAATGCCATAAAACAATATGTGTACTTCTGTTTAATGAGAAACTATTTGTTCTGTAAACCTTCACCTGAAGTACAATTAAAAAAAAAATTGCTGATGAAACGGAAACATTGTATTAACAGATTGAATAGATTGTTTTCATTGTCCAAGTGTGCAAAATATCTAAGTTATCCATGTGTGCAACTGCCTGTTAGATATCTCCCCATCTGATGTTCATTAAGCCCCCAAAACCTAACATGTCTAGAAATACTGGGTTAAATCCTGGGGAACTGGGGTAGCTGCTGAGTCTTGGGACCTAGTACACCCTGGATGCCAGGGGGTGGGCAAAAGAGGACTTGGCTCCTGCAGCTTCTTTAGAGGCAAAGAAGGGACAGCCTCTTTCCAAGGTCACATGCAATAGAGAATTCCTCACAAATGGAAAAGGAGGTATGAAAATGGAAATCTAAAGTATGATAAATGTCCACTCCAACATGTATCAGATAAGATTTTTGCATTTTATTTTGTTTCCATTGCTGCAAAACAGAAGTAAAACTAAATTATTTTTGGGTAACACCAAAGATTAGCTTATAGAGAAACTATAATTAACCATTAAGATGCACACACACACACAAAAGTATCACCTTTTGCTGCGAGTGCCCTTCCATGCTATAATGGAACTTGACCAGCTTTGTTGAGCTGAGTTTTGAAACACAGAGATTTAACATCCTCCCTTTACTACCTATCCTCACCCCAAAGAGTAGGAATAAGAAATAATAACTCAGATAAGACAGACAGACAGACAAATAGATACATATAGCCGCCATCAAGTCAACTCCAACTCACGGTGACCTTATGAACAACAGAACTAAATGTTGCCTGGTCCTGCATCATCCTCAAGATCACCAGCATGTTCAAGTCTATCATTGCAGCTATTATGCCAAACCATCTCACCGAGGGTCTCCCTCACTCTTGCTGGCCATCTACTTCACCAAATATTATGTCCTCCTCCAGGGATTGATTCTTGCTAACGACGTTCCCAAATCAAGTGAGTCCGACAATGTTCTGTTGTGATCCATAAGGTTTTCATTGGCTAATTTTTGGATGTAGATCACCAGGTCTTTCCTCCTCACCTCTCTTAGTCCAAAAGCTCTGCTGAAACCTGTCCACCATGAGTGACCCTGCTGGTATCTGAAATACTGGTAGCATAGCTTCCAGCATCACAGCAACATGCAAGCCACCACAGTAAAACAAACTGACAGATGGTGGGCAGAGAGTATAAATATATAGAAATTGCCAAAATTTATTGCATCCTTTTAAAAAATCTTGTCTTGAAATTTCAAAAGCTAATTGTATTACCCCTTTAGGGGTTTAGAATTTCTGCTATTAATAATGGTAGTCTACTGATTGGAAAGCTCATGGAGAGAAAGTAGAACTTGATTTTTCCTCACAGTATTCCAAGGCCCCAATGTGCAGTTAAGCGACATCTTCAGTCCAAAACTGTGAGTAAAAAGAGATGGAAATGGCATATTTCCATTCAACTTCTTTATACAGCACTTAATTCTAAAGAAATCTTCTTGCCTATTTATCAGAAAATACAATTTTATAATACAGACACAAACAAAAACTCACTGCCCAGCATTTCCTCAAAAAGATTTTCAAACTTTTTGTTTATCCAACTGTCAAGCAGTATTTTAGAGCCAGATGATGTCAACATTTAGTCACATTTGACAAGTATAACTCCGAAAACACACACATTTCTCAGGAATTGACAAAATGGCATTAGATTTGGAGGTGAGGCCAAAAAAAGAACCTGAGGCTAGGTAAAGTAATGAGTCCAAACTAGAGAATACTGAACTTCTTTTGGAGGCTGAGCCACCATGTACCTAGCTAACCATGAAGGACCAGTAGAGTGAGAGCTGGGTTTTTAGTTGCCAGTTGCCATTGAGTCAACTCTGACTCCTGGTGATCCCTTGTGTGTCAGAGTAGAACTGTGCTCCACAGGGTTTTCAATGGCTGATTTTCTGGAAGTAGATAGCCAGGGCTTTCTTCCTTGACGCCTTGGGCAAACTCAAACCTCCAACCTTTCAGGTAGCAGCCAAGTACTTAAACTTTTGCACCACCCAGGGACTCTGGTATCAAGGAGCACACCCATAACAGCAGACAAAGATGGTTTCTCTTTTCCACCCACTAACTCCCGAGACAAAGCCGACTTTGCTGCTTGATACTCTCAGAGGTTGAAGTCACAGACTCACAGGCAAGGAAACAAGCTGGTGCAGGATTTCTGAAATCATATATGTGCGGGATTTCTGAAATCATATATATGTGTTAAGGCTTATTGGCCTAATGTTATACTATACTCTGGTATAGGGTTTCCAAGGAGCAGCTTGTGGATTCAAACTGCCAACCTTTTGATTAGCAGCTAAATGCTTAACCACTAAGAAACCAGGGTTCCATACTTTGGTACAGCCAGTTTGATTTGTATAACTAAGGTCCCAGAGCAAGGATCTAAGCTGGGCAGCAACTTTGCATTATGATATATCTACAACACTGGTTCTCAAACTTTAGTATGTATAAAAATAAGTTATGGACCCTTGTAGGTTCAATTATGTCCTCCAAAAAGACATGTTGAAGTTCTAACCCCAAGTACCTGTTGAAAGTGACCTTATTTGGAAGTAAGGTCTTTGCAGATGTAATCAAGTTAAGATGAGGTCATACTAGATTAGGGTGGACCCCAAATCCAGTGACAGATGTCGTTATAAGGAAAGAGAGATGGAGATACAGAGCAGACACCCACAGAGGGAAGACAGCCATATGAAGATGAAAGCCTAAATTGGAGTGACACAGTTGCAAGCCAAGCAATGCCAAGGATTGCTAGCAACTGCCAGAAGCTAGGAAGAGGCAAGGAAGGATTCTTCCATATAGGCTTCAGATGGAGCATGGCCTGGTCAACAACTTGATTTTGGACTTCTAGCCTCCAGAACTGTGAGATAATAAATTCTGTTGTTTTTCTGGATATCCATTTGTAGAAAAATGAAACAGGACCCATACCTCACACCATATACAAAAACTACTTCAAAATGGATCAAAGACCTGAATATAAAGCCTCAAACTATAAAATTCATAGAAGAAAAAATAGGACCAACACTTCAGACCTTAATACATGGCATTAACAGGATACAAACCATAAACATCAACACAAAAAACCCAACAGATAAACTAGATAATTGGGATCTTCTAAAAATCAAACATCTATGCTCTTCAAAAGATTTCACCAAAAGAGTTAAAAGAGAACCTACAGACTGGGAAAAAATTTTTGGACAGTACAAGTCAGACAAAGGTCTAATCTCCATAATCTACAAGAAAATCCAACACCTCTACAACAAAAAGACAACCAATCCTATCAAAAAATGGGCAAAGGAAATGAACAGACACTTCACCAAGGAAGACATTCAAATGGCCAACAGACACATGAGGAAATGCTCGCGATCACTAGCCATTAGAGAAATGCAAATTAAAACCACAATGAGATACCATCTCACCCCGGCATTACTGGCACGAATCAAAAACACTGGAAATAACAAATGTTGGAGGGGCTGCGGGGAGACGGGAACTCTTATACACTGCTGGTGGGAATGCAAAATGATACAGCCATTTTGGAAAATGATATGGCGTTTCCTCAGAAAGCTAGAAATAGACGTACCATTCGATCCAGCAATCCCACTCCTAGGAATATATCCTAGAGAAATAAGAGTCATCACTCGAATAGACATATGCACACCTATGTTCATGGCAGCATTATTCACAATAGCAAAACGATGGAAACAACCTCGATGTCCATCAACAGACGAATGGATACACAAACTATGGTACATACACACAATGGAGTACTATGCAACGAGAAAGAACAATGAATCGGTGAACCATCTCATAACATGGAGGAAACTGGAGGACATCATGCTGAGTGAAATAAGTCAATCACAAAAGGACAAATATTGTATGAGACCTCTATTGTAAAAACCCATGAAAAAATTCACATGCAAAATGTAACAATCCTTGTTGGTTACCAGGGATGGGAGAGGGGGGGGAATACTAAATAGGTAATAGGTAAGTGGTAACTTGGGTGAGAGATGAGATAGTACATAGTACAGGGGAAACTAACACAACCTGCACAAGGAAAGGTCATGGAGGCCCTATAGACACATCCAAACCCCCCGAGGGACTGAGTTGTTGGACGGAGGGCTCTGGGGACCATGATCTCGGGGAACATCTAGCTCAATTGGCATGACACTACTTATAAAGATAATGCTCTACATTCTACCTTGGTGAGTAGTGTCCGGGGTCTTAAAAGCCTATGAGCGGCCATCTAAGATACTCCACTGATCTCATCCCTTCGGGAACAAGGGAGAACGAAGAGAACAGGATACAAGGAAAAGATTAGTCCGAAGGACTAATGGTCCACAGCTACCAAGGCCTCCACGGGACTGAGCCCAGTACAGCTGGATGGTGCCCGGCTACCACCAATGACTCCTCTGACCAGGATCACAACAGAGGGTTCTGGGCAGAGCTGGAGTAGGATGTAGAGTATAATTTTAACTCCCAAAAAAAAAAAAAAAAAGGAGACCAGATATACTGGCCTAAAGAATACTAGAGAAACCTCGAGAGTGTGGCCCCCAGACACCCTTTCAGCTCAGAGGGGAAGTTACCTTCAAGGTTCGATGTTAAGCCTGGGAATGGACACCCCAGTAAAACTAAATGGGACTAACGATGTACAGGAGTCCGGTGACAAGGGCCAGAAGGCAGAGGGAGAGTAGGAAACTGATGATAAGGAACACAAATTGAATAAGGACACTGTCGATGTATTGTGAGATTGTTGACCACTGCTATAGGGCAACATTTGTAGTAACTATTAAATGGGAGGCTGTTCTGTCCTGTAAGCCTTCATCTTGGGCGAGAATGGCAGCACAATTGGAAGAGCATAGTCAATATCACTTAAATGTGTAAGTAAAAAGTTTTGAAATGGTGTTTAAATAAAATAAAAATAAATAAATAAATAAATAAATAAATAAACAAATGAGACTAAAGAGGTACAATAGTCCACTGACAAGGTCCAGAAGACAGAAGGGGACAAGGAAGCCCCCTGGTGATAGGGAATACAAGGTGGAGTAAGGATATTCTTGATGTGCTGTGAGATTGTTAACCATTGTCATAGGGCAACATGTGTAGTAATTGTTAAATGAAAAACTATTTTGTTCTGTAAGCCTTCATCTTAAGTGAGAATAACAGCACAGTTGGAAGAGCGTAGTCAATGTCACTGAACTGTGAATGTAGAAATTTTTGAAACGGTGTATCTTTGGCCATCTGTAATTTTCATCAAAAAAAAAGGTTGAGAATTTAGAGGCTTAATACGTTGTGGGGTTGTTAACCAATGTCAAAAAACAACATGTGTACTACTATTTCATGAGAAACTATTTGCTCTGTAAGCTTTCACCTGAAGTACAATAAAATATATATTAAAAAAAATAAAAATAAAAAAATAAATTCTGTTGTTTTAAGTGAGCCGATTTGCGGCAATTTGTTATGGCAGCCTTAAGAAACTAATCCATGGATCTCGTTTTCAAAACATAGGTATATATTAGGGAAAAAAAAAAAGCTCAACATCATCAGTCATTAAGGAAACGTAAATCAAAACCACATTGGATACTACTTTACACCTACTAGGTAGACTAAAATAAAAAAGATAGACAATAAAAAGTGTTGGTAAGGATGTGGAGCAATTGGTGTCATATACATGGTTAGTGGGACTGTCAAATGCTGTAGCCACTTTATAAAACACTTGGGCAGTTTAGCAAAATGTTAAACAGAGTTAGCATATGACTCAGCAATTCCCTTCGTAGGTATATACCCAAGAGAATTAAAAACACATAATCTACACAAAAACCTTTTCATGAATGTTCATAGCAGCATTATTGATAATAGCCCAAAAGTGGAAACAACCCAAATGACCAACAATGAATGACTGGAAAAACAAAATGTGTTATGTTCATATAATGGAATATTACTTGGCAATAAAAAGGAATGAAATACTGATTCATGCTACAGTGTGGATGAACCTTGAAAGCATTATGCCAAGTTAAAGAAGTCAGACACGAAAGGCCACATATTGTATGATTCCATGAATATGAAATGTCCAGAACAGGCAAACCTATAAAAACAAAGTGGATTAGTAGTTGTCAGGGGCTGAGAGGAGGGGAAATGAGAAATAATGCTAATTGGTATGGGGTTTCTTTTTTACTAATCCCATCTCTTTTTTCTTTTTTCTTTTCTTTTGTTGTTGTTGTTGAGAATATACACAGCAAAACATACACCAATTCAACCATTTCTACATGTACAATTCAGTGACATTGATTACAGTCTAAGAGATGTACAATCATTCTTACCCTCCTTTTCTGAGTTGTTTCTCACCCATTAATATAAACTCACTGCCTCCTAAGGTTCCTATCTCACCTTTAAAATTGCTATTGTCACTTTGATCTCATATAGATAGTTTTAAAAGAGCATAATTCCCAAGGCAGACATTTTTTAGTACTTAAGCTAAATTACTGTTTGGTTTTAAGAAGATTTCAAGGGATATTTTTGGTTTAAGTTTTAAAGATTATCTCAGGGCAATTGTTTCAGGGGTTCATCCAGTCCTCTTGGCTCCAGAAAGTCTGGAGTCTATGAGAATTTGAGATTCTGTTCTGCATTTATACCCTTTTGATCGGCATTATTCTGTAGAATCTTTGATCAAAATGTTAAGTAATGGTAGACAGACACCATCCAGTTCTTCTGGTCTCATGGCAAATGAGGCAGTTGTTCACTGAGGCAATTCCATATCCTTTTCCTATTCCTGACTCTCCTTCCTCTGATGCTCCAGGCAAATAGAGACCAATTGTATTGACTTAGATGGCTGCTTAGTGGTTACCAGGGGTGGGAAGGAAGGGGAAAGAGGGGGTTAGTGGTGATGGGAAAATCACATTGATTAAAGGTAGGGATGCACAGCCAATTATTGCAACTGCTGTCAATAAGTTGCACACCTGTAAAAAGCTGAACTGGTGAAAGTTGTGTGATATATTTACAACGACTTAAAAAAAAAAAAAAAAGAATAGCTACTGCGGCTGTTTATGTACAACCAAAAACCTCATGGGATTTGGTTCCTTGGTCTGGAGATTTAGGGTCATGGTTTCATGGGACATCCTAGTTAACTGGCCTAATAACATGTCTAGCGCTTTTGTTTTACCCCCTAGTTTGGTGTGTAGTGCCTGGGGTATGAGGTTTCCTTTGATGATGATAAAAATGCTCTGAAATTAGATACTGGTGACATTAGCACAACTCTGTGAATACACTAAAAACCACTGTATTTCATACTTTATAGGGGCGAAGTTATAGTACATGAATTATATCTTAATAAAGCTGTAGTCTAAAAAACAAAAATAACACACACAGGTATGTTCTGGACCCTAGTCTTAGAGATTCTGAATCAGAATATCTAGAGAAAGTCCAGGAATCTGAATTTTTAACAAATATTTCCCCATCCCCAAAGATTCGGTTAAATTTTGAGAAATAATAAGCTAAAACATTGGTGATACGGGCTTTTGGGGTAACTATGAATGAATGCCCAAGGGAGCTCTATAAGAAGCTGACAACAGAACCCCTAAGTTCTCTCTGCTGCTGAGGGATAATGGTCACCTATGGGGTATGGAAGGAGCCCTGCAGCACAAATGGTTAAGCACTCAGCTTCTAACCGAAAGGTTGGTGATTTGAATCCACCCAGCTGTTCTGTGGGAGAAAGACCTGGCAATCTGTTCCAACAAAGATTACAGCCAAGAAAATTCTGTGGAGCAGTTCTGCTCTGTCACATGGGATCGCTATGAATCTAAGCAGATTTGATGGCATCTAACAGCAACACCATGGACTAGGGAAGGAGCTCACCCTGAGAAGGAAAAGAGCTGAGGTGTGCAAACTTGCTATTAGGCATGTGAGCTCCTGTAAAGGAGAAGCTACAGCATTTATCACAACATGACAGAGATGGTCTTTTTAGGTCCTGGGTATCCTGGGAAGAAGGAGCTGTAATTCAGAGACAATCAACTAAAGCGTTCATTCACTAAGTATTTCTGTATGAAACCAGAGGCATAAGGTTTAAATAGTAGAGTGTTGTGCACGGGGGAAGATAATGGGCTCTTACTTCCCCAGCTTCAGCTCTGAGACAGTTAGAGTTAAAACAAAATTTACCACAGTGAAGGAATAATGGAAAAATTACTCAAAAGTAGAAACATAGCTCTGTATTTTATCAGTTACATTAGATCCTTTTAGCCATACTGAGATAACTAGAAGGCAGGCACACAATGCCAAAGATTACGATTAGGGTTACAATGATAAGATATGCGGTGCAGAGTCCTGAGCCTTTTTCTATAATTGTGTAAGTGTGTAAGCCTTGGGTAGGTCCTTATGAAGGTCCTGCCTAGTACATGTGCTCAATACATAGATAATGAGTGAATGTGCAAATTATACAAACCTGTATTCATGAAAGGTGTGGCAAACAGTAGCAACAAACTCAATTCATGGAGGACTTTTCCCAATTCTTAGCTGAAAAATATTAAAGTTGTAGAAAGTGTGATAGTCAACCTCCAAGATAGCTCCAGATTGATTCCTAGTATTCACATCCCTGTGTAGTCCCCTCCTACACTGACCAGTATAATATGGCAGAAATGATGGTAGGTCACTTCCAAAATTAGGTTGTAACAAGATGCTGCAGTTTCTGGGTTGGTAGTTCTCTTCTTTTGGATAACAACTCTGGGAGAAGGCAGCTGCCATGTTGTGAGCAGCCTGGGGAGAGGCTCATGAGGCAAGGAACTGGAGCTCTTGCTACAGCCATCTTGGAAGTGAAACCTCTAGCTCCAGTCAAGTCCTCAGATGACTGCAGCCCCAGCCAAGAGCTTGACGGCAACCTCAGATGAGTTGCTCCCAGAGTTCTGACTTTCAAATAACATGTGAGATAAATGTTTCTTTTCTTCACCTTCTATGTTTTGGGGCAATTTTTACATAGCAATACATAACTAATACAGAAAGCTAATACTGTTTTTAGACTATATTGTTTTAATCAAATGTTGGTACCTGTGATGGTTAAGGTTGTGTGTCAACTCATCTGGGCCATGATTCTCAATGATTTGGCAGTTACATGATGATGTAATTTGGCAGTTATATAATGTAGTTTGGCAGTTATGCAATGATATAGTCACCCTCCATGATGTGATCTGATGTTGTAAGAGGAGTTTTCTCAGGGGTGTGATCTATAGCCAATATGTATATGAACGTTCTGACAAAGCTCGCTTGCTCTGGATCCTGCATCCAGCTCGTCATCATCTGACCTCTGGTTCTTGTGACTTGAGTCAGCTACCTGTTGTATTCCCTGCCAATCTTGGGATTCATCAGCTTCCATAGCCTGTGAGCCAGTAAACTGCTGTCTTAACTGTCGATCTTGGGATTTGTCAGCCTCTGCAGCCTGTGAGCCAGCTGTCCACCATCTGACCTGCCGATCTTGGATTCATCAGTGCCTGCAGCTACATGAGTCAGGAGAAGCCCCCAGCCTGACAAATGACCTATGGACTCAAGACTTGCCAGCCTCTATAACCACATGAGCCATTTCCTTGAGATAATTCTCTCTCTATATATATATATTTATTTCTATGTATGCTTCACTGGTTTTACTTTTCTAGAGAACCCAGCCTAAGACAGTATCTAATGCCTATCATCTGCTAACAAAACAACAAAATATATAAAATAAGTAACTAAGGGTACTAGTGTAAAAGTCAGAACCACCATTCCTGAGGAGGAGAATATTGTGGTGAAAAGAGGTTTTGGAGTGAGATAGCTGTGAATTCAATTCAGGCTCCACCACTTTCTTGGTGTGTGATCGTGGGCAAGTTTCTTAAACTCTGATGGGCAACTGGGATAATGGTTTCCTCATGGGGCTTTTGTGACGTTTAAGTGAATGATCATATATGTGAAGTACCCAACACAGAGAAAGTGCTCAACAAGTGTCTCACCATCCCTTTGATAACTTATTGAAATTATGGACACAAGTGATTACATAATAGGCATATTATCTTCTAGCAAAACTGTTAAGAATTAGATATCATGAAATAAAATAAATATTTCCTAGTATTTTATGGGGGAAAAATTTGACTTTAATGTGCACCATTTAATCAGAATTGATAGATCATTCATTAATCATATGTAGGTGGCAGGAATAAATTACAGGCTATTAAAATTACCTCCTTAGAATACCAACTTCCTTCCCTATCCCACGTTCAAAGATGATTATGTTTAAAGTGACATTATATTCCATATGCTGGAGAATGGACAACACCTTTGGGTAACAGTCAAGGAAGTTATATCCTGATTCCATAATCAACAAGAACTGCTCTTTCCTATACAGAGGAGAAAAGAACAGATTTCAGTAGAAGTTTGAAAGTCATAGTAAGTCACACCTACACTAGTCAAAAGAGTTTCTTATTTAGAGGAATTTTTTTTTACTTAATAAAAGATGCTTCTTTGGAAAGTGATCAACTTTCCAATTTTCTGCCATGAGATAAGAGCTCCAGTGGAAATTCTCTGGGTAGTTAGCTTTCTCCCACTCGCCTTCACTGCCTGCCTGCTCTTTATATTTATGCATAAGGTGCTGTCTAACCCAACCATAATGAGAGTTAGGTGCCATCTGTCATCCAGCTCCATGACTCATCTGTGACACGTTGAACACTGCCTAGATGATGAAGATTCCAATAGCATAACAGGACTGAAGTTTATTAACAGCCCATCTGCTCAGCCAGACATTCACCACTACTGGATGTGAGAACAGGATGGAAAAGGCCTATCAGAGCAGATCCATCTACTATGGAGCAGGTTGATTTTAGAGTATTGACAGACGTTTCACAAATTGTTTGTTCCTTTATCAAGGTAATATATGCTCACCCTGAAATTAACTTAGAGTACAGAAAATAATACAAATAATCTGCTTAATCTTAGATTTTGCTATCAACCATAAACTCCTGTTAATATCCATATCACTTGTACCTTCTCATTACTTGTATCATTTGTTCAAATATTACCTTCTCACTGAAGCTTTCCCAGATTACCCTATTTAATTTGTAGGCTTCCATCCCTTGAACATCCTATCCTTCTTCGCTATTTTATTTATTTCCATAATACTTATTGCAATATAATATATCATCTAATTTACCAGTGTGCTTTGTTTAGTGTCTGGTTCCCTCCAGTAGAATGTTAAGTCCATGAAGTTTTATCCCCAGTATCTAAAACAGTGCCTAACACATAATAATAATATTAAAAAAAATAAAACCCACTTGCCGTGGCAACTTCATGTGTGTCAGAGTGGAACCGTGCTCCATAGGGTTTCAATGGCTGATTTTTTGGAAGCAGATCACCAGGCCTTTCTTCCAAGGCACTTCTGGGTAGACTTGAATCAACTACCTTTCAGTTAGCAGCCAAGTGTGTTAACCATTCACACCACCCAGAGAGTCCCTAATACATAGAACCAAAAAAAAAAAAAAAAAAACCCCACTGCTGTCGAGTCAATTCCCACTCATAGCGACCCTATAGGACAAAGTAGAACTGCCCTATAGGGTTTTCAAGGAGTGGCTGGTGGATTCAAACTGCTGACCTTTTAGTTAGCAGCTGAACTCTTAATGCCACCAGGGCTCGCCCTAACACATAGTAGAAAAGGGCAGGTTGGGAATAAGATAACAAGGAGAAAAGATCACTGGGAACCAGCACCAATGGGGATTAGACTCTCTATGAGCCACCACAGAAATATTGCCATTCTGATGTCTCTTGAGATGCCATTTAGTCAGTTTCTTTGCTAGTGTATCAAATGGTCCATTATTAGCTTGCAATAACTAACCCAGATATCAGAAGGTGCTAACTTACCTAGGGAGCAGTGCTTGGAGCACCAGAAGAATCTAATTCACAGTGTGAAAAAGGGGGACTTTTAAAGTGCTCTCATAATCAAGCATACATAACATGTATGTTCTTTGGCGTTAAAGTCTTACTGCAGCTATTATTTAATGAATGTAATTGAGCACCTACTTCACTCTTCTCCAGGGATACAGAGGTAATAAATCAGGTAATCAAGGTTTCTGACTTCAGAGAATTGATATTTGAGATGGACAGGCTGTCAGGAAGCAACAAAACCAAAAAATTTTAAAAATATAAGCTATCTACAGACTGTGGTAAGTGCAATGAAAGAAAGATATAGAGTGATTAGAAAAGAAATAACTGAGAGAGGCCAGACTACACAGGGTTACACAGGAGCCAGTTCACACAGAGCAAAGTATGGCCAGGGTAAGGAGTTGGGAATTATTTTAAAAGCAATGGTCAAAAACCATTTTTTAAAACTTTGATTTAAAGCCATATGTCAAATAGGGTAACATGGAAAAACTTCTAGCTACAAGCACCTAGAAATTCTGAACAAAATATCAAAACATTTGTTTTGCTTTTTTAAAAAAACTTAATTGCAGAAATGAGTTACGATAAATAAAAGCAGACGAACCCAAGGTGCCATGAAACAAAAAAAGCATGCTGCAAACCAGATTAGTGAGTACATGAACTGCAGCAATCCTGGGTGGGGAGGGTGGTGGATAGCATAGGGGCTTGAGTCTTAATGGACATAGAAGAACGGGCCTTAGTCTCCTGTGATGCGGGAAGTTTGAACTGAGACCCTTTCTTAAACAAACTCAAAAACCCCTTGGAGTTGGGATTGTATTTTAAGAGTAATGGAGAATAACTTTTTCCTAGGATTTTCAATTAAAGCCCTAGGTAAAACAGGATAACATAAAAAAATCTCCAGCTATCAACACCTAGAAATGCTGAACAAACTGTCAAAACTTTGTGTTCCCCTAAAAAACTAAGTGAAGAACTGAGCTTATGATAAATAAAGTGACAAAATCAGACATCAGGGGAAAAAATGAATTGAAAATTGAATCATGTGGCCTTAACTGGATCATACACAGGAGGAACACACCTGTGAAAATACATCTACAAACCAAGGAATGCTAAGAGATGCCTGGGGCTACCAGAAACTGGAAGAGATAAAGAAGGATCTTCCCCTTATGTGGACAGAGTATGGCCTTGCCAACACCCTGAACTTGAACTTCTAGCCTCCAGAATGATGAGAAAATAAATTTCTGTTTTTTAAAGCCACCCAAATTGTGATATTTTGTTATGGCAGCCCTAGGACACTTGGCAGTTGTAAGACAAATAAAGTATTAATGAAAGAATCTTTGGTGCTGGATACATAGGTGTGCACTGTAAAATTCTTTAAATTTTTCTGTTTGCTTGAAAATTTGTCTTGAAAGGTTGGAAAAATTGAGTTATTAAAATTAACTCAACAGCTAGTTTAAAGAGCAGATTATACTTACATGAGTACAGATTTAATAAACTGGAAGATAGATCTGAGGCCAGATTACAGCACAGATAGATAAAATATGGAGAAGATAAAAGAGAGGTAAAACACCTGCAAAACAGAAGCAGTGACAACATGCATCAAATAGTAATCACAGAAGAAGAAAACAGGAAATAAGAGAAGGAAAACTGTAGAAATAACAATGGCAAAGACTTTTCCAGAACTGATGACAGACATGAATTGTCAGACTGGAGAAGCACAGGTACTGCGGTGGATAAGTATATATCACATCTATGACATAATAATAAAACTTAAGAATACCAAAGACAAAACGTATTCAAAGATCTAAATCTAAAGGATGCCACTCATCTGTCAGTTTGTCATAGGTGGCTTGCCTGTTGCTGTAATGCTGGAAGTTATGCCATCAGTATTTCAAATCCAGCAGGGTCACCCATGGTGGACAGGTTTCAGCACAGCTTCCACAATCAATGCCCATGGAAGCAGCAGTCTAGAAATCAAATGATGTATTGCTTGGGCAAATGTGCTGCAAAAGACCTCTTTAAAGTGCTAAAAAGCAAAGATGTCACTTTGAGGACTAAGGAGCCCCTGACCCATGCCTCATTCGCATGTGAAAACCGGACAATGAATAAGGAAGACCAAAGAAGAATTCATACTTTCGAATTATGGTGTTGGCAAAGAATATTGAACATACCATGGACTGCCAGAAAAACAAACACATCTGTCTTGGAAGAAGTGCAGCCAGAATGCTTCTTAGAAAGGAGGATTGTGAGACTTCATCTTCCATACTTTGGACATATTATCAGGAGGGACCTATCCCTGGAGAAAGATATCATGCTTGTTAAAGTAAAGGGTCAGCAGAAAAGAAGAAGATTGTCAGTGAGATGGATTGACACCGTGGTTGCAACAATGGGCTTAAACATAGCAACGACTGTGAGGATGGTGCAGGACTGGGCAGTGTTTTGTATTGTTGTATACAGGGTTGCTATGAGTTGGAACTGACTTGATGGTACCTAACAAAACAACAACAAATTTAAAGGGAAAATAATAAAGCTTCTGGAAGAAAATATAGGTGGATATATTTGGGGTGGGCAAGGATTTCTTAAGCAGATCACAAAATGTACTATGCATAAAAGAAAAGATTGACAAATTGGAATTTAATAAATTAAAAAATTTCTGTTAATCAAAAATCAGCATTAAAATAGTGAAGACAAGTAACAGACTGAAAATATTTGCAATACATATATCTGACCAAAAAAAAGTCATATCCAGTATATATTAAAAAAAAAAAAAAAAACTCCTGTAAATCAATAAGCAAAGGGCAGACAACAAAATAGAAAAATTGCCAGAAAACTTTAATAGGCATGTCATAAAAGAGGATATCTAAATGGTCAATAAACATATGACAAGATGCTCAACATCATTAGTTATCAGGTAAATGCAAATTAAAGTCACAATGAAATACTACTGTATACCCAACAGAAAAGTTAAAATTAAAAAGACTGACATCATCAAGTGTTGGTGAGGATGTAAGGCAATTGGAAGATAAATCTTTGCCAAATCATAGCCTAAAGAGATAAAATGATGAAGAAAGGTCATACGGTCATACAGTATTAAAGTTCTGGTGGGAGTGTAAATTAACATAACCATTTTGGAAAAATAGTTGGCAGTTTGTACAAAAGTTAAAAATGGAGACAGGAATTTGTGCATATGTTCATCAAAAGACATGTACAAGAATGTTCACAGTCACTTGTTCCATAACAATCAAAAATTAGAAATAACCTTGTCTTAATAATCCGGTGCTGCTATAACAGAAATACCACAAGTGGATGGCTTCAACAAAGGGAAGTTTATTCTCTCATAGTCTAGTAGGCTACAAGTCCAAAATCAGGGTGTCAGCACCAGGGGAAGGCTTTCTCTCTCTGTTGGCTCTGGAGGAATGTTCTCGTTATCAATCTTCCCTTGGTCTAGGAGCTTCTCTGCACAGGAACCTCAGGCCCAAAGGATGCACTCTGCTCCTGGCACTGCTTTCTTGGTGGTATGAGGTCCTCATGTCTCTCTGCTCACTTCTCTCTTTTATATCTCAAAAGAGATTGGCTTAAAACACAATCTAATCTTGTAGATCTCATCAACATAACTGCCACTAATCCATCTCATTAACATCATAGTGATAGGATTTACAACATATAGGAAAATCACATCAGATGACAAAATGGTAGATGATCACACAATACTGGGAATCATGACCTAGACAAGTTGACAGATACTTTTTGGGGGCACATTTCAATCTGTGACATCCTACCCTTTGCCCCCCCAAATTCATGTCCTTGCCACATGTAAAACATATTCACCCCCTCATATCATAGCATAAATCTTAAATCAACTCCAAATCCAAAACCCAAAAATTCCTCTTCATCTGTGAAATCTAGAATACAAGTTATCTGCTTCCAAAATACAATTGCAGAACACACACAAGCTAGACATTTCCATTATAAATGGGAGAAACTGGAGAGAAAGAAGGCATAACAGGCACCAAGCAAGTTAGCAGAACACATTACATTAGCCCTCAAGGCTTTGATAATAATCCTTTGTTCTATGAGACAATTTACACAATAGCCCTGCCCTCCAAACTCTAGGTATTGGCCACACTCTCCAGATTCTGAGTGGAGGCCCCTCGGCTCTGGGCTTCAGCTCTGTCTTCCAGGCCCACTGGGACAGCAACTCTGCTCCCTTGGCTTTGGTGTTGTTGTTGTTAGGTGTTGTCAAGTCTGTTATGACTCTTAGAGACCCTATGCACCACAGAATGAAATACTGCCCGGTCCTGCGCCATGCTCACAATTGTTGTTATGCCTGAGCCCATTGTTGCAGCCACTGTGTCAATCCGTCTCGTTGAGGGTCTTCGTCTTTTTTGCTGACCCTGTTCTTTACCAACAATGATGTCCTTCTCCAGGGACTGATCCTCCTGACAACATGTCCAAAGTATGTAAGACATAGTCTCACCATCCTTCCGTCTAAGGAGCATTCTGGTTGTACTTCTTTCAAGACAGATTTTTTCATTCTTTTGGCAGTCCATAGTATATTCAATATTCTTCGCCAACACCACAATTCAAAGGCATGAATTCTCCTTCGATCTTCCTTATTCACTGTCCAGCTTTCACATGCATATGATGCGACCGAAAATACCATGGCTTGGGTCAGGCACACCTTAGTTTTCAAGGTGACATCTTTGCTTTTTAATACTTTAAAGGTGTCTTTTGCAGCAGATTTGCCCCATGCATCTTTTGATTTCTTGACTGCTGCTTCCATGGGTGTTGATTGTGGATCCAAGTAAAATGAAATCCTTGACAACTTCAATCTTTTCTCCGTCTATCATGATGTTGCTTATTGGTCCAGTTGTGAGGATTTTTGTTTTCTTTATGTTGAGCTGTAATCCATACTGAAGGCTGTGGTCTTTGATCTTCACCAGTAAGTGCTTCAAGCCCTCTTCAATTTCAGCAAACAAGGTTGTGTCATTTGCATATCACAGGTTGTTAACGAGTCTTCCTCCAATCCTGATGCCCCTTTCTTCTTCATATAGTCCAGTTTCTCGGATTATTTGCTCAGCATACAGATTGAATAGGTATGGGGAAAGGATGCAACACTAATGCACACCTTTCCTGAGTTTAAACCATGCAGTATCCCCTTGTTATGTCTGAACAACTGCTTCTTGATCTATGTACAGTTTCCTCATGAGCACAATTAAGTGTTCTGGAATTCCCATTCTTTGTAATGTTATCCACACAAATGAATGCCTTTGCATAGTCAATAAAACACAGGAAAACATCTTTCTGGTATTCTCTGCTTTCAGCCAGGATCCATCTGACATCAGCAATGACAGCCCTGGTTCCACGTTCTCTTCTGAATCCAGCCTGAATTGCTGGCAGTTCCCTGTCGACATACTGCTGCAGCCGCTTTTGAAAGATCTTTAGCAAAATTTTACTTGTGTGTGATATTAATGATATTGTTCTATAATTTCCACATTTGGTTGGATCACCTTTCTTGGGAATAGGCATAAATGTGGATCTCTTCCAGTCAGTTAGCCAGGCAGCTGTCTTCCAAATTTCTTGGCATAGATGAGTGAGTACTTCCAGCGCTACATCCATTTGTTGAAACATCTCAATTGATATTCCATCAATTCATTAAGCCTTGTTTTTTGCCTTCAGTGCATATTGGACTTCTTCCTTCAGTACCATCAGCTCCTGATCATATGCTACCTCTTGAAATGGCTGAATGTCGACAAATTCTTTTTGGTATAATACTCTTGTGTATTCCTTCCATCTTCTTTTGATGCTTTCTGCATCGTTTAATACTTTCCCCATAGAATCCTTCACTATTGCAATTCAAGGCTTGAATTTTTCCTTCAGTTCTTCCAGCTTGAGGAATGCCAAGCGTGTTCTTCCCTTTTGGTTTTCTATCTCCAGCTCTTTGCACATGTCATTATAATACTTAACTTTGTCTTCTCGAGCTGCCCTTTGAAATCTTCTGTTCAGTTCTTTTACTTCATCATTTCTTCCTTTTGCTTTAGCTACTCGACTTTCAAGAGCAAGTTTCAGAGTCTCTTCTGACATCCATTTTGGTCTTTTCTTTCTTTCCCATCTTCTTTAATGACCTCTTGCTTTCTTCATGTTTGATGTACTTGATGCCATCCCACAACTCTTCTGGTCTTCAGTCATTAGTGGCTTTAGGCTCACCATTCTCCTAGTCCATCTGAGTGGTGACTCCACCCTTAGAAACACCAGAGGCTATGGCTCCACCCTCAGAAACCCCAGGGGTCATGGCCATACCTTTTGAGACTGAGGCTGCTTGGTTTCCTGTGTTCCTTGTCTCTTCAGCCTCTGCTTCCTGATTTCTTGGCCTCTCTGCCCTTGGGCCTCAAGCATGCATCTGCCCTACTGGGGCAAGTGTTCCAAAGCTATGTAGCTCCACTGATAAGTGCCTGGAGGCACCCAACTCCACCAGTAAACTTCTGCCGGAAGGCACTCAGCTCTCTTGCTCCATGGGTTGGTTCCAGTGCTGTCTGGCATCCATCTCCTTGTTCTGCTGCTGCCCGTTCTCTGCTGCTGCTTCTCTCCATCTGTGCTGTCTCTGGTGTTAATAGTTCCCCTCAATTCCTTCTGAGTCCTCTATCCATTCACAGTTCAAAACCACTTCCACATTTTAGGTGTCTGTTAGGGCAGTATCCCACTCTCAGTACCAAATTCTGTCTTAGTCATCTAGTGCTGCTATAACAGATGGATGGCTTCAACAAAGAGAAATTTATTCTCTCATAGTCCAGTAGGTTACAAGTCCAAATTCAGGGCGTCAGCTGCAGGGGAAGGCTTTCTGTCTCTGTTGGCTCTGGAGGGAAGTTCTTGTTATCAGTCTTCCCTTGATGATGGTAGACGATCACACAATACTGAGAATCTTGACCTAGCCAAGTTGACAGATACTTTGGGGGGACACAATTCAATCCACGACAAACCTAAATGTCCATCAATAGTAGAATGGATAAATCATTACAATGAATGTAATACTACTCAGCAATGAAAGAAAAAAAAAACTGCTTTACATATAATGATAAGCAACATAATCCAGACTCAAAGCCCATTTATATGAAGTTCAAGAACAGGCAAAACGAAGTTGAAATGTTAATTGTAGAAATACCGTTTCTTCACGGGAAGGGTAGATAGTGACTGGGAAGGGGCATAGGGGACCTTCTGAATGCTAGAAATCTTTTATATCTTGAGCTGCATGATACTTAAATGAATGTGTACTTATATAAAAATTATCTGAGCTGTACCCTTAAGATTTGTGAACTTGTTGCTGTTAGGCACCGCCAAGCTGGTTTCAACTCATAGTGACCACATGTATAACAGAATGAAACATTGCCCTTTCCTGTGCCATCCTCAAAATTGTTGCTGTGACTGAGCCCACTGTTGCAGCCATTGTGTCAGTCCTTCTCATTGAGGGTTTGCTTCTTTTTCACTGACCCTCTATTTTACCAAGCATGATGTCTTTCTCCAGGGACTGTCCTTCTTTACAGATCAATAAAATTTAAAGTGAACTAAAAACAACTGAAGAGGAAAAACAGGGACAGCAATTAGAATGACAACAGATTTAGCAACTGCAACAATAGAGGAAAGCTTCCAAAGGGATATGATTTCAATGTGTTAAGAGAAAATACTTAGTCTAAAACTTTACATCACACTAAACCATCAATTAAAAATTGTTAGCAAAATAAAGAAATTTTTTAAACAAAAACTAAATAAGTCACCACTCACAGATCCTCACTGTAGATAGACTTCAATAAAAGGGAAATGGAATTTAGTAGAAAGAAGTAGGATGCAAGAAACGATGAACAGTGGAAAACGTGTTACATACACCACTGTTCTGCAGTCTAGTATTTGTAACCACCAAGTTAGAAGAGAACTGAGGTCTTTACATTTAAGAATTTTACATACAAATTCTCTGTGTCTTTGTTTCCTCACCTATAAAATGGAGCTGATAACAGTATCTTCTTCATATAATAGTAGTGAAGATTAAACTGGTGTGTGCGTGTGTACACACGTGCACATGTACCCTTGGAACAGTGTCTAGCAAAGGCGAGCTATTATTATTATGTATTATGTCTGAACTCTTGACAAAAAGCCTAGCTCTGTATACAAAAAAAGGTCTTTCAGAAGCATCTTGACTCTTTTTCCTTATGCATCATGAACACTTTATTTCCCGTCTAACTAAACTCTTCTGGATTTTCTTTAAACTATTAATACTTTTTAAATGGAGTGATGAAAATTCATTCAGTGGTTTTAAGCAGGACAATAAGACTTATATTTTTAAATGGTCACTCTGACTATAGCATGGAAAATAGTTTGGAAGAGGGCAAGAACAGAAGCAGTGAGGTCAGTTATAATGCATTTCAGTAGGACAAGTAAGAACTGATAGTGTCCTATACTGGGCATAAATTATTTTAGGGGAAATTGTATAATGAAAACAATAAAAACAACAAGAAGTAGATATTAGAATATAAAATCTAGTACTAAAGAATTATTGAGAACATAGGAGCAGAAAGTTATTAAATGCTACCTAGAGTCTTGAAATTAGAAAATGCAACTTTGAAAATCGTCTCTTATTGTATTCTAGTATTATCTTTTGTTTGTGCAATACTTATAGTATCCCCAGATTTCCAACCAACCTTATCTCCAACTATTGAATAGCAAACTACACAATTCTCACCCTCTTGCCTTTGACCATACTATTGCATCTGCTCAAAAAGCTCCTCTCTTCCCATCTTTGCAAACTTCAAAGACTTGCTCAGATTAAACCTCTCTGTCCCAAATTTTCTGCAATTGCAATCAATATTTCTTTTGTTACTTTCAAATTTGCTGTCTGTGATTTTAATGGCTCATTCCTTATGCCAGTCTACCTTGTCTTACACCTTCATTATCACTCTATCCTCCGTGGATTACAAAACCTGGAAAAAGAAGAAACACGTCTTACTCAATCTTTATCCCCTATGTCTTCCTGCAGAGTCTCTAAAATGTTAAAGGAATTGAAGTAAAAAAAAGGAGTAATCTTCATTGAACAATTTGACTGATGAGACCTCTGAGGGGAAAAAAAAAGAGAACAGGGCGACCCACACCACCATGGATAAGGAAACTTAAGCACCCAGGATCTACATAAGGTACTTATGGTTGAATTATCCCCCAAAATTGCCTCTCTCTATTTTATCCTTAATTTCTGAAATATTGCTTAACCACCGGAACTATAGTTCTTCTTCCAAGTACTAGTTAGGGCGGGGGCGGGAGGGATCGGGATTAAAACAATACATATTTATTTGACATCACAACTTGGGCACCTCAATTTGGAAAAGTTGTTCTTCTTTAACAGGAAGGTATTTTTATTCTTGCTAGTTTGGAATCTATACCTACATATCTGTGGTTGACAATGTTTTGCGCCATAAAGCCCTTCACGAATACAACCTTATGAATCAGAAAGCATCTATGGGGTAAATGAAGAGGGGTCTGGCTCAAAGTTAAAATAAAATGGAATTGGAAATAGGCCTTCTTAAATAGTGGAACAGCTTTATGTGCTCTTGGATTATTGGAATTATATTGCAATTTTCAAAGTTCACCTGAGGGCAATGGAAATTGTAGCACCTTGGATAGAACATGGCAAATTTTGCCAGTGTTCATGTCCTTGTACAGAGGTTACTTTGAGACTTATCTATAAAAGCTGTATACATGTCCTCTCCCAATAGCCTGAGACCCAACTAAAAATAATAGCTGCTAAATCATGAGGTTAATTGTAAGATAGCCTTGTCTAAAATAGCACTGCAGAGAATGGTCTTCTGTGGATGCAGTGTGGTTCAGTGGAAAGAGCATGGCATATCCAGTGATGATGACCTGAATTCCTTTACTTGTGAGTCAAGGTAATTAACCTCGCTGACTATTACTTTCTTCATCAATAAACTGAGAATAATAATATTTAACTCACAGTGCAGTTGCTAGTGAAATAATGTTAAATGAAACAATAACAGTGTTAAATGTGTGGAAGGTTCTTACTGAGTGTTAGTGTGTGTCCCTTTTAATGCCCCTCAATCCCATACCCCACACTCCTGCAATGATCACACCTTCTCTCTCCTGCACAAGAAAGGAGGGTTGTGGACAATGCTCAGAGCCCTAATACATGGCATAAACAGAATACAAAACATAACTAACAATGCACAAACACCAGAAGAGAAACTAGATAACTGGGAGTTCCTAAAAATCAAACACTTATGCTCATCAAAAGACTTCACCAAAAGAATCAAAAGACAACCTACAGACTGGGAAAAAATTTTTGGCTATGATACATCTGATCAGGGTCTAATCTCTAACATCTACAAGATACTGCAAACCTCACCAACAAAAAGGCAAACAACCCCATTAAAAAATGGGCAAAGGATATGAACAGGCACTTCACCAAAGAAGACATTCAGGTGGCTAACAGATACATGAGAAATGCTCACGATCATTAGCCATTAGAGAAATGCCAATCAAAACTACAATGAGATACCATCTCACCCCAACAAGGCTAGCATTACCCCAAAAAACACAAAATAATAAATGATGGAGAGGTTGTGGAGAGACTGGGACACTTATACACTGCTGGTGGGAATGTAAAATGGAACAACCACTTTGGAAATCAATTTGGTGCTTCCTTAAAAAATCTAGAAATTGAAATACCACATAATTGGCCAATCCCACTCCTTGGAATATATCCTAGAGAAATAAGAGTCGTCACACAAATAGAAATATGCATACCCATGTTCACTGCAGCAATATTCACAATAGTAAAAAGATGGAAACGACTTAGGTGTCCATAAACAGACAAATGGATATATACACACAATGGAAAACTATGCAATGATAAAAAACAATGATGAATCCGCAAAATATCTCACAACATGGATGAATCTGGAAGGCATTATGCTGAGTAAAATTAGTCAGTTGCAAAAGGACAAATATTGTATGAGACCACTATTATAAGAACTCAAGAAAAGGTTTAAACACAGAAGAAAACATTTCTTTTCTGATGGTTACAAGGGTGAGGAGGGAGGGAAAGGGGACTTCACTAACTAGATAGTAGACAAGAATTTTATCTTAGGTAAAGGAAAGGACAACACACAATATGGGGGAAGTCAACACAACTGGACTAAACCAAAAGCTAAGAAGTTTCCTGAAAACAACCAAACACTTCGAGGGACAGAGTAGCAGGGGCAGGTGATGGGGGACCATGGTTTTGGGTGACATCTAGGTCAACTGGCATACAAAGTTTACTAAGAAAATGTTCTGCATCCCACTTCAGTGTGTGGTGTCTGGGGTCTTAAAAGCTTGCAAGCACCCATCTAAGATGCATCAATTTGTCCCAACCCACCTGGAGCAAAGGAGAATAAAGAACACCAAAGACACAAGGAAAATATTAGCCCAAGAGACAAAAGGACCACATAAACAGAGACTCCATCAGCCTGAGACCATAAGAACTAGATGGTGCCCAGCTATCATCAATGACTGCCCTGACAGGGAACACAACCAAGAGTCCCTTACGGAGCAGGAGAGAAGTATGCTGCAGAACTCAAATTCATGTAAAAAGACCAGACTTAATGGTGTGACTGAGACTAGAGGAATCCCCAAAGACATGGCCCCTGGACTCTGTTAAGCCAGAACTAAAACCATTCCCGAAGCCAACTCTTCAGACAAAGATTAGACTGGACTATAAAACATAAAATAATACTCGTGAAGAGTGTGTGTCTTAGTTCAAGTAGATACACAAGACTAAATGGGCAGCTCCTGACTGGAGGTGGGATGAGAAGGCAGAAAGGGATAGGAGCTGATTGAATGGACATGGGAAACCCAGGGTGGAAAGGGGGAGTGTGCTGTCACATTATAGGGATTGTAACTAGGGTCATATAACAATATGTGTACAAATTTTTGTATGAGAAATTAACTTGAGTTGTAAACTTTCACCTAAAGCACAATTAAAAAAAAAAAAAAAGGAAAAGAAAGAAAAAAGGGTTGTAGGGTTCTAGTGGAGCCAGATTAAAGACAAGACCATCTGGGCAGCTGTACAAAGTGATGGATTACAAGTTTAAAATATCTCTAGGAAAAAATGGTACATCATTCCATACTCAACTGGAAAAATATAAATGACTCCCATTCAGTGCACATAATTTTAAAATTGATAGCTAAGTATAATTATTTTTTTCCCATACAAAAATTTATACGTACATTGTTATGTGACTCTAATTGCTCTCCCTATACTGTGACAGCACACTCCTCCTTTCCATTCCCAATCCTCTCTGCCTTCCCATCTCACCTCCGAACATAAACTGCCCGTTTAGTCTCTTGTATCTACTTGAGCTAAGAGGCACACTTCTCATGAATATAACTCACTTTATGTCCCACAGTCCAGTCCAATCCCTGTCTGAAGAGTAGGCCTCAGAAATTGTTTTAGTTCTGGGCTGATAGAGAATCCAGGGGCCATGCTTTCCGGGGTTCCTCCAGTCTCAGTCAGACCATTAAGTCTGGTCTTCTTAATATAATTTGAGTTCTGCACCCCATCTTTCTGCTGGTCCATCAGGGACTCTCTGTTGTGTTCCCTGGCAGGACGGTCATTGGTGGTAGCTGGGCACCATCTAGTTCTTCTGGTCTCAGACTGATGGAGTCTCTGGTTTATGTGGCCCTTTCCATCTCTTGGGCTAATCCTTTCCTTGTGTCTTTGGTGTTCTTCATTCTCCTTTACTCCAGGTGGTTGGGACAAATTGATGCATCTTACATGGCCGCTTGCAAGGTTTTAAGACTCCAGAAGCCACTCACCAAAGTAGGAGGCAGAACATTTCCTTAATAAGCTTTGTTATGCCACTTGACCTAGATGTCTCCTGAAACCATGGTCCCCAGACGCCTACCCCTGCTACTCTGTCCCTCACAGTGTTTGATTGTTTTCAGGAAACTTCTTGGATTTGGTTTAGTGCAGATGTGCTGACTTCCCCTGTAGTGACTGCTGTCCTTCCCTTCACCTAAGATGATTCTTATCTACCATCTAGTTAGTAAATAACCCTCACCCTCCCTCCTCACCCTCATAACCATCAAAGAATGTTTTCTTCTGTGTTTAAACCTTTTGAGTCTTATAATAATGGTATTATGCAATATTTGTCCTTCTGTGACTGACTAAATTCACTCAGCATAGTGACCTCCAGCTTTCTCCATGTTATAAGATGTTTCACGGCTTCATCTTTTTTTTTTTATCATTGCGTAGTATCATCCCACTGTGTGAATATTCCATAATTTGTTTATCCATTCGTCTGCTGATGGGCACCTAGGTTGTTTCCATCTTTTTGCTATAGTGAACAGTGCTTCAATGAACATGGCTGTGCATATATCTTTTCGTGTGATGGCTACTGTTTCTCTAGGATATATTCCAAGGAGCAGGATAACTGGATCGTATGGTACTTCTATATCTAGCTTTTTAAGGAAGCACCAAATCAACTTCGAAAGTGGTTGTATCATTTTACATTCCCACCAACAGTGTGTAAGTGTTCCAGTCTCTCCACAACCTCTCCAGCATTTACTGCTTTGTGTTTTTTGGATTAATGCTAGCCTTGTTGGGGTGAGATGATATCTCATTGTAGTTTTGATCTGCATTTCTCTAATGGCTAATGATCGTGAGCATTTCTTCATGTGTCTGTTAGCTGCCTGAATATCTTCTTTGGTGAGGTGCCTGTTCATATCCTTTGCCCATTTTTTAATTGGATTATTTGTCTTTTCGTTCTTGAGGTTTTGCAGTATCTTGTGGATTTCAGAGATTAGACACTGATAGGATTTGTCATAGCCAAAAATTTTTTCCCAATCTATAGGTTGTCTTTTTACTCTTTTGGTGAAGTCTTTTGATGAGCTTAAGTGTTTGATAATTAGGAGCTCCCATTTATCTGGTCTCTCTTCTGGTGCTTATGCATTGTTACTTCTGGTTCGTATTGTGTTTATGCCATGTATTAGGGCTCCTAGTGTTGTCCCTATTTTTTCTTCCATGATCTTTATCATTTTCGATTTTATATTTAAGGCTTGGATCCATTTTGATTTAGTTTTTGTGCATTCTATGAGGTATGGGTCTTGTTTCATTTTTTTGAAGATGGATATCCAGTTATGTCAGCACAATTTGTTAAAGAGACTGTCTTTTCCCCAATTAGTGGACTTTGGGCCTTTGTCAAATATCAGCTGCTCACAGATGGATGAATTTATGTCTGGATTCTCAATTCTATTCCATTGGTCTATGTATCTGTTGTTGTACCAGTACCAGGCTGTTTTGACAACCATCGCAGTATAATAGGTTCTAAAATCAGGTAGTGTGAGGCCTCCCACTTTGTTCTTCTTGAGTAATGCTTTACTTGTTTGGGGCCTCTTCCCTTTCCATATGAAGTTGGTGATTTGTTTCTCCATCTCATTAAAAAATGCTGGTAGAATTTGCATTGGGATTGCACTGTATCTGTAAATCGCTTTGGGTAGAATTGACATTTTCACATTGTTGAGTTTTACTATCCATGAGCAATGTATGTTTTTCGACTTATGCAGGTCTCTTGGTTTCTTGCAGTAGTGTCTTGTAGTTTTCATTGTATAGATCTTTTACATCTCTGGTTAGATTCATTCCTAAGTATTTTATCTTCTTGGGGGCTACTGTAAATGGTATTGATTTGGTGATTTCCTCTTCGAGGTTCTCTTTTTTGGTGTAAAGGAATCCAACTGATTTTTGTCTGTTTACCTTGTATCCTGAATCTTTGCTGAAATCTATTAGTTCCAGTAGTTTTCTTGTGGATTCTTTGGGGTTTTCTGTGTATAAGATCGTATCATTTGCAAATAGAAATACTTTGACTTCTTCCCTACCAATTTGGATGCCCTTTAATTTCTTTTTTAGCCTAATTGCTCTGGCTGGGACCTCCAGCACAATGTTGAATAGGAGTGGTGATAACAGGCATCCTTGTCTGGTTCCCGTTCTCAGGGGGAATGCTTTCAAAGTCTCTCCATTTAGGATGATGTTGGCTCTTGGCTTTGTATAAATGCCCTCAATTATGTTGAGGAATCTCCCTTCTATTCCTATTTTGTTGAGAGTTTTTATCATGAATGGGTGTTGGACTTTGTCAAATGCCTCTTCTGCATCGATTGATAGGATTATGTGGTTCTTGTCTTTTGTTTTATTAATGTGATGGATTGCATTGATTGTTTTTCTAATGTTGAACCATCCCTGCATACCTGGTATAAATCCTACTTGGTCATGGTTAATTATTTTTTTGATATGTTGCTGAATTCTATTGGCTAGATTTTTTGTTGAGGATTTTTGTATCAATGTTCATGAGGGATATTGGTCTGTAATTTTCCTTTTTTGTGGTATCTTTACCTGGTTTTGGTATCGGGGTTATGCTGGCTTCATAGAATGAGTTTGGGAGTATTCCATCCTTTTCTATGCTCTGCAATACCTTTAGTAGTAGTGGTGTTAACTCTTCTCTGAAAGTTTTATTGTAAGTCTCCAGTGAAGCCATCTGGGCCAGGGTTTTTTTTGTTGTTGTTGTTGTTTTTGGGAGTTTTTTAATTACCTTTTCTATCTCTTCTTTTGTATGGGTTTATTTAGTTGTTCTACCTCTGTTTGTGTTAGTTTATGTACGTAGTAAGTTTCTAGAAATTTGTCCATTTCCTCTAGGTTTTCAAATTTAGAGTTCAGTTTTTCATAGTATTGTTATGATTGTTTTAATTTCAGTTGGGTCTCTTGTGATATCACTCATCTCATTTCTTATACAGGTTATCTGCTTCCTCTCCTGTTTTCATTTTGTCAGTTTGCCCAATGGTTTATCAATTTTGTTGATCTTTTAAAGAACCAGCTTTTGGTCTTGTTAACTCTTTCAATTGTTTTTCTGTTGTCTATTTCATTTAATTCTGCTCTAATTCTTATTATTTCCTTTCTTCTGGCACCCAAGGGCTTCTTTTGCTGCTCTCTTTCTACTTGTTCCACGGTAGGGTTAATGTTTTCATTATGGCCCTTTCTTCTTTTTGGATGTGTGCATTTATTGTTATAAACTGACCTCTGAGCACTGCTTTTGCTGTGTCCCAAAGGTTCTGGTAGGATTTGTTTTCATTCTCGTTTGATTCTATGAATTTCTTTATTCCATCCTTAGTTTCTTCTACAACCCAGTAGTTTTTGAGCAAGGTGTTGTTCAGTTTCCATGTGTTTGATTTATTTTTCCTTGCTTTTTGTGTTGTTGATTTCTACTTTAATGGCTTTATGGTCAGAAAAGATGCTTTGTAATATTTTCATGCTTTGGATTTTGTTAAGGCTTGCTTCATGGCCTAATATGTGGTCTATTCTGGAGAATGTTCCATGTGCATTGGAAAAGAAAGTATACTTGGCTGCTGTTGGGTGGAGTGTTTGGTGTATGTCTATGATATCAAGTTGGTTGACTGCAGCATTTAGCTCTTCCCATGTCTTTGTTGAGCTTCTTTCTGGATGTTCTCTCCTTCCCCAAAAGTGGCATGTTGAAGTCTCCCACAACTATTGCGGAGCTGTCTATCTATCTCTTCAGTGCTGTTAGAGTTTGTTTTATGTATTTTGGAGCGCTGTCATTGGGTGTGTAAATATTTATTATAGTTATGTCTTCCTGGTATATTGACCCTTTAATCATTATATAGTGCCCTTCCTTATCCTTTGTGGTGGATTTTACTTTAGAGTCTATTTTGTCAGAGATTAATATTGCCATTCCTGCTCTTTTTTGAGTGTTGTTTGCTTGATATATTTTTTTTTCCACCCTTTGAGTTTTAGTTTGTTTGTGTCTTTTAATCTAAGGAGTGTCTCCTGAAGGCAGCGTATAGATGGATCGTGTTATTTTATCCAATCTGCCACTCTCTGTCTCTTTATTGTGCATTTAGTCCATTTATATTCAGCATAATTATTGACAAGTATGAGTTTAGTGCTGTTTGGTATCTTTTTGTGTGTGTTATTCACAGTTTCTTTGTTCCTCTAATTTTCTGTGCTGAGTTGTTTTTCTTTACGTATTTTCATCTTTTTCATTGTTTTTTATTTTGTGTTTTCTGAGTCTTTGTATTTTTCTAGTTTTTTATTTTGACTTGTAGGATTGTTAGTTTCCTTTGTGGTTACCTTAATATTTACCCCTATTTTTCTAAGTTAATACCAGTCTTTTATTTCTTGATAGTGCCTTGAATTCCTCGCCATATGAAAAAAATCTATGTCTATGTTTTTTAAGTCCCTCTTTTTTGTTTTAATGTTGTCATCTTTTACATATTGACATCTGTTTCCCTGTTTTCAGTGTTTTAGCTTTGACTTACTTTTTTGACTTCCCCTCTGAGTTGATATATGGTTGCCCTGTCCTGTGTTCTAGTCTTGGGTTGTTATTTGATGTTACTGATTTTCTAACTGGAGGACTCCCTTTATTATTTCTTGTAATTCTGGCTTGGTTTTTACAAATTCCCTAAACTTCTGTTTATCTGGAAATGTGTTAATTTTGCCATCATATATGAGAGACAGTTTTGTTGTATATATCATTCTTGGCTGGCAGTTTTTTTTCCTTCAAGCCTTTATATATGTCATCCCATTGCCTTCTTGCCTGCATGGTTTCTGCTGAGTAGTCCAAGCTTATTCTTATTGACTGTCCTCTGTAGATGACTTTTTGTTTATCCCTAGCTGCTCTTAAAAGTCTCTCTTTATCTTTGGTTTTGGCAAGTTTGATTATAATATGTCTTGGTGACTTTCTTTTGGGATCTACCTAATGTGGGGTTTGATGAGCATCTTGGATAGATAATCTTGTCATCTTTCATGATCTCAGGGGAGTTTTCTGCCAACAAATCTTCAACAATTCTCTCTGTATTTTCTGTTATCCCCCCCATTCTGATACTCCAATCACTCATAGGTTATTCCTCTTGATAGATCCCACATAATTCTGAGGGTTTCTTCATCTTTTAAAATTCTTTTATCTGATTTTTCTTCAAATAAGTTGGTGTCAAGTGCTTTACCTTCAGTCTCCCTAATTCTGACTTCCATTGCCTCAATTCTGCTCCTATGACTTTCTACTGATTTGTGTAATTCTGAAATTTTATTGTTAATCCTCTGGATTTCTGAATGCTGTCTCTCTATGGATTCTTGTAGCCCGTTAAATTTCTCCTTATGCTCTTCTCTAATCTTTTTAATTTCCTCTATTGTGTGTTCTGGGTTTTGCTTAATTTCCTTTGTAATTTCTTGAAGCGTTCTGTATATTAATCTTTTGTATTCTGACTCCAGTCATTCCAAGAAATTTTCTTCCTCTGGAAAATTTCTAGATTCTTTATTTTGGGAGCTTGCTGAAGCCATCATGGACTGCCTCTTTATGTGATTTGATGTTGACTGTTGTCTCTGAGCCATCAATAAGTTATTATATTTATTTATTTTATGTTTGCTTACTGTGTCCTAGCTTCTTGTTTTGTTTTGATATGCCCAAATAGGCTGCTCATATGAGCTAGTTTGATTACCAGCAACTTTGAAGCTCTAATGTCCTGTTACCAGGTGGTTAGATCTGTTACTATGTATGTGAGCTCAGGAGTCTGCCCACTCTTCCTGTATGGATTCAGCTCAGGTGCCCAGGTAGATAGCCACCAAGTGTGTGGTGTAGGCTCTCACTTACAGTCCTAGACAGGCATGGGTGATTGGTGTAGGCAGAGGCATCTGGCTGCAGCAGGGGGACATACTCTGAGCAAGGCAGGGGGCTGATGACTGCTCTCTAGTGTCCAGGAGGAAGGCGTGCCCCTGTTCCCTAAAGCACATCAGTGGGTGGGTTTTGTAGCTGGACTATGAGGACCTAATGCTGTTGGCTATAGGGACTGGGGGGCACTTCTTATTCATGGGCCCCTGTTGCAGGTGGCTAGGTGGCATGGGTAGAGCCACCAGTCCTCAGCTCCTGATGTGGGTAGGTGAAGACCCTTCTTAATGGGCAGAACAGTGTCAAATGTCAAGAACCTGCCACTTCATAGCTGAAACAGTTTAAGTTAGACTTGCAGTATATACCCAGTTGTACTGCGGTAATGAGGGCCTACGCTGTTGAGATGGGCCCACACAAGTCTATGCAGGGGGAAAGGCACTCAAAGTCTGTGGATCCCTTATGCCTGTGCCTGGGTAAAGGAGCTGTGCCTACCCTGGGTTCCTGGCTTTGGCAAGCCGGCAGTTGATTTTTCCCATTTGTTAATTTGTTCACTCTCCAAGGCAGGGAGAACGGCTCCTGCAGTGTGACGGATGCTACTTCCAGCTCAGGGAACTTGGCAATTGCTGAAGCAAGTCAGGGACCCAGTGCAGAGCAGGGGGCAGGGAGGTAAATGGGAGAGAGGTTTCTCCCTAAGGGGGGTGTTTTTGATCCATGTGGTAAGCTGTATGCAAGTAATTATCTTTCATGGAGGGCTGCTTCTCACTGGTTCTGGATGGCCGTGTAGAGTCTCTGGTGCTGGGTCTCTCCTGGTTCGGAAAATGCACCTCCTGAGCACAGCTGCTGCTTGCTTCACCACTCACCCCCGAGCTGATCAGGCCTGAAGGGCTCACTCTCTCGCTGGGTCAGGTCTGGCAACTCCTTGCTGCTTCCGAACTGTCTCCCCCTCCCCCTGCCACTCAGTCTGATTCCTCAACTGTGCCTTTGATGTTCAGGGCTCCCAGATTGCCATATATAATCAAATCACTTGTTTTTTCAGGTCTTTGTTGTAAGAGGGTCCACCAGAAGCATCTGACTACTCTGCCATCTTGGCCCCACCCTAAGTATTATTTTTTATATATAATCTTCTGGGGCCTTCATAGGAGCATAGATTTTGGTAACAGGTGGATCTCTCTCTTTTTTTTTTTTTGACAACAAATAAAATCTTCATCCTACTTTTAATGGCTATCAACTATTTGAAGGCAGTATTAAGTAGTGGGTGGTGGTATAAAAAGGTGGAGATAGAATACAGAAAGAGATAAGTTGTCTTGAATAAAAAGAGAAGAATTGATAGGGAAGGGGAGGATTTAGGAATAGTAAATCAGCAACGTTAATTGTTGGAGGGGTAGAGGTAGGGAAGGAGGGAGAGAGAAAGGGAGGGAGGGAAAGAGACAGAGAGAAGACGTAAAGCTATGAGGTCGAGAGAAAGACTGGTAAGAAATGAGATATCCAATGGTCATTATTTCGGGAAATGCTATGTACCCTGTGATATAAACTCCATCCTCATGCTGTCATACAGAATGTCTATTAAATTTTACATTGGTCACTAATGCACTTCAGCATGTGCATTTTTGCTTTAAGGGAGCTTAACTTGATGCTGTGTCACCTCTGAGTATCTCTCTGTGTTCTCTTAACCTCGTTTCTCTTATTCCCCAAACACAAGCTGAATTGAGGGAAGAGGTGGGCATTCTAGGCAGTATGAGAGCCCTTTAAACTTATATAGAAGTAGTTTTTCAACATCTGTTTAGTAGGGGTAAAGTGAAATAACCTTTAAGTTAATATAAATATGTTATTAGTTTTCATTGAGTCAGTCCCCAGCTGACTCAAAGCTCCCTGAAGGGAGCTTAATGAGGAAAAAGAGGGAATTACTGATAAATGGGTTATAAATATAGAGGTGTACTATTAGAGGACATTGGTGGTTCTGTGGTAGAATTCCTGCCTTCCATGTGGGAGACATGGGTTCAGTTCACCTTGTGTACAGCAATTATCCCTCAGTCAGTGGAGGCTTGTGTGTTTCTATAATGCTGAACAAGTTTCAGCATAGCTTCTAGACTAATATGAACTAGGAAGAAAGGCCTGGCTATCTACTTATGAAAAAGTCAGCCAATGAAAACCCTATGGATCACAGTGGACTGGGCAGCTTTTTATTTCATTGTGCATCAGGTTGCCATGAGTCAGTTCAATGGCTGCTAACAACCAAAACATTATTCATATTAATAGAAAAGTTTCACTCCATCCCTACTAAATAGATGTTGAACAAATACTTAAGTATGAAGGGCTTCCACTCTGCCTGGAGTACCCACCTCTTCCCTAAATTCAGCTTGTATTTGAGGAATAAGAGAAACCAGATTAAGAAAACACAAAGAGATACACAGAGGAGAGGTAAGTGTCAAGACAGTGGAGAGCTGAGGGAGCTGAGAATCCATTTGTCTGCTGGGATTAGTCTGAGACTGCTAACCTACTTCTACAGGACAGGCCAAAGGAACACTCACAAAAGAGAGAGAGAAGGAACACCCATGTGTCATAAGAATTTCAGAAAGGTAGAGAAAGTGAACATCCACGTCAAATGCTGTAGTGAGGTCTACTGAGACCAAGACAGAAATGTTTCCATGTGGTGGCAGAACCCATCTCAGTGAAGAAATGAGATCTTAAGTGATATCACAGATTAATCCTGGGGCCAACTTAAACAGAGAAGGTCATAGGAGTCAGAGAAAGCTTCATCTGAGGCCCTTTTCTCTCTCAGCCTGCATGCTCTCCCTGGGTGAGTTAATCTATTTCTGTGATATCGATTACCTTCTAAATGATGATCTACCACCAGTCTACTGCTCTAGCCAAGACACCTCTTTCTCTCTCCCCATCCTTCCCTTTTTCTTGCTACTTCCCCCACCTAGTTTCAGGCCAGTATTCCAGCAGCCTATCAGACATTTTCACTTGCATGTCCATGAGAAATTCCATTTCACTGCAACCAAAATGGAACTACTCTTCTTACTCCCAAACAGTTCTACCTTTTACTTTCTTTCTTGGTGAAGAACATGTATATTAACACCTGAGAATCTCCTGGAATTCCTCCCTTTCCCTTACCTTCTACGTACATCACTAACCAAGTGCTATTGATTCTTGTTACCTCTTGATATCTCTTCAATCCCTCCTCCCTCCTCCATCCTCTCTTCAGTTAGTTTTTTTAGGTCTTTGTTCTTCACAATGTTTCTGCACCAATTTCCTAACTGGTCTCCCTTACCCAGGTTCTGCACCCCTGACAGAGTGGTATTTCTGAGATACAAATCTAATCACACAGATACCTTAGATTCAAATTCTTCCTTTAGCATCAATAATTAATATGGGTAGAAGATATAGTAAGAAACCTGTGCTTTAACTATTCCTGTGTACAAAGGAGAATATGCTATTATCCTGATTATCTTTACATACAACAAAAGAACTTCTATGATGATTAATTCAATACTGCTTTCTAAAAACTAGGTTTTAAGGATTGTAAATGTCAGAGAAACAACATTATGATATAGAGCTAAGTTTCAAAGTTCTAAGTAGCAGAATATTAAATTATATTTTATAGTCTGATATCAACAATGTAAAATGCATAGAAAAACTTTAAAAGGAAATAACCTAAATTTTAATAGCGATTGTCTCTTATTTTTCTTATGTCTCCTATTTTCCTCATAATACATTTCCTACATTTCCCACAATGGGCATATAATGCTTCTAAAATAGAGGAGAAACATTCAATTTTTTAAAACCTGAGCTGTCTTGAAAGAGGCACACTAACACAAAAGAGAATTCCCAATATTTAAAACAGCTGCCACAATTCTTTCTGAGGAAGGAAGCTGGGCTTGATTATGTACTCAACTGTTAAAAGGAATGGCTTCTCTCTTTGTGCTTCTCCCAGGGTTACTGTGCATGAGACATTAGCCCTGGTGGTGTAGTGGTTAAGCATTTGGCTGCTAGCCAAAAGGTTGATAGTTCAAATCCACCTGTTGCTCCTTGGAAACCCAATGGGGCAGTTCTACTCTCCCCTATAGGGTTGCTATGAGTTGGACGCCACAGCAGTGGGTTTTTTGTATTACCATGGACAATGCTATACCATCCAATGGCTTTGAACAAGTTCATTTAGGTTCAAACCTCTGCTGAGAATTTGCATTTCTAAAAAGTTCCGAGGCTATGCTAATGCTGCTGATTAGGGATCAGTTTAGAGAACCACTAGTATAGCAGTGGTACTCAAAATTTATTATAGGTAAGAATCACCTGGGAATTGTTAAAATGTAGATTCTGATTCAGTATGTCTGGGGTGGAAATGCAAATTCTCAGCAAGGGTTTGAACTGGGACAAACCTCTTCTAAGCCGTGAAACCATCCCACACTCCCTGGCTAAGGAGGGTGAAAGCAGTAAAGGAGGCTGCCATGTGGCCGGTAGGTCCAGACCATGGTAGGTGACAACTGTAGATCTTGTGGAGCCTCAGAGTAAAATTGTGAAAATGAAAGCAGGCACTAAATAGAGTTCAATTTATATTTGGACTTTAACAAAATTGCTAAATGAAAATTCAGCCAATAATATTCTCTATCAACTTTATGTATACCATCCAGGGGAACTGAAGGGTAACTTCAAAAGGGATCATTTCTATGTTCTTCATTCACAGCTGTATTTTCATTAAAAGATTATTTTCTACCTGTCTATATTTTCATATTCTTGGATTATCTCATTCAAAAGGAAAGTTCTTTTCAAATATTTCGACCATCCAGGAGAGCAGTCCCACAATAATTACAGAGGCACAAGTAGATTTCCTGGCTTTTTTCTTCTCATTTCACATAGAACTATCTGCATACCAATTTTTTAAATAAAATAAATTTAGTAAAAGTTACTATTAGAAAGACTTGGTAGCTTTAAACCAATGGTTCTCAGTCGGGGGGATTTTTACCCCCAAGAGATATTTGGCAACATTTGGAGACATTTTTTTTTTTAATTATAACTGAGGGTTTCCTGGTGGCATCTAGCAGGTAGAGGCCAGGGATGCTGCTAAACATTCTGCACATCACAGGACCATCCCCCAAAACATAGAATTATGTGGTCCAAAATATCAATAGTATCAAAGCTTAGAAATCCTTAAACAATAAACAAGAATAAAATTCTAGGTCATGGTCACCAGCTTTCAAGAGTGAGAGACAAATTCCCTCTTGAGTGCATGCCCAATAGGACTCAAGACTCTCTCCAGATGAAACTAGGAGAGAGGATCAATCATCTAATCTTTTTCAACCATAATCCCCAGTATGGAGCCCTGGTGGCACAGTGGTTAAGAGTTCGGCTGTTAACCAAAAGGTTAGCAATTCCAGTCTCCCAGCCACTCCTTGGAAACCCTATGGGGCAGTTCTACCCTATTCTACAGGGTCAGTATGAGTGGGAATTGACTCGATAGCAGTGGGTTTGGTGGGGGTTTTTTGTTCATTTTATTTTTTTCGTACCCAATCCTCCACCACATGTCTGTCAGTTTGTCCTACTGTGGTGGCTTGCTTGTTGTGATGCTGGAAACTATGCCACCAGTATATCAAATACCAGTAGGGTCACTCATGGTGGACAGGTTTCGGTGAAGCTTGCAGACTAAGACAGACTAGGAAGAAGGAACTGGCGGTCTACTTCTGAACAAATTGGTCAGTGAAAACCTTATGAATAGCATCTGACCATTATGTGATATAGTGACAGAAGATGAGCCCCTCATGCTGGAAGGCACACAAACGACGATTGGGGAAGAGCTGCCTCCTCAAAGTAGAGTTGACTTTAAAGATGTGGAAGGAGTAAAGCTATCAGGACCTTCATTTGCTGATGTGGCATGACTCAAAATGAGAAGAAACAGCTACAAACATCTGTTAATAATTGGAACGTGGAATGTACAAAGTATGAAACTAGGAAAATTGGAAGTTGTCAAAATGGAATGCATAAAGATTGATATCCTAGGCATTAATGAGCTGAAATGGATTCATACTGGCTATCCTGAATCAGACAATCATATGGTTTACTATGCTGGAATGACAAATTGAAGACGAATGGTGTCACATTCATCAAAAAGAACATTTCGGAAATTCAGGGCAAAACGGCGCTCTAGGCAGAAGCACCACGCCATCCCTCCACAACAAAGATCTGAAAAACTAAGCTGAACAGAGAATACAACAATCCCGAAACCCTAAAACATCAAATGAAGAGATAAAGAACTCAGCCAAGCTCCAAATGGAGTGATAAAACTGACAGAAAACGGACAGTGAGAAGAGATTCATGCAGAGGTCCCCTATCAGCTAACGCAGCGCAGATCCACCATCTTGGACTCCTATCAGAGACCAGCAAACAGGGGGTACGAGAAAGCAACCTCACAGAGCATCCAGCGGGAGACAAAACAACCAGTAATTTGTGATATACGCTTTCCCACCCCCCACCCTTCTTCACCCCGACTCGGCCTCCTCTGCTTCCCACAGCCACAGTCTCTTGACCGGGAAAAAGAGGCTGCTTGGATTCCACACACCCGAACAGGTGGCTCTCTGAGTGCCATTTGTTGGCTGCTGGTGTTGCTTTTTTTCCACTTCTTTTTATTTCTTCCTTGCCTCTCTCCACCTCCCCCTCCTTTCGCTGGAGTACCTCGCTCCGTGCGCCATCTTTGCTTCTTCCTGAGGGGCTGCAGAGCTCCGGTAATTTGTGATATACGCTTTCCCACTCTCTACCCTTCTTCACCCACACTCGTCCCCCTCTGCTTCCCACGGACACAGTCTCTTGTCCAGAAACACCAGCCCGCACTAGCTGGCTCTCTGAGTGCCATTTGTTGCCTGCTAGTGTTGTTTTTTTTTTTCTGCTTCTTTTGATTTCTTACTTGCCTCTCGTCACCTCCCCCTCCCTTCGCTCAAGTACCTGGCTCCATGCGCCATCTTTGCTTCTTCCTGAGGGGCTATGGAGCTCTGTTCGAGTGTGGAGCTGCTTCCTGGTTTGGGCTGCCGCGCTGGTGGGATCCCAGGGCTTTTGTTTGTTTTGAATTGTTTATTTGTTTTCTTTTCCTTTTCTTGAGTTGGGAGACCTTTCTGGCCAGGCTGAACTGCGTGGCAGGGAGACGCCCCTTCGGCTTCCACAGACATACAGAGGGATCCCTAAGGGCATTTCTTTTTACGTTGGTGTTTTTTTTTTTGTTGTTGTTCCTTTGGGGGCCTTTCTTGGTTGTTTGTTTGTTTTAATTTGTTTTGTTTTCTTTTTCCTCTTTGGCTTTCTTCATTACTCAGTTTCTCGTCTCTCTATATCTTCATTCTCTTTCTGTTCCCTGAATACCTGGTGTTGTATACCTCTATGCCTTCTAGCCAGGCTGTAGTACAACACCTGAGACCGACTTCTCCAGACCTCATAGCTCCACCAGTGGGATCCCTGGGAACTATGTGGTTCTTTAACCTTTCTGATTCTTATTTATTCATTCTATTCTTTTCTTCCTCCTCCCCTTTCTGTTTTTCTCCATTTCATAGTCTCTCATTTCTCCACTCCAACGGCAAGCTCCCCTAGCATTCTTTTTTGTTTGTTTGTATGTTTTTGGCTCCTGTTCCTCTCTCCTCTCTCCCATATCCATCTTAGCTCCATGCATAACAATCACCCCACTGCATCCTGCCTACCTGCACCGTGCACTTGACATCACACCACCCAGCAGCACAGGCACGGCCTACTGGTACCTGCCCTGCTCTGACTACCAACCTGCTCTGGTGGCTGTAGTAAGTGCCACAAACAACCCGTCCCAGTAACTCCTCTTCAGCTAGACCTGCCCTGCTGTACCATAGCTGAGTGACTGACCCTGCCAGTTGAAGAAGGAGGCAAAAAGTATTGTGCCCACAGATGAGCAAACAACAAAGAACACAGTCTGCCTGCTCAGACATAGTCAAATTGTTTTTAAAAAAAGGGACGAAACAAACAAATTTACAATCAATAAATGTGGAAAATAACTACTGAATGACCTGAAGACAGCAGACAATATCAAAACATTTACAAAAACAGGACAGGATGGTTCCAGTAGGTGTCCAAAATAAAACAACAGATGACTCTCCTCTGGAAGAAAATGCACTAGAACTACCTGATAGGGAATTCAAATCTCTAATACTCAGAATTATCCAAGAACTGAGGCAAAAAGCTGAAAAACATGAGGAAAAAATAGACAAAGTCATGGAAAATATGGACAAAAAATTGGAAGAATTCAGGAAAATAATGAAGGAACAAAATTTCAAAATAAATTCATAACTAGAAATTATGCAAAGACAACAATTTGAAGTCCAAAAGATAAACAACAAGATTTCAGAAATGGACGATGTCATAGAAGGGCCGAGAAGCATATCAGATATGGTCGAAGATAGGATCAGTGGAATTGAAGACAAACACTAGGATAAAACAGAGTTTCAGGAAAACTCAAAAAAAGAACAAAAGAAAGATGAAGAGACCCTGAGAGTTATGTGGGACACAATCAAAAGCAAAAACTTTCGAGTGATTGGAATTCCAGAACAGGGGGAGAAAACAGAAAACACAGAGAGGATCATTGAGGAACTGCTGACAGAAAACTTCCCCAATATCATGAAAGATGAAAAGCTGGCCATCCAAGAGTCTCAACAAACCCCATATAGAAAGACTCCAAAAGAAAATCACCAAGACATATCATATTCACACTCGCAAAAACCAAAGACAAACAAAAAAACCTGAGAGCAGCTCGTGAAAAACAAGAAGTCACATAGAGAGGAGAAACAATAAGACTAAGCTCAGATTATTCGGCAGAAACCATGCAGGCAAAAAGGCAGTGGGATGACATATATAAAATCTTGAAAGAAAAAAATTGCCAGCCAAGAATAATATATCCTGCAAAACTCTTGTTCAAATTTGGTGGTGAAATTAGGTCATTTCCAGATAAACAGAAATTAAGGGACTATGTAAAAGTCAAACCAAACTTACAAGAATTATTAAAGGGAGTTCTTCGATCTGAGGACAAACAGCTTCAGCTCACAGGCAGAACCTAGGATGCAGAATCGTACCAGCCAAATACCAATCTAGGAAATGAACTCTGGAGGACTATCCAAAACCAAAAGAAATACAACAGGGAATCAGAGCAGTTAATCAGTAAATGACAACAACATCAAAACAATAAAAGAGGGAATAAACGGCATAGGTATAGAACCTTCTAATGGAGAGGAAGGCAAGGCAATAACAAGTAATGGTACACTGCTTCAAACTTAGAAAGATAAGGGTAAAATTTATGGTAACCACAAAGAAAGTTAACAAACATACTCATAAAAAAAGAGGAAATACATAAAGTCTCAGCAAAAACAAAACTTACAAAAACAAAAGAAATGAAAAAAAATCCACAAACAAAAGTAACTCAGCACAAGAGAGTAAGAAGAACAAAGAAAACTTCAGCACCACAAAAAAAACCACTACAAAATAACAGGAGCAAACCCACATCTATCAATAATTATACTGAATATAAATGGACTCAATACACCCATAAAGAGATGGAGAGTGACAGAATGGATAAGAAAACAGGATCCATCAATATGCTGTCTACATGAGACACACCTTAGAAACAAGGATGTGAATTTATTAAAAGTCAAAGGTTGGAAAAAAATATATCAAGCTAACAAGTACCAAAAAAGAGAAGGAGTGGCAATTCTAATCTCAGATAAAATAGACTTTAAAATGCAACCTACCATAAAAGACAAAGAAGGACACTATATAATGATTAAGGGGACGATCCATCATGAACGCATAACCATAATAAACATCTACGCGCCCAATAACAGGGCTCCAAAATACATAAAACAAACTCTAACAACACTGAAAAGAGAAAATGACAGTTCCACGATAATAGTAGGAGACTTCAACACACCACTCTCAGTAAAGGACAGAACAACTAAGAAGAAACTCAGCAAAGATACAGAAGACCTGAAGGACACAACCAGCCAACCTGACCTCATAGACATATATAGAACACTCCATCCAACCACAGCAAAGTACACATTCTTTTCCAATGCACATGGAACGTTCTCCAGAATAGACCACATCTTAGGCCACAGAGCAATCCTCAACAAGATCCAAAACACTGAGATAATTCAAAGTATCTTCTCTGAGAAGAATGCCATCAGGTAGAAATTAACAATAGAAAGAGCAAGGAAAAAAAATTAATTACATGGAAACTGAATAATACCCTGCTGACACATCAGTGGGTAATAGAAGAAATCAGAGATGGAATCAAAAAATTCCTAGAATCAAATGAGAATGAAAACACATCATAACAAAATCTTTGGGACACAACAAAGGCAGTAGTCAGAGGACAATTTATAGCAATAGATGCACATATCAAAAAAGAAGAAAGGGACAAAATCAAAACATTAACTACAGAACTGAAACAAATAGAAGGAGAACAGCAAAGAAAGCCCACAACCACCGGAAGAAAGGAAGTAGTAAAGATCAGAGCAGAAATAAATGAAATAGAGAACATAAAAACAATAGAAAGCATCAACAAAACCAAAAGTTGGTTCTTTGAAAGAATCAGCAAAATCAACAAACCACTGGCCAGACTGACAAAAGAAAAACAGGAGAGGACACAAATAACCCAAATAAGAAATGAAATGGGGGACGTTACAACAGACCCAACTGAAATAAACAGGATTATAACAGAATATTATGAAAAACTATACTCCAACAAATTTGAAAACCTATAGGAAATGGATAAATTTCTAGAAACACACAGCCTACACAAACTACAACAAAGTGATGTTGAAAATCTGAACAGACCCATAACAAGAGAAGAGATTGAAAAGGTAATAAAAAAACTCCCAACCAAAAAAAGCCCTGGCCCAGATGGCTTCACTGGAGAATTCTACAAAACATTGACAGAAGAGCTTGTACCAGTACTACTCAAGCTATTTCAAAGTATAGGAAAGGAAGCAACACTTCCAAATTCATTCTATGAAGCCAGCATAATGCTGATATCAAAACCAGGAAAATACGTCACAAAAAAAGAAAATTACAGATCAATATCTCTCATGAATATAGATGTAAAAATTCTCAACAAAATTCTAGCCAATAGTATTCAGCATCATATCAAAAAATAATAGACGACGACCAAGTAGGATTCATACCAGGTATGCAAGGATGGTTCAACATTAGAAAATCAATCAACGTAATCCACCACATAAATAAAAGGAAAGAAAAGAATCACATGATCATCTCAATTGACACAGAAAAGGCATTTCACAAAGTCCAACACCCATTCCTGATAAAAACTCTCAATCAAATTGGTATAGAAGGGAAATTTCTCAACATAATAAAGGGCATCTATGCAAAACCAATGGCCAACATCATTCTGAATGGAGAGAGGCTGAAAACATTCCCCTTGAAAAGAGGAACAGGACAAGGATGCCCTTTATCACCACTCCTATTTTACATTGTGCTGGATGTTCTAGCTAGAGCAATAAGGCAACAAAAAGAAATAAAGGGCATCCAAACTGGTAATGAAGAATTTAAACTGTCCCTGTTTGCAGATGATATGATACTATACACAGAAAACCCTAAAGACTCCACGAGAAATCTACTGGAACTAATAGAAAGATTCAGCAGAGTAGCAGGATACAAGATAAACATTCAAACTCAGTTGGATTCCTATACACCAATAAGGAGAACAATGAAAAGGAAATCAGGAAAACAATACCATTTTCAATAGCCCCTAAAAAGATAAAACACTTAGGAATAAATTTGACCAGGGATGTAAAAGACCTATGCAAAGAAAACTACAAAACACTACTGCAAGAAACCCAAAGGGAACTACATAAATGGAAAAAGATAACATGCTCATGGATAGGCATACTCAACATTGTGAAAATGTCAATTCTACCCAAAGGAATTTACAAATACAACGCAATCCCGATCCAAATACCAACAACATTCTTCAAAGAGATGGAAAAACTAATCATTAACTTTATGTGGAAAGGGAAGAAGCCCCGAATAAGTAAAGCACTACTGAAGAGGAAGAATAAAGTTGGAGGACTCATACTACCTGACTTCAGAACGTACTATACAGCTACAGTAGTCAAAACAGCCTGGCACTGGTACAACAACAGATACATTGGCCAATGGAACAGAATTGAGAACCCAGATGGAAATCCATCCACCTACGTTCACCTGATCTTTGACAAGGGCCCAAAGTCCATCAAATGGGAAAAAGACAGTTTTTTTAACACATGGTGCTGGCAAAACTGGATATCCATCTGCAAAAATATGAAACAGGACCCATACCTCACACCGTATACAAAAACTACTTCAAAATGGATCAAAGACCTGAAGATAAAGCCTAAAACTATAAAGTTCATAGAAGAAAAAATAGGACCAACACTTCAGGCCTTAATACATGGCATTAACAGGATACAAACCATAACCATCAATGCACAAAACCCAGGAGATAAGCTAGATGACTGGGATCTTCTAAAAATCAAACACCTATCCTCTTCGAAAGACTTCAGCAAAACAGTAAAAAGAAATTACAGACTGGGAAAAAATTTTTGGACAGTACAAGTCAGACAAAGGTCTAATCTCCATAATCTACAAGAAAATCCAACACCTCTACAACAACAAGACAAAAAATCCTATTAAAAAATGGGCAAAGGAAATGAACAGACACTTCACCAAAGAAGACATTCAAATGGCCAACAGACACATGAGGAAATGCTCGCAATCACTAGCCATTAGAGAAATGCAAATTAAAATTACAGTGAGATACCATCTCATCCCAGCATTACTGGCACGAATCAAAAACACTGGAAATGACAAACGTTGGAGGGCTGCGGGGGAGATGGAACACTTATGCACTGCTGGTGGGAATGCAAAATGATACAACCATTTTGGAAAATGATATGGCGCTTCCTCAGAAACTAAAAAAATAGACATACCATTCGATCCAGCAATCCCACTCCTAGGAATATCCTAGAGAAATAAGAGTCGTCACTCGATTAGACATATGCACACCTATGTTCATGGCAGCATTGTTCACAATAGCAAAACGATGGAAACAACCTAGATGCCCAAAAATGGATAAATGGATAAACAAACTATGGTACATACACACAATGGAGTACTATGCAACGAGAAAGAACAACAATGAATCTGTGAACCATCTCATAACATGGATGAAACTGGAGGACATTATGCTGAGTTAAATAAGTCAATCACAAAAGGACAAATATGGTATGAGACCTCTATTGTAAAAACCCATGGAAAAGTTCACACACAAAATGTAACAATCTTTGTTGGTTACCAGGGGTGGGAGGGCTGCGGGGGGGGTGGGAATACTAGATAGATAATAGATAAGTGGTATCTTGGGTGAAGGGTGAGACAGTACACAATACAGGGGAAACTAGCACAACTTGTACAAGTAAAGGTCATGGAAGCCCCATAGACACATCCAAACTCCCTGAGGGACTGAATTGCTGGGCAGAGGGCTCTGGGACCATGGCCTCGGGGAACATCTAGCTCAATTGGCATGACACAGCTTATAAAGACAATGCTCTACATTCTACCTTGGTGAGTAGTGTCTGGGGTCTTAAAAGCCTGTGAGTGGCCATCTAAGAAACTCCACTGGTCTCATCCCTTTGGGAGCAAGGGAGAATGAAGAGAACAGGATGCAAGGAAAAGATTAGTCCGAAGGACTAATTTTCCACAGCTACCAAGGCCTCCACTAGACTGAGTCCAGTACAGCTAGATGGTGCCCGGCTACAACCACTGACTGCTCTGACCAGGGTCATAACAGAGATTCTGGACAGAGCTGGAGAGGTATGTAGAGCATAATTCTAACTCACAAAAAAAGACCAGATTTACTAGCCTAAAGGAGACTGGAGAAACCCCGAGACTATGGCTCCCAGACACCCCTTTAGCTCAGTGGTGAAGTTACCTCCGAAGTTCACTGTTCAGCCTGGGAGTGGACAGCCCCGTAAAACCAAATGAGACTAACGAGGTACAGGAGTCAAGTACAAGGGCCAGAAAGCAGAAGAGAACAAGGAAGCTGGTGATAGGGAACCCAAGGTTGAGTAAGGATATTGTTGATGTGTTGTGAGATTGTTAACCATTGTCCTAGGGCAACATTTGTAGTAACTGTTAAATGAGAAACTATTTTGTTCTGTAAGCCTTCATCTTAAGTGAGAATAACAGCACAATTCGAAGAGCGTAGTCAATGTCACTGAACTGTGAATGCAGAAATTTTTGAAATGGTGTATCTTTGGCGATTTGTATTTTCACCAAAAAAAAAAAAAAAAGTTTGAGAAGTTAGAGGGTTGATACGTTGTGGGGTTGTTAACCAATGTCATAAAACAACATGTGTACTTCTGTTTCATGAGAAACTATTTGTTCTGTACGCCTTCAGTACAATTAAAAAAAAAAAAAAAAGAACATTTCAAGATCTATCCTGAAATACAGCGCTGCCAGTGATAGGATAATATCCATATGCCTACAAAGAAGACCAATTAATATGACTATTATTCAAATTTGTACACCAACCACTAAAGCCAAAGATGAAGAAACTGAAGATTTTTACCAAGTTCTGCTGTCTGAAATTGATCAAACATGCATTCAAGATGCACTGGTAATTACTGGTGATCTGAATGCGAAAGTTGGGAACAAAGAAGAAGGATCGGTAGTTGGAAAATATGGCCTTGGTGACAGAAATGACATCAAAGATCACATGATAGAATTTTTCAAGACCAACAATTTATTCATTGCAAATAAGTTTTTTCACCAACATAAACGGGAACTGGACGGAAAACAAGGGATTCAAATTGACTAATCTGTGGAAAGACACAGTGAAAAAGTACAATATCATCAGTCAGAGGAAGGTCGGAAGCTGACTGCAAAACAGACCATCAATTGCTCCTATGCAAATTTAAGTTGAAGCTGAACAAAATTAAAACAAGTCCATGAGAACCAAAATACGACCTTGAGTATATCCCATCTGAATTTGGAGACCACCTCAAGAATAAATTTGATACACTGAACACTAATGAACGAAGACCTGAGAAGATGTGGGATGACATCAAGAATATATACATGAAGAAAACAAGAAGTCATTAAAAAGACAGGAAAGAAAGAAAAGACCAAAATGGACGTCAGAAGAAACTCTGAAACTTGCTCTTGAATGTAGAGTGGCTAAAGCGAATGGAAGAAATGCTGAGTAAAAGAGCTGAACAGAAGATTTCAAAGGACAGCTTGAGAAGACAAAGTAAAGTATTCTAATGAAATGTGCAAAGACCTGGAGTTAGAAAACCAAAAGTGAAGAACACTCTCAAGGCATTTCTCAAGCTGAAAGAGCTGAAGAGAAAATTCAAGCCTCGAGTTGCAATACTGAAGGATTCTATGGGGAAAATATTGAATGACACAGGAAGCATCAAAAGAAGATGGAAGGAATATACCAGAGTCATTATATCAAAAAGAATTGGTTGATTTTCAGACATTTCAGGAGTTAGCATATAAGCAAGAACCGATGGTACTAAAGGAAGACGTCCAAGCTGTACTGAAAGCACTGGAGAAAAACAAGGATCCAGAAATTGATGGAATATCAATTGAGATGTTTCAACAAATGGATGCAGTGCTGGAGGCACTCATTCGTCTATGCCAAGAAATATGGAAGATAGCTACCTGGCCAACTGACTGGAAGAGATCCATATACATGCCCATTCCAAAGAAAGGTGATGCTACAGAATGTGGAAATTACAGAACAATATTATTAATATCATATGCAAGTAAAATTATGCTGAAGATAATTCAAAACGGTTGCAGCAGTACATCAACAAGAAACTGCCAGAAATTCAAGCTGGATTCAGACGAGGATTTGGAACAAGGGATATCACTACTGATGTCAGACGGATCTTTGCTGAAAATACAGAATACAAGAAAGATGTTTACCTGCATTTTATTGACTATGCAAAGGCATTCAGTTATGTGGACCATAACAACTAATGGATAACTTGCAAAGAATGAGAATTCTAGAACACTTAATTGTGCTCATGCGGAGCCTATACTTAGACTAAGAGGCAGTAATTCAAACAGAACAAGGCAATACTGCATCGTTTAAAATCAGGAAAGGTGTGCATCAGGGTCGTTTCCTTTCACTATGTTTATTCAATTTGTATGCTGAGCAAATAATCGAAGAAGCTGGACTAAATGAAGAATAATGCAGCACCAGGATGGAGGAAGACTCATTAACAACCTGCAATATGCGGATGACACAACTTTGCTTGCTGAAAGCAAAGAGGACTTGAAGCACTTACAGATGAAGATCAAGGACTACAGATTTCAGTATGGATTACACCTCAACATAAAGAAAACAAAAATCCTCCCAACTGGACAAATAAGCAACATGATAAATGGAGAGGAATGCCCTCGATGAGATGGATTGACACAGTGGCTGCAAGAATGGGCTCAAACCAGCAATGATTGTGAGGATGGTGCAGGACCAGGCAGTGTTTTGTTCTGTTGTACATAGGATTGCTATGAGCTGGAACTGATTCTATTGCACTTAACAACAACAACAACATCCTCAGTATCCAAGGAGCTCTGGTTGAGAAGTAGTTAAAATACTAGGGTGCTAACTGAAAGGTCAGTTGTTCGAATTCACCATCTGTTCTGTGGGAGAAAGATGTGGCAGCTTGCTTTCATAAAGATTCCGTTGCCATCGAATCGATTCCGACTCCTTGGAAACCCGATGGGACAGTTTTACTCTGTCCTATAGGGTCACTATGAGTTGAAATCAACTCGATGACAGGGCGTTTAGTTTATCCCCAGTATTCAAGCAGCAAGTCTCTCTTATTATTGAAATTGTAAAGGATTGCTTCTAAATTCCATACACCCCTAGACATAACATTAACTATCATTTTTCATCACATTAATCATCATGTTATACTTGGCAGAGGCTAGTAAACAACCTGAGATCTGAGAACAAGAATTACGTGCATATTAGGCTCTGAGGTTGGCAGAGCCTAGGGTGGAAGAAAGGGAAGCATAAAGGAGAAAATCATCCAGACAAAAGGCATTGTCCTCAAATTCCACCCAAATTTATCATGCAGAACAAAGTACATGGAGTTTGGAACAAGCAGATCTAACTTTGAATTCCAACTCTTTAACATTTACCAGCTTTGCAATGTACAAGTTAATTACTTTCTTTGAGTTTCAGTTTCCTCAAATCTTAAATGGAAATGATAATTATATCTACCTTTCAGGGATTTTTTGGATCCCCAAAACAGTAAATGATTGATCCATAAATGTTAGGTTCCTTTTCCCCTCTATATTCAACACAGTAATAATGATTAGGTCACATTCATTTTCTAATACTCTTTGTCAGTGAAAACTTACCTAGTATCTCAGATCCTCAGTTTCTTCAGCATAAAGGGTATACATAAAATTAATATCAGATGATATGTTAGTATCTAGTATTGGGCCTGACACTCAGAAAGTGCTCTAAAATGGTAGCTATTATTACTCTCCAGAATAGTCTAATGAGTATTCATCCTCTTGAGGATACTCAGAGAAGCTACCTTGCCCACTGTGTGTTCTAATGAAAAGTTCACCAACTTCTGTGTGATCCTGCACCAAGTAGTTTACTTCTTTCAGTTTCACTCCATAGAACATCTGAGCACTCTGCCAACTCCCAAGGAGTCACCTGGATACTGGTGGAATAAAGCCCTACATCTCTCTAATATATTCCTATTTTTCCCCTATCCTGAAGTTTACCAGAATGAGAATTTTAAGTTTCAGATATTGAGGTTTATGTTTACTGTTGTACTTAGACCCTCGAGAACACCTAAATAAATCAATAACAACCCAAGCACAGGAAGTTTGTGCCTGGGGCTTTGAATGGGAAAACAGCAGGGTCCTTAGATCCCCTATATCCTTGCTGACCTTTTGTGAAATGATTTCTGAAATGTTGCCTACTTCTGTACTTGGGAATTGACTCTAAATTTTTTTCTGTTTTGACTTTTGTAACATATTGTAGAGATGGTATCTAACTATGCTCTGCTCTGTATCTTTTTACAGCTTTTGACCCTGAGCAGTCAAATTCTGCCTATCAAAGCTATTGCCTGTGCTGTGCTATATGATCAACTCTACCAAGTACTTTATTCCTCCTCTAGGTTTGTCCTCCCTCTACCCTCTTCTGAAACACTGGATTGATTTAGTAAAGCCTCAAAATATGGGCAATCTTTTGTCCCAGAAAAAAAATGTCATGAGATATCACATTTTTCTATTGCAGTGGATTTTTTGCAACAATAGTTAAGACAATACAGTCTGAAAGGAAGTTGTGTTATGTCTTCTTCCACGGACAAATTCCAACATAGTCCTTTAATACTCCTGCCCTATCCTCTGCCCCAGGACACTAACAACAGCTCATCCTTCTTTACTCACATTCTTCTTTACATACAACTATAGGAGCATTTATCCTCCTGCACTGTACCTGTTCACCTGTCTTCCCAAATAGACACCAACCAGACACAAAGCAGGACTGGCTCATTTGTTCTTGTAAAATAAAATAGCATAGGTCCTGGCTCATTCTAGGTAAACAATAGGTGTTTGTTGAAACAATGTGCACCTAAAACACATCTATTTGTATACATGGTATAATATAGAAAAACTCTACACAGTCTAAAAATTTATGAACAAAGATTTTAAAAAATTAATCTAATTGTACTACTTAGGCATCAAATGGACTGCTACCTGAACTGAGGACAGTTTGAGAAAGGTCATTTGGCTTTTGAGTAGTGGAAAGTGGTGGATGCCAACCAGCAAACTCAGTTCACAATAAATGATCCTAATGCCTATAGAACCGGCATCTGTGTACCTTGCTTTCTTTCAGGAAGGTCAATTAAAATTAACCCCAGTTCTCACTTAAGGGCATGCACCTCAAGGTTTCATTCCCATGGAACCAACCACAAACCTGGGTTATTCTTTATAAGAATAGCTGCTTCTTTGAGGAGCTTGTAGTGACACATTTGAGACCCACTTTTCAATAAGTAGCTCTTAAAACGGGTCCAGACATTGAGATTGTTTGTAGTAAGCAAAAAGTGAACATCCTTTGAAACTGATACAAGTGAGCTCAACTTCAGTAAGAAGAAGAAATGAGGGCAAGAAAAATGCTTTCTAGTTTTATGAAAACTCATTCCTGGGTACAGTGTTGTAATAAATGTTGCAGAAAAACATATCTGTGACAGAAGCAACTCCTAGGTCATTTTCAGGAGTTAGGGATGTTCTGGATAATCAACAATTCTATAAGCAAAGACATGGTGGGTAATGCTTCAGTGAGTATTTCTTGTCGTTGTTGTTAGTTGCAGTTGACAACTGCAGTGTCCAAAATCACGGTGGCCCCATGCACAATGGAACAAAATGCTGCCTGGTCCTGTACCATCCCCACGATCAGGTTGGTTGTGGATTGGACCATTGTGATCCATAGGGTTTCACTGGCTGATTCTCACAAGCGGACTGCCAGGGCATTCTCCCTAGTCTGGAAGCTCTGTTGAAACCTGTTCAGCAACACAGCAACCCACAACCCTCCTCTGACAGATGGGTAATGGCTGCATATGAGGTCATTGGCTAGGAATTGAATCAGGGTCTCCTACATGGAAGGTGAGAATTTTACCACTGAACCATCAATCTTCCCTTCAATCCGTATTAAGTTCTTGAAATACAGTCTTTTGATAGCTTAAACTTGAAGACTCTCCAAACTTTCTTTAGAAACAGAGCCTGTAAGAGCTAAAAAAAAAAAAAAGGAAACAAAAAAACTTAAGAGCTTATCTGGTTCAAACCTCAAACCTCTCATTTTCCAGATGGACAACTAAAGCCTAGTAGATTAAAGTAATCTGTCTAAAGTTACCTGGTGGCTTAATTATAAATTTGTGTTTATTTATATATACTCCGATTTGTTACAAAAAGATTTAAGGAAGCTGACCAAAAATGCATTCAATTCAGCAAGAGAAAATAAATTAATTAAGGGAAGGCAAATAAGAATGAGGTTAGTACACCACAAAGCTGTATATATTGGTTAGATGTGAGCAACAAAACTAGTTCCAAACTTTCTGTGAAAAGTTGACAGCCAATCATATAAAGATTTCAATTTATTTCATGGTTTGGTTCCATAAATTAAAAACACACTAGTTGCTCAGGTTATTAATCCTGCACCGAGATCACAGTATAATTTCTCCTATATATTCTCATAAAGAAGGCCCGGAGCTTCACAGAAAATGCTGCGCTAAGTGTCATATGGTTGCTTCTCATAACATCCTCTCATATAAAATGATGCCCTCACCCCAGAGAACAGTTCAATAAAAATGATTCTTTCTGGAGGACTAAGATGTTTCAGGCACGTAGCTCTATACAGGGATAGAATCCAGAGAATACAGAGGAATGGATGGACTATGTATCCTTGAGGCAGATCTCAATAAATAATAGTTTTCTCAAACATAATTGTGATAGATGTTGTGTGGCAGAAGTGGTTTGTCAATATCTAAACCTTAAACTGCTTGTTCTTCACTGTCTTCTCTCTCACAATGGGTCTACTACTTATTCACTTAGTGTTCAAGCCAGATCCAACAAACATTCCTTGATGTCTCCCACCTTTTCCATCCAGTCACCAAAGTTTACTAGTTTTGACTCTTAAAAGTATATCAAAACCAACCATTTCACTCTATCCCGACTTTCTATACCAACTTGTGATCATTTCATCCAACACAAAACTCCCTGCACTTAACCTTGCAATCCTCCCATCTTGGTCCACACAGAGGCTCTGTGACTTTCCCAAACACAGCTCTGATGACACCACACCTCTTCTTTAAACTCTTCAGTAGTTCCCTGTTGCCTTCAGAATAAAATCCCAAATCCATAACACAGCAGACCATGTCTTGCATGGTCTGGTCCCTGACTTTTCCCATCCTTATTCAGGGCCACTCTTTTCTTTCCGCTCTATATTCCAATCACATGGGTCTTCGGTAGTTCTAATAGGTGCTCTACCCTGTCCTCCATCAGAACCTTGAAATTCCCAATTACTCACTTTCGTAGTACCTTGTTCGCATTTGTCACACAGTGGTTGGTTGGTTATTTGTGTAACTATATTGTTAAAATCTGTCTTCCCCATGGGACTGTAAGCTTCACAAGGTAAGGAACCGCATTCATCTAGCTCACTGTTGTATTTCCTACCTAGCATAGTATGAGGCACAGTGGCTGGGACATGGTAAGCATTGAAATATTTGAATGAATGAATAAATGATAAAATAATTGAATGGATAAATAATTAGTAAAAAGTATTTTGAGTCTAGCAATTCTACTTTGCTATAGATAGATAAACAGATTAAGCAGATAGACACAGATAGATCGATCGATATGGACAGATAATATGACGGGTAGAACCATGTGTTGGAAGACATTCTCCACAGGTTTCTTGTGTTTCTGCCAGTTTTCTGAGCAAAAGGTACTGACAGTTTTGTTCTGCAGTATCTTCTCAACGTGTTTACATAGCAAAAAACTTGGAAATATAGAGGTAGTATCTCTCTCTAGGGCTAGAGGAAGATTTGTTTCCTGACCAAGATAATAAACATAGTATCTCCCTCTGGGGCAAAAGCTGACAGGATTGCTATCATCCCTCTTACACTATTGGATGTTTCTTAAATTCAGGGTTTATCAGCTGTGACACAAGCCTACTGTGTGTAGGCATCATCTTGGGCTGCTCTTCATCACCCCCATAGGATGATGAAGAGGAACAAATATGAACATGAAACTCATGTTGCTTGCTGTGCCATGAGTAATAAAGTCCTTTGTCTCTAACCCAGTAGTCTCATATCTTCTGCTTACATCTATGAAAATTTGGCAGCCTAATTTGTCACCTTGCAAGTAGAGTAGAAATCTGAGACACTTCACAATTTTGGCCTCATGTGCTTTAACAACTCGCAGAGATGTTGGTGGGTAGGTGAAAGCTGTAATCCACTTGTGAAAATGTGGAAGTCTAAGAAAGACACCATCTCAACTATTAGTGAATTAGAGATTCTCCTCAAAGAGTCCTTTTGGGGTAACTAAAAAGTAAATAGACTCATACACCTATGAGCAACTAATATTTGACAAAGGCCCAAAGTCCATTAATTGGGGAAAAGACAGTCTCTTTAACAAATGGTGCTGGCATAATTGGATATCTATATGCAAAAAACTGAAACAAGACCCATATCTCACACCATGTAGAAAAACTAACTCAAAATGGATCAAAGACTTAAATATAAAATCGAAAACGATAAAGATCATGAAAGAAAAAATAGGGACAATGCTAGGAGCCCTAATACATGGCATAAACACAGTACAAACCATAAGTAACAATGCACAAGCATCAGAAGAGAGACTAGATACATGGGAGCTCCTAAAAATCAAACGCTTATGCTCATCAAAAGACTTCACCAAAAGAGTAAAAAGACAACCTACAGACTGGGAAAAAACTTTTGGCTACAACAAAACTGATCAGCATTTAATCTCTAAAATCTACAAGATACTGCAAAACCTCAACAGCAAAAAGACAAATAACCCAATTAAAAAACGGGCAAAGGATATGAACAGGCACCTCACCAAATAAGATATTCAGGCGGCTAACAGACACATGAAGAAATGCTCACGATCATTAGCCATTAGAGAAATGCAGATCAAAACTACAATGAGATATCATCTTACCCCAACGAGGTTAGCATTAATCCAAAAAACACAAAATAAAAAATGCTGGAGAGGTTGTGGAGAGACTGGAACACTTATACACTGTTGGTGGGAATGTAAAATGGTATAAACACTTTGGAAATCGATTTGGCGCTTCCTTAAAATGCTAAAAATAGAAGTACCATATGATCCACCTATATTGCTCCTTGGAATATATACCAGAGAAACAAGAGCTGTCACACGAATAGATATATGCACACCCATGTTCATCGCAGCACTGTTCACAATAGCCAAAAGATGGAAGCAACCTAAGTGCCCATCAATGGATGAATGGATAAACAAACTATGGTATATCCACACAATGGAATATTATGCAATGATAAAGAACAATGATGAAGCTGTGAAACATCCTATAACTTGGTGGGAGCTAGAACTTATTATGCTGAGTGAATTTAGTCAGTCACAGAAGGACAAATACTGTATAAGACCACTATTATAAGAACTCAAGAAAAGGTTTAAACACATAAGAAAACATTCTTTGATGGTTAGGAGGGTGGGGAGGGAGGGTGAGGGTTATTCACTAACTAGATAGTTGATAAGAATCATCTTAGGTGAAGGAAAGGACAGCACACACTACAGGGGAAGCCAGCACAACTGGACTAAACCAAAGCTAAGAAGTTTCCTCAATACAATCAAATACTTTGAGAGACAGAGTAGCAGGGGTAGGGGTCTGGGGACCATGCTTTCAGGGGACATCTATATCAATTCGCATAACAAAGCTTATTAAGAAAATGTTCTGCATCCTACTTTGGTGAGTGGCATCTGGAGTCTTAAAAGCTTGCAAGTCGCCATCTAAGATGCATCAGTTGGTCCCAACCACTTGGAGTAAAGGAGAATGAAGAACACCAAAGACACAAGGAAAGTATTGGCCCAAGAGACAGAATGGGCCACATAAACCAGAGACTTCATTAGCCTGAGACCAGAAGAACTAGATGGTGCCTGGCTACCACCAATGAACGTCCTGACAGGGAACACAACAGAGGGTCCCTGATGGAGCAGTAGAACGATGGGATGCATAACTCAAATTTTAGTAAGAAGATCAGACTTAATTATCTGACTAAGACTGGAGATGCCCCAGAAGGCATGGCCCCTGGTCTCTCCATCACCCCAGAACTAAAACAATTTCTGAGGCCAACTCTTCAGACAGGGATTGGACTGGACTATGGGACATAAAGTGATACTTCTGAAGAATGTGCCTCTTAGACAAGTAGATACAAGAGACCAAAGGGGCAGCTTCTGTCCAGAGGTGAGATGCGAAGGCAGAGAGAGTTAGGAGCTGGTTAAATGTTCATGGGGAATCAGGGGCAGAGGGGAGGAGTATGCTGTCGCAGAATGGGGTAAGCGGTTGGGGTCTCATAACAATGTATGTAAAAAAAAAATTCTGTATGAGAGACTAACTTGAAATGTAAACTTCATTTAATCACAACAATTAAAAAAAAAAAAAGAAAAAGAAAAGACTGGGCTCCACCAGTTAAAAATAAATAGATAAATAAAAAGTAAATAGATAAATGGGAAATTGTGGCCCCAAAGTTCTGTATCATAAAATCATATCAATAAAAGTGTGATTCCTAAAGCACTTGCAACAGAAATGCCTGTGTTTAAAATAAAGACCCCCTAGGAAAAGAATACCATTTATAATGGCCCCTAAAAAAATGAAATTCTTAGGAATAAATCTAAACAGGGATGTAAAAGACCTATACAAAGAAAACTATAAAACACTACTGCAAGAAACCAAAGGGATCTACATAAATGGAAAAACATACCATGCTCATGGATAGATAGATTCAACGTTGTAAAAATGACAAGTCTACCCACAGCAGTTTACAAATACAATGCAACCCCAACCCAAATACCAACAACATTCTTTAAAGAGATGGAAAAACTAATCATTAAATTTATTTGGAAATGGAAAAATCCCCAGATAAGTAAAGCACTATTGAAGAAGAAGAATAAAGTAGGGGGACTCATACTACCTGACCTCAGAGCCTACTATACAGTGACGGTAGTCAAAACAGCCTGGTACTGGTACAATGACAGATACATCGACCAATGGAACAGAATTGAGAACCCAGATGTAAATCCATCCATCTACACTCACCTGATCTTGGACAAGGGCCCGAAGTCCATCAAATGGGGAACAGACAGTCTTTTCAACAAATGGTGCTGGCAAAACTGGATGTCCATCTGCAAAAAAATGAAACAGGACCCATGCCTCACACCATATACAAAGACTAATTCAAAATGGATCAAAGACCTAAATATAAAGCCAAAAGCTATAAAGTTCATAGAAGAAAAAACAGGATCAACGCTAGAGGCCCTACTAACACGACATTAACAGGATACAAACCATAACCAATGACACACAAACTCCAGAAGATAAGCTAGATAACTGGGATCTTCTAAAAATTCAACACTTATGCTCATCAAAAAACTTCATGAAAATAGTAAAAAGAGAACCTACAGACTGGGAAAAAAAATTTGGACATTACAAGTCAGACAAAGGTCTAATCTCTAAAGTCTACAAGAAATCCCAACACTTCTACAACAAAAAGACAAATAATCCAATTAAAAAATGGGCAAAGGAAACCAACAGACACTTCACCAAAGAAGACATTCAAGCAGCCAATAGACACATGAGGAAATGCTCAAGATCACTAGCCATTAGAGAAATGCAAATTAAAACCACGAGATACCACCTCACCCCGGCATTACTGGCACGAATCAAAAACACTGGAAATAGCAAATGTTGGAGAGGCTGTGGGGAGATCGGAACTCTTATGCACTGCTGGTGGGAATGCATAATGATACAACCATTTTGGAAAACGATATGGTGCTTCCTTAGAAAGCTAGAAATAGAAATACCATATGATCCAGTAACCTCACTCCTAGGAATATATCCTAGAGAAATAAGAGCCGTCACACGAATAGACATATGCACACCCATGTTCATTGCAGCATTGTTCACAATAGCAAAAAGATGGAAACAACCTAGATGCCCATCAACAGATGAATGGATAAACAAACTATGGTACATACACACAATGGAGTATTATGCAACAATAAAGAACAATGATGAATCCGTGAATCATCTCATAACATGGATGAAACTGGAGGGCATTATGCTGAGTTAAATAAGTCAATCACAAAAGGACAAATATTGTACGAGACATCTACTATAAAACTCACGAAAAAATTTACACACAAAAAGAAACAATCTTTGTTGGTTACGAGGGATGGGAGGGGTGTGGGGGGAAGAACTAAATAGAAAATAGATAAGTGGTAACTTTGTTGAAGGGTAAGACAGTACACAGTACTGGGGAAGCAGCACAACTTGTACAAGGAAAGGTAATGGAAGCTCCATAGACTGTTCCAAACTCCCTGAGGGACTGAACTGCTGGGTGGAGGGCTGTGGGGACCATGGTCTTGGGGAACATCTAGCTCAACTGGCATAACACAGTTTATAAAGACAATGTTCTACATTCTACCTTGGTGAGTAGCGTCTGGGGTCTTAAAAGCCTGTGAGCAGTCATCTAAGATACTCCACTGGTCTCACCCCTTCGGGACCAAGTGAAAATGAAGAGCACAGGATACAAGGAAAGATTAATTCGAAGGACTAATGGACCACAGCTACCACGGCCTCCACCAGACTGAGTCCAGTACAGCTAAATGGTGCCTGGCTACCACCACTGACTGCTCTGACCAGGATCACAACAGAGGGTGCTGGACAGAGCTGGAGAAGGATGTAGAACAAAATTCTAACTCACAAAAAAGACCAGACTTATTAGCCTGACAGAGACTGGAGAAACCCTGAGAATATGGCCTCCGGACACCCTTTAGCTCAGTGGTGAAGTCACTCCCAACGTTCACCATTCAGTTGGGGACTGGACAGCCCCATAAAGCAAAACAGGACTAATGAGGCACAGCAGTCCCCGGACAAGGACTAGAAGGCAGGAGGAGACAGGAAAGCTGGTGATAGGGAACCCAAGGTTAAGAAGAGACAGCGTTGATATGTTGTGGGGTTGTTAACCATTGTCATAGCACAGTACGTGTACTAACTGTTTAATGAGAAACTATTTGTTCTGTAAACCTTCATGTAAAGTACAAAAAAAAAGAAGAAGAATTATCTATGTGAGATCAAATTGACAACAGCAGCTCAGAGGGTTTGATGGGAACCTTAGGGGACAGTGAGTTGAAGATAATGGTGATGGAATAATTTGGAAAAGGATAGTGAGAATGGCAGCACAACTGTAAGAATGTAATCGATGCCACTGAAGTGTACATGTAGAAATTTTTGAAATGGTGTATCTTCAGCTATGAATATTTTCACCAAAAAAAAAAAAAAATTTAAAAAAGTCCTCCAAGGTCAAGAAGGGAGAGTGTTGACATGTCATGGGGTTGTTAACCAATGTCATAAAACAATATGTGTACTGACTGTTTAATGAGAAACTATTTGTTCTGTAAACCTTCATCTAAAGTACAATAAAAAAATTAAAATAAAATAGAGAGCCCTGGTCCTCATCCCAAGTCTATTAAATGAGAACTATGCTTATAGAATCATTTCTTTAGTAGATCTCCTAAAAACCAAGAGCATGCATTCTTCCCTGAGCTCTGCCCTCCCCCTCCAAAAAACAAGAAAAATCATTGTATCTATTGTATAACTGACACTGTATTAGGAGCTGAGCCTAGACACAAAACATATAATACCTGTTAGATACCATGATTCAGAGGTTATATCCACACCCCAACCTTACTCTCATTCTTTCTTCTCAATATTTGTAATAAACCCATCGCTATCAAATCAATTCTAACTCCTAGCAACCATATAGGACAGAGTAGAACTGCCCAACAGGATTTCCAAGGGTGTAATCTTTATGGAATCTGATTGCCACGTCTTTCTCCCATGGAGCAGCTGGTGGGTTCCAACTGCTGACGTTATGGTTAGCAACCAAGCACTTGATCAGTGCATTACCAGGGCTCCTTAATGTTTGTAATAATCTCACCCATTTCTTCAACTCTATACATCACCATTATAGATACATTTTATATATAGATGCTTGACAGAAAGATAGATAGACAGACAGACAGGTAGGGAAGTAGATGAGAGAGAGAAAAAATCCAAAAACAAGATAAAGAAAAAATACTAAAAGCTCTACAATTGGAAACAGGGTAAGTAGATAACGCAGATAACAGAGCTGATAAACTTTTAGTTTAGCAAAAAAAGAATTGATAGAGTAGTCTTCTGTTTAAAGCTATAGATGGAAAATTAAAAGATATCTCCCGCAAGGAAAAAAAAGCTCAATATACAATAACTTTTATTGCCACAGTCAAGTCTGTCTTTTCTGCTTTCCTTTATTCCATAAATAAGCTCCAAACCTTGCATTGTCCTAGTATGACAAGTACTGGTTTCTCAAATACCAAGAATGAAAGATTTAATTACTGATGGAAACTTACCTGTGAGCACAACCCAATGAGCACCTCTAGCAAGGCTCAGTTAAAGACTTCTAATGGTTCTGACTCAAAGAACTCCCTGAAGGCAGGACTGATTACGTCAGGATTCCTGGCTGAAATGGTCATAGTAGCATCCACAGGATATGACAGGAATTTTGATGGATTTGAAAGATCGGCAAGTCAAAAAGTAAAATCACTTTCTATCTGAGAGTACTTTTCCATATAAAACTCAGAATATAGCAATGCTGGAAAGTTAATATCTTTCCATTGGAAGTAATGAAGACATATAACATGCAACTCTACCAGAGAAAAGGAAAAGAATGTTTACTGTGTGAAGATTTTCTCCTCAATCAATCTAGTTGGAAATTTGCAAATGATACCAATTAATCCATTAGATTATTAAATAACTATTGGATTAACATGGAAAACCATTATTTCAGCCTTCAAAGTATATATAAATTTATTGTTGAAATTTTCTTTTTTCAAATCAATGTCTTCCAGATACTAAGATTGTGTCTTTAGAAGTAGTCTAAGGAGGTCTGGTGCTATGACATAAAGTTTCCATTTAATTTAAAGAAATGGTTATGGGAACATATTATTTTTCTCATTTTTGAATCTATATGTATAGAGCCAAACCTAAACAATTTTTTAAAGATATATACATTTAAAATGAATACCAATTAACGCCCAAATGTTAACCTTGATAATTTATGTAGATACTCCACCCTGAAGAAAGTGGAACATTAACTTCCCACTTCTAAAGTATGGGCTGTGCCTAGTGGTCTCCTGCCAAAGAGTATAGTATGGAAAAGGGGGAAAAGGCTACAGTGGAGAAGCCTGACAAATATTACCTCAGCCAAGTGATCAAGGTTAACATCACCAGTGATGTCATGCTGATAGCATGTTTTCTACATGTGATGAGCATATCACTTTACCTCTGTGGTCCTCCTCCCAAAAAACTACAACGGCAATCTAATTATGAGGAAAACATCAGACAAATCCCAACTTAAAGGACATTCCTGAGGAATCCCAACTACTCTTCCTCAAAACTTTCAAAGTCATCCAAAACAAGTAAACTGAAACACAGAAACTGACACAGCCAAGAGGAACCAAAGGGGACATGATGATTAAATGTAGTGTGGTATCCTGGATCAGATACTGGAACTGAAATAGAACATTAAGCAAAAACTAAGGAAATCTGAATAAAGTATGGACTTAATAATAAGCTATTGGTTCATTAATTGTGACAAACGTACCATAATAACTTAAATTGGAAGTGAGGTATATGGGTATTGTCAACATTATTTTCTTAACTTTCCTATAAATTTGTCTATTCTAAATTTAAAAGTTTATTTAAAAAGTTTTCTAAAAATTGAGTCAACTGTTTTCTGAAAAGCAAATTAAAGCTACAAATATCTTCAAGCCAAGCTTGCTGCTAAGACAGTAGCCATTATCCAATCAGTGGCTATCTGATTACACCCATCTAGATAAATTATTTGGAGCCCTGGTGGCACAGTGGTTAAGAGCTTTGCTGCTAACCAAAAGGTCAGCAGTTTGAATCCACCAAGAGCTCCTTGGAAACCCTACAGGGCAGTTCTACTCTGTTCTGGCCTATAGATATCTGAGTCGGGATCAATTCAATGGCAACAAATTTGCTTGTTTGTTTTTTAGGCTAATTATAAAGGAGTTATATTTCTTTTTTTTTTTTTTTTTATTGTTGTAGTTAAATGAAGTTTACATTTCAAGTTAGTCTCCCATACAAAATTTTATACATAAATTGTTATGTGACCCTAATTGCTCACCCCATTCTGCGACAGTACACTCCTTTCCGTCCCTGATTCGCCATGTCCATTCAACCAGCTCGTAACCCTCTCTGCCTTCCCATCTCACCTATGGACAGAAGCTGCCCCTTTGGTCTCTTGTATCTACTTGAGCTAAGAGGCACACTCCTCACGAGTATCACTTTATGTCCCACAGTCCAGTCTATTCCCTGTCTGAAGAGTTGGCCTCGGAAACTGTTTTAGTTCTGGGCTGATAGAGACTCCAGGGGCCATGCTTTCCAGGGTTCCTCCAGTCTCAGTCAGACCATTAAGTCTCATCTTCTTACCAGAGTTTGAGTTCTGCACCCCACCTTTCTCCTTTTCCATCAGGGACTCTCTGTTGTGTTCCCTGTCAGGGCAGTCATTGCTGGTAGCCGGGCACCATCTAGTTCTTCTGGTCTCAGGCTGATGAAGTCTCTGGTTTATGTGGCCTTTTCTGTCTCTTGGGCTAGTACTTTCCTTGTGTCTTTGGTGTTCTTCGTTCTCCTTTATTCCAAGTGGTTGGGACCAATTGATGCATCTTAGATGGCGACTTGCAAGCTTTTAAGACCCCAGACACCACTCACCAAAGTCACACTTGGCTAGCGTCTTCTAAATGTCAATTTTTCTAACAAATATTTTTAAAATGGAAGCCACTGTTTTACTGTTCCTGGGAAATACAAAGCACTGACTTAAGCTGGTAGCAAACATAAAGCATGCACGGCTAATAAGGTGTAAATTCAGAATAAACAGTTACATTTCTCTTTGAAAAACCCGTCGATATATGATGCCTGAAAATCCTTTCCCAGGGTATAAACTATCTCAAAATTTAAATAACAAACTAACAAACAAACAAAATGTTGCCATTAAATTGATTTTGACTTATGGCAACCCCACGTGTGTCCGAGAAGAACTGTGCTCCATAAGGTTTTCAATGGCTGATTTTTCAGAAGTAAATCGCCAGGCTTTTCTTCTGTGGTGCCTCTGGGTGGACTCTAACCTCCAACCTTCCTGTTAGCAGCTGAGTGCCTTAATTGTTTGCACTACCCAGGGACTTCATTTCAAAATTACGGAAATAAAAAAAAAAATTCTTCTGACCTATGATGAGCCTAAGTTTCTTCTCAAATATAAACGATCAGTAAGGGTTGCTTTGCTTCCACATCAATGGCCTTTCAAGAAATCAGGGACTGAAGTGTGTGTGTGTGTGAGACAGAGAGAAAAGACTGTACTTTTCATACTATCATTCAGCAGTTCAGCTATACTTGGGCAAAATGAAGGATCATGAGATAGACTGGGAACCTACATACCAATTATGACATCATTTCATTAGAAAAATATGATCTAACTTTGAAACTCTGAATAATAAACAACTGACTTTGGAGCCCAACCCATGTGCAAAATGTTGCCTGCTGATACACATTCATTCCAGGAAGTTTATACTTTGCATCTACTTATTTAGAAGTGGCTAAGAGCCACCGAAAAGTTAGCAGTTTGAATCCACCAGCCACTCCTTGGTAACACCATAGGGAAATTCTACTCTGTCCTGTAAGATTGCTATGAGTCGGAATTGACTCAATGGCAACAGGTTTGGTTTTTGGTTTTTATATCATCCTCAAAGAAGTCCTGTTAAAGTATTGACAGTATTTTTCCTAAGGAAAAAAATTAAAGAGATAAATTAAAATCTAGTTGCAAGGTTCTTCCATAATAATATTGATAAAACTAAGAGCTGATTTATAATAACAAAGACACTATTTAAAAGAATGTGGTATGAAATCATTAAAATGATGGTATAGAAAAATGCTTAAAATTTTTTTTTTTATTTTTCATAGTAGTTTAGATGAAGGTTTACAGAACAAATAGTTTCTCATTAAATAGTACACATACTGTTTTAAGACAATAGTTAACAACTCCACGACATGTCAACACTGTCCCTTCTCAACCTTGGGTTCCCTATTACCAGCTTTTCTGTCATTTCCTGCCTTCTAGTCCTTGTCCCTGGACTGTTGTGCCCCATTAGTCTCATTTTGTTTTATGGGGTCATCTAATCTTTCGCTGAACAGTGAACCTTGGAAGTGACTTCCTTCCTGAGCTAAAAGGGTGTTCTGGGGCCATACTGTCGAGGTTTCTCCAGTTTCTGTCAGGCCAGTAAGTCTGGTCTTTTTTTGTTAGAATTTTGTTCTACATTTTTCTCTAGCTCTATCGGAGACCCTCGGTTGTGATCCTGTTCAGAGCAGCCAGTCAGTGGTGGTAGCCAGGCACCATCTAGTTGTACTGGACTCAGTCTGGTAGAGGCCATGGTAGCTGTGGTCCATTTGTCCTTTGGACTAATTTTTTCCCTGTATCTTGTTTTCTTCATTCTTCCTTGCTCCGGAAGGGGTAGAGTACCTTAGATGGCTGCTCACAGACTTTTAAGATCCCAGACGCTATTCACCAAGGTAGAATGTGGAACATTGTCTTTATAAACTGTGTTATGCCAATTGAGCTAGACGGTCCCCGAGACCATGGTACCCACAGCCCTCCACCCAGCAATTCAGTCCCTCGGAGAGTTTGGAACTGTCTATGGAGCTTCCATGACCTTTCCTTGTACAAGTTGTGCTGGCTTCCCAGTACTGTGTACTGTCTTACCCTTCAACAAAGTTACCACTTATCTATTTCCTATTTAGTTCTTCCCCCCACCCCTCCCATCCCTTGTAACCAACAAAGATTGTTTCTTTTTGTGTGTAAACTTTTTCATGAGTTTTTACAATAGAAGTCTCATACAATATTTGTCATTTTGTGACTGATTTATTTCACTCAGCATCATGTCCTCCAGTTTCATCCATGTTAAGAGATGCTTCACTGATTCATCACTGTTCTTTATCATTGCATAATACTCCATTGTGTGTATGTACCATAGTTTATTTATCCATTCATCTGTTGATGGGCATCTAGGTTGTTTCCATCTTTTTGCTATTGTGAACAATGCTGCAATGAACATGGGTGTGCATATGTCTATTTGTGTGATGGCTCTTATTTGTCTAGGATATATTCCTAGAAGTGGGATTGCTGGATCATACGGTATTTCTATTTCTAGCTTTCTAAGGAAGCACCATATCATTTTCCAAAATGGTTGTATCATTATGCATTCCCACCAGCAGTGCATAAGAGTTCCGATCTCCCCACAGCCTCTCCAACATTTGTTATTTCCAGTGTTTGATTCGTGCCAGTAATGCCGGGGTGAGATGGTATCTCATCGTGGTTTTAAGTTGCATTTGTCTAATGGCTAGTGACTGTATTTCCTCATGAGTCTATTGGCCACTTGAAGGTCTTCTTTGGTGAAGTGTCTGTTGGTTTCCTTTGCCCATTTTTTAATTGGATTATTTGTCTTTTTGTTGTAGAAGTGTTGGGATTTCTTGTAGATTTTAGAGATTAGACCTTTGTCTGACTTGTAACGTCTAAAAATTTTTTCCCAGTTTGTAGGTTCTCTTTCTACTCTTTTTGTGAAGTCTTTTGATGAGTATAAGTGTTGAATTTTTAGAAGATCCCAGTTATCTAGCTTATCTTCTGGAGTTTGTGTGTTGTTGGTTACGGTTTGTATTCTGTTAATGCCATGTATTAGGACCTCTAGCATTGATCCTATTTTTTCTTCTATGAACTTGTAGTTTTTGGCTTTATATTTAGGTCTTTGATCCATTTTGAATTAGTCTTTGTATATGGTGTGAGGCATGGGTCCTGTTTCATTTTTTTGCAGATGGACATCCAGTTTTGCCAGCACCATTTGTTGAAAAGACTGTCTGTTCCCCATTTGATGGACTTTGGGCCCTCGTCCAAGATCAGGTGAGCGTAGGTGGATGGATTTACATTTGGGTTCTCAATTCTGTTCCATTGGTCGATGTATCTGTCATTGTACCAGTACCAGGCTGTTCTGACTACCATCGCTGTATAGTAGGTTCTGAGGTCAGGTAGTGTGAGTCCTCCTACTGTATTCTTCTTCAATAGTGCTTTACTTATCCGGGGCTTCTTCCATTTCTAAATAAAGTTAATGATTAGGTTTGCCAACTCTTTAAAGAATGTCGTTGGTATTTGGGTTGGGGTTGCATTGTATCTGTAAATTGCTTTGGGTAGAAATGTGATTTTTACAATGTTGAATCTACCTATCCATGAGCCTGGTTATGTTTTTCCATTTATGCAGTTCCCTTTCAGTTTTTTGCAGTAGTGTTTTGTACTTTTCTTTGGATAGGTCTTTTACATCCCTGGTTAGATTTATTCCTAAGTACTTTATTTTTTTAGGGGCTATTATAAACAGGATTGTTTTCCTTATTTCCTTTTCATCCACTCTTTATTGGTGTGTAGGAATCCAACTGATTTTTGTATGTTTATCTTGTACCATACTACTTTTTATAATCTCTTCTCTTGTTATGGGTCTTTCAGATTTTCAACACTACTTTTTGTTAGTTTGGGTAGGTAGTGTGTTTCTAGAAATTTATCCATTTCTTCTAGGTTTTCAAATTTGTTGGAGTATAGGTTTTCATAGTACTCTGATGATCCTTTTTATATCAGTTGGGTCTGTTGTAATATTGCCCATTTCATTTCTCATTTGGGTTATTTGCATCCTCTCCTGTTTTTCTTTTGTCAGTATGGCCAGTGGTTTGTCGATTTTGTTGATCCTTTCAAAGAACCAACTTTTGGTTTTCTTGATTCTTTCTATTGTTTTTCTATTCTCTATTTCATTTATTTCTGCTCTGATCTTTATTATTTGCTTTCTTCTAGTGGCTGTGGGCTTTTTCTGCTGTTCTCTTTCTATTTTTTCAAGTTCTATTTTCTTGTTCTGTGGCATCTAGCAGTTTCAAATAATGAATAGAGACAGAGAGATGGATAGATGACAGACAGACAGACAGACAGATAGATGTTGTTGAGTCCACTCCAACTCATGAAGACCTTACACACAACAAAACAATACATTGCCCCTTCCTGCATCATCCTCATAATCACTAGCATGTTTGAGTCTACCGTTGAAACAATGAAAGGCACTAACAAAACCCTGGAATGTGGGTATAGCCAACAGTGTTAGTATTACACCTGGATAACCTGGGATTTTTTTAAAACAACTTTTGTGAGCACCACCATCCCACCATTCCCCACCAGCTTCCATGTGATTTCATTTCAACAGCTAACACCTATAATTATTTTCTGGGAAACTGCTCTCAGGCTACTGCAGCCCACTTTGTCTAGAAAAGAGCTGGGAATGCCTAGGAACTTACTCCTGGAGGAGTTATTATACTAGCTAATTTACCCAATTTATCAAAAATGTGTTGCTGATGCACAATAGGGGCAGGGAATATTATGCTGGAACCCAGGAACTTGCTCCTAGGGGGGCAGTCACTCTTAGCCAATGACTGTGGTGGGCAGGAGTAAGATTATCCAGCTCCTTTGCTTCAGAGTGGGAGAATGAAGGTGTAGCTTAACACTCCAGATGTTCACTGCAGGCTTCAGCTGTAATTACCCTCTGGTGAATTTTACCTGGCTTTCACCACTCCACGCCTGCCTCTCTCACAACCCTCTGTTTGCCCCCAGAGAGCATTTCTATAATAATTCACTTGCCCACAAATCCTGTCTCCAGGAGAACTCAATCTTAGGTAGTATAAGAAGGAGAGAAGCCAGGGTATTTCCTCACCCTCTTTCTCTGCTTCAGTAGTGTCCCCAGCAGCAGCTGCATCTCCTCCATGGCTCCAGCTTCTGTCAGGTAGCCCCCAGTGTGGTTGTTCAATGCAAGCACACTCAGCCTCTCCAAATCTCTTATGTTAAGTTTAGTTTCCATTAATTGGAAGAGCGGGACTGTGAGATTTGGGATAGGGATATTTGCATGTCTCAAATGAAACAGAGAAATCTTGAACCACCAAAATCATTTGAGTTAAAAAAAAGGGGGGAGTGGGAGAAACAATAGGCTTATGCCCATGTTACTCACTCATTCATTCTACTTGGATCAATAATCAACATCCATGAAAGCAGCAGTCAAAAAATCAAATGACATATTCAAATGTACTAACAATCATGAAGATGGCACAGGAGAAGGCAACATTTTTTTCTGTTATACATAAGGTCACTGTGAGTTGGAGTTGACTCGATGGCAACTAACAACAACAATGAAAACCATGTAGCCCATTACCAAGAAGCTGATGGGTTAACAGAATAGCAGAATGGTTTACTGAAGGCTCACTAGAGTTACTATACTATTATTCAAGATGCTGTATATATTCTGAACCAGAGACAAATATAAGGTGTTATTTCTCCCATAGTCAGTACACATAGACTTGAAATCAAAAGATGGAAGTAGAAGTGGTGCTTTCCACTATTACACATAACTTTGCAACTTTGCAACCTTAAGTTTTGAGGGTTTATAGATTTTCTTTCCCAAGGGAGGAAGGTTTCCGCTAAGAGGCAGGAAATGGTTCCATTAAATTATAACTTAAAACTGACATTGGTCACATTGGGCTCCTCTTGCCATTGATTCAACAAGCAGAAGAGGAGTTATTATAGCTAATTTACCCAATTTATCAAAGAGAAAATGTGTTGCTGATGCACAATAGAGGCAGGGAAAATTATGTTGGAATCCAGAAGATACACCAGGGTGCCTCTTCATACTTCCATGTTGAGTAGCAAAAGACAACGGTAGATTACAAAACCCCCAAAATGCAGGACACTAAGGATCCAAATGCTTTAAGAAGAAAGATTTGGACCACTCAACCAAGAAAAGAACACAATTAAGGTATGCCTGAAAGTAAGGGAACATGGAATGGATAGTGGAAGAAGGAAGTAATAAATATCAATCACGGTCTCATGATCAGTTATAGAAATGATGCCTAGAGTAGTTACCATCAGGACTATGCATATTTTTGTTATATGTACACCTTTATGTAGACTTTTCATTATACATATACCTATATGTATATGTATATTTCTTTTTCTTTTTCTCCTCCCCTTACCATCTTGAGGCATATTGGTGAATCCTAATTTTATAATTTAGTTCACAGATGATCTGACCACAAATAGATATCCAGAACTACATAATGGAGATGTCTACGTATCACCTGGAGAACCTAGCCTTGGATAATACAGTTACTTTGTGTCTCCATTTTGGGGAGAAAGAGGAGAATGTTTTTCTGTATAAATGACAGAGGCCGCCTGATGAGTGAAATTATGAAGCTGCTATGTGGGCATTAAAAATGGGCACAAGGATGAAAATGGATGCTGACTAACAAAAAGGACAGACTGTAATAGTCATTCTCCTGTTTGCTTTCAGATCCATTTTCTGTTCTTCTCTGCCCTGCTATGAATCACAGGGAACTACAGCTCTTCCCTAGCCCAGAATATTTAACCAGCAGAAGACTGAAGGAAGGGAGTATAGAAACCTGGCTAATTTTTCCCTTCCCTCCTTGCTTCAAGTGCACCTCTAGCCGCAGCTGCATCTCCCCTGGGGCTCCATTTTCCACGGGATACCTCCATAATCCCAGCTCTAACTGGACAGAACCCACCATGGATCTAACTCTAGCTAGATGGCCACTTCTTCCCTTCATCCCTCAGGTATAGGAGTGAAGCATTTTCCTGTTGTTGATCATTTTAGGGTTTCCTCACCATCCTGAATTTGGCCTCTTAGCTCTCTTCCATCATCTGTGTAACATATTCTCTTTATTTTACACTTCTGTTTGAAATATATACAGTGGTTTCTGTTTTCTTATGGTTCCTTAACTGATACCATTCTTAATTATAAAATACAAAATAGCATGTACAATATAGTCTCACTTTATCAAACACACACACACACACACACACACAAACACACACACACACACACACACACACACACACACACACACACATACAAACACATAAAAAAAAGTCCTAGAAGAATGTACCTTAAGCTGTTAATAGTGGTTAGGGAACTCAGCTATACCCAAACTCTGGTTTTCAATAGGCATAACTCCTTTTTTACGCCAACAAGGGAAATATACTCACAGACTATTATGAGGTGCAATAAACACTCATTACTATAACATTTGGTTCAAATTCTAATATGTGACTTTTGTAAGCAAGACAAGACCATGTAGATTTTTTTCCCCTAGCCTGGAGGCAGCCTGGAACTTAGAGTTACAGTATGTCAGAATATGATATAATTTATCCAGGGAATTAGCCAACCCTGGAACTGCCCTACCCTTGTTTTGTGCAATAATAAATACCCTGTTTAAATTGATTTGTTCTGTTTTTTTCTGTTGCTTGTATCCAAAAGCATCTTAATTAATATAGGAAGCATCTCAGACTTTCTGCTGTGGGGTGGTGTTTTAGTCAGAGTTATCAATGCCATTTGTTCTACCAAACAACCCCAAAATCTCAGTGGCTTAACAAAGAAAAGTTTCATTGCTGGCTCACATCACCGTCTGATCAGATATTTGGCAGATGACTTTTTTGTAGTGATTCAGGGATTCTGGCTTCTTCTGTCTTATGGTTCCACTATCCTTTTGGAGTTGCCTCAGACTCATGTATTGAGTCTCTACATTCAGCCAGCTTAAAAGTGCATTGAGAGAGCATGGAAGATGGTGTAAGATTTAGGGCCCAGGTCTTCCTCGGGTGGTTGGATCACTCACAGCTTTTCCAGGCATGTTCAGTGTATCTGTTAAGTTTGCATTTGGCTGCACATAGCAGAAACCCAAGTATTCTAGTATTAACAAATGGGGGTTATTTTCTTCATAAAAAATCAGGCCACAGAAGGCAGTCTAACACAAATGTTGTTGTTGCTGTTGTTAGGTGCTGTCGAGTCGGCACCCAGTCATAGCTACCCTATGTGAAATAGAACAACACACTGCCTAGTCCTGCACCATCCTAAAATCATGGCTATGTCTGAGCCCACTGTTGCAGCCACTGTGTCAATCCATTTTGTTGAGGGTCTTTTTCTTTTTTGCTGACCCTCTACTTTACCAAGTATGATGTCCTTCTCCAGGGACTGGTCCCTCCTGATAACACGTCCAAAGTACGTGAAACAAAGTCTCACCATCCTTGCTTCCAAGGAGCACTCTGGCTGTACTTCTTCCAAGACAGATTTGTTCATTTTTCTGGCAGTCCATGGTATATTAAATATTCTTCACCAACACCATAATTCAAATGCATCGATTCTTCTTTAGTCTTCCTTATTCATTGTTCAGCTAATGACACCAATGACCTAGGATCTTTCTATCTTCCCAGGTGGGGTTCTGGAAGTCTTTTTTTTTTTTTTTCCCCCAACTAAGGCATTTTCTGCTAGACTCTAACTTTATTTATGTGTTCCTGATCTGAAAATGTGATTCAATTGATTGTTTCTATAACTCTAGTTAGAAAGAACAGCAATTAGCAGACCTGATGTCCCTGAGAACTCACATGTAAAATTGAAGAGAGGCTTCTGGGGCAGAGTTGAAGGCCTTGCTTACAATACAACTTTGCCTGGGATGGAGAGGGGCCAAGACCAGTACATTTAATTCACTAATGTGGTTTTAGTTCACCTACCTAACATATTTTTTTAATTGCATCTACTACATAAAAGGATTAATATTTGGTAACAGGGAAATAGAAAGATATATTAGACACAAACCCACCTTGAAAGATTTTACAAGTTAGTAGAGAACATATGGTATGTACCATAATAACCACAATACAAATTAGATTATAATAAACATAATGAGTACTAAAAAAGGCAAATAACTCACTTCCTATGGTGGTGTTTAGAAAGGAGATATGGCATCTATCTGTGTCCTAAGTATGGTTAGAATTTTGATAGGTAGATATAGGGAAGGCAAGGTTCAAAGGGAGGGAAAATGTAAGCATATAAACTTAGACAAAAGAAAAAAGAGTTGTGAACTCCATGTTCAGAAAACCTATAGGATACTTGGAAAATAAAGTTGTCAGTGTGGGTTGAGACCAATTAGGAAACTATGGAAGCCTATATTTAGATGATTTGAACATGTCTACGTATGTGAGGGAAACCCTGGTGGCATAGTGGTTACGAGTTCGGCTGATAACCAAAAGGTCAGCAGTTTGAATTCACGAGGCCCTCCTTGGAAGCCCTATGGGGCAGTTCTACTTTGTCCTATAAGGTTGCTATGAGTTGGAATGGACTTGATGGCAATGGGTTTGGTTTTTTGGTGCGTATGTGAGACTCAAGAGTAGATACAATGCACCTGTGTTTCCTGAAGCTCTTGGGTGTCTGGAGGATATTCAACGTCAGGAAGCACCTAAATAGGAGACAAAATCCTAATATAACATCTTTTCACAGTAATATGGACTTTTCCTAGGCACTGGACAGATCATCTAGAATCCACAATTAATACCCAGAGAGCTTAGAGATAGTTGTAGGATTTTTGGATATCTTAAAAACCATCTTGATACAAGACCCAAGAAGTTTCAACAGAATTACACAATCTTTGTAACAATAGTTTCAAAGAATTATACAATCACTTTAGGGCACATGGTAGATTGGGTAATGCACCTGGTGAGGTTATTACTAGTAACACACATGCCTTGCATTACACACTTTCCATTTACAAAGGACTGATACATAAAATATTTTACCAAAGCTCTACAACAGTGACATGAAGTAGGTCACAACCCACTGAAGTATGGATTCTATGATTTTTTTCCTACAAAAATCAAATGGACCAGCTTTCTTGTAGGTGGCAGAGTCAACATTGGGCTATTAGGTCGTTACATGGAGCGATCTGTCCATGTCTCTAGTTTGGGCCCATGTACATAGAGGTCATTGATCCAAAACTGTTAGAAGGATCCCAGAAATCATGTTCTCTTTCTCTCTCATTTTACAAATGAGGAGACTGAAGCCCAGAGAGATAAAGTGACTGCCTAAGATTACTAATTAAAAGAAAACTAGGCTCTATGGGTCATAGTTGTTTCATGAAATACGAATGGAACCATTATATTGAGTTAAAACACAATTAGTAAATTCTGTATCTTTTTAATACTCACATTTAGGGAGTTAAGCATTTTAAATATATAACATTTTTTTGTGACAATGGCCTTATTTTTTTTAATTGAAAACTATCTCTATTCTCAAAATTTATTAAATCAATACACATTTCTAACAGCATGTCCACCAGCCTGCAGTGCTGGGAGAACAAAGACAGCACCAAAAACAGAACTTTGCTTCAAGTCCATCTGTTCCTAAAACCAAGAATGTTGTGTATATTTGGCACTGATGCCAGCATGGCTGTATCTTGCTGTCATTCATCCCAAAGAAATTAATGGTGTTCTTATAACAAGGGCTGCCCTCCTACCTGTGTAATCCTAAGTTACTGGTGTCACTAATGGGAAGGTGGGAAGTTGAAAATTATTTTCATAATTGACACATAGTCTGATGGAAACATAGAGTGAACTGCTTTTTTCAAGTGTCCATGAAAATATAATCTCAAACATATAATTTGAACAATTCATAAAGCGCAATAATAGTTTGCCGTTGCTCAAAGGCAAAAAAAAGAATTTTAAAGAAAGAGTTAATAGGTACAAGTGGGGATAAAAATTAGTTCTCAAACAAAATATTGGGTGTCAATATATGATGGTTAGAGACACCACCTTCTAAATAACACAGTTTTTCTTCAAGATTACTTGATTCTTTTAGAGTACATTTGAAATTGTCCATTTATTTTCTGGCTTCTCCCAACTGTATGGATGGAAGGCACAGTAAGATTTAGTGGAGATGAAGTTTGCAAGATGTATTTAAGTAAATATAAGTTGGAGCAAAGTCCTGTATACACAGGGCAAGAATATCAACTCTCAATCTTACCAAATATTTGGTCTATGTTATGGATTGAATTCTGTTCCTCTCCCTAAAAAAAAAAAAATATGTTGAAGTACCCTTGTACCTGTTAATGTGACATTTTTTGGAGATAGGGTCTTTGAAGATGTTATCAGTTAGGTCAACATGAAGTCATAATGGAGTAGGGTGGTTCCTAATCCTATACAGACTGATGTCTTTATTAATGAAGAGAAGATAAACAGAGACAGGGAGATTAAAAAAAAAAAAAAGGACACCATGTGATGCTGCAGCTGTAAACCAAGGAACACCTGGAGCTACCAGAAGCTAGGACAGAGTACAGAACAGCTTCTCTCTCACAACCCTCAAAAACAAAGGAAAAGCAACAATAAAAAAGGAATATGAGGATGATGAAAATAAAGTGAAAGTAGGTAAGCAGAGACATAAATGAGCACCTAAGCAAGAGGATTTCTGCTGGACCCTGGAGCCTCTGTGTTTCTGCTTTGAAGTCTGCACAAGTTTCAGGGGTTGAAACAAAGCCTAGAGCAGACCCAAGGTAAAGAATCTTATAAGAGATTTCCCTTCATAAATCTGAAATCCCAATGGGTTTTACCTTCAGTGTAAGGGGTGAAAATAAATGAACACTCCATGGAGAAGAATACAATGGAGAAATTTACCTGTCTTAACCTTGGCACTGGAAACACAGGGGAAAAAAAATTCCCCTGAGAACTTGTAACCACAACCCAGACCTCATACAAGTTTGCAAGCTAATACCATGCAAACTATGATCTAAAAATCTTGAGAATTTATAGTGACCTAAAGGAACTGGCAGAAATAAATTATCACTGGAGAACTCAAAAAACTTCCATAGATAAAACTTAAAGGAACACTAGCAACTTATATCAAAAATCACAAAACACATGAGGAAACTAGTCACTGTAGAGGAGGGCAATCAAATATTGCAAACATTAGGATCAGATCTGTAAACAGTTTGAGATGTTAAAATTATCAGAATATTCATAATCTGTTCAGAATATTAAATAACAATTACAATATGGGTAAAGAAATCAAATGGAAGGTTGAAAATATCAAGGAAATTATAAAGAATGATCAAACATACACGAAAATAATTTAATAGAACTTCTAAAAATAAAAATATAATAATTAAAATTAAAAGCTCATTGTATAAACAGCCTACTAGACATGGCTAGAAAGATACAGTATAAACTAAAGATGAATCTAAAGAAATTATCCAGAACACGACATGAAAGACAAAGAAATGAAACATTTTTTAAAAAAAAGAGAGATAGATTAAGAAATGGAGAACAAATTGAAAAAAATCTAGCATGCAACTAATAGAAGTTCCAGAAAAATAAAATAAAAATATAGGGAGAATAGAGAAGAATAATATTGAAAGAGAAAATGGGTGAGATTTTCCAGAAATTTTTAAAAATTTTCATTATCAGCCCTAGGAATCCCAATAAATTCCAAACATGATAAAGAAACATATACATATATACACACACACACCAAAAACCAAACCTGTTGTCCTTGAGTCAATTCCAACTCATAGTGACCCTATAGGACAGGGTAGAACTGCCCCACTGGGTTTTCAAGGAGTGGCTGGTGGATTCAAAATGCCGACCTTTTGGTTAACAGTTGAGCTCTTAACCACTGCACCACCAGGGCTCCATATATGTATGTATGTATGTATATATATATATACATATATATATATATATATATATATATACATATATATATACATATATATGTATATATATATATATATATATATATGTATATATATATATATATGTATATATGTATATGTATACCCCCACACATTTGTCAGTTTGTCGTACTGTGGGGGCTTGCATGCTGCTGTGATGCTAGAAGCTATGTCACCAGTTTTCAAATACCAACAGGGTCACCCATGGAGGGCAGGTTTCAGCTAAGCTTCCAGACTAAGACAGACTAGGAAGAAGGACCTGGCAGTCTACTCCTAAAAAGAATTAGCCAGTGAAAACCTTAAGAATAGCAGTGGGACATTGTCTGATATAGTGCCAGAAGATGAGCCCCTCATGTTGGAAGTCACTCAAATGACAACTGGGTAAGAGCTGCCTTCTTAAAGTAAAGTCTACCTTAATTATGTGCATGGAGTCAAGCTTTTGGGATCTTCATTTGCTGATGTGGCATGACTCAAAATGAGAAGAAACAGCTGCAAACATCCATTAATAATTGGAACATGGAATGTACGAATCATAAATCTAGGAAAATTGCAAATCATGAAAAATGAAATGGAAGGCATAAACATTGATATCCTAGGCATTAGTAAGCTGAAATGGACTGGTATTGGCCATTTTGAATCAGACAATCATATAGTCTACCATGCCAGGAATAACAGCTTGAAGAGGAATGGCGTTGCATTCATCATCTAAAAGAGCATTTCAAGATCTATCCTGAAGTATGAGACTGTCAGTGATAGGATAATATCCATATGCCTACAATGAAGACCAGTTAATCCAACTATTATTCAAATTTACACACCAACCACTAAGGCCAAAGACGATGAAATTGACTTTTACCAACTTCTGCAGTCTGAAATTAATTGAACATGCAATTAAGATGCATTGATAATTACTGGTGATTGGAATGTAAAAGTTGGAAACAAAGGAGGATCTGTAGTTGGGAAACATGGCCTTGGTTATAGAAATGATGCCTGAGATCACATGACAGAATTTTGCAAGACCAACAACCTATTCATTGTAAATACCTTTTTTCACCAACATAAACAGTGACTATACACATGGACCTTGCCAGATGCAGTACACAGGAATCAAATCGACTACATTTGTGGAAGGAGGTGATGGAAAAGCTCAGTATCATCTCAAGGCCAGGTGCTGACTGTGGAACTGACCATCAATTGCTCATATGCAAGTTCAAGTTGAAGATGAAGAAAATTGGAACAAATCCATACGAGTCAAAGTATGACCTTGAGTATATCCTACCTGAATTTAGAGACCATCTCAAGAATAGATGTAACCCATTGAACACTAATAACTGAAGACCAGATGAGTTGTGTGATGACATCAAGGATATCATAATGAAGAAAGTAAGAGATCATTAAAAAGACAGGAAAGAAATAAAAGACTAAAATGGATGTCAGAAGAGACTCTGAAACTTGCTTTTGAATGTTGAGTAGCTAAAGCAAATGGAAGAAATGATGAAGTAAAAGAGCTGAACAGAAGATTTCAAAGGATGACTCAAGAAGACAAAGTAAAGTACTATAATGACATATGCAAACACCTGTAGTTAGAAAACCAAAAGGGAAGAACACCCTCAATATTCCTCTAGCTGAAAGAAAACATCTAAGCCTCGAGTTGCAGTACTGAAGGATTCTACGGGGGAAATATTAAATGATGCAGGAAGCATCAAAAGAAAATGGAAGGAATATACAGAGTCACTGTACCAAAAAGAATTGGTCAACATTCAACCATTTCAGGAGGTAACATATGATCAGGAACTGATGCTACTGAAGGAAGAGGTCCAAGCTGCACTAAAGGCATTGGCAAAAACAAGGCCCCAGAAATTGATGGAATACCAACTGAGATCTTTCAACAAATGAATGTTGTGCTCGAAGTGCTAACTTGTCTATGCCAAGAAATCTGGAAAACAGCTATCTGGCCAATGACCTGTAAGAGATCCATATTTATGCCTATTAACAAGAAAGGTGATCCCACCAAATGCAGAAATTATTGAACAATATCATTAATATCACATGCAAGTAAAATTTTGCTGAAGATCATTCAAAAGCAGCTGTAGTGTACAATCACAGGCAACTGCCAGAAATTCAGGCCAGATTCAGAAGAGGACTTGGAACAAGGGATACCGTTTCTGATGTCAGACGGATCCTGGCTGAAAGCAGAGGCTACCAGAAAAATGTTTACCTGTGTTTTACTGACGATGCAAAGGTGTTCAACTATGTGGACTATAACAAATTATGGGTAACATTGAGAAGAATGGGAATCCCAGAACACTTAACGGTGCTCATGAGGAACCTGTACATAGCTTAAGAGGCAGTTGTTTGAAAAGAACAAGGGGATAATGCATGGTTTAAAGTCATGAAAGGTGTGTGTCAGGGTTGTATCCTTTCACCATACTTATGCAATCTGTATGCTGAGAAAATAATCCGAGAAGCTGCGCTATATAAAGAAGAATGTGGCATCAGGATTGGAAGAAGACTCATTAACAACCTATGTTATATAAATGACACAGCATTGCTTGCCGAAAGTGAAGAGGACTTGTAGCACTTATTGATGAAGATCAAAGATTACGGCCTTCAGTGTAGATTACACCCCAAAATAAAGAAAACAAAAATTTTCACAACTGGACCAATAAGCGACATAAAGATAAACTGAGAAAAGACTGAAGTTGTCAAGGATTTCATTTTACTTGGATCCACAATCAACACCCATGGAAGCAGCAGTCAAGAAATGAAAAGACGCATTGCACTGGGCAAATCTGCTGCAAAAGACCTCTTTATAGTGTTAAAAAGTAAATATGTCACCTTGAAGACTAAGGTGCACCTGACCCAAGCCATGGTGTTTTCAATTGCCTCATACACATGCAAAAGCTGCACGATGAGTAAGGAAGACCTAAGAAGAAGTGACGCCTTTGAACTGTGGTGTTGGTGAAGAATACTGAATATGCCATGGATTGTCAAAAGAATGAACAAAAGTGTCTTGGAAGAAATACAGCCAGAATACTCCTTAGAAGCAAGGATGGTGAGATTTCGTCTCACATACTTTGGATAAGTTACCAGGAGGGAGTCCCAGGAGAAGGACATCATGCTTGGTAAAGTAGAGGGTCAGCAAAAAAGAGGAAGATCATCAAGGAGAAGGATTGATACAGTGGCTGCAACAATGGGCTCAAGCATAACAATGATTGTGAGGATGGCTTAGGATCAGGCAGTGTTTCATTCGGTTGTACATAGTGTTGCTGTGAGTTGGAACCGATTCGACGGTACCTAACAACAACAACAACATGTATATGTATACGTACGTATATACAGATATATATATATATATATATATATATATATATATATATATATATACACACACACATACATATATATACATATTTAAGTATTTATATATGTATACAGATATATTTCTTTATCATGTTTGGAACTTCTATTTCTTTATCACGACTGGAATTTATATTTCTTTATTCTTTATGTATGACAGCAATAAAATATTGCAAACATTAAGATCAGATGTTTAATACTGTGTTTAATTCTTAACTGATATATGAAGAATATATATCCATATACATCATTTTGAGAAAATACAGAACACCAAGGAGCCCTGGTGGTACAGTAGTTAAGAGCTTGGCTGCTAACCAGAAGGTCGGCAGTTTGAATCTACCAGCTGCTCCTTGGAAATCATATGGGACAGTTCTTCTCTGTCCTATAGGGTCGCTATGAGTTGGAACTGACTCAAAGGCAACCTGTTTTGGTGATACAACATCAAATATAAAGAGATCTTAAAATCAGCCAAGGAGATAAGACAGATCACCTTCAAAGAAATAGCAAGTAAAGAATAAATGAAAGCTAGGAACCAGATATCTCGCATGTTTTAGGAAACAAAACAAAAATCCCTCCAGTCTAGAATTCTGTAACTAGAGACTTCTCTTCAGTATTGAGGGTGACATAAGTATATTTTGAAACAAATAAAAACTAAGATAGTTTGTCTCCCTCAAACCTGAACTAAAGGGAATTCAGATAGATGGAAACTTATCTCGAATAAAAGATCTAAGATGCAAGAAGGAATGAAAACCAAAGACAGCGTTAAGCATGTGGGTAAATCTAGGTGAATGTGTATAAAACACTAATAACATTGCCTTTTAGGAGATTTTTAAATCTAGCATATAATTGAGAGCAATGTAAATTGAGTTGCAGTGTTTTATGGCCTTTGTATTATTCTGCAGGAGAATAAAAGTGTTGATTAACATTGGGTTTCTATAAGTTAATGATCATGTTGTAATTTATACAAAAACCAGCAAAATAGAAGAAATAGTTTGTATAAATTCTAAGCTAGTGGAGAGGAAAAGTGGATTGATTAAAAAATAATAACCAATCCAAAAAAGGGAAGAAAAAAAAAGAACACAATTCATGAAAAATATTTAGGGATAAAACATATATAAATATACCAATGCATATATAAGATCAATATACTTAATACATTACAATATGAAAACATATATAAAATATAGAACAGAAAAATAAAGAGTACAAATAAGGTAATAGATTTGAATCCAAATATAGCAATTATTGTATTAAATATCAATAGAATAAATGCTTCAGTTAAAAGGTAAAAATTATTTAAGTACAAAATATGTGTGTGTGTAAAAACCCTATGGGGCAGTTCTACTCAGTCACATGAGGTCGTTATGAGTAGGAATCCACACTCGACAGCACCCAACAACAACATATGTATATATATGTATGTATACACACACACATCTAACATCTAAAACAAGATACAGAAAAATTCAAGTTAAAAAATGAGAAGATAAACAATTCAAGTACTAACCATAAAATGTTAGTGAGGCAATATTAATATCAGATAAAAAAAAGAAAAAAATTATAAAAGATAGTGACAAAAGTTTCAAATCACCAGGATTTGCAGAAGTTTTATATTTGTATGAATCTAATAAAATGGCTTCAGAACATATAAAACAAAAATTGATAGAACTATAAGGAGAAACAGAATACAATGATAGTGAGATATTTTAACACATATTTTTCACTAACTGATTGGAAGAGATAATAAGAATGGCCCCTAAACATATGAAAAGATGCTCAATCTCATTAGTAATTGAGGTAAAGTTATAGCAAGATACAACTTCCCACTCACCAGATTAGCAGAAATTAAAACATTGAATAAAAAATAGGAACTCTCATCCACTTGCAATTGTTTAAAAAATAATTTTGACATTCTCTCCTTCAAATCCTCCAGTTATTTCTCAAAATAAAATAGCAATTCCTCAGTATTCTGAATTCAGTCTAACTTAGCTAAATAAAACAGATCACTCTACTCTTCAAATGCACACGTTCTCCATTCCTTACTTTTGTTACTATGATTCCATCTCTCTAAAATTCCTTTTGCTGCATCCCATCACATCCAAATCCTACTGATCACTTGAGGTATAAGTTAAATCATGCTCCCCCTATGAAACTTTTCATGGTTCTCCCTGGTAAGAGTAATCCTTGAACCTCCAACACAGTAAGAAACTTTATTATGATACATTTCCAGGGGAGAATTAACCAGTAAGCAAGGTACCCATGGGATTATTTGTGCAGTAAATTCATACATACCTTGCTTATTCGGTAATCCATCCCTGTAACACAGCATATTCTCTACTGTATTATAACTTATCAAAAATCTAGGCTAGCAGAGCCAAGTCTTCAAGAGAGGCACATAGAATGTAGAAATTGTATTTCTATAAAGATCTTCTATGTCTCTTTGCTGACGTGGCAAAGACTTTAATAATGACAAATAAGGGGATTGATACTTCTAAAAAAAGAGAAGAAACAAAAATTGTGCCACCCATACACACTTCACTCTTTGGAGAAGTGCCCCAATGGGAATAGTATGCACCTTGAAGGAAAGTCAAGGTGTCTAAGTTGCCCAACTCTGAGACTCAGGGACTTGGTTACCCCAGACCTCTCATATTAGAAAATTGAATATATTAGGCTATCAGTTTGTGACTTTAAGAAAAGATGTGCAAATGCTAATGGAACAGCCTTCTTGACAACAGAGAGTAGCACTGGTGATGTTTGTAACAGAAAATTACATGAAACAACCAGCAAAAGCAGCAGCCACAGAAACGTGAACTGAGATCACCAAGGAGCAGAGAGTAATGGCACTTTTCTCAGAAAAGGCAATTAGCCTTCAACATCTGTTTTTATTAACAGTTATCAGATATTTAGACAAATGATGTTAATAAATGCAAGAAAAGCAGGCTTCTTTTCCACCTCTGAATATAACAGTTAGACATGAAAGCAGCAAAAGAATGAAGACTGAAAAGAAGTGGCTATCATCTACTTTCTTTATGTACAAGAGCCAATGGCTTTATTGTTTTACAATGAAAACTGTACAGGCCAACCCATCAAGAATACAATAAAGTTTCCAGGCCTTAATCCAAGAGTTCCTATATTGCTGTGAAATCCCAATTTTACGTCATTATAGATCCAGTTTTTGAGGAAGAGTGAGTGTGGCACAGCTGTGTGCTGTTAACTTATAGCCTTCTATCTGACTCTATCCTCTTCATTCTACAGTGACCAACAAGCTGCCTATCACTGCTACAGTCTAGCTCTCTCAAATTCAGTCTTCTTAGTAGAATGGGAACAGTCTCATGGAGGCAGGAGTAATTAGGAGATAAACATCAGTCTACAAGCACACAGTTGCTATTGAAACATACAGTCTATGAGTTTAATTCAAGATGAATAAAAAATTTGGAGTTCAATAATTTATCTATATTTTAATTTTATTGTGGTGAAATACACATAAAAAAGAAATTGCCATCTTAACCATTTTTTTAGTATTCAATTCAGTGACATTAATTGCATTCACCATGTTGTGCTACCATCACCATTATCTATTTCCAAAAATTATGCATCACCACAAGCAGAAACTCAGTACCCCTACAATAATTTATTTTTGAGCTGGTTTTTGAGCAGGTGAATGACACAAATAAAAATTAGATATTGGAATACAATTCTCTCAGCCAATTTCATATTCAAGGAGCCAAAACATTAGTTGTTGCAGAGTTGGTTCCGACTCATGGCAACCCCGTGTATGTCAGAGTAGAACTGAGCTCCGTAGGGTTTTCAGTAGCTGATTTTTTACAAGTAGATTTTCAGGCCTTTCTTCCAAGGCACCTCCGGGTGGCCTTGAACCACCAACTTGTAGGTTAACAGCCAAGTGTGTTAACTATTTGTACCACCCAGGGACACCTCTTTAAAAAAAGGGTACTACTATTAAGGCAGTACAGTGCAGAGTCTGCCAACAGGAATTGTCAACTCTCTTCTGGGTACTCTGTAAGCAAAGAATGGTTGCCAGGGGTCACCTGCTGATTCACAGGATGTGTCTACTGAGAGAAGTGAGAGGACAAAGAGAAGTTTTATTAAATATAATGAAAAACTAGATCTTCTACATATTCTGCTGTATGAGATTTCCCAAAGATAATTCATTTGCAATGAGTGGACTTGCTTTAGCCAATACCCAACAAGTGCTTTGATCAGCTGGAACATGGCAATGACTAGTCCTAATAATCTGGCAATTGTAATGTTATTATTCAATATGCCATAACTCTGTGAGCTGATGTAGGCTAGAATGGTGATGATGAACAGGGGAAAGACAAGTGTGGTCAACTTCTACTGTTTGGAGATACCTCTCAGGGTTGTTGTGAGGTAATGTGCTGCAAAAGGCCAAGTTTATGTCATTTATTACACATGTGCTCCACAAACTGATATTTATTCTCTAACTACTCCTGCCTCCATGAGACTGTTCCCAATTACTGGTTCTCTGAAAGGATAAACAAAATTGATGAACCTTTAGATTAATCAACAAAAAAAGAGAGAAAACTCAAAACTACTAAAATTAGGAATGAAAAACAGGACATTACTACCTATCTTACAGAAATAGAAAGTATTATAAAGGAATACCATGAACAAATGTATGGCAACATATTAGACAACTTAAATGAATAAATTCCTAGAAAAACGCAAACTGCCAAAGTTGACACAGGAAGAAACAGTAACTGAATTAACATACAACTAGTAAAGAGATTAAATTTATAATTCGAATTTCCCACAAAGAAAAGCCCAGACCCACATGACTTCACTGGTGAATTCTACCAAATATATAAAGAAATGTATATAGATACAAAATCTTTAAAAATCCCCTTAAAATTATTAGAACTAATAACAGAGTTCAGCAAGGTTGCAGGATACAAGATCAATACACAAAAATCATTCGTATTTCTATACAGTAGCAATGAACATTCTGAAAGTGAAATTAAGAAAACAATTCCACTTACAGTAGCATCAAAATATAAAATATTTAGGCACAATTTTAACAAAACAAGTGCAAAACTTTTACACTGAAAGATACAAAATACTGCTTATAGAAATAAAAGACTAATAAACGGAGAAACATCCCATGCTCATAGATCACAAGACTTAATATTGTTAAAATGGCAATACTCCCCAAATTGATCTATAGATCTATAAACACAATATCTGTTGAAACTCCAGGTGACATTTTTGAAACTGACAAGTTGATCCTTAAATATATGTATATGTGTATACATAAATATATACACATATTCACTTAAATATATGTATCTAAACAGTATACACACACACACACACACACACAGTGAAACCTGTGAGAGTTGGAACTTGATAGGACTGTCTTATTTTTCTGGGTCTCACAAGTTTTCTGCCTTTGACAGGATGCAGTCTCACTACTTTTCTATCGATCCTTTTAGTGGACAATATCTAAGATCTCCTTCTCCAACAGGTTTCCATCTTACACAGGTTCTGGCCTTCTCAGGTATATTCATATATATATATATATATACAATATATATGTATATGTGTGTGTATGTATATATATATAATATATATATGTATATATATGTGTATGTATATATATATATATATATAGAAGGTCGCAGCCTTGAAAACCCTATGGAGCAGTTCTACACTGCTGTACACATGGGGTTGCTATGAGTCAGAAATGACTCTAAGGCAACTAACAAGAAATACAAACATAAATATAAATATATTGTTGTTAGGTGCCATATATATATTATATATAAATATAAAATACTTTTATATTTAAATATAAATATGAATATATGTATATATAAATGCAAGAGACCCAAGAAACCAAAACAATATTTTTTTTAAAAAAGAACAAAGATGGATGAGTCACATTTCCCAATTTCAAGCTTACCACAAAGCTATGGTAATTATGACAGTGTGGTACTAACACAAGTATAGATAAATGGATCAATGCAATAGATTGATGGTCCAGAAATAAATCCTTATATTTATAGTCAACTGATTTTTGACAAGGGTGTCAAGATGATAAAATTGGGAAAGAATAATCTTTTCAACAAATGGTGTTAGGACAACTGGATATCCACATGCAAAAGAATGAATGTAGATTGCTTTCTCACACTGTACACGAAAATTAACTCAAAATAGGCCATAGATATAACTGTAAGAATTACAACTATAAAATTCTTAGAAGAAAACAGGAGTAAATCTTCATGACCTTGGGTTAGGCAATGATTTCTTAGATACAACACCAATGTACAAGCAACAAAATAAAAATAGGATAAATTAGACTTACCAAAATTTCAAATTTTTGTGCCACAGAATGTATTTGCAAATCATATATCTGATAAGAAACTTGTATCCAGAATATATAAAAAATCTTACAACTTAACAGAAAAGATAACCCAATTTAAAAATGAGGAGAGGGTTTGAATCAACATTTCTCCAAAGATATACAAATGACCTATAAGCACATGAAAAGATTGTCAGCATTAGTCGTTAAGGAAATACAAATCAAAACCACAATGAGATACCACTTCCTAGTCACCATGTTGGCTAAAATAAAAAAGACAGATGGTAACAAGTATTGACAAGCATGTGGAGAAACTAGAACCCTTGTACATTGCTGGTGGAAATGTAAAATGGTACAACCACTTTGAAAAACAACTTGGTAAGTTCACCAAAAGTTAAACATAGAGTTATCATATGACACAGCAATTCCAATCTAAGTGGAACTCAAGCAAAATAAAAACATGTCACACAAAAACCTATACACAAATGTTCATAGCAGTATTATTCACAGTAACTAAAAAATATAAACAACCCAAATGTTCATCAACTGATGAATGGATAAATAAAATGCAGTATACTCATATGATAAGATTCATACTATGGAATACTATCTGGCAATAAAAGTAAAATACTGATGCATGCTACAACACAGATAAACATCGATAACATCATGTTACTTCAAAGAAGCCAGGCACAAAAGATCACATATAGTATGATATGATTTACATGAAATATTCAGAATAGGCAAATCTATAAAAACAGGAAGTAGATTAATGGCTTGGAATCGACTCAATGGCAATGGGTTTATTTTTTTTAAGGACCGTGGGTAGGTGTTGGGGGAAATGGGGAGTGATTGCTAATGGGCATGGGGTTTCTTTTGGGGATAACAAAAATGTTCTAAAATTAGATTGTGGTGATGGTTTCACAACCCTGTGGATATACAAAAACCACTGAGCTGTATATTTTAAGTGGGTGAACTTTATGGTATGTAAATTATATCTCGATAAAGCTATTTTATATTTTTTCCCTGACAAACTAAATATATATACACACACACACACACACACACACACACACACACACACACACACACACACACACACACATATATATACCAGGTTAAAAAATCATTCTGACCGATTAGCATTATAACACAATGCAGAGTCTTGATAGTCTTCAATTCTCCTTATTGTCTACAGGATAAAAAAAGAACTAATTAGCTTTGCATTCAAGACTTTCCCCAGTCTAGCTGTTACATACCAAATTTTTTTAGCTACATCTTCCCAAAGATGAATTTTTAGCTTCAGCCAACAGAGTCCCAAAACAAGCCATGCATCTTCCCATTGATGCATCATTCCTTATATTACTCTTACTGTCTGGAATACTCTCTTTGGTCACTCATCCTCCAAGTTGTCACCTCTTTATAACTTTCTCCGATTTCCTGACCTAAATGGGTTTCTCTGCCTTCCAAACTCATGGCACTCCACGCCAGTGCCAATTAATTATATACTGCTTTGTGATGTCATTTGATTTGCTGTCTGGTATCATAACTTCATTAATTCATTGTCAATATACCTCCAACATATATGTTCTATCTTCCCATTGATACTGTAAGTTCCTTGAGAGAAAGAACCTGGCCTTGTTTTGTTTTGTTTCTTTCATTATGTTTCTCATATGTTTCAAACTAGTGTAATGAAAAATGAAGGCTCCCAATAAATGCCTGGTGGTGCAGTGGTTAAGAGCTTTGCTGCTAACCCAAAAGTTGGTAGTTCTAATCCACCAGTTGCTCCTTGGAAACGTTATGGGGCAGTTCTACTCTGTTCTATAGGGTTGTTATGAGTTGGAATTGACTCAATGGCAAATGGGTTTGGTTTGGTTTTTAGTAAACAAAATTAGTTCCAGAGCCTTATATCCAAGACAGAGACTGGAGACTTACAGTTGGGAGAATTCTGCTATTGCTCTGAGTCTTCTGCCATAGCATAGAATCATAATGGTTAAAATTACCACCTCCCCAAACTCAGGAGTCTTCTCTAAATACACTCAGGATAATGAAAATGTACTCACTCTTCTCCAGGAAGAAAAGGGCAAATGGTGAGAATTCTACATGGGATTCTCATCAGATAGCATGTATTTTGATTCTCTAGATGCAAAAGGGAGAAATGCCTGTATATCTTAGCATGAACATGTGCCCTTATCAATAGAGCCTTCTTCTTCCACCACAAGCCTGTGTTGTCTGTTCTTATACAAATCAGTTTACCTGATACACACAACAGAAACATTGGCCACAAGCATAGGAGAACCACTGGACTGTTGGGCCATCCACTTGAGTCATGCACAGCATCTTCAAGGCAAAGATTGTAATGGCCTATTTTTTAGTTACTGGTGGAGTCATCATGACCATTTTCAAATATCTGCTGGAGAAAACCATGATTGTCACATGCCTTCCTATGGAGTGAAACTAATTTGAAAATAAGCAAATTCAGGAGAATTTGGTGAGGTTTTCTTTGCAATGCATACGCCAGATTAGTCTCTCTGTAGGAAAAAAAAAAGTTCAAACACAGATAAGCATTATGTGAGTTTACAGCAAGAGTAAAAAGAATCAGTCATCTCTGAAAGAGAAGCAGAGCAGCCTTAGGCAACAACTGCTCCTCGGAGAAGCCTGCATGCTACAGCCATTAGGGTCAGGGCGCTTGGGAGGCTGCAGTACAGTGCAGAGTCTGCCAACAGGAATTGTCAACTCTCTTCTGGGTACTCTGTAAGCAAAGAATGGTTGCCAGGGGTCACCTGCTGATTCACAGGACAAAAACTTAAGTGGATAGGAAAGGTTTTCATGGAGAAGACAGACAAGGCTGTCCTTGATGAGTGAGCTTTAAGGGCAGTGAATTCTTCAGTGTGAAGAGGACATTTAAGATCATTTCTCTGGGAGACACCATGAGTGGACCAACACAATCTTTATTAACTTCATTTTCCTTTGCCCACCTTCCATCTAGTAGTTGTAACATCTAAACACTGCATACTTCCCAGCCTCCCTGTCACTGTTTTGGCCAGTGAAACATAAGGGGGTGTCTACAAGAATCTTGAAAGTGATTTGCTTTCTTAATAAAAGAATCAGCTGGTGCAACCCTTTCCTTCCTTCTGCATTGAAAGCTGGTGTTACCTCAAGGAAAAGTTCAGGAGAATTGTAGAGAAAGCAACTCTGACATCACAGAGCTACTGAATCCACTCCAGCAGCCACATACTTCCAGACTTCTTGTTACAAGAGGAAAACAGATCTCATTTTTTACATCAGTGTTGGTCAGGTTTTCTGTTTCCCAAAGCTGAAAGCATTTATAACTCATTCTATTGCTATAACTAAGGGGAAAAGATGAGGCTCATATATTTGATAGAAGGCTCTTAGGCTTCATAAAAGAATGTAGAAAGTCATTGTGAAGTCTGAATAATGGATCTGTAAATTTCCTACACATACTATTCTATTAGGCAACACGTTAGAAGTCACTTGCACAATGGCTGCCTACATTATTATTTAGAGAGAAGCAGCTCAGTTATCCATGCTAGTAATTTCTCAGACTTCAAGTGTACATTTATACCAGTGGCTATCAAGTTGATTCCAACTCACGGTGACCTCATGTGTGTTAGAGTAGAACTGTGCTCCAGGGTTGTCATTAACTGATTTTCAGAAGTAGATCACCAGGATTTTATTCCCAGGTATCTCTGAGTGGATTCAAACCTCTAATTTTTCAGTTAGCAGCCAAGCACATTAATCATTTGCACCATCCAGGGACTCCAGTGTTCATGTACAATGATGGCTAATCCTTCCAGTTTGTCTTCAAGACTTTCACCTTGCAGTTTAAAGACTTTGATAATGGCCTAAAATGGTTTTCAGGTTTGTCAGTACACTAAAAAAGATTGTGGAGTCCATACAGAAAGAAGTAACTGCTCTTTCCTAGCCCATTTCCATAAGCAGGCCAAATTTAAAAGCTTATAGCAGTTGATCTCAAAGTGTGGTCCCCAGACCAGCTTCATCAATTTCATCTGGGAACTTGTTAACAATGCAAATTCTCAGGTACCACCAGACCTACTGAATAACAAACTAAAAGTTTGAGAACTGCTGTCCTAAAACACAAGAGCATAGCAGATGACGTGCTCTCTCTCCTCTTACTCTCCTTTTCTTTCCATCTTCTTCCAGCTTTCATTTTCTTCCTTCTCATCTGTTAATGTTAAAAGTCTACAGATAGCAGTTCCGGCAAAATGGCGCTCTAGGCAGAAGCACCACGCCGTCCCTCCATAGCAAAGAGCTGAAAAACTAAGCCGAACAGAGAATACAACAATCCTGAAACCCTAAAACATCAAATGAAGAGATAAAGAACTCAGCCAAGCATCAAATGGAGTGAGAAAACTGACAGAGAATGGAGAGCAAGAAGAGATTCATGCAGAGGTCCCCTACCAGCTAACATAGTGCAGATCCACCATCTTGGACTCCTATCAGAGACCAGCAAACAGGGAGTACGAGAAAGCAACCTCACAGAGCATCCAGCGGGAGACAAAATAACCAGTAATTTGCAATATATGCTTTCCCACCCCCCACCCTTCTTCACCTCGACTCCGTCTCCTCTACTTCCCGAGGCCACAATCTCTTGACTGGGAATCACCAGCTACTTCCGGCTACTTGGATTCCACACACCTGAACAGGCAGGCTCTCTGAGTGCCATTTGTTGGCTGCTGGTGTTGCTTTTTTCCACTTCTTTTGATTTCTTCCTTACCTCTCACCACCTCCCCCTCCTTTTGCTCAAATACCTGGCTCCGTGCGCCATCTTTGCTTCTTCCTGAGGGGCTGCAGAGCTCCAGTAATTTGTGATATACACTTTCCCATTCACTACCCTTCTTCATGCACACTTGGCCACCTCTGCTTCCTGCAGACACAGTCTCTTGTCCAGAAACAACAGCCCGCACTAGCTGGCTCTCTGAGTGCCATTTGTTGGCTGTTAGTATTGCTTTTTTTTCTGCTTCTTTTGATTTCTTCCTTACCTCGAAAAACCTCCCCCTCCTTTTGCACAAATACCTGGATCCGTGCTCCATCTTTGCTTCTTCCTGAGGGGCTGTGGAGCTCCGTTCGAGTGTGGAGCTGCTTCCCGGTCTGGGCTGCCATGCTGGTGGGATCTCAGGGCTTTTGTTTGTTTGTTTGTTTTGAATTGTTTGTTTGTTTTCTTTTCCTTTTCTTGAGTTGGGAGTCCTTTCTGGCCAAGCGGTTCTGTGTGGCAAGGACACTTCCCCCTCGGCTTGCACAGACGTGCATAGGGATCCCTGAAGGCATTTCTTTAATCATTCGTTTTTTTTGTTTCATTGGTTTTTGGGGGGCCTTTCTTGTTCTTTTTATTTTTACTTTTTTAATTTGTTTGTTTTATTTTCCTCTTTTTCCCTTTTTGTCTTTCTTCATTGCTCAGTTCCTCATCTCTATATATCTTCCTTCTCCTTCTGTTCCCTGAATACCTGGTGTTGTATACTTCTACACCATCTAGCCAGGCTGCACTGCAACACCTGACAGCGACTTCCCCAGACCTCATAGCTGCACTGGTGGGATCCCTGGGAACTTTGCGGTTCTTTAACCTTTCTGATTCTTATTTATTCATTCTTTTCTTTTCATTTCTTCCTCTTCCCCTACCAGTTTTTCCATTTCATCATCTCTCATCTCTCCACTCCAACGGCAAGCTCCCCTAGCATTCTTTTTTGTTTGTTTGTATGTTTTTAGCTCCTGTTCCTCTCTCCTCTCTCCCATATCCATCTTAGCTCCACACATAACAATCTCCCCACTGCATCCTGCCTACCTGCACCATGCACTTGACATCACACCAACAAGCAGCACAGGCACGGCCTACTGGAACCTGCCCTGCACTGATTACTGACCCATCCCAGTAACTCCTCTTCAGCTAGACCTGCCCTGCTGCACCATATCTGAGTGACTAACCCTGCCAATTGGAGAAGGAGGCAAAAAGAATTGTGCCCACAGATGAGCAAACAACAAAGAACACACCATCCGCCTGTTGAGACATAGCCAAATTTAAAAAAAAACAAAGGGTGATGAAACAATCAAATCTAAAATAAATAAATGAGAAAAATAACTACTGAATGCCCCGAAGACAGCAAACAATATCAAAACATTTACAAAAACAGGACAGGATGGTTCCAGTAGGCGTCCAGAATAAAACACCAGATGACTCTCCAGTGGAAGAAAATGCACTAGAACTACCTGATAGGGAATTCAAATCTCTAATACTCAGAATTATCCAAGAAGTGAGGCAAAAAGCTGACAAACATGAGGAAAAAATAGACAAATTCATGGAAAATAAAGACAAAAAATTGGAAGAATTCAGGAAAATAATGCAGGAACAAAATGCCAAAATAAATTCACAACTAGAAATTATACAAGGACAACATTAGAAATCCAAAAGATAAACAAGATTTCAGAAATGGATGGTGTCATAGAAGGGCTGAGAAGCAGATCTGAAATGGTGGAAGACAGGATCAGTGGAATTGAAGACAAACACTTGGATACAACTCTGTTTCAGGAAAACTCAGAAAAAAGAACAGAGAAAAATAAAGAGACCCTGAGAGTTATGTGGGACACAATCAAAAGCAAAAACTTTTGAGTGATTGGAATTCCAGAACACACGGAGAAAACAGGAAACACAGAGAGGATCACTGAGGAACTGATGACAGAAAACTTCCCCAATATCATGAAAGATGAAAAGCTAGCCATCCGAGAAGCACAACGAACCCCATATAGGAGAGACCCCAAAAGAAAATCAGCAAGGCATATCATAATCACACTCGCCAAAACCAAAGACAAACAAAGAATCCTGAGAGCAGCAAGTGAAAAACAAGAAGTCACATACAGAGAAGAAACAATAAGACTAAGCTCGGATTATTTGGCAGAAACCACGCAGGCAAGAAGGCAATGGGGTGACATATATAAAATACTGAAAGAAAAAATTGCCAGCCAAGAATAATATATCCTGCAAAACTCGCGTTCAAATTTGATGGTGAAATTAGGTAATTTCCAGATAAACAGAAATTAAGGGAATATGTAAAAGTCAAACCAAAGTTACAAGAATTATTAAAGGGAGTTCTTAGATCTGAGGACAAACAGTTTCAGCTCACAGGCACAATCTAGGACACAGGATCATACCTGCCAGATACCAGTCTAGGAAATGAACTCTCGAGGACTATCCAAAACCAAAAGAAATACAACAGGGAATCAGAGCAGTTAATCAGTAAATGACAACAACATCAAAAAACTAAAAGAGGGAATAAAGGGCATAGGTATAAAACCTTCTAATGGAGAGGAAGGCAAGGTGATACCAAGTAATGGTAGATTGCTTCAAACGTAGAAAGATACGAGTAAAATTCACGGTAACCACAAAGAAAGTTAACAAACATACTCACAAAAAAAAAAAAAAGGGGGAAAGACATAAAGTCTCAGGAAAAACAAAACCTACAAGAAAAGAAGTGGAAAAAAAAAATCCACAAACAAAAGTAACTCAGCACGAGAGTAAGAAGAAAGAAAACTTCAGCACCACAAAAAAAGCACTAAAAAATGACAGCAACAAACTCACAGCTATCAATAATTACACTGAATGTAAATGGACTCAATGCACCCATAAAGAGACAGTGACAAAATGGATAAGAAAGCAGGATCCATCAATATGCTGTCTACAAGAGAAAACCTTAGAAACAAAGATGTGAATTTATTAAAAGTCAAAGGTTGGAAAAAAATATATCAACCTAACAACTACCAAAAAGAGCAGGGGTAGCAATTCTAATCTCAGATAAAATAGACTTTAAAACTAAATCTACCATAAAAGACAAAGAAGGACACTATATAATGATTAAGGGGACGATCCATCATGAAGACATAAGCATAATAAACATCTACGCTCCCAATGATAGGGCTCCAAAATACATAAAACAAACTCTAACAACACTGAAAAGAGAAATCGACGGTTCCACAATAATAGTAGGAGACCTTAACACACCACTCTCAGTAAAGGACAGAACTACAAAGAAGAAACTCAGCAAAGATACAGAAGACCTAAAGGGCACAATCAGCCAACTTGACCTCATAGACATATATAGAACACTCCATCCAACCACGGCAAAGTACACATTCTTTTTCAATGCACATGGAACATTCTCCAGAATAGACCACATCTTAGGCCACAGAGAAATCCTCAACAAGATCCAAAACGCTGAGATAATTCAAAGTATCTTCTCTGACCACAATATGGTCAAGGTAGAAATTAACAATAGAAAGAGCAAGGGAAAGAAATGAATTACATGGAAACTGAATAATACCTTGCTGACATATCAGTGGGTAATAGAAGAAATCAGAGATGGAATCAAAAAATTCCTAGAATCAAATGAGAATGAAAACACATCATAGTGGGACATAACAAAGGCAGTCCTCAGAGGACAATTTATAGCAATAGGTGCACATATCAAAAAAGAAGAAAGGGATAAAATCAAAACCTTAAATACAGAACTCAAACAAATACAAAGAAAACAGCAAAAAAGGCCCACAGCCACTGGAAGAAAGGAAATAGTAAAGATTAGAGCAGAAATAAATGAAATAGAGAACATAAAAACAACAGAAAGCATCAACAAAACCAAAAGTTGGTTCTTTGAAAGAATCAACAAAATCGACAAACCACTGGCCAGACTGACAAAAGAAAAACAGGAGAGGACACAAATAACCCAAATAAGAAATGAAATGGGGGACGTTACAACAGACCCAACTGAAATGAAAAGGATTATAACAGAATATTATGAAAAACTATACTCCAACAAATTTGAAAACCTAGAGGAAATGGAGAAATTTCTAGAAACACACAGCCTACCAAAACTACAACAAAGTGATTCTGAAAATCTGAACAAACCCATAACAAGAGAAGAGATTGAAAAGGTAATAAAAAAAAACTCCCGACCAAAAAAAGCCCTGGCCCAGATGGCTTCACTGGAGAATTCTACAAAACATTTACAGAGGAGCTTGTACCAGTACTACTCGAGCTATTTCAGAGCATAGAAAGGGAAGCAACACTTCCAAATTCATTCTATGAAGCCAGCATAACGTTGATACCAAAACCAGGCAAAGACGTCACAAAAAAGAAAATTACAGACCAATATCTCTCATGAATATAGATGCAAAATTTCTCAACAAAATTCTAGCCAATATAATTCAGCATCATATCAAAAAAATAATAGACCACGACCAAGTAGGATTCATACCAGGTATGCAAGGATGGTTCAACATTAGAAAATCAATCAACGTAATCCACCACATAAATAAAAGGAAAGAAAAGAATCACATGATCATCTCAATTGACACAGAAAAGGCATTTCACAAAGTCCAACACCCATTCCTGATAAAAACTCTCAATCAAATAGGTATAGAAGGGAAATTTCTCAACATAATAAAGGGCATCTATGCAAAACCAATGGCCAACATCATTCTGAATGGAGAGAGGCTGAGAACATTCCCCTTGAAAACAGGAACAAGACAAGGATGCCCTTTATCACCACTCCTATTTAACACGGTGCTGGATGTTCTAGCTAGAGCAATAAGGCAACAAAAAGAAATAAAGGGCATCCAAATTGGTAATGAAGAAGTTAAACTCTCCCTGTTTGCAGATGATATGATACTATCCATAGAAAACCATAAAGACTCCACAAGAAATCTACTGGAACTAATAGAAAGATTCAGCAGAGTAGTAGGATACAAGATAAACATTCAAAAATCAGTTAGATTCCTATACACCAATAAGGAGAACAATGAAAAGGAAATCAGGAAAACAATACCATTTTCAATAGCCCCTAAAAAAGATAAAATACTTAGGAATAAATGTGACCAGGGATGTAAAAGAGCTATACAAAGAAAACTAAAAAATCACTACTGCATGAAACCCAAAGGGATCTACATAAATGGAAAAACATACCATGCTCATGGATAGGCAGACTCAACATTGTGAAAATGACAATTGTACCCAAAGCAATTTACAAATACAATGCAATCCCGATCCAAATACCAACAACATTCTTCCAAGAGATGGAAAAACTAATCATTAACTTTATATGGAAAGGGAAGAAGCCCTGAATAAGTAAAGCACTACTGAAGAGGAAGAATAAAGTTGGAGGACTCACACTACCTGACTTCAGAACCTACTATACAGCTAGGGTAGTCAAAACAGCCTGGGAATGGTACAACGACAGATACATTGACCAATGTCAACAGAATTGAGAACCCAGATGTAAATCTATCCACCTACAGTCACCTGATCTTCGACAAGGGCCCAAAGTCCATCAAATGGGGAAAAGACAGTGTTTTTAACACATGGTGCTGGCAAAACTGGATATCCATCTGCAAAAAAATGAAACAGGACCCATACCTCACGCCGTATACAAAAACTACTTCAAAATGGATCAAAGACCTAAAGATAAAGCCTAAAACTATAAACTTCATAGAAGAAAAAGTTGGACCAACACTTCAGGCCTTAATACACGGCAATAACAGGATACAAACCATAACCATCAATGCACAAACCGCAATAGATAAGCTAGATAACTGAGATCTTCTAAAAAAAAAAACACCTATGCTCTTCAAAAGACTTCACCAAAAGAGTAAAAAGAGAACCTACAGACTGGGAAAACAGTTTTGGACAGTAGAAGTCAGACAAAGGTCTAATCTCCATAATCTACAAGAAAATCCAACACCTTTACAACAAAAAGACAAATAATCCTATTAAAAAATGGGTGAAGGAAATGAACAGACACTTCACCAAAGAAGACATCCAAATGGCCAACAGACACATGAGGAAATGCTTGCGATCACTAGCCATTAGAGAAATGCAAATTAAAACCACAATGAGATACCATCTCACCCCGGCATTACTGGCACGAATCAAAAACACTGGAAATAACAAATGTTGGAGGGGCTGCGGGGGAGATCGGAACTCTTATGCACTGCTGGTGGGAATGCAAAATGATACAACAATTTTGGAAAATGATATGGCGCTTCCTCAGAAAGGTAGAAATAGACATACCATTCGATCCAGCAATCCCACTCCTAGGAATATATCCTAGAGAAATAAGAGGCGTCACTGGAATAGAAATAGGCATACCTATGTTCATAGCAGCCTTGTTCACAATAGCAAAATGATGGAAATAACCTAGATGCCCATCAACAGATGAACGGATAAACAAACTATGATACCTACACACAATGGACTACTATGCAACTAGAAAGAACAACAATGAATCTGTGAAGCAACTCATAACATGGATGAAACTGGAGGACATTATGCTGAGTGAAATAAGTCAGTCAGAAAAGGACAAATACTGTATGAGACCTCTATTGTAAAAACCCATGAAAAAAGTTCACACACAAAATGTAACAATATTTGTTGGTTACCAGGGATGGGAGGGGTTGGGGGGAAATACTAAATAGCCAATAGATGAGAGGTATCTTGGGTGAAGGGTGAGACAGTACATAATACAGAGGAAACTAGCACAACTTGTACAAGGAAAGGTCATGGAAGCCCCATAGACACATCCAAACTCCCTCAGGGTCTGAATTGCTGGGCAGAGGGCCGTGGGGCCATGGTCTCAGGGAACATCTAGCTCAATTGGCATGACACAGCTTATAAAGACAATGCTCTACATTCTACCTTGGTGAGTAGTGTCTGGTGTCTTAAAAGCCTGTGAGCAGCCATCTAAGAAGCTCCACTGGTCTCATCCCTTCAGGAGCAAGGGAGAAGGAAGAGAACAGGATACAATGAAGACTAATGGTCCACAGCTACCAAGGCCTCCACCGGACTGAGTTCAGTACAGCTAGATGGTGCCTGGCTACCACCACTGACTGCTCTGACCAGGATCACAACAGAGGATTCTGGAAAGAGCTGGAGAAGGATGTAGAACATAATTCTAACTCACAGAAAAAGACCAGATTTACTGGCCTAAAGGAGACTGGAGAAACCCCAAGAGTACGGCCCCCAGACACCGTTTTAACTCAGTGGTGAATTTATATCCGAGGTTCACCGTTCAGCCTGGGAGTGAACAGCTCCATAAAACCAAATGAGACTAACGAGGTACAGTAGTTCACTGACAAGGGCCAGAAGGCAGAAGGGGACAAGGAAGCTGGTGATAGGGAACCCAAGGTTGAGTAAGGATATTGTTGATGTGTTGTGAGATTGTTAACCATTGTCATAGGGCAACATTTGTAGTAACTGTTAAATGAGAAACTATTTTGTTTTGTAAACCTTCATCTTAAGTGAGAATAACAGCACAATTGGAAGAGCGTAGTCAGTGTCACTGAACTGTGCACGTAGAAATTTTTGAAATGGTGTATCTTTGGTTATGTGTATTTTCACCAAAAAAATAAGGTTGAGAAGTTAGAGGGTTGACATGTTGTGGGGTTGTTAACCAATGTCATAAAACAATATGTGTACTACTGTTTCATGAGAAACTATTTGTTCTGTAAGCCTTCACCTAAACCACAATAAAAATAAAAAAATAAAAAATAAAAGTCTACAGTTGGCATCTGAATCTATCATTTGGTCTCTTTAATCACCAAAAGGATTACTGACCCACACTAAGGCTCAGGAAAGATTTTACTCTTACATATCAGAAAGCCATAACCAAAAATCCACCCTCCAAGTATTAACTACAGACTGTCAAATCCAGGAGGGAAACAGAATGAAAGGTCTCAGTCCATGTCTGACCCCATACCCTAAAAGACACTGAACCTCTTTCTTCATTTAATCCAATCTGTATTATGAGCTTTTCCTCTCATTTCTCATTCCCTCCTCCTCCTTCTCTTAAGTGATAAGGCTGCTAACCAAAGGTCAGGTCAGCAGTTCAAATCCACCAGCCACTCCTTGGAAATCCTACAGGGCATTTCTACTCTGTCCTCTAGGGTAGATATGGGTTGGAACTGACTTGATTGCAAAGAGATTTTTCTTGTGGGGGTCGGGGGTTGAGTAGTCAATAAGCTCACACTTCATTTTCAAAGCACCTCTTACCAGCCACCCTATCTCATTTCAACCTCAAATTATTATCCTTGTTTCTGTTTAAACCTTACACTGTCTATTTTTATTTCTCTAAGCTAAGAGAATGAGAGCTGAGCTTTGATGAGTTGTGCGTCTGTATCCTAGAAATTCAGCTTAATTATCTTGTGTTAAGACAAGGTATTACTGTTCCATCCATTTTTAATAGGCTGTCACTGCAGTCATAGAAAGTCCTGTTTGAAGACATGATCTCAGTGTGAACCCCCCAACTGCCTTTTACTAACTTCTAATTTATATAAATATTCACAAAGTTGTTTTTATATGCTCGCCACTGTGCACTCCCTGGCAGATTTTTAAAACAGATATTCCTCATGTATTTTTCTTATGCCTTAAAGACTTTTGAAAATGTGGTTTTGGTTATGTTCATTAAAATGTTGTCTAGCATGGTGCCTCCAACTAGAGGCACAAAGGGAATGCAGGACAAACCAAAGGCATGAGACCCCTCAACCTGGGTGCATGGTAGTGTTCACCTCAATTACAAGTGAGTTGCTTTCATTTAAGCATTGAAAAGACTTTTTTTTTTTTTTTAAAGTGCTGTAGTAGCAGAAATTGGTGTTGGGTAAACAGCATGATTAACATACTTGGTGTCATTAAATTGTACATATGAAAAACATTGAATTGACAAATGTGTTACATAAATTTTAACAATTAAAAAAAAAAGTGCTGTAGTATGTCTGGACATCTCTCCTCAGGTGGTAGCTGTCTGAAGGAAGCTTTGAAGGGTGTACTGGAAGCAATTCCTATATATGCCTGTATTTACTATTCTGTGAACAAAGCTACAATTTCCTAACCTTTATATTCTTTTTTCCTTTGGTCCTGATATTTTTCCATTTCTACTTTGTTATGCCCTTTGAAGCTACCACAAATCCCTTTTTGGGGAAAAAACTCCATAAAATCAGTGATTTATTCTTAAAAAACAGTTGCAATAGTAAATCGATTACCTTTTAGTAATAATTAACATTTAATTTCAAATAGTAATATTAAAATGATAGCATAAATTGTATACTATAAATAATAGTATAATTTATATAATGCTCTTAACTTCTCTAAGCATTTCCATTAACACTTCTTTTCTAACAGATTCTCACAGTAAATCCAGGAAGCAGGATTGTTTTCTCTCAGTGAGTAAGGAATCAAAATCCAGTGAGGCGACTCGACCAAGGTCATGAATTTAGTTATTATTAACAACAGCAACAAAAACAGTAGCAGCAACTTACTATATGTATATATATATACACACATATATATAAAATTGCAAAGCAGGATTTAAACTCAGGTCTCTTAACTTCAAATCCTACACTTTTTTTGCTGTACATAACATACCTCTCCAGCACTCTGAGAGAAAGTAACTAAGTTACCTAGGATTACCAGGAAATAGGAATAATTAAAGCCTGAGCCTATGATACATATCATTGGTCACTAGCACATACGCCAGAATATTTACTTAGTTGTTCAATTGCATGTTGAAGGAAGGGTGGAAAACAGAGAAGTTAATAAAGTATATATAGCACAAAATAATAAGAAATCAGTGGCCTGAGATCCACACAGTGGCAGAGCCAACGCTAATTACCAATCTTACCAAGCACTGGGAATGCCCACTTACTCCCATTTAAACCAGTTTCTTCTGTCTCTCACTCTAATGTATGAACCTGAACAAGTTTGTTGAACTCTATGTATCTTGGTGGTGTTGGCTGTAAAATAGGGTTATTGGGCTAGATGATCTCAAAAGTCTCTGTACGCTAACGGTTCCTGGTTCTATGACGCAGAGGTGGGCAGGTTATTTTAACAGTTCTTGAAAAGTAACAATTGAGAAAGCAATGCTCAGTGATCATCAGGTTGGCTCTGACCAACCCTAATTCAGACATCCTCATGCTTTAGTGTACAGCAGAATCACCTGTAGTGCTTGTTTCTTCGGCCTCACAACAAGGAATTCTGATCCATGAACCACACTTCACAAAACACCTATCCTTTCATCTAAATACTGATCTTGAACTGGGTGATTCGCCAGAGTGTTACCAGTTTCCAGAGGGTGTAGTTGGAACTCTTGGTCATCTCAGTTCCATATGAATGTATTAATTGCTTTGTCAAGACCCTTTAAGAATTTGTTCACCAGTGAAATAAACAAATTTATTTTTATCTTTCTAAAAATGACAATAATAAAAACATATGAAATAATAAAACCATCTGAAGATAATAAATCAGCTACCAAAAGAGTAGAAAGACAGAAAACATTAATATTGCATACTTTGAATGTATTTTTGAGGATGTTTACAAATATTCAAAAGTGGGTTAAGAATACTAAACAGAGATTATTTCCTTTTATACAAAGATTTTCAGTCTCAACTTCAATCTCAATTGATTACAAAAATAATCAACCAAATTAATTTTGAGTAAACTTAGTCACTGAAACAAAGATTTGACTACTTCCTTATATCAAATGACAACATCTTTTGGTAGAGTCAAACTTTGCAGATAAATTTAATCACTAAAGGAGGCGGGGCCAAGATGCCAGAGTAGGCAGAGGGCTTCCTATATCCCTCTTACAACAAAGACCTGAAAAAACAAGTGATTTGATTGTATATGAATATCTAGGAGCCCTGAACAAGGCAAAGTTGAGGAATCAGACTGAGTGGTGTGGGGAGAGGGAGACGGTTCTGACAACGCAAGAAGTGCCAGACCGGACTCAGCTCCAGCTCTTCAGCCCTGACTGGCAGTGAAGCAGGCAACAGCTCTGCTCATGTGTTCAAAAGAAACTCATTTGGGAAAAACCTCTCTCCCTTTTACCTCCTCCCTCCCTACTCTACACCAGTCTGGCCTTCCTAAGTCTGAGTCCCCTGGGCTGGAAGTAGATCCCAAAAGGCACCCTGACCCATTCTTCAGGCCTTGGAGAGGGAACAAATAAGATACGGCTCCCCTAAGCCAGGAACTCAGGGTCGGCACAGCTCCTTTGCTAGGCACAGGCATAAGGGGTCAGTAGACTTCGAGTGCCTTACACCGCTGTATGGACTTGTGGGGACCCATCTCAACAGTGTAAGCCCTCACTACCACAGTACAACAGGGTAAACATCTGAAGTCTAACTTCAACAGTTTCAGCTGTGAAGTGGCAGAATTGTGACCCTCAACACAGCCCTGCCCTTTGAGCAGGCACCTTTACTGATCCACACCAGGAGCTTGATGATTGGTGGCTCCACCAAAGCCACCTAGCCATCTGCTACATGGGTCCAAGAATAAGTGGTGCCCCCTGTCCTTACAGTCAACAGAGTGTAGTGCCCATTGTCTGGCTGCAAAACTCACCTACTTACTCGCTCTAGGGAACAGGGCTGTGCTTTCCTTTCAGACACTCAAGGGCAGCTGTCAGACCTGTGCCTTGCTCAGCGAGTGATCCTCTACTGCAACCAGATACCTGTGCCTACACAAATCACCCATACCTCTCTAGGACTGTAGGTGAGAGCCTGTACCACACTTGGTGTCTGACTGCCTGGACACATGAGCTGAACCAAACAGCAAAATTTAACGGACTCCTGTGTGAACATAGTTACAGAACTACCTACCTGGTGACAGGATGTTAGAGCTTCAAAGGCGCCAATAATCAAACTAGTGCACACGAGCAGCCTCTTTGGGCATATCAAAACAAAACAAAACAAGAAGCTAGGAATCACTAAACAAATATAAAATAAAATTATAATAACTTATTGATGGCTTGGAGACAACAGTCAATATCAAATTACATAAAGAGGCAGTCCATGATGTCTTCAGCAAGCTCCCAAAACAAAGAATCAATAAATTCTCTGGAGGAAGAGAATTTCTTGGAATTACCAAAGGCAGAATACAAAAGATTAATATGCAGAACTCTTCTGGAAATTAGAAAGAAAATTTTCCAAAATGCAGAAATGGCCAAAGAACAAAGTAGTACCGGAACGTAAAAAAGTTATTCAAGAACATAATGACAAATTTAATAGGCTGCAAGAATCCATACAGAGACAGCAATCAGAAATCCAGAAGATTAACAATAATATTTCAGAATTAGACAACTCAATAGAAAGTCATAGGAACAGAATTGAGGCAATAGAAGTTAGAATTAGTGACACTGAAGATAAAGCACTTGATGCCAAATTATGTGAGGAACAATGATCAGAGAGGTCAATTTTGGACAAACTGAATTTAAGTGACAGTGGTATATCTAGAGATGGTAGCGATGTTCAAAAGGGTTAAAAATGTAGGATAGTAGTTTTGGGGACAATTCAGTGCTATATAACAAAATTTACAACATCATTTCCTCAGTTCTTAAGCATAAGAAAACATCTGGGGATTGATGGTAGAACAAGTAGATAAATCTTTCTCTTCAATATATTTTTATAGTAGATGCAATATACTTAAAAAAAAAATCAGGTAGCCTTGCAGATAAAAATAAGCTGTAAATGGTGTTACTAGAGAGCCTTTGGCTAACGGATAATTCAGCTCTATCTATTTTATGGTTCAGACTCCTCAAACAGGGAGTACAATACAGTTATGTTTACAGCAATAACCCCAATCTCAATGCATTGAGTCCTCACCTATGTAAAGAACAGAACAACTCAGTTTTTTGTTTTATATAGATTCTCCTCTCCCTAAATATTCTAAAATTTTTCAGCAACACTCACATGTATCATTTAAATGGCACCTAAGCCTCGCCAGCGTTGGGACCTTGATAAGACTAGTTTATCAGAATCTCTAAGGTTGAAGGGGAACTGTAAGAGGTGTGCAATGAGGGAGAAGTTAATCACACATCATCAGGGCTGCTACCTACAGCTCAGTTTCCTCCATAGATGCTGGTCTTGGGCCTCTGCCATCCTATAGTTGTTCATTTGAGAATGTTGGTCCCAAGCTGTCTGTGGCTTGTCATTCTCTGTATTTAGTACAGAAATGCTTTGCCTTTTCTTGTCCACTTCTTTCAGATTATCACAGAATGGAGCTCTTTTGAACCCAGGAAAGAGCTCATGAGCACTTACACAGTTAGGTTTACTTTCTTTGAGTACCTAGAGAACATTGGTGGTGGAGGGAAGGTGTTTTATTGCACAAAGCCCTCTCCGAATCTCAGATCCAGCTTAACCAGGTTACCCTTTTAATGAACCATTGTTCTGTTTATTACCACCTTGTATAGACCCTTTCCTTGTCTCAGATCTCATTTTCTTCCCCTTCCTCTTCCCATAGCTTTCTCCAGTCCTTACAGGTATCCAAAGCCCTACAAAGTATGAAGTTCCTGGTAATGTTCCCAATTTGCTGTATCAAGACTGGCTTTAGTAGTTTCCTTGCACCAGGCAAGTTGAGCTTAAAAATAAAAAGTGCAGTCTATTTTCAGTAGGAAGAGATAATGTGGTCTGAAAACCTGGGGATAAGAGTTAAACCCGTTGAAAATCAATAAAAAGCCTTTAAAGGCCGCCATTGCTTTTCATGACATTTTTTCTTAATGCTAGATGTCCCATACCACCAGGTAGTCAGGTAATAGGATTCATTTTTATATAGCTCTATTGCAGGAACATGCAACTATTATAGTGAAAGTGATGGCTGGGGGTCTGGGGAGAAAATAAATTGCCTTTTCCCTAGCACAGTCTCACATTTCTTTTGTGGGAAATAACTTCTTCACATAAAATATTTGGGAGCAGAATTTTCCAATTTGTATGGTGGGTACTCAACCCAGATATCCCAGGTACCTCCCAGATTCTCAACTCTGCTCCTAATTTCCACTAACAGTACTTTCATTTAATCTCTCTGTAGGTATAAAATGAAAGAACGACACCTGCCTATCATAAGTCAATAATTTGATCCAGGCATATCTACTTGTGATTTAATATAGTAACATAGGTAAGTGCTCTGAAAAATATAGAATAAAAAAAAAATGAAGGTTATACTCTCAAAGGAATTTATGAAATCATTAAAAATTTCCAAAAACAATTTTTAATCCTACCCTGGGGTAGACATGACAAAGCATTCTCCCTAGTCAAGCAGAAAGCAAGGGAAGGACAAGCTATTCACTTTCCATCTGAGAGACTGGTCTGGGGCCAATTCTATTGTTCATCCATAGCTGGCCCATGAATTTTTATAACTGACTTCCTTATCTGCTTCTATTCAGGTTCCACCTTTGCCACAGATTCCTCTGACCTTCAACTCTATCTCCCAGTTCACATCTTTATCATACTGGCTCTGACATCTGATAACTGATATCATCAGACCTTAAGATCTCTCTTCCATGAATAAGCAGCCAAGGCCCTGTGTATTCTGATCTGATACCCATAGGCAGTGATGAACACATCCATCTGAACAAATAGAAGAATCAGAAACATTTTTAGGAAGTCAGGAGTCTCAAAAAATTAAGCAAATTATGACAGCATGTTGTTGATGTTGTTAGTTGCCATCAAGTCAGCTCCAACTCACGGAGACTTGAATAACAGAACAAAATATGGCCTCATCCTGTACCATCTTCACAATCATTGGAAAGTTCAAGTCCATTGTTACAGACACTGTGTATTTCCAGCCTAGGGGGCTCATCTTCCAGCACTATATCAGACTGTTATGATCTACAGGGTTTTCATTGGCTAATTTTCAAACGTTTATCGCCAGGCCTTTCTTCTTTGTCTGTTTTAGTCTGGAAGCTCTGCTGAAACTTATCTACCATGGATGGCCTTGCAAGTATTTGAAATACTAGTGGCATAGCTTTTGGCATCACAGCAACACACAAGCCCTCACAGTATGACAAACTGACAGACAGGTGGTGGGATGCCAGCATAACAACTCAAAAATAATGTGAGTTATTCTATTAATACAACTCAGTCAACATGAACAAATAACTCAGCGGTTTCTCCAAAAATGTCTGAAAATAAGAGAAATTGAAAAATAAACATGTGAGTGATTACGCATCACTGCTACTCCATGCAGGGGCATTCATTCGTAAGTTCCTTGACACTCAGCTGTGAACAGCAGTGAACTCCCAGTCTTTAATATTATTCCAAGAAGTTGGTTACCACCAAAAAGCAATGATGAAGAAAGAAATAGAATAAAAATAAAAGGCTAGATTAGAGTCAGTTAACTCAAATATCCATCTAGCTTTAACTTTCTATTAAATTTGACAAAGAAAATTATTGAGGGAAATTCTTAGTGTTAAATGCTACTAGAGTTAAATGCACAAGAGTAAGATAATCTAGACGAGTAGCTAATTCAAGTACACAAGTTATTGTAGTACAAGACATAAGAGGAGATGTGTCCTAAGATAGGTGTTGATGGGGCTTCAGAGGACAGAGAGAGCATAACTGATGGGGACATACAGAAAGGCTTCTGGAGGAGGTGACATCTGAGTTGGTTAGTAGGATAGAAATGTGAGCTGAAGCTGGAGGGGAATTATGGTGACCGTCGGTGTTAGACTGTGGAAGTTATAGTTAATGGAGTTAAAACAGAATGTATTAAAATTGCTGATGATAAGAGATATAATGAAAATTCTGTCAAATAGAGATTAATTTGGAATTGACATAAACAATGAGTTAACGGAAACTACGTTCAAGATGTCCAGGTAGAAGAAGATTGCAACAACCCAGAGAAGGGGAATGAGGACTGGAGACCAGACATTGAAGACAGAATCTTCAGGCCTTTGCCACTGAGAGAACGTGCAGGAAAGAGAAAAGGGGAATCCAGTGACTGTGATCTCAGGGAGTATAGCTGAGCCAGGAACAGGAACAGCAAGGTCAGGAGGAACATCATTTTAGGGAGCTGGAGCGAGAAAGGTAGAGAGAATGTTTTGAAAAGTGTTGATTTTCAGTGTGTTTCCTGGCATACTAGATAAATCAGCAGGTGTTTGAAAATGGGAGCCTGGAGTTTGGGAGAAAGGCAGTTGAAAGAAGGAAGAAGAGTGTAGTTGAAGCCTAGTGGATGGATGAGGCAATCAGGGAAGAGAACGTAGAAGGAAAAAGAGAAAGGAAGACGGCACTAAGCATAGAAACCTACAGTATGCCCATATTCCTCACATTAATTGTACTTGAGAACAGATATTGTGTTCTGTTAATTATTGTAATCCACAGTGTCTCTCACCATGCATATAGAGATACTTGGTAAATATTTAATGAATAAAGAGGCCAAAGGGAAAAAATAGGTTAAAGAGCAATCTAGAAGAAACCAAGTAATACGTCTTTGAAGGTAATAAAAGAGAGAATTTCAAGGATAATATTGTCTGTAGTATCATTTCCTGCATCAAAATGAAAAGAATGACAGCTGAGAGACAGCTACTGGATTTGGCAATTGAGAACTCATTCAAAATTTCTAAGAAGTTACTTTTTAAAAAACATGTGTAAGAACATTTTCAGTAGACTTCAGTAGAATGGCCAGGGTACAGACCATGTTGCAATGGATTAACTAAGAACCAGCAGTTTGAAGGGAAAAAAAAAAGTACAGACAGATGACATATGCTAGTCTTTAAAAAGTTTAGCCTTAGAAGAAGGAAAGCAGGGTTTGACAGAGTTACAGAGCAAACAGAAATTCTCGAAAGGTGTTTATAGATGTTAATAAACATTACAGAAGGAAACAAAAGAGAAAGCGTGTGTTTTATAGTAAACTAGTTTTGGGATATACCAAGTTAACAAAGTTAAACAGATTTATTTTCATTATTGTGAAACTTCCAGAATTTTTAATAAGCAGTTGTGAATTTCAAATATCCAAAAAGTAGATACTAATATATATAGGATGTTGTCATGGATTGAATTGTGTCTCCCAAAAATATCTGTCAACTTGGCTAGATCATGACTCCCAGTATTGTATGATTGTGTAATCTGATGTGATTTCCTTACGTGTTGTAAACTCTATCACTATGCTGAGGTTATACTGATAAGGTATACAAGATTGGATTGCGTCTTAATCCAATCTCGTTTGAGATATAAAAGAAAGAAGCAAACAGAGACACATGGGAAACTCACACTACCAAGAAAGCAGCGCTGGGAGCAGAAGGCATCCTTTGAACCTGAGGTTCCTGCCCTGAGATGCTCCCAGACAAAGGGAAGACTGATGCATCACAAGGACTTTCCTCCAGAGCCAACAGAGAGAGAAAGCCTTCCCCTGGAGCTGATGCCCTGAATTTGGACTTGTAGCCTACTGGACTGTGAGAGAATAAATTTCTCTTGTTAAAAGCCATCCACTTATGGTATTTCTGTTGGAGCAGCACTAGATGACTAAGACAGATGTCTCAAATTTCTTTGACAAACTGATTCTTTTTCCACTGAGTACCTCCCAAGACTAGTGTTAGGTAGATACACTTTGGGAAAGCACAGTTTGGAGGATATTTTTGTTGTTAATAAAGTCAGCCCCCAACAGTGACCCCATACACAAATGAACAAATGCTCCCTGGTCCTGCATCATCCCTATGATCAGCTGCATACAGGACTGCTGTGATCTATAGGGTTTTCATTGTTTGATTTGCAGAAGTATACTGTCGGGACTTTTCTCCTAGTCTGTTTTAGTGTAAAATCTGCTGAAATCTGTTCAGCATTGTAGCAACATGCGAGCCTCCACTGATAGACTTGTGGGGCTGAACATGAGGTACATTGGCCAGGAACTCAATCTGGGTTTAAAGGGTAGGGAAGACTTAATTTTATAATCAAGGAAAAATAGGCAGTAAAAAATGAAACATTAATGAAACATTATATAAAGAGATATTTGATGGGAGAACGTTCCAGAAACTGTAAGAAAGGATATTAAAAAAGTGAACAGTTTGGAGAGAAAAGGTGCTTCTTCCTCAGTTGTCTGAGAGACACGAAGAGAGGGAGAATAAGATGTGCCAGCAAAGCTTACATGGAGAGAAAGAAGTTGAGGGAGTTCATATCAGATGGCTTCATTCTTTTCAGAAAAGAAAAGGCTAAGTGTGCAGAAAGGACAAAAGTCCAGCGCTGTCTAAGGGGAAGAGAAACATAATGCCACTAGAGCATGAAAAGGAGCACCAAAAATAAGGAAAAAGTGAAGAAAGGATGGTGGGGCAATATAAGTTTCAAAAATATATTTATGTTAGCTGCCAAAATTGTAATTGTACATAAGCTTTGGCCTGAAGTTTCACATTAATGGAATTTACCCCACAGATATACTTGCATAAGTCTGCAGTTGTATGTATAGGATGTTCATTACAGCATTGATTATGGTAGCAGAAAAAAAAATTAAAAACACCTATATGTAAATTACTTGTTCCAAATTGACCTTGGGTGGTGCAAACGGTTAAGTACTTGGCTACTAACTGGTCAGCTACTAACTGTAAGGTTGGTGGTTCAAGTCCACCCAGGGGTGCCTTGGAAGAAAGAAAGGTCTGGCAATCTGCTTCAAAAAAATTCAGCCACTGAAAACCCTATGGAGCACAGTTCTACTCTGACATACAGAGGTTCACCATGAGTCAAAACAGACTTGACAGCAACTGTCTGGTTTTAATAAATTAGACCACATCTTTACATCAAAATAGTAGGTAGGCCTCCAATAACAATGTACAGAATTGGAAAAACGTCCAAGATATTTTCTTAAGCAAACAGAGCAAGTTATAGAATAAAATATATGAGTCCATGTGTGTGAAAAGAGTGTGTGTGTGTGTGTGTGTATGTGTGTGCATAAAATATCTGGCTGTGGCAAATCAAAGTAGATGCCTCGACCAAATTCCCTGAGGGACCGAATTACTGGGCTGTGGGCTTTGGGGACCATGGTCTCAGGGAACATCTAGCTCAACTGGCATAACATAGTTTATAAAGAAAATATTCTATGTTCTACTTTGGTGAGTAGCGTCTGGGGTCTTAAAAGCTTGTGAGCAGCCATCTAAAATACTCCACTGGTCTCACCCTGTCTGGAGCAAAGGAGAATGAAGACAATCAAAGACACAAGGGAAAGATTAATCCAAAGGATCAATGGACCACAACTACCACAACCTCCACCAGACTGAGTCCAGCACAACTAGATGATGCCCAGCTACCACCACTGACTGCTCTGCCAGGGATCACAATAGAGGGTCACAGACAGAGCTGGAGAAAAATCTAGAAAAAAATTCTAACTCACACACACACAAAAAAACAGACTTACTGGTCTGACAGAGACTGGAGAAACCCCGAGAGTATGGCTCCCGGACATACTTTCAGCTCAGTAATGAAGTCACTCCTGAGGTTTACCCTTCAGCCAAAGATCAAGCCAAAAAAAAAAAAACAAAAGAAAACCCATTGCTGTTGAATCGATTCCAACTCATAGCAACCCTATACGACAGAGTAGAACTGCCCCATAGGGTTTCCAAGGAGCGCCTGGTAGATTCAAACTGCCAACCTTTTGGTTAGCAGCCGTAGCTCTTAACCACTACACCACCAGGGTTTCCAGCCAAAGATTAGACAGGCCTACCTATAAAACAAAACACGACTAAATGGTCACACCAGGCAAGGGGCAACGATGAGAAGGCAGGAGGGGACAGGAAAGCTGCTATTAGGGAACTCAAGGTCGAGAAGGGGAGAGTGTTGACATGTCATGCAGTTGGCAACCAATGTCACAAAATAATATATGCACTAATTGTTTAATGAGAAGCTAGTTTGTTCTGTAAACCTTCTTCTAACATACAATAAAAAAAAAAGGTAGATGCATCTAGGCTGTATGTTTGGAAGAACCATGGCTGATAAGAAAGGGAGAACTTTAACTTTTTACTTAATAGCCTTCTGTTTGGATATTTTACAGTGAGCATGTTACATGTACAATTTGTAAAGTTACCCCTTCCTGAGCCTACATCTGAAATTCTCTTCCTCCTCCCTGAAACACCACCAGCAATCAGTCCAGTGCTATCCTGTTACAATTCAGTCCCACTTAGATCTGAGGAATGGATATCTGTCTAAGCCTGTGAAAGAAAGATTCAGCTTAGATTTGCTGATAGTTTACTTCATGACTTTGGAAAAAATAATCCACCTCTCCTGGATCTCTGATCTTCAGTAGGAGATGGTGGTGCAAACAGTTAAGTCCTTGACTGCTAATCCAAAGGTTGGCAGCTGGAGTCCACCCAAAGGCACCTCGGAAGACAGGCTTGGCAATCTACTTCCCAAAACATCAGCCACTGAAAACCTTATGGAGCACAGTTCTACTCTGACATGGGGTCTGCATGAATTGGAATGAACTCGATGGCAACTGGTTTCGTTTGGCTTTTCTGACCTTCAGTAAAGTTATCACTAAATTCTCAACCAACACTAATTTTGATTCCAAGTCTATAGCAAACAAACTAGAATAAGCTATCCCAGGTCAATAACAAAACATTAACTATGAGGGAAAAACAAGATCTTGTTTTCAAATAAATAACAAAAAATTGTTATAAGTGAAGCCTGATCATGTGTAACTAAAAACGAGTAAAATACAGATATGAAACTTATTTTAATAGAAATAAATTTTGCCTGAATTTCCTTCTTATTATCATTGCTGCTTTGTATTCATAATTTCTCTCTCATGTTTGTTTATTTTACTTCTTTTCAAACAGGAGTTAATAGTCTGATACTTTTCAGAAAATTCAGACAGAATTCATTCCTACAATTAGCAGTGCAGATGCTTTTTATAACCACTAGGGATCAGACTACTACATTAATACAAGCCATTTCCAACTTGAAAGTGGTATTAATTAGTTGAGGCCTCGCTAATTTATTTTCCTGCATAAGAATAGAAGACTGGCCATTTAAATTAAACATTACATAAAGAAGATAATGAGAAAGAATGCATTTGACAAGAGATACTCAGAAAGTTGAAACTATTCATATATAATAAATATAATACAATGAAAAAGTTTCATCCTTAATAAAAATTTCAATTATTCACTTGCTGCTTCTGGCTGGCAAGATATTACTCCAGTCAAAGTGGGTTCAGATTGGAGGATTAATCACTCATCTGGGCAACAACTAAGAGAGCAGAAATAACTAAAATTATGAAACTGTCAGTAAAAAAGAAGAAATCCTCAGTTTTAAAGAATGGCCTGCATGCCTAGCAGAGGATTGAGATGGATGGTATAGACACTTTTCCAATGGATTTCAACCGTGGTAATAATAAATCTGAATCATCTTATAACAATTAGAGCGTCTGGGATGTGGGCAGTGGACAGCCCTGGGATGGGACTCTGTTCTTGTCCTAGCTTTGCCACTAACTGGTAGAGTGACCTTGAACAAGTTTCTTTTCTTCTCTTGGTGTCAGTGAATACATCTTCCAAAGGAAGAAGCAAGATTATATATGATTTATAAAGCATTTTCAAGCCCTAAAAAATAAACACAATAATTTAATAATATTGTTATATGGAAGGTAAGAAAGCGAGGGAAAAATTCCCTGAAGTTATAAAAAAAAGTCTGTCAAAATACATTATTATAAACTTTCTCACAAAAAAACAATAGAACAAACTGAGATCATAGACCATATCCACTGTCAGAAAGAAAGTAATAAACCAAAAGTCAAACCTCAATGTATTTCCATGTCTAAATAGATGTTAGTTTTTACAGCAGTTTTAGATTTACAGGAATATTGAGAAGACAGGAAAAGAGTTCCATTATTATTATTGTTGTACATTAGTATGGTATATTTGTTATAATTAATGAACCAATGTTGACAGATTATTATTAACTAAAGTCCATAGTTTATTCAGATTTCCTTATTTTTTTTTCCTAATATACTTTTTCTATTTTAGGATCTCACCTAGGATAATACATTACATTTAGTCATCATGTCTCCTTAGCCGCCTCCTGACTGTGACAGTTTCTCAGACTTCGCAGGGCTGAGGAAATGTTTGTCAGGATACTCCACTGTAAAGTTCCTCTTCTGCTCCTTCTTTCCATATTGTATCCTTTGGAAGGAAGTAACTATGAGAAGCCAACACTGTTGGGGATTTATGCTTCCCCTCCTTGAGGGGGAATATATACATAAATTATTTGTAAATCTTATTAACAGGAAATTTGTCTCTTCTTCCCTATTTATTTATTCAATCTTTTCTTTATATTAGTATGTTGTTGTTGCTAGTTGCCAGTGAGTTGACTCCAACTCATGCAACCTTATGTATAACAGAACAAAATGTTGCCCATCCTGCACCATCTTCACGATTACTGATACGATTGAGTCCATCGTTGCAGCTATTGTGACAATACATCTCATTGAGGGTTTTCCTCATTTTCATTGATCCTCACTTTAGCAAACATGATGCCCTTTTCTAGCAATTGTTCTTTCCTGATGACACGTCCAAAGTAGGCAAGTCAAAGTCTTGTCATCTTTGACTCACCTCTTTTGGTCATGTCATCAGGAACATTCTGGTTGTATTTCTTCTAAAACAGATTTGTTTGTTCTTTTGGTAGTCCACAGTATATTCAATATTCTCTACAAAAAATATTGAATACTGAATGAATAAGTAAATATGGAATATTCGTACAATGAAATATTACTTGGTCATCAGAAGCAATAAAATACTGATATGTGCTACCATATGAATGAATTTTGAAAACATTATGCTAAGTGAAAGAATCCAAATGTAAAAGTCTACACATTAAAAGATTCCATTTATATGAAATATCCAAAATAGGCAAATCCATAGAGTCAGAAAATATATTAGTGGTTGTCAGCGTCTGAAGGGAGGGGGAATGGAGAGTGACTGCTAACCAGTGCAGGGTTTCTTTTTCAGATGATGAAAATGTTTTAGGATTACATGGTGGTGATGATTACACAACTCTAAAAACCACTGAATTGTAAACTTTTAAAATGGTATGAGAATTACAGCTCAGTTAAAAAAAAAAAAAAAAGATGAATTACTCTGAAAGGAAGGTGGAAAAGAAAAGAATCTAAAGGCAAATGTAAACTGCACCCTTGTCTGGTTCAACTGACAGATACAGCCCAATTGTGGCAGCCTAATGCTGTGAACATTCAAATTATATAACCAATTCTTCCAGTCCAGTCTAGACTCCTCACACTACCTACTTATTAAAATTTGGCTTCCCATATAGTTTTCCTACTAGCAGAAAAAGTGCTGGCCCTTTTAATATGAGTGCCTGGTCGATCTTGACAGTTAGAGTTCTCTGGTAAATTCCTAAATTGGAGTTCTTGATTGTACACGTCAGTCTCTTTGGAGCCTAATGCTGATGTGCTGACATCTTCAAATCCTGTCTATTCTGGGTCACTGAAAATATCCAGTTTCCAACCTTATAAGACTGAGGTCCTCAAATCACCATGTTTGACTAGGCAGCCAGGGAGTTATACTCCCTCTGCACTGACTTCTTCAATTTCTAACACACACACACACACACACACACACACACACATCCCAATTGCTCTTCTGGCCAAAGTTAACCTTACTGTACAAATCAGATTAAAATTGACCATTTAATCACAGAGCATAAATGATAATGCTTCCTACTACCAAAGCTAAATTCACTGAGCAAGCTGCAAGATAAAAGGGCTAAACTATTTCAGAGGGCCTAAGCGCCTACCCATTCTATGATAATTCATTTGTATCTTGATTGGACAGCATCCTCAGTTCTCCAATTTGTTTGTAAAATTATTCTCATTTACTTCCAATTAACAAATAAATGTATCCACTTAATAATTATGAAATTTGTCCTGTATTCCGTTTGAAACTCTGAAGAATGAGGCCCTTGACTTTCTGTAGGATTTCTGATTATGCTCACCTTATTTGATTGAGTATGTTTTAGATCTTGGGAGGAAAGATATTTCAGTCATATGATCCTTTTTTCTCAGCATGAAACTGCACTGAGTAGCTTCAATAAAGCTTCTAATTGTTTTCTCAATGTTCAGCAATATATAAACATATAATAGTTAATACTTCAAACTGCTTTAAAATAATGATTCAGAATGATGGATGACATGTATTATAGATTAACTGAGGAAGAAGTCAAACAGTCTTCTTAAACGCACCTTTATAAGTGTGTTAAATTATAAAAGTGACAATCCATAAGGGATTGGTTGAACAAATTATGATGCATCCATAATACGTAGCTATGAAAGAAAGAAACAGAGACAAAGATGCAAAGAAAAGAACAAAGAAAGAAATAAGGAAACTCTCTCCAGAACTAATCTGGAAAGTTCTCTAAGATATATTTTTAAGGGATAAAAAAGAAAGGAAGATATAAAAGTGCATATAATATGCCATATTTTATATAAAAAAGAAGTTAGAATATATATTTGTAAGTACTTGTATAAAAATCTCCCGACTGACACACACAAAATTAAAAAGTGGTTATCTGTTGGGGGTGGGGTAGATGTGGGTGGATAGGATATAATGGCTATAAGAACATAAAGTGTGGTTCTTTAAATATAGTTTTGATTTTTATATTGAGCCATGTGAATGTATTACCTGTTCAAAATTTTTAAAAATTAATTTAAGAACTTCATAGATGGGATAAAAACATCAAAAAACATAAAAATAACCACAACTGAAAGTGAAAATCCTCAATTATTGCAATGGGGATTAGGAATGACATAGAAATATCTGTTTCTCATGTAACTTGATAATAAAAAGAGTGATAGTGTGTTTTGAAAGGGCTGCATCAAGTTACCTCAACCAAATTGGCAGTGTTAAAATGTCAGTATTCAAAAGTTCTGTTTGGTGGTTTTGTCACTTGGGCCCCAAGAGGAAGGAGAAAAAGTTGAGAATGCAAGTTAGAGGAAGGCTAGAATGGTAAGACCTTGCCACTCATGATCCTCTCTCTACAACCAAAAAACCCAAACCAAACCCATTACCGTCAAACTGATTCCAACTCATAGCTACCCTATATGACAGAGTAGAACTGCCCTAATGGGTTTCCAAAGAGTGGCTGGTGGGTTTGAACTGCCAACCTTTTGGTTAGCAGCTGAGCTCTTAACCAGCCCTAAATAAGGACATATATCATTCCCTCTCCTTTCTTTCTTTACACACACACACACACACTGCACACACACAAAGGCATGTTTCCTAAGAACAGTCTTAATGAATATCAATGCCTACAAATAATTAAAATATGGATTTCAGCCTTCTCAGCCAGAACACCTTGCTATATATGCATAAAAACAATACAGTTAAAAGAGTTTCTGTGAGGGGAAAGGCATGTTCTTTACTCCCTCACTAGCTCAATGGGAAGGACAGACCATCATAAACTCCTAGAGCAGAGATTCTAATGGCGGGGACAGAGGTGAGAGGGAGGGAGGCACCCCTTTCCAGGTGTCAGCAGAGTTCATGTAATTTTCAAATTACATGCCTCCTTATGCTGATACCCCCTTTTCTGGTTGAGAATTACTGTCTAAGTGAGCCCTAGTTACTGATATGTGTCATTTCCATCAGATACACTGAAGTTAAAAAGAAGAAGACGAAGCAGAAAAAGTTGAAAATGAAAGGTAGAGGAGGACTAGAATGATAAGACCCTGCCATTCATGAATTCCGCCATTCTCAGGAACTCACTGCCATGGAGTCAATTCTGAGTAGAACTGCCCCATAGAGTTTTCAAGGCTGTAAATCTTTAAAGAAGCAGACTGCCACATCTTTCTCCCGTGGAGTGGCTGGTGGGTTTGAACCACTAACTTTCCGGTTAGCAGTAGAGCGCTCAACCACTGGGCCATCAGGGCTCCCCCACCCCCATTCTCAGAAGACCTCCCAAAGTCTGTGGCATCTAATTAAGGGTCATTTTGCTGAAGCATAAATGATTCTTATGTTCTGGAAAACAACTGTCCAGCTCAAGTAACTTTGCTCACCTCAGCCTTGCTGTTCTTTACTTACCTGCAACACTATATTATGGAATGAACTAGAGGCAAGAAGATTGTGGAGTATCAGATATGGAGACTCTCAAAATTTTCAGAAAATATCATTGGTATATGTCAAAGCCTTGCTGGTCTTAGAGCCTGGGAGATTTTATTTATTTATTTTTAATTGATGGAAGAAAATTCTAAAACAGGCTTTAATAGCTGCACATTTTTGCCAAAGCTGGTTGTGTGTAAATTACCAAACAGAACTTTTTTCTCTTTTTCTATTTCATGTTTCTGTTACCACGGCCTCTTGCTGCCAGGTTCCATAATTTCAGATTTACACAATTATGACAGTGGTTCCATTATATTTTGGGTCAAAAAATAATTTTATCAGCTGTTACTAGGAGAAAACATTTCAAATTATAATCAATTTATAAAAAAGTTATGAAAACCTATCAAACAGGTACTTAAATATTTGTTGTTGCTGTACCTGGTGAGATAAAGGCAATTCAGTCAATGGAGCTGTTAAGTTAGTGATGAAAGAACAATAACAACAAAAAAAAAAAGAATGAGGAACAGACTAAGAACAAATGATTAAGATAAGTCACATATTTCCACGCTTTCTTTTCACAGTGAAGTTTAAAATGGTTATGGAAAACTCATAAAAACACACAAAATACTAATAGGAAGCTCCATGGTGATAGGGACCTTGTCTTCTTTGTCCTCCCCTGGATTCTCATTGTCTCGCACAGCACCTGGCATATAATAAATGAATGACTGGAAGGTTTACTAGGGATAGTATGCTGTGTATCTTCCTGTTTTTAACCAGAGCTGATAGATCAAATAGAATCAATCATTTTAGAGAATTTAGCCCAGCATTTCTTAAAGTGTTTTCCTCAGGAAATTAATAGGTATTCTTATTCTATCTTTCTGAAGGTTTACAATGCACATTATCATATTAATATCATGCAGTAAAAAAATCTTTTTGATTTTCTTTAACCCAATATTTCAAACTTATTTGACTTTAGGAAGTCTATGGTAGAAAGTAGATTAGAGCTATTTCAAAAATTCATGGGAAATTTAAATAAGAAAAGCAAAAGCAAAACATCAGTAAATGGACAGGAAATACATTTGCATTTCTCTGTGAGTCTTACATATGAGGGAAAAAAAAAAAGCCTTGGTGAAATTATGTCCTTGAATTGATTTTAGCACATTCTCTTAGCTTCTTTCCTTCTATCAAGATTCTACATAAAAGCTGAAAATGAATTCTTATTTTCACATTCTCACATGAGAGTAATATTTTTCTCTTTTATTATATGGCTATTGTATGAATATTTTAGATCATGAATATATGGACTCAAGAAGAATCTAAGAAGAAAGTGCCAGACCCTATCTGATCACCCGCCGCTACCATTTCTCTCTCTCTCCCGCCACCATATGGAGGGCACTGAGCCCACTCCTGCAACTCTAGAACTGGTTTTAGAACCATTTCTGATGTTCTTAAGGATGGATTGAAGGAGTTGTAATTCAACACTCTAGTACTTGGTTCTTATCATCAATGCAAGTCTGACTTTAAATTTTTCAATTTTAATTACTATGCTTGCCTAGTTCTTGAAGCAAAGTTACCATTTGTCCCCTAGTTCAGGGACTTGCCTAGTGTCTGTCTTGATCCCTGTGCTCAATACTTTCTTGTAATATCCCTCCTCAAATCCCCAGCTCTGTCACTAGAACCTGTAATACTTCTGCTAGTACTACCATTATGGACTTATAGAATGCCTTTGTGCACCATTGCGATATTTGTATAACACTGCTTATGATCAAGGGACTTATTTCCAGAAAATTAAGTAAAGCAATTGGCTCAAGCTCATAGAATCTACTGGTTTTACAATATGTTTCACAAATGAGAAGTAGCTGGCCTACCAGAATGATGGAATGGCCAAACAAAGACTGGATTTCAATACTACTTGAAAACAACACTTAGAAAGCAGAAAAGGAAGAGATTCTGTCCTAAAGAATACAATACATGCTTTGAATCAGTAAAGGACACATGGAATTGCCTCACCTATTTTCAGAATACATGCATTCAGAAGTCATGGGGCAGAAGTGAAAATAGCTTTTATCATTATTTCATCTAAAAACCTACTCACAGGAGGCAGGGCCAAGATGGCAAAGTAGTCAGACACTTCTGCTGGTCACCCTTACAACAAAGACCCGAAAAACAAGTGATTCCATTATATATGACAGTCTAGGAGCCCTGAACATCAAAGGCAAAGCTGAGGAATCAGACTGAGTGGCATGGGAGGGAGAGATGGTTTGGAAGCAGCTAGGAGTTGCCAGACCTAACCTGGAGAGAGCCTGAGCCCTTCAGACCTGATCAACTCATGGTGCGTGGTGACCGAGGCAAGCAGCAGTGCTCAGGAGGCATTTTCCACATCAGGAGAGACCCAGCGGCAAAGACTCTACTCAGCCATCCATAAGCAGTGAGAGGCAACACTCGATGGTGAAAGATAAGTACTTGGGTCTGGCCGACAGCACAGATCAAAAACACACTCCTTAGGGAAAAACCTCTCTCCCATTTAACTCCCCACTGCCTGCTCTGCACTGGGTCTGGGACTGGCTTCAGCAATTGCTAAGTCCCCTGGGCCAGAAGTAGGACCCATCACGTGCTCTGAGCCATTCTTCTGGGGCAAAAATAATCTGCTGGCTCCACAAAGCCAGGAATTCAGGGTAGGCACAGCTCCTTTGCCTAGGCACAGGCATAAGGGATCCACAGACTTTGAGTTCCTTTCCTCCTGCATAGACTTCTGTGGGCCCATTTCAACAGTATAGGCCCTCATTACCTTAGTACAAGAGGGTATATATCTGAAGTCTAACTTCAACTGTTAGCAGCTATGATGTGGCAGGTTCATGACATTTGACACTGTCCTGCGCATTAAGCAGGGTCTTCACCTACCCACATCAGGGGCCTGAGGACTGGTGGCTTCACCCACACCACCTAGCCACCTACAATAGGGGCCCATGAATAAGAAGTGCCCCCCAGTCCTTACCGCCAACAGCACTGGTGCTCAGAGTCTGGCTACAAAACCCACCCATCTATGCACTCCCGGGAACAGGGACATGCTTTCCTCCCGGAAATTCAGGGGTGACCGGTGGCCCCCTGCCTTGCTCAGAGTGTGTCCTCCTGCTGAAGCCAGATGCCTGTGCCTACACGAATCACCCATGACTGTCTAGAACTGTAAGTGAGAGCCTGCACCACACACTTGGTGGCCAACTACCTGGACACCTGAGCCAAATCCATACAGGAGGAGTGAGCAGACTCCAGGATCACATACTTAGTGGCAGGTCTGGGCACCTGGGGGCAGGACACTGGAGCATCAGGGGTGCTGGTGACTGGGCTACCTCACATGAGCAGTCTATTTGAGCATATCAAAACAAAACAAAACAAGAAACTAGGACACAGTAAGCAAACATAAAATAAATAAAAATGATAACTTATTGATGGCTTAGAGACAACAGTCAATATCAAAAAACATAAAGAGGTAGATCATGATGGCTTCAGCAAGCTCCCAAAATAAAGAATCTAGAAATTTTCCAGAGGAAGAAGATTTCTTGGAATTACAAGAGGCAGAATACAAAAGATTAATGAACAGAACTCTTTAAGAGATTAGGAAGGAAATTAATCAAAATGCAGAACATGCAACAGAGGAACTTAAGAAGATTAGAGAAGAGCATAATGACAAATGTAACAGGCTGCTAGAATCCACAGAGAGACATCAATCAGAAATCCAGAAGATTAACAATAAAATTTCAGAATTAAATAAATCAATAGAAAGTCATAGGAGCAGAATTGAGGCAATGGAAGTCAGAATTAGTGAGATTGAAGATAAAGCACTTGACACAAACTTACCTGAGGAAAAATCGGATAAAAGGATTACAAAAAATGAAGATACCCTAAGAATTACATGGGATTCTATCAAGAGGAATAACCTATGAGTGATTGGAGTACTACAACGGGGGAGATAACAGAAAATACAGAGAGAATTATTGAAGATTTGTTGGCAAAAAACTTCCCTGATATCATTAAATATGACAAGATATCTATCCAAGATGCTCATCAAACCCCACATAAGGTAGATCCCAAAAGAAAGTCACCAAGACATATTATGATCAAACTTTCCAAAATCAAACATAAGAGAGAATTTTAAGAACAGCTAGGAATAAATGAAAAATCATCTACAAAGGAGAGTCAATAAGAGTAAACTTGGACTAGCCAGCAACCATGCAGGCAAGAAGGCAACGGGGTGACATATATAAAGCCTTGAAGGAAAAAAATTGCCAGCCAAGAATTATATATCCAGCAAAACTGTCTCTCAAATATGATGGTGAAATTAGGGCATTTCCAGATAAACAGAAGTTTAGGGAATTTGCAAAAACCAAACCAAAATTACAAGAAATACTAAAGGGAGTCCTCTTGTTAGAAAATCAGTAACTTCAGATAACAGGAAGACTAGAAACAGGACACGGCAATGAGATATCAACCCAGATAGGGAAGTCACAAAAGGAAATCAAAGCTAAAATATTGGAAATAGGGAAACAGATGTCAATATGTAAAAGATGACAACATTTATCTTAGGCTGGGTTCTCTAGCGAAGCAAAACCAGTAAAGTGCATAAATATATATATAGAGAGAGAGATTATATCAAGGAAACAGCTCATGCAATTGTAGAGGTTAGAATGTCCCAAGTCCATGGATCAGGGTAGAGGCCTCTCCCAAGTCACATAGCTACAGAAGCTGGCAAGCCCAAGATTGGCAGGTCGGAGAGCAGGGCTCCCACTCAAAGGCTGTGCAGATCGACGAATCCCAAGTTCGAAAGATAAGCTGACAGCTCAAGTCCCAGGAACGGGAGATGAGATGACAGGAAGCAGCTGCACGATCTAGAGAGAGCAAAAAACCAGAACATCTGCTTATATACAGATGCGGGCCACACCCACAAGGAGACTCCCTTTCATCTGATTGGCTACTCACAGTATATTCAATCATGGGAGTGATTACATTAAAACACTGAGAATCATGGCCCAGCCAAGCTGACACACAATCTTAACCATCACAACATTAAAACAAAAAAGAGGGACTTAAAAAATGTAGACATAATTTTTTCATATGGAGAGGAAGTCAAGGTGACATAAAGAAATGAAAGACTGGTATAAACTTAGAAAAATAGCAGTAAATATTAAGGTAACCAAAAGGAAACCAACAATCCTACAAGTCAAAATAAAAAAACAAGAAAAATATAAAGACTCAGCAAATACAAAATCAACAACAATTAAAAAGATGAAAAGAAAATACATAAAGAAAAATGACTCAGCACAGAAAATTAAGTGGAACAAAGAAACTGTGAATAACATACAAAAAAAAAAACACATCAAAACGACAGCACTAAACTCCTACCTATCTATAATTATGCTGAATGTAAACGGACTAAACGTACCAATAAAGAGACAGTGACAGATTGGATAAAAAAAACACGATCTGTCTATATGCTGCCTACAAGAGACACATCTTAGACTTAAAGACACAAAAAAACAAAAACTCAAAGGATGGAAAAAATATATCAAGCACACAACACTCAAAAAAGAGCAGGAGTGGCAATAATAATCTCTAATAAAATAGACTTCAAAGTAAAATCCACCACAAAGGATAAGGAAGGACACTACATGATGATTAAAGGGTCAATACACCAGGAGGACATAACTATAATAAATATTTATGCACCCAGTGACAGGGCTCCAAAATACATAAAGCAAACTCTTAACGGCACTAAAAAGAGAGATAGACAGCTCCACAATAGTAGTAGGAGACTTCAACGCACCACTTTCAGTGAAGGACAGAACATCCAGAAAGAAGCTCAACAAAGACACGGAAGAGCTAAATGCTACAAACAACCAACTTGATCTCACAGACACATACCGAACATTCCACCCAACAGCAGCCAAATATACTTTCTTTTCCAATGTACATGGAACATTGTGCAGAATAGACCACATATTAGGCCATAAAGCAAGCGTTAACAAAATCCAAAGCATAAAAATATTACAAAGCACCTTCTCTGATCATAAAGCCATACAAGTGGAAATCAACAACACAAAAAGCAAGGAAAAGAAATTGAACACATGTAAACTGAACACCACCTTGCTAAAAAATTACTGGGTTATAGAAGAAATTAAGGAGGGAATAAAGAAATTCATAGACTCAAACATGAATGAAAACAAATCCTACCAGAACCTTTGGGACACAGGAGAAGCAGTGCTTAGAGGTCAGTTTATAGCAATAAATGCGCACATCCAAAAAGAAGATAGAGCCAAAATCAAAACATTAACCCTACAACTGGAACAGGTAGAAAGAGAGCAGCAAAAGAAGCCCTTGGGTGCCAGAAGAAAGGAAATAATAAGAATTAGAGCAGAATTAAATGAAATAGAGAATAGAAAAACAACTGAAAGAGTTAACAAGACCAAAAGCTGATAAACCATTGGCCCAACTGACAAAAGAAACGCAAGAGAAGAAGCAGATAACCCATATAAGAAATGAGATGGGTGATATCACAACAGACCCAACTAAAATTAAAAGAATCATAACAGAATACTATGAAAAATTGTACTCAAATTTGAAAACCTAGAGGAAATGAACGAATTTCTAGAAACTCACTACCTTCCTAAACTAACACAAGAAGAGGTAGAACAACTAAAAAAATCCATAACAAAAGAAGAGACTGAAAAAGGTAATTTAAAAACTCCCAACAAAAGAAAAAGTCCTGGCCCGGATGGCTTCACTGGAGAATTCTACCAAACTTTCAGAGAAGAGTTAACACTACCACTACTAAAGGTATTTCAGAGCATAGAAAAGGAGCAAATACTTCCAAACTCATTCTATGAAGCCAGCATAACCCTGATACCAAAACCAGGAAAGATACCACAAAAAAAAGAAAAGAAAATTATAGACCAATATCCCTCATAAACATTAACCCAAAAATCCTCAACAAAATTCTATCCAATAAAATTCTGTAATATATTAAAAAAAAAAAAAAAATTCACAACGATCAAGTGGGATTTACACCAGGTATGCAGGGATGGTTCAGCATTAGAAAAACAATCAATGTAATCTATCACATTAATAAAACAAAAGACAAGAACCACATGATTTTATCAATCGATTCAGAAAAGGCATTTGACAAAATCCAACACCCATTCATGATAAAAACTCTCAATAAAATAGGAATAAAAGGGAAATTCCTCAACATAATAAAGGGCATTTAAACAAAGCCAACAGCCAACATCACCCTAAATGGAGAGAGTTTGAAAGCATTCCCCTTGAGAATGGGAACCAGACAAGGATGTCCTTTATCACTTCTCTTATTCAACATTATGCTGGAGGTCCTAGCCAGAGCAATTAGGCTAGAAAAAGAAATAAAGGGCATTCAAATTGGTATAGAAGAAGTAAAAGTATCTCTGTTTCCAGATGATACCTTATACACAGAAAAGCCCAAAGAATCCACAAGAAAACTACTGGAACTAATAGAAGATTTTAGCAAAGTTTCAGGATACAAGATAAACATACAAAAATCAGTTGGATTCATTTACGCCAACAAAGAGAACCTGGAAGAGGAAATCACCAAATCAATAACATTTACAATAGCCCCCAAGAAGATAAAATACCTAGGAATAAATCTAACCAGAGATGTAAAAGATGTATACAATGAAAACTATAAGACGCTACTGCAAGAAACCAAAAGAGACCTGCATAAGTGGAAAAATGTACCTTGCTCATGGATAGGAAGACTCAACATTGTGAAAATATCAGTTCTACCCAAAGCCAGATACAATGCAAGCCCAATCCAAATTCCACAGGCATCTTTTAATGAGATGGACAAACAAATCACTAATCACTAAAGGGAAGAGGCCCCGGATAAGTAAAGCATTACTCAAGAAGAACAAAGTGGGAGGCCTCACTACCTGATTTTAGAACCAATTATACTGCCACGGTAGTCAAAACAGTCTGGTACTGGTACAACAACAGACACATAGACCAACTGAACAGAACTGAGAACCTGGACATAAATTCATCCACCTATGAGTAGCTGATATTTGACAAAGGCTGAATGTCCATTAATTGGGGAAAAGATCGTCTCTTTAACAAATGGTGCTGGTATAACTGGATATCCATCTGTAAAAAACTGAAGCAAGACCCATACATCACACCATGCACAAAAACTAACTCAAAATGGATCAAAGACCTATATATAAAATCTGAAATGATAAAGATCATGGAAGAAAAAATAAGGACAATACTAGGAGCCCTAATACATTGCATAAACAGAATACGAACCACAAGTAACAACGCACAAACACCAGAAGAGAAACTAGATAACTGGGAGTTCCTAAAAATCAAACACTTATGCTCATCAAAAGACTTCACCAAAAGAGTCAAAAGACAACCTACAGTCTGGGAAAAAATTTTTGGCTATGACAAATCCAATCAGGGTCTAATCTCTAAAATCTACAAGATACTGCAAAACCCAACAACAAAAATACAAAAACCCAGTTAAAAAATGAGCAAAGGATATGAACAGGCACTTTGGCAAAGAAGACATTCAGGTGCCTAAAGGACACATGAAAAAGTACTCACGAATATTAGCCACTAGAGAAATGCAAATCAAAACTACAAGGACATATCATCTCACCCCAACAAGGCTAGCATTAATCCAAAAAAACACAAAATAATAAATGTTGGAGAGGTTGTGGAGAGAGTGGAACACTTATATACTGCTGGTGGGAATGTCAAATGGTACAACCACTTTTGAAATCGATTTGGCACTTCCTTAAAAAACTAGAAATAGAAGTACATACGATCCAGCAGTCTTCCTCCTTGGAAGACTGGGAAATAAGAGCCATCCCACGAATAGATATATGCACATGCATGTTCATTGCAGCACTGTTCATGAGAGTAAAATGATGGAAACAACCTAGGTGCCCATCAATGGATGAATGGATAAACAAATTATAGTATATTCACACAATGGAATACTACACAACGATAAAGATCAACGATGAATCTGTAAAACATCTTATAACATGGAGGAATCTGGAAGGCATTATGCTGAGTGAATTTAGTCAGTCACATGATTTTATCTATCTATAAATATTGATAAGAGAGAAATATTGTTAAGACCACTAGTATAAGAACTCAAGAAAAGGTTTAAACAGAGAAGAAAACATTCTTTGATTTTTACAAGGGTGGGGACGGAGGGTGCGGGTTATTCACTAACTAGATAGTAGACAAGAATTAGGTTAGATGAAAGGAAGGACAGCACACACTTCAGGGAAGTCAGCAAAACTGGACTAAACCAAAGTTAAGAAGTTTCCTCAATATTACCAAACACTTCGAGGGAGGGATACAGTAGCAGGGGTAGAGGTCTGGGGACCATGCTTTCAGGGGACATCTAGGTCAATTGGCATAACAAAGCTTATTAAGAAAATGTTCTGCATCCTACTTTGCTGAGTGGTGTCCAGGGTCTTAAAAGCTTGCAAGCGGCCATCTAAGATGCATCAATTGGTTCCAACTGACCTGGAGTAAAGAAGAACAAAGAACACCAAAGTCACAAGGAAAGTATTAGCCCAAGAGACAGAAAAGGCCACATAAACCAGAGACTTCATCAGCCTGAGACCAGAAGAAGTAGCTGGTTCCTGGCTACCACCAATGACCACCCTGACAGGGAATACAACAGAGAGTCCTTGATGGAGCATGAGAAAAGTGAGGTGCAGAGCTCAAATTCTAGTTAAAAGACCAGACTTAATGGTCTGACTGAGACTGAAGAAACCCCAGAAGGCATGGACCCCAGACTCTCTGTCAACCCAGAACTAAAACCATTCCTGAGGCCAACTCTTCAGACAAAGATTAGACTGGACTATGGGACATAAAATGATACTCTTGAAGAGTGTACTTCTTAGCTCAAGTTGATACATGAGACTAAATGGGCAGCTTCTGTCCAGAGGTGAGATGAGAAGGCAGAGAGGGTCAGGAGCTGGTTGAATGGATACGGGAAATTGGGGCGGAATGGAAGAATGTGCTGTCACAGTACAGGGCGAGAAATTAGGGTTACATAACAATGTATGTATAAATTTTTCCATGAGAGACTAAGTTGAATTGTAAACTTTCACTTAAAGTCCCACAATAAAAATAAAAAAAAAATAAAAAAAAAAAACTGGAAAGTAAAAGAAGAAAGTTAGAAATATCTGCTATGGAAACCTCTGCTTCCAGGAAGATAGAGCAGACATACTTTTTCTCTTCCTCCCAGTAAGTACAACTAAAACCACTGGACATAATATATAAAACAAATATAAGAGTCTGAAAGGTAGAGGAGAAGACAGATCAGCTAGGGACCTCAGGACCTGAGGAACCACATGGTGGTTAGTTCCCTAGGTTTTCTTTTTGCTTCATATATCCTAGAGTTGGAGCTGGGGGGAAAAAAAACCAGGAACGTAGTAACATGGATCAAACAACAAAAAAACTAAGAAAAGCCTGCTCTCTGTAGCCATTGGACCAGGCATGGGGAAGCCTAGTAAAACAGAAAAATTATAGACAGTAATTCCTCTACTCCAACCAAATATCACAGAAAACACTGTGCACCCTAACCTACACCAGCAAAGACCAAGTGAGAAGCCTAGACTTTCATCCTGACCCTGCTGTAATGAGGCACCCAAACCCCACAGGGTGGTGTCAGAGAAGGCCATGTAAGGAGCTGGAACCTTCAACCCCACAAGGCAGTAATGAGCTTCTCCACAACCCATGGTATTAGGGGAGGCCATGTGGGGACTCCACCTCCACCCTGTAGTAACAAGGTACCTCCCTCTCCACGCCACGGTAGTGTCAGTAGAGGCCTGATGGAGAATCAGGGCTTTCACCACTGCCCAGTGGTAACAAGACCATTGCCACCCCCAACTGGTGTAAATGGAGGCCACGTGGCTTCGAAGAGTAAGAGGTGTTCCTACTTCTCCAAGCCAGGAATGTTTCAGTGGAGACCTAGTTGGGAGCCAAAACTCTGACCCACTCCCAGCAGTAACAAGGAACTCCCTCTCACATGTCAATAGAAGCCAAATGGAATACTTGGACTTCCAGCAGTAATGAGGAGGTACACACCTATTCCCCTAATAGTGTAATGTCAGAAAAGCCAGCTAAAACATAATGTTTAAATATAATCCACAGTCTCATAACATAATACCCAAAATTTCCAAATTTCATTAAAAAATCCACATGCCAAGAACCAGAAAATTCTCAACTTAAATGAAAAAAGACAATGGATACCAACACTGAGAAAACAGAGATGTCAGACAGAAACAAATCTGACAAAGAATTGTTTCTGTTATACCTTAGTGTTCTCTTTTTTGCCTCTTCAGTTACTTAGTTAACAACTATACACCTAGTTAACAATTATTTATATTAAATTCTCTCTGTTAAAAAAAATTGTGTGATTTCTGTCACCTGAGTGGACCCTGACTGGTACAATTTTCTTTCTAAAAAGTCTTCAAGACTTTGTGTAAAGTGCACTGACCCTCAAGGTTTTTTAGATGTCTTGGTAACTATTAAATCTAATCTTAGGTAATTAAGACAACCTGCTGCAGAGCTGGAATTTCTGACATAAAAATTGCATACTTTGTCACAAACTTTAATTAGTATTTATTCTTCTTTTAATAAACTCTTTCCTCTGAGAATCCTTTAAAGGAAAAAAGAAATTATCACTATGTCATACTGAAGAAGGAATGAGGACCACTAGAGTCTTATGAAGTTAAACATACACCTAACCTTTGACCCAGCAATTCCATCCTTGGTATTCACCAAAGAGAAAAAAAAAATATGTTCAAAAATGTTCACAGCGATTTTACAATTTTAAGAGTCAAAATTTAGAAACAATCCAAATGCCTATCAACAGGAGAATAGATAAATAAATTCAAGTATAACCATACAATACATTCCAATAGGAAAGGAAAGCATGGTGTTTACCTTGCTTACCAGATCATCTGTAGTGAACAATTTCACATTTTTTCACCACATCAAAGATTCTGCTTCTACGTATGGCTGGCGTCAGTCCCTCTCCCAAACCCCATAGCACCTTCCTGCAGAATTAAAGCCTCTTTTTAAAGTTACAATCCCTGACAGGGGCAGATGACTCAATAAGCAAAGTAACCAGGGGCTTACTTGTGCTTACTTACTAATCTGTAGTGAACAATTTCACATGGGTTTCACCACATCTAATGGATCACAATTACCACAGCCTCAACCAGACTGAGTCCAGCACAACTAGATAGTGCCCAGCTACCACCACTGACTGTTCTGACAGGGATCACAATAGAGGGTCCCAGACAGAGCTGGAGACAAAGGCAGAACAAAATTCTAACAAAAAAAAAAAAAAAGATCAGACTTACTGGTGTGATGGAGACTGGAGAAACCCTGAGAGTATGGCCCCTGGGCACCCTTTTAACTCAGTACTGAAGTCACTCCTCTGGTTCACCCTTCAGTGAAAGATTAGATGGGCCCATAAAGCAAACAATAATAGACATAGCTCAACCCTGCAGACGAGACTATGGGCATACCAGCCCAGGGGTGAGGATGAAAAGGCAGGAGGGGACAGGAAAGCTGGGTGAATGGAAATGGGGAACCCAAGGTTGAGAAGGGGAGAGTGTTGACACATTGCAGGGTTGGCAACTAATGTCACAAAACAATATGTGTACTAATTGTTTAATGAGGAACTAATTTGCTCTGTAAACACTCATCTAAAGCACAAGAAAAAAAAAGAAAAAAAAAAGGAATGAACTACTGATACACAGAACAGTATTGGTGCTGTTGTTGAGATGTCAAAAACATGCTGAATGAAAGAAACAAGACTCAAGAGAGTATACATGATTTTGTTTATGTGAGGTTAAAGAATAGATAAAACTAATCTACGATGACAGAAATCAGAAGAATGGTTGCCTTGAGGTAGGGAGAAGAATATTGACTAGAAAACAGTAGGAGGGAGTTTGGGGGTAATAGAAATAAATCATGATTGGGTTGGGGGTTACAAAGATTTATGCATTTGTGAAAGCTCTTTTAATTGTACTCTTGATGGCTGCTAACCGAAAGGTCGGCATTTCAAACACACTAGCTGCTACGTGGGAGAAACATGTGGCAGTCTGCTTCTAAAAAGATTACAGCCTTGAAAACCCTATGGGGCAGTTCTACTCTGGAGTTGCTATAAGTCGGAATTGACTTGATGGCAATGGATTTGGTTTGGTTGTTATCTTGATGTGTACATTCCATTTTATATATATTTCACTTAAAATTTTTAGAAATAAGTAAAAGAATAATATTAAGGCACAGTTGAATTTCTAATTTTCAGACCTGAAATCCATATATACTTTTGAAATTTTAGGCTATAAACCTTTAGAAGGCAAACACCAAAACTGTTTCATTTATTTTACATCTATGTTAATATGATGTGACAGAAATGTTGACACAACATATGTTATGTTAGAAGTACGATTATTTTTCAAACATACAGAGAAGGCATAGCTTCCGAATGAAATCTGGGTAATTCACCTTTGACTTTTCCTTTCTTTTCTCCCTCTCTTTGAAAAGAATTTGAAAAGCCTTCAATTACAAGCAAATTTATCATGAAACTAATGAAACCTGAACTTCAAAATCCCTCATTGCATGGGATCCTTTGAAGCTCTGGAAGGTGCTCTACCAAAGTATTCATGTAGTCTTAACGTTTTTGCAAAATTTTTTGAAAGATAACAAATTAATCACAATGGCTTAAGATCGCTGTCTCTTTCCCTTCCTATCATACTTTCCTCCATATTCAGTGGTATGGGAGTGACTGCAGATGTTATGCGGATTCTGCTAAGGAAAAATTAAGTTGGGGAATACTTTTAATTTGGGTTTTATGGGATATACTCATGTTCTTTGTACTCACTTCTTTGTAGAGTTAAATTGCTAGCTATTCCATGTAAGAATGGCTTCCTGAAATACTTCAACTTTGAACCTTGCCAACTCACCCTTAACTCAAAGATTCAGTACCAGAGATCATACTGCAGTATGAGTGTGTCCTGAGGTGGCTAGCACCAGAAATACGTAGGTAGTAGATGAGAAAAGGGTTTGAAATACGCCAAGCCAGAAGCTTGTCTGTGAAAAATTCTTCCAATCACCACATGTGTAAATTTGACAATAGAAGATTCAATTCTCACCAACACCCAGGCAAAACAGAAGTTCTTTCCTGTCAAGAATATACTTTATAAGGCAGAGTATACAATTATAGATGTAGATTACAATTTTTTCCTTACTGGTGGAAATCATATGAAATTTTATTATAATTCTTGTTGGCCTAATAAGTGTTAGTCTTAGAAGTCTGCAAAATGCAACCTACAAAAGTATTATAAAAATAGACCATATTAGTGTACAAAGTTGAATGTCTTATACATTCCAACTACCAATAAAAGGTTGGAATTTTTAAATTAATCAGGCAGAGGGAAAGTCTTCATTCTCTATCTGTTCTCTCAACATAAAATAATGTTACAAAATTATTGTCATATAATACCAAAAATGTGCAGCCAAGAAAATGTAAAAAAAAAAAAAATTGTATTTAGTTACGACAGACTATTAATAAAATTATATAGTGTGATGTTTGTGGTATTTGTCAAAATTTTAAAATTTGGAATTTGTCATTTCTTTTCTCATTATATATAAAAATATAATTTAAACTTTAACTTTGTATTTTAAAGAGGACCATCAAATTTTATCAGCTTCAGGCCTCACAACACTTGAATCAACCCTAGATGTCTTTAAAAAAGTCACAATCTAAAAGGTCAATAAATAAATAAAACTAAAAAATAAAGGAAATAAAGATGAAGAGGAAGGAACAATAAATAAGCTAAAGTCATAAGAAAGGGGAGATCAGCAATGGAGGAATCCAGGATTGAGGGAATTCGGGAATTTCATATCCCTTATGCCAGCAATGCTGTTTCTCTTTTTTTTACCCTTTTTCTTTTGTTTTTTGTTACTCATGTGTTTTTTCCTTTATGATATCAAACACCAGCTATAAAAAAAAGAAAAGAAAAGCCTTGAAATCTAAAAGCAGTAATATTCTAAGAGATTTTTGTTTCTCATCAGATTTTGGTTTGAAATAAGCATCATGTATATAAAATAATTCATTGAAGGAAAGTTTTCTGCCTTTGGGAAAATACTAAACCTAAATATTTTTCATCTATCTAAAAATTATTTTAATGGCATCAGAAATATGAATAATTTAATCTGCTCATAAAATATATTCTACCAAAGAAAAGCCGAATCCCACAGAAAGCCTGCGTATGTCAGTTTGTTGTACTGTGGTGGCTTGCGTGTTGCTGTGATGCTGGAAGCTATGCCACCAGTATTTCAAATAACAGCAGGGTAACCCATGGTGGACAAGTTTTAGCAGAGCTTCCAGACTAAGAAAGACTGGGAGGAAGGACCTGGCGGTCTACTTCTGAAAAATTTGGCCTGTGAAAACCTTATGAATAGCAGCAGAACATTGTCTTGTATAGTGCCAAAAGATCAGCTTCTTAGGTTGGAAAACACTCAGAATACAACTGGGGAAGAGCTGCCTCCTCAAAGTAGAGTCAACCACAATGAATTGGATGGAGTCAAGCTTCCAGGACCTTCACTGGCTGAGGTGGCAAGACTCAAAATGAGAAGAAACAGCTGCAAACATCCATTAATGAGCAGAACGTGGAATGTACAAAGTATGAATTTAGGAAAATTGTAAGTCATCAAAAAAGAAATGCACCAAATAAAAATCGATATCCTAGGCATTAGTCAGCTGAAATGGACTGGTACTGGCCATTTTGAATCAGACAATCATACAGTCAACTGTGCCAGGAATGAAAAAATTGAATAGGGATGGAATCATAATCATCATCAAAAAGAACATTTCAAGATCTATTCTGAAGTACAATGCTGTCAGTGATAGGATAATATCCATACGCCTACAAAGAAGACCAATTAATACAACTGTTATTTAAATTTATGCACCAAACACTTAGGCCAAAGATGAGGAAATTGAAGACTTTTACCAATTTCTGCAGTCTGAAATTAATCAAATTTGCAATCAAGATGCATTGATAATTATTGGCAATTGGAATGCCAAAGTTGGGAACAAAGAAGAAGGATCAGTAGTTGGAAAATTTGGTCATAGAAATGACGCCGGATATCACATGATAGAGTTTTGCAAGATCAACAACTTCTTCATTGCAAGTATCTTTTTTCAGCAACATAAACAGCAACTATACATGTGGACCTCACCAGATGGAATACACAAGAACCAAATTGACTACATCTGTGGAAAGAGACAAAGGAGAAGTTCAGTATCATCAGTCAGAACAAGGCCAGGGGCTAACTGTGGGACAGACCATCAATTGCTCATATGCAAGTTCATGTGGAAGCTAAAGAAAATTAGAGCAAGTCCAGGAGAGTCAAAATACGACCTGAATTTACAGATCATCTCAAGAATAAATGTGACACCTTCAACACTAATAAACGAAGACCAGATAAGTTGTGGAACGACATCTAGTGGGAAGAACATACTTGGCATTTCTAAAGCTGAAAGAACCCATGAAAAAATTCAAGCCTTGAGTTGCAATATTGAAGGATTCTATGGGGAAAAAACTGAATAATACACAAAGCATCAGAAGAAGATGGAAGGAATACACAGAGTCACTGTACCAAAAAGAATTGGTCGACGTTCAACCATTTCAGGAGGTAGAATATAATCAAGAACCGATAGTACTGAGGGAAGAAATCCAAGCTGCACTGAAGGTACTGGCAAAAAGCAAGGCTCCCGGAATTGACAGAATACCAACTGAGATGTTTCAACAAATGGATATAGCACTGGATGTGCTCACTTGTCTATCTCAAGAAATTTGGAAGACAGCTTCCTGACCAACTAACTGGAAGAGATCCATATTTGTACCCATTCCAAAGCAAGGTGATCCAATGGAATATGGAAATTATTGAACAATATCATTAATATCACACATAAATAAGATTTTGCTGCAGATCATTCAACAATGGCTGCAGCAGTACATCCACAGGGAACTGTCAGAAGTTCAAGCCAGATTCAGAAAAGGACGTGGAACAAGGGATATCATTGCTGAAAGCAGAGAATACCAGAAAGGTGTTTATCTGTGTTTTATTGACTATGCAAAGGCATTTTAGTGTGTAGATCATAACAAACTATGGATAACATTGTGAAGAATGGGAATTCCAGAACACTTAACTGTGCTCATAAGGAACCTATACTGAGAACAAGAGGCAGTCATTCAAACAGAAAAAAGGGATACTGCATGGTTTAAAGTCAGGAAAGGTGTGCATCAGGGTTGTATCCTTTCACCATACTCATTTAATCTGTACGATGAGCAAATAACCCGAGAAGCTGGACTATATGAAGAAAAACCTGGCATCAGTATTGAAGGAAAACTCATTAACTACCTGCAAACCTTGCTTGCTGAAAGTGAAGAGGACTTGAAGTGCTTACTGATGAAGATCAAAGACTACAGCCTTCAGTATGGATTGCACCTCAGCATAAAGAAAAAAAAAAAAATCCTCACAACTGGACCAATAAGCAACACCATGATAAACAGAGAAAAGATTGAAGTCATCAAGGATTTCATTTTACTTGGATCCAAAATCAACGACCATGGAAGCATCAATCAAGAAATCAAATGACATATTTTACTGGATAAAATCTGCTGCAAAAGACCTCTTTAAAGTGTTGAAAAGCAAAAATATTACTTTGAGGACTAAGGTGTGTGCCTGACCCAAACCATGGTATTTTCAGTTGCCTCCTATGCATGTGAAAGCTGGACAGTGAATAAGGAAGACCAAAGAAGAATTGATTCTTTTGAATTATGGTGTTGGCAAAGAATATTTAATATACCATGGACTGCCAGAATGAACAAGTCTGTCTTTGAAGAAGTATAGCCAGAGTGCTTCTTGGAAACAAGGATGGTGAAACTTCATTTCACTACTCTGCACATGTTATCAGGAGGGACCAGTCCCTGGAGAAGGACGTCATGCTTGGTAAGGTGGAGGGTCAATGAAAAAGAGGAAGACCCTGGATGAGATGGACTGACATGCTGGCTGCAACAATGGACTCAAACATAACAACGATTATGAAGATGGTGCAAGACTGGGCAGAGTTTCGTTCTGCTGTACATAGGGTCGTTATGAACCAGAACTGACTCAACAGCACCTAATGACAACATGACCACTTTATGTTTAAAAATCTATGAATGTGGGTAAACAAAAAAATTGATTAAAATATTATCAAATGAATAGAGATCTAGAAGGATCCATCTATTAAAATGGTTAACTAGAAAGGAATATTTAAAGGAGAAAGTATACATCAGGATTTGTGCCTTTAATTTTATGCTATTTGAATTTTATAATCAGCACATAACTCTAATTTGTAGAAAAATATACAAGGTAGATACTCAACAAAGAGTTGTTGAATAAGTTAATGGATTAATTAATGAATTAACAAATTCTATAACTTCAAAACAATAAAAAAGCGTAAAAACCTGCAAATAAATAAAAATAAAACAAATAGAAACCACCTAAAACTTGCCACCCAGAGAACTGTTGCTTACATTTTGATATAGATATCTATATATATCTATATAGTTATTTTTCTCTTCAATATAGTATCTTAAAACAATACATAGTATTTTGTAAATTGCTTTTTTCCAATGAAAAATATACCAGGGAAAACCTGTACACCAATGTTCATTGCAGCATTTTGAACAATAGGCAAAAGGTGGAAACAACTGAAATGTCCGTCAACAAACGAATGGATAACAAAATGAGGTATATGCATACAGTGGAACAGTACTCAGCTATAAAGAGAAACGAAGTCCTGATGCATGCCACGATGTGGATAAACCTTGAAAACATGCTGCGCAAAATAGTCAATCACAAGAGGACAAATACTGCATGATCTCCTTACATGAAATAAGCAAACACATAGAAACCAAAGATTATTAGTGGTTACTAAGGATGGGAGGAAGGGGGAAAGGGGTTGTTGTTGCTGAGGAGGCACTGCGTTTATGTTAATGCTTGTGGAATAATTCAGAAAAGGATAATGATGATGGTTGTACAACATGAAGAACATAATCAATGTCACTGAATTATACATTTAGAAGTTGTTGAATTGGCCAAGGTTCTGTTGTGCATGTTTTCACCACATCTTTCCTGCTTGGTAAAGTAGAGGGTCAACGAAAAAGAGGAAGACCCTCAACGAGATGGATTGACACAGTGGCTGGAATAATGGGCTCAAGCATAGCAACAATTGTAAGGATGGTGCAGGACCAGGCAGTGTTTCATTCTGTTGTGCATAGGGTTGCTATGAGTCGGAATCAACTCGACGCCATCTAACAATAACAGGGCATCTTTCCACACCAATAAATATATATCTAAATCATTTTTAATGGCTTCATTGTCTTCTAGCATGCACATTTGTTTTAAATAATGGAATTACTCATCTTAATTTAAATACTAGTAATTTTCTTTCATTCACTCATTCCCTCATTTACTCATTCAACAAATAGTTATTGAAAGCCCACATATTTCAGGCAGGCACTTGGCTAGGTCCAGGGGCCACAGTAGTGTATACATATATATATATATATATATATATGTGTATACATATGTGTGTATATACGTGTGTGTGTGTGTGTATATATATATATATATATACATATATACATATATATATACATATATACATATATATATACATATATATATATATATATATATACATATATATATATATATATATATATATAATACTCTTACTCTTCCTCCAATTCATTCCACTTATATAGTTCCTTTAAAAAAATCTATATCTGAAGGAAGGGGGGTAAGAGAGCAAAACTAAAACAAAAAAAATGTCGTGTTTTTATTCTAAGTGCCAAGGGGAGTCACTGAAGAGGGTTTTATTTTTAGTTTTGCACTCCGCCCCGCATCCAGATATATATAGATTTTTTTAAGGTCACTGCATAAGCAGAATGGATTGGAGGAGTAAGAGTGAAAGTACATGAAGGAAGAATAAAGTGAGGGTGCCCAAAATGGAAATTGTAAGTGTTAAATACCCAACTCTCCATGAGTAACAGTTGCTGCAGAATGATTTGGCAAAGGAAGATGATGAGTAAAGAAAAAGGGAAGTGTCTTCTTGTAACGCTTGAATGCACACAATATTTTTCATATAATTTCAGGAACTTTGTAGACCCCATAGATGAAAAACCACAGTTTTAAGACATCACCATCCCTCCTCAAAAGTAGGAGAGATTAGAGATGCATTTAACAAGGTATCATGACTTCTCTAATGGGCTCTTACAGCTCTTCTTGCCTTCCTTTTCATCCTTTCTGAGGGTACAAAGATGTCAGGAATCATGGTAAAGTTAGCCTTAAAACATTAAAACTAATTTGCTTTCTCTGCGTACCTCTGCGTTCAGAAAAGGAGACTTCCCAGAAGGAGCATTCTGGAAACAGAAAGAAGCCAGTATAGTGCTGTATCCAAAAAAAAGAAGAAAAAAAAAAAAACCAAACCAGTTGCCATGGCGTCAATTCCGATTCATAGCGACCCTATAGGACAGGGCAGAACTGCAACATAGTGTTTCCAAGGAGTGCCTCGTGGATTCCAACTGCCGACTATTTGGTTAACAGCCATAGCTCTTAACCACCATGCCACCAGGGTTTCCATAGTGCTGTATGTTTACAGTGAATCATTTAGAATGAGCTGTCACAAACTGGCTGGTAGATGATGAAATACTTTCCCAGAGTTCTGTGGTTGACTTTCCTTGTCTGACCCTTACTGTAGCACGTGTGTATTTCCAAAAACAGTGCAGCAAACATGCCAACAATCCGTGCTCAATCTCCAGAGGACGGAACCTGATATTAAACTGGAAGTACTAATTCTGAGCAGAGAGATGTTTTTTGTTGTTTACTTTTGTATGGATTCTTCACTGGTCTTTTAAGCTAAAGATAAAAAATGTCATTTCTCTGGCACTGCTAATGTACTGGGCCATATGTGTTTATAGCATTCTATAAATACCAGAGAATATGACAAGTTCTTTGCCTTAAGGAATAAGGGAAATACCAAGACCTAAAAGATAAGGTCTCTGTAATATTCTGCTGGGAAGGCTAAAGGAAAAAGTCCAACAGCAACTGGGGTATCTCATCTTCACTGAGAAGTCCCTGAGCTGCGCAAATGGTTACCATACTTAGCTGCTAACTGAAAAGATGGAGGTTTGAGTTCACGCAGAGGTGCCTTGGAAGAAAGGCATGGCCATCTACTCCTGAAAAACCAGCCATTGAAAATCCTATGAAGCACAATTCTACTCTGACACACATTGGGTCACCATGAGTTCTAATGGACTCTATGGCAACTGGTCCATTTCACATGGGATCTCTCTGACCACTCTAAGCCATAGCTTCCTTTCCTTCTCTAACTCATTCAGCTTTCATATACTCCTCATGTTTTATGATATGCCTTGTCTTTACAAGTTCCTGGAGGGCAGGCACTATATCTTATCCTTATCTCTATTCCCCATAAAACTGGTGCTGTGCTTGCTCCCAGTGGGAATTTGGTAAATGTCTATTGATAAACCGTAAAAGCTCTAAAAGTTGGAGTAGGGAAAAAGGACCTTAAAAAAAAATCTAGAAAAACAAGATATTTTATAGCTTAGTATAGTTTACATGATTATTAGAGCAAATCCTCATATCTCCCCTAGATACCCCTAGGCAGAGAACCTAAACACGATGTGAAAGTTTTTCAGGGATCCCCTGGCCAATTTCTGCCTATAGGACTTGTCTAGCTGACAGAAGATGAAGACTCTAATATCAAGAAAAGTAAAGGCCCTTGTAAGTAACTGAACACCTCATCCCACCACCTCCAGGCATACGAGTCAACCCAAGTGTATCTTTAAGGAATACAGACACCCTGGAAGAACTCCAGGCCCAGCAGAGGACATGGTCCTGACCTCAGAAGCTGACACACAAGACCAAACCAGATCTATCTCAATTATGCCAAATCTAACTTCCCTCACCTGTCAGATCATAACCCAAATGGTCAACATTCCTCTCACAAAACCTGGTCCAGGTCAGGGCAGTTATAGCAAGAGTAGTATAATGTCCATATTGGGGGACAGTGATGGTTCAACGGTAGAATTCTTGCCTTCCATGTGGAAGACCAGGGTTCAATTTCTGGACAATGTACCCTAAGGGGAGCCAACACCTGTCTATCAGTGGAGGCTTTTGTATTGCTATGATGCTGAATAGGTTTCAGCACAGCTTCCAGACTAAGATGGACTAGGAAGAAAGGCATGGCAATCTACTTGTGAAAAAAATCAGCCAATAAGAACCCTATGGATCACAACAGTCAAATCTCATGCATGGACTCTCCAAGATATGGGGGCTGACTCATAGCAGCAAACAACCACAACAACATAATCTCCATAATAAAGGCCAACAAAATCTGCCAATGAACTTGGCCCTGTACTGACCACTTCTGGAGGGTGTTCTAGAAGCCACAACTTAAGATAGGACAATGACATATTAAACTGAGAAACAACACATTAAAGTCAGGAAACTAGAATCTGCATTTTGAGGAATTGTTAAGGGAAGTGAGGGTATTTAGCCAAGAAAAGAGAGGGCATGGTTGCCGCCTTCTAGAATTGAAGGAGGAAGGTGTATGCAGGAATATTTTGACCATTCCAAAACTAGCCAGCTGACAGAATTAGAAGCAGTGAGTGAAGCTTATAAAAGGCAGATGCATTAGTCTGGCTTCCTTAGAAAACAGACTTTAAGGGAAAAGTTTGGGTATTACTGCTTCATTTGGGGATTGCCTTAGTTATTTTGTGCTACTATAACAGAAATACCACAAGCGGATGGCTTTAATAAAGAGAAATTTATTCTCTCACAGTTTAGGAGACTAGTAAGTCCGAATTCAGGGTGTCAGCTCCAGGGGAAGGCTCTCTCTGTCTGTCATCTCTGGGGGAAGGTCTTTGTCATCAATCTTTCCCTGGTCTAGGAGTTTTTCAGTGCAGGGACCCCAGGTCCAAAGGACGCATGCCCCTGGCTTTTCTTGCTTGGTGGTATGAGGTCTCCCTGTCTCTCTGCTCACTTCTCTCCTTATATCTCAAAAGAGATTGGCTTAAAATACAACCTAATTGTGCTAGAAGTTCTAGCTAGAGCAATAAGGCAAGAAAAAGAAATAAAGGGCACCCATACTGGTAAGGAAGAAGTTAAACTGTCCCTGTTTGCGGATGATATGATACTATACATAGAAAACCCTAAAGACTCCACGAGAAAACTACTGGAACTAATAGAAAGATTCAGCAGAGTAGCAGGATACAAGATAAACATACAAAAATCAGTTGGATTCCTATACACCAATAAAGAGAACGATGAAAAGGAAATCAAGAAAACAATACCATTTATAACAGACCCTAAAAAAATGAAGTACTTAGGAATAAATCTAACCAGGGATGTAAAATATCTATACAAAGAAAACCACAAAACTCTACTGCAAGAAACCCAAAGGGATCTACATAAATGGAAAAACATACCATGCTCATGGATAGGTAGACTCAACATAGTGAAAATGACAATTCTACCCAAAGAAATTTACAAATACAGTGCAATCCCTATCCAAATACAACAACATTCTTTAAAGAGATGGCAAAACTAATCAATAACTTTATATGGAAAGGGAAGAAGCCCCGAATAAGTAAAGCACTATTGAAGAAGAAGAATAAAGTAGGACTCATACTACCTGACCTCAGAACCTACTATACAGCGACGGTAGTCAAAACAGCCTGGTACTGGTACAATGACAGATGCATTGACAAATGAAACAGAATTGACAACCCAGATGTAAATCCATCCACCTATGGTCACCTGATTTTCAACAAGGGCCCAAAGTCCATCAAATGGGGAAAAGACAGTCTTTTTAACAAATGGTGCTGGCAAAACTGGATGTCCATCTGCAAAAAAAAGAAACAGGACCCATACCCCATACCATATACAAAGACTAATTCAAAATGGATCAAAGAACTAAATATAAAGCCAAAAACTATAAAGTTCATAAGAAAAAAAAAAGGATCAACACTAGAGGCCCTAATACACAGCATTAACAGAATACAAACCATAAACAACAACACACAAACTCCAGAAGATAAGCTAGATAACTGGGATCTTTTGAAAACCAAACATCTATGCTCTTCAAAAGCCTTCACCAAAGGAGTAAAAAGAGAACATACAGACTGGTAAAAATTTTTTGGACATTACAATTTAGACGAAGATCTAATCTCTATAATCTACAAGAAAATCCAGTGCTTCTACAACAAAAGGCAAATAATTCTATTAAAAAATGGGTGAAGGAAATGAACAGACACTTCACCAAAGAAGATATTCAAGCAGCCAACAGACACATGAGGAAATGCTCGCGATCACTAGCCATTAGAGAAATGCAAATTAAAACCACAATGAGATACCATCTCACCCCGGCATTACTGGCACGAATCAAAAACACTGGAAATAACAAATGTTGGAATGGCTGCGGGAAGATCAGAACTCTTATGCACTGCTGGTGGGAATACATAATGATACAACCATTTTGGAAAATGATATGGCGCTTCCTTAGAAAGCTAGAAATAGAAATACCATACGATCCAGCAATCCCACTCCTAGGAATATATCCTTGATAAATAAGAGCTGTCACATGAATTGACATATGCACACCCATGTTCATTGCAGCATTGTTCATAATAGCAAAAGGATGGAAACAACCTAGATGCCCATCAACAGATGAATGGATAAGTAAACTATGGTACATACACACAATGGAGTATTATGCAACGATAAAGAACAATGATGAATCTGTGAAGCATCTCATAACATGGATGAAACTGGAGGACATTATGCTGAGTAAAATAACTTGATCACAAAAGGGCAAATACTGTATGAGACCTCTCCTGTAAAAACTGATGAAAAAGTTTAGACACAAAAAGTAACAATCTTTGTTGGTTACCAGGGATGGGAGGGGTGGGGCAGAAATACTAAATAGAAGATAGATAAGTGGTAACTTTGGTGAAGGGTAAGACTGTACACAGTTTTGGGGAAGCCAGCACAACTTGTACAAGGAAAGGTCATGGAAGCTCCCTAGACACATCCAAAGTCCCTGAGGGACTAAATTGCTGGGTGGAGGGCTGTGGGGACCATGGTCTCGGGGACCATCTAGCTCAATTGGCATAACGCAGTTTATAAAGACAATGTTCTACATTCTACCTTGGTGAGCAGCATCTGGGGTCTTAAAAGCTTGTGAGCAGCCATCTAAGATACTCCACTGGTCTCACCCCTTCGGAAACAAGGGAGAATGAAGAGAACAGGATACAAGGAAAAGATTAGTCCAAAGGACTAATGGACCACAGCTACCGAGGCCTCCACCAGACTAATTCCAATATAGCTAGATGGTGCCCGGCTACCACCAATGACTGCTCTGACCGGGATCACAACAAAGCATCCTGGACAGAGCTGGAAAAGGATGCAGAACAAAATTCTAACTCATAAAAAAAGACTAGATTTACTGGCCTGACAGAGACTGGAGAAACCCTGAGAGTATGACCCCCTGACATCCTTTTAGCTCAGTGGTGAAGTCACTCTGAGGTTCACCATTCAGCTGGGGATTGGACAGCCCCATAAAACAAAATGGGACTAATGGGGTACAGCAGTCCAGGGACAAGGACTAGAAGGCAGGAGGGGACAGGAAAGCTGGTGATAGGGAACCCAAGGTTGAGAAAGGACAGCGTTGACATGTCCTGGGGTTGTTAACCATTGTCATAGGGCAATATGTGTACTGTTCAATGAGAAACTATTTTTTTCTGTAAACCTTCATCTAAAGTACTAAAAAAGAATTATCTATGTGAGATCACACAGACAAGAGCAACTCAAAAGGTTTGATGGGAAGCCTAGAGGACAGTGAGTTGAATACAATAGTGATGGAATAATTTGGAAAGGGATAATGAGAATAGCAGTACAACTGGAAGAACGTAATTGATGTCACTGAATTGTACATGTAGAAATTTTTGAAATGGTGTACCTTTGGCTATGTATATTTTCACCAAAAAAAAGACCCTCCAAGGTAGAGAGGGAAGAGTATTGACATGTTGTGGGGTTATTAACCAATTTCATAAAACAATGTGTGTACTGACTGTTTAATAAGAAACTATTTGTTTTGTAAACCTTTACCTAAAGTACAATAAAAAAAAAAAAAAGGTAACCTTTAAAAAAAAAAAAAAAAAATAGGGCCAGGGTAGAGGGGAATTGATTGCAGAAAGTCAGGAGATAATCAGTGTCACTGAAGTATACATGTAGAAATTGTTGAAGTGATGTATCTTCTGCTGTGCATATTTTCACTGAAAAGTAAATAAATCAAGCAAATAAAAAAAAAAAGAACACAATCTAACCTTGTAGATTAAGTCCTGCCTCATTAACATCACACACGTAAGATTTACAACACATAGGAAAATCACATCATATGACAAAATGTTGGACAATCACACAATACTGTGAATCATAGCTTAGCCAAACTGACACACATTTTGGGGGGACATAATTCAATCCATAACAGGGATGCAATCTCAGAGAAAAAAAATATATAAGTGAAGGGACAGAGAAGTGAGGGAGGGAAGGAGCGAGAGTGAATAATAGATTATAGTATGTTACCAAGCTACCCACAGCTTCTCAAGAAACAGCTGGTCATACAGATGTCTCTGGAGAAGTGAAGTGGGGCCAGTGCACTTTAGAGCAGTTCACAGGAGGAAAAAGGGCTAGTAATTTATCTTCTGGATCCTTCCTGTCCCTTATCTCTCCCCACAAAGCATAAATACTCCAACGCTTCTTGGTTACCTTCCCAGTCCTTCACGGGGCACTGAGGGAACTAGAGCTTCTGCAAGTGCAGTTGGATCTGACACAAGTATTGGAGGGAGCTACTGTAGCTGCCACTGTAGAAGTGAGACAAAGGCTGTGCTGAAGCCTAGCCCTCACCACCAGAAAACTCAGAGACAACTGGGTGTAAGGAGATGAAGGACCACAATGGTAGCATCGACCAAGACTTTATCGCTGCAGAAGTGGCAGGAAGCGGGACAGGTGGGCAAGGCTCTGGGGTCAGGCAGGCTGAGCACGTATAGGTTGGTCCATAGACTGCGCCAGCACAGGAGGTTTAGTAAGATGTCATTTTCTAACACCCCGAACCATCCAGCAATGGGCTAATCCAGTGCTTCTTAAACATTAAACCAAAAAAAAAAAAAAAGAAGTTGCAGTCAAGTCAATTCCAATTCCTGGCAACCTCGTACGTCTCAGAGTAGAACTGTGCTCCATAGCATTTTCAATGGCTGTGATCTTCCATGTCAAATATTAACCGTATACAAACACCTGGAGGTCTTGCAAAATAAAGATTGTGATTCAACATGTCTGGGGAGGAACCTGAGATTCAGTTCAATATTTCTAACGAGCTCCTCTGCTGGTCCCCAGACAACACTTTGAGTAGAAGGCAAAGATCTGCTTCACAAAGAAGTGAGTTTCACAGCCCTAAGTGGGTTTTAGCAGATCCTATCTTGATTGATCTTCTGTCACAAAAACAGATTTTGTTGACAGGTCTCCTTCCTGGGGTAAAAAGTTGAGCAAGATGACTAAAAAAGAACCAAATCTAAGACTCTATGATTTATTTTCCCAAACCTGATAAAGACTAAACCAGTGATGAATTATATCATAGCTAACAAAGAAGGAATGCCCAGTTTCGATCTCATTCATTCCTAACTCTTCAATGACTTGTTGTCAGACACATAGCACAATTAACCAAGATCCTGGTTGAAATTTAGAGCTCTTCCTAACGATGACTGACCAGGAACAGATGTAATTCAGTTAGTAATTAATGTGACTGATGCTTTTCTCATCATCTCCTATCCAATACCCTTCCTCATCTACAAGAAACTCAAGGAGTAAATGCAGAGATGTTAAAAGGTATAGACAAGACATCTAGGATCATTAGAGACTTTTTCCTCCAGAGATTTATTGAAACTGAGTTAAATTTAAAGAGAAAATTCAATCATTTTACTTTATTCCCTCATGAATGAAAAACGAAACAAAATCTCATCTATCCAGAACTTTAGGGAACGTGAGATTCTGGATAGCGGAGTTCCCTAAAGACACAAAAGTTAACCCTTTAGAACTATGCTCATTTTTTTTTTTTTTACTCTAATTATTCATAATCACTAAGAACTGCTGTATAAATTTGAATTACAGATAGTCATTTCTCTTTACTTTTCAATTAATTTCTCAAATTCTTATATGCTTTATCACGAGGAGGCACAGTACCACCCTCTGTACACCTCCTCCCACATACACAGTCTGCGTGTCCACGAATGCCCGGCTTTCACACTCCAGAGAGAAAGTGCTGCTCAACTTTCATGTTTTAGCTCAGAGACCTGGAGTGATTAGATTACAGTCACTATTACTCTTCTCTGCCACATGGTGGTACTATAGAAGACAGGCTTTACCCAGTGATGCATGCCCACTGCTGCAAAGAGCCTCTGCTGGTCTGCTGTTGTTAGTCGCTGTCAAGTTCATTTCAACTCATGGTGACCCCATGTGTGCAGAGTTGACCTGCTCTACAGGGTCTTCAAGGCTGCAACCTTTCAGAAGCAGATCGCCAGGCCTGTCTTCCAAGGCACCTCTAGGTGGGTTTGAATCTCCAACTTTACACCTTTTCAGCTAGTAGTAGAGTGTTTACGTGAAGACTTCCAAAATGGTTCACTGGGGGAGGATGATTCCATACCCCGGTGCTAAATTTGACCTCAAGGTTTCAGTCCTTTGTTCCTTGCTCTTTCATGTCACTCATACTCACGTCCCATAGTGCTAGCCAGCCCCCAGGGATGCTGGTTTGGGACTAGTTTCTATATTCACCACCTCAAAGACCCAGAATCCTTTTCTTTCTTCTCCCCAGAAAGAGGTGTACAGTTAGTCAGCTTTAAACCTCAAAGCACAAAAGATCTTATTACACCTCTTTTTCCTACATAACCTACATTAACCTTTTTCAGGAAAGTTAACATCAATGATTCCTAGGTGTGCTAATCCAGCCTCCTACTCACTCTCCCAAATTCTTAGACAAGACATAGTAAACATAATTTAAACTTTTATGCTTGTCTCAAGGCCAACATTATGAACATTACGGTTTGGTTTGGTGGTTTTTGTTTTGTTTGTGGTGCAAACAGTTAAGCACTCTACTACTTGCCAAAAGGTTAGCTGTTCTAACTCACCCAGAGGTACCTTGGAAGACAGGTCTGGTGATCTGCTTCTGAAAGGTCACAGCCTTGAAAACCCTATGGAGCACAGTTCAACTTATACACACACGAGGTCTCCATGAGTCAGGACTGACTTGATGACTACAAGTGCCTTTCACATTAGAAAAATTATAGATTCAAAGAAACAGGTTGACTAGTATCACACAGCTAGTATTTGGGGTAGCCTTGATTTCAAACCTGTCTCTGGCCCTGAAGCCCATGCTATTCATAGTTCCCCATCTGTATCCTTGATTCACTCCCCAGGGCTCTCTGACACGTTATCACCCTCTCCACCAGCCTTACTCCTCTCTCTTTTTTTTTTTTTTTTAAGTTTTTTGACATACATATCCTTATGGTCCCAGCCCTGGTGGGTCAGTGGTTAAGAACTAGGCTACTGACTGAAAGGTCAGCAGCTGGAAGCCACCAGCCACTCCACAAGAGAAAAGACCTGGCAATCTTGTATCATAAATATTTCCGTTAGCAGCCGAGCACCTTAACCACTGTGCCACCAGGACTCTTCCCATAAAGATTACAGCCATGGGCTAGTTCTACTCTGTCCTATAGGGTCGCCATGAATCAGAATAGATTCAACAACACAAAACAATAACAATAGCAATCCCTATGCTCCAGCTAAATTTACTGTCTGTTCCCCAAAAGTGAGATATACTTTCCCATCTATATGGCTTTTCTCATGTTGTTTCCATTTCCCTAAATTGTACTTTATTTCATCTCCACCTTTTGAAATTCTAATAGTTCTTAGAGATCCAACACACATTAACTCCTCTCCCTGAATATACCTTCCTCCTTTGAACACCACAGTACTTTCTGCTTATTTACCTTACAGTTGTTTCATTCCTACATGGGAGACATTTGAGGACATCTTGACCTCAGTGAGAATCTCTCTTAAATATTGTATTGCCTGCAGCATCTAGAATAGCATTTTATACTTAGTAAGCATTTAGTAGATACATGTTGAATTGAATTTCATTTCCAAAAGCATCCTTAACCCTTTCGTAAAATTCTCCCTCCAATCTAAACTTCGTCTCTCTTTAAAAAAAAAAAAATGCTGTCGAGTCGATTCTGATTCACGGTGAGCGCATAGGACAAAGTAGAACTTCCCCATAGGGTTTCCAAGGAGTGGCTGGTGGATTCAAACTGCCTACCTTTTGGTTAGCAGCTGAGCTCTTAACCACTGCATCACCAGGGTTCCCTGTCCCTCTTAGCATACTCTAATTTCACTGGGACTACTGTATTTTTACACAAATAACTTGCACCTTCTACATTTGTTTGCCAGCCTTCCCCTCCCCACCCCCGATGTATTTTTGTAAACACCGCTATGCCAATTTTTTTTTTTTTACATATTGTAAAATACATATTGTATTAACAAAAATACCTCATAATGGGAGGAAGCAGTTGGCAAACAAACAGTACAGGCGCACATTAATTTGCATGAAAATGCAGTAGATACAAAAAGGAAATAGGAATAAAGGATGATACTGAAGACATTATTTGTAGGTTGCAAAAATCTCAAATGGTTCTATGGGCTGGCAACTTCTACTGACACATTCAGTGATCTAACAACATAGAAGAAAATCATCCATCCTCACAGCTGAGAAAGACAACTGGAAAATGGTGAAAGGTAAGAATGGGGGCATCATTTCATGGAACTATCACACTCTCCTCTCATGGGTACTATGACACCAAGCTCAGTTTGCTTTCCAGATATCTCAGTGACTCCTGTCACTTTTCAGTCTCTTAGTGCTGGAGTGCCCCAAGACTTGCTCCTCTCATCTTGCATTACTCTTTACCTATGCTTTCTTCCTAGGATGGTGACTCTTGCCACCGGAGCAATTTACAAAATCTGGGAACCGGCTGATGAGGGGCTCGAATGGGGACTCGTCCATGTCATTCAGCCATCATAACATATTTCCAACTTCTGACATTGGCAGTGACTTGCAGACACCGTGAGTGGACAGTAGAACCAGAACTATAATTCTTTTATGTGTCTCCTGGCACATGTGATAATTTGCAAGACTGGTAAATAAAATCAAGTACATGTTTGCTTGAGAGGCATAAGAGAAAACCACCCTGAACCAATGTCTCCCTTTCTGCTTTTACTTGACGGTGAACAGAAAACTCCACAGAAACCTTAGACCTCATAAGACAAGTCACTGTGTACATACACATACTACATGTTTTGTCCTTGTTATGAATTTAATTATGTTTCCCCAAAATACGTGTTGTAAATCCTAACCTCTACACCTGTTGTTATAATCCCCTTTGGGAATGGGTTGTCTTTGTTCTGGTAATGAGGCAGGATTAGTGTAGGGTGTATTTTGAGTCAATCTCTTTTGAGATATAAAAGAGATTGAACAAGCAAGCAGTGCAAATATGGGGGAAGACAGATGCCAAGCCACATGAAGATCACCCAGGAACAGAAGCCCAGAAGAGACAAAGACCTTCCTCTAGAGCCGACAGAGAGAGAAAGGCTTTGCCTAGAGCCATGTCTTATGCTGGGTTCACCAGAGAAGCAAAACTAGTGAAACATTTATATATATATATCTATATATATATATATAGAGAGAGAGATTTACATCAGTGAAATGGCTCATGCAACTGTAGAGGCTAGAAAGTCCCAAGTCCATGGGTCAGGCTGGAGGCTTCTCCTGCCTCACGTAGCTATAGAGGCTGGCAAACTCAAGATCCAGACCGTGGACGCTGACTGATCCCAATATCGGCAGGCAAGTTGCAAGAACTGGAGGTCAGATGAACAGGAGCTAGCTAGCTGCAGGATCTAGAGTGAGCAAAAGCCCATGAGCCTTGCCAGAAAGTGCACCTATACTGGATACAGGACATACCCCAAGGAAACTCCCTTTCAACTGATTGGCTACTCACAGCAGATCCCATCATGGAGGTGATCACATTATATAAGATTTAATCATGGAAGTGATTACATCATTATACAACTGCCAAACTACATCATAACTGCCAAACCACTGAGAATCATGGCTCAGCCAAGTTGACACACAACCTTAACAATCGTAAACTGGCACGCTGAATTTGGACTTCTAGCCTCATAAACTGTGAGAAAATAAATTTCAGTTTGTTAAAGCCATCCATTTGTGGTATTTCTGTTATAGAAGCACTAGATAACGAAGACAGTCCCCTTGGGCCCTTTTGAAAAAAGAAGAGAATAAAAAATGCAACAATCTTTTATGCTCATTTTTTGGATTACCGCTAAAGCTTGTCACTCAAAACACATGGGCTGCTGATCAGTATATATTTTTCTATTTTGGAAATAATAGCTAGGCCTCTGGTAAAAAAATTTTCCCCTAGGATACATAAATGCTGATGTGTATGTGTACTAATGTGTGTGTATCTGATGTGTGTGAAGATCTCTCCTTACCTAGTTCTACTCCCTGATCCTTTGATTCAATCAAATTCTGCAGGGGTAGCTGCTGAACCTCCTGGTTTTCTCCTATATGACAGACCCAAAACATTTCCAAATGAAATGGGTTGGTGAAGACCCTTTTGCTACTTCTTAGGGTTGTGCCTGATTTTTTTGTCATTGTAAGAATGTTAACAATGGTATTAAACAGAAGAAAAATGTTGAAGATATAAAGTAACAAAATTTAATTTTATGTAGAAACAGATTTGTTTCAATCATTTTAGAAGATATCTTTAAAATCTGAAAACCAGTAAATGATATTTATTTAAATCTTCATAGGAAAATATGAGACACACAATTTATAAACTCTTTCCTCTTAGAATGAAACTTAGGGTAGTTAAGGACCTTCATTTCCTTAGAAAAATTGCTCTGTTATACCATCTCCTAGCCCCATTGTTGTCAAGTCGATTCCAACTCATAGCTAGTGAACCTATAGGACAGAGTAGAACTGTTCCATAGGGTTTCCAAGGGTGCAATCTTTATGGAATCAGACTGCCACATCTTTCTCCCACGAAACGGCTGGTGGGTTCAAACCACCGATCTTTTAGTTAGCAGCCGAACATTTAACAACTGTGCCACCAGGACTCCTTATGCCCTATATTTAATGGACCTAAAATATCCAGGTTTAGAAAGTAGGAATGAAGGCTACATTATTTCAAAGGACACAGAGCAATTATCATGGCCAATGGCCCCTAAATATTTTTAATTACACACTGCATGAATAAAAAACATTTGAGCATTCACCCATATTAATGTATATTTATTTATTTGCAAATTATATACATGTACTGTTGTCATTAGGTGCAACTAACACCTAACAACGGTTACAACTCATAGCGACTCTATGTACAACAGAATGAAACGCTGCCTGATCCTGTGCCATTCTCACAATAGTGGCTATGTTTGAGCCTACTGTTGCAGCCACTGTGTCAATCCACCTCATTGAGAGTCTTTCTCTTTTTCCTTGACCCTCTACTTGACCAAGCATGATGGCTTTCTCCAGGGACAGGTCCGTCCTAATAACATGTCCAGAGTACGTAAGACAAAGTCTCACCATCCTTGCTTCTGAGGAGCATTCCGGCTGTACTTCTTCCAAGACAGATTTGTTCTTTCTTCTGGCAGTCCATAGTGTATATTCAATATTCTTCACTAACACGATAACTCAAATGCATCAATTCTTCTTTGGTCTTCCTTATTGTCCAACTTATGCGTGCATATGAGGTGACTGAAAATAATATGGCTTGGGTCAGGCACACCTTAGTCCTTAGAGTGACATATTTGCTTTTCAACACTTTAGTCTTTTGCAGCAGATATGCTCAATGCAATACATTATCTGATTTCTTGACTGCTACTTCCATGGGCATTGATTGTGGATCCAAGTAAAATGAAACCCTTGACAATTCAATATTTTCTCCATTTACCATGATGTTGCTTAATGGTCCAGTCGTGAGGACTTTTGTTTTCTTTATGTTGAGGTGTAATCCATACTGAACGTTGTGGTCTTTGATCTTCATCAGTAAGTGCTTCAAGTCCTCTTCACTTTCAGCAAGCAAGGTTGTGTTATCTGCATACTGCAGGTTGTTAATAAGTTTTCCTCCAATTCTGATGCCATTTTATTCTTCATACGGTCCAGCTTCTTGGATTATTTACTCAGCATACAGACTGAATAAGCATGATGAAAGGATACAACTCTGATGCATACTTTTCCTGATTTTAAACCATATAACATCCTCTTGTTCTGTTCGAACAACTACCTCTTGGTCTATGTACAGGTTTCACATGAGCACAATTAAGTGTTCTAGAATTTCCATGCTTTGCATGGCCAGGTGAGTTGTGATCAAGGACAGCACACAAGAAGGAAGCAAAAGGTCATTAGAAAGACAGGCAAGAAAGAAAAGACCAAACGTTAGGTCAGAAGAGACTCTGAAATTTGCTCTTGAATGTAGAATAGTTAAAATGAATGGAAGAAATGATGAAATAAAAGAGCTGAATAGAAGATTTCAAAAGGCAGCTCTAAAAGACAAAGTAAAGTATTATAATGAGTGTACAAAGATCTGGAGTTAGAAAACCAAAAGGGAAGAACATGCTCGGCATTTCTCAAGCTAAATGAACTGAAGAAAAAATTCTAGCCTAGAGTTGAGATACTAAAGGATTCTATGCACAAATACTGAATGATGCAGGAAGCATCGAAAGAAGATGGAAGGAATACACAGAGTCACTGTCCCAAAAAGAATTGGTCGACATCCAACCATTTCAGGAGATATGTTCAAGAACCAATGATACTGAAGGAAGAAGTCCAAGCTGCACCGAAGGCATTGGAAAAAAAACAAGTCTTCAAGAACTGAGGGAACACCAACTGAGATGTTTCAACAAACAGATGCAATGCTGAAAGTGCTCACTCACCTCTGCCAAGAAATTTGGAAGACAGCTACCTGGCCAACTGACTGGTAGAGATCCATATTTATGCCTATTCCCAAGAAAGGTAATCCAACTGAATGTAGAAATTATCAAACAATATCATTAATATCACAGGCAAGTAAAATTTTCTGAAGATCATTCAAAAGCAGTTGCAGCAGTACATCAACAGGGAACTGCCAGAAATTCAGGCCGGATTCAGAAGAGGATGTGGAACCAGGGATATCATTGCTGATGTCAGATGGATCTTGGCTGAAAGCAGAGAATAACAGAAAGATATTTACCTGTGTTTTATTGACAATACAAAGGCATTCAACTGTGTGGATCATAACAAAACCAAACAATAGTTTAGCTTAACTAGTAAATAATATCTGCCTTGAGCACTGTGCTCTTTTAAAGAGCTATCTACATGGGATCAAATTGACAAAAGCAACTCAAAAATTTAGATAGGAAGCTTAGGGGGCATTGATTTCATGTTAACAGGAAAGAAAAAAAAATGACAAAGGAGGATGAGAATGGTTGCAGAACTTGAAGATTGTAATCGGAACTTAATTGTATATGTAGAAATTGTTGAATTGGTATATATTTCACTGTGTATATTTTCAACATTTTTTTCTTTTAATTGCTGGAGAGGGTGACTTTTTAAATGTGAACTATTTGTTCTTATGCATCCTCTCTGGCTTTACCAATGAGCAGCACTTCCTTCTTTCATTTAAATTTGCTCCTTTGGTTATCATCTGATTCTAGACAGACTTGGTGGCAGAAGTGACAATAATAGGGCAGCAGAGTCCCCATTTCTGTAACTCACATGCTAGGTAAAAATATGGTAGATGCATGTAAAAATAGGTTTCAAAATTCTGGAGTTAGACACAAAAATCAGCAGATGAGCCAGGCTAAGGGAATTAGGCACTTTGAAGGGTGCACTACCTTGAACTATCCCTAGAGTGTCCTGCTGATGGTGCAATATCGCACATGCTTTCTTCCTCCCTTCCCTTCTTCTTCCACTTCAGTTATAACATGAATGGATATTCTCAAGTAAGTGAAGTTTTACGGACCAGAGAAGAGCATCTGATCCCAAAACAGCAAATGCTCCCAGATGCTTGGTGAGAGAATTTAGCTCAGTAAGCACCATAGTGACTCACTTACAGAGATCTGTGTTTCTTCTCAAACGTCTGAACTCAAAGTTTAGATGAGAATCAGTAGTAGACGTGACTAGAAGCATAAAGACACACAAAGACAATAACAACAGTATTAATTTTTGAGCAGTACTGGGTCCACAACAATGGACTCTGACACACCAACCATCATGAAGACGGCACAGGACTGGGCAAAATTTTGTTCTGTTATACATAAGGCTGCCACGAGTGGCAGCCAACTCAAAGGCAACTGGCAACTAACAACAGCTGGGTCCCATGCACTGCTCTAAGCACTTTACATTAATTATTTCATTTAGTCCTGTAACAATCCTATGAGGTGATACAATTAGTATTTCTCATTTTTCAGATGAGAAAACTGAGGCAAAGAAAGGGTAGGCGAAGTACCCAAGGTCATACAGATAATAAGCCAGAATTCTAACTCAAGCAGGACTCCAACTAAGCCATTAGGCTGTAAGCAGAGTCATAGAGAATTGTTAAGAGCAAAGCATTATACAGCAATGTTTATTGTAGCATTATTCACCATAGTTGAAATGTAGAAACAAAATGTGGTACATATATACAATGGAGTATTATTTAGCCATAAAGAGAAATGAAGTTCTGATACATGCTAACAACATGGATGAACCCTGAAATACACAAATGCATAGAGACAAAAGTTTATTAGTGGTTACCAGGGGCTAGGAGGAGAGAATGGGGAGTTATTATTGCTTAATGGGTACTGAGTTCCTATTGGGGTGATGAAAGTTTTGAAAATACACAGTGGTGATGGTTACATACATGATGAATGTTATTACTGTGACTGAATTGTGGCCTTTAAAATGGTTAAAATGGTAAGTTTTTGTTATATATATTATACCATGACAAAATAAAATAAAAATTTAAATTAAATTTTTTAAAAAGCAAAGCACTAGAGGAAGAAGCAGTAACCTCTTGTAGCTAAGCTAGCAATGAGACAGCCTGGTCAGTCAACTGGATCCCACATAACGCTCCAGGCCCCCAGACCACATCCCAGTCCCATGATGCTTAGCTCTGCCAAAGTGGTTTGTCACACCATCCTGGATGTGCATCTTTTCCTGGGTTCCTGTGAGACCTGATCTGTTATTTTCACAATATTTTTTTCACAAACTCTCTCCATTGCTTTGGATAAACCGGAGGGTCTCTCTTTCCTTCCAAAAGCCAAGCACTGAGATAAAATCTAAACTATTATCTAGTAGTGGTGAGACAAAATCTAAACCATTATCTAGTAGTGGTGCTCAGAATTTAGCACACATCACTTATCTGGGGCCGGGAAGGGGGGTTCTGTCAAGTCAATTCCGACTCATAGCAACCCTAGAGGACAAGGTAGAACTGCCCCACAGGGTTTCCAATGCAGTAAATTTTTATGGAAGCAGACTTCCAGGTCTTTCTTCCGAGAAGTGGCTGGCTGGTGGGTTCGAAGCAGCTGAGTGCTTTAACCATTGTATCACCAGGGCTCCTTCACAATCACCTGGAGGGCTTGTTAAAATAGATGGCTGGGCTCCACTCCCAGAGTTACTGATTCAGGTCTTGGGCAGGACTTGATAATTTGCATTTCTAACAAGGCTCCCTGATAATGCTGACGTTATAGGTCCAGGGACCACACTTTGAAAACCGCTGATCTAGAGCCTCACTACCCACGGTGTGGAGAGTAGCAGTGTCAGCCTCACCTGGGTGATAAAAGGCCCCACTCCAGGCTACTGAATCAGAATCTACATTTTAACAAGACCCCCAGCTGCTTCCTGTGCACACTGAAGTTTGGGAAGCACTGCTATAGCTTCCTGTGCACACTGAATGTACCAGGAAGTTTTAAAAAACACTGATGCCTGGCCCCACATTCAAAGATACTGATTTTGATGCCTGGATATATCCCAAGAGATGTTAATTTAGAAAGCTGAGAGTGCAGCCTGGGCATGGGGATTTTTTAAACCTTTCTCTTTTTTTTATTAAATTGTGCTTTAGGTGAAAGTTTACAGAGCAAATTAGTTTCTCATTAAACAATTAATACACAAATTGTTTTGTGACATTGGTTGCCAGCTCCGCGATGCGTCAACACTCTCCCCTTCTCCACCCGTTTTCTTGTTTCCATTCATCCAGTTTTCCTGTCCTTTCCTGCCTTCTCATCTTTGCTTTTGGGCTAGTGTGCCTATGTAGTCTCCTATACATGATTAAACTATGAAGCACGTTCCTCGTGTGTGTTATTGTTTGCCCTACAGATCTGTCTAATCTTTGGCTGAAGGGTAAACCTCGGGAGTGATTTCAGTATTGAGGTAAAGAGGTGTCTGGGGGCCATACTCTTGGGGTTTCTCCTGTCTCTGTCATAACAGCAATTCTGGTCTTTTTTTGTGTGTGTGAATTTGAATTTTGTTCTACCTTGTTCTCTCCCTCTGTCCGGGACCCTCTGTTGTGATCCCCGTGAGAGCAGTTGGTGGTGGTACCCAGGCACCATCTAGTTGTTCTGGGCTCAGTCTGGTGGAGGTTATGGTAGTTGTGGTCCATTAGTTCTTTGGACTAATCTTTCCCTTGTGTCTTTGGTTTTCTTCATTCTCTGTTGCTCCAGCCTGGATGGGACCAGTAGATGTATCTTAGATGGCCGCTCACAGGCTTTTAAGACCCCAGATGCTACTCACCACAGTTGGATGTAGAACATTTTCTTTATAAACTATGTTATGCCAGTTAAGCTAGATGTCCCCCAAGACCATGGTCCCAGCCCTCAGCCCAGTAATTTGGACCCTCAGGGAGTTTAGATGTGTCCGTGAAGCTTCTATGACTTTGGGTATGGGGATTTTTAAAATCTCCCCCAGGTGATTCTAACGCACAGTCAAGGTTGTGAGCTTCAGACCAAGAAGTACTGACTTTTCACGATCCGTTGGCATTTTCTCTGGCTATTGCCCTACACTGATTTACAAGGTATGTACTTCTAGAAGGAAAAAGAGTAGCCACCATGATTTTTATTAAACTGACGGAAGAGAAGAAAGTATCAAAATAACTTTATGTCTGAGATATACATTTTGGCCAAGACAGGCTTCAAGCTGTAAAGGGTTGAGGAATAAAATGAGTCTAAGTAAAATCATTCCTATACCCAGCAAATATTACCATAACACTGATCTGCTGACCCAGCAGGGGAGTCAGAGAGATAACAGACTTTTCCCGAAGCGAGTATTTGTTTTCAATAGGAAGTGTTTTACTACTGCCTCCTTTCCCTCTAAGGCACTTTTTTTTTTTCACTGCCTTTTACTTTTATTTTTAATTATATGTGTGACTTCAGACAAGTTATTCTAATTCTCAGTACCTCAAGTTTCACAATTGAAAACTGGGAATAATCCCTAGCTCAGAGGGCTCTGAAGATTTAGTTGAATTTTCATAGGAAGTGCCCAGCATAGTGAGAGCACAGTAAATGGTCTACCTAAGAGAACACTTCAGTTAGATACTTTGTTAGGTAATTAATGATCTGTAATAACCTCCTCAGCACCTGCTAGTCTCATTTTAATGATAGTGTCCTGCCTCCTACAAGAAGCCACGGATGCATCAACCAGCAAGGCAGGAGTGAGGCTGGATCCTGACCAAGGAGGCTGGTCCACCAGCACTTGAAAGCCGAGTACTGTACTGAAATCCTGAATCAGAAAAGTTTTTTCAGTTTCCATAGCCCGTAGGATGGGCAGTGGGCAGCTCTCTAAATCCTACTATAGTCAGAGAGTTCAGGACATAAACCCACTCAGAAAGAGCGGGGTGTAGCATTTCCAAAGATTGTTTTCATCACCAGGAAAGTGAACTAGGGTGTGGGGAGGTGAGTACTTCTACAAAATCTCTGGAAAGAAAATTTTGACATAGGAAATATAGCTGGGAATGGGTTAGGGCGAAGAGTGAAACAACTTGTTTCCTCTTTTAAGCTTGTTTCCTCTTCGCTTCTCTCATATCCTTCTGAGCTCTTAGGTGGGTGGTACTTAAGAAGGTGTCTGTGCTAATAGAAGTTTTGTAATGCCTCAGAGCCATTTCCAGCTTGGAGTCAATATACTTTGCATACTGATGAGATACTGCAGTAAAGTAGCTGTCAGCAGCTAGTTAATTAAGAGATACTGCAGTACCTTGGCCTCAGGCATTAAGCAAATCTAGCTGATAAACTGGAAATTGGCAAGTAAGAGGATTAACAGGACACAAGGATAATGTGTCGTGCACTTAGGAATTTGTTTTTCCAGTGGGTAGATGAGCACAGTTCAGAGGATGCCGTATGGGTGGGCTCTACATAAGGCTCAATTATTGTCAGGAGAGCAGGGATTTCCAACTGTTGGAAAAATTAAGCATTAGACTCTTTTGAAATTTCATTCTGTTTACCGAAAAGTCGGCAATTCGAACCCACCAGCTGCCCCGTGGAAGAAAGATGTGGCAGTCTCCTTCCATAAAGATTTACAGCCTTGGAAACCCTATGAGGTAGTTCTACTCTATCCTATGGTGTCGCTATGAGTTGGAGTTGTCTCAACGGCAATAGGTTTGGTTTTGGTTTTGGTACCCTTTATCAATGCCCAAGATCTCAGTTGCTGAAATTAAGAAGGAGGTTAAGAATGAGAGACTTGTGAGTATGCACCTGGCAGGTTAAACCTGAGACCTTGTGTGAATTTTTAAAGGTGCTCCTTTGACCAGACACAGCTGTTGACCTTGGCTCAGGCATCCAGCGGAGCCAGCACTATATTCCAGCTACATTCAGCCTTTGAGAATGAATGCTCAACCTGCACAATCACAAGCAGGATCAATGGCTTCCCCCTACCCTCCACCCCCTGCCCTGCCCCCAGCTCAGATCAAGGGAGGACTAGACTTTGGAGAGGAAACTGTCTCAGAGAAGGGACTAGACTACCTCTCATCACCTTCGAAGGGAAGAAACATTCCCAAGTGCCACGCCCTGTCTGCTACTCACCCACAGTGCAAATCCCATTGTGACTTGAGTGTCAGCAAATATGTCATCATGCGCAGAAACTCCCCAGCAGCAGACACCTGATTTTCTCTAAGCTATAAATCACCTACTGGAGTGGAAGACAGGGAAATAGTATCAGAATCTCAGGAACAGGAGGGTTTTACATATGCCTTCCTGGAGATTATGATGTGTGATCCCCCCCACCCACATAGGAGCATGCACCCTCCTACTCCCCCTATCCATCGCTTGCAAGGTCATATGTAATGAGGTAATGGTGAAAGACAGTGAAGAGGATCAGGATCAAAAGCAGGAAAAAAGTTTGGAAATTACAGATAGAGCTTTAAGTTGAAGCACTGGAACATCTGAATGGTCCTTCTCTCTCTCTCTCTCTCTCTGCCCCAGTTAGTTTTTGCTATTCAGTGTCATGCAGGGATCTTCAGTTTTCTCATTGTGTGGTCCACTGACAGGCTGCATAGGAATCACTTGGGACTCATGCAAAGATACATCCCAGGCCTACTCAATCAGAATTACCAGTAGCAGAGCTAGAAATCTCCATTTTTTAACAAGGTCCCCAGGTGACTTTTATGTACTCTAAATTTTGTGAATGACTAATCTACTAGGACAGGTAGTTTATATAGTAAATATTCACCCAGTTTATCTGTTTATGACTTTTTTCATATTTATAGAGTGGAGAGTGAGTCCCCAGTGCTACTTACACAGATGTCTATTAGCCCAAACCAAAGATAATATAGTTCTACTTGGGTATAAGCACAGAAAGGCAATCTAACTTCCACCAGCAATAAATAATCAACCATAAGCTTTTATAAGCAGTTCCCATTGAACTTACATGGCATCAAACACCCAGTTCTGATGTCACCTTCTCATATCTCAAGTTTATGTCTTGTTATCTTATGTGGAGCCCCATCCATTCTGTTACAAACTCTTAAGACAGTGCTCAGAGGGGGCTCTTTGCTAAAAAGGAGAAGTGAAGGGTCAGATGGAGTGGAAAGGGAATCAGATGAGTAAGTCGAATTGTCTCCTTGAACAGGGAAGTCCATTTCCTGAGCCACATTCAGAACCCTTTTTTAGTGCCCATAGGGAAATCTGTAAAGGTTGAGGGTCCTGATGGCATGGGCAGACCAGGAAGGATACTTCACAGTAAAGTAGCCAGAATATATTAGTTTTCTATGGCTGCTGTGACAAATTACCACACATTTGGTGACTTAGAAAAACACAAATTTATTATAATTCTATAGGCTAAAAATTGGACACAGGTCTCACTGGGCTAAAATCAAGCAGGACTGTGTTCTTGCCTGTAGGCTCTGGGTAAATCTGTTCCTTTGCCTTTTCCAACTTCCACACTCCTTGGCTTGTAGCCCCTTGTTCCACCTCCAACGTGAGCAAAGGTGAGTCAAATCCTTCTCACTTCTCATCACCCTGTCTCCTCCACTCTTAAAGACCCTTGTGATGACACTGAGACTACCCAGATAATACAGGATACCATATTTTTATGCAAATAATGCATGCTTTCCTTTGTTTTCCAGCTGTGCCCTCCCCTCATGAGGTAGGTGTGCTACACTAAACTTTTCACAGCAACATATTAAAAAAATTGGCATAGTGGTGCTTATGAAAATACCTCACAAGGGAGAGGGCATGGTTGGCAAACAAACATAGAAGGTGTGTGTTATTTGCATAAAAGTATGGTAATCTCTCTATTTTAAGGTCAACTGATTAGCAACCTTAATTCCTCTTTGCCATGTGAGGTAACATATTCACAAGTTCTGGGGATTAGGACATAGATATCTTTGTCGGGGGGGAGGGCATTATTCTATCTATCATACAGGGGAACTGTGAATCCTAACAAAAAGAAGAGCAGAAGTCATAAATGCCACGTATCATTTCTGAGGTATGAGGTGAGACTATAAATAGGAAAGTAAATATACTGGTCAGAAACATGAGGGATTGGGGCAAACCAGACTGTGGAGGCGGGAAGAAGTCAGGGGAAGCGGTTCAGAATGCAGGCAGAGAACGATGCAGTGAAGTTGAAGGCTTACATTTATGGGGTGCTGGTGCATTGTGGCACCACCCTTTGACTTAAAAGAATATGTAAGTCCAGACAAAATTTTATTGTTTGATGCTATCTTCTGCCTTGATCTTTTATCATTTTTCACCATCCTTGTAATGGGACAAATCGTGGCCCCCCAAAACGTATATCCACATCCTAATACCCAGAAGCTGTGAATGTAACCTTATTTGGAAAAAAGGTCTTTGCAGATGTAATTAAGTTAAACATGTTGCCATTGAGTCAATTCTGACTCATAGCAACCCTACAGGACCAAACAGAACTGCCCCATAGAGTTTCCAAGGGGCAGCTGGTAGATTTGAACCACCAACCTTAAGTGGTTAAGGTGCAAGCTCTTAACCACTGCACCACCAGGGCTGAATAATTAAGTTAAGGATCAAAATGAGATCATCCTAGATTATCCAGGGGGGCTCTAAACCTATAGAGAAGTGTCATCATAAGAGACATACAGAGGAGAGACACACAGAGATGAGAAGGTGAAGTGAACACAGAGGCAGAGATCAGAGTGATGTGGCCACAGGCAAGGAACGCCAAGGATTGCTGGCAGTAACCAGAAGCTAGGAAAGAGGCATGGAACAGATTTTCCCTCTAGAGCATCGAGAAAGCACAGTCCTGCCAACACCTTGATTTTGGACTTTCACCTCCAGAACTGTAAGAGAATAAGTTTCTGTTGTTTTAAACCACCAAGTTTTTGGTAATTTGTTATGCCAGCCCTGGAAAACTAAGACAATCCTTCTCCTTACTTTCCTCTCTTCTGTTCACCTCTCTGATATACTCTATATCTTCATTTTAACCCTTACTTTTTTTCAAAGTTAAATGAAAGGAAATCAACTATATGTACAGTTAGAAAAAAATTAACCTCTTTGTCATTTTCTGAATTCAACGTTTTACATAAACTACACACCAGTGACATCTGGTTTGATTATAACCTCAGGGGCATTGCCTTTTATTCATTTTTGAAAAATTTCATGGAAGGTTTACATGGTTTTTAGTACCTATTATAAAGTATCTGACAGTGTCATGAACCCAGTAAGCATTAAAATGTAAATTGATGGGAAGAGAAAAGTATAAAAAAAATTCTTCAGGGGAAAAACAAGAGGTCAATCTGAAATTCAGAATCAAAAGGAATTGCTGAGGAATAGGTAATAACGCTACTAAGAGCACTGGTTGGAGTTTACTGGTATATAGGAGAAATTGGATTCTTGTTCTACCAGCTGCAGTTCTGCCTGGAGCAGATTTTTTTTTTTTCTCTCTCTCTCCTACATGGAGCAGATTTCAGAACGTGTCTGTAATTCTGTGTGGATGCTGGTATAGAATTGCCCATGACTTCAAGTTACCGTTCCCTACCCCTGGCCCAGAAAGATAATTGTCTACTATCAACTATTCTTTAGTTTTATTTTATAAGTTTAAATTATAAAAGTAATAAATGCTCAAGATATCTTCCCCAAATTCAAGCCATGCAAAACTTCCCCAAACCACGTAGAAACGTGTAGAGAGTCGTTGCCTCTATTCCTTCCCCATTTCACCTCCTCTCCCCTGAAAGAATCACCATGTGGTATGTATTTGCTCCTGACCTTTCTCTATGTACATGTAAGCACACAAGCATGCTGTTTTTGTTGTTGCTGCTGTTATTCTTGCTCTTAACTTGCTTTTTGCCTCAATATATCCTGGATATCCTTCCACATAAGTATATACAGTTCAGCCACATTTTTAAATGACTACATGGTATTCCTTAGGGACAAATACACTGCAACTTTTTTTTTTTTTTTTTTTTGTAGTAACATAGATACATAACATAACATCTGCCATTTTAACTTTTTACGTATAAAATGCAGTGGCATTAATTATATTCACAATGTTAAGCAACCAATACCACCATCTATTTCCAAAATGTTTTCACCACCCCAACAGAAACTCTAGACTCATTTAAGCAATATCTCCTCTTTCTTCACTTTCCCTAGCCTCCAGTAATCTCTAATCTACTTTCTGTCTCTTTGAATTTGCCTGTTTTAGATATTCCATGCAAACGGAATTAAACAAAATTTGTCCTTTGTGTCTGTCTTGAAATGCACTATAATCTTTTTAATTCTTTACTGATGACGATTTACTTGGTTTCAGTTTTTAAATTTTTAAACAGTATGGGAATAAATATCATTGTACATATATCCTTGCATTTATGTGATTATTTCTGTTAGAAAGATGGCAAAGATGTAATCTCTGGGTAAAATCAGTCAATTTTAATAGGTACTGTCAACTTACATGCCTACCAACAGCAAATTAGAGTTCCATTTGCTCTATACTCTTGAAGACACTGGATATTAAAAAATTTATAATTTTTCTCTACCTGATGGCACAAAAAAGTATCTAATGGCTAATTGATTTGTGTTTACCTGGTCAGCTATAAGATTGAGCATATTTTCATATTTTATTGTTTCCTTTAAAGGTCATTGGGGTCCACAGGATCCCTTGGAAGATTGCTATGGTCATGTTATGGTAGACAGAACAATGCCACCTGGAGTTAATCTGGAACAAAACTTGCCAAGATCCAGGGAAATTGGGATCCTTCAGGCTCCTTATTAGATAGCTCCCTTTCTATCCATAGGCGTCCTCTTCCCTCTTTGTGAACTGAGAGGCCTTTGGAAAGTAAATTAATGGTTCTCACCCTGTAAGTCATCAAGATTGGGAAATGTCTTAGGCATCTCTAACACTCACACTTTGGGAAAGCTATTGGGACAAAATCTCTAAGAATCCTCTTAACGGCATAAAGGAAAGAATTTGGGTTTCAGAGTTAGTCGAACCTAAATCCTCCACTTAATAAATTCTTGAATGGGATCAAATCATTAAATTTTTCTATTAAGCGTGCTTGTAGGATGCTGCAAGAATTAAAAAGAATAGATGTAGTTATAAAATACAAAAATAACTACATCTATTCCATTTGTGTATAGTCTTGGTTTTCATTTATGTGTGTGTGTGTGTGTGTGTGTGTGAGTGTGTATATCTAGCATATATTAACTGCTCAATAAAAGTATGTTCCTTCCCTTTTCTCCTTCTGTTAAGGACCCTTGAATTCCTGGGATTTCTCCTATCCATAAGGCATTAGTCAGATGGCACAGTCTTGCCCTCTGTTTGAACTGTGGCTAGGGCCTGATTTTGGTCTCTGTCCTGCCAGGTGTTTTTTCTAAGGGTTTAGTTTTTGTCCTTGTTCTTCTTCTTTGTATTTAGAAAGATTTTTCTTGAAGGAGGCTGCTCTGACTGATTGTCCCATCAACTCTCTCTGTATTTCAAAGCCTGCCTGACACTGGACCAGAATTGCTTCTCCCCAGCATGGACATTGACCTGCCCCATAATTCAGTCTCCATTTATGTTTCTGCGTACCCAACCCAATCTCACCCCGCTGTTCTAGCTTCACCATGGCCCTCCCTTGCTATAATAATGTGACATCCCAATGCAGTCTAACAGCTCCCTGGAGCTCATGCTGACCCCTTATCTAGGTTCTATCAAATGATGCTGATGAAGAGAAGGAAGTAAAGTTGCCCTCAGAGAAAGGCATTTCTCTCACTCCTTTCTGTCCCTCTTTCTTGTCTATGGCTTTTGCATAGTTACTTGTGGTAAAAGAATCTTTCTCTCCTCCCCAAATTGGGACAAATCTTTCCTTAGAGTGTTGTGCTTGTCTGCACCGCACAGTCAAAACCAGCTCACTCTACTACTGCATCAATACATCAGCCTACAGGAAGACAAAAAAGGAAGTGGAGGGCAAGTAGTTTCCTTTTAGGAAAATGGTCTGTGTACTGCATTGGATAATGCTCCCCCTAAAATTCATGTCCTTCCTAGAACCTCAGAATGTGACTTTATTTGGAAATAGGGTCATTGTAGATATACTTAAAGTAAAATGAAGTCATACTAAATTAGGGTGGGTCCTTAATCCAATATGACTGAAGGAGAAGAGACATAGAGATACTGACATAGAGGGAAGATGACCATGAGAAGGTGGAGGCAGAGACCGGAAGTATGCTGCCACAAGCCAATGAACACCTGGGGCTAACAGAAGCTAGAAGAGGCAAAGAAAGTCTCCCCTCTAGAGGCTTCACCTTGATTTCAAACTTCTAGCCTCCAGAACTGTGAGAGAATAAATTTCTGTTGTTTCATTCCACCCAGTTTGTGGTACTTTCTTATAGCAGCTCGGAGATATAATACAGTCTGGAAGTTGTATGCATCATTTCTCTCACATTCCATTGGCCAGAATTTAGTTGTACGGTCACACTTAACTAAGGGAACTGGGAAATGTCATTTCTAATTGAACACTTATGTACTCCCAGGTGGTTAGACCTCAGGTGGCTCTGTTACTAAAACCCCATCATACCATATATACAACTTTTAGCCTACTCTTGTTAATAAATCTTCATGAACATCATCTTTGATGACTATGAAATGGTTCTACATATGGAAGTATTTCACAATTGTTGAACACGTAGGTTTTTTCCAATTTGGGAATTTTATAAATAGTGCTGCAATTACCATCTTATATATTAATCTTTACTTGATATTTTGGTTATTTCCTTAGAATTTATTCCTAGAGGTAAGATTGTTTTACTGAATAGTTGTACCAATTAACATTCCCTTCAGGAGTAAATGAGAAGGCCAAATTTATACCACCATCATTAGCAGCAATTTGGTCTAACTTTTTTTTATCTTTGCTGATCTGAATAACTGAAAATGGTATCTAATTGTAATTTTAAATTTTTATTCATTTAATTATTAGTACATTATTTGATTAGTTGTAAAGTTTAACAAGTTTCAAATATTTGTTAACTACTTGTATCACTTAAGAATTTTTCCTTGCCTGTTTATAGCTCTCAGTTCTTTTTCATCTGCAGGATATGAAAGAAACTAAACCAAACCCATTGCCATCAAGTCAATTCCAACTTATAGTGATCCTGTAAGGACAGAGTAGAACTGCCTCCACTGGGTTTTCAAGGAGCGGCTGGTGGATTTGAACTGCCGAACCTTTGGTATGCAGCCAAGCTGAAATGGTTAAGATTGTGTGTCAACTTGACAGTGTTTAAATGTGATCACTCCTATGATGGGATCTGCTGTGAGTAACCAACCCGCTGAAAGGGAGTTTTCTTGGGCATGTGGCCTGCATCTGAATATAAGCAGATGTTCTGGCTCTTTTGCTCATTCTGGATCCTGCAGCTGGCTTATGTTCATCTGACCTCCGGTTCTTGCGACTTGAGCTAGCAGCTTACCTGCCAAACTTGGGATTCATCAATCTTCACAGCCTGTGAGCAAGAGCCCTGCTCTCGGACCTGCCAATCTTGGGGTTGCCATCCCCTGTAGCTATGTGAATCAGGATAAGCCTCTATCCTGATCCACAGACTTGGGACGTTTCAGCCTCTACAACTGCATGAGCCAATTCCTTGATATAAATCTCTCTATATAAGATTTTCTGGTTTTGCTTCTCTAGAGAACCTAGCCTAAGATATTTGGTACCAAGAGCAGCTCTAGAGAAACAATTGTAAGGATGAGTTTTCTAAATTGGTTCTCAAGTCTGGTTAGTCTTAAAGATGTTGATAACTCTGCTTCCAGCAGTAAGAGGGCACTGCTAATCCATGGCATGAGGTGGTGATACAAATACACAAAATATCACCACCAATAGATCACGTATTGGTGAAAGGCAAGGCTCTGGGTGAATACATGTGTGATATCTTTCTATAGTTTTGTCAGAATGATAAGCATAAGGAAGTTGGTTGGTCGGTCCTACTTTTGCTAGACGAACTGGTGAAAGAAAGAGATGCACTCAGGGCTTCAGAGTCAAAGCTCAAGTGCTGCACAAATGACCTTGAAGTTTCCACTTATGCCTTGAAAGAAAGTCTTATTTCTTATAGTAACAGAGTTGATATTGCTGAAAACCAAACCAAGAGTCTTATTGTAAGAGTGGCTGAATTACAACACAAGCTCAACTGCCAACCTCGAGACATGTGTGAAGTTAAAGGCATTGACTGGGAAGAAATGGGATCCTGAAACTTGGGATGGAAACATATGGGAAGATAATCAGGAAGCTGAGACACTGAGCCCCTAAATTCTGTTGAATCACTCCTGTCAACAGAACCACTCCCATCTGAAGAGATTACTTCATGTTTGTCTGCTAAACCATCCTGCCCAGAAAAACCATTAACCCCTCTACTCCCATCTAATGATATTAGCCCTAGCCCAGCTGCCTCTAAAGAGCCCTTGCCTGAGTCATTGCCTGGAACATCACCTGAGGCAGATGCTTTACAAGACAATACCGAATGTTCTCAAAACAATTGCACACTACCAATTATGGCTTCTAGACCTATAACTAGACTTAAGTCCTAGCGAGCCCCAAAAGGTAAAGTACAAAGTGTAACCCAGGAGGAGGTGCACTACACTCTAAAAGAACTGCTTGACATTTCTAGTATGTACAAACAGAAACCTGGGGAACATGTGTGGGAATGGCTATTAAGGATGTGCGATAATGGTGCAAGGAACATAAATATGGATCAGTCTGAGTTTTCTTATATGGGTCCACTAAGCACAGATTCTTCATTCACTGTTTCAGCTCGAGAAGTTAGGAAAGGATCTAAGAGTTTATTCAGCTGGGTTGCTAAAGCATGGATTATGAGGTGGCCTACACTAAATCAGGTTGAAGTACCAGACCTGCCTTGGTATACTGTAGCAGAAGGTATCCAAAGGCTTAGGGAAACTGGTATGCTAGAGTAGATTTATCAGGTTAGACCCACAGACCCATGTATGGAGTGCCCAGAGGACACAATTTTACCACAACTGTGAAGAACAAATTGAAGGGAGCTCCAGTATCCTTGAAGACTGCTGTGATTGCTATTTTATGTAAATCAGATTTGACAGTGGGAACTACCCTAACTGAATTAAGACACCAAACTACAATGGGGCTGATTGGAACGTGTGGTAGTAGGGGCCAAGTCGCTACACTCCATCAACAAAGACAACTTGGGCGTGGTTACAGTAATGGACAGCTAAGTCAAAGCAGTATTCAGAACAGTCTGACCCATATGGACTTATGGCATTGGCTACTTAGTCATGGTGTCCCTAGGAGTGAAATAGGAAATCTACTAAATATTTATTGATCTGTACAAATGGATAAATTCTAGGTCAGGTGAACAGCAGTCTAACTTGAATCACCAGAACAGAGAGTCACGGTCCCTCAATCAATTCCCAGACTTGAGCAAGTTTAAAGACCCACAACCCCTTCAATGAAGGGGAGTCCAGGTGCCCTTGAGGAAGGACTCCAATACACTGAAAAAGTTTTTTACTGTTAGTCTCTCTCCCAGCCTTCCCCAAAGGGATCTACAGCCTTTTACGAGAATGACTGTTCTCTAGGGAAAAGAAAGTAATCAGACATTTCTCGGAAATTACTTGATACTGGCTCTGAACTGACATTAATTCCAGGAGACCCAAAATGTCACTGTGGCCCATCAGTCAGAGTGGGGGCATATGGAGGTCAGGTTATTAATGGAGTCTTGGCTCATGTCCATCTCACAGTAGGTCCAGTGGGTCCCGGGACCCATCCTGTAGTGATTTCCCCAGTTTCAGAATGCATAATTGGAACAGATATACTCAGCTACTGGCAGAACCCCCATATTGGATCCCTGACAAATGAAGTAAGGGCTATTATGGTACGCAAAGCCAAGTGGAAGCCATTAGAACTGCCCCTTCTTAGGAAAATAGTAAGCCAAAAGCAATACTGCATTCCTGGAGGGATTGCAGAGATTACTGCCACCATCAAGGACTTGAAGGATGCAGGGGTGGTGATTCCCACCACATCCCCATTCAACTCACCTATTTAACCTGTGCAAAAAACAGATGGATCTTAGAGAATGACAGTGGACTATCAAAAACTTAACCAGGTGGTGACTCCAATTGCAGCTGCTGTTCCAGGCGTAGTTTCATTACTTGAGCAAATTAACACATCTCCTGGTACTTGGTATGCAGGTATTGATCTGGCTAATGCCTTTTTCTCCACACCTGTTTCAAAGGACCATCAGAAGCAGTTTGCCTTCAGCTAGCAAGACCAGCAATACACCTTCAGTTGCCTACTTCAGGGCTACATCAACTCTCCAGCCCTATGTCATAATTTAGTCTGTAGGGACCTTGATTTCCTTTCCCTTCCACAAGGCATCAAACTGGTCCATTACATTGATGACATTATGCTGATTGGACCTAGTAAGGAAGAAGTGTCAATGACTCTGGACTTATTGGTAAAACATTGTGTGCTAGAGGGTGGGAAATTAATCCCACAAAAATTCAGACAACTTCCATCTCAGTGAAATTTCTAGGGATCCAGTGGTGTGGGGTTTGTCAAGATACTCCTTCTAAAGTGAAGGATAAGTTACTGCATCTGGCTGCTCCCACGACTAAAAAGGAGGCATAATGCCTTGTGGCCCTCTTTGGATTTTGGATGCAACATATTCCTCATTTGGGTGTGCTACTCTGGCCTATTTATCAAGTGACTCGAAAAGCTGCTAGTTTTGAGCGAGGCCCAGAACAAGAAAAGGCTCTCCAACAGGTTCAGCCTGCTGTGCAAGCTGCTCTGCCACTTAGGCCATATGATCCAGCTGATCCAATGGTGCTTGAAGTGTCAGTGGCAGATAGAGATGCTGTTTGGAGCCTTTAGTAGGCTCCTATTGGTGAATCTCAGAGGAGACCCTTAGGATTTTGGATCAAAGCCTGCCATCCTCTGCAGATAACTACTTTCCTTTTGAGAAACAGCTTTTGACTTGTTACTGGGCCTTAGCAGAGATTGAATGCTTAATCATGGGACACCAAGTCACCATGAGGCTAAGCTGCCCATCATGAACTGGGTGTTGTTTAACCCATAGAGTCATAAAGTTGGACATGCACAGCAGCACTCCATCATTAAATGGAAGTGGTATATATGAGATCAGGCCTGAGCAGGACCTGAAGGCACAAGTTACATGTGGAAGTAGCCCAAATGCCCATGGTCTCCACTCCTGTCACATTACCTCCCACCTCCTAGTCTGCACCTATGGCCTCATGGGAAGTTCCTTATGATCAGTTGACTAAGAAAGAAAAAAACTCATGCCTGGTTTACAGATGGTTGTGTGAGATATGCAGGCACCACTTGAAAATGGACAATGGCAGCACTACAGCCCCTTTCTGGGACTACCATGAAGGACAGTGGTAAACAGAAATCCTCTCAATGAGCAGAACTTTGAGCAATGCACATGGTTGTTTACTTTGCTTGGAAGAAGAAATGGCCAGATGTGTGATTGTATACTGATTCATGGGCTGTGGCCAATGGTTTGGTTGGATTATCAGGGATTTGGAAGGAAGATGATTAGAAAATTGGAGACAATGATTTATGGGGAAGAGGAATGTGGATAGACCTCTCTGAATGGGCCAAGGAAGTGAAGATATTTGTGTCTCATGTGAGTACCCACCAAAAGGTGACCTCAGAAGAGGATGATTTTAACAATTAAATAGACAGGATGACACGTTCTGTGGAAACCAGTCATACTCTTTCTACAGCTACTCCTGTCATTGCTCAATGGGCTCATGAACAAAGTGGTTATGGTGGCAGGGATGGAGGTTATGCATGGGCCCAGCAACATGGACTTCCATTCACCAAGGCTGACTTGGATACAGCCATTGCTGAGTGCTCAATCTGCCAGAAGCAGAGACCAACACCGAGTCCCCGATATGGCACCATCCCTCGAGGTGATCAGCCAGTAACCTGGTGGCAAGTTGATTACATTGGACCACTTCCATCATGGAAAGGGCAACGTTTTTTCCTTACTGGAACAGACACTCCAGATATTGATTTGTCTTCTGCCTTAGTCATCTAGTGCTGCTGTAACAGAAATACCACAAGTGGATGACTTTAACAAAGAGAAATTTATTTTCTTACAGTCTAGTGGATTAGAAGTCCAAATTCAGGGTGTCAGCTCCAGTGGGCTCTGGATGAAGGTCCTTCTCATCAGTCTTCCCCTGGACTAGCTGCTTCTCCACACAGGAACCCCAGGTCCAAAGGATGCACTCTGCTCCCAGAGCTGCTTTCTTGGTGGTATGAGGTCCCCCTGTCTCTCTGCTCACTTCTCTCTTTTATATCTCAGAAGAGATCAGCTTAAGACAGTTATCTAATTTTATAGATCTCTTCACTATAACTGCCACTAATCCATCTCATTAACATCACAGTGACAGGATTTATAACACACAGGGAAATCACATCAGATGAGAAAATGGTAGACAATCCTATAATACTGGGAATCATGACCTAGCCAAGTTGACAGATATTTTTGGGGGACACAATTCAATCCATGACACCTTCCCTGCAACAGTGCTTCTGCCAAAACCTGTCCACCATCCGCGGACTTACAGAATGCCTCATCCACCATGATGGTATCCTATAATCATTGCCTTGGATCAAGGGACTCACTTCATAGCAAATGAACTGTGGCAATGGGCCCATGTTCATGGAATTCACTGGTCTTACCATGTTCCCCATCATGCTGAAGCAGCTGGCTTGACAAAACAATAGAATGGCCTTCTAAAGACACAATTATGGTGCCAGCTGGCTGGCAATACATTGCAGGGTTGGGGCAATGCTCTCTAAAAGGCTGTATGTGCTCTAAACCAGCATCCAATACATGGTGCTGCTTTTCCCATAGCCAGGATTCACAGGTCCAGGAATCAAGGGGTGGAAATGGGAGTAGCACCACTCACTATTACCCTAGTGACCCACTTGCAAGATTTTTGCTTCCTGTCCCCACGACCTCATGCTCTGCAGGTCTAGAGGTCTTAGTTCCAAAGGAGAAATGCTCCCACCTGGAGACACATCACTGATTCCATTGAACAGGAAGCCAAGAATGCCACCTGGCCACTTTGGGCTCCTTATGCCTCTGGATCAACAGGCAAAGAAGAGAGTTACCATACTGGCTGGTATGACTGATCTTGATTACCAAGAGGAAATTGAACTGATATTACATAATGGAGGTAAAGAAGAGTATGTCTGGAATGCAGATCCCTTAGGGTGTCTCTTGGTACTACCATGCTCTGTGATTAAAGTCAATGGAAAACTACAGCAGTCCAACATGACTACTAATGGCCTACACCCTTCAGGTATGAAGGTATGGGTAACCCCACCAAGCAAAGAACCACGACCAGCTGAGGTGCTTGCTAAGGGCAAAGGGAATACGGAATGAGTGGTGGAAGAAGGTAGTTCTAAATACCAGTTACGGCCACGTGACCAGTTGCAGAAACAAAGACTGTAATTGTTTGAGTATTTCTTCTTTGTAAGTGTACATCAAATATTTTTGTTTTCTTCACTTGAAAATGTAAGACGTAAACAGGGCTAGTGCATTTTCAGTTGTATGTGTGTTCGCTGTGTCATGTTAGGTGCAAGTAGGACTTTCTAATTGTCTTTATTCAGAGATTATGTATGGTTTAAGGAGATGTATACATGTGCCAAGTTGACAAGGGGTGGATTGTGATGGTTAAGATTGTGTGTCAGCTTGGCTGGGCCATGATTCTCAGTGTTTACACATGAGTACTCCCATGATGGGATCTGCCGTGAGTAGCCAGTCAGTTGAAAGGGAGTTTCCTTAGGCGTGTGGCCTGCATCTGACTATAAGCATATGTTCTGGCTTTTTTGCTTATTCCAGATTCTGCAGCTGGCTCCTGTTTGTCTGACATCCAGTTCTTGGGACTTGAGCTAGCAGCTTACTTGCCAAACTTAGGATTCATTCGTCTTCACAGCCTGTGAGCAAGAGCCTTGCTCTCTGACCTGCCAATTTTGGGTTTATCAGCCCCTGCGGCTAAGTGAATCAGGAAAAACCTCTATCCTGATCCACAGACTTAAGATTTTCTAGCCTCTACAACCACATGAGCCACTTACTTGATATAAAACTCTCTCTATTTATATATTTATATGCTTGACTGGTTTTGCTTCTCTAGAGAACTCAGGCTAAGACACAAGCTCTTAACCAGTACCTGGATAATACAGCGTGGTGAGGATCAAACAAGAAAATGAAATAACAGAAACTTTGTTTCTTCTAGTCCATTTGTTCTGGTTGGTTCTTGACAAGCCCTATAGCCATGGGCCCAGTTTATGTTGTAGCTCCAATGGGGTGGTCTGAAGAGCTCCCAGTTATCCTGCGACACCACCTCATCTGATTTTCTTCATAACACTCCTGATTATCTAAAATTATATTTTTTAGTGATTTGCTTATTTATTTCCTCTCCACCCAACACCCCCACTAGAATGTATACTCCATGAGAACCAGGTCCTAATCTTTCTTCTTTATTGGTGTTTCTCCACCACCAAAACAGAATCTGGCACATAGTAGGTGTTCATTAAATATTTGCTACATAAATAAATGAGCCTCCTCCCACTGCCAAATTCTCTTGACTATGTCAGAGACTTAAGCACAATCTGCAATTACTAGTTTTCCAAAGACAAGATGTGAAGCCTCCCTATTCCCCATACCCACACATACTCACTCACGTTCCTGGCTCTCCTTGTCTCTGCCCCCATCTGTACTGATTACAATCCCAACTCAATATGCCACCACCAATTACTCTCTAACATTCCACTGCACTTTATCACACATCTGGCACAGTATCTACTAAGATGTACTGTCTCTAATCAGGAATGAAAAGACAAGAAAGAAAAGAGGAGGAGAGCCCTTATCTGCCTGCTTAAGAAATATGGCTCTCATGCAGAAAAGAATGTGGTTATCTGACTTACTGGTTGGAATCCCTGAGCTAGGAGGAGGCTGTGGTGGTAACAGAGAGCTTTTTCCTGTCTGATGTTATGTGATTTTGGATGTTGTGCGAACACCATATTATATACAGGCAGTCCCCGCGTTATGAACGTCCAATTTACGGATGACTCATACTTAAGAACAGACTGCTATAAAACCTATCATACTAAAAATTTGAGTTAAATATATACAATGCTTCGTAATAACAAATGCATGCACTACTTTGTGATGCTCATGGAAACACTGTACAGTTTGTAAGTGTTTCTTAAGTGAGCATCAGTAAGACCTAGCCTACTAACTAATAAATCTAGAGGAGTCAATCTAGACAGAACTATTTTTTTTCACAGTATTTTAAAAGACAGTAAATCTCATATGTTACCAGATTATTCTTCAGAAGAGTTCAAAGAAATGATAGTGACAGATTTGAATGTGGGCAGATCGTCATTTCTAAGAGGTAACCTGAAACTAGGTTGAGGCAGTGACAGCAAAGAGCAAACCGAGTCCAGGAGCCTGCAAGCAAGGTCACAGTTTAAACTTGGCAAGAGGCCTGCCTCATGCACTCCTTAGAATGAGAACAAGCTGAAAATGCTGAACTTGCTGCAGAAGGCAGGTGAGTTTCCAAGTTAATCTGCAGGACTTCTAATACCCACGTAGAGATCTGTAAAACGGGTTCATCCAGATGAGATGTGGAGGTGAGATTAATAACTTTTCTTTTGAGTAAGTGTTTTTAGAAACCCCTAGGAAAGGAAGTATACTGACTTGAATTTAATTTGTAAACCAGACCTAACTGTGAGTGAATCACAGACTTACTGAGTTGGGATCAGCCTTAGAGGCCATTTAGTCTCAGTATCTGTATCAGTGTTTTCCAAAGGCCAGTCTGCAGAACAGCTGGATCAAGTTCCACCTGGAGGAACATCTGTAAAATATACATTCCCAGGCCACACAGTAGGGGACTCTGATTCAGTTGGTCTGGAGTGAGGTCTAAGCAACTCTACTTTTAGCAAGCTCCACTATTGGGAAAGCAACTTGGAAACAGCAAGATGGATCAGACTGATAGAACACAGGACCTAGAAATCTGACCCACCCACTTCCTGGACCTTGACACTTGGTGGGCATTAAGTGATATTCTGGACAGGGAGTCACAGCAAAGGCCATCAAACTGGTGTCCCAGTAAGAGGTAGGGCATGGTGATATACTGCATTCATTAGTCAGTGTTATCCAGAGAAACAGAACCAGTAGATGTGTATGTGTGTATGTGTGTGTGTGTGTGTGTGTGTGCGTGTGTGTATGTGTAGAAAGACAGATTTTAAAGAATTGGCTCAAATGATCATGGGGGCTGGCAAGTCCAAAATCCGTGGGCAGGCAGCAGGCAGTAAAATCTGGCAGTCTTGAGTCTAAAATCAGTAGGCCGGGTTGCAGGCCAGAAATTCCTCCAGCAAGATATCTATGTTACAGTCACCAGGAAGAATTCCTTTTCCCCATGAAACCTCGGTTTTTGCTTTTAAGGCCTTCAACTGATTGGATGAGGTCCACTCCTATTTGTAAGGGTAATGTCCTTAATTTAGAGTCAACTGATTGTAAACGTCAATCACACCTACAAAACATCTTCACAGCAACAAAACATCTTCACAGCAACATCTAGACTAGTGTTTGAACAACAATGGGGCACTATAGCCCAGCCAAGCTGACACATAAAATTATCCATCATACATATGGAGATCCAAACAGACAGGCAGGCCTGCTGAGCAGCAGTTCTCATCCCAAAGTCTGGAAGAAGGGAGTAGAGGTGCACTCACAAGGTTGGGTTTAGAGAAAGACACTCAGTTCTGAAAAATAAAGTCTGAGAACAGGTCCTGAGAAAGTTATCCACACAGGGATGCAGGCATGGCAGGACCAAAGAGGTGAGCGGAAGTGGCAAAACTAGGACTGGGTCACGACAAGTGTGCAGAAGCTCAGTCATCAACATTAAGACAAAATAAATGGGAGGTAGTATCTGTCAAAACGGTCCTTGAGTGGTGCAAGCAGTTTGCCTCAACTACTAATCTAAAGGTTGGCAGTTCAAACCCATCAAGTGCACCATAGAAGAAAGGCCTGGCAATCTGCTTCCATAAAAATTGCTGTTGTTGTTGTTAGGTACCATTGAATCAGTTCCAACTCATAGCAACCCTATGTACAACAGAATGAAACACTGCCCAGTCCTGCACTATCCTCACAATTGTTGCTATGCTTGAGCCCATTGTTGAAGCCACTATGTCAATCCATCTCATTGAGGGTCTTCCCCTTTTTCGCTGACCCTCTATTCTGCCAAACATGATGTCCTTCTCCAGGTGCTAGTCACTCCTGATAACAACATGTCCAAAGTATGTGAGACGAAGTCTTGCCATCCTCACTTCTAATGAGCATTCTGGCTGTACTTCTTCCGACACAGATTTGTTTGTTCTTCTAGCGGTTCATGCTATATTCAATACACTTCACCAACACCACAATTCAAAGGCATCAATTCTTCTTCGGTCTAGCTTTCACATGCATATGAAAATATGTTGAAAACACCACGGCTTGGGTCAGGCGCACCTTTGTCTTCAAGGTAACATGTTTGCTTTTCAATGCTTTAAAGAAATCTTTTGCAGCAGATTTACCCAATGCAATGTGTAGTTTGATTTCTTGACTGCTGCTTCCATGGGCGTTGTCTGTGGATCGAAGTAAAATGAAATCCTTGACAACTTCAATATTTTCTCCATTTATCATGATGTTGCTTATTACTCCAGTTGTGAGGATTTCTGTTTTCTTTACGTTGAGGGATAATCCATACTGAAGGCTTTGGTCTTTGATCTTTATCAGTAAGTGCTTCAAGTCCTCTTCCCTTTCAACAAGCAAAGTTATGTCATCTGCATATCGCAGGTTGTTAACGAGTCTTCCTCCAATCCTGATGCCCCATTCTTCATATAGTCCAGGTTCTCGGATTATTTGCTCAGCATACAGACTGAATAGGTACAGTGAAAGTATACAACCCTGACATACACCTTTCCTGACTTTAAACCATGCAGTATCCCCTTGGTCTGTTTGAATGACTGCCTTTTGGTCTAAGTGCAGGTGCCTCATGAGTACAATTAAGTGTTCTGGAATTCCCATTCTTTGCAATGTTATCCATAATTTGTTATTATCCACACAATAGAATGCCTTTGCATAGTCAATAAAACACAGGTAATATCTTTCCGGTATTCTCTGCTTTCAGCCATGATCCATCTGACATCAGCAATCATACCCTTGTTCCACATCTTCTCCTGAATCTGGTTTGAATTTCTGGCAGTTCCCTGTCAATGTACTGCTGCGACCGCTTTTGAATGATCTTCAGCAAAATTTTACTTGCATGTGATATTAATGATATTTTTCAATAATTTCCACATTCTGTTGCATTACCTTTCTTTGGAATGAGTACAAATGCCTATCTCTTCCAGTCAGTTGGCCAGGTATCTGTCTTCCAAATTTCTTCGTGTAGACAAGTGAGCACTTCCAGGGCTGCATCCATTTGTTGAAATATCTCAATCAGTATTCCATCAATTCCTGGGGCTTTGTTTTTTGCCAATGCCTTCAGTGCAGCTTGGATCTCTTCTTTCAATATATCTGCTCTTGATCATATGCTACCTCCTGAAATGGTTGAATGTCGACCAATATTTTTGGTACAGTGACTCTGTGTATTCCTTCCTTCTTCTTTTGATACTTCCTGCATCATTTAGTATTTTCCCCACAGAATCCTTCAATATTGCAACTCGAGGTTTGAATTTTTTCTTCAATTATTCCAGCTTTAGAAACGCCGAGTGTATTCTTCCCTTTTGGTTTTCTATCTCCAGGTCTTTGCACATTTCCTTATAATACTTTATCTTCTTGAGCCACCCTTTGAAATCTTCTGTTCAGCTCTCTTACTTCATCATTTCTTCCTTTCATTTTAGCTACTCTACTTTCAAGAGCAACTTTCAGAGTCTCTTCTGATACCCATTTTTGGTCTTTTCTTTCTTTCCTGCCTTTTTAATGACCTCTTCCTTTCTTTATGTATGATGTCCTTGATATCATTCCACAGCTCTTATGGTCTTTGGTCATTAGTGTTCAACGTGTCAAATCTATTCTTGAGATGGTCTCTAAATTCAGGTGGGATATACTCAAGGTTGTAGTTTGACTCTCGTGAACTTGTTCTAATTTTCTTCAACTTCAACTTGAATATGAGCAATTGAAGGTCTGCTCCACAGTCGGCCCCTGGCCTTGTTCTGACTGATATTGAGTATTTCCATCATCTCTTTCCACAGATGTAGTTAATTTGATTCCTGTGTATTCTACCTGGTGAGGACCGCGTGTATAGTCGCCATTTATGTTGTTGAAAAAAGGCACTTGTAATGAAGAAGCTGGTCTTGCAAAATTCTGTCACAGAATCTCCAGTGTGATTTCTATCACCAAGGCCATATTTTCCAACTACCAATCTTTGGCCATAAAGATTACAGCCATGAAACACCCAATGGAACAGTTCTACTCTATAACACATAGGGTCACCATGAGTTGGAATCAACCCAACAGCAACAGGTTTGTTTGTTTTTTATCTGTATCTATCAAATTCCTTCTCTGTGGCAAACACTTTTCACAGGCTGTCTCATATCACCCTCACATGTGTTACCCTCACACATACTAATTTAACCCCTATTTAAAAGGTGAGGTGAATTTAAAAGCTGATCATGGGCTAATTTTTACCCTTCTGGGCCACAATCTCATCACCTTTAACATGAGTGGAATAATTCTTACTCCTTCTTACTCCACAGAATTTGGGGAAGGAAAACACATGGCAGTATAGTCCCTGGCACCCAGTAATATCTAAATGGAATTTCATAGTTTCTAAAAGGAAACCCTAAAATTATGTTGTACTCTTTTGCAAGACAATATTTTCAAAAAACCTATCACAGTTTTCTACATCTGGTTAACTTCCTTATCTTAATTTTAATGCCCTCTGTTCCCAGGTAACGCCCTCTACCGAGCTACACTTCTAACCAGTGTTCTCCAAGGCCTACACTCTCTGCAGGTCAACCCAGGAGCACATGAGGCTCCTTCCCCAAACTTCACAGTTCGTTAGGCAGGTGTCCTCACCTGTACATCCTTTCCTTTCCCTTCCTTAAAAAAATAGCTAAGTTGTATTAAGCACATACTCTGTGCCAGGTGGAGTCTCTGGGTGGTACAATCAGTTAACATGAACAGCTGCTAACCAAGAGGTTGGAGGGTCAAGTCCACCCAGTAGGCACCTCAGAAGAAAGGCCTGATTATCTACTTCTGAAATTGACTTGAAGGCAACTGGTATGAGGTAGATATTATTATTTTAACCCTTTTACTGAGGAGTAAACTTAGGCCTTAAAATAAAAGAAGCAACAAGCAGAAGATCACCCATTTATTAAATGGCAGAATCATGACTTAGACTCAGGCTTATCTGACAAACTGTTGCTTCTAGCTCCCATGCTATTGACCCTGTTGGCCAAGCTGCCTGTCATTCAAGTCTGAACTTAAACCTTGCTTCCTCCATAAAGCGGAGGGCAACTCCACACTTCACTGGATGAAAGGCAACATCAAAAATTTTATTTAAGCACATCAAAGTCTGAAAACCAAATACAGAATCAGTGAGAACATTTGATTATCCCTTGCAAATGATGCCCTCAGGGCAAAGAAGGAAATTGTGAAGCTCACTGAATATGTAACTTGAGTCTTTTCCATGGGAGACATTAGTTGAGCCTCATTTTTTGAAACAGTTAGTCAGAAGCTTGAAAACAAATAGTGATAAATGTTTTAGGAAAAATCACTCTAAACTTTGGTTTTAACACCATTCTAAGTGGAGGTGATATTTTAGGAAGAACAAGTCAAAGTCTTCCCAGTTCTCTATCTCTGTAACTCTCCTCTCTGAGATATACATCTCCTCACCCACATCTGCAGACCCAGCCTTGCCCTCCCCACCCCTTTCCAAAGCTTAGGAGGAATTTAAGAGCTCTAGCTTTACATTCTCTGAGCATTGTGACCACTTATGCTACTATGGCCCTGATTTACACTCCATTTCAAAAACTAATAGGTGGTAGGTAGGTAGATAATTTTATATAATTATACACATATGCATATATCTATCAATCTCTCTATAGATATATCTGTGTGCCAGTTACCTGTTAGGTGATTTGGCACAGTTTAACAAACATTTATTGAGTGGCAGCTTCTGTAATTAGGCACCCAGTATAAAATTAGTATAATACTGGTTTCTGATGTCAAATAGCTTCTAGTCAATACTATGCACCTAGATGTTATCTCATTTAATTGGCAAAGTAAGCTGGTGATACAATTATTACTTTAAATAGAATAAAAACAGGTCAGCAACACCCAGATAAAATTAAATAACTTGCTCAAGGGTATACTGATAGTAAGTGGTAGATGTCTCTGCCACTAAACACCAACACTTCTAGCCCTGATGTGCTGCCTCTGAGTCTTACAGGGAGCTAGGGTCCCACTTTGACCCTGTTTCTAGCAGTTCAGTCAATGTATTTATCCCTTGCCTGATTCCTCTCCCAATAACCATCTAGGACTGGTGACCCTCCCATGCTCTAGGAGGGACTTCCCTAAGGATGGAAATTCTCCTGCTAAACTCCAGATGGTGCTCTGCCACTTGAAGCCATGCTTGTCTGATGCTGACTGCTGGGCCCTAAGCTCTCCTTTCCTGGTAGCCGTTGTTCTGGGTTCCACTGGCCTATCAGGACACCTGTTTGCCTGTGGGGGACTCCCTGATGTTGCAGGCTTCCCCACCTATCTCCCTGCCCTCTGGATGCTGCACTCTGCCTACCAGCCCACATACCCTCTCAGGCTGCCTGGGCCTAAGTGTGTTCTAGGTCCTTGCTGCTCCATCTGTGCCCCATCCTGCAGTGGCTAATGAACTCTTGCCTGACTACACCCCACGATATAACAGGAAGCACCATAAATGCATTCAGTCTCCCTGGTGGCAGTCTGTCAATAAGTAACAGCAGATATAAAATGTCACGCAGGGAAGAGGTTCCGCACCAGAGGAGAGAGGACCGACAGGCTAGCAGGAATGATCTGAAACAATCTCTCTCTCTCTTTCACACAACTATCTCCCTCTTTCTCTGAGTTATGGTTCTCTGGAAATACAGGTCCCCACCCAAAGCCACGGCAAAGCGGTCAGAAATTGATTTACTGTGAAGCTAGTGACGTTTCAGCTTTAGGACTCCTCATTGCACTGGCCTCTGTCAGCACCTGGGGTTACAGAGTATGCTAAGTGGTAAAGGGAAGCCAGGCTACAAACAGGAAGCATTTCATGGAAGCATTTCTGATAAATTGCTTAAAGAGATCTCAGAAGGAAGGTGCATGAACCTCCAAGGAGCCATGTTGTGATTTATTTTCTTATTCTAAATAAGTATTCACATTCATACCTAAATTAATATTGGTAATTCTGTATTATATTAAGGAAGGCTCCCTAATGGAATAAGCGACAGGCACCACAAAGCCTAGATCTGCTCCTGGAGAGGGGGATACTGGTACTGAAGGAGGGAGGAAACTCAAAAATTGTGCAAAGGTCCAAAACACCAGGAAGAGAATCTGGAGTTCCAGCCCATTTGAAGGAGCAAGGCAATTAGGGAAGTTGTTGTATGGAGTCTGGGATCTAGGAGTCTAGTTACCAGCAGACCAAGTGGGAAGAATTCAAAGAACTGCCTGAGTAATTGTGGCATGCTATGAGGAGCCCCCAGACAGAGCAGAGGGCAATGGGTGGACAGACCAGAGCAGAATGATCAGAGTAAGGCTGGGGATCAGCAACATGGCCAAATGCGCTGGAGCTGGTGGAAGGCTGAAGTCCAAGCAGAAGAACCCAGGGCATGAACACCATTACACAGACTCGACAGATAAGGTGGGGGTGAGGGGGGAAGTTGCTATCTGGTGGACACACAGGGCCTTCGCTTCATCCTAGGCATTCTAGACACTGTACTCGAGGGCCCCTGCCCCCCAATACTGCGGTTGGGTGCCTGAACTCTTTAATGCTGCATCAGGGACTCTTCAGAGAGAATGTGGAGCTAAGCAGGGCTTTGAACCAGTTTGAACCGGTTCAGCCATGGCTGATGAAGCAAAACCCAAACAGATCCAAATTTTTACAGAACGATGGACAGAATGGGGAAAAATATGGGTCAAAGCCCTGGAATGAGAGACCTGGAAGACATGTAGTGAGCCCCTTCAGGAGCCTGATTCATGAGACTGGATTATTACCAGGACTGTGGAGAGCAATACACATTCAAAGTGGCCCGGCTGGCCACTATATTTGAGTGGGGCACCAATGTTTCCGACTGTACTCAAAATCTGACAGTCAAGAGATTTGGTTGCTACGCAGTGGTATACTGCCCTTGTTTTCTAAGAGGGAGATTAGGTTTCTAGAAGGGCTTCCACCTGTAATTTTTCCCATTCCAGTTACCCTTCCAGTTCACTCAAATTGTAAAAATTCAGGTCTGTTCCAGTTTCACTTCTTCAGCCATGACTGAACCGGGCAGAGCTGGTTCGAAGCCCTGGAGCTAAGTTAGCAGGACAAAAGCAGAATCTTGCCTGTAGATTATTAGGGATAAGACTCTTGCTTATCTCCCCAAAGTCTGTTAAATAGGGGAAAGACAGTCTCTTTAACAAATGGTGCTGGCATAACTGGTTACTCACCTGCAAAAAAATGAAACAAGACCCATATCTTACATTATACATAAAATCTAACTCAAAATGGATCAAAGACCTAAATATAAAATCTAAAATGATAAAGATCATGGAAGAAAAAATAAGGGCAACACTAGGGGCCCTATTACATGGCACAAATAGTATACCAACCATAACTAACAATGCACAAATACCAGAAGAGAAACTAGATAACTGGGAGCTCCTAAAACTCAAACACTTATGCTCATCAAAAGACTTTACCAAACGAGTAAAATGACAACCTACAGACTGAAAAAAAAAAATTGGCTACAACACATCTGTCTTAGTTATCTAGTGCTGCTATAACAGAAATACCACAAGTGGATGGTTTTAATGAAGAGAAGTTTATTTCCTCATAGTCAAAGTAGGCTAAAAGTCCAAATCCAGGGCATCAGCTCCAGGGGAAGGCTTTTTCTCTCTGTCGGCCTTCTTCTTTCAGTGTTCCCCCAGACTAGGTGCTTCTCGGCGCAGGGACCCTGGCCCAAAGGACGCGCTCTGCTCCAGGCACTGCTTTCTTGATGGTATGAGGTCCCCCTATCTCACTGCTCACTTCTGTCTTTTATATCTCAAGAGATTGCCTCAGGACACAATCCAGTCTTGTAGATCAGGTCCTGCCTTACTAACACAACTGCTACCCATCCTCCCTCATTAACATCATAGAGGCAGGTTTACAACATACAGGAAAATCACACAGTACCAGGAATCATGGCCTAGCCAAATGGATACACACATTTTTTGGGGGACATAATTCAAACCATGACAATATCTGATAAGGGTCTAATCTCTAAAACCTACAAGATACTGCAAAACTTCAACATCAAAAAGCAAATAATCCAATTAAAAAATGCGCAAAGGATATGAACAGACACTTCACCAAAGAAGACATTCAGATGGCTAATAGATACATTAGGAAATGCTCACAATCATTAGCCATTAGAGAAATGCAAACAAAACTACAATGAGATACCATCTCACTCCAACAAGGCTGGCACTAACCCAAAAAAACACAAACTAACAAATGTTGGAGAGGTTGTGGGGAGACTGGCACTCTTATGCACTGCTGGTGGGAATGTAGAACAGTACAATCACTTTGGAAAACGATATGGTGCTTCCTTACAAAGCTAGAAATAGAAATACCATACAATCCAGCAATCCCACTCCTAATATACCTGAGAGAAATAAGAGCTGTCATACAAATAGACATATGCACACCCATGTTCATTGCAGCACTATACACAATAGCAAAAAGATGGAAACAACCTAAATGCCCATCAACACACAAATGGATAAACAAATTATGGTACATACACACAAGGAATACTATACAACTATAAAGAACAATGATGAATCTGCAAAACATCTCACAACGTGAATCTGGAGGGCATTATGCTGAGTGAAATAAGTTAGTCACCAAAGGACAAATATTGTATGAGATCACTATCATAAGAACTCAAGAAACGGTTTAAACATAGAAAAAGTATTCTTTGATGGTTATGAGGATGGGGCGGGAGGGAGAGGGGAAATCATTAACTAGATAGCAGATAAGAATTGTCTTAGGTGAAGGGAAGGACAACACACAACACAGGGGAAGTCAGAACAACTGGACCAAAGTAAAATCAAAGAAGTCTCCTGGACACAACCAAACACTCTGAGGGACAGAGTGTCTGAGGCTGTGGCCTGGGGACCATAGTTTCAGGGGACATCTAGGTCAATTGGCATACCATAGTTTATTAAGAAAATGTGCTATGTCCCACTTTGGTGAGTGGCGTCTGGGGTCTTAAAAGCTTGTGAGTGGCCATCAGTTGGTCCCATCCCACTAAGAGCAAAGGAGAATGAAGAAAACCAAAGACATAAGGAAAATACTGGACTAAAGGACCAAATGAACCAGAGGTTCCACCAACCTGAGACCAGAAGAACTAGATGGTGCCTGGCTACCACCAATGATCACCCTGACAGGGAACACAACAGAGAGTTCTGGGCAGAGCAGGAGAAAAATGTAGAACAGAACTCAAATTAAAGTAAAAAGACTAGACTTAATTGTCTGACAGAGACTGGAGGAACCCTTGAAACTATGGCCTCTGGATGTACTGTTATCCCAGAACTGAAACCGTTCCGGAAGCCCACTCTTCAGACAAAGATTAGATAGGACTATAAAACAAAAAATAATACATGTAAGTAATGTGCTCCCTAGTTCAATCAAACATATGAAACCAAATGGGCGGCTCCTGTCCAAAAGCAGGATGAGAAGGTAGGAAGGGACAGGAACTGCTCAGATGGACACGGAAACGAGTGGAAACAGGGAGTGTGCTGTCACATTGTGGTAATTGCAACTAATGTCACAAAACAATATGCGTATAAATTTTTGAATGAGAAATTAACTTGAGCTGTAAACTTTCACCTAAAGCACAATTTTAAAAAAAAAAAAGAAAGGATAATTTCATAGATATGAGAATCTGAATCATAAGTACAGCAGTGACCAACCGACTTCTCCATACACCTTTCTTTAGCTCTTCTCCTGGTTGTCTCCAGCCATATGAACTTCTTTCTGTTCCCTAAGTATGCCACATTTTCTCCTTCCTCTGGGCCTTCTTACACTCTGTTCCCTCTGCCTGGACCATCAACCCCACCCCTACACCTGTAACTGGCTTACTCCTATTAGTTCTTCAGATCTCTTTTAAGCCCCTAATGTGCCTGTGTGGTGCAAGTAGTTTGCAATCAGCTGCTAACCTAAAAGTTGGCAGTTCGAGCCCACCAAGAAGTACAAGCAAGGCCTGGCAAACTGCTTCTGTAAAGATTACAGCCAATAAAACCCTATGGAACAGTTCTGCTCTTTAACACGTAGGGTCTCCATGAGTTGGGGGCCAATCTGACAGCAGCTAACAGCAATAAGTTCCTAAGTGAGATCGCCCCCGGTACATACCTCCATCACTACTTCTCCTCTCATCAAGACCCATAATAGGCTTTATTGTAATTATTTATTCAATATCTGCCTTTCTTACTAGACTGAAACCTCCACGATGGCAGGAACCATGTCTGTCCAGTACATGGCTGAAACCCCAGGGACGAAGGGCTCAAATATTTACTGAAGGACTGATTTATAAAAAGAACACAGAGCAGATGATTCCATTTATATAGAATTCTTTTAAAATGCAAATTAATCTATGGTGACAGAAAGCAAGTCACTAGTTGCCAGAGGACAGGGCATCAGGGGATGAGCAGGGGTTGGAAGAGACATGGATAGACTTCAAGGAGGCACCGGAAAGATTTAGGAGTGATGGATATGTTCATTGCCTTGATTGTGGTGATGCTTTCTTAACAGGTGTGTACATATGTTACAACTTATCATATTTTACACTTTAAATATTTGCAGTTTATTGTATGTCAATTATAATCAATAAAGCTGTGAACACTGAATCACAAAACAAACAGAAATGCTATTATCGGAATAAAAGGAAAAAAAAATCTTGCCTATCTCATAACATTGTTGGAATGATTTAGTCAATGATGTAGGTAAAATGTGTAGCCTGGTGCCTTGTTGAATCCTGGAGAATCACTCAGGCTCTCTTGAATATGATCCTACTCTGAATATGGTCAGAAGAAGCACTAAAAATCTCCTGGAATGAGAGTTGAAAATTTGTTCAAAGGGAATAATGCAGTAAGGAAAACCTAAACCAAATCCATTGCCAAGGAGTGAACTGAGAATCCTAGTGACCCTATAGGACAGAGTAGAACTGCTCCACAGCATTTCTAAGGCTGTAGTCTTTACAGACGCAGACTGTCACATCTTTCTCCCACAGAGAGGCTGGTGGGTTCGAACCACCAACATTTCAGTTGGCAGCCGAGTATTTAACCACTGTGCCAGCAGGGCTTCTTGCAGTAAAGAAAGAGCAGCTAATTTTACTTTTAAAAAGAAATCACCAACACAATGCAAAAATGCATTTCATGTTTCCTTATTGACTTAATGAATTTCCTGGTAAGTTTTTGTCCGCTCAGTTGGTTAATATTTGGTTAGTTTTCCTTTATAGTAATTGTAATAGTTTCCCTTATAGTAAAGGCTACCATTACTACATTTAATTTTCTAATTTGAGAGTGTACTCTAATATAATTGTTATGTTCCCTTGTATTGTAGGAAAACATTTGGGAAATTCTTTTAAGTTTCATGGATCACAAGGTGTTTGCCTCCCTCCCTCCATCACCCCGGAATGAGGAGCCTCCTGTGAGCTGAGGATATCTATTCATAGATAATGTCTCCAGTTCCTTGGTCCATCACTCAGAGATAAGGCACTCAGGAGGACACCTTGATCTCCAGCACTGAGACATGTCTGCTGAGGCCTGTAGTAGTGATATTATCCCCGTCTGAAAAACTAGATTCTAATTCTTTCTGATCACAAAAGGTCAGGTCTAAGCCTTATAACAGAACTGCACAGACCAAAACAAAACAAGAGATACACAGATAAGCTGCCAAAGGACTTTAGAAGGTTAGCGGCTGGGGTTTTTATACAGTTCAGATGTGGACCCCTTTGCTCTCCTCTGAGGTGGAAAAAAGAAAATGATACTGAGGAAAGATTTCCTTTATAGTAATTGTACTAACTGCAGTCTCGTTCAAAGTGCACACAGAAAATACTTTGTGCTGGGTTTCACTCCCGAAGGAATATTCATCATTTCAGAGGAAGACAAAGAGCTGGTCATAAATTTTCTCCCACCCTACCCTGGCATCCACTTAATTTGGCTTTGTCTAATCTCCATGACAAAGCAATCCTTACCTGACCTCCCAAATTCTTCTCAGTCCAGAGACTGTAGAACCCCAAGGTGTGGTAGTAAATTCTCAAGAAGACTGCAAACGTGAAAACCATCTAGAAAAAGTCTGGAATCGCCAATTGCTGCCTAAACGTCCAGGTTCTGGGGTGCCTTCCTAAACTGTATTTATAAGCCACTGCAAGATGCTTACATCTCCCCATAGATTTTTTTCCCCTCGTTGATAGGCTGTATTTCTTTTAGAATGGCAAGAAACATCTACCTCAGGCCTTGTTTATTAAAATGAAGGATATAATTCAAATGAGGAAGAAACTGAAGGAAAAATATGGCTACCATTATTATATATTATTTTTCAAATTGGTTTCTAATATAACACTCAGAGAAAATAATCGTCCAAGTTAAAGAGAATCATGACGTACAAAATGAATCCAACTCAATAAAGTCAAAATCTAATATTTGTTCTTTAGTAAATGTTGGCTACAAAGCCTCAAAAATATATGTGAATTGAAAAATTTCAGAAATAAAATAGTTACAGAATTCAGCTTAGTGCTTTGTATTTATTTAAACTCATTGCCATCAAGTTGATTCTGACTCAGAGACCCTACAGGACAAAGTAGAACTGCTCTATAGGGTTTCCAAGGATCGGCTGGTGGATTTGAGCTGTTGACCTTTTGGTTAGCAGCCAAGCTCTTAACCACTGCACCACCAGAGCTCCTTATATTTATTTAATATGTGTAAAATAGGAGTTTGTGGTTGTGCAAACAGTTAATGTGCTTGGCTGCTAACCGAAAGCTTGGAAGCTCAAGTCTACCCAGAGACATGTTGAAATGAAGGCCTGGCAATCCACTTCCGGAAAACAAAAACAAAAACAAAAACAAAAAAAATCAGCTGTTGAAAACCCTATGAGGTTCTACTCTGACATACATGGGGCTGCCATGAGTCAGGGTTGACTCAATGACAACTGGATTACTAAATACATTTTTACTAAATTATTCATGATCTATGTCATCAATAACTGATGACCAATATATATTCATATGATCTTAGTTGAAGTCTATGCAGCCTCAGCATTGTTCACTTAATTCAGTATTATAAATGTCATTGCTAATTTGCCAAAACTATTCTGCCAATTCCTCCTTATTTATCTAACTGATTTATCAGCCCCACATTCCACTTTATGTGTGACCTCAGAATGACATATGAACGTAATGAAAGTGAGACCTGACGACTGCAAATGTGGTTCAAAATCTAAATCCATGATGCCACGTGCTGTCAGTGATCAAGGTGGCAACAGCTGTCCCTGCACCTATGCCCTTACCTTTGAAGGAGGAACTCTCCATACAGCCATTAGTCCAGGCAAATCTGCTCTCTGCTGTAAAGAAAATCCAATCATGGCATTACCTAATTGGGCACATTGACTTCTGCCCTAATAGATATGGATTATCTGCCAGGCCATGGCCTCCCTCTAATGGGGCACCACAGAGAGGAACCAAAAGACATTTTTCTCCCACAAAGATAGTAGCTGAATCTATTACCTTACATGGTAACCAGGGAAGCCTCTGATTAATATAGTTGAGCCAGTTAGAAAATCTGGTTGGAGAGGTGGGGGAAAATATTGTAGAGCTTCACAAATGACTCTGACTCTGAGACATCAGGAAAAGGTACAGATGAATTGTTCACAGAGGTGAGTATTTCTAAGTGCTCATATAACAGATCACATGAGTGAGCTCTGTCAGTACAGGGCTTTGAAGCTGGCATAATTTTTATCTTGGACATTTTAGACATTCTCCAGTAAAACTCGATGCTTTTACAAGGAGAACTGGTCTTGCTAGCTTTTAGTGATTTCAGCCGTAATTTTAGGCAATAAGGAACACACTTCACAATGTACTGTAGAAGGGAGAGCACCTGATGGTGAGTTACAAGAATCAAGGCCTGGTCCTGCCTCACCAGCAACACTCACACACTCACCTACAAGCCAATTTCTCCATCTTCACAATGGGATTGACAGTCTACTTTCTTCCATATCCAAGAGGAGTGTGGAGGGAAAATATCATAAACTAGTTAAAATAATGCATACTTCTTTGGAAGAAAGCAAACACAGACCCTGTTAAGTAGCCAGGAGGCCTAGGATGTTTGCACACAGAGGCAGAGAATGGAGCCGATTATTCAAATAATTACTGCAAAATAACTTCCACACCCCCACTCCCCACAAAGAAGGGAAAACAGTAAGTGTACACATTAACATTTATCTCACTAATCTGAGTATTTCAGATAAAAATAAATTTTTGATTGCTGAAATACCCAGATAGTTCCCTAATTGCCCAGGGGAGAAAAGAAAATGTTGCTTCTAGAAGAACTTTCTGTTAAATATCTTACATTTAGGAGAAACTGACTGAGAAAATATGACAGTGGAAACTTCATACTTACACTATGCTCCTACTTTATAAACCTTGAGCTCAGAGCACCAACCTTCCACAGCTCCTGTAAGCTGTTAAATTCACCACCAAGTCTGATAAATTTGGGAATGCAAACTTTCTTATAATTTATCGCACAAGTCTTATCCCAATCCTGGGCAGAGGTCACAGCCTCACCCTTTGGTCTTAATGTTAACCCGCTGCCATGGAGTTGACTATGACTCAGGGTGACCTTATGTGTGCAGAACTGCTCCATAGAGTTTTCAAGGCTGTGATCTTTCAGAAGTAGATTGCCAAGCTTTCTGCAGAGCCACCTCTGGATGGATTCGAACTGTAAACCTTTTGGTTGGTGTCGAGAGCTTAACCGTTTGCGCCACCAGGGAACTCCGGTCTTAATGCTAGATCTTTTTGTACAAGCAGTGTCTTTGACTTCGTCCTGACTAAGAGATGGGTTCTCCCTTCAGCTGCTCATCTCAGGCCACCCTAGGTAATCAACCATTCACCTGCCTGCCCTCCCCCACCCCTCAGAAAGTCTCTTCACTCCCTATCTTTCATCTCCATGGGCCACACTCCTGCTGAGTTCATCCTAGACCCTGACTTAGAGTAGAGCAACCAGATATGACCCATGAAACCAGCAGCAGCAAAAGAAAAAAAAAAAAAAAAAAAAACCAAACAAACCTGATCTCCTGTCCTAAAATGCCCTAATCTTTCTCAGTAACATTTTCATAAAGAAGCAAGAACTGCCAGAACCATACTAAGACCCCAACATTATATTTATGTTCATAATTCTAGATCAACATATGATTTGTTTTAGAAATTCAAGGAAAGCATGATGTAGGAAGATACATCAAAACCAAGGACCTTGTTCAAAAGGTTATGACTGTAAAAAGTCAAAGTAATATGACTATACATCAGGTTCCAAAGTTTTAAATTTTGTAGTAAAATGCCTTCTAGGACCTATGCAAACCTCTAAATCATTTATATGTATATGTATATATATATGTAGAGAGAGCTTTCATCATTAAATCTCAGGTTTAAAGGGGGCCTTCAAGCACTGATGCTCAAATGCTGATCTACAGGCCCATTACATCGTGTTGAGGATTGCTAGGTCTAAGCCAAATGAGGGAAAAAAAAATGTATGTGTATGTGTGTTTATCATTGTAAGATTGTCACTGTCCTTATCCTAAAAAAGACCTATTCTTTATTACCACCTTTCTTTTTTTGTAAACTTACCTTTCCTTTTATGAAATTATGATTTTATTAGAAGATTATTCTGCTTTTTTTTTTTTTTTCGGTCTATTTCTTATCTGGCAAAATAAAAGCTTGAAAACCTGATCTCAGACTCCAAATTTTGGGACTGGGGTGGTTATTTTACAGATCCTTGAAATTTGTACACCTGGGATATAAGATCAAACAACAGGTACCAAACTCTGATGTTTGCATGCTCCTCCATAACGTCCATCCATTAGTCTAAGTTGTATCTCCTACAGTCACACAAACTCACCTCTCCTTTTTCCACATGAAAGTCCTTTCTATAGTTGGAGAGTTCTCCTGTTTCCCTTAAGATCTTTTTTCTTCAGAATTAAATATATATATAGTTTTCAACTACCTTTTGGAGCCAGACCTCAAAACAGAGTCTGTGAGGAGAAGAAAACACTTCAAAGAAAGAAATGTTTATACATTTGTTATTATTGTTTAAGGAAAGAAATATCATCTCTTCTATGTTTTTTAAAGGAGGAAACAGAATCCAAGTGGTTAAATGGCTTAACCAAGATCAAACAGCTTGTTAATGACATTCAGTACTCAGCAAATCAAAATGTCTTGCCCTTTACAAATGTTTGCATTAAGACAAGGGACAGAAAAACAGTAGCACATGTACATAAATAAATTTAACAAATATTTTCAGTGTCCAAACTATGCCATACATTCCTGTAGGAGCAAGGTTACAGAGAGCAAGGTAGAATCCCTGCTTTTGAGGAGCTCACAATTAAAACAGAGTAAATAAAAAAAATAGCAAAGGTATAGCAGAGTGGAAGTACAGCCACCACATGTCTGTCAGTGGAGACTTGTGTGTTGCTGTGATGCTGAACAGGTTTCAGCAGAGCTTCCGGACTAACACTGGCTAAGAAGTAAGGCCTGGCAATCTACTTCTGAAAATCAGCCAATGAAAACCCTATGGATCACAACGGCTCGATCCCATTGTGTGTAGCGTGAGTCAGGAGCCAACTCAATGGCAGCTAACAACAACATGAAAAATTGGCATGAGAAAATAGAAACAAAAACAACATGCTTCACTTGGGGGAGCTGTAAAGGCACAAGAGAAGAGGCATTTAGGCTGGGTCATGAAGGATGAGTAGGAGTTTGCCAAGAAAGGTGAAACTTTACCTAAGATATTTACTGCAGAAGGAAAAGCACGTTTGGAAGAGAGATATAATGAGTTCAATTATAGACCGCTGAACTTCAGGCAACTTTGAGACATCCAGAGGTGACAGCCAGGAGATAATTACTGCATGTAAAGGAAAATTGAAAAAACAGACTTACAAGGTACACGTACACAGAAAGTAGAGCTGAAAGAAAATATCTTCACTCTTATACCAAATTAGAAAATGCTTTTTATAAAAGCTTAGGATGAATTCACTTTTAACTCTATGATCCAAGAGAGTTTTCTTTTCTGAATCATGGTACAGAAATCTATTTTCATTAATAATGATGAAATAAGAAAAAGAATAGGAAATGCATCCTACAAACAGGTGAGTTTCAATACTGTGAAAATAAATTTATTCAACATCAAACCTTCTATCTTTAACTCACAGATATCTACAGTTAATCTACAACCAATAGGTTGTCAGTGTTTAAAGAACAGCTACCCTAGTTTGCCATTACTAGAAAAACAAAAGTAAAGAGGTAGCCTTATCTTCTAAATTTCTTGAGTTTGCCTCCTTAAGATATTTTTTATATAAACATGGAAGTGGCTTCTTGATACTTGATAAGCATGCTGTGATTCTTTTCATCCTAGCAGAGATACGTAGTTTGGTTAGGGTCCAGTGGACTTGAAGCAAGACTCAGAGATGGAGATATGGATTTGCCATCACTAATTCCGGTGTTTTCAATCACCTCATGTACATGCAAAAGCTGGGCAATAAATAAGTAAGACTAAAGAAGAATTGATGCCTTTGAATTACGGTGTTGGCGAAAAATATTGAATATACCATGGACTGCCAAAAGAAAGAACAAATCCGTCTTGGAAGAAGTATAGCCAAAATGCTCCTTAGAAGCAAAGATGGGGAGACTTTGTCTTACATACTTTGGACATGTTATCAGGAGAGGCCACTCCCTGGAGAAGGACACCATGCTTGGTAAAGTAGAGGGTCAGCAAAAAAGAGGAAGACCCTCAATGAGATGGATTGACACAGTGGCTACAACAATGGGCTTAAGCATAACAATGATTGTGAGGATGGCGCAGGACTGGGCAGTGTTTCAGTCAGTTGTACATAAGGTTACTATGAGTTGGAACTGACTCGATGGCACCTAACAGCAACAACAAAACTCTTTCTTTAAAAAGATCTTGCTGGTAGATTGAGAAGCCTGCTAAGGAGCCGGCACCTGCTGGATGCCACGCTGTGCCACTTTGATAACTGTTCCGTTCAGTTGAAGGGGGCTTGTATCAAGGTTACTATGTAGTGAGTCAGAATCAATTCAATGGCACAAAATAACAACATGCAGTGAAGGAATCCCTGGGTGGTGCAAATGGTTAACGAGCTTGGCTGCTAACCCAAAGGTTAAAGTTTTGAGTTCATCCAGAGTTGTCTCACAAGAAAGCCCTGGGCGTCTACTTCTGAAAAATTAGCCATTGGAAAACCTCATGGAGCACAGTTCTACTTTGACACACATGAGGTCGCCATGAGAGTCGACTCAATGGTAACTGACTTTATCGAGAACAGCTGCATACAGTACAATAGGTTGCACTTGCATAAGATAGTTCTGACTTGATCTCTTCAACCACATGCTCTCTGATAGTACCTCCTCCATGCCTCTCTCCAGCATCAACAAATCTCCACTCCCTGGTGCCTCATACAACATAAGCCTGGGCTTCATCATCTTAGCTTTGAGCTACAACTGAGCACAATACCATGCACATAGTAATAGCTCAATAACTATTTTTTTTTTGATAAATGCAGCCAAAAACAATTAACACATTTAAAAATAAATAAATAAATTTGAGTCTACAGTACCTAGCAACACTGCCTGCTCACATGATTACAATATATATTTGGAGGTCTCCCTCCAACAGGGATTGATTCAGGAGAAAACTTTTGTGGGCATTGTTTGCTCCTTCCTTTTTACTCTTCTTTTGAAAGTTCCAGCTTGGAACTTTGAATAATAACCTGGTATTTTAACCTCTCCATACTACATTTAAACTTACTGAACAAAATGATCTCTTTCTGTTCTGAGGCTTCTATTTTGAGTTTTCTCTTGGCACCATTTTAGCATGCACTTAAAATTGGGATTTTGGGAGCTTGGATGAGATGCTGAATAATTTTCTGTTGTGCTTAACTGAGAGGCACAAAAAATATTTCAGAGAAAGAAAGATGTCTTTAAGTTGTTATAAGAGTAATTTGGGATGGGACTGATAGGAAATTTAATTTAAGCACCATTGATATGTGAAATAAAATACTAATATGTTGCTTTTATACTTAGTGGTATATTGCTAAGCATATGTAACAGTGAGGAGTAATCACATTTCGGTTGCATCTAAAGAAGTCTTGTCTATGTGCCTGAATTATTTTGTAAATATAAGTTGAATAAGACCATTTCAGTGTGATATTATTTATTATCTCATCCCTCAACCACAGATAGAGCCCAGGGATGAGTCCTTTGTAAATACACTCTGATAATCACCCCAGAACATTTAATTTATGCACAAAAGTTGCTATAATTATTTCTCCTGATAGTTTGTTTTACACATTGATAGCAAGAAAATTAAGAGCCTTCATTAAAAATATAGAGCTTCAAAATAAAAAAAAAAAAACAAGACTTGGCTATAAACCATTAAAGGATATTATTCTCTTGGGCTGTTGGTCAGCCTTTCTGCAGTTTAATCTGCCTCTCAGCAAAAATACCAAGATAATTTCAGAGAATATTATGCTCAAAAATATTGCTTCTATATATACTGGCAGGAAGCACTGTCGGGGAAGGAAAATCATCTTGCCCCAGAAGCCTGTTGAAATTGTCCAGTGAAAAATAATGAAGTATCCAATGTGTTAAATCAAAACAATGAATGTAAAGACACACTTTACAAAGGTTTTTGAAGCAAATTTGAAGTTTTCTTTTCAATATTTTTTACTCTTGTATAGACCCTGCTCCTTAAGGCCTGGAAAAAAATCTCTCTTGTAACGAACTCTTCAAAGGAAAATTTGAGCAATAAATAGCTTGTGGTATTATGGGATTATACATTTTAAAGCTAAGTGTAAAAGCAAGGCCATAATTTAAAGAAAATCAATGGACAGTTTTCCAGCTAATCATGGAATTTATATATTCCCTGTTCTTTTTCTCCTTGACTTCTGTGTATCACTAAACACAATCTTTGCCCTCTTAGCTTCTGGTCACAGCACTTGCCTTGTTTTTTTCCTTCCTCTCCAACCATGTTCTACTTCGCTATCTCTGTTACCAACTATCCCCTCAGATCACTATAAAGCCTCAGCTATTTAAAGCTATGGAAATCTGTCTCTTTAATCCAATGCCTAAAACCACACACATCATCTGATTTCCAAAACCTGGTGTCCCTCCTGACTGTTGTAGTTCTTGCAAAGGCACTACAGATACGTGTCGTCGAACGTTCACGATATGTTCTGTGAAATACAACGTTATCTGATTTGGGCATTGTGAGAACACCGTATTAAAACTTTCTGTGAGCCCGCTTCCCATGGACCTCGTCACCTTTGCTACTGCTGCTGCTGGAGCTGCTGGCAAGAGTAGTGGTGGGACTGGAGCAAGAGGAAGGGACTGTGGAGAATAGCACATCCAGCCCTGCCTACTATTCTGTCTGCCTGAGGAGTCCAGGCCCTCAGCAGCCACTGCCACTGCCACCCACCTGCCCCAGGGACAAAGCCTGAGAGAACCACGCCCACAGCCAAGTCCTCTGCCTTACCTGCCTGTATCCCACCTGCGGTCCAGTGCTGCAAGAATCTGGATTTGGGATCTTTAAAACCATTAGGGGGAAATAATAAACAAAAGGAGAGCTACTTTCCCTTAAAATAAATAAATAAATAACTTATAGGCCCACAGACTTACATATGGTTGTATTTTGTGCAAACAGTCGTTAAGGGACGCGTACCTGTGTTATTCTTCCAATAACCCAGACTCACAATCCCAGTCAACTGAGTATATCATACTAATGCCCCATATCCAGTTAGACACCAACTCTTCTGTATTTTTCATTGTAGTATCACTCAACAATATTTATTTCTAAGTTATGGGATTTTATAATAAATATGTATTATTTAAATATACGCACACACCAGTGCATCTCTCTATACACACATACTTATAATACGTTTCTCTGTATTTCTATATCTTGTATCTGTCTCTTCCTTTTCTCAGTGCTAAGCTCCGTATTCATCTTTATTTGATTCCTCAGCTCATCTCACTTGTCTTCAATGTCCCACTTCTATCCTGTCCATTTGAATCAGATTAACCTCACTTCCTATTTGGGTAAGAAGACTAAATACTTCCAATGTATATTCTCCCAACTTCCATTCTTAAAAACCTCAAAACTTCCCAGAATCCTCAGACATTCTTCCCTCATGTTTTCCAAGTGGCCATGATTCTTTGCCCTTCTATTTTTTCTTCGATCTTGGCCATCAGTCAATTATCCCCCTACCTCCAGGCATCTTCTACCTCTTTCTGAAAAATAACTTCTTCCCCTTTACCTACAACATTCTCAAATACTTCATCTGAGAAAAAAGACCTTGTTATAACTCTGCAAATCTCCCAAGATACCAGGCCAAGTCTCTTTTTTCCTTCACATCATTCTTCTCAAGAGAGAGTTCTGCCTTTCCTTCCTAACCTTCCACTGACTTCTCAACCCAGTTTTTAGTCTTTAGCACTCTACTGAGATGGATCGCTTGAAGATCATCATTTAATTCCTGAAAACAAAATCCAGTAGCCTCATTGCAGTTTTTATCCTTCTTGGCTTCTCTTATAGATTTACCACTGCCAACTTTCTTCTGTTTCCCAAAATTCTCTCCTCCCTTGGTAGCTGAGACTCTCCAGTCCCATAATGCTCCTCCTATTTTGCTGATACCTATCAGGTTTCCTTTTTTAGCATAACTTCCTCTTTCTATCCCTTAAATGTAGGTTTCTCCCAAGCTCCTATTGTTGGTCCCTTCCCTTCTCTCTCTATATTCTTTCTCAGGTCAATTTCATTGTCTCACATGTGGCTGGTTAGCAAATCAGTATTTCTTACCTCTATCTTGAAATGCAGACCAGATTTCCAGCTACTTCCCAGACAGCTCACTTGACATTTTACAGGCTCATCAAAATGTAATTTAACATCTCTCTCTAAATATCCTTTCCTGAATTTCCTGTTTTATCAATTTTTTTCTCTATTTACAAAAAAAATCTTAGTAGGATTGTTCTTTTTACTGTCCCAAAACACAGCTCAACCATTTCTTCCTAGATACTTTAAGCTATCCTCATTCCAGGAATATCTTTATTCTTTCTTTCTATCTAGCAAAATACTACACAACTTTTAAGATCTAGATATCAAGTCCCTATGCTCCATGGCCTAACTACTTGTCACCTCTGAACTCATACATCACTTATGGTCTCTCCCTTTGATTTAGCATTTGACAAACTGTTACTTGTGACATCTCATTTGTTTTTGTAGCATATTTTTATTTAACCTTTTATATGCATATATATTATTTACTCAATTAGATTGTAATTTTTTCAAAAGCACGGCTCATCGATATGTTTCAATCTGCTACCCTCACTCATATATCTAAAATGTATTTGTGATGTTTACTATATGCCAAATGTTAGATGCTGGGGAAAGATATATGTGACATGTTTCTAGCCATAGAGGAGTTTAACGTTTAACGGAAGAGACAGAAATAAAAATAAATAAGTACAACAATGCGAAGAGTATTGTGTTAGAAGTGTGCACAGTGTGTTTTGGGCAAGCAAAGGAAGAAATGTCTTAAGGGAAATAAAAATTGTCCCAGAAGATGCCACTTAGGATTATTCTTAAGAAAAGAATAATAGTCAAGAAGGGGGACCATGATGAAAGGGCATTCCAAGTAGGGCAAAGGTAAATAGTCAAGAAGAATCATAGTTTATTTCTATAACAGAAGTAATTAGACATGGGTAGACAGGAGGAGTAAAAAAAAAATAGTAATAATTAGAAAGACAAGAATCACAAAGATTTTAAATATCAAACTAAGGATTTTGACTCCATATGGGGACAATAGGAAGCCAAAGAGGGATCTTTAAATATAACCTTTTTAAGTCTGACATACAAAAATGTTCACAAATCATAAACGTACAGCTCAAGGAATTTTCACAAAACACACATACTCATGTAAGATTAAGAGGAGAACACTACCAGAACCCATGGGAAGATTTTAATCAATGGAAGTATATGATCAGACTTGTACTTTGTAATAGCTTTCTGGTACATTGAAGGAAGAGGCTATTGGCAGGTAGATCATTTCTATTGTAAAGACATAAAGGCCTTAAAGCAGTAGCATGCTGAATAGAGAGGCAGGGATATATTTAAGAAATATTTGGAGGACAAAATCAATAGACTTTTCAATAGACGGGTGTGAGAAGTGATGGAGAAGAGAAATCTGAGACATGAGGCTAGATTAATGATTGTGGTGGATAATTTGCAAAGATAGCCACAGCAACTCCTCCCAACCATGAGCAGATACTCTTTTGCAGTTAACTTTGCCACTTCTCCCATTAAAAAGTGAAATCTATCTCTATGCCCCTAGAATCTGGCCTTGTTTTGTGACTTGCTTTGGGGTCACAATGTTTTAAGGAAATCGTATCACTTTGAACTAAAAGGCACAGAGGTAGTTTAAAATGAAAAGAGGCTCTAGGCTCAAATTTTCTACAGGCAGGAAGCAGGCTGAGAAAGTCACTAAGCTTGCAAACATGGTTCATTTCTTATTAAAAAAAAAAAAGACATTTCTGAATGTGGAGGCAAGAGCCCAGGAGGCAGAGCCAAGAGTCTAGTGAATAATATATTAACGAACTCTGGGGTGTACAATTAACTTTACCCAGAGAATTTGGTCTTTGTCCTTGGGTCCTGGAAGATATCCTTTAAACCCTTGGAATTGACAGAGTGATCGGAGTCTTTAACCATGAGGGCTCCAGACCACACGTAAGGTTTTATACTAACGAGGCAACTCGTGTTGGTGGGAGCTGTCCATGCCAGAAGGATCTACCATATGATATCAGCCTGATCTCAGGGGCTCTGGAGCTAGCAGTTGAGTTCAACAACATAGGCAATCATTTAATCAATCATGCCTATGTAATCCCCATTAAAAACTCTGGACATTTAAGCTCATGTGAGCTTCCTGGTTGGTGAAAGACACTGATGCTTGGGAAGGTAACACATCCCTTAGGACATGGAAGCTCTGCATCATGCATGGAGCCTCCCAGACCTCACCCAATATATCTTTTCATTTGTATTCTATTTGCTAAAATAAACTTATAATCATAAGTATAATACTACCTGAGTTCTGTGAGTCATTTTAGTGAATTATCATATCCAAGGGAGTAGTGGGAACACACAAATTTGTAGCCAGCAGGTCACAGGTGAAGGTGTAATGGGGGCTCCTAAGCTTGCAGCTGGCTTCTGAACTCTTGGGCAGTCTTGGTAGTCTGGAAGACTGTGCCTTTTAACTTATAAGATCTAACCTAGCTCCAGCGGTTAGTGTCAGAAGAAGAAGAACTGCAGTTGCAGTTGATGTCAGAGAAGATATTTAGAAAATCTGCTGGAAGACACACAGACAGACAGACACGCATATAGACACTTTAAGAACCATTCAGGAAGTAGAATGGGCTCTAATCAAGGAATATTTCCACCCCTAAAGTAGGGAGAACTAGTGACATGTACCTAGCTGGATTTAATAATTGCTATAGTTTAGATGTTGCTCTGTGTTTTCCCATTCTTCCCTCTTTTGAATAGGAGGATCCATTGGAATTTAGCTGGTTGAGTGTTTGAAGTGCAGATAGCTTAGTCTGTTTAATTTATGAGTCTCTGGATCAACAGGATGCGCATCCAAAGAAACAGACCAAGGAGCCTCAACTGCATGTGATCCTGATAAAGATGATGAGATTTTGGATTTCGAGCCTGAGCCAAAATGTCACGAGACTTTTTAGGGAAAGGGTGAGCATATTTTTTATGTGGGAGAAGTATAAATAATTGTGGCCAGAGGGTGGACTGTGGTAGATTGAAAGCATAGCCACAATACATTGAAGTTCCTCTCATCAAGCGGTAAAGTCTATTCCCCACTTGTTTAACCTTAGCCAGTCTAGTGACTTTCTTTGGTCAACAGAATATGCCAGCAGTGATGTGCAAGTTTTAGAACTGAATCCTTGAGAGGACCTGCAGTTTCCACTCCTGCTTTCTTGGAATGCTGTCATGTAGGCAAGCTGGCCCAAGCTTCTGGAGGATAAGAAAAGGTTGAGGGAGACAAGGGGCATACATATTTAAAACAAGCCTTTGCAGATCTGTACCTTATTTAGGAAATAGAGTAGTTTCTGAGAATTTAATTCATGTTAACTAATTGTATAAAATATGAATTAAGAACTGAAGAAAAGTTCAAGCCTCGAATTGCAATATTGAAGGATTCTATGGGCAAAATATTGAATGATGCAGGAAGCATCAAAAGAAGATGGAAGAAATACACAGTCACTGTACCCAAAAGAATTGGTCAATATTCAACCATGTCAGGAGGTAGCCTATTGTCATGGATTGAATTGTGTCCCTCAAAAATATCTGTCAACTTGGCTGGGTCATGATTCCCAGTATTGTATGATTGTGTACCATTCTGTAATCTGATGTGATTTCCTTTCGTGTTGTAAACTCTATCACTGTGATGTAATAAGATGGATTACTGGCCCTCATATTGATGAGGTCTACATGATTAGATAGTGTCTTAAGCCAATCTCTTTTGAGATATAAAAGAGAGAAGCAAGCAGAGAGACATGGGGACCTCATAACACCAAGAAAGCAGTGCTGGGAGCAGAGCGCATCCTTTGGACCTGAGGTTCCTGCACTGAGATGCTCCCAGACCAAGGGAAGACTGATGACAAGAACCTTCCTCTGGAGCTGACAGAGACACAAGGACTTCCCTGAAGCCCGCACCCTGAATTTGGACTTGTAGCCTACTAGACTGTGAGAGAATAAATTTCTCTTTGTTAAAGCCATCCACTTGTGGTATTTCTGTTATAGCAGTACTAGACGACTAAGTCACCTATGATCAAGAACTGATGGTACTGAAGGAAGACATCCAAGCTGCACTAAAGGCACTGGCAAAAATCAAAGCTCCAGGAACTAATGGAATACCAATTGAGATGTTTCAACAAACGGATGCAAAGCTGGAAGTGCTCACTTGTCTATGCCAAGATACTTGGAAGACAGCTACCTGGCCAATCAACTGGAAGAGATCCGTATTTGTGCCTTTTCAAGAGAAAAGTGACACAACAGAATACAGAAATTATCAAACAATATCATTAATATCACACGCAAGTAAAATTTTGCTGAACATCATTCAAAAATGGTTGCAGCAGTACACTGACACGGAACTGCCAGAAATTCAAGCCAGATTCAGAAGAGAACGTTGAATGAGGGATATCATTGCTGATGTCAGATGGATGTTGGCTGAAAGCAGAGAATACCGGAAAGATGTTTGCCTGTGTTTTATTGACTATGGATTATGGTGTTGCCAAAGAATACTGAATATACCATGGACTTCCAGAAGAACGAAGAAATCTGTCTTCAAAGAAGTACAACTAAAATGCTCCTTAAAAGCGAAGATGGCAAGACTTTGTCTTACATACTTTGAACACGTTATCAGGAAGGACCAGTCCCTGGAGAAGAATATCAAGTTTGGTAATGTAGAGGGTCATCGAAAAAGAAGACGACCCTCAATGAGTTGGATTGACACAGTGGCTGCAGCAGTGAGCTTGAACATATCAAAGATTGTGAGGATGGCAAAACTGGGCAGTGTTTTGTTCTGCTGTACATAGGGTCGCTATGAGTTGGAACTGACTCAACAGTACCTAACAACAACAATAACAAGTTTGATGTATAAAGCCAGAATGCTAATATATTAATTTATCTTATGAAATACAAATATCATATGACCAATATTTCTTGAGTTTACATTAGGGCATTTTCTTCCTATAGTCAGATCCATTTAGAAAGTCAAATTATGATCGGAAGATTACCTTAGAGATTATAGAATCATAAAAATGGGTGACATCTACAAAACTGACACTTTTAATGTTTCATGACAACTAAGATAGCTTGAAGCTGCCACGCCCACAATGATATGACCTTGGCATATTATGCTTAAGGTCATTTATTCATTTATATGAAAAGTATTTATTGAATGCCTCCCACATGACAGACACTGTTCTTGGTACTGAGGACACAGCCCTGAAAACAACAGACACAAATCTTTGCCCATACGAAGCTTACACTATGGTACTATGTCAAAAACCCCTCTCTGCTGGATGTTCCTTGAATGAGCACTAGCAACACTGGACTGTATGCTTTTCCTCCTCTGCCTCCATTGCTGACTTCCTTTCTGCTTTACATATTCTTTCTTTAGATGATCTAGCAGCTCTTTTCTCTCTTTAAAGTGACTTGCAATAAGCCTAGTCTTATCCATGTTGTGTAGATCTTTTTATGTAACTATTTGGTTAAGAACTTGACTGCTAACAAAATGGTCAGCAGTTCGAATCCACCAGCCGCTCTTTGGAAACCCTATGGGGCAGTTCTACTCTGTCCTATAGGGTTGCTATGAGCTGGAATTGACTCGATGGTAACGGGTTTTTTTTTGTTTGTTTGTTTATTTACACATTAATTCCCATGTTTTGGGGAAGCATATTATCCCTCCATTTACACTCCCATACTACTTCTACTTAGTATATTTGCCAACTGGATAATAACACAATAGATAAGGGAAAAGACATATACAAAACAGAGAAAGTATTATATGCGTGAAAAGAGAAGTGCCCTTCCTTAACTGTAAATAAGTTTCTAAAATGTTTATTTCTATGAGTCTAAATAGATGAAAACAAGTTTATTCTATTACTTGTATTTTAATTTCCTCTATGTCTTGTCTTTAAGTACTAATTTTTTTTAAAAGCCAGTCAAACATTTCTTGACCTCAGCTGTGCTTTCCTTTTTTTGTCTAGTTTCAGAAGCCTTCTTATTTCTCCTCAGTAAATTTTAATTTCTTATTAAATCATAATTTTATGTTTTATAATATATATGTGTGTATCAGTATATCTATATAATCTTCTCTTTCCTACCCCCTAAACATCCATTGTCTATAAGCTTCTCTTCTTGGTTGGCTGTCATCTCTTCTCATTCTGTGGCTCTCTTCAAGTGACCTAATCTACTTTCATGGCTTTAACCATGTATTACTCTGGGTTCTCTAATAAAAAGAAGCTAAGACAAAATTAAATATGCAAAAAAAGAAAAAAAAAAAAAACAAGGAAATGCCTGTGAGAGGAAAATGGGGAGGGAGCCAGAAGAGGCTGGGAGAACCATCAGACTATGATGCCAACCTGACCCCAAGCGAAGGAGAGAAGGAAGGAAAATTGGATAGAAGCATCTTAGACTGCTCTGTAGTTCTAACCAGTGTTTTGCAAAGTCTCAAAGAGTCCTCAAGCCAAAACCACTTATCAGAGAAGGCTCCTATCTCCCAGGAATAGGCCTGCCCTAGTATTCCTTCTATAGTCAGTCACTGTCTGGGAGGGGCCCATGCAAAGCTTAGCCTCAATGAAAACATGGGATGGGTTTCAAAATTCAGCAGTTAGGTACTTTGGTTAATTACACTCCCTATAATTAGAGATCTGACAGAAGTATTCGTATGGCCACCACAAATCACCAACTGACAATTCTCAAACTCTAATCACTAGCCCTAGCTTCTTTTCTGAGGTTTAAATTCATAATTTTGATTTCCACCAAATACCTCTGACTGATGCCCCATACTGACATCATTAATAGGTACAACAAATTGTTACTGAGTACCTATTATATACCAGACATTGTACTATTCTGCATAAGCTCATAGATTGAACAGGGAAATAAACATGTAATAAATAATTGGAAGTCATTTGTTCTTTCAACAAATATTAATCGTATACCTAATGTATATGAGGCACTGGGACAAGTACTGTAGGTACAACAGTAAATAAAATATCATATGTACCTAAGAGCTTATGGTCCAATTGGATAAATCAAATAAACACAGTCATCATATAATATAGCATGTGAAACAGAAAAGACAATCTAAGTCTTAAAGAATAAATAGGCGGTATCCAATTTAATAAGAGGAAGGAAAGGACTTTCGAGGTTTTCAGAACAACATAAAGAAAGACACAGTAACAAGAAATAGCATGGTGTGTGAGGAACTATATGGTCTTAGTTGTTGCAGTTGGCTATGTCAGTAATTAAAGTGAGCTATAATAAGTACCTAAGTTGAATATTTGCCAAATGAATGCAAGACTATGAAAAGAGAAAGGAGAAGAATATTTAAGAGATATAGCTTGCAAGGATTTAGTAAGAAATTGAATTTGGGGTGGTAAAAAAGAAGAATCTTCCTAATCTCAGTATGTCCAGTACCAGTCTCACCTCCTGTATTTCATTTCTCAGTTAACGACCGTACCATTCACAAAGATGCTCTAGTTAGAAACATCAGTGGGATCCTAACACACAGGCTGGTAGGCATGCAATAAATGACTATTGAGTTAACTAATTAAAGAATATGAGTTACATATATGAGTTAACATCATTGTCTGTATCATCAGGTTCTTAGCTGCAGCCAGAAAATCCGCTCTGGCTAGCTTAAGCAGAAAAAGGATTTATTACAGGGTATTAGGTAGCTCACAGAATTAATGGGAAAGCTGGAGAATCAGACTAGAGACTAAGCTTTCAGGAATAATGCTCAAACCCAAACCACAGAACTGGTCTGATGAGGACAACACTGCCGCCACCTCCGATGCAAAGTATTAAATGTTACGAACTTGCTTGAAATGGCTGCTATGGCCGGCACCAGTACCACTTCTCTATTAGGCATTTGGCCTTGCCAACCCATTTGCTGTTGCCACCACTACCAAGCTGGACCCCTCTGCTGCCACCCACAGCAGCAACAACCAAGGCCCTGTGTGAAGCCTGTTTCTCAGGATGCTCACTTCTAGCGTCCAGTCTTGAGTGGGTGCATCTGATTGGTGGAACCTGGGTCTCCTGCCTGAGTCTCAGTTGCAAGGAAGACTGAGGAATTTAAATTCTGGCTTCAAAGCCAGAACTTCAATGCTGGAAAGGAGGGAGCTCTTAATGTGACAATTGCCCAAACACACAAAGTCTATTCAAACAATGATGGGTAGCCATGCATATAATGTACATAGCTTCACTCATCTTGTGACAGTATTGAAAAATTAACTTAAGTGCCCATTTAAGCAAGGCACCCAGCAGATTCACCGAAATGAAAAAGGAATAGTCCCTGCACATATTTCACAAGCGGAGACCCCTTTAAAAAGTGTGAGACTCTTCCCCACTGCAAACAAAGGAAATCTTACAAGTTTGATTGTAGCTAATATGCGGCAATGTTTTAAATAAATGGTTAGGCCTTTGTTTTACAAAATGCATTCCCTTCTCCAAGCTTACCAAGTTGGCTGATAATTTCTTCCATTTAGTGGGTTCCATTATTTATCTTGGATAGAGTAATAGTCTGTTTTCTTCTTCCTTCTTCAAACTGAACAGTTTGGGAGTGATGTGTATCATTCTGTCAGCTACCACTGCTAGTTCTTGAATAAAATTTGCTCAAATGTTTTATAATCTAAACCAGTGCTTGCAGCAGAACTTTCTGTGATGATAGAAATGTTCCATGTCTGTGGTGTCCAATGAGAAGCCACTAGCCACACAGGGCTATGGAGGCCTTGAAATATGGCTAGTGCCACTGTGGGACTGAATTTTTCATTTTATTTCATTTTAATGAATTTAAACTGAAATATAAACAGCTATGTGCAGGTAGTAGCCAGTGAATTGGACATTGTAGATCAAAACCTCAAATACTCAAAAAAATGATCCTAGGCTCTTCGATCTCCAACATTCTTTTCATTACCTCTCTTCATCTTCATCAGGTAACCCTAATATCTCAGATTGGGTCATTTTCCTTTTCTCTAAAGTTCACTAACAATCCCTGACATAGCCTTCATAACTCTTTCATACATTAGAATCACTCAGAACTGGATACAATCAGACATACGAAATTAAGATGGTCTAGATAACTGGAAAAAAAGGTGCCCACTCTCCAGTAACAGTGAAAGTGTGACCATATAAGCATTTTACCAAACAGAAAGAGACAATTCATATTGACTACACATGTGTCTTTAAAGTCTAGCTACTGAAAATAAATAAATAAGTAAAAGGTCAGGCCAAAATACCATTAAGGGAAACATACATCACTACACATTATAGGATTAACCAAGTGATCTTAAATTAAAATTAATTGGTAATGTTGGAACAAAATGAATCACAATTTATGTTAAACAACAACAAAACAGTAGTGATTGAAAACTACACCAGAATACTACAACTCTGATAATGTACCTACAAAGCAACTACCACTCACAGGCATACTCACAACGCATGGCAGCCTGACTTCTTTGTAGAACAGATTTAATTTTACTTAATAAATACAAAATTTTAATAACCTTTAAGAACTCATTTAAGAGCAGAGTCAAACTGTAGAAAAATTGACTGCCCATGTAATTGGGCATCCCTTGCCTGGAAGAACTGAAGGAAGGATGTGTTTTGCTTTAGATTGGTTCGCAGCCCAAAAAATGACTTTTGCACTTTCAGAACCTCTGCTTTAGGGAGAAACTTAATTGAATTGGACTCTTTGTTCTCTGTTGCTGCTTACTCTCCCTTTGGGTCATATTCTCCAGAATTTAAAAGGATAAACAAGCATGTCAGATAAGCAAGCATCAAATACGATGTTTAACTGTGCTTGATATTAAAATGCATTTATATCTACATTGAGGTCAGTTTCTCACCCTTCTAAAATATAATCTTCTCTTTCATCATAAAAGCCCTCTTAATCTCTACCTATGAGATCAAGGAAGGAACAAAATTGTAAAAATTGCATAGCTGAGGGGGTCATTTTAGAGCCTGGGGAAAGACATGAAAGCAGATGTAACCCGCTTCCAAATATACGTAAGCTCAGCTTTGTTCTGTGGCATTCTTTAAGGAAGTTGAATTGCACAGATCCGTTCACTCATTCATTCATTCAACAACACTTATCGAGGCCCTGCTCAGCAGCCTCATCCAAGGCACTAATGTGAATACATGTTGTTGTTGTTGTATGCTGTTGAGTTGATTCCAACTCATAGCGACCCTATATGACAGAGTACACAGAAGCATAAAAATTATTCCTACTTTAGGATATTACAATCTGGTCAGTGAGACTAACTTAACAGCCCCATTTTCAGCCTGAAGTGGCAAAATACAACTCATTTTAGCATGAGACAGTGTTCTTCTTTTTTTTTTTTTTAGGGTGTCACATCACATCTAAAGGTTCAAGAAGTTCCAATTTATTTAACTATTTTTATATTATTACAGTACTGAATAGAAACAAAATAACTAAGGGTGCATTTTATTGGTAGCAATAATGATAGCAGCATTATGATAATGGACTAGACAACATGGTAATATTTCTACGATTAAAAATAAATCTTGTTAACAGTCACCTCCAAACTTCTGAAAAAGTCAGAAGTCATAGGGAAATAAAACATTAGATTCTATTATTCTTGAAGAGCAATGTAAAAGCTATATATTAAGCCATATATTAAAAAGAATAGTCCACAAGCAATGACGGAGGCATTCTATAAAAAAGAGAATATTAAACCATTTTTAATATTTCTTTGTGTAAAAGATAGTGTCCAATCTAAAACATAAATGAAAGAGTTGATTAAAACTCCTGAAGCCAACTTCCTCCAGCCAATTCAATAATGTGGACTATGAGTAGGCATTTTCATCCAGCAGTTCCTTCTAATACCTGGTATAGAGAGGACTAAACTAATTTAATTTTAGATGCTTCACATTATCCTTGGAAAAATCCCTAGGAGAGTATTTTGTCGCATGTTCATGAGAGATCCCAAAATATACTGTTAACACAGTGCAAATTCATTTACACAAGTAGACTGCAACCTAACATGATTTGTATATATGTACATATATGTATGTATGAATAACCTGATGTCCAGAGAGACCATTTCTCATGCTTTTTCACATAATATAACTTCCATCGTTGGAAGCAGACACAGGCAAATCTTTTAAGTTCCTCTTTGATATGCATTCATATTCTATAGCAGTAATTTCCAAAGTGAGGTGTATATGCCCCTGGGGAACATAAAACGATTCACTGGAATTTTAGGAGAAAATATTAGAACATCTGCTTGCATATATATACATATATATATATATTTATTTTTAATTTTATATATATATACACATACATAAAAGAAATAGATTAAAATTACTAATATCACCCATATTAGGGCCCTCACTTAATCCACACGTTAAGTGGTCACATGCATGTACAATGGAAGAGATTTCCAAAGGGAAACAGAGGAGTTCAGTGACACCAAGGGGCTAGTATTGGCTGCTTCATCCAGTCTTTGTTACTAGTATACTACAATAAATTATAGCCTACATGTCCCTGGTTATGCATATTTACTGATGTATTATATTAACTAGAAGAATCCTAGGCACTAGAGTCTAGTTGTTAAGAGCATAGTCTCTAAAGCCAAAATGGCTAGGTTTAAATCCTACATAACTTTGAACAAGTTACTTGTTACTCAATTTCTCTCTTCCTTAGTTGTATCAACTGTAAAATGGGAATGAAACCTAACTCACAATGTTGATATGACAGTAAATGAGTTAATATGTGTAAAGTACTTAAAACAGTGCCTGGCATGTAGTTTAAAAACCAAAACCAAACCCATTGTTGTAGATTCCAACTCATAGAGACCCTATAGGACAGAGTAGAACTGTCCCATAGGATTTCCAAGGAGCGGCTGGCTGGTGTGTTTGAACTGACGACCTTCTGGTTAGCAGCCAAACACTTAACCACCACACCACCAGGGTTCTGGCATGTAGTAAGCACCATATAAATCTCTGTTAAATAAATATGTACTCATGAGGTGAGGGCTACCCATGAGAATATTTTGCATAGCAGAGAATCTCACTTGGTAAAATATTAAAAACTCTTGTCAAAGTTAAAGATGAATTACATAGCTTCCTCTCACAGAAAAGACTTGTTTCAAATTTGCTGATCATTTCTGTGATGACAAGTGGCTATCAATATTGAGTCTCCTAGCAGATATGAAAAAAAGAAAAACAACAACAAAAACTATTATGTTCCTCAAGGTAGAGGTGATATTTTAGCAATGAGTGAGAAAGTAAATACTTCTTTGTGCATGCTATGAAAAACTATTTTGAAAATGGGTGTTTAAAAATGTTTACATCATTATGTGACTTTGTATGAAAATGATGTATGTCATCCATTGACATTTTTATTTCTACATGCAAAAAGTTGGAAACAAAATTTTCCAAATTGCTTTAAGAAATCCAAAAAGTTGCACTGGAGTTTGGAATTGTTTGAAAAATTAAAAATGCTACAACATACCATTTGTAGTTTATGTTTTTATTTAATTTTTATGTAGTGTTTATTTTTTGTTACATTATTTTTAAATTGTGTATGCCTATGCTATATTAGTCTAGAAGGCACATGGATATAATTTATAAATAAGAGTTATATGATAAAAATATTTTTACAGATATGGGTACATGATTAAAAGAAACCACCATTCTACTGTCTATAAATAATAATAATTGAGTGCTTTATATCTGCCAGGAACTTATCATATATGATCTTATTTATTCCTCACAAAAGCCCTATGAGATAGGCACTCACATTCTTCCTAATTTATAGAATAGGATAAGATAAATAACTAAAAAACCAAACCCACTGCCATCGAGTCAATTTCGACTCACAGCTACAGACAGAATAGGATAGTAAGGTTAAAAGAAGTTAAAATAATTTCCCTAGAGTCAGAGAGCACGCAGATGATTGAGGATTGGAACACATTTCTATCTGGCTTCAAGTGCATAATCCTGATCATGCTGTGTCACTACTTTCATAACTACAGAACAAAAGGGCCATGGTGATATCATACTGCAAAATAACTTCAAGAGGCTAATAGCAGACAATTTAAATTAATCGACTTAATTGGTCAACATCAATTAATTAATGGATGGTTACATATGTACAAGCAGTCTTTGACTTTCAAATAATTTGTACTCTAAACTTGGAAATCATTTATTAGGAATGCAGAATATATTTTCTTCTAGAAAAAGGACTATAGGGAAATGAGCAGAGAAAGAGAGGGGTTGAGGGTTTGATTTCCTGAGGTAATTAGAAGAAGTTAGAAGAAAAAGAAAAGGGAATAATGAGATTAACAACGTTTTGAACACTTGTGAAAAAAACATTATATTCAATAAAAGTGGTTGACATGTGGAATGTAGAAAAGAAAAGAGACAAGGAGCATGACACATGCTTATTCAAACTCATTAATTGTGGTTCTGCTAGTTGCCCGTCATGTCCATGTATTATAACCAAAACCAAACCAAACCCATTGCCATCAAGTTGATTCCAACTCATGGGACCTTGTAGCATAGAGCAGAACTGCCCCACAGGGCTTCCAAGGCTGTAAATCTTCACAGAAGAAGACTGCCACATCTTTCTCCTGGGAAGTGACTGGTAGGGTCCAAAAGCCAACCTTTCGGTTAGCAGCCGAGTGTTTAACTACTGTGCCATCAGGACTCCTTGGCCATGTATATATAACCTTGTTTAATATTTTTGGATGATAGAGTCCTCTCTCCTCCCTACTCTACCTCTCACCTCCCCCACCCCACCCACAAGTCAGCAGAAACTCAGTTGGTCCAGAGCAGTTTGGCTGATGAGTGGTGGTGACTGGGGTGTAGGGGCATCAGGTGGCTTTAATGTGAGAGGAACGGCCTCAAGGTGACTTTGAGAGCAACAAATGACCAACACCCAAATTATGAGTCCAGGTTTTTTAATTCAGGAAGCACTTAAGACGCACCATTGTTCTTTTTGGCAAGGGATTAAATGAGCAACCTCCATTGAAAGAAATATTTAACTAGTCATCCTTTGAAATCTCCCAGTAATCTGTAGCTCCTATGAGAAAGAACATCAGAATTGGAATAGTTTTCAGAGACAAGATCATTCTCCTCATCTTTAATCAGAAATGTATTTGATTTGTTTTCTATGTCAGTTTTGCCAGATTGCTGCACTTAAAAATACACTGGTTACCTCCTCTTCTTTCTTAAAATACACTGATAAATTCATTGAATTTAACTTCTTGGTCCTCTTCCTCTCTGTCAGAAATTGATGTTACTTACTCCCTTCCTTCTTGAAACTCTCTCCTCCCCCTTAACTCTTCTGGCTCTCCTCCTACTAAATAAAATGCTCCTCTTATTTCTCTTTATGACTTTATACTTTCCACATGTCTAATTTAAGAACCCTCAACATCCTTCTTTCATCTCTTTTATTTCCTTACACCCTCTCATATCATCCACACACAACTTAAGCAATTATCACCATTGAAGGCCTTCCCCAATATATACATATTTTTTTCCTCACCTCTTTATCACTTAACCGCTAAAGTCCCAGTGCTTTCCCTCAACATTCAACAGTAAATCAACTTGCTAAACAATGTATTTTCCTCAATGATTTCCCCATCCAACCTCTCTATCCAATCCCACTGTCACCTCAGCAATTTTGAGGCAAGTATTATCTTTATTCTGGGCTGTTGGATAGCAGCTCAAATACTGTCTCTGCTTTCACTTTTCCTCTGTGGATTCCTTCTGCTCACATAAAGGCAAGTAGCCTTCTTCAAGCACATTTGGGCATATGATGTCCTTTTTAACAAAGGATTTTATAGCTAGCCATATAGACAAAATAATATTTCAATTCCTTATGGTATGCCATTCTCTCCACAATATGGACACAACTTAAAGACATAATGATGCAGTTTTGCATATTAATTAAGTGCATAGAATAGAAGCCTGACTAGGTTTGAAATCCAGCTGTACCACTTACTACTACCTGTGGTAGGCAGACTTCTAAGATGGCCCCTGAGATTACTGGACCCTGGTATGCACACATCTTCTCCCAGTTAGTCAGTCAAACTAGGTACTACCATGAAGGGATTCTGCATATATTATTAAGATCCCAAATCAGTAGGCCTTAAAATAGTGAGATTATCCAGGTGGACCCGAACTAATCACATGAGCCCTTAAAAGAGGAGAGTTTTCTATGGCTAGTAGTAGAGGGCGAAGTCAGAGATTCAAAATGAGAAGGCTTCAACGTGCTGTTATTGGCTTGAAGGTAGAGTGGGTCATTGGCAAGGATGCAGATAGTCCTCTAGGAGCTGAGAACAGCCCCCAGTTGACAACCAACAAGGAAACACAGACTTCAGTCTTACAGCTGCAAGGAACTGTATTCTGCCAACAAGAAGAGCTTGGAATCAAATATTTCCTTAGAGCCTCCAGACAGAACTCAATTGAGCTGACACCTTGATTTAACCTTGTGTTTCAAGAACACAGGCATGCCATGTGGGAATTCTGACCCACAGATCTGCGAGCTAATAAGTAGGTATTCTTTCAACCTGCTAAATTTGTGGTCATTTGTTATATAACATTAGATAACTAACACAGCCCTCACAACTGCCTCCTACGCAGCTAACTTCCCCCAGAGATAACAACCCAAGAGAGAGCAGGGAGGAAATCATGCTTTTTTTTTTTTTCTAACTATGCCTCATCCTCTTTGTTAGAAATCACTAAGTTACTAATAAGTCACTAAGGTCAGCCCACCCTCAAGGGGATAGACATTAGTCTCCTCCTCTTGAAGGGAAGACTATCAAAGAATTTGTGGATATATTTTAAAACCACCAAATAATGATGGTAATAATCAACATTTTATTTTTTCTATTGCTAAGTAATGGCTTATTTGACAACCCTAAAGAGTAGACAGTATTTTTATGCACATTTTAGAGATAAGGAAATTGAAGCACAGAGACATTGAGTAATCAGCCCAAGATGACAGTTAATAGCTGTGCTGGATGCTAAACCCAAAGTCATAACTCCAAAGCCTGAGTTCATGGCCACTATGTTAATTTTACCAATGCATTTAAAAAATATGCTTTATAATAAATTTTTTGAACAAAATAATAAAATATTGGCCAATGAAAATGAAAATATAACTGAGGGAATTCATAATTAGTTCACCATGATTTCCAGAGATGACTGGTTAAGGAATAATTCAATGTCTACCTGCAAGAAAAAGTATAGTTTGTTTGTTTAAAATTGTATAATTTACAATTTTCTCTAATGCATTTTATCAATGCCTTGAATATAATTTAATGTCATTAAATTAATAAATGGCAAGAAGATAGTACAGCAGCTAACATACTGGATGATAGAATTAAGATCATAAAAGTTTGCATAATATGTAATTATAGACCAAATCTAACACAAAGGAATTTTTAAATGATGAATTTAAAAGTTCAGCATTTGAATAGTGGATTGAGAGGAAGTGACTTAACATTTGCACTTACAGAAAACAATTTTAGGCAGGTATTAGCTTAATATATATCAAATCGGTGATGTGACTTCCAGAACCTTGAATAGAAACTTAGGCTCTATTAGTAGAAGTGATGCTACTCAGGCCAGACCTGTACTGGTTGCTACATGAAATCAGAACACAGATAAGAAAGAATATACGGAGAGCAGATTAACTAGAATTGCAGGAGTCTTCAAAAGTATGTCCTAAGAGAAACAATTAAAGGACCCAGGAGTGTCTAACTTTGAAAAGAGAAGATTAAAGGAGGACATGTTTCCTGCCTCAAATACTAGAAGAGCTGATGTGAAGGAAAAAAAAAAAAAAAAACACTTCCTATTTTGTGTGGTTTCAGGAAACAGGACTAGAATAAACAGATACTGTGGGGAGATAGATTTTCAATCAACTCAAGAATTCTCAAATGATTTTAGTCATCTGACAGTAGTCCAGGTTGCCTTAGACAACAACGACTTCTGAGTCACTAGAGGGATTCCAAAAGCAACTTCAATGGCCACTTGTCAGACGCTATAGGAAAGATCCATTTTATAGGGGGAGAGCAGGAATAAATTACTTCTAAATCAGCTTCGAACTCTAAATGTCTTTAACCCTATTGTTTTAGGCTTGGTTCTCTAGAGAAGCAAAACCAGGAAAGCGTATAAATATATGATGAGAGAGATTTATATAGAGGAAATGGCTCACGTGATTGTAGAGATGGGAAAGTCCCAAGTCCTTGCATCAGGCTTGAGGCTTCTGACTCACATAGCACAGGGGCTTACGAACCCAAGATTGGCAGGTCAGACAGCAGGGCTCTGGCTCACAGCCTGCAGAGATTGATGCATCCCAAGATCTGCAGGCAAATGGCAGGTAAGCTGCTAGCTCAAGTCCCAAGAAACAGAGGTCAGAAGAACAGAAGCCAGGTGCAGGATGCACAGCAAGCAAAAGCCCATGAGCCTTGCCAGAAAGTCTACCTATATTGGATGCAGGCCACACCCCCAAGGACACTCTCTTTCAACTGATCAGCTACGCACAGCAGATCCCACTATGGAAGTGATTACATCATTACATGACTGCCAAACTACATCATAACTGCCAAACCACTGAGAATCAGGGCCCAGTAAAGTTGACAGCCTTAACGATCATGTCCACCCCTTGTCAACTTGGCACCTATACACATCTCTTTAATTCATACACAAACTGAATAAAGACAATTATAAACTCATACTTGCCTGGAACATGATACAAATAACACTCACACAACAAAAAACACAGTATCACCATTTACATCTTATATTTTATAAGTGAATAAAACAAAAAATATTTGATGAACACATACATAGAATACTCTTAGCAATTATAGCCCTCGTTTCTGCAACGTGGTCATAACTGCTATTTAGAACTACCTTCTTCCACTACCCATTACGTATTCCCTTTGACCTCGGAAAGCACCTCAGCTGGTTGTGGTTCTTTGCCTGGTGGGGTGACCCAGTCCTTCATTCCTGAAGGTCTGGGCCATTAGAAGTCATGTTGGAACTGGGCTGCTGTAGTTTTCCATTGACGTTATTCACAGGGCACGTTAGTACTAACAGACATCCTAAGGGATCTGCATTCCAGACATGTTCTTCTTTACCTCCATTATGTAATATCAATCTGGTTTCTTCTTGGTAATCAGGATCAACTGCACCAGCCAGTACAGTAACTCCCTTCTTTGCCTGTTGATCCAGAGGCATAAGGAGTCTAAATTGGTCAGGTAGCATTCTTAGCTTCCAGTTCAATGGAATCAGTGATGTGTCTCCAGGTGGGAGCATGCCTCCCTTTGGAACTAAGACCTCTAGACCTATAGAGCATAAGGTCATGGGGACAGAAAGCAAAAATCTTGTGAGTGGGTCACTAGGGGTAATAGTCAGTGGTGCCACTCCCATTTCTACCCCTTGATTCCTGAACCCATGAATCCTGGCTATGGGAGAAACAGCACCATAAATTGGATGTTGGTTTAGCGCATACACAGCCTCATGGAGAACATTGCTCCAACCCTGCAAAGTATTGCCACCTAGCTGGTGCTGTAATAATGTCTTTAGAAGGCCATTCCATCATTCTACTAGGCCAGCTACTTCAGGATGATGGGATACATGGTAAGACCAGTGAATGACATGAGTGTGGGGCCATTGTTGCACTTTATTTGCTATGAAGTGAGTTCCTTGATCTGAAGCTATGCTGTGTGGGATACGATGACAGTGGATAAGCCATTCTTATAAGTCTACGGATGGTAGTTTTTGCAGAAGCATTGTGTGCAGGGAAAGCAAATCCATATCTAGAGTAATTGTCTATTCCAGTAAGAATAGTCCATGAATCAGTACACAATTGCATATCTGGCCATTTTACCTTCCAAGTAAAGTGAACAACCAGGTAAACTGCTCAAAGTTTCACCCACTGAAAGGATTTCCCTTCACCACTGTCCTTCAGGGAGGTCTCAGAAGGGGGCTGCAGTGCTGCCACTGACCACTTTTGAGTGGTGCCTGTATATCTCACACAACCATCTATAAACCAAGACAAGTTTCTTCTCCCTCAGTCAACTGATCGTAAGTAATTTCCCATGAGGCCATAGGTGCAGACTGGGAGATGGAAGGTAATGTGAGAGGAGTGGAGACCATGGGCATTTGGGCCACTTCCTCATGCAACTTACTTGTGCCTTCAGTTCCTACTCTGGCCCAATCTCATATATACTACTTCCATTTAATGATGGAGTGCTGCTGTGCATATCCAACTTTATGGCTCTATGGGTCAGACAACACCCAGTTCATGATGGGCAGCTCAGGCCTCATGGTGACCCATGGTTAAGCATTCAGTCACTATGAAGGCCCAGTAACAAGCCAAAAGCTGTTTCTCAAAAGGAGAGGAGTTATCTGCAGTGGATGGCAGGGCCTGGATCTAAAATCCTAAGGGTTTGTCCTGTGATTCACCAATAGGGGCCTGCCAAGACTCCAAACAACATCTCTATCTGCCATTGACACTTCAAGCACCACAGGATCAGCCAGATCATATGGCCCAAGTGGTAGAGCAGCTTGCATGGCAGCCTAAACCTGTTGGAGAGCCTTCTCTTGTTCTGGGCCCCACACAAAACTAGAAGCTTTTTGAGTCACTTGACAAATAGGCCAGAGTAGCACACACAAATGAGGGATACGTTGCCTCCAAAATCCAAAGAGGCCCACAAGGTGTTGTGCTTCCTTATTAGTTGTGGGAAGGGCCAGATGCAACAGCTTATCCTTCACTTTAGAAATAATGTCTCAACATGCCCCACACCACAAGACCCCTAGAAATTTCACTGAGGTGGAAAGTGCCTGAATTTTTTTATTTTTATTTATTTTTTTGAATGTCAGATGAAGGTTTACAGAACAAACTGTATTTAATAATTAGTACCCATATTGTTTTATGACATTAGTTAACCCCACGACATGTCAACATTGTCCCTTCTCAACCTTGGGTTCCCTATTACCAGCTTTCCTGTCCCCTCCTGCCTTCTAGTCCTTGTCCCTGGGCTGTTGTGCCCCATTAGTCTTGTTTTGTTTTATGGGGCTGTCTAATCTTTGGCTGAAGGGTGAAACTTGCGAGTGACTTCATTACTGAGCTAAAAAGGTGTCCGGGGGCCATACTCTTGGGGTTTCTTCAGTCTCTGTCAGGCTAGTAAATCTGGTCATTTTTTGTGAGTTAGAATTTTGTTCTGTGTTTTTCTCCAGCTCTGTCTGGAACCCTCTATTTTGATCCCAGTCAGAGAAGTCAGTGGTGGTAGCTGGGCACCATCTAGTTGTACTGGACTCAGCCTGGTGGAGGCCATGGTAGTTGTGGTCCATTAGTCCTTTGGACTAATCTTTCCTTTGTATCTTGTTTTCTTCATTCTCATTTGCTCCCAAAGGGGTGAGATGAGTGGAGTATCTTAGATGGCTGCTCACAGGCTATTAAGACAACCAGATGCTACTTACCAAGGTAGAATGTGGAACATTTTCTTTATAAACTATGTTATGCCAGTTGAGCTAGATGTTCCCTGAGACCTTGGTATCCACAGCCCTCAGCCCTGCAATTTGGTCCCTCAGGGAGTTTGGATGTGACTATGGAGGGAAAGTGCCTGAATTTTTGTTGGATTAATTTTCCACCCTCTAGCGCACAAATATTTTACCAATAAGTACAGGGTCACTGACATTTTTCTTTTGCTAGGTCCAATCAGCATAATGTTAGCAATGTAATGGACCAATGTGACATCTTGTGGAAGGGAAAGTCTAAATTATGACACAGGGCTCTTAGAGTTGACATAGCTCTGAGGTAGGATACTCAAGGTGTATTGCTGGCCTTGCCAGCTGAAGGCAAACTGCTTTTGGTGGTTCTTTGAAACAGGTATGGAGAAAAAGGCATTAACCAGATCAATAGCTGCATACCAGGTACCAGGAGGTTTATTAATTTGCTCAAGTAATGAAACCACATCTGGAACAGCAGCTGCAATTGGAATCACCATCTGGTTAAATTTTCGATAATCCACTGTCATTCTTCAAGATCCATCTGTTTTGCATAGGCCGATTAGACAAGTTGAAGGATATGTGGTGGGAATCACCACCCCTGCATCCTTCAAGTCCTTGATGGTGGCAATAATCTCTTTAGTACCTCCAGGAATGTGGTATTGCTTTTGGTTTACTGTTTTCCTAGGTAGGGGTAGTTCTAATGACTTCCACTTGGCTTTGCCTACCATGATAGCCCTTATTCCACTTGTTAGGAATGCAATGTGGGGGTTACATCAGCTGTCGAGTGTATCTATTCCAATTATGCATTCTGAAACTGGGGAAATCACTACAGGATGGGTTTGGGGACCCACTGGAACTACTGTGAGATGGACATGAGCCAAGACTCCATTAATAACCTGACCTCCATATGCCCCCACTCTGATTGGTGGGCCACAGTGACGTTTTGGGTCTCCTGGAATTAATCTCAGTTCAGAGCCAGTATCGAGTAATTTCCAAGAAATGTCTGATTACTTTCTTTTCCCTAGAGAACAGTCACTCTCATAAAAGGCTGTAGATCCCTCTGGGGAAGGCTGGGAGAAAGATTAACAGTATAAGTTTTTGTCAGTGTAGTGGAGTCTTTCCTCAAGGGGACCTGGCCTCCCCTTCATTCAAGATGTTGTGGGTTTGTAAACTCATTCAAGTGTGAGAATTGATTGAGGGGCTGTGACTCTCTATTCTGGTGATTCAAGTTAAACTGCTGTTCACTTGACCTAGAATTCTTCTACTTATACAGATCAAGTAAATATTTGGTAGATTGCCTATGTATTTCACTCCTAGGGACACCATGACTAAGTAGCCAACACCATAAGTCCATATGAGTCAGATTATTCTGATTACTGCTTTGACTCCACCGTCCATTAAAGTAACCATGCTTATCTCATCTTTGTCAACTGAATGCTGCCACTTGGCCCCTAGCACCATAGAGTCCAATCAGCTTCATTGTAGTTAGGTATCTTAATTCAGTTAGGGTAGTTCCCACTGTCAAATCTGACTTATATAAAATAGGAATCACAGAAGTCTTCAAGAAAGCTGGGGCTCCCTTCATGAATTTATTCCTCATAGTTGTAGTAAAAGGTGTGTCCTCTGGGAACTCTATGTGGGTTTGTGGGTCTAACCTGATAAATCCACTCTAACATGCCAATTTCCCTAGGCCTTTGGATACCTTCTTCTACAGTATATCAAGACAGGTCTGGTACTTCAACTTGATTTAGCATAGGCCACTATATAATCCATGCTTCAGTGACCCAGCCAAATAAACTACTAGATCCTTTCATAACCTCTCAAGCTGAAACACTGAATGAAGAATCTGTGCTTAGTGGGCCCATATCAATAAACTCTGACTGATCAATCTTTATGATCAATCTTTATGTTCCTTGCACCATTATCCCACATCCTTAATAGACATTCTCACACATATTCCCTAGGTTTCTGTTTGTACATATTAGAAAAGTCAACCAGTTCTTTTGGAGTGTAGCATACCTCCTCCTGGGTCACACTTTGTACTTCACTTTTTGGTGCTCACTGGGACTTACGTCTAGAAGCAAAAATGGGTGGTGGGGATGTGTTTTGAAAACATTCAGGACTGTCTTGTAAGGCATCTGCCTCAGGCAATGACTCAGACAAAGGTTCTTCAGACACTATTGGGTAAATTTCATCATACGGGGTGGAGGGGCTAATGGTTTTACTGGGGAGAGTGGCTTGGCAGACAAAGATGGAGTAATTTCTTCAGATAGGATTGGTTCTGTTGGCAGGAGTGATTCAATGGAATTTAGGGGCTCAGTGTCCCTAGCTTCCTGATTATCTGCCCAAATGTCCCCATCCCAAATTTAAGGATCCCATTTCTTCCCAATCAATGCCCTCACTTTAATTTCAGACACCACTGGATGTTGGGAATTTATTAGACATTGTAATTTAGGTACTGTTATAATAAGACTCTGGGTTTAGTTTTTGGCAATATCAGCTCCGTTACTACAAGAACTAAGGCTTTCTTTCAAGGCACAAGTGGAAACTTTGAAGTTGTTTATGTGGCACTTGAGCTTTGAAGCCCTGAGCTCATCTCTTTCACCACTTTGTATAGTGAAAGTAGGTCCAACCAACCAGCTTCCTTACACTTCTCATTATGTGAAAACTGTAGAAAGGTATCAAACGTGATTACCCAGAGCCGAGCCGCTCACCACTATCTGATCTATTGGTGGTGATATTTTGCATATTTGTATTGCTAGTTCATGCCATGGATTAGCAATTCCCTCTTTACTACTGGAAGCAGAGTCATCAACATCTTTATGACTAACCAGATTTGAAAGGCAATTTAGAAAACTCATAATTTTGTTTCTCTGGAACCACTCTGAGTACCAAACGTCTTTGGCTAGGTTCTCTAGAGAAGCAAAACCCACAAAGCGTATAAATATATAGAGATATTTGTATCAGAGAAATAGTTCACATAGTTGTAGAGGCTGGAAAGTCCCAAGTCTCTGAGTCAGGCTGAAGGCTTCTCCCGACTCATATAGCTGTGCAGACCAACGAATCCCAAGATTAGGCAAGATGACAGCTAAGCTGCTAGTGCAAGTCTCAAGAACCGGACATCAGAAGAACAAGAGCCAGCTGCAGAATCCAGAGTGAGTAAAAGCCCATGAGCCCTGCCAGAAAGTCTACCTATATTGGATTCAGGCCACACCCCCAAGGAAATTCTCTTTTAATTGATTGGCTACTCACAGTAGACCCCATCATGGAGGTGATCATATTTTATCACATCTCATCATGTAGGTGATTACATCATCGTATGACTGCCAAACTACATCATAACTGCCAAACCACTGAGAATCATGGCCCAGCCAAGTTGACACACAACCTTAATGATCATACCTATGGTACACTGATACCTCTTCAACCTAACTCCCACTGTTAGGTCTACTAAACTATGCCCATCAGTCATATATGAATACATCATGTTCCCTACACCTACTTTTCATTCTTTGCCTCTGTACTTTTTTCTCATCCTGTTCCCTTCACCTGAAAGGACCTTTCCCATCTTATGTGACTGGCAAAATCATACCCATCCTTTAAGATCAAGTACAAAGCCATCGCATCCCTGATGCTTTCTGTAATAACTTATTTAATTATCCTCTTTGCTTTCTTAGTATTATGTTTATCTCCCTAGTATGGTACTTAAAACATTCTGTCTTGTAGTATGCATATTTTATTTTATTATATACAATAAAATTGAAAGCTGTTGGAGGGCAAGGATCATATATTGTTCATTTCAGTATTCCTGTGCAGTTTTAAGTATAATGACTGCCTACACCTATGTAAACGACGTATTACATTGGGAAAATCTGCTGCAAGAGTCCTCTTTAAAGTGTTAAGAAGCAAAGACGTCACTTTGAAGACTAAAGTGCACCTGACCCAAGCAATGGTATTTTCAATTGCCTTATATGTGTGCAAACACTGGACAATGAATAAGGAAGACTAAAGAAGAACTGATGCATTTGAATTATGGTATTGGTGAAGAACTGAATATACTGTGGACTGCCGGAAGAATGAACAAATCTGTCTTGGAAGAAGTACAGCCAAAATGCTCCTTAGAAACGAGGATAGTGAGATTTCATCTCAGGAACTTTTGACATGTTATCAGGAAGGACCATTCCCTGGAGAAGGACATCATGCTTGGTGTCTTAGTTATCTAGTGCTGCTATATCAGAAATACCACAAGTGTGTGGCTTTAACAAATAGAAATTTATTTTCTCACAGTTTAACCAAAAACCAAACCCGTTGTCATCGAGTCAATTGTGACTCATAGTAATTCTGTAGGACAGAGTAGAACTGCCCCATAGGGTTTCCAAGGAGCGGCTGGACCTTTTGTTCAGCAGCGAGCTCTTAACCACTATGCCACCAGGGCTCTTACAGTTTAAAACCAAAAACCAAATCGATTGCCATCAAGTATATTCCAACTCATAGCGACCCTGTAGGACAGAGTAGAACTGCCCCGTTGGGTTTCTAAGGAGTGCCTGGTGGATTTGAACTGCTGACCTTTTGTTTAATAGCCCAGCTCTTAACCACTATGCCACTAGGGTTTCCTCTTACAGTTTAAGAGGCTAGAAATCCAAATTCAGGGTGCTAGCTCTAGGGGAAGGCTTTCTTTCTCTGTCAGCTCTGGAGAAGGTCCTTGTCTTTTCGAGCTTCTGCTCTTGGGTGATCTTCATATGGCTTGGCATCTCTCCTCCCATCATCTCTGCTTCTTTAGATTGCTTGTTTAGTCTCTTTTATATGTCAAAAGGCATTGACTTAAAACACACCCTACACTAATTCTGTCCGCTAACATACTAAAGAAAATCTATTCCCAAATGAGATAACCACAGGCATAGAGGTTAGGATTTACAACACCTATTTTTTTGGGACAAAATTCAATCCATAACACTTGGTAAAATAGAGAATCAGTAAAAAAGAGGAAGACAACACCAAAACTATGGCTCCCGGACACCCTGCTGACTCAGAACTGAAGACACTCCCTAAGTCTACCCTGCAGTCAAAGATTAGACATGCCAATAAAACAAATAATAACACATGTGAGGAACATACTTCTTAGTTCAATCAAGTATACTTGACCAAATGTGCAGCACCTGCCCAAAAGTAAGACAAGAAGACACGAACGGACAGTAAACCTAGACGAATGGACATGGGGAACCCAGGGTGTAAAGGGAACGGGGAAAAGAGATGACACATTGCAGGGATTGCAACCAATGTCACAAAACAATTTGTGTATAAATTTTTGAATGAGAAACTAGTTTGTGCTGTAAACTTTCACTTGAAACACAATAAAGAAAAAACAAAATGATAAAAAAAAAAAGAGGAAGATCTTCAATGAGATGGATTGACACAGTGGCTGCAACAATGGGTTCAAACATATAGCAATGATTGTGAGGATAGCACAGGGCCAGGCAGAGTTTCATTCTGTTGTATGAGGGGTTACTATGAGTCATAACCAACTGGGCAGCACCTAATAATAACAACACAACAGCCCTAATAATACATGCTTACTAAATTACATTTGATACAGTTGCTGCATGAAATCAACAGTGCTATCGGAAGGATAATTTAAATATATTTTCAGATTAATTGAACTTCTGAAGTAGAATACTTTTTCTTTACCCCAATTAAGCATCATACTCATTAAGCAGTCAGTCCCCATACCCCATTACCCAGCCCCTGGCAACCACTAATCTGCTTTCTTTCTCTATCCTAGTTCTTCTGAAGCTTTAACACAAAATCTTGTACTGAAGGGTTATTCAGTAGATATTTGTTGAACTGAATTTAAATAAAAAAGCACACTCAGAAAATAAACATGATGAAAGAGAAGTAAAGACCAAGAGAGATCTATTTTTAAAGGCATAAATCATTTAAAAACTGTATTGTTTCTGAGCATAACATTGTATAGCAAAATGCTAGTGATTGCCAGGCAAGCATTTTGAAATATAAAGTGCTATGCAAATGTTAAAAAAAAGCAGTGAGTATAAAAACAAATCAGAAATTAGCTGTGCAAAAGTGTTATTGGAAGAACTTCTTTTAAAGTCTTATTTTGCAAATAGAACTTCCTAGATTCCCTGAAAATAGGCATGAATAATTAAGATAATAAAAAGACATCTTAGGAACTGGTCTTAACGAGCTCTTAGGTTTTCCATAAATTCTTCACCATAATAGCCTATTTCATAACATTCTAAAATATTGTTTCTGATTTTGCCTTCTTAAAATAAAACCATTCAGTAAAGGAGGATTTCTTTGTTATGTGTTTGCATGATCTCTGGGAGGGGGAGGACACATAGGGGTAGGCTCCTATGCCCATTGTCACTTCCAACCACAACCTCATTTAATATTTTGGTGCTAGTCTGTAATCTCATCTATTAGTGCGTGCAAAAGGCAGTTCAGAGAATGAAAATTTTCTTTATGCTAATTTTCTTCCTATTGGTAGCATCTGTTACCTTTATATTTTTATATTTTTTACTCCTCCTGTTGGAAGATCTACTGCTTTGTGCCTCTGTGTTTCCACCTAAATTAGACACATAGATCTTTTAACATAGAGGAACTGTACATATTTTGTACAGTGCTAAGGGCTCTCTGAACAAGGAGGGTTTACCAGAGTATAATGATGCACAAGTGACATAAAGTTAAATTTGGTAACATTAAACTAACCATAAAACTCCCAATGTGTACAAAATGACTCATTTCCAACAAGCCCTATTTAATATTATAAAATTACAAAGGGTTATGGTTTAGTTATATATTTAATTCCAAACAATCTTGAAACAAAAATTAAGAGCATTTTTCCCCTCTCTGGGAAGAAGACTGCTTTGCGGTCATGATTATTTTTACTTAATTTCATTCCATTCAATGCAATTCTTAACTCGTGTTTTACTTCTTTGTATATCACGGAAGAAACAAAGTGAGGGGATTTCTCAAATTGTTCTAAGTGGAAGTGAGTAGGTGCTAGGTACATGAAAAGAAACAGATGAAGGAAAAATCTCAAAAAGCAACACTGAGCGTTGATTAAAAGGTGTGGTGAAAGTCACACTGCTGGTGGGAATGTAAGTGCTATCACCTTCCTAGGGTTATCTTGACAAGGGTCTTAAACATACCCTTTGCATTAGCAATATCACTTCCAGGAATTTATCTTAAGGAAATAATTGCAAAAGCCAGGAAAAGAAAACAAAAAAGTATGAGCTAGAATGTTCATTCAAGTGCTTATAATGGAAACAAACAAACCTAGAAACAACCTAAACATCCAATAGGACAAAGAAGAACTGAACCACAGGGTTTCCAAGGAGTGACTGGTGAATTCAAACTGTCAACCTTTTGGTTAGCAGCTGTAATGTGCCGTAGTTCTTAACAACTGCACCACCAGGGCTCCTTAACAAATCATAGCACATGTATTCTATGAAACACCAGACAGTATTCTTGTCATAGAGAGAGGATACAACACAAAAGCAGTTTACAGAACAGTATGCACAGTATCACTCAGCTGCTAACCTACAAGTTGGTGGTTTGAACCCACTAGCTGTTCCTCAGGAGAAAGATGTAGCAGCCTGCTTCCATAAAGATTTCAGCCTTGGAAACCTTATGGGGTAGTTCTACTCTGTCCTATAAGGTCTCTATGAGTCAGAATCAACTTGATTGCAATGGGTTTTTGGTTACGCACAGTATGAGCTCACGGTAATTAAATGTTTACACATACACACACGTGTGTATATGCATAGGAAAGAAATTTTCTAAAGATAAACAATGAAATTTTAAATCTCTAGGTGGTAGATTTATAAAAGGTATTTTTTTCTGTTTGCGTATCTGTATTTTCTGATTTTGTTACAGTGATCATGGATTTATGTAACTTGAATGTTGCAATTTTAAATACTTGTTTCTAATTATAAATTCTTCTTATGTGAATTATCTAAAACCTACTGCATTGTTTCTAGATGACTATATAAACTGCAAAACACAATGAATGTACCTGAATGTATGAATAGATGGATAGAGAATGGATGACAAAGTTTACATTATTTTAGCCAATACTGACATAATGACAACCTATTTAAAAATATTTGTGTTGTGTTGCTAAAAATATTTGAAAATGAAATGACTTTATTAACTTTGAATAACTTTATAAACAGATATACAGTGAGCCCAATTTATTTCAAACTAAATCATGTGACTAAGTGATCTTGAGGCTGTTCCCCTTCAGGGCTTAGACTGGAAAATTGTTTTATATAGATACATGCCAGAGATTGCCACAATAACACTGGATAACAAACCACCAAAAACTTGGTGGCTAACAATAACACTTAATGTGCTTGGCTGCTAATCAAAAGGAGGTTGGAAGTTTGAGTCCACCCAGGGGTGCCTCAGAAGAAAGACCTGGCAATCTACTTCTGAAAAATCAGCTATTGAAAATCCTATGGAGCACAGTTCTACTCTAATACATGGGGTCACCATGAGTCGGAATTGACTCCAGGGCAACTGGTAAAACAACAACACGCATTAAACACTTATGAACGGACAGGACTATGGTTCAGCTTATCTAAGCTGTGAATTTCTGCTTCAGGATGCAGAAATATCTGGACTTGTCTCTAGGATTTGGATGGTTCAATTCTGCTCCATTTGGACTTCTTCTGGGATCCAGGATGTAGCAGCAGAAGCTACCACCTAGGACATGCCCTTTTTATGGCAGATCCCTAGAGCACAAAACTCAAGCCAAAATTACACAAGCACATTTATAGTCTCTTCTCATTTCCATTGGCCAAAGCAAGTGACATGGCCAAACCTATAGTCAGTGAATCAGGGAAGTATATTTTGCCCCAAAGGGAAGGGAAAGTGATTGGATATTGGCTAAACAACACTCCCACTTATCACAGTAAATCATTCAGTGACTGGGAAGCAACCAATGGGGGAACTTTGTAAAAAGAGACTTTAGTCTGTAGGTTGCAAGAAAACTTAAGTCAGTTCTGGGATAGGCATTGCCACATTCTGTTTTTGCTTTAATTATGCATCTACTTCCACCCTCTTTCCTATCCAACTAAATCTTTCAAGCAAACCGTTTGTCCATACGTGGGATGGGTACTACACTGTGTTAACAGAAATTCTTTGTGTACCAATATAGATTTCTACACTGTGAAAAACATCTGTTCTCCACATAATTGGAGCCCTGGTTGCACAGGCTAAGAGCTCAGCCGCTAACCAAAAGTTCGGCAATTCAAAACCACCAGCCACTCCTTGGAAACCCTATGGGGCAGTTCTACTCTGTCTTATAGGGCCACTGTGAGTCAGAATCAACTCGACAGCAATAGGTTTGGTTTTGGTTTTCCACGTAACTGGACAACAGTTACCCTACACCCGAGAAAAACCAAGATCAATTGAATAGTTTCCCAAAAAGAGTACCAGGTTTATGATAAAAGAAAAGCTAGTCACAGGAAGATGTGTTTAAAAGCAAGTTAAACATGTTATCGTTGTTGTTAGTTGCTGTTTAATAGATTCTGACTCATGGTGACCCCATGTGTGCAGAGTGGAACTGCTCCATAGGGCTTTCAAGCTGTGACCTTTCAGAGGAGCCCTGGTGGCACAGTCGTTAAGAGCTCGGCTGCTAACCAAAAGGTTGGCAGTTTGATTCCACCAGCCTCTCTTTAGAAACCCTATAGGGGGGTTCTACTTTGTCGGACAAGGTCATTATGAGTCAGAATTGACTCGATGGCAGTGGGTTTTTGTTTTTTTTTTTTTTTTTGGACCTTTTAGAAGCAGATCACCAGGCTTGTCTTCTGAGGTGCTTCTGGGTGGGTTCAAATTGCCAACCTTTCATCTAGTCAAGTGCTTAACATAGTCAAGTGCTTAACCATTTGTGCCACCTAGGGACTCCAAGTTAACATGATGGTATTTAATTCTCTTTTTAGATGAAATTATAAGTCAAAAACATCATTGGAGAAACACAATCATCCTTCCCTCTCTGGTGCATCTCTTCTCTGGTACCATCCACCTGCCCTGTAATACCTCTAAACATATCCCCCTTATTCTCCTCCATCCAGCTTCCAGAGTTCTCCAACATTCCTACTGACCCCTTTTGTCCCTAGTTGTGTGTATGTTATGCTGTCTTACACGTAAAACAAGGAGAAAGGAGAGTATATTTTCTTGAGATGATCTGAATATGCCCAATGATACAGATAACAGGAGGTAAAAAATTAAGAAAAAGAGTAACATGGAAATCTATCCTGTCTCATGAGACATTCTCACCACGCTGTCACTTTGCAATGGTTCCAGTAAGCCTGACAGAGTTGTAGAGGGCTGCAGAAGATAATCTGCATAAATCTGAATTCTTGCTAAGAAGAAATTCTGCTTGAAGAGAAAATACTATATAACAATAGAATTAAAACCTGAGGTAGAAAGGGGAAGTGAATAAAGTCCTATCAATTTTGCGAGACCAATCTCTTTTTGGAGGATCCTTCCTCTTTCTTTTTTTCTATTCATGAGTACCATAGGGTGGTGAGACTGAGTCACTATGAAGAAAATGAGTAGTCAAGGCATTTAAGTAGGGGGAGAGAGTGAAGAGTTTGCCACTCCCCTTCACTGGGCAAGACAACAGTTCCGTTTCAAATCGTGTTACTTCCTTTCTTCAGTTCCTGAATATACTGCAAAAGCTGGACACTATGTAAGGTAGAAACCTGTCAGAGAAGGAAAACTCAAATATTTTCCACTAAAATGAGCGATAGAAAAGTGATAAGACTGCAGCCTGTCAAAGGCGGAAAACTTGCAAGACCTGGAAAAACAAGGCAGTCCCATCACATTCCAGCTCTCACAGGTTTCACTGTAATATCAGAATGTCATTAAAACAAAACAAAAAAAGTTCATCTTGTTCTGATACTTCTTTGCCTAATGTATATCTGTCAAATTGAGACAATTCTTTTACCAAATAAAGTATTTTTTAAGGGAAAAGGGCACTTGTGGCAAAATTCTATAAATAAACATAAAGGAAGAAATAGTTTATTTGTTATACAACATTCAAATTATCTTATATGTAACAAATGTACATTCTACATGATGTCAATTACAAAGACACAGAGTATGTGTGTTTAGAAGCTGTGCTGTTGGGCTGGAGAGGTGGACAAGCTTAAAATTTTTGAAGATTTAATCCTAGACTGGGGATAAGGGAGTTAACTGTTTATTATACAAGATGATAACAAATAGAGATGCTAAGAAAAATGATTAACATAAAGAGTTTGGGGATCAAGATTAAGTAAATACATCACAAGTGTTATCATGCTGAATTTAAGCTACCAAAATAATCAGATATTAATTAGGTTTTCATTATTAAATGCAGCCTAAACATGATTTAAAAAATAATATACTTCTAAAGCCACCACCCTAATAAAACCACCATTTTTTATCCATAGGAGCACATCATCTTACTGCACCTCCTAGCAGCATTCAACACAGCTGACCATACTCACCTTTCTGAAATACTCTTTTCTCTAGAATTACTCAACACCCCTCTGGCCTGAGTTTCCTAGTCACTTTTAATAGCTTCTCTTCCTCAACAAGACTTCTTACTGGTGTAGTTCTTGGGTCTGAAAATGAGATTTTCCCTATTCATTCTATACTCTTGCTATGAACAATTTCATCTGCAGAGTGGCTATAAGGTCTGGAAACAAAGATAATATTATATTATCTTGTATTATATAATGTTACAGCAACAAAATTTTTATTTTGCATTTACCTCTGTTTCCAGTCTTGGTGACTACCTGTATTTCTACAGCATCAAGTACCATCTAAATGTTAACTTCCAGCCACCCTAAAGAGGTGAATGACATCACCATCTACTCAGTGGGTTAAGGATCCCTGGTGGTGCAGTGGTTAAGAACTCAGACTGCTAATCAAAAGGTTGGCAGTTTGAGTCCACCAGCCACTCCTTGGAAACCCTATGGGGCCTTTCTACTCTGTCCTATAGGGTCACTATGACTCAGAAGTGACTCTATGGCAACAGGTTTTGGTTTATGGGGATTGTAATTAATGCTTCCATCCCTTCTCCTAACCCATTAATAAATCCTATTTTCCTACCAGAATATATTTCAATCAGAAAAGAAAAAAACAAACCCATTCCTGTTGAGTAGATTCCAATTCACAGTGACCACGTTACAAAGTAGAACTGTTCCCTGCTTCTACTCTTGATAAATTTCATTTCCCATGTAGCTCAAGAGTAGCCTTCAAATCTAAATAGGTCCCTGTCACTCCTTTGCTCAGAAAGCTTCAATAGCTTCCCATAGAATTAAAAAGAAAAATCCTTAAGGCATCACATGATCTGGTCCCTCAGATTACACCCATTCTCCCTTCACTCACTAAGCTACAATCACTCTGGCCCTTCTTGCACTTTAGTGATGGCATCAACCCCTCTCCCACCTCTGGGTCTGTTCCCACTGTTGCTTCTACCCTGGAGTGCCCTTTCCTTGAATCTTCCTTGGGCTATTTCTGATTCTTCCTTCACTTCCTCAGACTAACCTCCTGCCCCAATGAACTTAAAACCCACTGCCATCGAGGTGACTCCAATTCATAGCGACCCTGTAGGACAGAGAAGAACTGCCCCATAGGGTTTCTAAGGAGTGGCTGGTGGTAGTTTAGAACTGTCGACTTTTTGCTTAGCATCCAAGCTCTTTAACTACTGAGCCACCAGGACCCCTCAACTAGCTTAGGCCTCCCATTATATATTAACATCCTTACTTCATTTAGTCATACTCTTACCCTTAGAGTCATAGTCTGTAATCACATAGCTACTTGTTTAATATCTTTCTCCTCCTCAGACTATGAGCTCCATGATGCCAGTAATTATGTTCATCTTTTTCACTGCTGTATCTCCAGTGTCTAGCACAGTGCTTAGCCCAGAGAAAATTTTTCATATCGGACATGTGATTAATTACAGTGATATTTTCTATACAATTTCATGTTCTGATTTTTTCCAATTAAGCTAGTCTCATAAAGTCTCCGGTTAATCAACCTATTGTTTATAAAAGGTACATAATACTCTATCAAATAAATATGACAAAATATACTTAATCATTTCCCCATTTGCTAAAGAACATTACCCACTTTTGCTATTATATCTAAACTTGCTATAATCATCTCTGGACATAAAGCTTTTTCCTTTTCTTGAAATATCTCCCTGAGAGAAACTTATAGAGGTGGGAATCACAGGATCACAGCTTGTGAATATTTTTTTTTCCATAGGATCACCAATTTTTCTTTGAAAGTATTATAGCAAATTACAATATTCCCAAAATGACTGATCTTGGAAAAATTTGTCTTATTTTTTAAGTGCTTATCAGAGAAAACATGCCTACTATATATGAACTCCAGGCCCTGCCACAAAGTCTCCTCATGTAGTTCATATACTCATTTTATGAGTCACAACAGTATTGACATTAGTGAAGTCGTATTTCTTGTAAGTCCTAGGAACATTTTCCATTGTATTTTATGTGTGGTAAAATCAGAATGACACCAAGATGTCTATTGGGAAGATTTGTTTACCGTGAATATGACATCATAAATCTGATCTAAAACCAACGTTTGTAACTGACTCAGCTATCAACTAAAAGTAATAAAATGTCTTGTTCTTTTACCTTGTAACTGGTGGCCAGAAATGCATTGCCTGTATGGAAAGATGCATTCTGCATTACAAAAACTTGAATTATGAACACTGTAAATATTTTAAATAAGGTTTCTTTATAAAGATGCTAGAATCTTAAAAGGTTTTCAAAAATACTTTTTTAAAGAAAAAAATATATTAACTTTAAGTAGGAATAGACATGGGAAAAAAGTGGGCAAAGAGGTAGTTCTTTAAAAGTCTGCAGCCTGCTTAAAGCCAGGGGTCAAAGGCCCTCAGAAACAGCATTGTTATTCTATTTCTAGAAAGAGGACTGCTTTTGGCCAGGACTGAGTGATGAGTGCTGTGATGGGGTGAATTTGAACCTAAATCTGTCCAGTTGGTTTCTGGGAGACTGGGACAGCTCTGTGTCAACAAGTGTATCAGGGCTTTTCTGGGTTGGACATACGTGACTCCTAGGCTCTTGTACCAAGCAAGCTCAAGTCTATGCCCCAGGCTGAACCAAGTCTTCACTGATGGTACTCTTTCTTCCCTCTTTCCCTTCCTTTCAGTAAACAAACTTTTTTTTCAGGGCCCATTGTGCTAGACACTAAAGGCAATATAAAGAAGACCCAGGCAAGTCTCCAGACTCAAGCAGGATGGATTAGACCTATGTGAGCATAATTCTACAGTGTCAGCAGATCATGGCAAGAGCCAAAGGAAAGGTACAGTTAAAGGAGTAGGAATATGCCTTTTGTGTGACACAGTCAGTGACAATTTCCACAGGAGAGCCATTTCAGAGAGCTAGATATAAAACAAGGAAGGGCTGAGATATATGGAGATGTGACAAAGATTGGAGTGAGAAAAGAACACCAAGGGCAAAGGAAATAGATTTCAAATCTAAAGTGCTTTTTGTTTTTCTGTCTATCTTTCTTGGCTGGGTGTCCTAGGGGAGGGTAGTGCTTCTTAAACTTTAGCATACAATATAATTTTCTGGGAATCTTCTTAAAATGCAGATTCTGATGCACTATGCATTTCTAACAAGCTCCCAGGTGATGGTGAGGCTGTTAGTTCAAGGATTACACTTTGAGTAGCAAAGTCCTAGGCTACATGTTTCCAAGATTAGGCAGTGATAGTGGGAAATTGTAGGGCCATGTGTGAGCATAGCTTTGGTCTGAATAGTCTCCAGGGTCACAGAAGCAGGTGTTTATTCCACTGTTAGTCTTTTTCTTTTTTTTTTTTTTTCACCTTTTTAGTTCCTAAATTTTGTTCAAGGACTCATACAAAATATTCCTGATAAATAAGTTTTAATCCTCCTTCTTCCTCCTGGTTAGAAAGTAACATAATTCATAAGTCTCTTTGTTGTTAGCAACTATGTGCAACCAATCACATAGATCATTCTCCTTCAAATATTTTTTGGTGAGATATTTCAAATACCTTTTGGAAAATGCCACCTTGGAGGTTACAGTAATCTCGTTCTTACTTCTTTGAGTGGTTACAGCCCCTCCATTGAGATTACCAGCTTTTCCATTAACTTTGATTCTTTCTTGAAGAAAAAGGCAAACAAAACCAAACCCGTTGCCGTCGTGTAGATTCTGACTCATAGCGACCCTATAGGACAGAGTAGAACTGCCCCATAGAGTTTCCAAGGAGTGCCTGGTGGATTCCAACTGCCAATCTTTTGGTTAGTAGCATTAGCTTTTAACTGCTAGCCACCAGGGTTTCTTTCTTGAAGAAAAGTGCACAAAACTGGCAGCATCCGTGATTCCATCTTCTTTAGGGTAGATGCAGTCAAGAGTGAACTTCAGAACCTGCTTTTCTTTTTTTTTTTTCTTTTTTTTTTGGCCCCCTTCTCCACAAGCTTTTTCGAAGGCACCATGGCAGCAGTGGAGGCAAAAAGGGAGTTTGGTGAAGTACCCACTGTTTGTCTTTTGAGAGAACTCAGGGACCATAACAAACAGAAGAGAAAGAGCTGTTGTATGCAATACAGGACACTGCTCCATCTCCAACTATGGATGGATTTCATCGTTCTATCCTCTTTCTAAACTAGCAGCACAGAATCCCTGGGTGAGAAGGCAGCTTTGTGTGGTTGCTGACCTGCTTGTGTCCTAGCAAAATAAGAGATTCTTTGTTAGCTCAGAGCCTACCAGCTTTTCTGGATCTTGGTGGAGACAGAGTCATTTTAAACCAAAAATAGGCCTTTCAAAAATGTTGCAGAAATAAAGGAAGCAAAAATTAGGATGATTCAGTCTACCAAACTCTGAACTTAATATAACAAACCATATCTGAGCTAAGGAGGAGGCCCTGCAATAGTGGACAGTTCAAGAACAGTCTTTGTTTATTTTTATTTTTCTGCTGAATACTATTCTCCAAGATTTATGATGCAAACAATTGAAGAGATAAGGGAAGAAGAGCATTACTTAGCTGTTAATAAGAGAAATTCAGAACTAGTTACTCTTTAAACTTATTTATGCTACAGAAGAATTTCTTAGTAACTCTTAATGGAGTCCTAATGTAATGAACATAAATGCTGAAATATCTAAACTATTAATCTACCCCCTTAGATCTTGTCTTTGGAAATATAGTAATATGTAGAAACTCTAGGCCATCTGGACAGGAGAAGGTGGGATTTTTTTTAACCCTTTCTGTGTAAAATTGTTTTGGTGAAAATGGGTATGCTATATTGAATCTTGCTGTATTGCTTGTAACAGCAGCAATGCTTCTAAGAAATAGCTTGGATGTGAAATTCAAAATACATTCTTGGTATCCCCTTCCCATTTTTTTTTTTTTTTTTTTTGAAGTTACCAAGATGGTGGCCGTGGGATGAAAGCAGCAAGATTTATCTAGCACTTGCTGTGGGTAGGTACTATGTGACATATATTTTGTATATGCTCCCATTTAGTCATCAGAATAAAACCACAGATGGTAATATGCATATTTCAGAGATAAGGAATCTGATATTTAGAAAATTGTAGAATTTGCCCAAGGTTATATAGCAAGAAGGAAGTGGGTCAAGTTTCAAACCCAAATCCATCTAATTATAAAATCCATGTCATTTTCTACCATAGTATGTTGCTTCTTAACTGTAGATTTTATATCTCTTGCTGAGGTCTGTTTGCTTCTTTAGAAAGATGTTAGTGGTTCTAAGAGTAGCTGTTCTTATTAGATGTTGAGTCACACTGGAGAATCTATGGGATTAGTGGCTGTTTAAACTTTTAAGACTTCAAAGATTCCTTCCAATATTTATACACATCCTCCCACCACAGTGCCCTTGCATATGCTGTTTTGTTTGCCTGAAATTCTTTCTTTGCTTTTTATCTACTTAATACTTCAGATTCATCCTTCACAAGTCAACTTGATCATTATTTCCTCTATGATGCCTTCCTTTCCTTTATTCAATATTTCTACTATGTACTGTTAATAGCACAATGTACCTTTTGATTGTAAAACTTATCATAGTTGCATTTTCACATTTATGTGTGTCTATTTGATTACTATTTGTCTCCTGTCCCTGATGACCCATCTGAATGGTGGCAAGTTTAAATGCCATTTATTCATGGGCTCCTTTCTCTGTGCTAGGCATTGGGTGAGGGAAATTAAAGACCCTTAAGACTTGTTCCCTGTACTCAAGGAACTAACAACTTGGTTGGAAAGATGTGGCTAAGAAATATAAAATTATTACAGAGTAATCAAGTCCAGGATGTAACCAAGTCTTTTTGCAAGATGAAAACTGTTTTGGTTTCATTTTTCCCTAGGAACTATCTCTCCTTCTAGTCTAAGTTGTATCCATATATTGGTGTATAAAGGCTGAAGCAGCTTAGGGGATAAAGCAATATAATTAGAGGAGCAGAAAAAATGAGAGGGAAGAAATGAAAACTGCAGTTTGTTATGTCTCTCAGAAATGTTCCATTTTACAGTGAATGACAGTGAGCTGAAGCTCACCAAATTTTTTGTCAATAGAATCAATATTTCCCTGGCTCTTAAAAGCACAGGAGAGAAGGAAACTATAAGCTCAGTAAACTAGAGATAGAATGTTGTACCATGGCAACTCAGTTAAAAAAGAATGTGGACTCCTGTTATAAACCAGCTAGGATTCTTAAGGAATAAAACCATAGGCCAAGGTTAATTATGTGGGAAACAGAATATGGTCCCAAGCATAAACTCTGTAAGCCCGTCTGATTTCCACAGGTCTTCCAGACCCCCACCATACCAGTGTCACTAGAACTGAGAGGTTTCATTTCTAATTTGCAAATGACACATACATGCAACAGCCATGGATCTATCCCTAGCCTGGGGATGCTCAGTGCTACTGCCAGGAGAGCCGCTGTGAAAAGCAAAACAAAACTCAGAATTTTAAAAGATTCCATAGTTTGGAAGAAGGAGGATGGGAAGAAATTATAAAATATAGAAGCAGCTTAGAGGACCTGAATTAATAGTTCCTCTTCCTCAATCCCCTCACTGCCAGAATTCTTTCTGTCACTTTTAATTCTCCGAAATTTTATTAACTTAGTGTTCTTTGACACTACAAAATACTCTTAAAATTGGAAAGGCTGTCAGTCTTCTACACAACCGTGTGAATTAATTTAATCAAGTTATTTTATTCTGTTCTAAGTTGCAGTATACTAAAAGACGATGGCTTTTAAGAATAGGGAGTTGGTGGTACGATAAAGCTAGGTGAGATGGGGGAACTCAGGTAATAGGCCCGTGGAAAAGAGTTTCGGGAGAACACTGGAGAAGGAGGGTGAAGAAGGAACAGAAAAGCATTAAAGATTACCTTTATCTCAAGACTAACTAGGGCTGATGCTGTATTCACCAAGAAAGGAAGAGAAATTTCCTTCACTTTCCCGCCCCTTCTGCACAGAATGGGCCCAGCTTCCCAGTATCAGATAAGAATCTAGTATCATTATAAAAGTCAAACATTAAACAGGTTTCTCTGAGCTGGCTTAGTGACAGAGCTCTTGTGGAAAAATGTATGGTGTTCCAAACAACTTAAGGAAGGACCCTTCCGGCTCTAAAAACAATGACTCATTTTTGGGAAAAGGGCTGAAATTGAACCTTATGAAATTGCCAATATTGAAGTGACTGTGACCAACCACAACGGCACTTCCACGTGATTCAACCTAAATGTTGATAAGTTGATGACTTCCTGATATTTTACTTAAATTCACATCATCAGAATGGAGAATTTGACATGCTATGCTGTGAAGAGGTAATTTTAAAAATATAATTTCACTAGTTTTGAAGACATACTATGATTGATATTGTATCATAAGTGACATTGTTAAAAATAATTATGTTATAATGTCCAATTCCCTGGCTCAGGTTCTCTGCATCCATGTCAATTCATTCCATTTGTCATTTAGCCAGTGCCTCCTCCTAGAGCCCTAGACAAACTAGGAAATCTAAATCCAAAGGTGTTTCAGGTTGAGGATGACAGTGGGCCAAATGTGGCTCAGGACAACTCTAGGTGAACTCAATTTTTTTCTTGCACCACTCAATGCTCAGAAGGAAGGTTTTGTCATGTGACCTGGTGTCCTTACGGCCATGCGTTTACCTGAGCCATAGAGAAAATTGCTTTTGTGTTTTCCTTTTCTTTCTCAGAATACAATAGCAATTTTAAAGTCTCTAACTTGGCATACAGATGAACTAGAAGGTTTTTTCCAATTCTATCATTTCATAATTTTATTAGACTTTAAGAAAAAAGAAACAATGATCCTTGCTTTTATATTAATAGGGTATTTCTGTAAGTATATCCAAGAAACTGGTAACAATGGTAGTTCTTGGTGAGGGAAACTTACTTTTCCCTGTCTGAACTTTTTTTGCCTGAGCTTTGTAAATTTTTTTTTAATACCATTTATTATTTACTAATACATATTTAAAAAAAATACAATTAATTTCAAATTTAACATTTAACTTGTTAGAACACAGAGCCTCTCCCTTTATAATCCTGTCCTTGCTCTTTTTTTTTACAGCCTTACCTTTATTATGCTTTCTGAAAATAATAATTCTTAGGAACTGTGGGAGGTGGAACAGAGACACAGAAGATTGTGATTATGGAAACTGCTATCTATTCTGCAAATATTTGTAGCTACCTGTTATATGATAGATCTTGGTCTAGGCACTTCCTTCTTTCCAGAACTTCTGGAAGGCTTCTCATATAAACATCTACGTACTTTTTTTACTTTGAGAATTCCGCATGCTTAAAATGCTTCCCAGAGATAAGTGGTGGTCTGTTCTCCATGAATGCAACATTAACTCACCTGCAAGGAAAATCCTCCACAGCACTGACCTAGCTCCCAGATGTCTGGTTGAGGCAGTGACAGATGTAGTCTACTTCCATGATCTCTAAGTAAGATAGATAATGGCACTCTGTACTGGGGTGGGGTCGTGTGGGGGGAGCATCATCTTGAGTTAGATCTGTAATATTGAAAAAAGGAAAATAAAGACTTGTTAACATAGAAGGTGGGGGAAGGTAGGACAACTTTAAATAGAAACTAGTACAGGAATATCTTAATTCACAAAATTGCTGAATAACCCAAAAGCTGATGACAAAGTTTTGTAAACAGAATCTTGGACACACTAAAAGAGCTTGCCAATCAAAGATGCTCGCTATTTAAGCTATCTTTTGTAAAACAATAGAAGAACTTCTTTATTTAAATTCAGATTTCATATAGATGATGTGTAGATAAGAACAATGTCTTAAACTCTCAGTTTTCAAAGCCCTTAGACATACACTATTTCTCTGAATCCTTACAAAAATGCTGTGGGAATTGGTTTCCATTTCACAGACAAACGTGCAGCATAGAAGCTGAGCCACTTGCCTAACAAAGCCACGCAGGGGAAATGGCTGAGGTTTAGACCAGGCCCCTGGATCCCTACCTGCTGGCACTAGCTAGCACCACCACATGCCTCTGGAGAAATAAGTAGAGCACAGGTGACTTTACCATGGAGATTCCTTTGATTTCCATAAAACAGCATCAGTGAACATGCCCTAAGTAGCCTCACGTACTGGATTCTTCCCCTCCAAACCGTTTTCCAGGGTCTGCTGCCTGGTCCATCTTGCCAGAGTTCAGTTTTAACTCTCCTCCCTCAGATTCTTTCCTAACTCCTCACAGCCTACGAAATAAAGTGCAAGCTCCACAGACTGGCATTCAGGGTCCTCTGCCTCAGATCCCAACCTCTACTCCTTCTTTCACACTTCAATATTCCATTTCTTGCCCTATACTACAACCAAGCAGACCTGGGTACCACCACCACAAAGTTAAGGAAACTTTTAACCATTAATCAAGATAGATGTTTTAATGAAAATTTTTTTTTAAATCAAAATGAATGCAAACAAATGCATAATGAAAAAATATATCAAAATTTAAAATAAAGACAGGATCAGTATTACTAACTTTTCCTTTTGTTTCAGACTCAAAAATGGCTGATTAGGACTGATTACTGGTCCTGCAGTGACTTTTCACTCAGGTACCTGTATTAATGATGTTTTTCAAAAGTTAGTTCTCACCACCTCATTCTCTGTTAGTAACCTCTCTCTTCATGAAGGCCAAGCTATGTTTTTTCCTCTCTCTCTCTCTCTTTTTTGTTTTCTGTTGTAGTTTAAACGAAGTTTGTATTTCAAGTTAGTCTCCCATACAAAAATTTATACACACATTGTTATGTGACCCTAATTGCTCTCCCCAACTCTGACAGCACACTCCCCCTTTCCATGCCTGATTCCCTATGTCCATTCAACCAACGCCTAACCCTCTCTGCCTTTCCGTCTCACCTCCGGACAGAAGCTATCTGTTCAGTCTCTTGTATCTACTTGAGCTAAGAGGCACACTCTTCACAAGTATCACTTTATGTCCTGCAGTCCAGTCCAATCCCTGTCTGAAGCATTGGCCTTGGAAATTGTTTTAGTTCTGGGCTGATAGAGAATCTGGGGGCCGTGATTTCTGGGGTTCCTCCAGTCTCATTCAGACCATTAAGTCGGGTCTTCTTACTAGAATTTGAGTTCTGCACCCTACCTTTCTCCTGCTCCACCAGGGACTCTCTGTTGTGTTCCCTGTCAGGGCAGTCATTGGTGGTAGCTGGGCACCACCTAGTTCTTCTGGTCTCAGGCTGATGAAGTCTCTGGTTTATGTCAGAAGGCCAAGCTTTTATCTTAGCACTCGTCTTTCAGGAAACTCTATTTCCCCTAGTAACCGGTAGTACTTTAAAGGCAATCTGAATCATCTTGGATCCTTTCCAGCCCCTTCCCATACCACGGTGAGCACTCAGCACCTCTCTGCTGAAAGAATGCCAAAATCACAGTCCTCAAATTGACTGTGGGAATAAGCATGACACCACACCGACCCAGACATGTCTTTTTTGGGGGGCCGGGGAGGGTAGACAAAGTGTTTTTAAAAATTGAATTTGTTATCAAATCAATTTTCAAAAATTAGGATATTTTACATGAAAAAATCTAGATGTCTGTCATTTCTTGAAAAATCACAAAATGTAGCAAAACTAGGCCCCAATTTTTGTTTAGTAGCAATGGGCATTTACAGTAGAACAGCTGGCCCTGCCTTTAGAGCCCTCTCCAGTTCACCTCCTCCTACCTGGTTCTCTCTTTACATTGCTTGCCAAGCCCCATCAAGCTCATTGAATCCAAGACCCTAGGCGTGAAGGTAGGAAGGCGCTGGACAAAACCCATTTGCTGAGTCCACTCGTTTTTTCCTGGAGAATGAATGTGTCTTTCTTGTCCTTTTGAATTCAGCCTGGCAGAGGGACTCACAGAAGCAGCCTAGTTTTCTGGCCCACAAACTTCTCACAACCCGTGAAACTTGCCTTAGTCCCCGCACACTGACTGGTTTCTCCCGGCTTTGCTCCGGGGCCCTCGTCCCAGGAGGGGCTCTTCCCTTCTTCACTCCCCCAGCAGGGCCTGGAGCCTGGGGCGGGTCCCTGGCCCCCAGCCGCAGCCTTCTGGCCCCCAGCCGCAGCCTTCTGGCCCCGGCCAGGGCGCTCGGGCTCGCCCCACCGCGGCACTGGGCATGCTCAGAGGCGGCCGCGAGGGCAGGTTTGCTTCGCAGTCGCTCGCACTCGGCGGCGGGGCGGCGCGCGGTGCGCGGCTGCAGCTGGAGCTCTGGTGCCCCGAGTTGGAGTTGCCGGGAGTTTCCCCCCAACCCCTGCGTCTTTGCGCGCGGGAGCAAGAGCCGGTGCGAGAGCTGCGAGGAGGCAGCTAGCCAGCACCCGGCCGGGAGAGCCTTGTCCGGAGCCCGGAGCCCGGACCTCCGCGCGGGACGCCCCCGGGGAGGAGCCTCGCGGGCTGGGACGCGTGCCGAGCATTGGCACCGCCGGAGCACGAGCCAGCCTGCAAGGTATGGCTAGGGCGTGGGGAGTCTGGCTGGCAAGGCGGAGGCCAGGCCAGGGGGGATGCGGCTGCAGCCGCCGCGGCGACTGGGGCGCTAGGTGCTTAGTCCGATGCGGGCAGCCGGGACAGGGAGTTCTCGCCATACCTGGGACCCGTGCGCGGGCAAGGTTGGACAAGCCGCGGAGCGAGCAGGTTTCCTCCCAGAAAGTTGAGGAAGGAGCCCTTACCCTTTTGTCCCCGCGGTAGGATGGGCCCTGAGGATGCTGCCCGGAAGCCCTCAGTGTGGGGAACTGAGTGGGTCGCTGCGCCCCTGCCTGAGCTTCCTCACCGCCGGCTGAAATCTGTGAATTACCCTGATGTTCGCTTCCCTGGCGTCTTCTAGGAAAGTCATTGCTGCCAAAACTGAGGCAGGCATGGCTCCCCGCCTGGGGCGCTTAGCACTGGGCGATGCTCCCACACCAACCTCAGACGTGGGCAAGGGCGTGGTATACCGAGTTCGCGCTCCTTGTGCGCGTTGATATCAAGCCTCACACGTATGGCGGGGCAATGTGGCTGGGGTAGGTGCATGGGCTGATTTTTCCTCCAGCCTTTCCTCGGGTTTACAAACACCCCCCCCCCCCCCCCCCGTCCTTTTTCGCAGATGAGAGGCCTTGGAGGGAAGGGCCAGGTGGAGTGTTTTGGATGACATACTGTTTTTTAGCACAGGGTGCCTAGGCTGTATCTGCCTTTGACTCCAGTCCCAGGACTTCTTAACGAACCCTTTCCCCTTCCTATCATTCTTCCCCAGGGACTGAGTGGGAAGGAATTGGGCAGGTGGGTTCACAGGAACCTCCACCTCATCCCACCGCCTCCCCAGGACCCTGGAACTGACATTGTGCGGAATGCAAGGGTGTGGAGGATGCTTCTCTTGGCTCCACTTTTTTCACTGCTTGTTTTGCGTTTTGAGGTTTTGCATGCACGAGTCAGAGCTGCGTTGTCATAACCCAGGGGTTGGAGGAGCTTCAACCTAGACAGTGAGCTGCTGTTTCGCCTCGGAGCCTCTTAGTGGGAATCGGTCCAGAAATGATTATGCAGGCTAGAAATATGCCTCTCTCTCTCTGTCTGTTCTTACCCCTCTTTTGGCTGAACACCTTGGCTGTTCGGTTTGTGTGTTAAGTTCTTAAAGGGGAACCCACACGCTTCTCAAGTGTCATACTGTAGGTGCTCACCATTTCTGCTGCGTTTTTTCTTTGCCTTTTCTGGAGGCCATCTACTCTGGGGCAGATTTCAAGATGTGAGAATCACAGTGTATGAGTTCATGGGTTCTAGAGTTAGACCTGAGGTTGAGTTTCAGCTTTACAGCTGATGATTGCTGGTGGACAAATTATTTGCCACTCTGAACTTTAGTTTTCTCTTCTGTCAAAGGGGTGATAGTGGCCTTATCTCTCTCCATTATAGGGCTTGTGAGACTTGGATGAGATAATAGGAATGAAGAGTGCTTAGAAAACTTTAAAGCACCATTCATGCCTTAGTTACTGTCTTATGCTCCTTAGTTTACTCAGCTTTTTTTTTTTTTAATTTACTGATTCTTTTAATTATAACAAGACACCTAAGTCTTCCCCCTCTATTCATCCTTCACCAAAAGGTTTAGTTTCTTAGGTCCTTGGAAGTAGCTGTTTATCTTTTTTTTCCTCTTCTCTCAAGTCCATTATATCTTTTCATTCTAACTCCCCTTTATTGAGCTTTATCCTTTTTCAGTAGTTAAAGATATTAAGTTCCCACCAAGAGGGCCCACAAGCAAGTTATCACCCCCTACACACATGTACATGTTGTAGAAGGGTTAGGGCTCCAGTCCTCATATTTATCCCAGGGAGGCTGCATGGTGCAGACTAGAAGACTACCAGGGTTGTCTTATCAAGATTCAGAGTCTTGAGCCCCAAAGTTGGCATGTGAACAAGGCCACATGCTTAAGAGCCAAGGTTGACAAAGGAATCAGCAGACCCTGGGCTGGATCTCTGACTTGGCCTCCAAAGATGACCTTGAAACATGGACTCAACTCCTGGTTCAGTGAAATCAGCCTGTGAGACTAACAGGCAATGCAAGAACTGGTGAGAATCAGGCTCCTTCCTGAGCTATCCCAGGTGTTGCATCTTCCCTAAATCCTAGGGCAGTAGTTCTCAAACAAGAGCGTGCCTCATAATCACTGGAGGGGCTTGTTAAACCCAGATCGCTGGACTGCATCCCCAGAGCCTCAGGTTCTGTAGGTCTAGAGTGGAATCCAAGAATTTGCCTTTCTAACTGGTTCCCAGGTGATGTTGATGCTGCTGTTCGAGGAACCATACCTTTAGAATCATTGATTTTAGAGAGTGACAGGAGGTAAGAGAAGCAAGGTTTGTTCTGAAATGCCGTGATTTTAGTACCTCACCTATAAGGGCAGGGTTTTTAGGGGGGCATTTTAGGAATTTGTGTAAAACATTCAGTATTCCAATAGCTGTGCCATTGTCTAGTTTTAATAATTGTGGTTACTCTTCAAATGAATGAATTCTACACAAAAGTAGAGGATTTACTTTTCTAATATGGTAAAATACTCAATTTCTGGTTTCTAGGCTTCCTGGATGGTGCAAATGGTTAAGCGCTTGACTGCTACTAGCTGAAAGGTTAGCAGTCCGAACCCACCCAGAAGCACCTCAGAAGATAGGCCTGGAGATCTGCTGCCAAAAGACCACAGCCTTAAAAACTCTATGGAGCAGTTCTACTCTGCACAAATGGGGTTACCATAAGTGGAAATCCACTCCACAGCAACTAATAATAACAGCAACAACCAGAGTGGACTGAGATCAGTGACTCATTTTATTGATAAACACACCAACTACTTTGTTTCATTTCTTTGGGGATCTCTAACGTGTGGAGAGGAGGTTGGATAAAGTTTTGGCAGCTTGACCATTAAGCACCTTTATGAGCAAGTTTAGAAAGAAATTGCAGTGGTGTCTTCTTTAAATGGAAAGCTTACCCAGGCCTTGGGGAGGAGTATGGAGTAGACTGTGTGACAGATGGCCCATGATGGTCAGGCCAGAAGAAGGCCTTGCATTCCTTATGAAGGACGGAAGCAGTGGTTGAGGCCCTCTCTTACCTCTCCCAGGGGTAAGGGTGACTTTCAGGAGCAGCTGTGAAGTATCAGCCTGGTACCCTGTGTAATTTAGCTTATAATCAAGAACTATTTAAGTTCAACCCAGTCTCATCCTCTTCTCCTTGCACCACAAGTTATGGTCTTATGCTAAGAACTCTCCATGACTTACTATGGCCTGGTCTGTGGCCTTGAATTTTAACTGCTTTGTGTTAAAGAGGCTTCAGGAGCCTGCTTGAGCCAGGAAGGTTCATGAGACAACATCCTAAGGAAGAAATAAAAGTTTATGTTGCACCCACCCAAAGGGTCTGGTGTAAGAAGTTGTGAGTCAGCACTTTAACTAGTTCTTGTATTGTTGTGCCAAATGGAGTCCCAGCAGACCGTCATGTTTTATCTCAGCTTTCCATTTGTGCTTTGTTTCAGTTTTAAAATGATTTAGCAGCAGAAAAACCATCAGTAAGCCAGAAACCTATTCAGAAACTCAAGTGTACTGCTTAGTGTTTCAGTAGATAAAACTGCAAGGCTCATGCCTGTTTTCCTGACAGTAATCAGCACTTGGTAAAGGAACATACTTGGGGTTGTAATTGTTAAGATTCACTAGCTAATTGAAATGGTTTCTCTCACTTAACGTAAGTGGGAAATATTTCCATTTTAAAACTCTCCCCATAACTGGATGTTTATGTTTTGGGTGTTACCCCTACTTTTCACTGCTAAGGTTTTTTTCAAGTGTGAGGAAAGCCTCTTATCATTGTTGTTCACTTTTGCCAGCACATGGCCACCTGTTATCTTTGCTCTCAATAAATCTGTTGTGAGACTGGCATTGTGATACTTCATTTCACTTTGGTCATCAGAGAGGTTATTACTGGCTCACAGAGGATCAAGGCCCAGTCCTGAACACTGTTCTCCACAACCTTCTTAGAGGGTGCTTTTAAACTAAAATCCTGGTTATACTGCACTAGCTCGATTCTAAGATACAATTTTTACATTTCAGCATTTTCCAATTTCAGAAATCCAGATGGGTCTTAAAAATTATGTGCACATTTAATATATGGCTTCTTTTTTTGTTTTCTGTAAAGTTGGCATGTTAATAGAGTGTCTTCCAATTGACGGTATCCTAAAAGAAAGCAAATATGGTTCCTTATACCAGGAGGAAATACGGTTTCTACTCAGTGCTGTCCAGCAGATAGGATTGAGCAGCAACTGAATTAGCTCAGCAGCTCCTGGAGTATGTCCAAAGAATGCAGTTGGGGTGGCTCTTAATAGGTGTGCTCTTGTAAAGGGCAAATCAGTTTTGGAAGCATTGAGATTAGAGATTTCAATGCGTGCGTCATCATAGCAAAGACTCTGAGAAGAAATACAACTAACAATATCAACAACAAAAAGCCTTAATTCAGTGTTTCCCAGAACACAGGATATTTTTGAGGTTGTGTGTTGGTGTGTGTCTCTTAGGACTCCATTACCAAATTAGCACATTCTAACAATCCCAATATGTTACTATCGTCTGTGGGTAGGGTGGTTTCACCTCGTATACTCCTTGAATATAGAAGTTACTCATTAAATACAAATATTAACTGGTTAATGGACTCTGTAGATTATTGCTGGTTTTATTTCAGAGTAGAGAGAAACAATTTTAAGCTATTGTGGCTAAGAAAGTCTCCATGGAGGGACAGGACTATGATGATGTTGTAAGTGATGATAAGACCTTTCTAGAGACGAGAACTGGTGTTTTAGGTTGGTAATATAATGGATCCACAGTCAACATCCATAGAAGCAGTAATCAAGAAATCAAACCATGTTTGAGCATATCTGCTGCAAAAGACTTCTTTAAAGTATTAAAAAGCAAAGATATCACTTTGAGAACTAAGGTGGGCCTGCCACAACCTATGGCATTTTCAGTTGACTCCTATGCATGTGAAAGCTGGACAATGAATAAGGAAGACACAAGAAGAATTGATGCCTTTGAATTATGGTGTTGGCAAAGAATATTGAATATACTATGGACTGCTAGAAGCACAAACAAATCTGTCCTGGAAGAAGTACAGCCAGAATGCTCCTTGGAAGTGAGGATGGAGAGACTTGTCTCACCTACTTTGGACATGTTATCAGGAGGGACCAGTTCCTGGAAAAGGACATCATGCTTGGTAAGATAGAGGGTCAGCAAAAAGAAGGAGACCTTCGATGAGATAGACTGACACAGTGGCTGCAACAATGGGCTCAAACATAGTAACAATTGTGAGGATGGCACAGGACCTGGCAATGTTTTGTTCTTTTGTACCTAGGGTCGCTGTGAGTCAAAAGTAACTTGACAGCACCTAACAACAGCAATATAATGGAGCAGGACTGTGAAGGCTTGTATTTGTGCCTGTGTATAAATAAGTTTCAGAGCACACAGGAAAAGAAATTTGCCTAGCAAAGTGTGGGACTGAGTAAATCTGTGGTAGTGTCCAAGAACCTTATGGTAAGTTCTTCCTTGATTCTGCAAGATCAGTGAAGTGGCAGATGCATTCAAATGACTACAGCAGGAGAGCTAGTTGTGGCTAAACGGAAGTGGAGGAACAATACTAGGGGTGAAAGCAAAGGGGGATGCTTGGGACAGAAAAGGAGAATGAAGGTGTTCCTGGGCCTTTTGAGGATGGTGGTTCCAAGTACAGAGGCAATAATTAAAATGTAGGTCCAGTTGAAGAATACTGGGTATTTGGGGAAATAACTTTCCAGGAAGAGGGAATAGCAAGTACGGAGGTCCTGAGGTAGAGTCTTGAAGGGAGAATCAAAAAATAACAAGTTGAAAGAAGTCTTATGACTCAACAGTAAAAAGACAAATAACCTAATAAACTATAGGCAAAGGATTTTAATAGACACTCTCCAGTGAAGATAAGCACATGAAAAGATGCCCAAATCATTTCATACCTACCAGGAAGGCTATGATTAAAAAGACAGATAAAAACAAGTGTTGGTGAGGAGGTAGAGAAATCAGAACCTTCATGTATTGCTGGTGGAAATGTAAAATGGTGCAGCCACTTTGGAAAACAGTTTGGCAGTTCCTCAAAATGTTAAGTAAAATTACCATATGATCAATTCCACTCCTAGGTATATACTCAAGAGAATTGAGATTTTATGTCTACACAAAAATTGTTACACATATGTTCGTAGCAGCATTATTCATGGTAGCCAAAAAGTGAAAACAACCCAAATGTCCATCAACTGATGAATGGATAAATGAAATGTGGTATACCTATACAATGGAATAGTAAAAACCCATTGGCGTTGTGTCAATGCCAATATTACTTGACAATAAAAAGTAATGGAGTACTGATGTATGCTATAACATGGATGAACCTTGAAAACATTACTAAGTGGAAGAAACCAGGTAAAAAGAGTCACGTATTATATGATTCCATCTATATGAAATATCCAGAATAGGCAAATCCATATAGATAAAAGGTAGGTTATTGTTTGCCAGGGACTGGGGAGACAGGGAAATGGAGAGTGATTGTTAATGTGTATGGGTTTCTTTTGGGCTGTTGAATTACACAGTGATGGGGTGGTTGCATAACTTTGTGACTATACAAAAACCTACTGAATTGTATACTGTAAAAAGATGAATTTTATGTTATGCAAATTATATCTCAATTTAAAAAGCCAGAAAGCCACTGTGGCTGGGAGAGAAAGAAAGTTATTAAAAGGAAGGTAAGAGAGGTCCAGGGATGGGGTATCAATTTTAGATCACATTTTGTGCTCTTGGAGGGAAATATCTGGATTTTTTTTTTTTTTTTTTTGTATGTCTTTGGGCCTTCTAGGATTTTCTGTTGCCCTTTCATCCAAGGGCCATTTCTCTGAATTAAAAGGGTTTTGGTTCAAGTTGCTTCTGAGTCATTGGGACAGTTTACATGGCAAATTTCTTGTGATCTTCAATGTTTTTTCTGAACTTCCCTTCTGGAAACTAATTTCATGTTTAGGCTTCCTTGTGATCCACCAGAGGGCAATAAGCAGTGCTGACTAGGCACCTTATGTTTTAGTTTTTCCCCTAAGATTTGACTGTGATAGACATTTTAGTGTCTTCTAATTTGTTTGTGGAACTCTGTCAAGACTGCCCCTCCTCTCCTTTGATATCTCCAACTGTATTCAAACAGCGTTCATGTGGTACTTGGTTTACATGAGCATAAATGTATTTGAGTCCAAGAGTCATGATACTAAATGAGGTTTAACACCCCTGGAGCCAAGGCATTTGTCTTCTGGGGAGAGATTGTTTCTTCTCTTGTTAGTGGTGTGGTGTGGCAGTGCTTCTCAAAGTCACTGCCCAGGAAGTTCCTGGAGATCTTGTTAAAATGCCCATTCTGATCCAGTAGGACTGGAGTGGGGCTGTATTTCTAACATGCTACCACTGATGCTGATGTTAACAGGGGTCCGTGGATTGCACTTTGAGAAGAAGCCGATGCAGTGTAGAGAAGTTGGGCTTTGGACTGCGACAGGGCTGAGTGTGAATAAGAGCTCAACCATTAATTTGCTGTGGGACTTTGGGCAAGTTAATTAATATCTGATCCACAGTTTTTTAATCTGTAAAATCAGAATAAGCTCATAGAAAAGTGCCTAGCATAATGTGCCTGTAATGGTGAAGGTTATTTGCCATCTCTTTCCCACCAGAGTCAAGATTTTCATGGTTAGAACTAAAGAAAAAATATATCAAAGAAATCCCAGTGTAAAGGTTTTTTATTTACAAGGTAATAGAAGTTGAAGGTGTGTAATAGAAGAGGGTGTGAATCCTAGTCCTAGGGCAAAATTAATTACCTTGTTTTTCAGATTACCATGTTGTTGTAGTTATTGTTGCTGTTAGCTGCCATAGAGTAGACTTCCAGCTCATGGCAACCCCATGCTGTTGTGATCCGTAGGGTTTTCATTGATTGAGCCTTTCTTCCTAGTCTGTCTTAGTCTGGAAGTTCAGCTAAAACCTGTTTAGAATCATAGCTTTTTGATAAAGTTACTGTGCCAGCTTCAACTGAGTTTGGATAGTTTTTAGTCAGAGGTGCTGGTTTCTTTTTGACTAGAATGTCATCCCCAAGCTTTTCAGTTGGTGCTGCAGTTTCTTGGTGTGGTGCTACCTATCCATCCTTACCTGGCTACCTCTGTCCTTGCTTATTGATGTTTTATCTTTTTCAGAGAGGAGAGGAAATACAGGGAGCTAAAATGCAAACCACTGAGCTTTATTAGCAGCATGAGGAAGGTTCTGAAGATGAGATTGAAAATATTAGCTTCATTGTTGACTTTAGAAATTCTGAGCATTTCGTTAGTTTACCTTTCATGAGTCTGTTAACTCTGGAAAGGTTAAATTGACTGAGGTTAATGGGGAGCTCTGGAAGAGCTAGAATTGGGAACTAAAATCTTGCACTGACTGTGATTTCCCCACCTTGAGCCTTTGTCACTTGCTCTCAGCGAGCCTGAGCTTCCTCTGTTACTCTTTGGGACTAATAATGATCCCTGCCTGTCTGCCTCGTGGGATTGGCATGAGATTTAAATGACTAGTGTATGTGAGGGCATTTTGAAGCTATAAGATGATGTACCTAGGTGAAGTATGCACCATTACTCCGCAGTGCTGGCTTAGGTAATTATGTCCTCATGGGGTTACACAAGGTGAGCTGGTAGTTTGTTAACCTTTGTTCTGTTTCCATCTCCTTTATCATCATTTGAAGTGGGAGGAAATAAGATATTGTGTGTATATTTCAATTAAATTGGCATCCTTTTCACTTTCTTCTGGGACATACATAATAATTTTAAGAGTTTAATAGTGCCACAAGTCTAGTGAATCAAACTGGTTTCCAGTCTTTGCATCCTGAAATTCATTTCTTCCTCAAGGATGGTAATTCTACCCTGTGAAACCCTTGTTCTACTGTCTTGTTTGATTCTTTTATGGATTGGCATGTTTGGGTCTTTAATGCCTGGTGACTTTAAGGAAAACAAGATTGTTTACTTTGTTACAATGCCAGGCTAAGCATTTAAACTGATGTGACATCAACATCAAATGCTCGAAGATAAGATATTCATGTTGAAGCCTGATGTACTAACCCTCACTGGGACTTACTATCCTTCCAGAAGGTGGAAGTGCTGGTGTCATTTTTGGTAATGAGAATTATCTGATTTCTGAGGTGGGTGGGTATATGTGTCACAATCTAGTCACCTTTCATAACCACTGTCTGGTAGCTAAGCTTGGTCAGGTAGGTTCTATATCAACGAACTTTCTTTGTTTTTGGACTCCCTAGGAATATGTTGCCAGCACTATCTAGGGGTTGAGAAGTTAATATTAGTCTTGAAGAATTTAATCTACCCTGTTATGAAATAGCAATAAGGAAGCTGTCCTGCTGCTGAGAAAGAGCCAGGTATATAAAGCTGGGGTGTTCCTGAAGAAAGTCCTTTGAAAATTAAAATCCTTATGCAACTACAACAATAATTAAAGAAAAAATACCTTAAAGGTAGAAGGTTGGCACTTTATTATATAAAGAGCTCAAAGCTAATAAAATAGGCATTACTCCTAACCGCATCCACTGGAAAGATGAGAAATAAGACATTTTTCTTTTTAATCGGATCCTCTTCTGACATTGCCAATCCTACCCTCATAGATCTATATAGTAGTGGATTTTAAAAAATGGAGCAGGGAATCCTGAACTCAGATACTTTGTTTATGGACAACAGGGACTCTCAAACCCCACTAGACTGTGAACTCTTTCAAAGCAGGGATTTTCCATTTTTGTGTCTCTGAGGCCCAGATGTCTGGCATATAGTTGAGAATCAATAAAAATAAGTTGAGCTGGACAGCTGCTTTCTTCAGGGGTCCCTCTGCACTGTCTAGTCTATTAACTTTTCTGTCAATATATTATTTTTATTATTTATTCAACAAACATTAACCTAGAGATTATTATGTACTAACACAATACACGGTTTTATAAATATTGATTCCTTTAATCCTCACAACTGTCAGAGGTAGGTACTCTTACTAATTTCCCATTTTGTAGTTGGAAAAAAACTGAGGCAGAGGAAGAAAGGTTTGGCAACTTGTCTAAGGTCCCACAGCTATTTACTGTGTAGCAGAGCTGGGTTGTGAACCTGGGTGCTCAGGTTTCAGAGTCTAAGATCTCAGCAATACAGCAAGGCTTAGCCTCAGTAGACTCCCCTTTCCTTACTGTGTCTCTCAAATATTACCCTTCTTTCCCTCCCCCTGGCTTTCCTGAGAGTCACAGAGAAATGCTGTTAGACATGCCTTTCGTCTTCCTTTCTTCCACTTCCCTTTCCTCCTATCCCCTTCCTTCTCACTCTCAAGTTCCAGAAAAATGTGACTTTGAGTTTTAAAAACAAGGTATAGGGCCATGGCTCATTCATGTGGGCCCAGGCTTGGAATGAGGTGAGTCACACAGATGCTATTTAGGCTTAATTCCGTTATCTGAACAAGGCTGGACCTCTAGCTCTAGGCCTCTGAGTTTGTCAGGTGACAGACTGTATGACCTCAGTCATGGCCTCTCAGACCTTAGTGGACGTCTTGTTGAAGTGCAGATTCTGCTTCATGGGGTTTGGAGTGGGACCTGGGATTCTTGTGTTTCAGACAAGCTTTCAGGGAATGCCAAGGCTGCTGGTCCCTGAGGCCAAGCCTGGTCATCCAAGCACTTGCCTGAATAAGGCCTATATAATACCGAGGAGCCAGAGAGAGACATCAAGAGTCTGGAAGTCACGTGAAGATAGCCAGGGAGAAGCTTAGGACATAATGAGAGAGAAACTAAAGAACATTTGATACCTTCAAAGTAAAGTGTATGCTTCATTTCTACACATGAGCTGAAAAACTCTCCAATCATGACTGAAAAGCTTACGGCAGAGTAACTCTAGTGATAAAACAAGAAGCCCTGGTGGTGCAGTTGTTAAGAGCTCAAATGTTAACCAAAAGGTTGGTGGTTCAAACCCAAGCAGCTGCTCCGTGGGAGAAAGATCTGATCATCTGCTTCCATAAAGATTACAGCCTAGAAAACCCTATGGGGCAGTTCTACTTTGTCACATGGCCATCACTGTGAGTTGAAAAGCAACTCCAAGGCGCCTAATAACAACAACAACTAGTGATAAAACTGTAAAAAGAAAAATTATACCAAATTCTTGTTTGAATTGAAACAGACTATCCTACTGGCACCTAAAACTCTTGACAGTAACCCCAGAGTTCCTCAGAATCTCCCTCAGCCTCCTCAAGTTCTCCTTGCCCTTCAATTCCATTTATCAGGTTATGTGATGACACCATAAAATGAATGTTAGAATACCAATTCATGGTTTACAAAGTGCTCTCCTCACATCTCATTTGACTCTCATAATGACCCAGGTATTTTTTTAGAGATGAGAGTTGCAAAGCACAGAGAGTCAGTCTCCCTCAGAGTCACAAGCTCACGAGTGACAGATTTGGGAGCAGGCTTGAGAGACAGAGTGTGGCTTGATGTCCCTCACTCTTTAAACTAGGCCTGGGTGCTTTAATAAATTTATGCGAACGAACACTTTAATTTGCTTTCTCTGTTTGGCCTTGCAAAGGAAGAGACATCTAGATGGGTTTACTTTTTATAGAAAATAAATTTATTGAAATATAACGTGCATACAGAAACGAGCACAAATTATATGGGAACAGTTCAGTAATTTTCGTTCCATGAACACACTCATTTAATCTTAACACAGATCAAGAAAGATAGCATTACAAGCATGCCAAGATCTATCCTGTGCCTCCTGTGGTCACTTCTCCTTAGTAGCCACTGTCCTGACGTCTAACATTATAGATCTCTTTTGCCAGTTTTGAGCTTCATATAAATACGCTCATACTTGTGTATTCTTTTCTGTCTGACTTCTTTCCCTCGGCATTTTTTTCTGAAGTTCATCCATCTGGTTCATGCAGCAGTTGTTTGCTTGTTTTCACTGCTAGATAGTATTCCATTGTATGAGCATGCAACAGTTACTGAGGATGGGCATTTGAGTTGTTTCAAGTTTTTGGCTATTATGAATAATGCTGCTATGAACATTCATGTATATGTCTTTGGTGAACATAGGTGTGCATTTCTGATTAGTGAGTGTGTGTGTGTGTGTGTGTGTGTAATTACTGGATTGTAGAATGCGAATATGTTCAGCTTTAGTAGACATAGCCATTCCAATTTGTACTCCCATCAAGTGTGTTCCATCATGCCATATTGTCAACACTTAGTTTGATAAGTCATTTTAATTTTAGTCATGCTGGTGTTTTTATTTTAAAAAATCCCTGTTGCCATCGAGTTGATTCCAATTCATGGCAACCTCATGTGTTACAAAGTAACTTCTCCATGGGGCTTTCATGGCTGTAATTTTTACAGAGGCAAATCACCAGGCCTTTTTTTCCATGGTACTACTGGGTGGGTTGAAACTGCCAACCTTTAGGTTAGTAGTCAAGTGCAAACTGTTTGCACCACCCAGGGACCTGTTTTTATAGGGGGTCTCTTATTGTGGTTTTAATTTGCATTTCTCTTATCATCATTTTAAACCTCTTTGTAAGTGTGTTTTTGCAGTTTTGCAGCTGGATATCCTCTTTTGTGAAATGTGTATTCATGTTGCTTGCCTATTTTCAGTTGTGTGAGCTTGTTGTTGTTGTTATTTAATTAATTAATTAATTTTGTATTACTTTTTAAAACAAAGCGAGAGTTCCATGGAGACATCTGTGAAAACTCCTTCAAGTTTATAGTCATGGAATCACCTGTCACAGATATCTGATTATGTCCTCAAATGTTTCTGGAGCACTTCTTGTGCACAAGGCACAATGCTACACTAGGGGTATGCAGAGGTGTAAAACCCGTAGCAAGAAAAACTTGTTGAAGAGTTGGGGAGTCAGGGTATGTGACCCAGGGCATCAGAAAGTCATGAGGCCGCTTGAAAGCTTAACAGCACTTAACCTACCAATGAGTTTGCCTTTTATGGAAGTCACTGCAAGATTGTAAACCAGCTCCAAAAGTATTACTGAAAACATTTTTGGAATTGCTTTGAGTATATTCTTTTGAATATTTTTAGTTGGTATCAGAATGCCCTTTGAGAGTGTGTTTGGTTTTGGAAAATAGCCAACGACCTTTCAGAACCCAGTCTAGTGATTAAGGAGGATCCTTTCCAGGGTGGATTAAAACAAAAACAAAACAGACATTTTTTTAAAGGCTTACCTATCAAGGGATAGAATTTTCTTTCTTGGGTGAAGACTGGAGACGTTAACAGGGAGAGAGAAGGCACAGTACTAAAAATGTCTCACTTCATGATCTTTTAATCTGTACAACAACCTGTGCGGTACTTTCTATTGTGAGAGATCCCATTTTATAGATGAGAAGCCGAGGTTTAGACAGTGCATGATTTAGGAGTCAAACATAGCTGTTTCTTACCTGATGGCTACCAGTACCCCCCATCCCTTTTCTTTTCCTCTACACTGCCTCTCCTCTGACTGTGTTAAGGGAATTACAAAACCCTGTTGCAGCGAGAAAAGCATGTGCTGATCATGAAGGTCTGCTTTCCACCCTGACCCATTACAGAGTCCCAGAGACTTGCTGGACCCTCTGCCCAATGGGACTCTGTGGGGAGAGAAGTCCTCGGTGGCCTGTGTTGGGCTTTAGCATGCTCACTCTTTCCTAGACAAAGTGCCTGGGGCCTTGCTGTCTTTGAAACTCTCCAGGGCTTCTGATACCCTGCCTCAGTCCTGTCAGGCTCAGTCTGATCTGTGGACCTTGCTACATCTGCATCTTCTCCCTCCTGACTGGCAAGCCAAAAAAAAACAAAACAAAAACAGTTACCGTCAAGTCAGTTCCAACTCATGACCACTCCGCACGTGTCAGAGTACAACTGTGCTCCGTAGGGTTTTCAATGGCTGATTTTTCTGAAGTGGATTGTTAGGACTTTCTTCTGAGGCACCGCAGGGTAGATTTTAACTGCTGACCTTTCGGTTAGCAGCTGAGCACATTAAACCCGCAGGAAATATTTTAAGACATGTTGATGAATATTGTCACTCTTGGAAACTATGTACTGTGTTGAAAATAGTCTTTCTCTGGATGGATACTTATATAAAATCTGACTAGTAGAGGCAGAGGTCTTTAATATCCATTCATTCCTGATCGTAAAAGAAAATTCACTCATATGTGCTGTCTGAGACAGAATGGGTTAATATCTCTGGCACATAGTGAAGACCTTCAGAAACTATTCTGAAAAACAATGCCCTGGTCAGATTGCTTTCAAACAGACCCTGGGCCATTCAGCTGCCCCCATGATGTGATGGGGCCCAGGAGGGACATAAAAATACACTTGACCATCCTAGAGGCTTGCTTTTACCCTTCCTGGCTCATAGACTCCAGCAAGCTGGCTTCTTCTTCCCCTGGAATTGGGAATGTTGTCTGAAAAATGAATACATAGAAAGAAGAAGCTGCATCCTGTTTTTCTCCCTCACAGCAGTAGTACAGAAACCTCTGGAGCCTTCCTGAGACTGCACAGACACCATTCATTTCGGTGGTGTCTTTATTTTTAACAACTTCGCTCCTGTGTCACCTTGCTTTTCAGGGTGGAACACTGGGACGCAGGTGCCAGAAAGCCAAATCATTTCCTATACAGATTAGAATTAAATTTCGTTAATTTTCACGCATTTTTCAATTGATGAGATATGGTGTCTGAGAAAAAAATGTAAAGGACATTTTTATGAAAATCTCTGTTGGTAAGATTTATAGTCTACCACACTTAACTCTTGTGGAGGATTCTACAACAGGTGCAAAGAGCTGGGTGTTATCCCCCTGTGGATGTGAGTTCTTGATGTGGCCACCAGGTATAATATATTATCCTATACACAGGTGCAGTTTGTACACATCAGGTTTGGACTCGGCTGGTGGAAGTCAAACTGAATGTTCACCTCCTGCCAGAAGAAAGAAACTTATAAATAGTGCTTTGTATTTTGAATTTTATGGTGCACTGAGTAAACACAATATATACATTTTGATAGGAGGAGTAAAGAGCTGCCCACATCCTTATTTTTTGAGTGGGTGTAACTAATGACTAGTTCCTGGATGTGTAACTAGGATGTAGGTCATGATCCCCTGTACATCTCCAGTAGAGCTGCCATAAACCCTGCCTCCCTATAGATCAACCAACTGTGTTGTCTCACAAGGTACAGGTTCTAAAGTTCTTTTTTCTGAGAAGGTGGTAAAGAAGTTGTTTATTTATAAGCCTTCTGGTTTGGAAATAAGGAGGCCACTTCAGTGAATACTGGAGGCTTCCTCAGATAGAAATTATAATAATAGCTGATAGTTGCACACATGAAATATGGCAGGCACTGTGCTGTTTGCGGACTCTTGCAACTTTGTGAATTAAGTGCTATTATTAGCCCCATTTTACAGAATTAGAAATCAAGCTCAGAGGAGTTGTCGTCTGGTCCCAGGGCCACACAGCCCATCAGTGGGACTCCTGGGTTCAGGCTCTTGACCACTGCACGGTTCTGCACTGAGGCTGTGAATAACCAGAGAGTGTGGTCAGGACCTGAGGCTATTCCTGAGAACAGGATATATAGAAAGACGGATGAACAGAGACCTAATAGGAAGTATATCAATGTGAGAAGCTCCTGCATTTTAAATATGCTCATTTTAGGTGAGGGATAGGGGAATTAATTACAGATTTTGAAAAGAAATCAGTTTTTGAAGAAGGGGAGAGACTTCCATTGACAGTCAAAGGACGGGGAAAATATATTTGGCTTTCTGTAAGGGTGCTGACCAACATCCTGGAAAGGCTTTGAGAGATGACGTAGTTCTTGGTCAGTGGGTTCTAGGGAGAAGTTTTACCTGGAACAACTTTTTTCAGTAGGTTTGCAGGGATTAGCAGTACTTCCTTCCCCTGCCTCTATCAAAAGCAAACATGTACAGAGCCAAACTCCTGCTCTGCAGAGCCCCACTTCTTTCCTGCCTATTTTGTCTCCTGGCTTGGGAAAAAAGAAAGGGTAGAGAAACATATCATAGTTTCCCTCTTCTTCACTTGGACACCTGTCACAGTGCTATGTTGGGGTGAAGAGACCCCCAGGTAATTCCCAGGAAACACCCATTGTAAAGGGGAGAGGCCTAGTTTAGAATCCTTCAGGGGCTGATTATCTGCACCTTTCTCAGGGGCACCTTTCTCTTTTGCTTTATATTGAACTAATCTCATTTACTCAGCAAAAGTGCCTAATGTGTGTAATGGATTACCATGGTGAACAAAGCCAGGCATAGTTTCTGCTTTTATGGAATTTTTAAAAAGCAGCTGTGTGCAAAAATAAATGCATAAAATAACTCCCCCACCCCCCAATAGTGGGTGCTGTTGCTAAGAGGGCACAGTCCATGTGGACTGTCTTGGGTGGCTGTTCATAGATCAGTAAATACCCACGTTTCTTTCTTTTTTCACCCTATCTTTCTGTAAAATAAAGAGTCAGTAGGTTAAATTTTGGTTGATGTGACTCTGAACTGGTCCGAAGAATGAGGAAGAGGATTTAGTTTCTTTTTTAGTTGAGATTGTCTTAGATTTCAGGTTATGGGCGCTCAAGGCAAGTTACAACTCCAGGGTCAGGAGTGTGCTGAGGGCAAATTATTTATTAATCCTGAACCCCAGTATACCAAAAAACCCTTTGCCGTCAAATTCTTTCTGACTCATAGCGACCCTATAGGACAGAGTAGAACTGCTCCACAGAGTTTCCCAGGAGCTGCTGGTGATTTGAACTGCTGACCTTTTGGTAGAAGCTGTAACTCACTGTAGCTCTTAACCACTGCACCACCAGGGCCCCAACCCCAGTACAGGCACATGTAAAATGATCGTGCTCACTAGCTACCTTCTTGAACACTGGCAAGATAATTGTAAACTGTGGTAGTTGTCATTGTCAGCAACATTCCCATGGTGCTGTAACGCAGAAGGAATGCTTCGCTTATGTTGGTTACATTTTTCACAATGATTTGCCTATAGTTGGTCTTTTTTCCTCATATTTCCTCTTTTGTCATATAAAAAGAAAAACAAACCAGTTGCCAAGTTGATTCTGACTTACAGCGTGTTGCAAAGTAGAACTGCACTCCATAGGGTTTTCAAGGCTGTTAACTTTCAGAAGCAAATCACCAGGCCTTTCTTTCAAAATGCCTCTGGGTGAGTTTAAACTGCCAACGTTTGGGTTGGTAGTCTAGCGCTTAACCATTTATGCCTCCCAGGACTTAATAGAATTTACATTTCAAACCTCTTTATTTTTTCCATCTCTGTCCTTCTTTGACCATTTTAAACATTCTGGGATGCTAGTGGGTTTTTTCTTTTCCCTGTCTTTACCACTGTATTCCTCCTGTCTTTTCTACCCTCTTGAACTCAGTGATAACAATTGTCTATTCCATTCCTCATTTGGAAACAGAGCATTTCTTAGACTCTTTCTTAGCATCAGAGGATGACTTTGTGATGTTTCTGTTCTACTGTGCTGATCTGTTGTCTTAACCATGCTATTGATAAACATACTGCTCTCTTAAAATAACTAGAGATGATGGGAAATAATAAAATAGCACATGCCAAATTAGACTTGTTCCTCCTGTACACTAAGGCATACAAAACTGGGCCAAAAAAGATTGCTTGGTAGACTCATATAGGCATCCTTTAAAAAAACTTTGTACCACTCAGTCTTTTTTATTTCTTAAACTGATATTTGCATAAAAATGGAATTTTACTATTTGACTGAAACAGTTTTATTGTCTTTGATCTTTATTTTCTTTGATTTTTCTAAGCTTTTATCCTATAGTTGAAACAGGAAATTCCTCACTTTCTAGAAAGGATCTATTCTGTGTGTGTCACAAAATCCATTGTATTTTTGAGAAGGAAAAGGCCTTACATAACTTGTTAACCATTTCTTCTTCCCTCCTTCCCACACTCTCTTCTTTCTATGTACCTCTATTTTACAGATGAGAAAACTGAGGCTGTATAGTTCTACCATGAATCAGGGGCTCTACCATGAATCTGGGGCTCTGAATTCCTATCTCTTGATTCGCCAGCTCTTAGTGATTTTTCTACAATTTTAAAATATTTCTAAGACTCTTCATTTTAAAATCTAATTTCAGCTTAAGGTCATTCTCTACGAGGGTTCTGTACTTTATGGTAACCCAAGCTTTAATTGGTTCAGTAGAAGGGAAGAAGCAAGTGATGTTTATGTCTTGTTCTAAAATTAATAAAGATTTATAGCTTTATAAATAGTATTTATTGACTTTGACAATATTATTTGTATGTATGAATAAATGATTTTGAAGTGTACCAATATTTTTTGTCTGGTTTGGCCAAATTTCAACTTGGAGGCGATTGCATTTATGTTTAAATATACTCTCCTTTCTCTATAATCTTAGTCTTTTGTTTTTTAAAAATTTTTTATTGTACTTTAGATGAAGGTTTACAGAACAAATAGGTTCTCATTAAATAGTCAGCACACATATTGTTTTATGACATTGGTTAACAACCCCACAACATGTCAACACTCTCCCTTCTTGACCTTGAGGACTTTTTTTTCAGTGAAAATATACATAGCCAAAGTTACACAATTTTGAAAGTTTCTACATGTACAATTCAGTGACATCGATTACATTCTTCAAGTTGTGCTGCTATTCTCACTATCCTTTTCCAAATTATTCCATCACCATTATCTTCAACTCACTGTCCCCTAGGCTTCCCATCAAACCTTTTGAGTAGCTGTTGTCAATTTGATCTCACATAAATAATTCTTTTTTTTTTTTTTTTTTTTGTGCCTTAGATGAAGGTTTGCAGAACAAATAGTTTCTCATTACACAGTACACATATTGCCCTATGACAATGTTTAACAACCCCATAACGTGTCAACACTGTCCCTTCTCAACCTTGGGTTCCCTATCACCAGCTTTCCTGTCCCCTCCTGCCTTCTAGTCCTTGTCCCTGGACTGCTGTGCCCCATTAGTCCCGTTTTGTTTTATGGGGCTGTCCAATCCCCAGCTGAATGGTGAACCTCAGAGTGACTTCACGACTGAGCTAAAAGGATGTCTGGGGATCATACTCTCAGGGTTTCTCCAGTCTCTGTTAGGCCAGTAAATCTGGTCTTTTTTTATGAGTTAGAATTTTGTTCTACATCCTGGATGCTCTGTTGTGATCCTGGTCAGAGCAGTTAGTGGTGGTAGCTGGGCACCATCTAGCTATATTGGAATCAGTCTGGTGGAGGCCTCAGTAGCTGTGGTCCATTAGTCCTTTAGACTGATCTTTTCCTTGTATTGTGTTCTCTTCATTCTCCCGTTCTCCCGAAGGGGTGAGACCATTGGAGTATCTTAGATGGCTGCTCACAGGCTTTTAAGACCCCAGACACTACTCACCAAGGTAGAATCTAGAACATCATCTTTATAAACTGTGTTATGCCAGTTGAGCTAGATGTTGCCCAAGACCATGGTCCCCACAGCCCCCTGCCCAGCAATTCAGTCTGTCAGGGAGTTTGAAAGTGTCTGTGGAGTGTCCATGACCTTTCCTTGTACAAGTAGTGCTGGCTTCCCCAGTAATGTGTACTCTCTTACCCTTCACCAAAGTTACCACTTATCTATTTGGTTTCCCCCACTCCTCCCATCTCTCATAACCAACAAAGATTCTTTCTGTTTGTGTGTAAACTTCTACATGAGTTATACAGTAGAGGTCTCTTACAATATTTGTCCTTTTGTGATTGACTTATCTCACTCAGCATTATGTCCTCCAGTTTTGTTCCTCTTACTCTCCTCTGCTGAATTCCTTTCGTTTGTGGATTTTTTTTCATTTCTTTTGTTTTTGTAGGTTTTGTTTTTACTGAGACTTTATGTTTTTCTTCTTTATTTTGATGACTAGGTTTGTTAGCTTTCTTTGTGGTTACCGTGAAATTTAACCTTATTTTCCTAGATTTGAACCAGTCTATTAATACTTGGTATCGCTTGATTGCCTCCCCAATAGAAGGTTCTATATCTACACTGTTTATTCCCTCTTTTATTGTTCAGATGCTGTTGTCATTTACAGAGTAACCTCTCTGGTTCCCTTTTGTAATTCTTTTGGTTTTGCATAGTCCCTAAGAGTTCATTTCCTAGGAGTTCCAGCAAAATGGCACTCTAGGCAGAAGCACCACACCGTCCCTCCACAGCAAAGATCCGAAAAACTAAGCCGAACAGAGAATACAACAATCCTGAAACCCTAAAACATCAAACGAAGAGATAAAGAACTCAGCCAAGCACCAAATGGAGTGAGAAAACTGATAGAGAAAGGAGAGCGAGGAGAGGTTCATGCAGAGGTCCCCTACCAGATAATGCAGTGTGGATCCGCCATCTTGGACTCCTATCGGAGACCAGCAAACAGGGGGTACGAGAAAGCAGCCTCACGGAGCATCCAGCGGGAGACAAAACAACCGGTAATGTCCAATATATGCTTTCCCACCCCCCACCCTTCTTCACCCCGACTCGACCTCCTCTGCTTCCCGCAGCCACAATCTCTTGACCGGTAATCACTGGCTGCTTGGATTCCACACACCTGAACGGGCCGGCTGTCTGAGTGCCATTTGTTGGCTGCTGGTGTTGCTTTTTTCCACTTCTTTTGATTTCTTCCTTACCTCTCACCACCTCCCCATCCTTTTGCTCAAATACCTGGCTCCGTGCGCCATCTTTGCTTCTTCCTGAGAGGCTGCAGAGCTCCGGTAATTTGTGATATACGCTTTCCCACTCCCTACCCTTCTTCACCCACACTCGGCCCCCTCTGCTTCCCGTGGACACAGTCTCTCGTCTGAGAAACACCAGCCTGCACTGGCTGGCTCTCTAAGTGCCATTTGTTGGCTGCTAGTGTTGCTTTTTTTTCTGCTTGTTTTGATTTCTTCCTTAACTCTCACCACCTCCCCCTCCTTTTGCTCACATACCTGCCTCCGTGCGCCATCTTTGCTTCATCCTGAGGGGCTGTGGATCTCCGTTCGAGTGTGGAGCTGCTTCCCAGTCTGGGCTGCTGTGCTGGTGGGATCCCAGGGCTTTTGTTTGTTTGTTTGTTTTGAATTGTTTGTTTGTTTTCTTTTTCTATTCTTGAGTTGGGAGCCCTTTCTGGGTGGGCAGTGCTGCGTGGCAAGGAGACATCCCCCTCAGCTTGCATATACGTGCATAGGGATCCCTGAAGGCATTTCTTTTTTTGCTGTTTTTTTTTTCTGTTTTTTTGGGGGGCCTTTCTTGTTCTTTTATTTTTTAATTTGTTTTGTTTTATTTTCCCTCTTCTTCCCTTTTTGTCTTTCTTGATTTCTCAGTTTCTCATCTCTCTATATCTTCCTTCTCTTTCAGTTCCCTGAATACCTGGCATTGTATACCTCTGCGCCTTCTAGCCAGGCTGTAGTGCAACACCTGAGAGCGACTTCCCCAGACCTCATAGCTGCACCGGTGGGATCCCTGGGAACTTTGCGGTTCTTTAACCTTTCCTATTTTTATTTATTCATTCTTTTCTTTTCTTCCTCTTCCCCTTCCTGTTTTTCTCAATTTCATAGTCTCTCATCTCTCCACTCCAACAGCAAGCTCCTCTAGCATTCTTTTTGTTTGTTTGCATGTTTTTGTCTCCTGTTCCTCTCTCCTCTCTCCCATATCCATCTTAGCTCCACACATAACAATCTCCCCACTGCATCCTGCCTATGTGAACCATGCACTTGACATCACACCACCAAGCAGCACAGGCATGGCCTAAAGGAACCTGCCCTGCACTGATTACCGACCCGCTCTGTGGCTGTAGTAAGTGCCACAAACAACCTGTCCCAGTAACTCCTCTTCAGCTAGACATGCCCTGCCGTACAATATCTGAGTGACTGACCCTGCCAATTGGACAAGGAGGGTAAAAGTATTGTGCCCACAGATGAGCAAAAAACAAAGAACACACAGGTCGCCTGTTCAGACGTACTCAAATTTAAAAAAAAAAAAGGGATCAAACAAACAAATCTACAATCAATAAACGAGAAAAATAACTACTGAATGCCCTGGAGACAGCAGACAATATCAAAAAATTTACAAAAACAGGACAGGATGGTTCCAGTAGGCGTCCAAAATAAAACACCTGATGACTCTCCAGTGGAAGAAAATGCACTAGAAATACCTGATAGGGATTTGAAATCGGTATTACTCAGAATTCTCCCAAGAGCTGAGGCAAAAAGCTGACAAACATGAGGAAAAAATAGACAAATTCATGGAAAATACAGGCAAAAAATTGTAAGAATTCAGGAAAACAATGCAGGAACAAAATACGAAAATAAATTCACAACTAGAAGTTATACAAAGACAACTGTTAGAAATCCAAAAGATAAACAACAAGATTTCAGAAATGGACGGTGTCATAGAAGGGCTGAGAAGCAGATTTGAAGTGGTGGAAGACAGGATCAGTAGAATTGAAGACAAACATTTGGATACAACACTGTTTGAGGAAAACTCAGAAAAAAGAACAAAGAAAAATGAGGAGACCCTGAGAATTATGTGGGATGCAATCAAAAGCAAAAATTTTCCAGTGACTGGAATTCCAGAACACGGGGAGAAAACAGAAAACACAGAGAAGATTATTGAAGAACTGCTGACAGAAAACTTCCCCAATATCATGAAAGATGAAAATCTGGCCATCCAAGAAGCACAATGAACCCCATATAGGAGAGACCCCGAAAGAAAATCACCAAGGCATATCATAATCACACTTGCTAAAACCAAAGACAAACAAATAATCCTGAGAGCAGCTCGTGAAAAGAATTGACATACAGAGGAGAAACAATAAGACTGAGCTCGGATTCTTCGGCAGAAACCATCCAGGCAAGAAGGCAATGGGATGACATATATAAAATCTTGAAAGAAAAAAATTGCCAGCCAGGAATAATATATCCTGCAAAACTCTCGTTCAGATATGATGGTGATATTAGGTCATTTCCAGATAAACAGAAATTAAGGGAATATGTAAAAGTCAAACCAAACTTCCAAGAATTATTAAAGGGAGTTCTTCGATCTGAGGACAAACAGCTTCAGCTCACAGGCAAAACCTAGGATGCAGGATCGTACGAGCCAGATACCAATCTAGGAAATGAACTCTCGAGGACTATCCAAAACCAAAAGAAATACAACAGGGAATCAGAGCAGTTAATCAATAAATGACAACAACATCAAAACAATAAAAGAGGGAAAAAACGGCATAAGTAGAGAACCTTCTAATGGAGAGGAAGGTAAGGCGATACCAAGTAATGGTAGACTGCTTCAAACTTAGAAAGATAAGGGTAAAATTTATGGTAACCACAAAGAAAGTTAACAAACATACTCTTAAAAATAAAGACGAAAAACATAAAGTCTCAGCAAAAACAAAACTTACAAAAACAAAGAAATGAAAAAAAATCCACAAACAAAAGTAACTCAGCACAAGAGAGTAAGAAGAACAAAGAAAACTTCAGCACCACAAAAAAAAGCACTACAAAATGACAGAAACAAACTCACATCTATCAATAATTACACTGAATGTAAATGGACTCAATACACCTATAAAGAGACAAAGAGTGACAGAATGGATAAGAAAAAGGGTCCATCAATATGCTGTCTACAAGAGACACACCTTAGAAACAAAGATGTGAATTTACTAAAAGTCAAAGTTTGGAAAAAAATATATCAAGCTAACACTACCAAAAAAGAGCAGGAGTGGCAATACTAATCTCAGATAAAATAGACTTTAAAACAACTATATAATGATTAAGGGGAAGATCCATCAGGAAGACATAACCATAATAAACATCTATGCACCCAATGACAGGGCTCCAAAATACATAAAACAAACTCTAACAACACTGAAAAGAGAAATTGACAGTTCCACAATAATAGTAGGAGACATCAACACCCCACTCTCACTAAAGGACAGAACAACTAAGAAGAAACTCAGCAAAGCTACAGAAGACCTAAAGGGCACAGTCAGCCAACTTGACCTCATAGACACATATAGAACACTCCATCCAACCACTGCGAAGTACACATTCTTTTCCAATGAACATGGAACGTTGTCCAGAATAGACCACATCTTAGGCCAAAGAGCAATCCTCAACAAGATCCAAAAGGTTGAGATAATTCAAAGTATCTTCTCTGACCACAATGCCATCAAGATAGAAATTAACAATAGAAAGAGCAAGGAAAAAAAATAAATTACATGGAAACTGAATAATACCCAGCTGACACATCAGTGGGTAATAGAAGAAATCAGAGATGGAATCAAAAAATTCCTAGAATCAAATGAGAATGAAAACACAATATACCAAAACCTTTGGGACACAGCAAAGGCAGTCCTCAGAGGACAATTTATAGCACTATATGCACACATCAAAAAAGAAGAAAGGGACAAAATCAAAACCTTAACTACAGAACTCGAACAAATAGAAAGAGAACAGCAAAAGAAGCCCACAACCACCGGAAAAAAGGAAATAGAAAAGATCAGAGCAGAAATCAGTGAAATAGAAAACAGAAAAACAATAGAAAAAATCAACGAAAGCAATTGTTCGTTCTTTGAAAGAATCAACAAAATCGACAAACCACTGGCCGGACTGACAAAAGAAAAACCGGAGAGGACACAAATAACCCAAATAAGAAATGAAATGGGGGATGTTACAACAGACCCAACTTAAATAAAAAGGATTATAACAGAATATTATGAAAAACTATACTCCAACAACTTTGAAAACCTAGAGGAAATGGATAAATTTCTAGAAACACACGGCCTACCCAAACTACAACAAAGCGATGTTGAAAATCTGAAAAGACCCATAACAAGAGAAGAGATTGAAAAGGTAATTAAAAAACTCCCAACCAAAAAAAGCCCTGGCCCAGAAGGTTTCACTGGAAAATACTACAAAAGATTTACAGAAGAGCTTGTACCAGTATTACTCAAGCTATTTCAGAGCATGGAAAAGGAAGCAACACTTCCAAATTCATTCTATGAAGCCACCATAACGCTGACACCAAAACCAAGCAAAGATGTCACAATAAAAGAAAATTACAGACCAATATCTCTCATGAATATAGTTGCAAAAATTCTTAACAAAATTCTCGCCAATAGAATTCAGCATCATATCAAAAAAATAATACACCACAACCAAGTAGGATTCATACTAGGTATGCAAGCGTGGTTCAACATTAGAAAATCAATCAACGTAATCCACCACATAAATCAAAGGAAAGGAAAGAATCACATGATCATCTCAATTGACGCAGAAAAGGCATTTGACAAAGTCCAACACCCATTCCTGATAAAAACTCTCAATCAAATATGTATAGAAGGGAAATTTCTTAACATAATAAAAGGCATCCATGCAAAATCAACGGCCAACATCATTCTTAATGTAGAGAGGCTGAAAACATTCCCCTTGAAAACAGGAACAAGACAAGGATGCCCTTTATCACCACTCCTATTTAACATTGTGCAGGTAGTTCTAGCTAGACCAATAAGGCAAGAAAAAGAAATAAAGGGCATCCAAATTGGTAATGAAGAAGTTAAACTGTCCCTGTTTGCAGATGATATGATACTATACATAGAAAACCCTAAAGACGCCACAAGAAATCTACTGGAACTAATAGAAAGTTTCAACAGAGTAGCAGGATACAAGATAAACATTCAAAACTCAGTTGGATTTCTATACACCAATAAGGAGAACGATGAAAAGGAAATCAGGAAAACAATACCATTTTCAATAGCCCCTAAAAAGATAAAATACTTAGGAATAAATGTGACCAGGGATGTAAAAGACCTATACAAAGAAAACTATAAAACACTACTGCATGAAACCCAAAGGGATCTACATAAATGGAACAGCATACCACGCTCATGGATAGGCCGATTCAACATTGTGAAAATGACAATTCTACCAAAAGCAATTTACAAATACAGTGCAATCCCGATCCAAATACCAACAACATTCTTCCAAGAGATGGAAAAACTAATCATTAACTTTATATGGAAAGGCAAGAAGCCCCGAATTAGTAAAGCACTACTGAAGAAGAATAAAGTTGGAGGACTCACACTACTTGACTTCAGAACCTACTATACAGCTACAGTAGTCAAAACACCCTGGTACTGATACAATGACAGATACATCGACCAATGGAACAGAATTGAGAACCCAGATGTAAATTCATCCACTTACAGTCACCTGATCTTCAACAAGGGCGCAAAGTCCATCAAATGGGGAATAGACAGTCTTTTCAAAAAATAGTGCTGGCAAAACTGGATGTCCATCTGCAAAAAAATGAAACAGGACCCATACCTCACACCATATACAAAACCTACTTCAAAATGGATCAAAGACCTGAATATAAAGCCTAAAACTATAAAGTTCAAAGAAGAAAAAATAGGACCAACATTTCAGGCCTTAATACACGGCAGTAACAGGATACAAACCAGAACCATCAATGCACAAAACCCAACAGATAAGCTACATAAGTGGAATCTTCTAAAAATCAAACACCTGTGCTCTTCAAAAGACTTCACCAAAAGAGTAAAAAGGGAACCTACAGACTGGGAAAAAATTTTTGGACAGTACAAGTCAGACAAAGGTCTACTCTCCATAATCTACAAGAAAATCCAACAACTCTACAACAAAAACACAAATAATCCTATTAAAAAATGGGCAAAGGAAATGAACAGACACTTCACCAAAGAAGACATCCAAATGGCCAACAGACACATAAGGAAATGCTTGCGATCACTTGCCATTAGAGAAATGCAAATTAAAACCACAATGAGATACCATCTCACCCCGGCATTACTGGCATGAATCAAAAACACTGAAAATAACAAATGTTGGAGGTGCTGCGGGGAGATCGGAACACTTATGCAGTGCTGGTGGGAATGCAAAATGATACAACTATTTTGGAAAATGATATGGCACTTCCTTAGAAAGCTAGAAATAGACATACCATTCGATCCAGCAATCCCACTCCTAGGAATACATCCTAGAGAAATAAGAGTCATCACTCGAATAGACATATGCACGCCTATGTTCATGGCAGCATTGTTCACAATAGGAAAACGATGGAAACAAGCTAGATGCCCATCAACAGATGAATGGATAAACAAACTATGGTACATTCACACAATGGAGTACTATGCAACGAAAAGAACAACAATGAATCTGTGAACCATCTCATAAGATGGATGAAAATGGAGGACATTATGCTGAGTTAAATAAGTCAATCACAAAAGGACAAATATTGTATGAGACCTCTATTGTAAAAACCCACGAAGAAGTTTACACACAAAATGTAACAATCTTTGTTGGTTACCAGGGATGGGAGGGGTGAGGGGTAAATACTAAATAGGCAATAGAAAAGTGGTATCTTGGGTGAAGGGTGAGACAGTACACAATACAGGGGAAAGTAGCACAACTTGTACAAGGAAAGGTCATGGAAGCCCCATAGACACATCCAAACTCCCTGAGGGACTGAATTGCTGGGCGGGGGGCTGTGAGGACCATGGTCTAAAGGAACATCTAGCTCAATTTGCATACCACAGCTTATAAAGTCCATGCTCTACATTCTACCTTGGTGAGTAGTGTCTGGGGACTTAAAAGCCTGTGAGCGGCCATCTAAGATAGTCCACTGGTCTCATCCCTTCCAGAGCAAGGGAGAATGAGGAGAACAGGATACAAGGAAAAGATTAGTCTGAAGGACTAATCATCCACAGCTAGGAAGGCCTCCACTGGACTGAGTCCAGTACAGCTAGATGGTACCCAGCTACCACCACTGACTGCTCTCACCAGGATCACAACAGAGGGTTCTGGACAGAGCTGGAGAAGGATGTAGAGCATAATTCTAACTCACAGAAAAAAAGACCAGATTTACTGGCCTAAAGAAGATTGGAGAATCCCCGAGAGTATGGCCCCCACACACCCTTTTAGCTCAGTGTTGAAGTTATCTCTGAGGTTCACCGTTCAGCCTGGGAGTGGACAGCTCTGTAAAACCAAATGAGACTAATGACTTACAGGAGTCCAGTGACAAGGGCCAGAAGGCAGAAGGGGACAAGGAAGCTGGTGATAGGGAACCCACGTTTGAGTAAGGATATTGTTGATGTGTTGTGAGATTGGTAACCATTGTCATAGGACAACATTTGTAGTAACGGTTAAATGAGAAACTGTTTTGTTCTGTAAGCCTTCATCTTAAGTGAGAATAACAGCACAATCGGAAGAGCGTAGTCAATGCCACTGAATTGTGCATGTAGAAAGTTTTGAAATGGTGTATGTTTGGCTATGTGTATTTTCACCAAAAAGAAGGTTGAACAGTTAGAGAGTTGATATGTTGTGGGGTTGTTAACCGATGTCATAAAACAATATGTGTACTACCGTTTAATGAGAAACTATTTGTTCTTTAAGTCTTCACCTAAAGTACAAAAAAAAAGAAGTGTTCATTTCCTAGGTTGGTATCTGGGTATTACAATCCTGTGTCCTATATTCAGCCTGTGGTCTGATATCGTTTGTTCTCAGATCAAAGGACTTCCTTTAATAAGTTGTGTAAGTTTGTTTTGTTTTTTAGATAGTCCCTTAATTTCTGTTTATCTGGAAATGACCCAATTTTGTGATCATATTTGAACAAGAGTTTTGCAGGATATATTATTCTTGGCTGGCAGTTTTTTTCTTTCAAGGTTTTATATATGTCATCCCATTGACTTCTTGCCTGCACAGTTTCTGCCGAATAATCTGAGCTTAGTCTTATTGTTTCTCCTCTATAAGTGACTTTTTGTTTTTCTGGAGCTGCTCTCAGGATTCTTTGTCTTTGGTTTTAGCGAGTGTGATTATGATATGCCTTGGTGATTTTCTTTTGGGGTCTGTCTTATACAGGGTTCGTCGAGCTCCTTGGATGGTCAGCTTTTCATCTTTCATGATATTGGGGAAGTTTTCTGTCAGCAGTTCTTCAATGATCCTCTCTGTGTTTTCTTTTATCTCCCCCTGTTCTGGAACTCCAATCACTCACAGATTTCTGCTTTTGATTGTATCCCACATAATTCTCAGGGTGTATTCATTTTTTTTCATTTTTTTTTTCTGATTTTTCGTCAAACCGAGTTGTATCCAAGTGTTTGTCTTCAATTCTGCTGATCCTGTCTTCCACCATTTCAGATCTGCTCCTCAGTCCTTCTATGACACTGTCCATTTCTGAAATCTTGTTGTTTATCTTTCAGATTTCTAATTGTTGTTTTTGTATAGTTTCTAGTTGTGAATTTATTTTGGCATTTTGTTCCTGCATTATTTTCCTGAATCCTTTCATTTATTGTCTGTATTTTCCATGAATTTGTCTATTTTTTACTCATTTTTGTCTGCTTTTTGCTTCAACTCTTGGATAATTCTGAGTATTAGAGATTTGATCTCCCTATCTGGTAGTTCTAGTGCCTTTTCTTCTACTGGAAAGTCATCTGGCTTTTTATTTTGGAAACCTACTGGAACCATTGTGTCCTGTCTTCGGGGTATTCAGTAGTTATTTTTCTTGTTTATTGATTGTAGATTTTTTGTTTCTTCCATTTTTTGGGGGTGGTTCTGTGTCTGAGCAGGCAGGCTTTTTGTTCTTTGTTGTTTGCTTGTCTGTGGGCATGATACTTATTGCCTCCTTCTCCAATTGGCAGGGTCAGTCGCTCAGATATCATACAGTCGGGCAGTCCTAGCTGAAGAGGAGTTGCTGGGATGGATTGTTTGTGGAACTTAGTGCAGCCACCAGGGCGGGTCAGTGATCAGTGCAGGGCAGATTCCATTAGGCTATGCCTGTGCTGCTTGGTGGTGTGATGTTACGTGCACGGTGCACGTTGGCAGGATGCGAGGGGGAGATTGTGATGTGTGGAGCTAGGATGGGTATGGGAGAGAGGAGAGAGGAACAGGAGCCAAAAATATACAAACAAAAAAGAGTGCTTGGGAGCTTGCCGTTGGAATGGAGAGATGAAAGACTATGAAATGGAGAAAAACAAACAGGGGAAGAAGAAGAAAAAAATAAGAAAAGAAAATGATGAATAAATAAAAATTAGAAAGAAAAAAGAACAGCAAAGCTCCCCGGGATCCCACCGGTGTGGCTACGAGGTCTGGGGAAGTTGTTCCAAGGTGTTTAAGTACAGCCTGGCTAGGAGGCATAGAGGTATTCAGTGCCAGGTATCCAGGGGACAGGAAGAGAAGGAAGGTATAGAGAGATGAGAAACTGAGTAATGAAGAAAGACAAAAAGGGAAAAAGAGGGAAAAGAAAACAAAACAAATTTAAAAAAAAAGAAGAAGAAAACCCCGCCAAAAATCAGGGGGAAAAAAAAAAAAAACCCATGAAGAAGAAATGCTCCCAGGGATCTCTCTGTACATCTGCACAACCTGAGGGAGTAGGTCCCAATCTGCACAGCACCAACCAGCCAGAACGTGCTCCCATTTGAGAAATGAAAAAGAAAACGAACATTCAATTGAAAAGAAAATAACAACAACAACAACAAAAAGCCCCGGGATCCCACTAGCATGGCAGCATGGACTGGGAAGCAGTTCCACACTTGAACGGAGCTCCACAGCCCCTCAGGGGAAGCAAAGATGGGGCATTTAGCCAGGTATTTGAGCAAAAGAAGGGGGAGTTGGTGAGAGGTAAGGAGGAAATCAGAAGAAGTGGAAAAAAGCAATACCAGCAGCCAACAAATGGCACTCAGGGAGTCGGCCAGTGCGGGCAGGTAGAATCCAGGTAGCTGGTGCTTCCTGCCCAAGAGACTGCAGCTGTGGGAAGCATAGGAAGCCGAGTGGGGGTGAAGAAGGGTGGGGGATGGGAAAGCGTATATCACCGTTTACCGGTTTTTCTGTCTCCTGCTGGAAGCTCCATGAAGCTGGTTTCTCGTACCCCCTGTTTGCTGGTCTCTCATAGGAGTCCAAGATGGTGGATCCTTGCTGCATTAGCTGATAGGGGACCTCTCTATGTATGTCTCCTCGCTCTCTGTTCTCTGTCAGTTTCTTACTCCGTTTAGTGCTTGGCTGAGTTCTTTATCTCTTCATTTGATGTTTAGGATTTCAGGATTGCTGTTTTCTCTGTTTGGCTTAGTTTTTTGGATCTTTGCTGTAGAGGGACAGTGTGGTGCTTCTGCCTAGAGCACCATGTTGCCAGAAGTCTCCTATCATCTTAGTCTTTATGAGGAGTATTATGGATTGAATTGTGTCCCCCCAAAATATGTGCTGTAAATCCTAACTTCTATGCATGTGGTTTTAATCTCATTTGGGAATGGGTTGTCTTCATTATATTATGAGACAGGATTAGTGTAGGGTGTGCCTTAAACGAATCTCTTTTTAGATATGAAAAGAAGTTAAACAAGCATGGGAGAGAAGCAGAGATGGGGGAGGATTGTTGCCAATCCACATGGAGATCTCCAAGGAACTAGAAAAAAGAAGCTGAAGAGACAAAGACTTTCCTCCAGAGCCTACAGACTGAGAAAGCCTTCCCCTGGAGCCAGCACCTGGAATTCAGACTTCTAGCCTCCTAAACGGTGAGAATATAAATTTCTCTTTGCTAAGCCATCCATTTGTGATAGTTCTGTTGTAGCAGCTCTAGATAACTAAGACAGAATTTGGTACCAAGAAGTGGGAGTACTGTTCTAACAAATAGCTACGATGTGGAAGTGGATTTGGGATTGAATAATGAGTGGAGGCTGAAAGAGTTTAATGGCACCTAATAGTAAAAGCCTAAATTGCATTGAAAAGACTGTTGGTAGAATAATGGATATCAAAGGCAATTCTGGTGAAGGTTCAGAAGGAAGTGAGGAGAGCTATAGGGAAAGTCTCTATTGTCTTAGAGAATACATATGGTGCCAGCCACAGAATGTTGCTAGAAATGTGAATATTAAACGTGCTTCTTGTGAAGCTTTAAAAGAAAATGATGAACATGTGATTGGACAATGAAGGAAGGGGGATGCTTTTTATGCAGTGGCAAAGAGCTTGTCTGAATTATGTTCAGATGTTTAGTGGAAGGTAGAACTTGTAAGTGATAAACTTGGATATCTGGCTGATGAGATTTCTAAGCAAAATCTTAAAGTGGTCATGTGGTTTCTCCTTCCACTTATAGTAAAATGCAAGAGGACAGAGATGGATTTAAAAATGAATTATTGAAAGCAAAAATAGAACTTAAAGATTTAGAAAATTTTGTTGTACAAACTAAGGACATGTGTTCTAGAATGTTCACCAAGACGTGGCTACACAAACTTTTGTTAAAGAGATTAAGCCTGTGACTGATAGATATAACCAACTACCACAGCAGAAAACCCATCAGCATAGACTGAAGGGGACAGAGAAAGAATGAAAGGAAAGAATGCTGTCTGCCTCTTGGAATTCTACAGGAAGGAAACAGGCCAAAGCAGCTACATCTGTTGTCCTCCAAGAAAAGGAAAGGAACATCCCTGGAGCAGCTTGGAGATTAGCAGAACTGTTGGAAGGAGCACTGGAAGCAGGGCCTTCTAGGTTTTAAAGGGTGGATCTCAAAGGGTGGGGCCCCAGCCTCCTAGGTTTCAAAGAGTCGGATCTTTACCAACTTATCCGAGTGTGGGGCTGCTTTTAAGATGTGCTGGGGGGTGGGGCCGCTGCCCAAAGCTGAGGGGGTGGTGCTGCCTAGCCCAAGGAGCAGAAGATCGTGGCCTGTCAGGGCTGATGGGATGGGGATCATCACTCAGATGTTCTAGGAGAATGGGGCCACCTAAAGCCAGGGGAACAGAGTTGCCATCCTAGAGGGCCTGGAAGGTGGAGCTGGAGCCCAGGGCCAAGGGGCCTCTACTCAGAATCCAGAGGACATGGCCAGCACCCAGAGTCTGGAGTGTGGGGCCATTGCCCAGATAGTGTCAGAGGACAGAAGATTATTGTCAAGCCTTGAGAGCTAATGCAATTTGTTCTGCTGGGTTTTGGACTTACTTGCTGCCTGTTATCCCTTCTTTCCCTCCAATTTCTCCCATTTGTAATGAAAATGTCTACCTTGTACTGGTTCTACCATTGTATTTTGGAAGCAGATAACTTGTATTTTAGATTCCACAGGTTCACAGATGAAGAGGAATTTTGCCCAGGATAAAATACTCCTAAAGTCTCACCCATATTTGATTTAGATGCTTCAGAAGATAAGATTTTGGACTTGGAGTTGATTTAAGAATTTTGTGATGATATGATGGGGTGAAAGTGTTTTGCATGTTATGGATTGAGTTGTGTCCCCTAAAAATATGTATTGCAAATCCTAGCCTCTATGCCTGTGGTTATAATCCCATTTGGAAATGGGTAGTCTTTGTTATGTTAATGAGATAGAATTAGTATAGGGTGTGTCTTAAATCAGTTGTCTTTTGAGATGTGAGAAGAGATTAAACAAGCAAGAGAGAGAAACAGAGATGGGGGAAGACTGATGCCAAGCCACAGGGAGATATCCAAGGAACCAGGAAAAAGAGGCTGAAGAGACAAGGACCTTCCCCCAGAGCTGACAGAGAAAGCCTTCCCCTAGAGCCCGCGCCCTGAATTCAGCCTCCTAAATGGTGAAAAAATAAATTTCTATTTGTTAAAGCCATCTGCTCCTATTTCCCTGCCCAGCTCAGAGAGCATTTTGTTTTCTGTGCTTCTCTTGGAGCTTGCCCTCAGGATGAAGATCCCTTAATGGAACAGCATCTTGTGCTCAGTTTAAGGTCTTAGAGTCATGATTAATTGGCAGATATTAATCTCAACAAAGGGCAAGAGGCTAGTTCTTAGTCATAAGTCACAGGGCTTGTGGTAAGTAGCAGAGAGGAGAGTTAGAAATTGTGTTGGGAAGGAGATGGCCATGTCCTGTTGAGTTGATGAGCACTTGGCTTCCTCTGCCCATTTAACTGTCCCAGGCTTTTCCTTTCCCTCTCTTGTAGGGCAGGGTACTGTTGTCAGTGCTGTATGAGACAGATGTGGGAGACTGGACTTTGGAGACTGACGCTTGTTCACCTTTACTGCTGTAGCTTGGTAGCCAACTCTGTCCCTGTTTCCCAGCTTCATCTCCACATTGTCATTGGATGCTATTCTAAAAGTCTTGACGCAATCTGGTAGCATCATGCTTTTTCATTCTTTTGTCCTTAAATGCTCTTCTCTTCTCTGTTGATCTTGTATTTTATAATTTTTCTTCAGATCCAGGCAAGGATTATCACCATGGGAGGCCTCTTGTGACCACTGGACTCCTCTCCTGAGGAGCTGATCTGTGCTATTCCTTTGCCATAAGTAACTTATTGTGCTTAAGTATGTCTAGACTGAAAATTTAAGAGATGGGACTGTGCTTTGTACATGTATCCTCAGAATAGTTCCTGGTATACCATTCGTTGTTGTTGTTAGTTGCCATCGAGTTGATACCTACTCATGGAAACTTTATGTATAACAGAATGAAATGTTGCCCAGTTCTGTGCTATCTTCATGATCTTTAATATGTTTGACACCACCGTTGTGGCTAGTGTCAATCCATCTCATTGAGGGTTTCCCTTATTTTTGCTGACCCTTTACTTTACCATACATGGTATCCTTTTCTAAAGATTAGTCTTTCCTGATGATATGTCCAAAGTAAGCAAGACAGATTTTTGTCATCCTCACTTCTGCGGTATACCATAGGTGCGCCTAAAGGGATGGACGGATGGATAAATGGAGCACACTCAAGGCGAACTTCTGAGAGGAAGGGAGAGAGAGAGAACATATGTTACTGGATAGCTGGGAAAGGCTGTAGGTATGGAGTGGAGAGTTGTTTCTGCTCCATGCTATTGAAAAGGATGTACATTAGGGATTAGAAGTGTCTGCTGTTGAAAACGAGCTTTGGCTTTTTTTTTTTTTTTTAATCAGAATAGAAACCAAGCAGTTGGCAAGAGATAACATCATAGCCATTTGTCTTTCCCTCTTAAAACCTCTGGGATTTTTATTGAAAGATCACATTTCTTATATGTAAAATTAGACGATAACCCTATAAGATAAGTTCTATTATTAATGTGAAGATTAATTGAGACGTTAAGTGCTTACCTCCCTGCTTGTATTTAGTGAGGGCTCAGTAGTGTAATGGTAGCTATTGCATTATGATTGATCCCTGGTGTTTGATAGAATCAAGTGGTAACTGTTACAAATGTTCTCTAGCTCCTTGATGTAAGAACTTTTAGAGTCATAGGTAACCACAAAATGTATGTCAAAAAAAAAGCCAGACCAAACATGTTGCCGTTGAGTCGATTCCGACTCATAGTGGCCCTATAGGACAGAGTAGAACTACCCCATAGGGTTTCCAAGGAGCGCCTGGTGGATTTGAACTGCTGACCTTTTGGTTAGTAGCCGTAGCTCTTAACCACTATGCCACCAGGGTTTCCAGTGGATGTTCAGGTGTTAGTATTTCATTGGAAATTGGATTAAGTATTCTCCTTCCTCTTCCTAGTTTTGTAATATTCGTTTTCCAAAGGGAAAGCATCTATTGGTTCCTTGGGAAAAGCTTTCCTCTTCCTATTTCCTCTTCCTAGCACTTAGTTCTAAAATCAATTTTTCACATGAGGGTATCATAAGAGTCTTTCTGGTTGTTTAAAATAATTTATGTCTATACCTGTATCTATATCTACGTATCTATATCTATATACTTATTTGCAGAATGTGTTATTCTTTTTCTCCCTGCAGTCCTAGAGAGCGAAGTGGCATGCATTGCTCTTTCTATTTTGATGTGAAAGCAAGTTGGTTAGTCTGGGACAGCTTGCTTTTTGGCTTCTGAACGCCATGATTTGTATGTGTGCATTTCTGTCCCCACAATTGGAGAGCCATTTAAAGATCAGTGATAGGAGTTAGTTCGTAACAGATATTTATTTATCTTATCATTCATTCACTTATTTCCTGCTCTGTGTATTGCTGCTTTTCACAAGTGGTCCTTCAGTGCTGGATACAGTGATTTTTTCCCCCCTTATGCCAGTGATGACGATCATTTTTACCTTCTCAGAGTACTTTATAGCCTGTCTGCTGCTGGTTGGGTGTGTGGTCACTTTTATGTATTGCGTAAATGGGTCAGTCCTGCTGTAGTGAATATCTGAGCACATGAGAAAAGTGGATGTGAAAGAACTATGTGCACAAATAAGGTGATATGGATCCACTCCCCTTTCTTTGTAATTACAAGATCCAAAAAGTTCTGGAAAAACTCTGAAAGCTCTCCTAACTCATTTAGGGGCAATATCTGACTTGAAAGAATGAGAGCTATTTATAGTCTTCATTTATCTTCTTTAGTGTGACTATTTGTATGCTTTGCTACAGAAGTGTTACTGTGTTTGAGTATGGAGGTCTGGCCTAGACCCTCCTGGGAGCATAGGTATACGCACCACATTACCTTTCTAAAATGCCAAAAATCCTGAATTCTGAAACATCTGGCCTCAGGGGTTTTAGATAAGAGATGTGGCCATGTAGTAGTTTTATTAGGCCCTCTAAGCCTATTTTCAGTGGACAAGCTTTACTTGAAACTCTTGCCGTTGGCTTCGTCTTTTCATGGCATGCAAATTTTGGGTCTCCCTTGCCTGCCACTCATTCAAAGAATTGAGGTGCTGCAGGTTGGGCTTTGTAGTGGGTATGAAGAAACTCTGAGCCCAGTGATAAAGTGGAAGGTGCTGTAATAGTCTATGGAGTCCTGAGTGTGGTAGGATAATCACAGCCAGAAATGCCACCAAAAATGCAAAGGCAAAGAAGTGTGGAAGAGAATGTGCTCAGGCAGTAGTTGCATATTTGCTGGGTCTTTGAAAAGTGAAACCAGAGATGCAGCTGAAGAGGAGCCAGTTTTTGAAGGGGCTAATCTACCAAGCTAACCAGTTTAGAATTTATCCTTTGGCAATAAGAATCCATTGAAAGTCCTTAAGCCTGGAAATAGCATGATTTAATTTGCATCATATGGGTCCCCAAAAGGAAGTCATTGCAGTACTGTGGGCAAGAAGACATTATCCCTAATGCTGCTTTACATTGTATATGCTTTAGGATTTGCAAAGATTTTCTTCTGTCTTAATTTCTTTTGCAGTAGCCTTTAGAGCTGGATCGGATCAATGATTAATGTGCTCAGCTGCTAACCAACTGATTGTAGGTTTGAGTCTACTCAGAGGCACCTCGGAAGAAAGTCCTGGGAGTCTACTTCTAAAAAATCAGCCATTGAGAACCCTATAGAGTAAAGTTCTATTCTGACACATGGGGTTGCCATGAGTTGGAATTGGCTTGAGGGCAACTAGTAGGCAATAACTAAGGAAACAGGTTCAGAGAAGTGACTTAGCTGAGTAACTGGCTACCGCTAGTAACTGGCTACACCAGGTCTCCTAATTCTATATCCAGTAATGTTGGACATGATATTAAAATATTTTAATGTATTGCTCAGTTACTAATCTATCACCTGCATAACTTTTATGTTTGTACCCATTGTTTAGACTGTCAGCTCCTTGAGGACTTGTGGTATTAAATTTAATAAATGGTCAGCACAAAGACAGACTCACAGTGACACTAATTTACTAGATTATTTCTTCTCCAGAGCGAGCACAGTCCTAGGAAGATGGAAGATTTAAGAAAACAGAAGGAATGCCATTCTTCTTGTTTCTAAATCTCATCATACATACTTATTAGATAGTTTCTATATTTAAGATCGCGCTCTAGGTGCTGTGCGGAATACAAAATGTAAAGCAATTAGATCTACATAAAAGGACATTGTCATCAATTAAGCCTCTTCTGTCTTATTCAGATCCCACACACCAAATTTATTGGCTTTTCCAACAAATTTTCTTTTTAATGAATGTTCGTGTTTAAATCAAAAGAGTTCCTGTGCATGTTGATTAAAACTATTAAGTTTACACATTTGCTCTGCATTACTTTCTGCGGTAACCAGCTATAACATGGCACCTTTCCAAATGAGTATTTTTTGAAACAAACAAACCAAAAAGACATTAAATGAGCATACTTTATTATAGAAGAATGAAAGTTTTAACCTTGACAAAATGCTAAATAATATAACTTCACAGTGAAAATCATCCTGTGAATCACACTTAAAATTAATAGTCAACTGTTTTCGTGTCAACTTGGTCTACTGAGTTACCTGTAGAATTAATGATGCAATCTTTTTCTTGCACACCTGGCATATATTGCTATTTAGGCTAGCAGTATTTCCTAGGCTGTCTATGGGTCAGAGAATGGTTGAATTCTCAATTATTCCCAGTCTTAGAATCCATGTTAATTTAGAATTATCTATTGAGCTGAATTTTTCTTTACCAACTTTGTATCAAAAAGGCTTTCCCCAAGAAGAAACTCTAGAGATTATTCAGATCAGGGGCTGGACTGGGAGAAAAACAGGTCCCATGGCTTCAAGTCCATTCTTCAGTTTATTAATTTAACTTATTAACTGAGCCTCTTGTTCTTTATCTGTAAAGTGAGTCTTATGATCATGTTTTTCACAGATTCTAAGACAGATTTTTTTTTTTTTATTTTACGTTTCAGATAACATCTGAAAATAGAATGTGTTTTACAATGCATTGTATGTTATGGTTTAGTTCGTGGGTTTTTTTCCCCCAACTTAGTGGTGCATAAAATAAAGGTACATCTTATGATCACTGGTTTCTCAGATTTGATGAAATATGGTAATATTTATCCTACCAATCTCTTAAGTTGCTGTCAAGATCAAAACAGATTGTTTGCTAGAAAACTACAGCAGTGCTAGTCAACAGTTATCCCTTGAAAAGCTTTCTTTCCTTTGTATTTTTTATGATGATACTTTATTTCTGCACTTTATGAATAAATTGGAAAATGGAAATTGCAAATTTAGATGAATTAAGATGGTATATATCTTTGCTGCATATGTGAAATAACAGAATAATTTCAGTGGAGTCTTACAGTTGACTTCCTGAAAGATTTTTTTTTTCTTTTTAAACAATATTTCAGTCATGCTGGTCTGACTCTAAAAGATAGGAAATAAACAAACAAATAAACAAACACAGGCAAATGAATTTTCTATGGAATCACAATGCAATTATAGTAAAATGTGCCCCCATTTGACATTGCACCTAATAGAATATAATTCCACCAAGTTCAAACCATAGTTAAAAATTAGAGACTTTAGGGGGGACCTCATACCACCAAGAAAGGAGCAGTGGGAACAGAGCGCATTCTTGGGACCCAAGGTTCCTGGGCAGAGAAGCTCCTAATCCGGGGGAAGACTGATGACAATGAGAACCTTCCTCCATAGCCTACAGAGAAGGGAAAGCCTTCGCCCTGAATTTGGACTTCTAGCCTACTAGATTGTGAGAAAATAAATTTATCTTTGTGAAAGCCATCCACTCATGGTATTTCTGTTAGAGCAGCACTAGATGACTAAGACAGAATTTGGTACCGAGACAGTGGGGTACTGCTCTAACAGATAACCTAAAATGTGGAAGCGGTTTTGAAACTGTGAATGGATAGAGGAGCATCAATGGCAGAAAACGAACAGCAGCAGAACCAGGAGATCAGTGCCAGACGGCGCTGGAGCTGACCCACAGAGCGAGAGAGCTGAGTGCCTGTGCACAGGAGGCTTCCTGGTGGAGTGGGGTGCCTCCGGGCACTTATCAGTGGAACTAGGCTTGCCGACCCACGGAACGAGAGAGCTGAGTGCCTGTGTGCATGAGGCTTTCTGGCAGAGTGGGGTGCCTCTGGGTACTTACTGGTGGAGCTACCCAGTTTTGGAACACTTGTCCCAGCAGGGCAGATGCGGGCACGAGGCCTGAGGGCCAAGAAGCCACAGGAAGCAGAAGCTGAAGAGACAAGGAACATAAGAAGCCGAGCTGCTTCAGTCTCAAAATGTATGGCCATGACCTTAAGGGTTTCAAAGGGTGGAGTCATGGCCTCTGGTGTTTCTAAGGGTGGAGTTGTCACCCCAGTTGACTAGGAGAATGGTGCCCTGAAGCCAAGGGAGTGTCCTAGTGGGCCTGGAAGGCAGAACTGAAGCCCAGGGCTTAGGGGCCTCCACTCAGACTGGGGCCAATACCTAGAGTCTGGAGGGCAGGGCCATTGTGTAAACTGTCTCAGAACAGAGGATTATTTTCAAAGTCTTGAAGGCTAATGTAATCTGTTCTGCTGACTTGGTTGGTGCCTGTTATCCCTTCTTTTCCAGTTTCTCCCATCTGTAATGGAAATGTCTAGCTTGGGCTGTTCTGCCATTGTACCTTTGGAAGTAGATAACTTGTATTCTAGATTTCACAGATGAAGAGGAATTTTTGGATTTTGGACTTGGAGTTAAGACTTTTGCTATGATATGATGGGGTGAATGTTTTCCATGTTGCAAGGATGTGAGTTTTTAGGGGCCAAAAGGTGGAATGTCATGGTTTGAATTATGTCCTTCCAAAAATGTGTGTATCAGTTTGGCTGGGCCATGATTCCCAGAATTGTGTGGTTGGCCTCCATTTTGTGATTGTAATTTTATGTTAAAGAGGATTAGGGTGGGACTGTAACACCACACTTACCCAGCTCACATCCCTGATCCAAGGTAAAGGGAGTTTCCCTAGGGTGTGGCCTGCACCACCTTTTACCTTACAAGTGATAAAAGGAAAGGGAAGCAAGCAGAGAATTGGGGACCTCATACCACCAAGAAAGGAGCATCAGGAGCAGAGCACGTCCTTTGGACCCGAGGTTCCTGTGCAGAGAAGCATCTAGTCTGGGGGAAGACTGATGATGACGAGGATCTTCCTCCAGAGCCGACAGAGAGAGAAAGCCTTCCCCTGGAGGTGATGCCCTGAATTTGGACTTCTAGCCTACAAGACTGAGAAAATAAATTTCTCTTTGTGAAAGCAAAAAAAAAAAAATTAAAGACTTTAGAAGAACATATCTTAATGGTCTGCACTTGTTTACAAGTGAAGTAGTTATTTGCAGCCTTGGAGTTCTGTTAGAAGTTTCCACTTTCTTTGTTGACGATTTTAAAATGCTTTTTGGAGATTTGTAGTGCCAGCATTCAAGTTGTTGTTGTTAGCTGCTGTTGAGTAGATTCTGACTCATGGCAACCTGACATTCAGGTTAGGATTTTTTTTTTTTTTTTTTTAATGGCTCCCTATTTAAAACTGCTTTTCCAGAGAGACTTGGATATTAAAGTAACAAGTTGTCTTCCCTCACCTCCTCTTGTTGTAAGACATCTGAGGAAAGTCAGCTATGGATGGCAGAAGGGTGTGAGGTAGGGAGTGGGAAGATCATCAATTTCGTTTTGGACAAATTGAATTTGAGATGAGTTTGAGGCATCCAGGTGAAGATGTTGAGTCAACAGTTGAATTTTTGAGTCAGAGATAAAAAAAAAAAAAAAAAATTTTTTTTGGTATAGAGATGTTAAATGAAGTCTTGGTCTTGGATGAGATCACCTAAGAAATAAGTAAAGAAAGGAAGACTTGAACTGGAGGTTGACAAGCCATCTTCAGCCCATCTAGTTTTATTTGGCCTGTGTAGTGTTTTTTAAATATTTGAATTAGTTGCTGTAGTACATGTTTGTAGTTTTTTTGGCTGCACATAATACATTTTCTTTTGGTATTAGCACCCTAATTTCCTTTTAAGCATCCCTACCCTCCCATCTCTAGGGAGTCCTGGTGGTGCAGTGGTTAAGAGCTTGGCTATTAACCAGAAGGGCAGCAGTTCAAATCCACCAGCCGCTCCTTAGAAACCCTATGGGGCAGTTGCACTCTGTCCTATACGGTCACTATGAGTTGGAATCTACTTGATGGCGGTGGGTTTTTTGGTATCCTCTAATCTCAGGCCTTGTGCATCAGATAAAGTTCTACCCTTGACTTCAAAGTGAAGTATGTGACCCAGGGTGGGCTAGTTATTCTGTGAGTCACCTAGTCATAATAGTTAGCTAAAGAATAGGCTTGCAATCCAAGTTATGACAGTCAGAGCATCTTTAGACTTTCTTATTTTTTGCTTAAACCTGGCAGGATATGGACTGGATGTCTAGCAACTGCATTGCTACCATAGGGTAGAACTTATCTGAGAATGGGGACAACAAAGAAGTGGAGCCCAAATAGAGAAACTGGTTCTGATCCTGTTGATTAAACCCCTCTGTCAAGCTGTATGTCTTGACTTTTCAGTTAGATGAGTCAGTAAATTCCTTTTTTGGTGTAACCCAGTTTGAATCAGGTTTTCTTTTACTTGCCCTAGAAAGAGTCTTAATTGATGCAGTTGCCAATATTTAAAAATTCTGAGTTTACACGTACAAATCAGGATTTCTGGCTTTTTCTTGAAAGGTTGGGAGATCTGACAGTAATTAACACAGATTCCCTCTTGGTAACAGTTGGTTTGAGCTGAGTAATTGTTGTTCTTTTTAGTTGGAGCATCTGCTCTTCATTTTGTTACAGTCTGCACCACTCCCTATTGTCATTTTACCCTCATGCTTATGGCCTATTGCCAGTATACTGCTTATTCTGCTGTGTTTTAAATAGTAAAGTTAAGAAAGAAGTGAGAGTCAACTTTGCTTCAGTTAATTGAGTAGTTGGGCTCTGACCACAGAAGTAAGTGAAAAAAGATGGGGGCCTAGGTTCAAGCTTCTAACCCTAAGATCAGGTAGAGGAGGATGAGTCTGTAAAGAGAAGGTGGCCAGACAAGTAGGAGGGAAAACTGGTTGTGGAGGCGAAGATAAGACAGCATTTCAGGGAGAGAGTGGTCAGTGTTAACAAATGCTGCCAAGATGTCAAATAAAATGAAGAATGGGAAAAAAATATATATCTTTTGAATCTGACAATGAAGAGGTCATTATTGACCTGAATTGGGGTGGTTTCAGGACGGATAGGGGTCAAAACCAGATTGGGATGGGTTGAAAAATGAATGGGAGATGAAACAATGGAGACAGCCAAGGAGGACAGTTTTTCCTTTTCCTGTGAAAGGGAGCAGAGAAATAGGGGAGTATGTAACTAGAGGGATGTGGGATTGAGATGCAGCATTTTAAAGGTGGGAGTCATTCGAGTATCTTGAAGTATTGATGGAAAGGATCTGGTTGAAAGGGAGAAATTGAATAAATGCAAGAGAAAAGGGATAGTCGATCATGTGAGTTTCCTGAGAAGATAGGACAGAGTCTGACCTAAAGCACAAGTGGAATGGGGACCTTAGATGAGAGGAGAGAACAGAATGTGAAAGGAGGGAAGAAGCTGAGGATTGAGACAGTTGTACATTAGTCTGATAACAGGAACTTACTGTGGGAGATGGCTTCCATTTCTGTCAGGAGGCAAGGTTATCTGAGAAGAGGGTGAGTGGGTGTGGATATTAGAGAGGGGGTAGGTTTGAAAGTGAGATAATACTTGAGGAGCGTGAGAGAATGAGTTGGCAAGGGAAATGTGGTAGGGCTGCCCAGCATTACGGAGGGCCCATTTGCAGCTGCTGGTCATGAATGTAGAGTGATGTGATCCGCCTGCCCGTGACTTTCTCCAGCAGTGCCCGGGGCTCAATTGCAGGCACAGACAGTACCAAAGTAGGCCTCATATAAGGCTGCAGTTTGGCAGAAGGAGAAGGACAAAAAGATGAGAAAGGCAAATACAGGGTGTTGGCAAGAGTGTCATGGAAAGGATGTTATAGGAATGATGGCCCTTGGAAAGGAAGCTTAGTCAGAAGGGATGTGAAATAGAACTTCTGATGAGGTCCAAATGGGAAGATTTGAACAAGGAAGTTACAGGTGCCGATATGGGATTCAAAGAGTGGGTGTTTGACTTGGCAATGGGTGGCTGAGGTGGAGTACAAAGGATTGATGGAGGTGAGGCAGTCAAGAGAATAGAGACCATTGTCCATAGGTTTGAATATTGAGGCCACCCATGCTGATTGCAGGATTAGGAGAGGAGAGGAAGATTTTGGCCGGGGGTCATATGAGGTAATTGGTAATTGGGCTGGCTTTTCATTAAGAACGGATTATTTATTTCCTCAAAACCACTGTTAAGTTTGGTTTCAATGAAAGTTCAACTGAGAGAGTATATAAAAGTGGTTGGGGCCACCTCTGTTATTGCAATATGTACTGAGAGTGATAACATTTTATAGGGGAAAAAATGTATCTTTAATCACTTTGTGTTACTACCTAAAATGAAAATCATTTAAAACCTCTTTAGTTGATAGAATCCTCAGTTGCTAGGATAATGTGTTGCTCTTTTTCCCTCACATGATCATGTTGCTTCTGAAGGTGATTGAAGGTGCGATCAAAACATTGAAGAACAGGTCAAGTTTAACCGGCTCCCTTGTGATGAGCTTTGGATGGGAGAGTAAATAGGAAGCTATAATCAGTTGTCATGTGTAAAGTGCATTGTGCTTTGGCAGTATCTGGAGCTGAGCAGACCCACCAGGCTGTAATTTATATGCAATAATCTGAGAGCTCAAAAAATACCTCTCTGAATAGCAAAGCATTTGAGCCAGCATTCCTTATACTTGAGAGGGAAAGAGATTTTGAAACACCAAGAAAAGAAAAAGTGCTTGGATTTTATAATAAGATAGTAAATTTGATAATCTCAAAACATCTGAAGGCTGTGATAAAAATCCTCACCAAGTAATCAGGGTACAGAAGTCTATAATCTAAAAACAAATATTTGAGCCTGTAGACTTTCAGATACAGCACCTGTTTGTTACTGATTTTGAAAAGATTAAGTAAATGACAAAGCACTGGGCAAGTCTGTCCACGTTTTCAGCCTGAGGATGATGAGGAAATATGGCAGGAGGAGTCCTTCAGCACTCAAAATACCTGCAACCAGCAGATTCGCTCTGCTTTCTGGAGGTGTGCCTCCTCATTCTTCCCCACGGAATGTGTTTATTTGCCCCTGCTTTGCCCCATTCCAATACCTCTCTCCCTTTTCTCCATATCTCATCCATTTTTGCATACCGAGAAAAAGTCAAAACCAAGTTTAATGTAATGCTAGTTCTTTCCTTTCTTGGATTCCTTTGTGCTTATTGTCTGTATGTGTAATACAGTAATTTAGCTCTCCAATACATTCGTAGATTGTTAAGGTTCTGAGAAAGCTTAAGTTTGTCTTTCCAAACTCTTCCCAAGGCAAGAATTGCTGCTCTACCCAACTCAAGGCATAACAATATGCTAGTTCCTTTAGATGCTGAGGTGTTCAAAAGGATCCTGAAGCTTGGGTTCGCCTAATCTGGAGCTTCGAACTTCTACAGATTGCTCCAGTCTGCTGCAACAAGGAGAATGAAGAATTGCTGATGAGCAGTGAATCTCCTTGACATCTGCTATTTTATGCTGTTTTAACCAACAGCCTAGATCACTTTATTGCTTCAAAATAACTAAGCTATCTGCTTTGTTCTTAGCATTTTTCTGAAAGTCTTAGTCCATTCTGGACATGAGTCTACCTGTGGCTTATAAATTTCCCACATGATTTTGTGTACATCTTTGTTATTAGCTGCCACTGAATCACCATCTACTTATGACGACCCTGTGCACAATGGAATGAAACACTGCCCAGTCCTGAGCCATTCCTGTGATTGGTTGTAAATCAGACCATTGTGATCCATAGGGTTTTCACTGGCTGATTTTTGGGAGTAGGTTGCCAGGCTTTTCTTCCATGTACATCTTTACTAAAAACCTGTTGTCGTCAAGTCAATTCTGACTCATAGCAACCCTATAGGACAGAGTAGAACTGCCCTATAGTGTTTCCAAGGAGCGCCTGGTGGATTTGAATTGCCAACCTTTTGGATAGCAGCCGAGCTCTTAACTACTGTATCACCAGGACTCTGAATCTTTACTAGGTGTCATGGATTGAATTGTGTCCCTAGAATGTGTGACATCTTGACTACGCCATTATTCCCAATATAGTGTGGTTATCCACCATTTTGTGATCTGATGGGATTATCCTATTCGTTGTAAATACTACCCTCTATGATGTTAATGAGGCAGGATTAGAAGCAGTTATGTTAATGAGACAGGACTCAATCTACAGGATTAGGCTGATTCTTGAGCCAATCTCTTTTGAGATATAAAAGAGAGAATGGAGCAGAGAAGAGAGGGACCTAATACCACCAAGAAAGAAGTGCCAGGAGCGGAGTGGGTCTTGTGGACTCATGATCCCTGCACTGAGAAGCTCCTAGACCAGGATAAAATTTGTGGCAAGGACCTTCCCCTAGAGCCGACAGAGAGAGAAAGCCTTCTCCTAGATCGGAGCCCTGAATTCAGACTTCTAGCCTCCTAGACTGTGAGAGAATAAATCTCTGTTTGTTAAAGCTATCCACTTGTGGTATTTCTGTTATAGCAGCACTAGATAACTAAGACACCAGGTATTATAAAGCCTGTAAATGTTGGAGATGAGGTGTAAGCCTACCTAGCATTGATTCTTGGGCTCAACAGAGAGGAAAGAGGTTGAGTTAAAATGCAGCCAAAGAGCCCTAGTCTCCTTAAGATCCTTTAGTAAATCTCAGGTTGTTTGCAAACTGTCAAGAACAGTGCCTGATACACAGTAGGTCGTTCATTAAGGGTAACAATTCTTAGTGTAGGTAATTAACTAATAGTTGCCTGGGTGGCTGATCTGAAAGAATCTACGTTGAAGAAGTGTATGATTAGGAAATTATTTGCCAGGCTGTACAATGCTAGACTGTGTACATTAATTATACCTCAAGATTTTCATATTATAGTGGCTCTCTACACTTAGGCCAGCTAAAGTATAAATAAATACATTAGAATCATCAAATGTTCTAGCTAGCAGGAAACAGAGCTATGTATTTAAATGTTTCATAGAAAGAAGCTATGGAGGCTTGGTGACTGTGCCCAGACCATATTGTTTGAATTGGCAAATTGGGGCTAGGATGCAGCTTTCTAGGCTTTCTACCCAGGATTTTCCAACTACACCAAAGTTCTTAACACTGAAAAGTCACTCTTGAGGGAAGGGTGTGGAAAGACAGAAGGAAAGAGATATTGTTTCAGGCGGGTAACCTAACTGTGGGTAGTAATGGCCAAAGAATGACATTAAATGTAGAGGTTTGGCTCACTGGTGTTTTATTACATTGCTTTTCTCTAATGGTTGGCTTCTAATATGGTGCTTCTTAGTAATTTATGGGCCAATAATTCGGACAACCAGGAGAGGTAGGGGTCCTCAGTTAATTACAGCACTACCATAATATTAAAGATCATTGGTTTTAGGTTACAGCTAGCAAAGAGTGACAGAGAAGAGCCTGAGTTCAGAGGCCTCTGGGGCCTTGTGAGAACTATGGGGTCCTAGGCCTGGGGTTGTTGTTGTTGTGTGCCGTTGAGTGGCTTCTGACTCATAGTGAGCCTATAGGACAGAGTAGAACTGCCCCATAGGGTTCCCTACACTGTAATCTTTATGGAAGCAGATCACCCTCGGAGCAGCTGGTGGGTTTGAACTGTTGACCTTTCAGTTATCCACCAAGTGCTTTAACCATTATGCAACCAGGGCTCCTTAGGCCTAGGGTAGGCACTCAGTATTTAACTGAGTAGAGAGTGAGTTGTAGGCAGGTCAAAAGTCACATACAATGGCTGGGATGTGAAGGGTGTTGAGAATTTCTAGGAATCTTGTGTATACTGTAGGAAGGCTAGGAAAATAAAGAAGTAATACAGCATAGTGATGCTGAATCAGAAAGGAATTAATACAAATACATTTAAATATCAGGTTAAGAATGTGTTTTCTAAATGTGCTAAGTTGGAGTCAGTGTTTAACTGTGTTATAGATTACATAGAAGTCTTGTGTTTCCTAACTTGGGAAGAAGATAGGTTGATAACTATCGAGACAGAGGGAAAATTCAGAAATGGCTACCAACTGGTACCATTGCCCTTTGGAGACTTAGTTAAACTTGGATTTAGCCCTTCCTGGTAGTTCCTTTGATGTACCTTCCTCATGCCTCCCTCTGCCTCTGAGCTTCTGCTTCTAAAAAGCTGGCTCTGTCAGTCACATAGATTGTGAATGGAGCACTTCTGACCACACCAGTTTCCACGGGGAATTTAATCCTATAAAATAGGCTTTAGTGGAGATTTGAAGGGTCACAGTTTGATGTGTATGGCCTTTCACCAACTTTCTGGTTCTATCCTTACTTCATATTCTTTCTTGAATATCAATCAATGTTCTGCCCACATTGGGGTTACCAGAGAAGAGGAAAGAGTCCTGACTTTTATACCCTAACAACAACAAGTATAAATAAAAAAAATCCCTTGGATTTGATTCTAACTCATGACAATGCCATGTGTGTCATAGTAGACCTATGCTCCATAGGGTTTTCAATGCTGATGTTTTGGAAGGAGATCGCTAGGCCTTTCTTCCAAGGTGCCTCTGGGTGAACCTTTCAATTAGCAGCCAAGTGCATTAACTGTTTATACCATGCAGGGACCCCAGCACAAATACTGTTTATTTCCCAAGATTTCTGGTGAATAAACATCTGTTATTACAGGCTATTCTGCTTGGGTGAAAATATATAAAATCAGAGATCCTACTTTATACCTAACATCTATTTGACTAGGCCACTGATCATGCCATTACTGGACTGCTTTGTTAATTCCTAATAAATGTTTGTCAGTTTCATGTACTGTCTTAGTCATCTACTGCTGGGCTATAACAGAAATACCACAAGTGGATGGCTTTAACAAAGAGGAGTTTATTCTCTCACAGTCCAGTAGGCTTTAAGTCCAAATTCAGGGCACCAGCTCCAGGGGAACACTTTCTCCGTCGGCCCTGGAGGAAGGTCCATGTCTTCCCTTGGTCTAGGAGCTTCTCTGCACAGGAACCTCAGATCCAAAGGATGCGCTCTGCTCCTGGCACTGCTTTCTTGGTGGTATGAGGTTTCTGTGTGTTTCTGCTTGCTTCTCTCTTTTATATCTCAAAAGAGATTGGCTTAAGACACTGTCTAATCTTGTATACTTCATCAGTATAACTACTGCTAGTCCATTTTATTACATCATAGTGATAGAGTTTACAACACATAAGGAAATCACATCAGATTACAAAATGATACACAGTCATACTATACTGGGAATCATCACCCAGCCAAGTTGACAGATATTTTTTGGGGACACAATTCAATCCATGACCCATACTGTGGGGGCTTATGTGTTGCTGTGATGGTAGAAGCTATGCCACTGGTATTCCGATACTAGCAGTGTCACCCATGGTGGACAGGTTTCGACTGAGGTTCCAGACTAAGACAGACTAGGAAGAAGGACCCAGCAGTTTACTTCTGAAAAGAATTAGCCAGTGAAAACCTTATGAATAGCAGCAGAACATTGTCTGATATAGTGCTGGAATATGAGTCCCCAGGTTGGAAGGCCCTCAAAAGATGACGGGGAAAGAGCTGCCTTCTCAAAGTAGAGTCAACTTTAATGATGTGGATGGAGTCAAGCTTTAAGGACCTTCATTTGCTGATGTGGCACAACTCAAAATGAGAAGAAACAGCTGCAAACATCCATTAATAATTGGAACATGGAATGTAGGAAGTATGAATTTAGGAAAATTGGAAATTTTCAAAAATGAAATGGAATGCATAAACAATGATATCCTAGGCATTAGTGAGCTGAAATGGATTGGTATAGGCTATTTTGAATGGGAAAATCATATGGTCTACTATGCCAGGAATGACAGCCTGAAAATGAATGCTGTTGCATTCATTGTCAAAAAGAATATTTCAAGGTCTATCCTGAAGTACAGTGCTGTCAGTAATAGGATAATATCCATATGCCAACAAGGTAAACCAGTAATATGACTATTATTCAACTTTATGCACCAACCACTAAGGCCAAAGATGAAGAAATTTAAGATTTTTACTAGCTTCTGCAGTCTGAAATTGATTGAACATGCAATCAGGATGCACTCATAATTACAGGTGATTGGAATGGGAAAATTGGAAATGAAGAAGGATCGGTAGTTGGAAAACATGGCCTTGGTGATAAAAATGATGCCAGAGATCGTATGATAGAATTTTGTAAGACCAGTGACTTCTTCATTGCAAATACCTTTTTTCACCAACATCAATGTGGCTATACACATAGACCTCCCCCCAACCCCCAGAGGGAATTCACGGAAATCAAGTTGACTACATCTGTGCAAAGAGGCAGTGGAAAAGCTCAATATCATCAGTCAGATCAAGGCCATGGGCTGACTGCAGAATAGACTGTCAATTGCCCACGTGTAAGTTCAGGTTGAAACTGAAGAAAATTAGAACAAGTCTGCAAGAGCCAAAGTATAACCTTGAGTATATTCCACCTGAGTTTAGAGACCATCTCAAGAATAGATGTTATACAGTGAGCACTAATGACTGAAGACCAGAAAGTTGTGGAATGACATCAAGGATATCATACATGAAGAAGGCAAGAGGTCATTAAAAAGACAGGAGAAAAAGAAAAGACCAAAATGGATGTCAGAAGAGGCTCTGAAACTTGTTCTTGAATGTTGAGTATTAAAGCAAAAGGATGAAATGATGAAGTAAAAGAACTGAAAAGGTGGTTCGAGAAGACAAAGTGAAGTATTATGATGATATGTGCAAAGAGCTGGAGGTAGAAAACCAAAAGGGAAGAACATGCTTGGCATTTCTCAAGCTGAAAGAACTCAAGAAAAAAATTCAAGCCTGGAGTTGCAGTAGTGAAGGATTCTATGGGGAAAATATTAAACGGCACAGGAAGTATCAAAAGAAGATGGAAGGAATACAGAGTCATTATACCAAAAAGAATTGGTAGACATTCAACCATTTCAGGAGGCAGCATATGATCAGGATCCGATGGTACTGAAGGAAGAACTCCAAGATGCACTGAAGGCATTGACAAAAAAACAAGGCTCCAGGAATTGACGAAATAGCAGTTGAGATGTTTTATGAAACAAGATGCAGCTCTGGAAGTGCCCACTCATCTATACCAAGAAATTTGGAAGACAGCTACCTGGCCAACCAACTAGAAGATATCCGTGTATTTGCCTATTCTGAAGAAAGGTGATCCAACCGAATGAGTAAATTATCGAATAATATCATTAGTATCACATGAAAGTAAAATTTTGCTGAAAATAATTCAAAAGCGGCTGCAGCAGTATGTCAACAGGGAACTGCCAGAAATTCAGGCTGGATTCAGAAGAGCATGTGGAACCAGGGATATCATTGCTGATGTCAGATGGGTCCTGGCTGAAAGCAGAGAATACCAGAAAGATGTTTACCTGTGTTTTATTGACTGTGCAAAGGCATTCAACTGTGTGGATCATAACAAATTATGGATAACATTGTGAAGAATGGGAATTCCAGAACACTTAACTATGCTCATGAGGAACCTCTACATAAATCAAGAGGCAGTTTTTCTGACAGAAGAAGGGGATACTGTGTGGTTTAAAGTCAGGAAAGGTGTGTGTCAGGGTTGTATCCTTTTCACTATACTTATTCAATCTGTATGCTGGGCAAATAATCTGAGACGCTGGATTATATGAAGAAGAATCGGGCATCAGGGTTGGAGGAAGACTCATTAACATCCTGCGTTATGCAGAAGACACAACCTTGCTTGCTGAAAGTGAAGAGGACTTGAAGCACTTACTAATAAAGATCGAAGACCACAGCTTTCACCTCGGCATAAAGAAAACAAAAATCCTCACAACTGGACCAATAAGCAACGTGATAAATGGAGAAAAGATTGAAGTTGTTAAGGATTTCTTTTTACTTGGATCCACAATGAATAGCCATGGAAGCGGAAGTCAAAAAATCAAAGGACACATTACATTGGGCAAATCTGCTGCAAAAGACCTCTTTAAAGTGTTGAAAAGCAAAGATGTCACCTTGAAGACTAAGGTGCACCGACCCAGGCCATGGTATTTTCAATTGCATTATATGCATCCGAAAGCTGTACAATGAATGACGAAGACTGAAGAACTGATGCCTTTGAATTGTGGTGTTGGCGAAGAATATTGAATATGCCGTGGACTACCAGAAGAAGGAATAAATCTGTCTTGGAAGAAGTACAGCCAGAGCTCCTTAGAAGCAAGGATGGTGAGACTCCATCTTACATACTTTGGAGGTGTCATCAGGAGGGATCAGTCCCTGGAGAAGGACATCATGCTTGGTCAAGTAGAGGGTCAGTGAAAAAGAGGAAGATCCTCAATGAGATGGATTGACACAGTGGCTGCAACAATGCGCTCAAGCATAACAAGGATTGTGAGCATGGCACAGGACATGGCAGTGTTTCATTCTGCGATACATAGGGTTGCTCTGAGTCTGAACTGACTCGATGGCACCTAACAACAACAACAACAACAATAAATGTGTACTTCATACTGAGCGCTGCACATACATTATAGCATATCCACACAGCACTCATCTCAATTTTTTTTAATCTCCTTTATCTGCCAACTTCTTAACTTCAATGCATACCTATAAATTTGCCTTTAGCTCTCATACCAATTCCCAGATCATTAGACCTGTATCCCATTCCATCTTTCCTTTCCACATGGTTCTTTGTAACCTGAAATATATTGATATGTTTTTCTTAAGTTTTATGCTATCATACAGTCATTTTCTGATTCCAGTAATCTCTTTCATGTTCTGTTAATAAGTTCACAATTCATAGATCTCCCTGATGGTACAGACACATCTAGCTTTTTTTTTTTTTTTGGTAATTGTACTTCAGGTGAAGGCTTACAGAACAAATAGTTTCCCATGAAACAGTAGTACACATATTGTTTTATGACATTGGTAAACAACCCCACAAATGTCAACCCTCTAACCTCTCAACCTTTTTTTTGGTGAAAATACACATAGCCAAGGATACACCATTTCAAAAATTTCTACACGCACAGTTCAGTGACACTGACTACGCTCTTCCAATTGTGCTGTTATTCTCACTTAAGATGAAGGCTTACAAAAAAAATAGTTTCTCATTTAACAGTTACTACAAATGTTACCCTATGACAATGGTTAACAATCACACAACACATCAACAATATCCTTACCCAGCCTTGGGTTCCCTATCACCAGCTTCGTTGTCCCCTTCTGCCTTCTGGCCCTTGTCACTGGACTACTGTATCTGGTTAGTCTCATTTGGTTATACGGGGCTGTCCACTCCCAGGCTGAACGGTGAACCTCAGAGATATCTTTACCACTGAGCTAAAAGGGTGTCTGGGGGCCATACTCTTGGGGTTTCTCCAATCTCCTTTAGGCCAGTAAATCTGGTCTTTTTTTTTTTGTGAGTTAGAATTATGCTCTACATCCTTCTCTATCTCTGTCCAGAACCCTCTGTTGTGATCCTGGTCAGAGCAGTCAGTGGTGGTAGCCAGGCACCATCTAGCTGTACTGGACTCAGTCTGGTGGAGGCCTTGGTAGATGTGGACGATTAGTCCTTTGGACTAATCTTTTCTTTGTATCCCGTTCTCTTAATTCTCCCTTGTTCCCGAAGGGATGATACCAGTGGAGTGTCATAGATGGCCGCTCACAGGCTTTTAAGACCCCAGACACTACTCACCAAGGTAGAATGTAGAGCATTGTCTTTATAAGCTGTCATGCCAGCTGAGCTAGATGTTCCCCGAGACCATGGTCCCCACAGCCCTCTGCCCAGCAATTCCATCCCTCAGGGAGTTTGGATGTGTCTATGGGGCTTCCATGACCTTTCCTTGTACAAGTTCTGCTACTTTCCCCTGTATTGTGTACTGTCTCACCCTTCACCCAAGATACCACTTTTCTATTGCCTATTTAGTATTACCCCCCCCCCACCCCTCCCATCCCCGGTAACTAACAAAGATTGTTACATTTTGTGTGTGAACTTTTCCATGGGTTTTTACAATAGAGGTCTCATACAATATTTGTCCTTTTGTGATTGACTTATTTCACTCAGCATAATGTCCTCCAGTTTCATCCATGTTATGAGATGCTTCACAGATTCATTGTTGTTCTTTCTCGTTGCATAGTACTCCATTGTGTGTATGTACCATAGTTTGTTTATCCATTCATCTGTTGATGGGCATCTAGGTTGTTTCCATCTTTTGCTATTGTGAACAGTGCTGCCAAGAACATGGGTGTGCATATGTCTATTCGAGTGACGGCTCTTAATTCTCTAGGATATATTCCTAGGAGTGGGATTGCTGGATCCTATGGTATTTCTGTTTCTAGCTTTCTAAGGAAGCACCATATCCTTTTCCAAAATGGTTGCATCACTTGCATTCCCACCAGCAGTGCATAAGAGTTCTGATCTCCCCACAGCCCCTCCAACATTTGTTATTTTCAGTGCTTTGATTTGTACCAGTAATACTGGGGTGAGATGGTATATCACTGTGGTTTTAATTTGCATTTCTCTAATGGCTAGTGTTCGTGAGCATTTCCTCATGTGTCTGTTGGCCATTTGGATGTCTTCTTTGGTGAAGTGTCTGATCATTTCATTTGCCCATTTTTCAATAGGATTATTTGTCTTTTTGTTGTAGAGGTGTTGGATTTTCTTGTAGATTATGGAGAGTAGACCTTTGTCTGACTTGTACTGTCCAAAAATTTTTTCCCAGTCTGTAGGTTCTCTTTTTACTCTTTTGGTGAAGTCTTTTGAAGAGCATAGGTGTTTGATTTTTAGAAGATCCCAGTTATCTAGCTTATCTATTGGGGTTTGTGCGTTGATGGTTATGGTTTGTATCCTGTTAATGCCGTGTATTAAGGCCTGAAGTATTGGTCCTATTTTTTCTTCTATGAATTTTATAGTTTTAGGCTTTATATTCAGGTCTTTGATCCATTTTGGAGTAGTTTTTGTATAGGTCCTGTTTCATTTTTTTGCAAATGGATATCCAGTTTTGCCAGCACCGTTTGTTAAAAAGACTGTCTTTTCCCCACTTGATGGACTTTGGGCCCTTGTCGAAGATCAGTTGACCGTAGGTGGTTGGATTTACATCTGGGTTCTCAATTCTGTTTCATTGGTCAATGTATCTGTCGTTGTACCAGTCCCAGGCTGTTTTGACTACCCTAGCTGTATAGTAGGTTCTGAAGTCAGGTAGTGTGAGTCCTCCAACTTTATTCCTCTTCTTCAGTAGTGCTTTACGTATTCGGGGCTTCTACCCTTTCCATATAAAGTTAATGATTAGTTTTTCCATCTCTTTGAAGAATGTTGTTGATATTTGGATTGGGGTTGCGTTGCATTTGTAAATTGCTTTGGGTAGAATTGTCATTTTCACAATGTTGAGTCTGCCTATCCATGAGCATGGTATGTTTTTCCATTTATGTAGATCCCTTTGGGTTTCATGCAGTAGTGTTTTATAGTTTTCTTTCTATAGGTCTTTTACATCCCTGGTCACATTTATTCCTAAGTATTTTATCTTTTCAGGGGCTATTGAAAGTGGTATTGTTTTCCTGATTTCCTTTTCATCGTTCTCCTTACTGGTGTATAGGAATCCAACTGATTTTTGAATGTTTATCTTGTATCCTGCTACTCTGCTGAATCTTTCTGTTAGTTCCAGTAGATTTGTCATGGAGTCTTTAGGGTTTTCTGTGTATAGTATCATATCATCTGCAAACAGGGAGAGTTTAACTTCTTCATTACCAGTTTGGATGCCCTTTATTTCTTTTTCTTACCTTATTGATCTAGCTAGAACATCCAGCACAATGTTAAATAAGAGTGGTGATAAAGGGCATCCTTCTCTTGTTCCTGTTTTCAAGGGGAATGTTTTCAGCCTTTCACCATTAAGAATGATGATGGTCGTTGGTTTTGCATAGATGCCCTTTATTATGTTGAAAAATTTCCCTTCTATACCTATTTGATTGAGAGTTTTTATCAGGAATGGGTGTTGGACTTTGTCAAATGCCTTTTCTGCATCAATTGACATGATCATGTTATTCTTTTCTTTGCTGTTATTTATGTGGTGGATTACATTGATTGATTTTCTAATGTTGAACCATCCTTGCATACCTACTGTGAATCCTAATTGGTCGTGGTGTATTATTTTTTTGATATGATACTGAATTCTTTTGGCTAGAATTTTATTCAGAATTTTTGCATGTATATTCATGAGAGATATTGATCTGTAATTTTCTTTTTTTTGTGACATCTTTTCCTGGTTTTGGTATCAGCGTTATGCTGGCTTCATAGAATGAATTTGAAAGTGTTGCTTCCTCTTCTATGCTCTGAAATACCTTGAGTAGAACTGGTACAAGGTCTTCTGTAAGTGATTTGTAGAATTCTCCAGTGAAGCCATCTGGGCCAGGGATTTTTTTGCTTGGGAGTTTTTTAATTACCTTTTCAATCTCTTCCCTTGTTATGGGTCTGTTCAGATTTTCAATATCACTTTGTTGTAGTTTGGGTAGGTCGTGTGTTTCTAGAAATTTATCCATTTCCTCTAGGTTTTCAAATTTGGGGTATAGTTTTTCATAATATTCTGTTATAATCCTTTTTATTTCAGTTGGGTCTTTTGTAACGTCCCCCATTTCATTTCTTATTTGGGTTATTTGCGTCCTCTCCTGTTTTTTTTTTTTTGTCAGTCTGGCTAGTGGTTTGTCGATTTTGTTGAGTCTTTTCAAAGAACCAACTTTTGGTTCTGTTGATTCTTTCTATTGTTTTTCTGTTCTTTATTTCATTTATTTCTGCTCTGATCTTTACTCTTTCCTTTCTTCCGGTGGTTGTGGGCTTTTTTTTGCTGTTCTCTTTCTGTTTGTTTGATTTCTGTAGTTAATGTTTTGATTTTGTCCCTTCTTCTTTTTTGATATGTGCATCTATTGCTATAAATTGTCTTCTGAGGACTGCCTTTGCTGTGTCCCAAAGGTTTTGGTATGCTGTGTTTTCATTCTTATTTGATTCTAGGAATTTTTTGATTCCATCTCTGATTTCTTCTATTACCCTCTGATGTGTAAGCAGGGTATTATTCAGTTTCCATGTAGTTGATTTTTTTTTCTTTGTTCTTTCTATTGTTAATTTCTACCTTGATGGCATTGTGGTCAGAGAAGATACTTTGAATTATCTCAACATTTTGGATCTTGTTGAGGATTGCTCTTTGGCCTAAGATGTGCTCTATTCTAGAGAACGTTCCATGTGCATTGGAAAAGAACGTGTACTTTGCAGCGGTTGGATGGAGTTTTCTATATATGTCTATGAGGTCAAGTTGGCTGATTGTGCCCTTTAGGTCTTCTGTATCTTTGCTGAGTTTCTTCTTAGTTATTCTGTCCTTTACTGAGAGTGATGTGTTGAAGTCTCCTACTATTATTGTGGAACTGTCAATTTCTCTTTTCAGTGTTGTTAGAGTTTGTTTTATGTATTTTGGAGCCCTGTCATTGGGTGCGTAGATGTTTGTTATGGTTATGTCTTCATGATGGATCGTCCCCTTAATCATTATATAGTGTCCTTCTTTGTCTTTTATGGTAGATTTTGTTTTAAAGTCTATTTTATCTGAGATTAGAATTGCCACTCCTGCTTCTTTTTTGGTAGTTGTTAGCTTGATATATTTTTTCTCAACCTTTGACTTTTAATAAATTCACGTCTTTGCTTCTAAGGTGTGTCTCTTATAGGCAGCATATTGATGGATTCTGTTTTCTTTTCCATTCTGTCACTCTCCGTTTCTTTATGGGTGCATTGAGTCCATTTACATTCAGTGTAATTATTCATAGATGTGAGTTTGTTGCTGTCATTTTGTAGTGCTTTTTTTTTTGTCTTGCCAAGGTTTTCTTTGTTCTTCTTACTCTCTTGTGCTGAGTTACTTTTGTTTGTGGATTTTTTTTTCATTTCTTTTGTTTTTGTAGGTTTTGTTTTTCCTGAGACTTTATGTTTTTATGAGTATGTTTGTTAACTTTCTTTGTGGTTACCATAAATTTTACCCATATGTTTCTAAGTTTGAAGCAGTCTACCTTTACTTGGTATCACCTTGCCTTCCTCTCCATTAGAAGGTTTTTTACCTATGCCGTTTATTCCCTCTTTTATTGTTTTGATGTTGTTGTCATTTACTGATTAACTGCTCTGATTTCCTGTTGTATTTCTTTTGGTTTTGGATAGTCCTCAAGAGTTCATTTCCTAGATTGCTCTCTGGCTGGTACGATCCTACATCGTAGATTCTGTCTCTGAGCTGAAGCTGTTTGTCCTCAGATCGAAGAACTCCCTTTAATAATTCTTGTAAGTTTGGTTTGACTTTTACATATTCCCTTAATTTCTGTTTATCTGGAAATGACCTAATTTCACCATCAAATTTGAACGAGAGTTTTGCAGGATATATCATTCTTGGCTGGCAATTTTTTTCTTCCAAGGTTTTATATATGTCATTCTATTGCCTTCTTGCCTGCATGGTTTCTGCCGAATAATCTCAGCTCAGTCTTATTGTTTCTCTTCTGTATGTGACTTTTTGTTTTTCACAAGCTGCTCTCAGGATTCTTTGTTTGTCTTTGGTTTTGGCAAGTGTGATTATGATATGCCTTGGTGATTTTCTTTTGGGGTCTCTCCTATATGGGGTTCGTTGTGCTTTTCGGTTGGCCAGCTTTTCATCTTTCATGATATTGGGGAAGTTTTCTGTCAGCAGTTCTTCAAGGATCCTCTCTGTGTTTTCTGTTTTCTCCCCATTCTGGAATTCGAATCACTTGGAAATTTTTGCTTTTGACTGTATCCCACATATCTCTCAGGGTCTCTTCATTTTTTTTTGTTGTTCTATTTTCTGAGTTTTCCTGAAACAGAGTTGTATACAAGTGTTTGTCTTCAATTCCACTGATTCTGTCTTCCACCGTTTCAAATCTGCTTCTCAGCCCTTCTTTGACACCATCCATTTTTGAAATCTTGTTGTTTATCTTTTGGATTTCTAATAGTTGTCTTTGTATAATTTCTAGTTGTGAATTTATTTTGGCATTTTGTTCATGCATTATTTTCCTGAATTCTTCCAATTTTTTGTCCATATTTTCCATGAATTTTTCTATTTTTTCCTCATGTTTGTCAGCTCTTTTCCTCAGCGCTTGGGGAATTTTGAGTATTAGAGATTAGAATTCCCTATCAGGTAGTTCTAGTGCATTTTCTTCCACTGGAGAATCATTGGGTGTTTTATTTTGGACCCCTACTGGAACCTTCCTGTCCTGTTTTTGTAAATGTTTTGATATTGTCTGCTGTCTTCGGGGCATTCAGTAGTTATTTTTCTCGTTTTTTGATTGTAGATTTGTTTGTTTCATCTCCGCTTTTTTTTTTTTTTAATTTTTCTATGAGCAGGCTGACTGTGTGTTCTTTGTTGTTTGCTCATCTGTGGCTACAATACTTTTCGCCTCCTTTTCCAATTGGCAGGGTCAGTCACTCAGATATGGTACAGCAGGGCAGTTCTAGCTGAAGAGGAGTTACTGGGATGGGTTGTTTATGGAAATTACTACAGCCACCAGAGCGGGTTAGTAATCAGTGCAGGGCATGTTCCAGTAGGTCATGCCTGTGCTGCTTGGTGGTGTGATGTCAAGTGCACGGTGTAGGCCAGCAGGATGCAGCAGGGAGATTGTTATGTGTGGAGCTAAGATGGATATGGGATAGAGGATAGAGGAACGGAGCAAAAAACATACAAACAAACAAAAAAGAATGCTAGGGGAGCTTGCCGTTGGAGTGGAGAGTTGAGAGACTATGAAAGATATGAATGAATAAATAAAAATTAGAAAGGATAAAGAACCACAAATTTCCCAGGGATCCCACCAGTGCAGCTATGGGGTCTGGGGAGGTCACTCTCAGATGTTGTAGTACAGCCTGGCTAGAAGGCGTAGAGTTATACAATGCCAGGTATTCAGAGAACAGAAGGAGAAGGAAGATACAGAGAGACGAGAAACTGAGCAATGAAGAAAGAGAAAAAGCAAAAAGAGGGAAAAGAAAACAGAACAAATTAAAAAAAAAAAAAAAGAATAAGAAAGGCCCCCCAAAAAACAGAAAAAAAAAACCCCATTGAGAAAAGAAATACCCTCAGGGATCCCTCTGCCCATCTTTGCAAGCCCAGGGGGAAGTCTCCTTACCACGCAGCACCACCCAGCCAGAAAGGGCTCCCAACTCAAGAAAAGTAAAAGAAAACAAACAAACAATTCAAAAGAAATAAACGAACGAAAGCCCCGGGATCCCACCAGCATGGCAGCCCAGATAGGGAATCAGCTCCTCACTCGAACGGAGCTACGCAGCCCCTCAGGAAGAAGTAAAGATGGTGCACGGAGCCAGGGATTTGAGCAAAAGGAGAGGGAGTTGGTGAGAGGTAAGGAAGAAATCAAAAGAAGCAGAAAAAAGCAACACCAGCAGCCAACAAATGTCACTCAGAGAGCCGGCCCATTCGGGTGTGTGGAATCCAAGCAGCCGGTGTTTCCTGGACAAGAGACTGTGGCCGTGGGAAGCAGAGGAGGCCGAGTCGGGGTGAAGAAGTGTGGGGGTGGGAAAGCATGTATCAGAAATTACCGATTGTTTTGTCTCCCGCTGGACGCTCCGTGAGGCTGCTTTCCCGTAATCCCTGTTTGCTGGTCGTCGATACGAGTCCAAGATGGCAGATCCACGCTGCTTTAGCTGTTAGGGGCCTCTGCATGAATCTCTCCTCGCTCTCCATTCTCTGTCAGTTTTCTCACTCCATTTGGTGCTTGGCTGAGTTCTTTATCTCTTCATTTGATGTTTTAGGGTTTCAGGATTTTTGTATGCTCTGTTCGGCTTAGTTTTTCGGATCTTTGCTGTGGAGGGATGGCGTGGTCCTTCTGCCTAGAGCACCATTTTGCCGGAACTCCTAGCATTTTCTTTTGAGTAGAAGTTTTATATGATATGGAAGTATTAAGGCTTGTGTTCCTTTGTCTGGAATCATGTGAATATCTCCTGATGGTTCTTTTTGACATAGATTTTCTGAACTTCTTTTCTTTTGAAAGAGCCATGGGCGATTTAGTATATTTTGGAAATAGATGCTCAATCCAAAGGATTTTTTGTGGGGAGAATTGTGTTTTTTGGGGGGCACTGACTCTCTGAGTGTGAGTATTGTCTTACTAGCTGCCATCTAGTCGATTCTGACTTATGGCAACCCCATGTGCTTTAGAGTAGAACCATGCTCCATAGGATTTTAATGGCTGTGACCTTTTAGGAGCAGATTGCCAGGTCTTCCAAGGTGCTTCTGCGTTGATTTGAATTGCTATCTTTTCTGTTAGTAGCCTAGCACTTTGATGTTTGTACCTCCCAGGGACTCCGTGAGGATTTCCTAGAACCTCAGAAACAGTTAATTTTTTTTCTTGGTTTAAGGAATTAGTCTGCTCCCATTTTTGATTAGCAGAAAGTAAAGGGGACTCTAACCCTGTCTTTATTTTTTTCCTAGAGAAAATGTTAATTTCTACTCTGGGGAAAAATGGAGACTGGAGTCATTACAGGACTCATTGATGAGACAAAACAAGTCGAAGTTTGTAAACTCTTTGTTTCCTGGGTGGAAAAGCGGAAAAAAAAGGGAGAAGAGGAGGGCAGAAAAAAAAGTATAATAGGTTATAATAAGAATAAAACCCATTGCCACTGAGTTGATTTCAACTCATAGTGACCCTACAGGACAGAGTAGACTTGCCCCATACCGTTTCCAAGGAGAACTGATGGATTTGAACTGCTGACCTTTTGGTTTGTAGCCAAATGCTTAACCAGGAGCCACCAGAACTCCATAATATGAATAGTAGGTAACATTTATTGGGCATGTGTGTGTTAGGCATTGTCCTAAGAATTTTTCATTTCCCATCTCAGTTATTACAACAGCCCTATGATACTCCACTCCTATCATAGATGAGGAATCCATGATGTACAGAGAAATAAACAGCTGCCCAAAGTCACAAAGCTAGTAAACTGGTAGATCAGCGATTTCCACCTTGACAGTCTGGTCCAAAGCTCACACCCTTAGCTACAAGGCTACAGTGCCATATATTCAGCCATTTTGACTTTTTCTCCACTTTGAGCATAGGTTCCCACAATATATGTAAAGCATAGAAGTGGTAGTTTCAGCTTTTTTTCTTGTTGTTGTTTGTTTATTTAATAGCAGGTTTAAAAAAAGGCAGCATGCAGTCTAAATCAAGTTTAATTAGACCCGTGTGGAAAACATAAGAATTATCCTTACCAAATTTCCAACGTTTTTCTTTTTTCATGTTCAATTATTAATAGTCACTAGTGCACGTATTCTTTCATTTATTTCCTAAGTGAAATAATTGAATCTTGCATAGCATTCTAAGCTATTGCTTAGTGTTTGAAGAATCTTTATCTAAAAGGAACATTTCCTCTAAAAAAGAATATATTCATTTCTGTTTGTTGGACCCATATTCCCTTGGTAAGTATGTTAACAGCTGTGAAATCTTGGCATCAGACTAAACTACTTTCTTTTCTTTGAGTAGGGGGGGTTGGGAGTAGGAGTGGAGGTGGACAGAGTGTATATCTAGAAGAGGGATGTATAGAGGAGAACACAGAAGCAGGAGGCCCCTTCGCTAGGTCTAGATATCCCTGTTTGCCCCAAGCTTCCTGTGCTGAAACAGGTTTTAGAAGAACCTTAAGAGGTTCCCTCAGTTGAGGTTGTCCAAATGTAATTTTTTTTATAGCAATTCTTTATTTTGTAAAGGAAAAGTAATGGAGGGTATCTCCCTCTTCCCAAATATAACTAAGGGTGTTCTTACATGGCTTTTATAATTAATTTTTTAAAAACCCTCAATGATAGTTTTCAATACTTTCTTCATTGTTATACTGTTCTTCATTTATACAAACCATAGGAAGGGTTGTAAAAATATAATGAACAAAAATTATTACCTAAAAATATTTATCTGTAGAGCTTTGAAAGTGTAAATGATTTAAAAATACAGTGTATTGGAGTATTCCCCACATTTGAAAATAGTATAGTAATTACAGAACATTTGGAAAGTTCAGAGAAATAAAAGAAATATCCCATAGTCTCTGCAACCAAGAGAAAAACACTACTTGCATGTATTTTCTTTAAGAAAAAATATCTTCAGGTATCTTTTTCTGTGTAGTTTTTGTTTATCTTTCTTGGTTCTGATCAAATTGTAAATACAATTTTTTTCCTGCTTTGTTGGAAAGACATTTTAGGTTCAGAGACAGCTGGCTTGGAACTTCTTTGCCAAACCTGCCCTGTTACCGTTCAGATTTGCAGGTCTTTGGTGGTCTTGGTCTAGTAAGTGCTCCATTCATTTGTGCTATGTGTCTGCACAGTGCTGAGAGCTGGGCAGGCAGAGCACACAATTCCTGCTTTGGGGCATGTCTTAGTCATCTAGTGCTGCTATAACAGAAATACCACAAGTGGATGGCTTTAACAAACAGAAGTTTATTCTCTCACAGTTTAGGAGACTAGAAGTTTGAACATAGGGTGCCAGATCCAGGGGAAGGCTTTCTCTCTGTCGGCTCTGAGGGAAGGTCCTTGTCATCAATCTTCCCCTGGTCTAGAAGTGTCTCAGCATAGGAACCTCAGGTCCAAAGGACACACTCTGCTCCCAGCCCTGTTTCCTTGGTGGTGTGAGGTCTCCCTGTTTCTCTGCTTGCTTCTCTCTTTTATATCTCAAAAGAGAGTGATTTAAGACACAATCTAATGTTGTAGATTGAGTCCTGCCTCATTAACATAACTATCTCTAATCCTGCCTCATTAACATCATAGAAGCAGGATTTAAAACACATAGGAAAATCACATCAGATGACAAAATGGCAGACAATCACACAATACTGGGAATCACAGCCCAGCCAAGTCGACAGATATTTTTGGGGGACACAATTCAGTCCATAACATGGCATCTCACAGTGTAGTTGGAGAAGACATGCAGATATTTTCATGGCTACTTTTTCTTTTTCTTTTTAGTATGGAAAATTTCAAACATATGCAGAAGTAGAGAGAATATGACAATGGATCCCATGTGCCTCTCTCCCAGCTTCAACAACTATCAGCTTGTGGCCAGTCTTGCTTCATCAAGACCTCAACCTCCACCCTTCACCCCAGCTTATTATGAAGCAAGTCTCTGACATCCTATTATTCCATTAGTAGAGGTTTCTGCCCATATCTCTAAATGATATGGACTCTTTTTTAAAATACCATAATGCTATTATCACCTTTAATAAATTCTCTATATAATTGAATATAGAATATCTAGTCAGTGTTCAAATTGTATCTGTTTTCCTCAGTATTTTTCTTTTCAGTTTGTGTATTTCAAATAAGGTCTATACATTACATTTAGTTGACATGTCCCTTCAGTCCCTTTTAATGTATAGGTTCACCCTTCACCATCTTTTCCTTGCAATTTATTTTTTGATAAAACCGTGCCATTTTTCCTGTAAAGTTTCCGATAATCTGGATTTAGCAGATTATATCTCATGAGGTAAAATGTTAAATGTTTCTCTGTTTAACATATTCCTCTATTCCCTGTATTTCTTGAGAAATGGTAGTTACATCTAGAGGCTGGATCTACTTCAGTTTCAGTTTTTTTGTTAAGAATATTTGTGAGCAGTGTTGTGTACCCCTGTCAGGAGGCACTTAATGTCATTTGCCTTTTTAGGTGTTTGTGTGATGGAGCCCTGGTGGCATGGTGGTTAAGAGCTACTGCTGCTAACCAAAACGTTGGCAATTGAAATCTACCAGCTGCTCCTTGGAAACCCGACGCGGCAGTTCTACTCTGTCCCTTAGGGTCACTATGAGTTAGAATTCAATGACAATGGGTTTGGATTTTTTTTGGTTTTGATAGCCATTGATGATTGTTATTGCCTAGCTCCATCAATCCATTAGGGGTTTGAATGTTGATATTTCATTTAAATCATTTCTTTTGCATTTTTTAGCTGGAATAATTCTACAAAGAGGCACACTCGCTAATAAACTATTGGGTTATCCTGAGATATAGTTTATATAGGAAAGGCGGAAAAATGCTTCTTTCTTTCCTTTTACTTACATTTTCAAAATAATTAGTTGGCTCCCTAACATCTTACAAAAGTTGACCAATAAGAGACAGAGAAAGAAAGAACATGAGTGTTTTGACTCATTGGTGTTTTAATTGATTGCAGTTATTCTTATTCATATTCAAATTATCCCATCTGTGGCCAGTGGGAGCCCCTTTGTGCTGGCTTTCAGACTCCTTTTAATATGACCCTTGTTGTCTTTAATAGCTCCCCTGCTTTCTGTGTGCTAAGATGTTCTAGGCCAGTAGTTCTCAAAGTGTGGTCTGAGGATGGCTGGGGGTTCCTGAGACACTATTTTAAGGGATCTGCGAGGTCAAAACAGTTTTCATAATAGTACTGAGACATTATTTACCTCTTTTACTCTCATTCTCTCACATGTGTATACTGAAGTTTTCCAGAGCTACATGTTGGCTATTGCAATGTCTATATGTGTATTCTTGTATTTTCTATAATTTTCAAACATAAGCTCTTTGAAGTCTTCAATAATCGCTAAGAATGTAAAGGAGTACTGAGACCAAAAACTTGAGAACTGGTGTTCTAGGCTCGTCTTTTACATTTCCTATCGCATACCTGTAATCATTATAAATATATAAATATTAATTATTTTTATTAATTATTGAAATTTATAAATATAATTATTAATCACCTCATAAATTAGTTCTTTTTTAATTTTAATTTTTTTTTTTTTTTTAATGTCTGAGAGATCTTTTCCAGGTCTTATAGGTAGGAGGCAAAACCAGAATTTGAACTTAAATGTTTATACAATAGTTTTTTCCCCATAAAACAGAATCACTTCTGTCTGAAAATATGTGAAGTTCAGAAGCTGTAAACATCATCAGCTCTGCTAGACACAGACATTGTAGGGGCACCAAAATTGGCAATTCTTTTTCTCAAATGGAATGGTCCTCAAAAAGGGGAAACAGATGTAGAGGTGATGAATGGTTGCTATAGCTTCATGCTGTAATGAAAAACAATGCTCTGAATATGTTGTTTTTCTGGTCACAGCAGGAAAATTCAAGATACAGTAGTAGCTCATTAGAGTGTTAACTTTTGAAGATTTCAGTAATCCAGAGAAAAGTCTGCCTGGTCTGTGGTGTTTCAGTAATGGCTTATGCCTTTCTACTGATTCTTAATCCAGAACCGAAGAGTTTGCTTGATTACGTAGCTTAGATATCTTGTCTTGTAGTTAGTTGAACCAAATCCTGCAAGAAAAACACCCTGCAGTTTTCAAAGCCAAATGATATACTGCTGCAGCCTCAGCGTCTCATTTTTCTATCACTGAATAGTATACAAATCTCTAAAATATGACTACTTAAAACTACTGGAGTGCTCATTCTCTGGGACCTTGAGGAAATCTTTATTTTGTTTTACTCTGTGGGGATAAACTCAGTAACCTGCCATTTCTTCACCACTCCCAATAACTGTAGCTTCTTCTGGCTAATGAGCAACATTGGCTCTTATTTCCTAGGCCTGTGAAAGAGTTTCCATCATAAGAAATGAAGTGTGTTTCCAATCAGCTAGTAGTAGCTTTCTGAAGTCTGCATGTACAAGAAAGGAATGGCTTTACATAATGTCCTTGAGTATTTTACCAACGTAAGAAGCACCTGACTGCACCTGACAGCCGTAGGTGCCAGATGGAAAAGTGTCATCTTGTAGGAACCTTGGCCCAGAGCCCACATCACCATTCACGTACTTCATAATTACTTCGTGGTTCAGGTGGAGAGTGAAGCAAAGATGATGCCAAAGGTTACAGGGCTCTTAGCGGAGTATAGATTTCTTTGCTGGAAACAAAAAACTCATTGCCGTCAAGTTGATTCTGACTCATAGTGACCCTATAGGACAGAGTAGAACTGCCCCATAGAGTTTCCAAGGAGCTGCTGGTAGATTTGAACTGCTGACCTTTTGGTTAGCAGCTGAGCTCTCAACCACTGTGCCACCAGGGCTCGCTTTGTTGGAAAGCAGATTTTAAATACTAAATAAGTTTTTGTATTTTTGAGAAAATTTATTTTTCGCTGCAGTGGTTTTTTTTTTTCCCAACATTAAATCTGTTCTAGTGAAATGGTTTAAATGTCTGCTTTAGGTGACTGGTTCATCTTTAGATTTGTGTTTTTGGAAACTCAGGTGCCTACCTGGGCTTTTCTAGCAAGTCTTACTGACTTTGCTGAAGGTAGTTTTAGAATACCAGAAAGTCAACGTATAAGGTAGAAAGGTGGTCTTTCATAGGGATGGCCTATGAAATTCCATGTTATACCATCCCAAACCAAACCCGTTGCCGTCAAGTCGATTCCGACTCATAGTGACCCTATAGGACAGAGTAGAACTGCCCCATAGGGTTTCAAAGGAGCAGGTGGTGGATTCAAACTGCCGACCTTTTGGTTAGCAGCTTAGCTCTTAACCACTATGCCACCAGGGCTTCTCCACTACCATTAGTCATGTTAAAGTTTCATTTTCTTTTGTGTTTGTCATTTTAACTAAATTTGATATGGAAAACATGTGATATGATAATGCCAGCCTTGAACTTATGGCCAGGGAATGCCAGGAATTTGGGGTTCTGGTGTCACCAAGGAAAACGGCCCCGCCTTTCTGTGCTTTGGTTTCCTGTTGAGAAAGTTCTGCTCCTTCATAAGGACCTTGAAGTACAAGGAGTGTGTGGAGTTTTCCATGAAGTGCAGTCCTAACTAAAAGACTGGGTTAAAGGTAGGTGAATCTAAAAACATGTTTTACATATATATGAAACATTTATTAGTTTATGCCACATTTATTTATTTACTTAAGTATGGAGTAGCTCCAGGCAATTTGAATTCAGATTCAAAAGTCAGGTTTCAGTTTATTTAATCCCCTTTTTTTCTCTTAAGAACAAGGAAGATAAAAGCTTATGAAGTGAAAATTGTGGCTATAATTGCCTAAACAGGTTGACTGGAGAAAAAAAAATCTTACTAAAGTGAAAACAAAATCCACATTATTTTTGTTCTTGTTCTATGTCTAATTGGAGATGATTTGGGAGTATTTATAAATCTCTTTTTAAGTCTAAAGTGTAGGCGCCCATCATAAAACAACCCATAACTTAACAACTCTTCAAGATGATAGCCTTGGATAAAAGGCTCTATGGTGAGAACTCAGAATTCCAGGAATACATCTGAAGGTGGACTCGATTATTCTGATTCTTTTAAAGTGGGAATGAGGCTGTGTCTCCAAGGGCACTTTTGAGATTCCAGAGGGCCCTTTCCAGTTCCCCCAAATCTTAGTGAGCCACTGATGGGAGCAGTCATGTTTGGTATCCTTGAGATGTTTCAGAGTTAAAAAATAAAATCTGATGTTAGATTGATGTGGATTGGGGATAGCCTATTACAATAGCATTTCTTTTTTAAAATGCTATTCTTCCTAGAAAAGATAATAATGACGTTGGATGATTTGCATCTCATACAGCAGCAGTCACTGTTGCTGAAAATTTAGGAACATATCAAGCATACATTTGCGGTGTTCTGTTTTGGCTTTAGATGCAAGTTTTTTGCTTGATGTCATAACAGAGACCAATGGGGCTGGAAAACCTGTGCTACTTAGTTGAGGGTCATCCCCACATTGGAGTGAGTTTGAACTCCTGTTTCTTCAAGAGTATGTGACATTGTTGCCATGCTCTGTATTCAGTTTGGGCTTGTTGGATTTCTGTTTCACGGAGGAGGGCCTTTCAATGAATTTGGTTCTGCTGCATGATACTGTGTGTGATGGTTAACATTGTGTGTCAGCTTGGCTGGGCAATAATTCTCAGTGTTTATATCTGATCACTCCCATGATTGAATATGCTGTGAGTAGCCAGTCAGAGGAAAGGGAGTTTCCTTGGGGATGTGGCCTGCATCTGAATATAATCAGATGTTCCGGCTTTTTGCCCACTCTGGATCCTGTAGCTGCCTCCTGTAGTCTCACCTCCGGTTCTTGGGACTTGAGCTGTCAGCTTATCCGCCGAACTTGGGATTCGTTGATCTTCACAGCCTGTGAGTGGAGCCCTGCTCTCTGACCTGCTGGTCTTGGGTTTGCCAGCCCCTGCAGCTGTGTGAATCAGGAGAAATGCTGCAGTCTTGCCTGCTGATCTTGGAATTCATTGACCTTCACAGCCTATTAGCGGGAGCCCTGCTCTCCGACCTGCCAATCTTCTTGCCAACTTCTGGGGCTGCGTGAATTGGGAGAGGCCTGTACCCTGATCCACGGACTCGGGACATTCTAGCCTCTACAGTCAAGTGAGCGGTTTCCTTGATATAAATCTCTCTCTATATATATTTATACACTTTACTGGTTTTGCTTCTCTAGAGAACCCAGCCTAAGACACTGTGGAACACTACATTTTGAGGCTTACCTCTGTGAAGGAGCTGTGTTTTAATTATATATTGTATAGTTTTGTATAATGTATAATTTTCTCCCTTTTACTTTTTGTTTGAGAGGCAAGTAGGAAAATGGAAAATCAGCCTAGGTGATTTGCAAATGAGATTAAGGGAGGAAAAGTTTCTTGGAAATTAAATAAGATTTGAAGCTACATGGTTTAAGTTTTAGAACAGAAAATGTTAGGACCCAGTGATCAAGAATTCTCCACTTATGGAACTATTTTGATTTTTTAAAATTTAATTTTGTATTTACTACCTTAAATTGACATAAAATTTTATAATTGTGTGAACCCCTTCTAACATTAAAAAAAAAACTAGCTAGAAATGATCTTAACTCTTGTTAGGGATTGAATTGTGTCCCCCAAAAATGTGTATTAATTTTGCTAGGTCATGATTCCCAGTGTTGTGTGATTGTCCACCATTTTGTCATCTGATGTGATTTTCCTGTGTGTTGTAAATCCTACCTCTATGATGTTAATGAGACAGGATTAGAGGCAGTTACATTAATGATGCAGGACTCAATCTACAAGATTAGGTTTTATCTAAAGTCAGTCTCTTTGGAGATATAAAAGAGAGAAGCAAGCAGAGAGATGGGGAACCTCATTTCACCAATAAAGCAGTGCCAGGAGCAGGGTGTATCCTTTGGACCCGGGCTCCCTGTACTGAGAAGCTCCTTGATCAGGAAAAGATTGATGACAAGGCCCTTTCCCCAAAGCCGACAGAAAGAGAAAGCCTTCCCCTGAAGCTGGTGCCCTAAATTTGTACTTCTAGGCTACTAGACTGTGAGAGAATAAATCTCTGTTTGTTAAAGCCATCCACTTGTGGTATTTCTGTTATAGAGCACAAGATAACTAAGACAGCTCTCATCCAGTCCATCTTTTTTATTTTGCTACTGAAGTCCAGTAACTCTTTTGTGATAAAAGTTGTAACAGTCTCGATATTCTCACTAGCCCTTGATTTAATGCCTTATAGATGCTGGCTGGCTGTCAGGCTGTCTGGGGTACTATTTACTAAGAAAAACTTGAAACAAACCTTCTGACCAGGGTACATTTACAGAAAATCTTAGTGGAAAGTTTGAGAAATACGGTGGGAGGTGTTAGAACTCTTCCTTTTTGGGATTTAAAACCTTTGCCACGCTTCTATGAATTCTTAAATCCTAATATCTACTACTCTAAAAACTTCTTATGTGTGAAATGTTCTCTGTGTATGAAAACTTCTGAAGTGTAAAATGTCTTTTGTGTTAGATATCTCATGCTGGTAGTCTCTTCTACTATTACTTTGGGAGTATTATTTCACTACCGTTTGACAGTAAACTGAAGAATAACAACATTGTTGCCAATACACACTGTTTTCTATGTGCCAAAAATTAAATAAAACATGGATTTGAAAGCTCCATCAAGCAACAACTGGGCAAATTAATTATAACATTCAGTAATTCCTAATAACTTAAAGTGGTTTATCTTACCATATATATGGCCATGTTTGGAAAGCTGAGAATTTTGACTTGAACCGTTTGTGTTTGTTTGTTTCTTTAAATGAATTGTGTATTCTACCCGTATGTAGAGCTAGGTCTAGGGTCTGATCGTTTTGTTTATGTGGAACTCAGGCAAATTCCTTTCTGAAGCTATTGGAGGGAGTTTCCCATCCTTGTGTCTGATTTCAAGCCACAGATGCTGGTGCCAGCTCGGAGCCGTGCACAGGATTCCAAGTGGAATGAAAGTCAGATGGGCAGTGAGCCAGCTCTGCACATGGGGCCCTTGCTTTGTGAAAGGCTGCGAAAAGCGTGTCCAATCCTGGAGACTGTTCATTCCCAGTTTATTTGGGGACTATGATAGCATAACCATAACTTGATTTTCTAGAAACCTTGTGATACAAAAAGTGGCTTGTCTCTGAGATCACCTTTTGAAACGTTCTGATTATGTCGTAAGAATGTGAATATGCTGGAGCTCTGTAGAAATCGGTTCTCTTGTGGCTAAACTCTTCAGATTAGAGGATAGACTCCAAATCCAAATATTTATTTCACTCATTCCTTCCACATTTGTGTTTGAGTACTTGTTACGTGCTAGTTACTGTTTTGAGTGCGGGACAACGTGGGCACAATTTCCTGCCCTCACAGAGCTTCTAGTCGAGGGAGACAGGCACACAAATAAGTTCTGTATGTAATACGATGGTAATATGAGCTAAAGAGAAAATTAAAACAGGGAAGAGGAATTGTGCCAGAGGGCAAGGGAACCCTATTAGGACCTGGGTCTTGCACTATGTATGGTGATTGATGGGACCCTCAGGAATAAAATAGCAGATTCTTTTACACATTGTGTCTGATTGTGCTATCATAGTCACCACTGCCATCATCACAGTCACAGCCAGAAAGCATTTACACCACACCTATTACAAGGTTGTGTACAGAATGAATCGTATAACTAAGTTTGTCCTCAAGACTAACAACCCTCATGTGGATACATGCCAAGGACTTACAGATGACAGATAAAAATATCAAATGACTGTACTCGTTCAACAAATGTGTATTTAATGATATGTGCAAGGCATTGTGGAAGTTAGCAAAGTAATTCCTGTATGTACCTTACCAAACAAGCTTACAGTCTCATATATTTGCATATAGTAGATTATTTGCATGGCAGTGACTTAACCTTTGAGACAGACTATGAAAGGTCCATGACTTACCCTGATTCGTCATTTTGCTAAGCATGATTTTGTGTCAGGTGCTTTGGGAGCCCAATCTGGGGTAACTAACCTAGTGTCTTAGTTTATCTAGTGCTGCTATAACACAAGTACCACAAGTGGGTGGCTTTAAGAAACAGAAATTTATTTTCTCACAGTTAGAAGGCTGGAAATCTGAATTCAGGGTGCTGGGTCTAGGGGAAGGCTTTCTCTCTCTGTTGGCTCTGGAGGAATGTCCTTGTCTCTTTTGAGTTTCTGCTCCTGGGCTATCTTCCTGTGGCTTGTCATCTCTCTTCCCCCATCTCTGCTTGCTCACTTGCTTGTTTAATCTCTTTTATATCTTAAAAGAGATTGATTTACAGCACACCCTAAACTAATACCGTCTAATTAACATAACAAAGAAAACCCATTCCAAATGGGATTATAACCACAGGCATAGAAGTTAGGATTGACAACACATATTTTGGGGGGACACAATTCAGTCCATAACACCTAGGCATTCATTTAGCTAACTGCTCAGGGTCCATATTTCAGTGTAGCTTTGTTTGTCCCATTGTTTAATATGTAAAAAGCTCTTGAAGTGAAACATGATTTCTTTGTGAAAGATTGCACTGAGAAGAAAACCAGCTTCTGGTGCTGGAGATAAAAGGTCGGCAGTTCAGATCCACCAGGTGTTCCTTGGAAACTCTTTGAGGTAGTTCTACTCTGTCACATAGGATTGCTATGAGTCAGAATCGACTCAATGGCAGTGGGTTTTTAAGTCCATAACATGAATGCATTTCCCAGCCTCCCATGCAGTTAAGTGTAGCCATGTGACTGAGTTCCAGGCAATAGAATGACCATGATGAAGATGTAGAGCCTGCCAGCCTGAATTCCTGTTTTAAGGTAAGGAAGACAGACACCTCATTTACCTGTTTTCTGTCATGCAAGCAAGAAATAAAATTCTGAGGTGTTAGAGCAATTATACATTTTGGGGTCTATTTTGTCAGTGATTAGTTTTCCCTAAACTACTGCTGATCCTGTGTGTGGTAGATGAGAGAGGCAAAGACTGCAGTTCCAGTGTCTTAATCTTACCTCATCAGGATACTGGACCAAGTTGTTTTAACTGAATGGCAGAATCAGTACTCTTGGGTGAGTGAGGATGGTTATTGTGCTGATAGCCTCAGGCTGTGTGTATGTGAGGGGGTGCATGTTTATTACTACACTTAGCACTAATTGCATGTAGATACCTACGCTCCTTTTTGTACCCCTCAACAAGTGGCTGAGGATAGAGTCCAAGGAGTGCTAGCTGACCCCTGATTTTCTTCCTTCTTCCCTCTTCCTCTCAAGTATTTTATCTCCTACTTTGTTCTGGATGCTATTGAGGATGCAGAAATGAAAGAAATATGAACTCTTCCCTCAAAGAATTATCAACTCTAGTTGACTGGACGGACTGAAATGGGGGCACTCTCAGCTGGATGTACAGAAAACTCAAGTCAAACTGCTTAAACAATAAGTGCTATTATTAAAAGCTGAGAGAGACATAGGCTTCAGGTGCTGTTTCTCTGTGATTTTTAATTCAGTCAGGCTTTATTTTGGATAGTCAACCACAGATATACCTGACATAGTACAGTTAGTCCCTGACTTACAACGTATTTGAGTTACAATGAACCACACGACTGTCCTTTTTCTTTTTGGTATATCTTATCTTTAGTAATATATACTACATGCAGTGTTGCAGTACATAATTTGCTGATGTTATCCTCATTCCAACCTCCAAAGACAAATAAAGATTGGATTTATAAAGATATGGATAATAAGAGGCAATAATACTGAAAATTAAAAAAAAAAAATGCAACATTCGAATATTCGACTTATATCAGAACCAGCTTACGATGGAGTCATCACCCCGTTGTAAGTTGGGGACTACCTGTATTGCTTTCCCCTCCTCCCATGCCTTTAATTCTAACACGGATGGTTTGGCAGATGTTACAAATTGTCCAGATTCCCCTTGAATTCCACTAAGTTGTGCCCACAATGGAAGAATCAAAATTGTTGCTGTACTGAATGTTGCCAATGGTGGATAGTGAGATGAAGGATTAGAGTGTGTTGCCTGAGAAAATCCTGCTCAACTGTGTTTGAGTTTTTAGTTTCAGAAGATTTAACGCACTCCTTCATTTGAACTGTATTTTAGATTAGAACTTGAAGATCAGGTGCTTTCTTCTTCTTCAGCCCGTTATCAATCTCACTCTTCAGTTTGCTCTGTTACTCCCATTTAGGCTTGATACAGTGTACTTGTCTATATTCCTTCAGATGGCATACTCCTTGAAGGTAAACACCATGCTTCAGCTATCTTTGTCTTGTTTTCCCCAGTTCCTTATCCCAGAACATAGAACAGTGCTTTATGTATTATGTATGTATGGCTCAATAAATGATGAATTAATTGATTACTTAAGTTTCTTAAATTGGTAGAACTCCTTAAGCTAGTTTCATGCTTGGTGAATAGTTTTTATATAGAGTATACATCACTTCCTGCTGCCATTGTGCTGCTGTGAATTTCATGTGATGTTTCATCTTGTTGATCAACTTTGTGACACTGGCCTGGTCTTAGCCAGTAACAGGAGTCACCAGCATGAGGTTTAAGAAGGAAAAGTGATGACACGCTAAATGGTTGCTGTATGAGTGTAGTAGGATGTACCCTTACCTGCGCCAAAAAGTACTTGTAGGTTTATGTCTGGTGGATGATACTGAACCACATTCCTATGCTTTTCATGCCAAAAGAATCATCTCGTGTCATATATACATATTGTTTATCTAATAAAAGAACAAGAGCTTAATCTTCTTCTGCCTGGTAACTAGGTTTATATCTCGGGTCCTGCTAGACTCACCCAAGGTTTGGGAGAATTCCCTTAAAAGGGACACAACACATCCATAATTAAGCTTGTTTGTCTAATACAGTACAGCTGAAATCCTTCCCTTGGGGACTTGTTATATTTCTTCCTAAAAGTACATACTAATGGTGGTAGCAGAAGAGAGTGGTGACTTAACAGGATTTAAAATACTGGAGCTACAAGAAAAGGATTTTACAGGAAGAACTCTCCACTTTCCTATGTAATTTGGGGTTTCATCAGCATATCTAGTCCTTTGAGCAACAGTGGGGCTAACATCCCTGTCTTTTTCCTTTTTAGGTTTAACAACTAATCTTCCTTTCCCTTTTCAGCCGAGAGCTGACTTTGAAAGAGCTTTTCTCTGGTCTTCCTCTTCTCACTTCTTTTGCCAAAATTTGGAGAAGATCACCTTCACGTCTTTGAACTTTTACATTTAAAAATCTGTGATATGAACATTTGGTGCTGACGTACTTGTTGCCTGTCTTAGTTATCTAGTGCTGCTGTAACATAAATACCACAGTTGGGCAGCTTTAACAAACAGAAGTTCATTTTCTCACAGATTAGGAGGCTAGAAGTCCAAATTCAGGGCTCCAGCTCTAGGGGAAGTCTTTCTCTGTTGGCTCTGGAGGAAGGACCTGTCTCTTTATGCTTCTATCCCTAGGTTCCTTGGTGATCACATGGCATGTATCTTCCCCTCTGTTTGTGCTTGCTTGCTTAGTGTGCTCTTTTGTGTCTCAGAAGGGATTGATTTAAGACACACCTTACACTAATACTGCCTCATAAACTTAACAAAGAAAACTCATTCCTAAATGGAATTGTAACCACAGGTATAACCAAAACCAACCAAAGCTGTTGCCTTCTAGGCTATTTTGACTTATAGCGACCCTAAAGGACAGAGTAGAACTTCCCCATAGGGTTTTCAAGGAGCAGATGGTGAATTAGAACTGCCAGCCTTTTGGTTAGCAGCCGGACACGTAACCATTGTGCCACCAGGACTCCAACCACAAGTATAAAAACTCGTTGCCATTGAGTTGATTCTGATTCATAGCAACCTTGTAGGACAGAGTAGAACTGCCCCATAGAGTTTCCAAGGAGTGCCTGGTGGATTCGAACTGCTGACCTTTTGGTTAGCAGCCCTAGCTCTTAACACTACGCCACCAGGGTTTCTAACCACAGGTATAGAAGTTAGGATTTCCAACCCATGATTTTGGGGAACACAATTCAGTCCGTAACATTGCTTAACTTAGACTGGCTATTCGAAGACAGGGAAACTTGTTTCTTTAACAATACTTAGAAAGTCATATAAACTCAATTGTATGAAATTACCTGAAATTCTTTGAATTAACTTAAAAAATTTATAAGCATCTATGTTATCAATAAGGAACTGATTATCTTCCCTCAAAATAATTTGTGATGATTAATAGAGAAGAAGAAGTTAATTTTTCCTGCATCTCAATTCATACTACCAAATGACATTGTACTGGCCTGAAAGTATTGGTCCAGCCTCATCTACTTGGCAGGAAATAATTTAAGAGAATGTCCTCATGAGGCATTAATATGTTGGATCACAAGAAAAGCACCACTTTTGTGATGTAGATAGATTAGTGCTCTCTCTAACCTTGACTGGTGGTGTGAGCCCACCTACCACAGTGGCTTAAATGATCTTGTTGTAAGTGGTGACTTGAGAAACTAGCTTACTGATTCTACATGTACATTTTAGACCAAATATCAGGCACAGGTGCTTGTCTGAATGGGGAATAATGATTAGTAAGTTCAAGAATATGCTTTACTGTGGAAGATAATCCTACCCTGTGCCTCCCTTATATTCACTATGGTGAAAAAATACCATAAATGCCTATTTATCTCAATTCCAGTTACCTGATACAACATGTCCCATGTTCAACAAAAAAATTACATGGCTTGCAAAAAGGCAAAAACCAAAATGAAACAAAACAAAACCCCCCATACACGTACAGTCTCAAAAGTCAAAGTAGTAATCAAAACCAGACTTCCATTATAATACAGAGTTGGCATTATCAGAGACAGAGTTTAAAATAACTATGATTAAAATGTTAAAGGCTCTAATGGAAAAAGTGGACAACTTGGGAGAACAGATGGGTAATGTGAGCAGACAGATGGAAATACTAAGAATCAAAAGAAAATGCTAGAAGTCAAAATCATACTAACAAAAGTGAAGAATGCCTTTGATGGACTCATAAGTAGACTTGGTACTGCTGAAGAAAGAGTCAGTGAACTTGGAGATATGTCAATACAAGCTTCCCAAACTGAAATGTGAAAAGCAAAAAAGAATTTACAAAACACAGAACAGAACATCCAAGAATTGTGGGGAGATTTCTTTTGGGGAGTTTCCTCAAATAGATGTCATGTGAATAATCCTGTCAGCCATTATTCAGGGCATCTGGACATCTTGGACTTTGTGGGGCTCAGCTCTGGACTCTCACCTCACAGAACAAGGGGCATCCCACTCAGTGACTGTAGGTTTAATCACAAATGTTTGTTGAAGGGTTGGGACATGCCTTTGGGCCGCCTCTATTTTGCAAGAACTTAGATCTGCTTATCTTCATAGCCAACCATCCTGGACTAACACTCTCCAAAGCTCATTTGTTTAAGCCATTCTGATATGATGGAGTCATTAGAGACATTGTGATATAATGGAGACATTTGGGTATATTGGAGCCATTCGTTGGATGGGAGCACTGAGATATGAAAATATGTGTTAGAAATGTTAGTCATATACTTCCTATGTGCCAGTTCTGGACTTCATCTTTTTACCTAGTTAACCTGTTTTAGTTGTGAACTATGACCATGGGAGCTCTTCTAGTTGGAAGTCTCTTATACAAGTTTTTCTAGTTTTACTTAGAAATGTTAGTCATATACTTCCTATGTGCCAGTTCTGGACTTCATCTTTTTACCTAGTTAACCTGTTTTAGTTGTGAACTATGACCATGGGAGCTCTTCTAGTTGGAAGTCTCTTATACAAGTTTTTCTAGTTTTACTTTGCGCAAACTATCTTGAACTAATGGCCTCAATCCTGATTTATTTGTGAAGGACACATCTAAAAAAATCTTTAACAGAAGACAACCAGGTAAGTCTTAGATGCCTGGTTTGGAGTTCTGCCTTTTTACCTCAGTTAACCACATTCAGGTTGGTGGTTGGAGCCTTTGGACCTGTGACAGCTGAAGGTTTTGTGCATAATTTTTACTAGGTTTATTTTTAAGACCTTAGAACAATAATGAATGTAAACAGTCATTCTGGGCAACCTTGTCTTATTCCTGTTTTTAAAAGGAATGCTTTCCCATTAAGCATATTATTTGCTTGAGATTGATAGTATATGTGCAGAAAAGAGTTAACATAGCAGGCCTGAGACTGCTGTCTCTAGGAAGGCCTGCTTGCAAGGTTGGCCTTTGGCCAGTGTCTGGGAACTTGGATTTTGGGAGTGTTCCCATAATTCCCTAACTGGTAAGGGTGGTTTACTGTTCCTAAAATGTATATACAAATAATGTGGTTTATGCTAAACACCTGCTTTCCTTCTGGGAGTCTGGAATTTTGGTACTTGCCAGGTAGAGGGTGCCTACCTTAGTAATCACTGATAAAACTCTTAGACTCCTAGGCTCAGGCAACCTTCCTGGGTGGACAGCATTCACAATCACATGTGTTGTCACAGTTTGATGATGGAGGGATTAAGCATGTCCTCTGTGACCCCACTGGGAGAGGACTCTTGGAAACTTGTGCCTGGTTTCCTCTGGACTTCAGCACATGTGCTCTCTTTCCCTTTGCTGATTTTGCTGTGTATCCTTTTGCTGTAATAAATCTTAGCGTGAGTACCACTATATGTTGAGTCCTGTAAATCCTCCTGATGAATCACTGAACATGGGGGTTGTGTTGGGAACTCCTGATGCCAGTATATATTATCTTCTAGTTCTAATTTGCTAAGAGTTTTTTTTTAATCACACATGGGTTTTGAATTTTATCAAATGATTTTTTTTCCATCTTATTGGGAATGTTATATGTTATTTTCTACCTTAATCACTGATATGGTGAATTTGTTAATATATTTTCTAATATTTAACCAACTTGAATTCCCATAGTATGACAATTTTGACATGACCTATTATATTTTTGTGCATACTGCCAGGATTCCATTTGCCAGTACTTTTCTGTGTATTGCCTGTTTCCATTTATGCCTGTATTCACAAGTGGAATGGTTTACTTTTGTTATTTTCCTAGTTTAATTTTGGTGTCAGGATTATTTTAATATTTTTAAATGAGGGGGAATATTTTCTCTTTTTTGTTTCTCCAGGAGACATTTATAAGCTTGAGATAATGTCTTTAAATTTTGTAGAACATACTTATTAAAAAAATAAATCAACGTAAAGGCTATAGATTAGACCCTGGCAGTTAATGGTCAGTAATATGTTAAACATCAGGGAAGATTGTTAAGACAGAGGTGCTCTTGTAACAACAAAGTATTTGAATGCCTGTCTTTCTGTCTATGCCTTTGATGATTAGATCATTCTCTAAAAGGACTCACAAAGTGATTAGTTGGTATGCTGAAAAGAATGTAAGAAGATTTATGGTCCTTGCCTTAAAAAACTATTCGTTGTTTAATACATAAGACTAATAAGGATTCATACATAAAGGTGATTATGACTATACAGTTTGGGGAGTAAAATTAATCGTAAAACAATCAAACTGTCTTTCATATAATAGGTAACTTAAGGGGATGTATGTTCACTGGTATGAGAGCAAGGGGAATATGTGACCCTATGTAATGCTATGTAACTGAGGCTGAAAGCATTCTTCATTTTCTCCCATAGGCAGTAATGTTTTGGTCAGTTCTTGGTAATGGCCAATATATAGCTGTTTATCTTTAAATCTCAACAATAATCATTTTAAGGACCATTCTTTAAATTTTTATGTATGAGAAAATAATATTACCCCCAAATAGTTTTCTATTAAAAAAAGAAAGAAAAAGCAACTCTCCCAGATCAGAGCATGGAACTTAAAAATATTTACATCTTCAGTGTCTGCCAAACCTATAGAAAGTGTTCAGTAAATTCAGATTGATTTGTAAGAATTTGTGAGTCCTAACAAATGGTCCGTAGTAGCCAAGCTTTGTATATTTACAGAGTTCTATATAAGAAGCCATGCTCTTTACTCAAGTAGTAGTCATTTTCTATTAGCATATGTTGTTGTTGTTGTTATTGTTAGGTGCCCTGAGTCGGTTCCTACTCATAATGACCCTATGTACAACAGAAGGAAACACTTCGGTCCTGCACCATCCTTACAGTCATTGCTGTATTGGAGCCCGTTGTTACAGCCACTGTGTCAATCCATCTCATTGAGCATCTCCCTCTTTTTCACTGACCCTCTACTTTACCACCATGATGTTCTTCTCCAGGGACTGGTCCCTCCTGATAACCTGTCCAAAGTATGTGAGACGAAGTCTTGCCGTCCTTGCTTCTAAGGAGCATTCTGGCTGTACTTCCTCCAAGACAGATTTGTTAGTTCTTCTGGAAGTCCTTGGTATATTCAGTATTCTTCACCAACACTGTAATTCAAAAGTATCAATTCTTCTTTGGTGTTCCTTATTCATTGTCCAGCTTTTGCATGCATATGAGGCGATTGAAAATACCATGCTTCGAGTTAGGGGCACCTTAGTCCTCAAAGTAACATCTTTGCTTTTTAACACTTAAAGAGGTCTTTTGCAGCAGATTTGCCCAATTCAGTACGTTGTTTGATTTCTTAACTGGTGCTTCCGTGGGCGTTGATTGTGGATCCAAGCAAAATGAAATCCTTGACAACTTCAATCTTTTCTCCATTTATCATGATGTTGCTTATTGGTCCAGTTGTGAGGATTTTTGTTTATGTTGAGATGTAATGATACTGAAGGCTGTAGTCTTTGATCTTCATAAGTAAATGCTTCAAGTCCTCTTCATTTTCAGTAAGCAAGGTTATGCCATCTGCATATCACAGCTTGTTAATGAGTCTTCTTCCAGTCCTGATGCTGTGTTCCTCTTCATATAGTCTGTCTTCTCGGAGTATTTGCTCAGCATACTGACTGAATAAGTACGGTGAAAGGGATACAACCCTGATGCACACCTTTTTTGATTTTAGACTAGTCAGTATCCCCTTGTTCTGTTCAAATGACTGCCTTTTGGTCTATGTACAGGTTTGCATGAACACAATTAAATTTCTGGAATTCCCGTTGTTTGCAATCTTATCCATAATATAATGCACACAGTTGAATGCCATTGCACAGTCAGTAAAACACAGGTAAACATCTTTCTGGTGTTATCTGCTGTCAGCCAAGATCCAACTGACATCAGCAGTGATACTCCTTGTTCCACATCCTCTTCTGAATCTGGCTTGAATTTCTGGTGGTTCCCTGTCGATGTACTGCAGCAACCATTCTTGAATTTCCTTCAGCAAATTTTTACTTGTGTGTGATATTAGTAATATTATTTAATAATTTTTGCATTCTGTTGGATCAGCTTTCTTTGGAATGGGTACAAATATGTATCTCTTCCAGTCAATTGGCCAGGTAACTATCTTCCAAATATATTGGCATAGACGACTGAGTGCTTCCAGTGTTGCATCCATTTGTTGAAACATCTCAATTAGTATTCTGTCGATTCCTGGAGCCTTGCTTTTCACCAGTGCCTTCAGGGCAGCCTGGACTTCTTCCTTCAGTACCATTGGTTCCTGACCTCATGCTACCTCCTGAAATGGTTGAATGTTAAACAGTTCTTTTTGGTTCAGTGACTCTGTGTATACCTTCCATTTTCGTTTGATGTTTCCTGTGTTGTTCAATATTTTGCCCATAAAATCTTTAAATATTTCAACTCAAGTTTTGATTTTTTGTTTAGTTCTTTCAGCTTGAGAAATGTCAAGCATGTTCTTCCCTTTTGTTTAACTAACTCCAGGTCTTTGCACATTTTATTATAATACTTTATTTTGTCTTTCTGAGCTGCCGTTTGAAATTTTCTCTTCAGCTATTTTACTTAATCATTTATTCTGTTAGTTTTAGCTACTCTGAGTTTAAGAGCAAGTTTCAGAGTCTCTTCTGACATCCATTTTGGTCTTTTCTTTCTTGTTTTTTTAATTACCTTTTGCTTTCTTCATGTATGATATCCTTGATGTCATCCCACAACTCGTCTGATTTTTGGTCATTAGTGTTCAGTGTGTCAAATCTATTCTGCAGATAGTCTCTAAATTTAGGTGGGAATTACTCAAGGTCATATTTTGGCTCTCATAGACTTGTTTTAATTTTCTTCAGCTTCAGCTTGTCCTTGTGTATGAGCAATTGATGGTCTGGTCCACAGGAGGCCTCTGACTGTGTTCTGACTAATGATATTAAGGTTCTCCCTTGTGTCTTTCCACAAATGTAGTTGATTTGATTCCTGTGTATTCCTTCTGATGAGAGCCATGTGTATACTCACCTTTCATGTTGTTGAATAAAAGTATTCATAATGAATAAGTCATTGGTCTTGCAAAATTATATAATGTAATCTCCAACAAATCTGTCAGTTTGTTGTACTGTGGTGGCTTGTGTGTTGCTATGCCACTGATATTTCAAATACCAGCAGGGTCAATCATAGTAGACAGGTTTCAGTGGAGCTTCTAGACTGAGACAGTAGGAAAAAGGACTTGGCAATCTCCTTCTAAAAAGAAAAAAAATGGGAGTGGGGCCAAGATGATGGAGTAGTCAGATGGCTTCCTGTGTCCCTCTTAACAACAAAGACCTGAAAAAACAAGTGAATTGATTGTATATGAATATCTAGGAGCCCTGAACAAGGCAATGTTGAGGAATCGGACTAGGTGATGGGGGGAGAGAGAAAGAATATTAAAGAGCAGAGAGGAGTTGCCTGACCTGACCCAGTGGGAGCTGCAGCCCTTCAGCTCAGATCAGCTCAGGGTGCACAGTGAGGCAGGCATACAGCTCCACTCACTTGCTTGGGAGGCACTTTCCCTCATCGAGAGAGATCCAGCAGGAGAGATTCTATTTGGACATTCTGAACCAGTGAAAAGCAGTACCCAAGTGGCTAAAGATAAGTACTTGCATGTGGCCTTTCACGGGGATTTAAAAAACCCATTTGGGAAATAACCTGTCTCCCATTTACCTCCTCCCTCCCTGATCTGCACCAACTCCCACCGGCTTCAGTGATCTGTGAGTCCCCTGGGCCAGAAGTAGATCCCACAAGGCACTGTGACCCATTTTCCTGGCCTTGGAGAGTGAACAAATTAACAAACAGGGAAAAAGTAAGCTACCAGCTCCCCTAAGCCAGGAACTCAGTGTTGGCAAGCTCCTTCACCTATGCACAGGCATAAGGGGTTTACAGACTTTGAGTGCCTTCCACCCCTGTATAGACTTGTGTGGACCCATCTGAATGGCATAAGCCCTCACTACCACAGTACAACAAGGTAAATACCTGAAGTCTAACTTCAACTGTTACAGCTGTAAAGTGGCAGGTTTGTGACACTTGACACTCCTCTCCCCTTTAAGCAGGCGCCTTACCTGTCCGCATCAGGGGCTTTAGGACTGGTGGCTCCACCCACGCCACCTAGCTACCTGCTGCAGAGGTCTGAGAATAAGTGGTGCCCCCCAGTCCTTACAGCCAACAGAGCAGGGTGCTCATAGTCTGGCTGCAAAAATCACCTACCTACTCACTCTAGGGAGCAGGGACATGCTTTCCTTTCAGACACTCGGGCAGCCGTCAGCGCCCTGCCTTGCTCGGTGCATGACCCCCTACTGCAGCCAGATACCTGTGCCTACACCAGTCATGTCTCTCCAAGACTGTAGGTGAGAGCCTACACCACACACTTAGCGACCGACTGCCCGGACACCTGACCTGAATCCATACAGGAAAATTTAATGGACTCCTGGGCACACGTACTTAGTAACAGACCTAACTACCTGGTAACAGGACAATAGAGCTTCAAAGAAACAAATAATCAAACTAGTGCACAAAAGCAGCCAATTTGGGCATATCAAAGCAAAATAAAAAAAGAAGCTAGGACACAGTAAGCAAACATAAAAATAAATAAATATAATAACTTCTTGATGGCTCGGAGACAACAGTCAATATCAAATCACATGAAGAGGCAGTCTGTAATGTCTTCAGCAAGCTCCCAAAATAAAGAATCAATAAACTTTCTAGAGGAAGAGAAGTTCTTTGAATTACCAGGGGCAGAATACAAACGATTAATATACAGAACTCTTCGAGAAATTAGAAGGAACTTCGGCAAAATGCAGAGAAATCCATAGAACATACAGACAAAGCAGTACCGGAACTTAAAAAGGGTATTCAAGAGCATAATGAAAAATTAAATAGGTGCAAGAATCCATAGAGAGAAAGCAATCAGAAATCCAGAAGATTAACAATAAAATTTCAGAATTAGACAACTCAATAGAAAGTCATAGCAGCAGAATTGAAGCAGTACAAGTCAGAATTAGTGACATCGAAGATAAACAATTAACATCAACTTATTTGAGGAAAAATCAGATAAAAGGATTACAAAAAATGAAGAAACTCTTTAAGAGTTATGTGAAACTATCACGAGAAATGACCAGCGAGTGACTGGAGTACCAGAACAGGGGGGATAACAGAAAATACAGGAAAAATTGCTGAAGATTTGTTGACAGAAAACTTCCCTGATATCATAAAGATAAGAAGATCTCTATCCAAGATGTTCATCGAACTCCACATAAGGTATCTCCCAAAAGAAAGTACCAAGACATTATAATCAAGCTTGCCAAAAGTAAAGATAAAGAGAGAATTTTAAGAGTGACTAGGTATAAAAGAAAAGTCATTTACAAAGGAGAGTCAATTAGAATAAGCTCGGACTACTCAGCAGAAACCATGCAGGCAAGAAGGTAATGGGACGACATATATAAAGCCTTGAAGGAAAAAAATTGCTAGCCAAGAATTATATATCCAGCAAAACTGTCTCTCAGATATGATGGTGAAATTAGGGTGTTTCCAGATAAACTGAAGTTTAGGAAATTTGCAAAAACCGAACCAAAATCACAAGAAATACTAAAGGGAGTGCTCTGGTTAGAAAATCAATAATATCAGATAACAACGCAAGACTAGAACACAGGACAGAGCAATAGATATCGACTCAGATGGGGAAGTCACAAAAATACATCAAAGCTAAAACATTGAAAATAGGGAAACAGAGATATCAATATGTAAAAAAAGGCAATATTAAAAAAAAAAAGAGGGACTGAAAAAATGTAGACATAGATTTTCCATATGGAGGGAAATCAAGGGAATATAAATTTAGAAAAATAGGGATAAATATTAAGGTAGCCACAGAGGAAACTAACAATCCTACAAATCAAAATAAAAAAGTGGAAAAATATAAAGACTCAGCAAACACAAAATAAACAACAATGAAAAAGATGAAAAGAAAATACATAAAGAAAAATGACTCAGCACAGAAAATTAAGAGGAACAATGAAAATGTAAACAACACACAATAAAAGTAATCAAAATGACATCACTATACTCATACCTATCAATAATTACACTGAATGTAAATGGGCTTAATGCACTAGTAAAGAGACAGAGAGTGGCAGATTGGATTAAAAAAACACGATCCTTATATATGCTACCTAGAAGAGACACACCTGAGACTTAAAGACAGAAGTAAGCTAAAACTCAAAGGATGGGAAACAATATATCAAACAAAAAACACTCAGAAAAGACCAGGAGTGGCAATATTAATCTCTGACAAAATAGACTTTAAAGTAAAATCCACCACAAAGACTAAGGAAGGACACTATATAATGATTAAAGGGTCAATCCACCAGGACATAAGTATAATAAATATTTACACACCCAACGACAGGACTCCAAAATACATAAAATCTAACAGCACTGAAAAGAGAGAGAAGCAGCTCCAAAACGGTAGTAGGAGACTTCCACATGCCACTTTCACTGAAGGACAGAACAATCAGAAAGAAGCTCAACAAAGACACGGAAGAGCTAAATGCTACAATCAACCAACTTGATCTCACAGACATATACCAAACACTGTACCCAACAACAGCCAAGTATACTTTCTTTTCCAACGCACATGGAACATTCTCCAAAATACACCACATGTTAGGCCATAAAGCAAGATTTAACAAAATCAACAGCATCGAAATATTACAAAGCATCTTTTCTGACCATAAAGCCATAAAAGTAGACATCAACAACAGAAAAAGCAAGGAAAAAATATCAAACACATGGAAACTGAACAATACCTTGCTGAAAAACTACTGGGTTATAGAAGAAATTAAGGATGGAATAAAGATATTCATAGATTCAAACGAGAATGAAAACACATCCTACCAGAACCTTTGGGACACAGCAAAAGTAGTGCTCAGAGGTCAGTTTATAGCAATAAATGCACACATCCAAAAAGAAGAAAGAGGCATAATCAAAACATTAACCCTACAACTGGAACAAGTAGAAAGAGAGCAGTAGAAGAAGCCCTCAGGCATCAGAAGAAAGGAAATAATAAGAAGTAGAGCAGAATTGAATGAAATAGAGAATAGAAAAACAGTTGAAAGAGTTAACAAGACCAGAAGCTGGTTCTTTGAACAGAGCAACAAAATTGATAAACCATTGGCCAAACTGACAAAAGAAAAACAAGAGAGGAAGCAAATAACCCATATAAGAAATGAGATGGGTGATATCACAACAGACCCAACTGAAATTAAAAGACTCTTAACAGAATACTATGAAAAACTGTATTTTAACAAATTTGAAAACCTAGACGAAATGGACAAATTTCTAGAAACTTGCTACCTACCTAAACTAACACAAACAGAGTTAGAACAACTAAATAAACCCATAACAAAAGCAGAGATCGAAAAGGTAATTAAAAAACTCCAAAAAAAAAAAAAGCCCTGGCCCAGATGGCTTCACTGGAGAATTCTACCAAACTTTCAGAGAAGAGTTAACACCACTACTACTAAAGGTATCTAAGAGCATAGAAAAGGATGGAATACTCCCACACTCATACTATGAAGCCAGAATAACCCTGATACCAAAACCAGGTAAATATACCACAAAAAAAGAAAATTACAGACCAATATCCCTCATGAACATTGACGCAAAATCCTCAACAAAATTCTAGCCAATAGAATTCAGCAACATATCAAAAAAAAAAAAAAATTCACCGTGATCAAGTGGGATTTATACCAGGTATACAGGGATGGTTTAACATTAGAAAAACAATCAATGCAATCCATCACATAAATGAAACAAAAGACAAGAACCACATGATCTTATCAACTGCTGCAGAAAAGGCATTTGACAAAGTCCAACACCGATTCATGATAAAAACTCTCAACAAAATCAGAATAGAAGGGAAATTCCTCAGTATAATTAAGGGCATTTATACAAAGCCAAGAGGAAACATCGTCCTAAATGGAGAGACTTTGAAAGCATTCTCCTTGAGATCGGGAACCAAACAAGGATGCCCTTTATCACCACTCTTATTCAACATTACGCTGGAGGTCCTAGCCAGAGAAATTAGGCTAGAAATAGAAATAAAGCACATCCAGACTGGTGGGGAAGAAGTCAAAGTATCTCTATTTGCAGATGATATGATGTTATACACAGAAGACTCCAAAAAATCCACAAGAAAACTACTGGAACTAACAGAAGATTTCAGCAATGTTTCAGGATACAAGATAAATATCCAAAAATCAATTGGATTCTTTTACACCAACAAAGAGAACCTCCAAGAGGATATCACCAAATCAGTGCCATTTACAATAGCCTCCAAGAAGATAAAATACTTAGGAATAAATCTAGCCAGAGACGTAAAAGATCTGTTCAATGTAAACTACAAGACGCTACTGCAAGGAAACCAAAAGAGACCTACATAAATGGAAAAGCATACCTTGCTCATGAATAGGTAGACTCAGCATAGTGAAAATGTCAATTCTACCCAAAGCGATCTACAGATACAATGGAATCCCAATCACAATTCCACCAGCATTTTTTAACAAGATGGAGAAACATATCACCAACTTCATATGGAAAGGAAAGAGGCCCCAAATAAGGAACGCATTACTGAAGAAGAACAACAAAGTGGGAGGCCTCACACTACCTGATTTTAGAACCTATTATACCGCCACAGTAGTCAGAACCACCTGCTATTGATACAACCACAGATACATAGACCAGTGGAACAGAATCGAGAATCCAGACATAAATTCATCCACCTATGAACAGCTGATACTTGACAAAGGCCCAAAGTCCATTAATTGGGGAAAAGACAGTCTCTTTAATTAATGGTTCTGGCATAACTGGATATCCATTTGCAAAACACTGAAACAAGACCTATACCTCACACCATGCACAAAAACTAACTCAAAATGGATCAAAGACTTAAATATAAAATCAAAAACGGTAAACATCATGGAAGAAAATATAGGGACAATGCTAGGAGCCCTAATCCATGGCAGAAACACAGTACGAACCATAAGTAATAATGCGCAAGCACCATAAGAGAACTAGATAAATAGGAGCTCCTAAAAATCAGACACTGATGCTCATCAAAAAGACTTCACCAAAAGAGTCAAAAGACAACCTACAGGCTGGGAATAAGATTTTGACTATGACAAATCTGATCAGCATCTAATCTGTATAATTTATAAGATACTGCAAACCCTCAACAACAAAAATACAAAATATACAATTAAAAAATGGGCAAAGGATATGAACAGGCACTTTGCCAAAGAAGATATTCAGGTGGCTAACAGACACATGAAGAAATGCTCATGATCATTAGCCATTAGAGAAATGCAGATCAAAACTACAATGAGATATCATCTCACCCCAACAAGGCTAGCATTAGAAAAACACAAAATAATAAACGCTGGAGAGGTTGTGGAGAGACTGGAACACTTATACACTGTTGGTGGGAATGTAAAATGGTACAACCACTTTGGAAATCGATTTGGCGCTTCCTTAAAAACCTAGAAATAGAAGTACCATACGATCCAGCTATCCCATTCCTTGGAATATATCCTAGAGAAATAAGAGCCATCACACGAATAGATACATGCACACCCATGTTCATTGCAGCACTGTTCACAATAGCAGAAAGATGGAAACAGCCTAGGTGCCCATCAACAGACAAATAGATAAATTATAGTATATCCACACATCGGAATACTACGCAATGATAAAGAACAACGATGAAGCTGTGAAACATCTTACAACATGGAGGAAGCTGGAACTCATTATGCTGAGTGAATTTAGTCAGTCACAGAAGGACAAATATTTTATAAGAGCACTATTATAAGAACTCAAGTAAAGGTTAAAACAGAGAAGAAAACATTCTGTGATGGTTATGAGGGTGGGGAGGGAGGGTGAGGTTTATTTACTAACTAGATAATAGATAAGAATTACGTTAGCTGAAGGGAAGGACAGCACACACTACAGGGGAAGTCAACGCAACTCCACTAAACCAAAGCTAAGAAGTTTTCTGAATACAATCAAATACGTTGAGGGGCAGAGTAGCAGGGGTATGGGTCTGGGGAACATGCTTTAAGGGGAAATCTTGGTCAATTGGCATAACAAAGCTTATTAAGAATTTGTTCTGCATCCTTCTTCAGTAAGTGGTGCCTGTAGTCTTAAAAGCTTGCAAGCGGCCATCTAAGATGCATCAGTTCGTCCCAACCACCTGGAGTAAAGGAGAACGAAGAACACCAAAGACACAAGTAAAGTATTAGCCAAAGAGACAGAAAGGGCCACATAAACCAGAGACTTCATCAGCCTGAGACTAGAATAACTAGATGGTGCCTGGCTACCACCAACGACCGCCCTGACAGGGAACAAAATAGAGTCCCGGATGGAGCAGGAGAAAGGTGGGATGCAGAACTCAAATTATAGTAAGAAGACCAGACTTAATGCTCTGACTCAGACTGGAGGAACCCTGGAAAGCATGGCCCCTGGATTCTCTTTCAGCCTAGAACTAAAACAATTTCCACGGCCAACTGTTCAGACAGGGATTGGACTGGACTGTGGGACATAAAGTGATACTCGTGAGGCTTGTGCCTGTTAGCTCAACTAGATACAAGAGACTAATTGGCAGCTTCTGTCCGGAGGTGAGATGGGAGGGCAGAGAGGGTTAGGGGCTGGTTGAATGGACACGGGGAATCAGGGGTGGAAAGGAGGAGTGTGCTGTCACAGTATGCGGAGAGCAGTTAGATTCACATAACAATGTATGTATGAATTTTTGTATGGAAAAAAATTTTTTAAAAATTATTAAAAAAAATTGCCAGTGAGACGTTATGAATAGCAGTGGAACAGTGTGTGATATCGTGACTGAAGATGAGCCCTGAATGTTGAAAAGCACTCAAAGTACGACTGGGGAAGAGCTGCCTCCTCAAAGCAGAGTTGACCTTTATGATATGGATGGAATCAAGCTTTCGAGACGTTCCTTTGCTGATATGGCACGACGCAAAATGAGAAGAAACAGCTGCAAACTCCATTAATAATCAGAACGTGGAATGTACCAAGTATGAATCTAGGAAAATTGGAAGTTTTCAGAAATGAAATGGAACACATAGAGGTCAATATCCTAGGCATTAGTGAACTGAAATGGACTGGTATTGGCCATTTGGAATAGGACAATGATATGGTCTACTATGCTGGGAATGACAGCTTCAAGAGGAATGGCATTGCATTCATTGTCAAAAAGAACATTTCAAGGTCTATCCTGAAGTACTGCACTGTCAGTGATAGGAAAATATCCATATGTCTACAAGGAAGACCAGTTGATAAGACTACTGTTCAAATTTCTGCACCAGCCACTAATGCCAAAAATGAAAACATTGAAGATTTTTACCAAATTATGTAGTCTGAAATTAATCAAACATACAATCAAAATACAATGATAATTACTGGTGATTGGAATATGAAAGTTGGAAACAAAGAAGGACCGATAGTAGCACATAGAAGCACATTAAAAAAGCTTTTGTTTTTCTCTTAGGTTAACTTGAACTGAAATTTCTACCACTACCAGCGAGCAATTTTCCCTGTATTACCAATATTTCTGCAATCTTTAGCTCAACCACTAAAAAGCATTTAAATTCTCACTTCCCACCTCCAACTCACATATAACAAGATGTCATTTCAACATTGTTTAAAAAAAATTAACTTTTGTTTAAAAGAACGCTAACATTTCCTTGGAAACCATATGTACAGATGATCAGCCTCATTCACAACCTAAGAAATGCGATTTTTTTTTTTACTTTTTTTTTTTTATTGTACTTGAGGTGAAGGCTTACAGAACAAATAGTTTCTCATGAAATAGTAGTACACATATTGTTTTATGACATTTGTTAACAACCCCACAACATGTCAACCCTCTCCCTTCTCAACCTTTTTTTTTTTTTTGTGCAAATATACATAGCCAAAGATACACCATTTCAAAAATTTCTACACGCACAGTTCAGTGACATCGACTACGCTCTTCCAATTGTGCTGCTATTCTCACTTTCGATGAAGGCTTACAGAACAAAATAGTTTCGCATTTAACAGTTAGTCACATGTTGCCCTATGACAATGGTTAACAACCTCACATCAACACTATCCTTACTCACCCTTGGGTTCCCTATCACCAGCTTTCCTGTCCCCTTCTGCCTTCTGGACCTTGTCCCTGGACTGCTATGACTCATTAGTCCCATTTGGTTTTATGGGGCTGTCCACTCCCCGGCTGAACGGTGAACCTCAGAAATGACTTCACCACTGAGCTAAAAGGGTGTCTGGGGGCCATACTCTTGGGGTTTCTTCAGTCTCCTTTACACCAGTAAATCTGGTCTTTTTTTTGTGAGTTAGAATTTTGTTCTACGTCCTTCTCCAGCTCTGTCAAGAACCCTCTGTTGTGATCCTGGTCAGAGCAGTCAGTGGTGGTGGCTGGGAACCATCTAGCTGTACTGGACTCAGTCTGGTGGAGGACTTGGTAGCTGTAGTCCATTAGTCCTTCGGACTAATCTTTTCCTTGTATCCAGTTCTCCTTGCTCCTGAAGAAGTGAGACCAGTGGAGTATTTTAGATGGCTGCTCACAGGCTTTTAAGACCGCAGACGCTACTCACCAAGGTAGAATGTAGAACATTGTCTTTATAAACTGTGTTATGCCAGTTGAGCTAGATGTTCCCCGAGACCATGGTCCCCACAGCCCTCCACCCAGCAATTCAGTCCCTCAGGGAGTTTGGATGTGTCTATGGGGCTTCCATGACCTTTCCTTGTACAGGTTGTGCTAGTTTCCCCTGTATTGTGTACTGTCTCACCCTTCACCCAAGATACCACTTATCTATGCCTATTTAGTATTTTACCCCCACCCCTACAATCCCTTGTAACCAACAAAGATTGTTACATTTTGTGTGTGAACTTCTTCATGGGTTTTTATAATAGATGTCTCATATAATATTTGTCCTTTTGTGACTGACTTATTTCACTCATCCTCCACATTCATCCATGTTATGAGATGCTTCACAGATACATGATTGTTCTTTCTCATTGCGTAGTACTCCATTGTGTGTACGTACCATAGTTTGTTTCTCCATTCATCTGTTGATGGGCATCTAGGTTGTTTCCATCATTTTGCTATTGTGAACAATGCTGCCATGAACATAGGTGTGCATATGTCTGTTCAAGTAACGACTCTTATTTCTCTAGGATATATTCCTAGGAGTGGAATTGCTGGATCGAATGATGTCTATTTCTAGCTTTCTGAGGAAGTGCCACATCATTGTCCAAAATGGTTGTATCATTTTGCATTCCCACCAGCAGTGCATAAGAGTTCCGATCTCCCCGCAGCCCCTCCAACGTTTTTATTTCCACTGTTTTTGATTCGTGCCAATAATGCCGGGATGAAATGGTATCTCATTGTAGTTTTAATTTGCATTTCTCTAATGGCTAATGACCGCGAGCATTTCCTCATGTGTCTGTTGGCCATTTCGATGTCTTCTTTGGTGAAGTGTCTGATCATTTCCTTTGCGCATTTTTTAATAGGATTATTTGTCTTTTTGTTGTAGAGGTGTTGGATTTTCTTGTAGATATTGGAGATTAGACCTTTGACTTGTACTGTCCAAAAATTTTTTCCCAGTATGTAGGTTCTCTTTTTACTCTTTTGGTGAAGTCTTTTGAAGAGCATATGTCTTTGATTTTTAGATGATCGCAGTTACCTAGCTTATCTGTTGGGGTTTGTGCGTTGATGGTTATGGTTTGTATCCTGTTAATGCTGTGTATTAGGGCCTCTAGCATTGATCCTATTTTTTCTTCTATGAACTTCATAGTTTTAGGCTTTATCTTCAGGTCTTTGATCCATTTTGAAGTAGTTTTTGTATACGGTGTGAGGTATGGGTCCTGTTTCATTTTTTTGCAAATGGATATCCAGTGTTGCCAGCACCATTTGTTAAAAAGACTGTCTTTTCCCCATTTGGTGGACTTTGGGCCCTTGTCAAAGATCAGGTGACCGTAGGTGGATGGATTTACATCTGGGTTCTCAATTCTGTTCCATTGGTCAATGTATCTGTTGTTGTACCAGTACCAGGCTGTTTTGACTACCGTAGCTGTGTAGTAGGTTCTGAAGTCAGGTAGTGTGAGTCCTCCAACTTTATTCTTCTTCTTCAGTAGTGCTTTACTTATTCGGGGCTTCTGCCCTTTCCATATAAAGTAAATGATTAGTTTTTCCATCGCTTTGAAGAATGTTGTTAGTATTTGGATCGGGATTGCGTTGTATTTGTAAATTGCTTTGGGTAGAATTGTCATTTTCACAATGTTGAGTCTACCTATCCTTGAACATGGTATGTTTTTCTATTTATGTGGATCCCCTTGGGTTTCTTGCAGTCTTGTTTTGTAGTTTTCTTTGTACAGTTCTTTTACATCCCTGGTTACATTTATTCCTAAGTATTTTAAGTTTTTTAAGTTATCTTTTTAGGGGCTGTTATAAACGGTATTGTTTTCCTGATTTCCTTTTCATCGTTCTCCTTATTGGTGTATAGGAATCCAACTGATTTTTGAATGTTTATCTTGTATCCTGCTACTCTGCTGAATCTTTGTATTAGTTCCAGTAGATTTCTTGTGGAGTCTTTAGGGTTTTCTATGTTTAGGATCATATTATCTGCAAAAGGGACCGTTTAACTTCTTCATTACCAATTTGGATGCCCTTTATTTCTTTTTCTTGCCTTATTGCTCTAGCTAGAACTTACAGCACAATGTTAAATAGGAGTGGTGATAAAGGCCATCCTTGTCTTGTTCCTGTTTTCAAGGGGAATGTTTTCAGCCTCTCTCCATTAAGAATGATGTTGGCCGTTGGTTTTGCATAGATGCCCTTTATTATGATGAGAAATTTCCCTTCTATACCTATTTTATTGAGAGCTTTTATCAGGAATGGGTGTTGGACTTTGTCAAATGCCTTTTCTGCGTCAATTGAGATGATCATGTGATTTTTTTCTTTCCTTTTATTTATGTGGTGAATTACGTTGATGGATTTTCTAATGTTAAACCATCCTTGCATACCTGGTATGAATCCTACTTGGTTGTGGTGTATTATTTTTTTGATATGATGCTGAATTCTATTGGCTAGAATTTTGTTGAGAATTTTTGCAACTATATTCATGAGAGATATTGGTCTGTAATTTTCTTTTTTTGTGATGTTTTTGCCTGGTTTTGGTATCAGGGTTATGCTGGCTTCATAGAATGAATTTGGAAGTGTTGCTTCCTTTTCTATGCTCTGAAATAGCTTGAATAGTACTGGTATGGAGTTTTTTTTATTACCTTTTCAATCTCTTCTCTTGTTATGGGTCTGTTCAGATTTTCAATATCACTTTGTTGTAGTTTGGGTAGGTAGTGTGCTTCTAGAAATTTATCCATTTCCTCTAGGTTTTCAAATTTGTTGGAGTATAATTATTCATAATATTCTGTTATAATCCTTTTTATTTCATTTGGGTCTGTTGTAATGTCCCCCATTTCATTTCTTATTTTGGTTTTCTGTGTCCTCTCCTGTTTTTCTTTTGTCAGTCTGGCCAGTGGTTTTTCGATTTTGTTGATTCTTTCAAACAACCAACTTTTGGTTTTGTTGATTCTTTCTATTGTTTTTCTGTTCTCTATTTCATTTATTTCTGCTCTGATCTTTACCTTTATTCTGGTGGTTGTGGGCTTTTTTTTCCTTTTTTCTTTCTATTTGTTTGAGTTGTGTAGTTAATGTTTTGATTTTGTCCCTTTCTTCTTTTTTGATGCGTGCATCTATTGCTATAAATTGTCCTCTGAGGACTGCCTTTGCTGTGTCCCAAAGGTTTTGGTATGATGTGTTTTCATTCTCATTTGATTCTAGGAATTTTTTGATTCCATCTGTGATTTCTTCTATTACCCAGTGATATGTAAGCAGGGTATTATTCAGTTTCCATGTAGTTGATTTTTTTTTCCTTGCTCTTTCTGTTGTTAATTTTTACCTTGATGGCATTGTGGTCAGAGAAGATACTTTGAATTATCTCAAAGTTTTGTATCTTGTTGAGGATTGCTCTGTGGCCTAAGATGTGTTCTATTCTGGAGAACGTTCCAGGGGCATTGGAAATGAATGTGTACATTGCTGCGTTTGGATGGAGTGTTCTGTATAAGTCTATGAGGTTAAGTTGGCTGATTGTGCCCTTTAGGTCTTCTGTATCTTTGCTGAGTTTCTTCTTAGTTGTTCTTTCCTTTACTGAGAGTGGTGTGTTGAAGTCTTCTACTGTTATTGTGGAATTGTCAATTTCTCTTTTCAGTGTTGTTTGAGTTTGTTTTGTATAGTTTGGAGCCTTGTCATTTGGTTTCTAGATGCTTATTATGGTTATGTCTTCCTGATGGATCTTCCCCTTAATCATTATATAGTTGTTTTAAAGTCTATTTTATCTGAGATTAGTATTGCCACTCCTGCTCTTTTTTGGTAGTTGTTAGCTTGATATATTTTTTTCCAACCTTTGACTTTTAATAAATTCACATCTTTGTTTCTGATGTGTGTCTCTTGTAGACAGCGTATTGATGGATCTTGTTTTCTTATCCGTTCTGTCACTCTCCGTCTCTTTATGGGTGCATTGAGTCCATTTACATTCAGTGTAATTATTGATAGATGTGAGTTTGTTGCTGTCATTTTGCAGTGCTTTTTTTTTGTGGTGCTCACGTTTTCTTTGTTCTTCTTACTCTCATGTGCTGAGTTACTTTTGTTTGTGGATTTTTTTTTTTCATTTTGTTTTTGTATGTTTTGTTTTTGCTGGGAGTTTAAGTTTTTCCTCTTTATTTTTATAAGTATGGTTGTTAACTTTCTTTGTGTTTACCATGAGTTTTACTCTTATCTTTATAAGTTTGAAGCTGTCTATTATTACTTGGTATCGCCTTGACTTCGTCTGCATTAGAAGGTTCTATACCTATGCCGGTTATTCCCTCTTTTATTGTTTTGATGTTGTTGTCATTTACTGATTAACTGCTCTGATTATCTGTTATATTTCTTTTGGTTTTCGATAGTCCTCATGAGTTCATTTCCTAGACTGGTATCTGGCTGGTACGATCCTGCTTCCCAGATTCAGCCTGTGAGCTGAAGTTTTTTGTTCTAAGATCAAAGAACTCCCTTTAATAATTCTTGTACACTTGTTTTGGTTTTTACATATTCCCTTAATTTCTGTTTATCTGGAAATGATCTAATTTTACCATCATATTTTAATGAGAGTTTTGCAGGATATATTATTCTTGGCTGGCAGTTGTTTTCTTTCAAGATTTTATATATGTCATCCCATTACCTTGTTGCCTGCATGGTGTTTGCCGAATAATCTGAGCTTAGTCTTATTGTTTCTCCTCTGTTTGTGACTTCTTGTTTTTCACGAGCTGCTCTCAGGATTCTTTGTTTGTCTTTGGTTTTGGCGAGTGTGATTATGATATGCCTTGGTGATTTTCCTTTGGGGTCTACCCTATAGGGGGTTCGTTGAGCTTCTTGGATGGCCAGCTTTTCATCTTTCATGATATTGGGGAAGTTTTCTGTCAGGAGTTCTTCAGTGATCCTCTCTGTGTTTTCTGTTTTCTCCCCCTGTTCTGGAACTCCAATCACTTGCAAATTTTTGCTTTTGATTGTATCCCACATAACTCTCAGTCTCTCTTCATGTTTCTTTGTTCTTTGTTCTTTTTTTGAGTTTTCCTGAAACAGAGTTGTATCCAAGTGTTTGTCTTCAATTCCACTGATTCTGTCTTTCACCATTTCAAATCTGCTTCTTAGCCCTTCTGTGACACCATCCAGTTCTGAAATATTGTTGTTTATCTTTTGGATTTCTAATTGTTGTCTTTGTATAATTTCTAGTTGTGAACTTAGTTTGGCATTTTGTTCCTGCATTATTTTCCTGAATTCTTCCAATTTTTTGTCTGTATTTTCCATGAATTTGTCTACTTTTTCCTCATTTTTGTCTGCTTTTTGCTTTAGCTCTCAGAGAATTCTTAGTATTAGAGATTTGAATTCCCTCTCAGGTAGTTGTAGTGCCTCTTCTTCCACGGAAAAGTCATTTGGTGTTTTATTTTGTATGCCTACTGGAACCATCCTGTCCTGTGTTAGTAAATGTTTTGATATTGTCTGCTTTCTTCGGGGCATTCAGTAGTTATTTTTCTCATTTACTGATGTTAGGTTTGTTAGTTCCCCCCCCCCTTTTTTTTTTAATTTGGCTATGTCTGAGCAGGTGGGTGTCTGTTCTTTGTTGTTTCCTCGTCTGTGGGCACAATACTTTTTGTCTCCTTCTCCAACTGGCAGGGTCAGTCACTCAGATATGCTATGGCAGGGCAGGTCTAGCTGAAGAGGAGTTACTGGGATGTGTTGTTTTTGGCACTTACTACAGCCACCGGTGCAGGTCGGTAATCAGTGCTGGGCAGGTTCCAGTAGGACGTGCCTTTGCTGCTTGTTGGTGTAATTTTAAGCACCCAGGGCAGGTAGGCAGGATGTAGCAGGCAGATTGTCATGTGTGGAGCTAAGATGGATATGGGAGAGAGGAGAGATCAACAGGGGCCAAAAACATACAAACAAACAAAAAAGAATGCTAATGGAGCTTGCCATTGGAGTGGAGAGTTGAGAGACTATGAAATGTTGAAATACAAAAAGGGGAAGAGGAATAACAAAAGAGAAAAGAAAAGAATGAATAAATAAAAATCAGAAAGGGAAAAGAACAGCAAAGTTCCCAGGGATCCCACTGGTGTAGCTATGAGGTCTGCAGGAGTTGTTCTCAGGTGTTGCAGTACAGCCTGGCTAGAAGGCGTAGAGGTATACAATGCCAGGTATTCAGGGAACAGAAAGAGAAGAATGATACAGAGAGATGAGAAACTGAGTAATGAAGAAAGACAAAAAGGGAGAAAGAGGGTAAAAAAAACAAAACAAATTTTAAAAAAAGAACAAGAAAAACCTCCCAAAAAACAGGAAAAGGAAAAAAAAAAAAAAAAGGAATAAAGAAGTGCCCTCATGATCCCCCTGCATGTCTGTGCAAGCTGAGGGGGTAGGTTCTAAGACACACAGCACCACCTGGCCAGAACGGGCTCCCAACTCAAGAAAAAGAAAAGAAAACAAACAATTCAAAACAAACAAACAAACAATAGCCCCAGGATTCCACTAGTGTGGTAACCCAGACCGGGAAGCAGTTCCACACTCGAACAGAGCTCCGCAGCCCCTCAGGAAGAAGCAAATGTGGTGCATGGAGCCAGATATTTGAGCAAAAGGAGGGGGAGGTGTTGAGAGGTAAGGAAGAAATCCAAAGAAGCTGCAAAAAAGCAACAGCAGCAGCCAAACAATGGTACTCAGAGAGCCAGCTAGTGCGGGATGGTAGAATCCAAGCAGCCGGTACTTACCAGAGAAGAGAATGTGTCCGCAGGAAGCAGAGGAGGCTGAGTGTGGGTGAAGAAGGGTAGAGGGTGGGAGAGTGTGTATGACATATTACCAGAGCTCTGCAGCCCCTCAGGAAGAAGCAAAGATGGCATGTGGAGCCAGCTATTTGAGTGAAGGAGTGGGAGGTGGCGAGAGGTAAGGAAGAAATAAAAAGAAGTGGAAAAAAGCAACACCAGCAGCCAACAAATGCCACTCAGAGAGGTGGCCCATTTGGGTGGGTGGAATCCAAGCAGCCAGTGCTTCCCGGTCAAGAGATTGTGGCCGCGGGAAGCAGAGGAGGCCGAGTGGGGGTGAAGAAGGGTGGGGGGTGGGAAAGCGTATATTGCAAATTACCAGTTGTTTTGTCTCCCGCTGGAAGCTCCGTGAAGCTGCTTTCTCGTACCCCGTTTGCTGGTCTCTGATAGGAGCGCAAGATGGCAGATCCGTCCTGCGTTAGCTTATAGGGGACCTCAGCGTGAATATCTCCTCGCTCTCCGTTCTCTGTCAGTTTTCTCACTCCATTTGGTGTTTGGCTGAGTTCTTTATCTCTTCATTTGATGTTTTAGGGTTTCAGGGTTGTTGTTTTCTCTGTTCAGCTTAGTTTTTCGGATCTTTGCTGTGGAGGGACAGCATGGTGCTTCTGCCTAGAGCGCCATTTTGCCTGAAATGCAAATTTTAATAGCATGCCTTTTTCAGTTGTTAGATTAGCAGTGACTAGTAAGATTGATAGTACTCAGTATTTGACAGGAAATATGGAAATAGGCAATCTTGTACACTAGAAGTAGAAAGTGAATTAAAATTAGTATAACATTTTGGAAGGATACTGGGCATATCAACATTTTAAATATGTATTCATTCGTAGCAATTTCTGCATAAATATTTGTACAAATACACAATAGATGTCTTTTATATATTTTACTATTGAAATTGGAGAGAGTGTGAATGTCTTTCAACAGGAAAATAAATGAAATATGACATATTTTTAATAAAAATACCATATTACCTTTGGAAAGAACAAGGTAGGTCCTTTTCTCTTTCTGTCTGTCTTTGTATATATAGGAGCCCTGGCGGTGCAGTGGATAACAGCTCAGGTTGCTAACCAAAAGGTCAGTAGTTCGAATTCACCAGCCACTCCTTGCAAACCCTGTGGGACAGTTCTGCGCTGTCCTATGGGGTCACTATAAGTTGAAATCGACTTATGGCAACATACTTGGTTTTATACACACACACACATACATGCATGCACTGTGTATTTTTCAGAATGTAGTACTTTATCATATCCTATTGAAAATAATAATTCTTTTTCTTTGTGTGAATTATATATTCATAGAAAGAGGTCTAGGTGAATATAAAGCATGCTGTTAATAATAGTTATTGCTGAAGGGTGGGTTTACAGATGCCTTTCATTTTTCACTGTATGCATTTTTATATTGTTTTTGTAATCAAAAGAATACTAAATATTTAAAAATTATACACAGTGTGTCTTAGGTAGAGGTACTCAGCTATGGGTTGGGGATACAAAGATGCATAAAAATAGGAGTAGGGACTGATCATAAGGAGTTTATGGTCTAGTCAGTGACCACAGGAAAACAAATACTTATAGTATCTTGTGAGTGCTCTGATAAAAGTTGCAAAATATACAGTAGAGTTAGGGTTTGTTTGATTTCGTGGAAGAGGAGTTGGTTATGAAAGAGAGTAAGCAAGCAGCCTTAGGGGGGGTTTGAACTGAATCTTGAAAGATTTGATATTTGATTTGGTACTAAATAGATGAGTAGATGGCAGAGGCAACTGAGAGAGTGCAGGCCCGGTGCCAAGCTTGAGTTTAGGGGAAGTTCAAAGAGGTGAACCTGACCACAGTGTACTAGGATCTGTATATGAGTGTTGTATGTAATAGATGGTGAGGAGTGTGAGTACCAAGGAGAGTGGGAAGGATTCTGGCCTCTAAGCTAGGAAATTACCCCTTCCTGCTTCTGTCCCACTGATGCTGTGTGAGTTTAGATAAAGTCAGTTCCCCTCTCTGGGCCTCAGTGTCCTAATACGTAAAATGGGAGTCTTAGACTAGATTAGTGGCTTTCTATGCTTTTATTTTTTTTTTACTGTTCTTTGTTTAGAAATATAAACATTAGTTCAAAGGAAATTAGAATTGGAAACAAGTCAAGGAAATAAAAATCGAGTTGTTTGTAGTTGAGCTATTGTAATTGAAGTGATGGGAGATAATGTTGAGGCCTCTCCCTCCTCATCCACAGCGAGGCTCCTGTGAGGGCTCTGTGTAACCTCTATGATTTTGCGGGGAGCAGTGTTGGAAGATCTTGGCCTCTTAGAACAGCTCTTTTCAGGTCTGAGAGTCTATGGCTCTGCCACGAAGGTATTCTAATGTCATGGTTTCCTTCACTTTTAGATTTGCTCCCTATTTTGTCCTAATTTTGTCCCTTTCCCAAGATTTTGCTGCACATTCATGTTCAGGGTCATTTCTTGTTATACCTAAAGCTGTTTTCCACTTTCTGTCCCTCTTTTTGCCATTTTTCTTCTTTCCTCTCTCTTCTGTTCCTTATTGATTCTCCCACTCCTCTTTAATTAGTGTGAACATGCTGGACTAATTTTAGTATGTAAAATAAAATTATAATAGGTTACATTTATTGAGTGCTCACTGTGGGTGCTGTTCATTGTGCATAGATTAATCTCATTTCATCCTCCTGGCAATCTCATGAGCTAGGTGTTAATATCATTATTATTTTACAGATGAGAAAACCCAGGCAGGCACAAAGAGGCAAATATCTTGATTGAGGTCATACAGCAAAACTTGTCAGAGCTGGGATTTAAACATAGGCACATTGGTTCTAGAACCCTACCACTCAATCATGGCCTAAAGCTTTTCACACTTTTAGCTGTCAGTTATCTTTGTCCATTGCCGTAAAGTCAATTCCAACTCATAGTGACCCTATAGGACAGAGTAGCACCACCCCGTAGAGTTTCCAAGACTGTAATCTTTATGGAAGCAGACTCCCTCATCTTCCTCCCACAGAGACGCTGGTGGATTTAAACCACCAACCTCTTGGTTAGCAGCCAAACGCTTGACTGCTTTGCCACCAGGGGTCCTTTGTCAGTTATCAGGAATGGTATATTCCTGTTCAATCATGTGCCTTTGTATGCTCTGGAGCTATGTCTCTACTACCGAAATTTCCCTTCCCTTCCTTTTTTTGAAGAGGGAGAAGTAAAGAGACTATGTGAAGCCAAGAATGAGATTATTGTTGTTGTTAGCTGCCATAGGGTTGGCACCTGGCTCATCGCAATAGGGTTGGCCCTTGACCCTGTGCACAATGAAACGAAATACTGCCCTGTCCTGCGCCATCCCCATAATCAGTTGCAGATCAGACCACTGTGATCTATAGGGTTTTCACTGGCTGATTTTAGGAAGTAGATCACTAGGTCTTTCTTCCTAGTCTGTTTTAGTCTGAAAGCTCCTCTGAAACCTTTTCAGCGTTTTATCAGCACACAAACCTCCACTGACAGAAGGGTGGTGGTTGTGCATGATGTGCATTGACTGGGAATCAGGTCTGCATGGAAGGTGAGAATTCTACACTGAACCACCACTGCCTCCATAAGAATGAGAGGATTGAGTTTAATGAAACTCACAAGAGAGGTGATTTGGGGGTTATTGTTTTGAATGAGTGTCTAAGGATGCAGCAGAGGGAAATGAGGCTGAGGGATTCAGGTATAGGAAACCCATTTAAGTTGACAATTGCAAGTTTATCAAGGAAATTGGTATGAGGAAGAAAGGCCGGGAGAAAAAAGGGCAGGGACAGGCATGTGAGCCATTGCCAAAGTCAAGAGATGATAAAGTAACAATTGAAAGTAGGCACAATTTTCTATTTAAAAAAACTAAAAAATTTAGATAATGATTTCTTCTTTTGTGCTGTGGTCCTGTTTTAACCTTGTGCCAGGGATAGTCTTAATGTAATTTCCTGAAAATAAATAAGAGGGAATGTGAACTGTCCTAGATTTCTGTTAAGCATATTGTTGCTACCAAGAGATCAAGAAAAAACGTAAATGATTAACCAAATTCCTAAGGACTAAAATCTTTGAATCACAAACTTTTCTGATACTTTGTCAGCTAAAGCAAGTCTTCTAAATGTCCAAGAACCATTAAAATAAATAAATAAATAAATAACCCTGCAGCCAGTGTTCTCCTTATTTCATCAGAAATACATTCAGAGTATGGAAGGTACATTTTGAGAAGTAAAATTCACTTACGTGTGTTACTTTTACCCTTAAAGTTACAAAACTATAGGGAAACTCAGCCATTTCTCCTATTATTTTAACAATTTGGGAGGTGGGGGTGATGGGTTCCAAATATGGGAACTCACCTCCAATTTATATAGCAGAGATCAATATAAAGATTTTTACCTCACTGAAGCACTTTTCTTTCCATTTATTGAGTTCTGAAAGCAATGTTCAGATTTATAGCATACTTAGTTTAAGACAGTTTCTAAAATCTGGTGTGCGGTTTTTGAAAAGAAAGCAATAAAGTAAGTTTATTGGGATTGCAATACATGTTTTATTTTAGAACAGAAATTGGAATCAGGCTAGGCCTTCTAAAAGGCCTATTCTGAGAAAACATCCAAGGGAGTTTAGGTACCATATTTCTAAGGTAGTTTTATCTATCTGGTTGGCCTATGGATGAATCCGGAAAGAAAAGTTTTATTGTATTTTCCAAAATCTGCTTGATAATTTGGATACCTTTAAAAGAGAAAAAATCTTTTTACCCAACTTGTTAGGGAGTACGTGGAGGCTAAGGATAAAGATATTTTCTGTAAAATTTCTACAATGCTGGAGATTAGGCTTCAAGTCTAAATATTGTCTTAGAGGTCCAGTACAAAAGTATGTCTTCTTTCAGAAGCATTCTCAAATCTTCCCGGTCAAAGTTAATGTTTACCTTTCTATTTATGGATTTATGTATTCATTTAGTAAACTATTACTGAACACCTACTATGTGGGATTAAAACTGTGACAAGATAAATATGGTGCCCCCCTTCCCAGAATTATGGTTTCATAGGGACTACAGAGTAAGTGCCCAGAGTTAACAGGCAGTATCATTACTGCTACAATGCATGAAGTTCAGGCTACACATAGACCGGAAGGACTTCTTGGAAAAAGTGCTATCTAAGCTAAGTAGGAGTTAACTGGATTAACAGAGAGGGTTAGGAGCAATATCCAAGGCAGGGAAACAGCTTTGTGAAGACCTTGAGGGGGTAATAGAGTCTTGTTGTTGCTGGATGCCATCAAGTTGATTCTGACTCATTGCAACCCCACATGACAGAGTGGAACTTCCCCATAGGGTTTTCTTGGCTGTAATCTTTATGGAAGCAGATTTCCATGTCTTTCCCCCATGGGACTGCTGGGTGGGTTTGAACCATAAAAGTCATGGTGCTTCTGAAATGGAAAGGAGTTCAGAGTGGTTTGGAGGTTGACACATGAGGGAGGAGGAAGTAGTGGCATAGTGGTAAGAAGAGAATTGAGAGAGAAACAGTGATTTTAGAATCCCATGAGCCTTATCCATCCCACTGTCCTGATGGCAGTAGTTCGCCATTGAGCCATTGAAGCGATAAGATAGATGTTCTAGAAAAATCGTAGTAGTTGCCATGTAGGGGATATGTTGAAGGGAGGTAAGGAAGTTTTATACGTATGTATAATTATCTTTCCCTTGGCTCTGTTGCCTCCATACCAAAAACAAAGGCTTAACCAATCTTCATTTAGGGGAAGATACAGAGTGCAGACTGTTCCTTCCCATGATTGGTTATGCCCTTGTCTTTGGTATGGAGGCAAAAGAGCCAAGAGAAAGAGATAAGCTAGAGGATAGTTTCATGAATCTCTTTCAGCATGACTGGGGCTAAAAGTGCCTGGGTGGTGCAAACAGTTAATGTTCATGACTGCTGACTGAAAGATTTGAGGTTCGAGTCCACTCAGAGGTGGCTTAGAAGAAAGGCCCGGTGATCAGCTTCTGAAAAAATCAGATGTTGATAATCCTATGGAGCATAGTTCTACTCTGACATATGTGGGGTCACCATGAGTCAGAATCAACGCCATGACAATTGGTTTGGTTTTTGGTTCCGTGAGACTAAGTAGTATACTTATAAGGAAAACTGCTAGGGCTAGCAAAGTAGAAAAAGAGGGAGGATGGAACTACATGCACCTTTAAAACACTTTTTTTTTTAAAGCTCTATGATATATAAGGTACTCTGCTAGATGCTGGGATTTCTCCTGTAGCTTAGAATCTAATTGGAGACACAGACCCATAAACAATATTACAGTTTTCTACAATGTGCTAGGCACATTGATAAAAGTGTGTGCATGTGGTGCAAAAGAATGGCACCTAACCCTACCTGGGGAGATACAGTGAGAGGAAGAATGGTCATACTGAGAGGAAGGCAACCAGCTGCCTCAGGTTCCCCTTTGCTACTTCTGAGCTGGGAGCAGATGGAGAGGATATGAAGCTGTGCTGGGCCCTCTACCATCTGTGACTGGAAGTCCTGTGCAAGAAGTAGGGCCCTTGAGGCTGTGCAGTCATGGAGAAAAGGCAGTTTAGAGAGATCTACTTGTCCCTCACCAAAGTTTGTCTTCTAGGCATTAAGTCTTTTTAGGTGACATATTTATTTAGTGTGTTTGAGTTTGTGTGGATCATAACCTTGAACTGGTCAATGTTTCCCTTCATAAAGTACAAAAGTCATCTTGAATTAATATGTCTTTGGACTGGATCTGTTTTGCCTTTGGGGATGATAAAAGCTCAGTGAGCCAAGCATCTGTTACAGGCAATGAAAGTTCTCTGGTAATTCTGAAAATCTCTGGACTTGCTGTCATTTTACTATTCACACCTTGATAACAACAAATTACACATTTACATTAATCTCTGTTCTCCCAGTGACCTGCATGAGGCTGATTTGGGCAGCTGTTAGGGCTAATATGCAGATAAAGAAAGTGAGACATGTATTTGTAGATTTTAAGTTATCTGCCAATATTCATTGACTTCCTTAGGTTCTTTTGGTTGAACTAAAAGCAACTCATTCCAGTTACTTAAGGAAAAGTAATTACTGTATTTTCCTGAAATAATTACTTTAGGAAAGTAGGAGTTTTTCATCTACCTGCATATGAATCGGAAAGCTGGGTCAACCCCAGCAGCTCTGGGTGCCTTCCTCTCCCTTTCCCTCTGACTGGGCCCTGATTCTCTGCTTGTTAACAGGAGTAGTTCCCAGGTAATAGGCTATAAAAATGGGATTGTGGAGTTAGGTTCCTTACCTCTTTGACCTTAAACAGTGATGATCTGTTTGCCTCCTTCAGATACTGTCTTAGTCATCTAGTGCTACTACAACAGAAATACCACAAGTGGATGGCTTCAACAAAGAGAAGTTTATTCTCTCACAGTCCAGCAGGCTACGAGTCCAAATCCAGGGCATCAGCTCCAGGGGAATGCCCTCTCCATCGGCTCTGGAGGAAGGTCCATGCCATCAATCCTCTCCTGGTCTGGGAGCCTCTCTGCGCAGGAACCTCAGGTCCAAAAGATGTGCTCTGCTCCCACCACTGTTTTCTTGGCGGTGTGAGGTTCCCATGTGTCTCTGCTTGCTTCTCTCCCCTACATCTTTTGAGACTGAGGCAGCTAGGCTTCTTGTGTCCCTTGTCTCTTCAGCTTCTGCTTCCTGTGGCCTCTCGGCCCTCAGACCTCATGTCTGCATCTGCCCTGCTGGGGCAAGTTTTCCAAAGCTCGGTACCTTCCCTCCATGGAAGCTACTCCATAGTATGTTGTTAGGTGCCAGGAGAGTTGGTTCTGACTCCTAGCAACCCTATATACAACAGAATGAAATGCTGCCTGGTCCTGTGCCATCCTTAAATCTTTGATATGTTCAAGCCCATTGTTGCAGCCACTGTGTCAATCCATATCATTAAGTGTCTTTCCTCTTTGTCACTGACCCTCTACTTTACCAAGCATGATGTCCTTCTCCAGGGACTGGTCCCTTCTGATAACATGTCCAAAGTACCTAGGCAAAATCTCATCATCCTTGCTTCCAAGGAACATTCTGGCTTTACCTCTTCCAAGACAAATTTGTTCATTCTTCTGGCAGTCCATGGTGTATTCAGTATTCTTTGCCAACACCGTAACTCAAAGGCATCAAATTCTCTTTGGACTTCCTTATTCATTGTCCAACTTTCACATGCATATGAGGTGATTGAAAGCACCATGACTTGGGTCAGACGCACCTTAGTCCACAGTGACATCTTTGCTTTTTAACACTTTAAAGAGGTCTTTTGCACCATATTTGCCCAATACAATGCATCATTTGATTTCTTGACTGCTGCTTCCATGGGTGTTCATTGTGGATCCAAGTAAAATGAAATCCTTGACAACTTCAATCTTTTCTCCATTTATCATGATGTTGCTTATTGGTCCAGTTGTGAGGATTTTGGTTTTCTTTATGTTGAGGTGTAATCCGTACTGAAGGCTGTAGTCTTTGTTCTTCATAAGTAAGTACTTCAAGTCCTCTTCCCTTTCAGCAAGCAAGGTTGTATTATCTGCATATCACAGGTTGTTGATTAGTCTTCTTCCAATCCAGGTGCCCTGTTTTTCTGGTGGTCCATGTTTGCTGTCTGTCATCTCTGCAGCCTCATGAAGCTACAGTTGCTTTGGAGGCTGAATAGCTTTCCAGAGCTTTAGGAATATCCTCAGATATGTATAGCAGAGATCTCTCATATGCTTCACTGCATGGGGCGATGGCTGGGGCTGAGCAAGGGGTGTCTTAGAATACTCTGTAATGTAAGCACTGAATCTAACATGGGAACAGCTAGTGGCTAAAGTCACTTATTTATATTTTCCTTTGCTTTTTGTACATTGTTCAGTATAGTGTCAGCAGTATTCCAGGTGTTCACCAAAGCAGGCCTTAGTGACAAGATCTGAGTGGGGCTTTGGGAAAGTATTTGCTAATGTCCCAGTAAGACTCTTAGTAGATGTTAGTTGTCTCTAGGTTATTGATTGACCTAGGTCTTTGGAAATATCATTGAATTCTCTTCTTTTCTTCCTGTATTCTTTGCTTTTCCGTGTTACAATCTGGTTGTAAAGGTTTTTGGTTTGTGTGTTTGTTTGTTTTAAATGAGTTCTTTGGTAGTTAGTGTTGTGATATAAAATAGAAATCTCATCTCAGTGAATGTGTCCTAAACCAAAGCCTGACTCTTTTTGGAATCTTTACTTCAACTCCTGTTGAGAATTTGGAGCATCCTAATTTTGTAATAAAGTAGGTATCTATGGGACTTGGATTCTGTAATCAAGCTTGTTTATTTCTGAGCATTCTTTCTTGGCTAATTTCCATGTGGTTTCTAAGTTACTTGCATAGAAAAAAAGAGAAGAAAAATTTAGTTTTATGCACTGTGTTGACATGACTTTTTTATTTGCATTTCATCATTTCAGCTTCCTCTATCTCAGTAAGTACAGTGAGCTCTTTATATTTACATACCATTGAGAACTATATGACAAATAAGCAATCGAATTAGAATACAGGAAATCGGCGTAGGCATTTTATAAATAAGCTTCAAGGAATGCTGCAGCCAAGAAGCATCCAAGTCATCAACGAATACCAGATAACTTCAGAGTAATTAAGGCACTGATGTCCTTTTTTTTTCAGAGGTATTATTTATCTTGCTTTAATTTGGCTAGCAAAAGTTCTTGATTTGTAGCCTGTCATGGATGGAATAGTGTCCCCAAAAAATATCTGTCAACCTGATTGGGTCATAATTCTCAGTATTGTATGATTGTGTAATGTGATGTGATTTCCTTATGTGTTGTAAACTCTATCACTATGATGAGGTTATACGTGATCTCTTTATGTGTTGTAAATTCTATCACTGTGATGAGGTTGTACTGAGGAGGTTTACAAGGTTAGCTAGTGTCTTAATCCAGTCTCTTTTGAGATATTAAAGAGAGAAGTGAGCAGAGACACATGGGAACCTCACACCACCAAGAAAGCAGTGCCAGGAGCAGAGTGCGTCCTTTGGACCTGAGGTTCCTGTGCTAAGATGCTCCCAGACCAAGACTGATGCATCACAAGGACTTTCCTTCAGAGCTGACAGAGGGAGAAAGCCTTCCCCTGGAACTGATGCCCTGAATTTGGACTTGTAGCCTACTGCACTATGAGAGAATAAATTTCTCTTGTTAAAAGCCATCCACTTGTGGTATTTCTGTTAGAGCAGCACAAGATGACTAAGAGACAGCCCTATGCTTTTTCTCTTCAGAACCTCCCAGCTTTTACTGGGTTGGGTTGGCTTACTCTATGAGATATTTTTCCATGAGCTATCACATTGATACAACTATCCAGAACCATAGTGGGATTTGTGCGTTACAGAAACACACACGCACGCACGCACACACACAGACACAGAATTAACAGACCAAATTATGTAATACGTTGTTGTTAGGTGCCATCCAGTTGGTTCTGACTCATAGCTATGTGTAGTGTTAGTGTTTCATGTAGGGACTGAAACAGATGGTGGTTGTTCTAGGAACAATCCTTTGGCATCATATCATTTATTGCTCTCCAGGTATTTTAGAGGTGGACAGAGAAAATCTAAGAAGTCTGCTGCATGGGGCTATGAGAGAATGACTAGATATAATAGTTGTTAAAAAAAAAAAAAAAAAAAAAGAGTCCCTGGGTGGTGCAAATAGTTAAGTGCTCAGCTGCTAACTGAAAGGTTTATGGTTCAGTTCCACCCAGAGGTGCCTCAGAAGACAAAAAGGTCACAGTCTTGAAAAGTGCTATGGAACACAGTTCAACTCTGACATAGATAGCTTGCCATGAGTCAGAGTCGACTTGATGCCAACTTTTTAAATTTTTTTTATGTTTAAGCACTCAGTTTGAAGCAAATGGTCAGTCCTTAGACAGCAGTGGTTATTGAGAGCTCCCTTGTCAGCTTCTGAGCTCTGGTAGGGAGAGTCAGCTGACAGCATCTGCCCTGCTGTGCAACCATTGTTTATCTTTGGGATCTGGCTTCCTAGCACAGACCTGGAACATAGTAGATACTCAATGGAATGCCTGGTTGAAAGGGTGAAAATATGAATAAATAAGATTTTGGCACTCAAGATTCTGTGAAACAATGACTCTTTAAGGTCATTGGGATATCATTGTAAGAAAACTACCTGGCTGTGTTTTAAGAGTTTCCCAGAGTTAGCCATACTGCAGAGTTTAGAGCTGTCAAGTTTAGTGCAGTCCTACATAAGACTGCTAACTGCAAGTGCAGGGGGTTCCCAAAACCACCCTCGGGCTCAATAATTCCCTAAAAGAACCCAGGAAAGTCACTGAAAGCCATTATACTCATGGTTTCAGTGTATTACAGGGAAATGATACAAATTAAAAGCAAACAAAGGAAGAGACACCTAGGACAGAGACTGGGAGGGTTTTAAATGGGAAACTTCCATTGCTGTGTCCTGTGGATTCAGGACACGATACCCTCCCAACATTGATGTGTGGCATTATGCACATGTGTTGCCAACCAGGCAAGCTCATGTGAGCTTCAGTGTCTTGAGTTTTCACTGGGGCTTCATTACATAGGCATGATTGGTGGATTGATTGCCCAGTGGTTGGACTCAGACCCTAGGTCACCTGATAACTGGTGACCCAAAGCCCCTACCCTAAATCACATGGCTGGTCTTTCTAGCAAGGCCAGCTCCCACCCTAAAGCTGTTGGGTGTGGCCAGGCCTACCCTAAGATCCACTGTGTGCCTCATCCCAGATGTGTCATGCCTAAGATTCTATCCAGTATGGCATAGGTTACTTCCCAGAAGCCGGAGCTAGATCTCTCTTTGGGCAAAGCCAAATTCTTTACTGCACAATAATCCTAGTCAAATAGATAAACATCCTTGAATATACATCTTTGCCAATTTCTTTGATGATTTTCTTAGGATACAAGCTTGGAAGTAGAATTGCTGTCTCGAAGGTTGTGACTATTTTAAGAAACTTTGATAAATATAACTGAAATGTCGGCCACAAAGTTACACGGTTAGCAATGTAGGAGACTGCTGGCATCCCCCCTCCACATTTCACCTCATGCATATATGTATCCCCAGAGACAGCTTGTGGCACTTAGTCAGTCATTTGGGAGGTGGAGAGAATATAAAAATGTTTATAAAATTTCTAAGATGACTATATGATTCAGGTATTTGGCTTGTATTTTCTTTATTTTGATGCTTTTGGTTTAATTTCCCAAAAGTCAGGTGACGATTTCTTGATCTCTGCTTTACTCTCCCATTGGGCACCAGCTTTTGTTAATGTGCTCTTCCTTTCTGAAAATATATTCTTACAGCTTTCTCATTCATGCTAGTTAATTTAGTATCAATACAAGGTTTTACATACTCAGTAAGCAGACAGGAATAAATCAGTGAATAGGCCATATGTGACAAAAACAGGGCTACCTGCATGATGAAGGTCAACTGTCATTAGCTTCAGTTGGTTGGTAGAATAGGCAGTAGTGAGGAGTGGTGTTATTTGGGGTGGTAGATGTTGTGGAGAATGTGGGCCCAGTGTTGCCAGGTCCTCCCAATTTTCAAGAGAAACTGAAAATCTGTTTTACATAAAATAGATATTTTTTGAATGTGTACAGGGCTTCAAACCTGTTTGCTCCAGTTTGAACCCCTGCTGAGAATTTGCTTTTCTACTGTAGATACACTGAATCAGAATCTACATTTTAACAAGATCCCCAGGTGATTCTCATGTGTAATAAATTTGAAAACCACTGCTCTGCTAGTGGTTCTCAGAATTGATCCCTAACCAGCAGTGTTAGCATCATCTGGGAACTTGTTAGAAATGCAAATTTTCAGCAGGGGTTCAAACAGGAACAAACTGGTTTTAAGCCAGGTTTCCTCTCCCACTTCAGTGAACCAGTGCATTTCTCTGCACAGGTGGGAATGAGCATTTCTTTTTTCCCCTTATATTTTTTAAAATAATTTTTATTTTTTAGAGCTGTTTTACCATACTATACCTGTCGCCATCAAGTCGATTCCAACTCATAGCGACCCTATAGGACAGAGTAGAACTGCCACATAGGGTTTCCAAGGATCAGCTGGTAAATTCAAACTGTTTGGTCAGCAGTCCAACTGTTTTCCACTGCACCACCAGGGCTTTAGAGCAGTTTTAGGCTTACAGAAAAATTGTGTGGAAATTACAGACAGTTCCCATATGCCCCCTCTCCTCTTGCACATAGTTCCTCCTACTATTAACATTTTGCATTTGTATGGTACATTTGTTACAACTGAACAGAGATTGATACACTGTCATTAACGAATGTCCATAGTTTACATTAGAAGTTCATGCTTTGTATTGTACAGCCCTATGGGTTTTGACAAGGAGCCCTGGTGACCAAACAGTTAAGCACTCAACTGCTAACCGAAAGGTTGGAGGTTCAAACCCATGCAGTGGCTCTATGGGAGAAGGATCTGGCAGTCTGCTTCCTTAAAGATTACAGCCAAGAAAACCTGAATGGGTATTTCTCCTCAGTCATATACGGTCAGTATGAGTTGGAATCGACTCAACAGCACCTAGAAACAATGACGTGGGTTTTGACAAATGCTTAATGTCATGTGTCCACTATTACAGCATCACGTAGAATGGTTTCAGTGCCCAAAAAATCCCAGCGCTCCACCTATACATCCCTTCCCCCTCCCACTGTGTCCCTGTCAACCACCGGTCTGTTTATTGCCTCTCTGGTTTTGCCTTTTCCAGAATGTCACGTAGTTTGAATCATATATCACATAGCTCAAATCAGAGGTTTTTCAGACTGGCTTCTTTCACTTAATATGCATTTCAGATTCCTTCATGTTTTTTCATAGCCTGATAGCAGGACGAGCATTTTAAAAGTAATTTTCTTTCCACTTTTTTTCCTTTTCATTTTTATTCCCTCCAGTGAGACACTGAAGAGTCTTTTGAATGGACATTTAAAGAGATTGTGTTTGTCTCAGACAACGTTTTCCAGTGGCAGCTTCTCTGTGACCGTTTATTTTGTTTTCCTTACATGTAACCTGAGTTTCTCATTGCTCTTAAAGTGTTTTGGTTCTGTGCGGAAATGTTTCTACGCAGCATTTTCTTGTCTTTTCTCCTTCGGTCGGGGTCTGTCTCTTGCTGAAGCAGTTCAGGACACAGCCCCTGTGCTGATCTCAAGTGGAGCAGAGCCGGGCAGGCATGTATTCTAGATCACTCACATAAAACTAACAGCTTCCTGAAGCTTTCCTTATGTCTTAATTGAAATGGCTCTACCTGCATAATCACGCAGGCAGACCTAATTAAATTATTTAATTACATTTTAAGGATAGGCTTAATAAAATAAATATCTCCTCATCACTGGCCACTGAAGGATTTAAACCATACCTGCCTCTTCTGCTTTAGTGGAGCAGCAGCTTCAGATTCTTAATTTAGACTGATCGGTTGCCTGCTTTTCTTACTTTCTCCTCAACTAGACAATTTTCTCCTTAAGTATGTCTAATTTGTGTGTGATCTCTAACCCTTGCACAGAGCACAGGTCATACTAATTACTCGATGAGTGTTTGCTGAATGAAGAAAGATAGATCTGGTCCCAAGATGAAATCTCTTTGATTATCTCTGCTAGTAAAGAACAATATGAGTTAAACCAGAAATATTTATCAGAGCGGGATGAAAGTCGTCTTAAAAGGCCAGGAGGGCTTTGGCTCTACGTTATTTGATTTCCTTGTTAGTGATGAGAAATAGTCACAATTATTCTTTATCCCCTTACCTAATTGCTGAACCCACAGGACATATCTAATTTGATTTTTTCTCAACTGCTGTATTGATTTGCTATTTTGTTGATTTTTCTTCTTCTGCTCTAGAATGTAAGCTTCACGAGGGAAAAGGCTTTGCTGATCTTGTTCCCTGCAGTATTCTCAGTGCCCAGACAGCACTTCATACTCAGCAGACTCTCAATAAATGTTTGCTGAATAAGTGAATGGGTGTCTCATTTTCAGCTCTGCTTTCCTCTATGTGTGTTTATTTTCTGTCTGTGTATATGTGTGTGTGTTTTAATGTCTGCACCATTTCATGTCTCCCTCAGGTAACAAGGCTTCATCCACAGTGGAGCAGACATAAATTGGCTTCTGTCATTATTTTCTTGCTCAAACTGGCAGTTCCGTATGGTAGGCAGAGGGGTGTAATGGAAGTAGGACAGGATGCAGGTAGAAGACTTTTTCCTTTCCTGGTTAAGTCTAGTGGATTCATTATATAGGTCCCTTCTCTGAGCCTCATTCTCTTCACCTGTCAAGGAGAGAAGATACTACCTCCCCATCTCCTTCACAAGTCGGGAAAGTGAAGTAGGATGACACTTAGGAAAGGCTTTGTAAAATACACTGTGATGCACATGCTTTTGCAAATGTAAACTGACATGCTGACAAGCTCACCTGCCTTTCAGAGACTGGGGCTCCCCAGGTGGGAGAAGTCAGCCTCAGGTTGCTCATTTCCATAACCTCTTCCTGCGTCCCTCTCAACAGTCCTGTGAAGTGGATGGCACTATCCCATTTTAAAGTCAAAGATATGTGTCTAAGAGAAGTAGAATTTTGTCCAAGCTTATTCAGCCAGTAATGGAAAAGACAGGGCTCAGACCTAGATCCTCCAATGACAAATCTAGCGTTCATTTCACCATCCCATATATCTGTAAGGTTGGAGCAGGGGAGAGGCTGCCACTGTGCCATGGCTTCCAGAGTCTGGATAGTAAGCCTGATCCCATGTGCTTGAATGTCTTTGTAATTTGTTAATTTGTAACACCATTAAATTTGTACAGATGTTGACCTGAGTTAGCATTAAAGTAGTATTCAGTTTATACATTTTCCTTCCCCTATCAAACACTACACAGCTAGCTAGGTCAGAAGTTAGTTATTTTCTGGAACATGCTGATTAAGAAAGGGGTTGACACTGAATGACAGAAGAGCTGATTGAATGAGGCCGAGTCTATATTTGCGTATGGACATTTGAGTCTGACCTGGATTTGTAGGTTGTTCTCTGAGATCCTAAGACATAGAGCAGGGATGCCCACCTATCTACCCATCCCTCTCACTTGGGGATTTCACCATGATTGGATAGATGCTGGATCCTATCCAAGGCATCCTAATTTGTTGCTTCTGGGGAGTTTCAAGTGAACCTATAAAGGCTCTTCAGTTACCCAACAGGACCTTGTGCAGCTGCGTGTGGAAATCAGGATAATTCCAGCATTTCTGAGAGCATTTTAATAAACCACTGATTACAGATTGCAGACACCTGGTGGTGTTTTTGTACTGAGGCTGAAGGGTGTAGTTCCAAAGACAAGAACTGGGCTTGACAGATTCTTGTTTTCCTACTCTGTTGTTTGCCAGGGCCTGGAGTAGGTCCTGAGAAATGTTCACTACAGCTGATCCCGGCTCCTGTAGTGGTTAGCATGTGCTTGCAGGAGGCCACCAATGGCAGTATGTTAATTCCGAGACTGATGATGAACTTGTGACTTTGCACAGAGTGCCTTTTCCTTCCAGTGGCTCAGAGCACCGGGACTGTAGAAGGAGCTCCTGTTAGTTGAGGCCAGCACAGAGCTCTTGGGTTGGGACTTCACCAAAGCTGTTCTGTGCTTCTTGGACTATTCCAGGCTGTTCCACTTGGTCAGGCCATCATTGCTTTTGGCCTTCACAATCAAATGAGAAAACATAAACTGTGAAAATTCAAGGGGAAAAAAGGTGATTGCCAAAAGTTGAAGTTTTTAGAAATCTATGGGCTAGAGGAATTTTAGACTAGTACTTAATTTCATGCCAATTCATAAGAAAAAGAATGAATTTGAGGAGAGTCCCCACTGTGATAAGATATGTTTTCTCTTTCTCTGCCCCCCCTCCACCTCCCCACATACCACCTGTTCTCACCTTTCACAAATAATGTTTCATATTATCATTTCCTACTTCACTAACTTTTACTTGAAAGAGCAGTGGACCAAAGTGGAGAGCAATGTCTAGCCTAAATCTTGGCTTTGCTCTTCTTTAATTGTACGATTTTGGAATTTTCACCTGGACTTGTTTTCTTATGAAATAAGTGAGAACTGAATGAGAAAGACAGTCACTAAGATCACTTGTGGAGTGCTGGTGGCATAGTGGTTAAGAGCTCAGCTATTCAACTCTATCAGCTGCTCCTCGGAAACCATATGGGGTGGTTCTACTCTGTCCTATGCGGTCACTATGAGTAGAAATTCACTCAACAGCAACAGGTTTGTTTTTTTTTTGTAAGTTCACTTACAAGTATTACATTTGTAATCTTAAGAATGCCAAAATTCTAACCTGCCATGCTTTTTAGCGTCAGTATAAGCTGCTGGAGGGCAGGGCCACAAAAGTTGGCAGGGAATGGTTGTTTGGTTGGCTCATTTGCAGAAGTTTTGCCAAGATCCTTCTCCATAAAATGGAGTGGATGAAATTCCCCTTGTGGAGCCTTTTAGATTTGTGAAGCTCAGGGCATTGCTGCTAGGGGAGCCACTAACGTTGTTTGAAGTACCAGCAGCAAAAGATAGAAGACACAGAAAGAGTGTGGGGGGAAGGGGACAAAGAGGGTCCAGGTTGTGCCTTATAGATGCCAGAGGGGGATAATACAGCAAAGAAAGTGAAAAGAGGAGTTTCCCTTGGGAACCAGCAGAAAGCTTTGAGATATGTGAATTTCATATTTAAGCCTTTTCTGGTTTGGAAAATAGCCTACAAGGGCCATAAAACTGCCTTGTGGCAGCCATCCAAGATCATTGCAGGAGTTGACTCCTGTTGCAAACTGCTGGTTGGGGAAAGGAGAGTAGTGAACAGCTGTGATGAAGCTTCAGTGGGTATTGTCCTGTTTATGGAGACAGATCTGTTGTAGACTCTCCCTGCTAAGGTGTTCTCAACCACCTAGTTTTATTTGTGAAATCAAGACAAGCTGTATCCTAAATAGACTATCTGGTCCTCTCTGCCATCTGAACAGCATGACACACACACTGAGATGAACAGATATCCAGAAAGAATGACTTCAAACTACAGCCTGATTTCCTTATCTCTGTAACTGCTGGGCAGGAATGATAACAGTACTTGTCCCCCAGGAAGCAGGGCGGATTAGAAGCAAAACTGTGAAACAGACAAATTTGTCTGGTTTTACCTGGAGTGCGTTCCTGCCTCATCTCTTCCTACCTTTCTCATTTCTCCAGTGTGAGATAGTGAGGAAGAGCCATGGAATCACACTCCCTAGGTTCAGCTCCTTGCTCTGCCTTTCGAAAGCTGTGTGATCTAGAACAAAGTAAACACTCTGAGCCTTAGTTTCCCGAAGTTTCTATATCTGTAAATGGAGTTCCTCCTCCCAGGGTATATAAACATATTAGTATGGATTTTCGGATACCAGAGTTTCATATCTATCTAAGTGTATGCATCTCCTGTGCTGGAGTATGAGGTAGCTGACAGATTGTTTGGGGAACGTGCTTTTTGGAAGCTGTCAGGGAGCCTTTCCAGCCCAGTTCAGATTATACTACCAAACCCACTTTCATCGAGTCAGTTCCAACTCCACAGGCATGAATTTATAAAGTTGACCATTGGGGAGACTAATTAAAATTGAAATTACAGTCCTTGGCCAGGTCCTTATGAGATCAGAAGTGTTAACTGATTTTACTGGAAATTGTATTTGTGAAATTGAGGCATTGAAGGACAGGATATCTTACCTTTTAAATTGACACGGTAAATACGTCTGAAATGGGCCTTGAATGTGTCACATTTCTTCTGTGCTCTCTCACCACTGTAAAGGACTCTATGTCAGAATATAACACTGATAAAATATCAGTTACAGAAAACTCGTTGAAACTCACCCCAAAAATTATGTGACGATAAAATTCTTCAAGTCAGGGATTCCAGTAGGAATTGTTTTAAAATTGATGTTAGGTTTAGAGAATATTTTCAATAAGTTTTGGCTCTGATTTTTAAAATTTTAGAAAATGCATAAACTTGTTTCTATTTTGAACTGTGTTCTAGGCTTTTCTAGGTCTTATGCCCTTAAAAAACAGAAGTTCTTTTTAAAGACTTTTTAGTGTTCTGTTCCAAGACAGATTTAGCTTAATCAAGAGGTCTTAAAGTTTAGTTAGTATTTGAGTCAACAAATGCCTGATATAAAAGGCTCATCTTATGCTTGCAGGAGGGCTTATTCATGTATTTATTTCTTTATTTTAATGGTTGGTATGTTTGGTCCTTTTTTTTTTTTAAATCAATAACTTTTGTTATAAATCAAACCCTTCCTCTAATAGGAAAATACCTGAGCTACTACCTGAGCCTTCTCTTTCATTTCCTGTGTGCGTTTAGTTTTATTTTTTTCTCTTTTCCTAGTCTATCTTTTCTTCAGCCTAAATAAAAGAAACATACAAATTCAGAAGCAGTACAAACCTAGGACATAATTAAAATGTTTATTTTCATGTTAAGTCAATTCTTGTGTGGCTTTGACGGTGTTTTCACGCGATTGGAACAGATTTGCCTGTTGCCAGTGTTCTCTGCTATAAATAATGCACTCAAGGCCTGTATATATTGTGTTCTTAGTTTGCCAGCTAGGTTTGGACAGTTTAATGACATGAGTACTCAATAAAAGCTGGGAGATGCAAACAATTTGAGCTCCTTTTGGCTCATTTTCTCTTACTCCCCTTTGTTCTTGTTTTGATATGGTTGAATTTCACTCTTTAAGGCCTGTCCCACTTTTTGGTTTGATAATCCAATGAGTGCATGCCAGTCCAGACTTTCCTTTGGGACTTTCTGCTCATTACTATAGCTTAGCTGGTAGTTGGCATTTATTCTTATGAATGTGGAGATTCTTCCATTGATTCCTTCAAAATGAGCAATGCTTATGAAATCTTGGTCTCACCTTAAGAGTCTAAATGACATGTACTGTGCAGCTTCTTTTGTTGTTATTACTGGGTTGTGTTGTTTTTTGGCTGTCATATTGTTTGTTAAAGTTACGACGTAGTGATTGACAAGAAGGTTAAAAAGTATGCAATGCAAATAAACTTGTGAAAACACAGGTCTGTGAACTGGGTAGAACAGGTTTTGTTCTTTGGATATTAAATCAGCACGAAGAATGTGCTTACTGAACATATAAACACGGAAGAGGAGATGAAAACAGTCTAGGTTTGTAACTGAAGCAGACAGAAATCACTGGCTCAGAGAATCCTATGAACATAATGTCTCCTACATAAAGAAGGTTAGTATATACAGGGAAAGGAAAGCCAACTAAATCTCATAGTACGTGGTAGCCTGGATAATGCAAAAGAGCTTCGTCTTTTCCTTCCTTAAACTGTTAAACGTCATGACTAGGGCTGCTGTATATGGTTGTGCAGTTTTTGCACTGCTCTGCACTGCCCCAAGGCATGTGTCTGAGGGAGCAAGTGCAAGCTAGTGCTTTGTTTACCAGGCCGTGGGCTGGATTTACTCAGAAGAAAGGTGGCATTTTCTTCACACAGAAAGGCTCCCAGGCCTTGTTGTAATTGTTCACAGCATTTGTTCTCCTTTCTCCTAACTGTTTGAAGGTGAGGTTTATATAATTTCACCCTTGGGATTCCCAGCACCATGCCTGGAGTGGAGTTGGAAAGTGAGAAGGGCAGATAGGTAATTGGATCACAATAAATGCTTTTAGATATTTCTCCCAGGTTTGGAGGAAAAAATGGTACTGCAAAACCACGTTTTTTAAGAACTCTTGTCAGGTTATAGTGGAATAGGGATACTGCCTTGCAGAATCTCTGACCTATTTTCTTTTTCAAAATCCAGATATAATCATATTAAGATTTTGGTGAACCTTTTTCTAGACATCTTTTTTGATCGTATAAATATACACTTAGAATTTTACATTTATGAGCTCATTCTGTTATGTCATAGCCATTTTTCCAAGCCCATATCTATAGGCCTGTGTCATGATTTTTAAAGGTTGCATAGCATTCCATTGTGTTGATGGATGTTACTGTATGTAACTAATGAAGATTAGTTGGATATTGATGGATATTTAGGTTATGTAAAATATTTTGCTATTAAAAATAAATCTGGGGTAAGAATGCATCTATAATACACACACATGCACATGCTCACGCTATTGTCTCTAGAAGTAGTGTTGCAGAGAGTTCCAACTCAAATATTAATCTCTTGTAAGAAAAAAGGAGCCCCAGTGCACAGTGGTTAAGCGCTTTGCAGCTATCTGAAAGGTTGGCTGCTCCGTGGGAGAAAGAGGTGGCAGCCTGCTTCTGTAAAGATTTACAGCCTTGGAAACACTATGAGGACAGTTCTACTCCATCCTATAGGGTCGCTGTGAGTCAGAATTGACTCAAAAGCAGTGGGTTTGGATTTTTGGGTTTTTATGAGAGAAGAATCATAACACTCCCTCATAATCCTTAGACCAATAGGGGTGAGTTTAAAAATGACTTAATTTACCATTGATAAAAACATGCACTTAGAGATTCTAATTTATAGTCTTGAAGCAAATTTTGAATGACATATTTAGTGGCTATCTTGATTGTACACTTGAGATCAAACGTGGAAGTACTTTCTAAATCATGAAGTGGTATACAAACTTTAGTGATGCATGACTTATAGCTTCACAGAGTATCTGCCACGTACTCTCAAAAATGTTTACCGAGTCTTTTTATTTATTTTTAATAAATAATTAAATGTGGGGTGGGGGCAAAGACAAAGGTTGTGAACCTGATTATACAGCAGAAAAAACTGAAGAGATCATCAAAAAACAGATCTTGAGACTTGCCCCCCAGATGCCCTGAATCTCTGAGCTGGGCCTACATAATGCAAGTAATATTATTTGTTTGGAATTCCTCCTTTAAAACATAACATCTAGCTCAGTTGGCATGACCCAGCTTATAAAGACAGTGCTCTACATTCTACCTTGGTGAGTAGTGTCTGGTGTCTTAAAAGCCTGTGAGCAGCCATCTAAGAAGCTCCACTGGTCTCATCCCTTCAGGAGCAAGGGAGAAGGAAGAGAACAGGATACAATGAAGACTAATGGTCCACAGCTACCAAGGCCTCCACCGGACTGAGTTCAGTACAGCTAGATGGTGCCTGGCTACCACCACTGACTGCTCTGACCAGGATCACAACAGAGGGTTCTGGACAGAGCTGGAGAAGGATGTAGAACATAATTCTAACTCACAAAAACATAAAGACCAGATTTACTGGCCTAAATGAGACTGGAGAAACCCTGAGAGTATGGCCCCCAGACACCCTTTTAGCTCAGTGGTGAAGTTACCTCCAAGGTTCACCGTTCAGCCTGGGAGTGGACAGCCCCGTAAAACCAAATGAGACTAACGAGGTACAGTAGTCCAGTGACAAGGGCCAGAAAGCAGAAGGGGACAAGGAAGCTGGTGATAGGGAACCCAAGGTTGAGTAAGGATATTGTTGATGTGTTGTGAGATTGTTAACCATTGTCATAGGGCAACATTTGTGGTAACTGTTAAATGAGAAACCATTGTGTTCTGTAAGCCTTCATCTTAAGTGAGAATAACAGCACAATCAGAAGAGCGTAGTCAATGTCACTGAACTGTGCGTGTAGAAATTTTTGAAATGGTGTATCTTTGGCTATGTGTATTTTCACCAAAAAAAGAAGGTTGAGAAGTTGGAGGGTTAGTATGTTGTGGGGTTGTTAACCAATGTCATAAAACAACATGTGTACTACTGTTTCATGAGAAACTATTTGTTCTGTAAGCCTTCAGCTGAAGTACAATAAAAAAAATAAAATAGAAAATTAAAATAAATAAATAAAACATTATAAATATCCATATATTTTTCTAGTAGAATGGAGAATATTTTTAGTTTTTATTCATAAATTTTTAATTTTTAAAATCTTCCTTATTTAGAACTTTCTGGCTCCTTCAAAAATGTTTTTAAAAGGATAATTAATATAATTTATTTACTCAGCCCCAATATTTCTAAAGCTTATAAATCCTTACTTGTGGATTCTTTGTCTGCTGTGCCCATCTGGTTTAACACCATGGCAAGCCCATTCTGTAGCTTTTATTGTTTGTTCAAAAAGAATGATTCAAATTGTAGTGATTGCACTTTTCAACTTTGATTATTATCACCAGACTAAAGTGTACTGTTTCTTTTAGTGGAATATCTGACTCCCGTTTTAGATTCTGCTTATGAGAGCTATTAGAATGATAGTTGAAATACATGGAAGAATTTGACTAGAGGAGTGAAAATTTTGTCTGTTTATTCACATGCTTACATGTCATGCAGAGACTAGAGATTTTGTCTTGAGACCTGTCTTATAACAGTGAAGTACACCCACTCCTCACTTATCAACATGATTAGGTTCCAAAGACCAGGTGGTTATGAGAAAATTGATGTTATGCGAACATGGAGATTTTTGTTTCTGTTTTCATACCATCAATTTGTCTGATTTTTTCTTTTTATTTAGAAAATATTACCAGAGAAATAATAACAGCTAAGATTTACTGATGTGCTCATCACTGTGACCAGTCAAGTTATGAATTATTCCTCTGCAGGGAAGGAGGCTTAGAGGAGGCAAAGCTGGATAAAACCAGGCTGTTGTGATGTGGAGGGCCTACGGCTTAACCACTTCACCTTCATCCTGTGCTGGGTCAGAGCGTCTCTCGAGGAGCCACCTCCAGGACTCCACTCCCACCCCTGTAAGCCCTGCGTTCACTATCCCAGAGCCTCCTCTGCCCCTCTGAGCCTGGCAAGTCACCAAGGCTTGAGCTTCCTGTGAGGACACTGGGAGCCTGGTCAAGCACCCAGCCCGACCTAGATAGAAGCTTCAGGTCCAGTTTTGCTCACTTTGGGATGTCAGTAAACTTAGATACATTTCTTCTGAATACCCTCTCAGATGCCTCTTTCTTTCTTCCCATCCCACCCCACAGCAATTTTGAACTGCAGGGCCTTAGGTTGCATAGGAGCTGGGAACCCAGAACAGGAGCCTGCTGGCTGGGTGCTGCCTGAGCATTGGCCCAGAGGCCATGGCCATGGAGGAGGCCAGCCCCGCATGGCATGGGGATGTGCTACCCCTGCTGGTGGAGGGCTGGGGCTGGTGTGGCCCAGAGTCCCTGAGGCTGCCTGGAGACCCTCCTCATGGGAGGGGATGCTCCATAGCCGTTGTTGCCATGCCCACCACCTCCTTAATGCACAAAATAGCCAGATAGTAGATTTTTTACTACTGTAAATGCAAAATGTCAGGTAACGAGATAGTTGGTGAGGAGTAGGTATACTTCTATATAGAATTTTTGCATATTTAGAATCAATAACTCATACTTGAGTCAACTTTTTGAAAGGAACTAAGCTGACCTCAGATTATCTCATTGGTATTTATGTATGAAACTAGGAAAAAATAAAATTGATTTTTATTGCATAACAAATTGCATGTTTCTGCCTACGAAGGGAAGCCTTTGCACTTTGGAGAAAAATGTACATTTTAAAATTATTTTTAGATTTAATCTTATACTAACATCTGATTTATAAAATTTAATATTTATAGACTGTGGTGTTCAAGGAGGTGATTTAACATTTCTCTGTTTTGCTTTCAGCATTTAAACATTGACCCTTTCCTTGTCAAATTAATTGTGTTTCTTTGTCAAGACTTGAGGCATAGAGATGTTAAGCTTCAATCTTATTTATGCTTTAGAATATTGCATTGACCACAGTGTAGAGGGGTAATTGTGAGGAGGTGGGAGCAGTACTGGAGATTTTCTTGGGAGACTTGAAAATAATTCAGGCCAGGGATGATGAGGATCTAAACAAAGGCAGAGGAAATGAGAATAATGAAGAGAAACTGGTGGAGGCCAGAAATATTAAATAGAATCTGCAGTACTTGGTGATTGGTTAGTTGTGGGGTATTGGAACATTTGAGAGAACAGGAGAGGTCTAGGATAACTCTCAGTGGAAATGCTCGGTTGGTAGCTGATGAATGAATCTAAAGCCCTAAGGGCAATCTGAGCTTGATGAATGATTGGTATCATCAGATTATAGGTGGGAGTTGAAGTTCTACTTGAAGAAATTGAAAAAGAATGTGACAATGTAGAGAAGTCCTATTTTAGAGAGTAATCTCTTCTTTTTTTTTTTCTTAGTTCTAACTTATTGGAGATCACTTCACCATAGTCCCTATGCACTAGGGAAGACTGGCTAACTCTTCCCAAAAGTCATCTAGGGTGTTATCATCTTGGCTCTTTGAGGACTCTGAAACTTGATATGTGCAGGTTTTGAGTACATCCACCTCAGAGCTGAGTCACATTAACTAGTATAAGAGACTGATGTCTAAAATCAGGAATTCTGGTTATCAGTTTATAGTGAGAATTATAACTGTCATATAGTCCAGAATACTTGTGTTGACATGGCCAATGAAAAACATGATCAGAAGATTGCACATCAACCATAGAATTAGAACAGGGAAGTTAATGAGGTTAGCTGAATCAAATATCTATTAATATTGAGCTAAAATAGACAGGTGCCACTATCTCAGCAGAGGAGGGCTTGCCTCTCAAATAAGAAATATTTAAGGCCTATAAGCCACACGACCCTGAAATCACCTGCATGTTAGTGAATGCCCTGATGATGACAGTTTTTAATTTGCTGGATTCCTTGCCACTCTTCCTTGTCTCCTGACCACAGAGGACAAGTGTCAGTTCCACTACTGTAAACAAAAAATATTAGTGTTGTACGACTTTACTTGTGTACTTCATCTGCCTGATCCCCGAGGTCATTTGAGTTTGCAACTTCTACCCTAAGGGGAAATCCTATTTCATGGTTACTTGAGGGATGAGGAGGGCATTTCATCACCCATGTACTAACAAAAGTGAATATAGTTTAGATATCTTAAAATGAGAAAAAGATAGATGGAAAGGTCTTAAGGAAGCTCAGAACTAACTGTGTTTAGTTTCTACAACTACCATTTAACACAGCCAGCTGCTTTGGCTTGCAAATCATATTTTTTTAATTTTTATTTATTTATTTTTTTATTCTTTTAGTGAAAGTTTATAGCTCAAGTCAGTTTCTCATACAAAAATTTATACACATGTTATTATGGGACCCTAGTTGCTATCCCTATAATGTGACAGCACACTCCTTCTTTCCACCCCGGATTTCCTGTGTCCATTCAGTCAGCTCCTGTCCCTTTCTGCCTTCTCATCTCGCCTCCAGACAGGGACTGCCCATTTAGTCTCCTGTATCTATTTGAACTAAGAAGCACACTCTTCACGATATCATTTTATGTCTTACAGTCCAGTCTAATCTTTGTCTGAAGAGTTAGCTTCCGGAATGGTTTTAGTTCTGGGTTAACAGTCCAGGGGCTATGCTTTCTGGGGTTCCTCAGACCATTAATTCTGGTCTTTTTACTAGAATTTGAGTTCTGCACCCTACTTTTCTCCTGCGCCTTCAGGGACTCTCCATTGTGTTCCCTGTTAGGGTGGTCGTTGGTGGTAGCTGGGCACCATCTATTTCTTCTGGTCTCTGGCTGATAAAGTCTCTGTTTATGTGGCCCTTTTGTCTCTTGGACTAAAATTTTCCTTGTGTCTTTGGTGTTATTCATTCTCCTTTGCTCCAGATGGGTTGGGACCAATTGATGCATCTTGGATGGCCACCTGCTAGCATTTAAGACCCCAGATGCCACTCACCAAAGTGGAATGCAGAACATTTTCTTAATAAAATTTGTTATGCCAATTGATGTAAATGTCCCCCAAAACCATGGTCCCTAGACCCCCATCCCTGCTACTCTGTCCCTCAAAGTATTTGGTTGTATTCAGGAAACTTCTTAGCTTTTGGTTTAGTCCAGTTATGCTGATTTCCCCTGTATTGTATGCTGTCCTTCCCTTCACCTAAGGTAATTCTAGTCTACAGTCTAGACAGTGAATTCCCTCTCCCTCCCTCCCCACCCTCATAACCGTCAAAGAATGTTTTCTTCTGTGTTTAAACCTTTTCATGAGTTCTTATATTAGTGGTCTCATACAATATTTGTCCTTTTGCAACTAACTAATTTTACTCAGCATAATGCCTTCCAGATTCATCCATGTTGTGAAATGTTTTGCAGGTTCATTATTGTTCTTTATAATTGCATAGTATTTCATTGTCTGTATATGCCATAGTTTGTTTATACATTTGTCTTTTGATGGGCACCTAGGTTGTTTCCATCTTTTTGCTGTTGTGAACAGTGCTGCAATAAACATGAGTGTGTGTGTATCTATTCACGTGACGGGTCTTATTTCTCTAGGATATATTACAAGGAGTGGGATTGCTGGATCGTATGGTACTTCTATTTCTAGCTTTTTAGGGAAGCACCAAATTGAATTCCAAAATCGTTGTACCATTTTACATTCCCACCAGCAGTATATAAGTGTTCCAGTCTCTCCACAACCTCTCCAGCATTTATTACTTTGTGTTTTTTGGATTAATGCTAACCTTGTTGGGGTGAGATGATATCTCATTGTAGTTTTGATTTGCATTTCTCTAATGACTAATGATCATGAGCATTTCCTTATGTATCTGTTGCTGCCTTAATGCCTTTTCTGGTAAAATACCTATTCATATCCTTTCCCCATTTTTTACTTGGGTTATTTGTCTGCAAATCATATTGTAGCTTGGCGTCTTGGGTGGAAAAACATTGTAATTATAGCCTATAGAAACCGTGGACCAGGAAAAGGTAAAAAAAACAAACTCCATTGGGTGATGTAGATTGGAGTAACTAGTGGTTATTGGTGCATCGTTGCTGTTGTATTGCTCTTGTGTCCTTACAGTAGGGCTCTAGCCTTGAGCAGGACATTGATTTACCAAAATAAGATCTAAGACCTGATAAAGCTTCTTCATTGAGTCAAGAGAAAATATCCTGAGAGGTGGGGCCAAGATGGCAGAGTAGTCAGACGCTTCCAATGGACCCTCTTATAACAAAGACCCGAAAAAACAACTGATTCGATTATATGTGGCAATCTTGGAGCCCTGAACATCAGAGGCAGAGTTGAGGAACCGGACTGAGTGGCAGGGGGAAGGAGAGACAGTTCGGAAGCAGCGAGGAGTTACCAGACCTGACCCAGTGAGAGCCTGAGCCCTTCAGGCCTGAGCAGCTCAGGAGTAAGCGATGAGGTAGGCAAGCGGCAGTGCTCAGGAGCCACATTTTCCACACCGGGAGAGACCCAGCGCTAGAGAGTCTATATGGCCACGCAGAACCAGTGGGAAGTAGCCCTCATTGCCAAAGATAAGTATTTGCATCCAGCCTACTGTGCAGATCAAAAATGCCCCCCTTAGTGGGAAATGTCTCTCCCATTTACCTACCTGCTCCCTGCTCTGCACTGGGTCCTGGACGGACTTCAGCAATTGCCAGGTCACCTGGGCCAGAAGTAGGATCTGTCACATGCCCGAAGCCATTCTCCCCGCCTTGGAGAGTGAACAAATTAACAAATGGGAAAAAATAAACTGCCAGCTCTCCTAAGCCCAGAACCCAGGGTAGGCACAGCTCCTTTGCCTAGGCACAGGCATAAGGGATGCACGGACATTGAGTGCCTTTCTCCCTGCATAGACTTGTGTGGGCCCATCTAAACAGCATAGGGCCTCATTACCGTAGTACAACAGGGTATATACCACAAGTCTAACTTCAACTGTTTCAGCTGTTAAGTGATAGGTTCTTGACATTTGACATTACTCTGCCCATTAAGCAGGGTCTTCACCTACCCACATCAGGGGCCTGAGGACTCATGGCTCCACCCATGCCACCTAGTCACCTGTGATAGAGGCCCATGAATAAGAAGTGCCCCACAGTCCTTACAGCCAACAGCATTAGGTGCTCATAGTCCAGCTACAAAACCCACCCACCTGTGCGCTCTAGGGAACAGGGACACACCTTCCTCTCGGACATTCATGTGCAGCCTTCAGCCCCCTGCCTTACTCAGAGTGTGTCCCCCTGCTGCAGCCAGATTCCTGTGCCTACATCAATCACCCATGCCTGTCTAGGACTGTAGGTGAGAGCCTACACCACACACTTGGTGGCTATCTACCTGGGTACCTGAGCTGAATCCATACAGGAGGAATGGGTGAACTCCTGAGCTCACATACCTAGTAACAGATCTAACCACCTGGTGGCAGGATATTAGAGCTTCAAAGGTGCCTATAATCAAACTAGCTCATACGATCAGGCTATTTGGACATATCAAAACAAAACAAGAAGCTAGGACACAGTAAGCAAACATAAAATAAATATAATAACTTATTGATGGCTCGGAGACAACAGTCAATATCAAATCATGTAAAGAGGTAATCCATGATGGCTTTAGCAAGCTCCCAAAATAAAGAATCTAGAAATTTTTCAGAGGAGGGAAATTTCTTGGAATTGCCGGAGGTAAAATACAAAAGATTAATATGCAGAACTTCCCAAGAAATTAGGAAGGAAATCAAGCAAAACACAGAACATGCAACAGAGGAAATTGAAAAGATTAGAGAAGAGCATAATGACAAATTTGACAGGCTGCAGGAATCCGTAGAGAGACAGCAATCAGAAATCCAGAAGATTAACAATAAAATTTCAGAATTAGGCAACTCAATAGAAACTCATACAAGCAGAATTGAGGCAACGGAAGTCAGAATTAGTGAGACTGAAGATAAAGCACTTGACACCAACTTATTTGAGGAAAAATCAGATAAAAAGATTACAAAAATGAAGAAACCCTAAGAATTATGTGGGACTCTAACAAGAGGAATAACCTACAAGTGACTGGAGTACTAGAACTGGGGGGAGAACAGAAAATACAGAGAGAATTGTTGAAAATTTGTTGACATATTATAATCAAACTTGCCAAAACCAAAGATAAAGAATGAATTTTAAGAGCGGCTAGGGATAAACGAAAAGTCATCTACAAAGGAGAGTCAATGAGAATAAGCTTGGACTACTCAGCAGAAACCATGCAGGCAAGAAGGCAATGGGATGACATATATAGAAAGCCTTGAAGGAAAAAAAACTGCCCACTAAGAATGATATATCCAGCAAAACTGTCTCTCAAATATGACGGCAAAATTAGGGCATTTCCAGATAAACAGAAATTTAGGAAATTTGCAAAAACCAAACCAAAATTACAAGAAATACTAAAGATAGTCCTCCGGTTAGAAAATCAGTGACATCAGGTAACAACCCAAGACTAGAACACAGGGCAGAGCAACCAGATATTGACTCAGATAGGGAAGTCACAAAAGTAGATCAAAGCCAAAACACTGAAAACAGGGAAACAGATGTCAATATGTAAAAGATGACAGCATGAAAACAAAAAAGAGGGACTTATAAAATGTAGACATAGATTTTTCATATGGAGAGGAAGTTGAGGCGATATAAAGAAATAAAAGACTGGTATAAACTTAGAAAAATAGGGGTAAATATTAAGGTAACCACAGAGGAAACTAACAATCTTACAAGTCAAAATAAAAAACTAGAAAAATACAAAGACTCAGCAAACACAAAATCAACAACAATGAAAAAGATGAAAAGAAAATAAATAAAGAAGAATGACTCAGCACAGAAAACTAAGTGGAACAAAGACAGCACACACACACACACAAAAAAAACATCAAAATCACAGCACTAAACTCATACCTGTCAATAATTACGCCGAATATAAATGGACTAAATGCATCGATAAAGAGACAGAGAGTAGCAGATTGGATAAAAAAATACGATCCATCTATATGCTGCCTTCAAGAGACACTCCTTAGATTTAAAGACACAAACAAACTAAAACTCAAAGGATGGAAGAAACTATCCTATGCATTCTTTTTCTGTGTTCTCTTCTTGAAATGATTCTTTCTTTCCATTCCCATCAACACATTTCTAGTCTAGGCTTCAGTTCCTTTCAAGGCTAATGGATTTTAAATTAGGTAGTATGATGGCTGCGTGAGAACCAACCCGAGAGTTGTTTACAATAAAAATTCCGAGATTCTGATTTGGTAGGTATGAAGGAGATGCCTAGGAGTCTGCCTTTTTGAAATGCTCCCCATGATGAATTTGGGTGTACAATCAGGTTTTGGAGGCATTCATAGTTTGTTGCTACAAAGTTCTAACAGTATTCCCTTTAACTTCTCATTCCCTCCCTTCTGATCCACTGTACATTATAATTCCTAGGGTGATATTAAACATATACTGGACACATACCTGTACACACACATAGATCTGTTAATATCATTGTTCTGAGCAAAAGCTTTTGATAATTTCTGTAGGATAAGTCTGATGGTCTCCTATTAATGAGTTTCTTGCAGGTGAAACCTATAAATTCCTCACTTTTCTAACACTTAGTAAAGAGCTTTCCATATAACAGACCATTTCTCCATATTTAGAGGGTTTCAGACCCATAAATGAAGGAAAAAAAAAAAAAAAGACCTTGGCAAATAGACTTGGATGTCACTTTTACAAGTAACTCTGGTATGTATGGCTATATTTACTCAATTTCTAGACGTTCTGATAATCTTTTATTTTTATATTGTAGTAGGAGATCTATACAAATTTTCCAGTTTTAAGCATTTATTATGGTTCAGGTGCTAGACCAAGTGATTTACATGCATTGTTTCACTTAATTCTTACAACAGTACCATGAGGTAGGTGAAGATATCCCCAGTTTACAGTTAATAAACAGGCTCTGAAATTTTAAGAGATTTACCAAAAGTCACATAGATCTTAAGTGTTGGAGCTGAAATTTGAATGCAGATTTGCTGGATTCCAAAACCTGTGCTCGTTGAAGTTAATGGTGTTATCTTTTTTCTTTTTCTGCTTTTGGCCTTTGGATGTCAGTATAGAAATCAACATAAAGTCACTTCTGTTTGTTACCAGCTTTTTTTTTTTTTTTTTTTTCCTTCCAAAAGAGGTGATTTCCTAAGAGTTTGGTTAAACACACATGCCTCTTTTCTGGTCTTTTTTTTTCCCCCTGACAAATTACACACAATAAAATGATAGCTTTCTATTTCTTTTAACTATGGTTTTAGAAGAATGTTAATCTGAGTTGGAAAGGCAAAGGCCATACCACAATCACGAAGGTGCTGGTCTGAGAACAGACTAATGAGTTTGGAAATACAGCGTTCTTTCTTTCTCTTTTTCCACATGTCCCGGAACAGAGGTGAGAAGCCTTAGAGCTGGAAGAGAACTAGTGTGTATTTCTCTCTCTCTTTAAAATGTCCTTGGTAAATGATAATACCTGCCTAGGAGAGTCCCTGAGGTAAATCATGGTGGGGGAAATTCTGTTTGCTGACTTCTAGGAAATAAAAAGTGGGTCCCTTTACACTGGTGTTATTTTGTTCTTGGCCATCATGAAGAACCTAGTGGCAGTGATACAATTTAATCATCAGAGCATGCATAAATCTGAAATACACACACACACACACACACACAAAATAAAATAATAATATATGGGAGCCACTTTTATTCTTTTTTTCTTGGTACCACTATAAAAATCTGTTCTATTACAGAATTAAAACTAGGAGGAATGTTCTTAACCAGAGGGATGCTCTTCTTTTTTTTTTAATATGTCTCTTTCCTATGAGGAGGTTACAGCTGTGTATAGGTTACAGGCAGACTGGTGTGTTGGTAGCATTTGTGAATTTTGCATTGGGAAGGGTCTTCCCCTGGTCTTCCATCAGAAATCAACTCGGTTTAAGTGAGACCTCTGAAGTAGTCAGCAGTCATATTGCACTTATTTCTTGTATCAGTAATACTGAGCATAGAGACAAGCACATAGAAGATGTTTGTTCACCAGTTGGCTCAATTTTACCCAAGGCTGGTCAACTCTTCGGGCTGGTATTACCGTCTATAGTTGTGCTATTGATCTATATGCAGGGTCTCTAAATACTGTGCACAACCAGCATGACTAACCCATAGGCTGTCTTTGCCCCTCTGTTCTGATTTTTTATTGCCTGAACAAATGTAAATGTTAGGATGATGCAATAGTTCGTTCAGTTTTCTGTTGAGCTTCTTGCATAATGCGGTTGAAACTCAGATTGACCTTGAATATACTAGACACAAATAAGCAGAATTAAGACCATTAGGAAAGTATAACTTTTGGAAGATTAAATATACCATGGGGACTGTGTATGTGTAGGCTTGGGGTGTGAGGAGAAGGGGAACTCATTGTGAGTCAGCAACATACTGCTTTATTTTCTTAATTATTGGGCACATACTGCAAGTTAACCACAGAAGCATAACATGTGGGAACTGCTGGGTAACATTTCCAAAATACTTAGCATTAGTCAGACATATTTTTAGAATCCTGTATCCATTTGGATCGAAGGAAAATGTGGAATTTGGCAAGGGTCCATCACATGGCAACTAGATGTAGAGGAGCACTGGAAAATAGGACACATTAAAAGAGGCTGATAAATAAGGATTAATTACTTAGTCTGATCAAAGCCAGATGATTGGTGATTAAATTAATGGTCTCCTGTTGAATATACAGTTATTATGTAGACAAAAACCAAACCACTGCCACTGAGTCGATTCCAACTCATAGAGATCCTGTAAGACAAAGTAGAACTGCCCCATAGGGTTTCTAAGGATATAAATCTTTAAAGAAGCAGACTGCCACATCTTTCTCCCACAGAGCAGATGGTAGATTTGAACCACTGACCTTTCAGTTAGCAGCCGAGCAGTTTAACTGCTGTGCCACCAGGGCTCCTATTATGTAGAAAATGATGTAATTATTTCCACTATGAATATAATTAGGGAAGTAAACCTACATTAGAGTTAAAGGAGATTCTGTAGGGGTATAAGGGGCACTGGTGGCACAACGGGTAAAGCACCCGGCTGCTAACCAAAAGGTTGGTGGTTTGAACACACCTGGCGGCTCTTCGGGAAAGAGACCTGGTGATCTGCTCCTATGAAGATTACAGCCTAGAAAACCCTATGGAGCAGTTGTGCTCTGTCACATGAGGTCAGTATGAGTCAAAATCGGCTTGATGATACCTAACAACAACAAAGAACATCTTAACTTTAAGGATAGTTGGACAGTGGAAAGACTTCTCAGCTGGGAGTGTGAAATCATATTCCTTACAGCATAGGAGGAGGATGGGTATTCCTTGCCAGTTTCAGTTAGGCACAGTTGAGATATAGATTGACAGACTTTCTAGATCTCATCTCCTGCTGCCAATTTCCCATCGTATTTGACTTTTTCAGGGAGTAAATCAGTATTCCCTTTCATTTGTAGTTTTCCATAGTTATTACAAATGTGAAGATCTTGCTTTTAGTGATTCCATAATGCATTTCAAGCAAGTAAGAGGTTAAACTGCACTTTGAGTTACTTCACATGCAGATCAACTTGCTGCTCATTCTTATACGAGCCCTGCCGATAATGTCAATTCCAACTTTCTTTTTCCTTTTCTTCTTTAGAAAATCACCACGTGCCCTCCTCACTTGTTCTACAATGAGTGCCAAGTCTGCCATCAGCAAGGAAATTTTTGCACCTCTTGATGAAAGGATGCTGGGAGCTGTCCAAGTCAAGAGGAGGACAAAGAAAAAGATCCCTTTCCTAGCAACTGGGGGTCAAGGCGAATATTTAACTTATATCTGCCTGTCAGGTAATGAAAACCAAATATTAATGTTTTTTAAACAACTTCTATTTTACAAGAGTTAATTCTGAAGTATCCAGGAGAATTATATACACAGGTTTCATAGATGCTGGCTCTTCCACTCGTATCTCTCCTTGTCTTCCTTTGATCCTTGTATATTTGTGGCCCTCCTACTTGTGAGGTTGCTTTGTATTGACAAGGAAGGGAGGTTCAGTTTTAATGTTATTTTCCAGTTCATTAAGAGTTTCTGTAAAGGATATGGCAGGCACATTTGGGGGATTATTTATTTGTTTGGTCATATTTTTCCTTCACTAGGACAATGACAGAAAGTAGACTATCCTTAGGGATTCTAGTTTTAGAACAATTCCTGGTATTTTGATAATTGTCATTATAAGCAGCGTGAGTTGCATTGATTTCCTATTTCTTAACAGTTACCAATAACTGGTAGTAGTCTTGTCTTGAGATAAATATTGGCACCTTATAGAATGTGAGAAAGTAGGTGCAACTCACAAATCACTGCTTTTCCTGACAGCCATAGTCTTGTCAGGAAGAGGCATCTGTTTTGTTAAGCTTCAAGTTTTTTTGGATTATGTTTTTCTCGTTCTGTTTGTGGTTGTAGGAGATCTGTGGGATTTACTGTGGATTTATACCAAGTTTTCTGAGATAAAATTTGGATGAATTTTTCATGGAGTTACGAGTGATGCTAATCTGAACACCTAGGACATTTATTGTATTTCTGATAATATTTCTTATAATAGGCAATGGAAAAATTAAGATTAATTTAATTCATCTTTTTTTAAAATTTCCTTCAATTAGGGCCTGAGATCCATGTTTTGCTTTTTTAAATTAAGGCTGTGATCATTTATCAGAATTTTAGTTTCGAGATATCTTTTTCCAGAAAGAAAGTGTAAAGATAATAATCACATATCTTTGTTTAAAATGAAATAAGAACATAATTCTTTGGTAAGAGTGCCTTTCCAGTGATTAGAAGAGAGCTTAAAATAAGAATGAGTGTGAAGAAATGACCCTGAAATAGTCTTTCTTAATCCCAAATAAGGATTAGATCGATGAAATTTTGATATTGTTAGAGGATATTTGCATTTCCTTAGTGTGCTAGGCAAGGCCTAGCACATAATAGGTGCTCAATTAATATCTAATAACTAAGTGAAAAAAAGAAGTACCCTTTCATAATACCTTCCTAGGATTGTGTTAATGAGATTCAGGTACTAAGAATATACTTATATTCTTAAATTTAAATTGTAGAGTTTTTACTTGCACCAATAATGAATAGAATGCATTATAATAAAATTTGTTTTGTGTTTGGTCTGAGCCAAACATGGACTGAGCATGAAAACTAGTGATTCTAATTTTATTAAACTCTATTCTCTCGATGTTTCACTAAGATTTTTTGTAGATGGGTTAGTTTAGGGAAAGGTGGATGATCAAGAAGCCACTTGAGTTTTACCTGGTACAGGCAGTCCCCGGGTTATGAATGAGATCCGTTCCAGAGTGTCTTTTAAGTTGAATGTAGGGAAGTTGGAACAGGTGCATACAGCTCTTAATTTAGCCTTACTTTAGGGCAAGAAAAGGCTTGAAGTATTTTCAGTGATTTAAAAGCTGCACATGTAGCAAGTGGTGATTGTGACGAAGAATTTGTTGCCAGTAGGGGTTAGTTCAGTTATTCAAAGGGAGGGAAAATTTGCATAACATTAAAGGCCAAATATGAGTTGTCTGTAAATTGGATGTCTGTAACCCCGAGACTCACTATATATGCATATAACTGAAAAAGAGGGAAGTTTTTTTTTTTTTTTCATTTTAGGCATATGCTATTGTCCTGCCTATTTTTGATTATGAAGTCTGCACGAGTAATATGAAAACTTTAACAACTTAATCTCAGTGAATTGGCATAATATATCTTCTGTCCTAGAAGATAATGACTTAGGACTTATTGGATAACTGCATTTCTTTTACAGTTTACCAAGACTTTCAGGTTTAAAGTCTGAAACTATGAGAATTGTTTTTTTTTTGCATCCTAATGGAGGAAAATCTTTTATTCTGAAAGTCTTCATCCTTTTCATGGTGTTGTGTTTTTTTTTTAATTTATTGTACTTTTTAGGTGAAGGTTTACAGAACAAATAGTTTCTCATTACACAGTCAGTATGCATATTGTTTTATAACATTGGTTAACAAACCCCCAACATGTCAATACTCTCCCTTCTCAACCTTGGGGGACCTTTTTTCTTTTTTGGTGAAAATATGCATACTGCACAGTGTAGGTAGGCAGGATGGAGGGGGGAGACTGTGATGTGTGGAGCTAAGATGGGTATGGGAGAGTGGAACGGGAGCCAAAAACATACAAACAAACAAAAAAGAGTGCTAGGGGAGCTTGCTGTTGGAGTGGAGAGATGAGAGACTATGAAATGGAGAAAAACAAAAAGGAGAAGAAGAAAAGAAAATGAAAGAAAAAAATGAATAAATAAAAATTAAAAAGAAAGAAGCAAAGCAAAGCTCCCAGGGATCCCTCTGGTGTGGCTGCGAGGTCTAGGGAAGTTGCTTCTAGGCCGTGAAGTACAGCCTGGCTAGAAGGGGTAGAGGTGTCACTCAGCACCACGTATGCAGGGGACAGGAAGAGAAGGAAAGCATAGAGAGACGAGGGACCAAGTAATGAAGATAGACAAAAAGGGAAAAAGAGGGAAAAGAAAACAACACAAACAAATACAAAATAAAATAAAATAAAGAACAAGAAAAATGCCCAAAGAAAAACAGAAAGAAAAAAAAAAAGCCCCCAAAAAACAAGAAAAAAGAAATGTCCTTGGGGATCCTTCTGCACGTCTGTGCAAACTGAAAGGGTATGTCCCAAGCAGCGCAGCACTGCCCAGCTAGAACGGGCTCCCAATTAGAGAAAAGAAAAAGAAAACAAACAAACACAAACAATTCAAAAAGAACCCCAGGATACCATCAGCACGGCAGCACAGGCCGGGGAGCAGTCTCAGATTCGAGTGTCATTTCACAGCGTTTCAGGAAGAGGCAAAGATGGTGCATGGAGCCAGGTATTTGAGAGAAAGGAGGGGGAAGTGGTGAGAGATAAGGAAGAAATCTAAAGATGTGGAAAAAAGCAACACCAGCAGCCAACAAATGGCACTTAGGGAGCCGGCCAGTGTGGGCGGGTGGAATCCAAGTGACACTGGAGTGAAGGTGGTGCTTCTCAGCCAAGAGACTGTCTGCAGAAAGCAGAGAAGGCCAAGTGGAGGTGAAGAAGGGTGAGGGGTGGGAAAGCATATATCGCTGGTTACCGATTGTTCTGTCTCCTGTTGGAAGCTCCGTGAAGCTGCTTTCTCATACCCCCTGTTCTCTGGTCTCTGATAGGAGTCCAAGACGGCGCATCGATGCTGCGTTAACTGATAGGGGACCTCTGCATGTATCTCTCCTCGCTGTCTGTTCTCGCTCAGTTTCTTATTCCATTTGGTGCTTGGCTGAGTTCTTTATGTCTTCATTTGATGCTTAGGGATTCAGGATTGCTGTTTTCTCTGTTTGGCTTAGTTTTTCGGATCTTTGCTGTGGAGGGACAGTGTGGTGCTTCTGCCTATAGCACCGTGTTGCCCAGAAGTCCTCATGGTGTTGAATTTTGAGAGGATAGATTGATAGAGTAGATCTGACATTTAAGCAGACAGTATAATGGAAATTGGGACAGAAGAAGCCAGGGCAACTTTAACACCCAATTTTTTTTACAGTTTGGCTTTTTTTCTTATAATTGAAAAAGAAGCAGCTACCATTGTCTTTTAAGGTATGTGAAGCTGAGAGATATATCAGTCGCATCACTGATGTCTTTGTCTCCTAGGGCTTCCATGACAAAACACTACAAAGTAGGTGGCTTTAAAGAACAGAAATTTATTGTCTCACAGTTCTGGAGGATGAAAGTCCAAATCACATTGGACAATCATTTGAGGGTTCTGAGAGAGGGATGGTTCAGTGCCTCTTTCTTAGCTTCTTGTGGCTCCCAGTATTCCTTGGCTTATAGATGCATCTTTACATGGCATTCTCACTCCTCACACTCCTTGTATGTGTTTCTGTGTCTGTGTTTATCTTTTATAAAGTAACACTCAGATGGGATTAGGACCCATGCTACTCTGGTGTGACCTCATGTGAACCTAACTGATGACAACTTAATAGACCCTATTTCCAAACAGGGTCATGTTCACAGGTACAGGAATTAGGACTTTAACATATCTTTTTGGAAGACGCAATTCAATCCATAACACCAGATAAGGTAATGTCTCGATCAATTAATTAACTAATTTGTCAAATATTTATTAAGTTCCTTCTCTGTGCTGAACAAGAGTCCCTGATTGGAGCCCGTGGTTAAGCTCTCAGCTGCTAACCAAAAGGTTGGCGGTTCAAGTTTACCTAAAGGCAAATCCGAAGAAATGGCGTGGCAATCTACTTAATCAGCCATTGAAAACCCTATAGAGCATGGGGTCACCATGAGTTGGAATCAACTTGACAACAACAGTTTTTTCACTTTTTTTTTTTTTTTTAATGTGCTGAGAGTGCTAACTTCACTCATGGAGCTTACTTCATTTGGTGGGGAAGAGGCAGTAAACATTAATTAGTTGCTTACTAAAAGAAACGTAGTTGTAAATTGTGAAAAAGTTAAAAAGGAAAAGTACAGTGATATGAAAGCATGTATGAGGAGAATTTGCCCTGGTTGAGAGAACCAAGAGCTGAGATAGAAGTAGGGCTTCCTGGGTTTTGAAGAAAGGGTAGTGCAAGTGTAGAAGGTATTATTGACACTGGGGATAGCATCTTTGTTAAAAGACTGAGATGGATTTTGTGTTTCTTCTTGTCTCCTCTTCAGTCTAAGGATAACCTCTTTGTAGCTCAACTCACAAGTAAGAGGCTGTGAAATAAAAGAAGAGCCCAGAATGACAGTCTCGTTCTTGCTAATAGTGTGAACTGCCTGTGCTTTCTTGGAAGCCAGGTCCTTAACACTTGTGGTTTGGTCTGTGAAAACCAGCTACCCATTTTGAACAAGTAAAATTTGCTCAAATTAGGGCAATGTCTACAAATAATTTTTAATCACTCTTCAACCAGCATTAAGTTAAATTTTTTATAAAAGGAAAAAATAGCATGGCTTTAAAAGTTTGCCAAAGTATGCATCTATGCATGGGTGTCCTAAGTATCCCGGTGTCTTTCACTAATGTTTCTTTGTGTGAATCTTTTTTTTTTTTCCCCAGGGTCTGGAAGAATTTATTATCTATAAGGTAGAGGTCTGTGATTATAAGGTTTCTTTTCAGAGTGGGTAATATATCTTCTGGAGATGTCAAAAAAGATGCTGAAATGGGAGAAACAAGATGATCTTTTTCAGGTTACTTAGCTATAACTCTGTAAGAGGAGGTAATCTTTCTGGTTCATTTATAGAATCTTGGGATTGGATTCAAGTGTTTCTCATTGGACCTCCTGATGGGCTTCTTGAATGTTATACAACTGCTTGTGTACTGAGATTCCTCTGTGATCAGCAATCTTAAAAATTTAGTTTCTACTTTCTCTTCTCCACAATGGCTAAAAATTAAAAGACTGACAATACCAAGTGTTGACAAACATGTGGAGCAATCAAAACTGTCAAATGTTGCTAATGGAAATGTAAAAATGATATAACTACTTTGATAAACAATTTGGTAGTTAATATGCGCTTATCTGACTCAGCAACTCTTTTCCTAGGCATTTATCCAAGAGAAGTGAAAACAAGTGTCCACATAAAGACTTGTACACAATTTTTCCTAAGAGTCTTATTCATAGTAACCAAAAATAACTCAAATGTCCATATCCATGTGAATGAATAAACAAATTATGTCTATGCAGTGGCAATAAGAAAGATAAATGAACACCAAAAGCATTATATTGAATGAAAAAGCCATATAAAAAATAATCTACAAACTATTTGATTCTATTTATATAAAATTCTAGAACAGACAAAACTAAGTTATGGTGACAGAAACTAATCAGTAGTTGCCAGGGGATGGAGGTATGGTACTGTCACAAAGGAACATGAGGGAATTTTTTACAACGGTGTTGATTTTGCTGGAGGTTAGTTGGTGTGTGCATTTGTCATAGCTCCTCAAACTGTGCACTTAAAATAGATGGATTTTATTATCTGTAAATATGTCTCCATAAAGTTGAATTAAAAAAAACAGTCTCGGGACTTCCAGCAAAATGGCGCTCTAAGCAGAAGCACCACGCCATCCCTCTACAGCAAAGATCCGAAAAACTAAGCCGAACAGAGAATACCACAATCCTGAAACCCTAAAACATCAAATGAAGAGAGAAGAACTCAGCCAAGCACCAAATGGAGTAAGAAAACTGACAGAGCGGAGAGCGAGGAGAGTTTCATGCAGAGCTCCCCTACCAGCTAATGCAGCATGGATCCACCATCTTGGACTCCTATTGGAGACCAGCAAACAGGGGGTAGGAGAAAGCAGCTTCACAGAGCTTCCAGCGGGAGACAAAACAGCCGGTAATTTTTGATATACACTTTCCCACCCCCCACCCTTATTCACCCCCACTCAGCCTCCTCTGCTTCCCGCAGCCACAATCTCTTGTCCAGGAAACACCAGCTGCTTGGATTCCACACACCCGAACGGGCCGGCTCTCTGAGTGCCATTTGTTGGCTGCTGGTGTTGCTTTTTTCCACTTCTTTTGATTTCTTCCTTACCTCTTACCACCTCCCCCTCCTTCCTCTTAAATACCTGGCTCCATGCACCATCTTTGCTTCTTCCTGAGGGGCTGCATAGCTCTGGTAATTTGTGATATACACTTTCCTATTCCCTACCCTTCTTCACCCACACTCAGCCCCCTCTGCCTCCTGCGGACAGAATCTCTTGTCTGAGGAACACCGGCTGCTTGGATTCCACCAGCCCGCCCTAGCTGGCTCTCTGAGTTCCATTTGTTGGCTACTGGTGTTGCTTTTTTTTCTGCTTCTTTTGATTTCTTCCTTACCTCTCACCACCTCCCCCTCCTTTAACTCAAATACCTGGCTCCATGAGCCATCTTTGCTTCTTCCTCGGCGGCTGTGGGGCTTCGTTCAAGTGTGGAGCTGCTTCCCAGTCTGGGCTGTTGCGCTGGTGGGGTCCCGGGGCTTTTGTTCATTTGTTTGTTTGTTTCCTTTTCCTTTTCTTGGGTTAGGAGCCCTTAATGGCCAGGCGGTGCTGCATGGTCGGGAAACTGCCCTCTCGGCTTTCTGGAAGTGTAGTGGTATCTCTGAGGGCATTTCCTTTTTCGTTGGGTTTTTTTTTTTTTTTTTTTTTTCTGTATTTTTGGGGCTTTTCTTCTTTTTTTAATTTGTCTTGTTTTCTTTTCCATCTTTTTCCCCTTTTGTCTTTCTTCATTACTCAGTTTTTCATCTCTCTATATCTTCCATCTCTTTCTGTTCCCTGAATACCTGGCATTGTATACCTCAATGCCTTCTAGCTAGGCTGTACTGCAACACCTGAGAGTGACTTCCCCATACCTCATAGCTGTACTGGTGCGATCCATGGGAACTTTGCAGTTCTTTAACCTTTCCGATATTTATTTGTTCATTCTTTTCTTTTCTTCCTCTTCCCCTTTCTGTTTTTCTCCATTTCATAGTCTCTCATCTCTCCACTCCAACGGCAAGCTCCCCTAGCATTCTTTTTTGTTTGTTTGTATGTTTTTGGCTCCTGTTTCTCTCTCCTCTCTCCCATATCCATCTTATCTCCACAAATAACAATCTCACCGCTACATCCTGCCTACATACACTGTGCACTTAATATCACACCACAAAGAAGCACAGGCATGGCCTACTGGAACATGCCCTGCACTGATTACCGACCCGCCCTGGTGGCTGTAGTAAGTGCCACAAACAACCCGTCCCAGTAACTCCTCTTCAGCTAGACCTGCCCTGCCATACCATATCTGAGTGACTGACCCTAACAAATGGAGAAGGAAGCGAAAAGTATTGTGCCCACAGATGAGGAAACAACAAAGAACACACAGTCTGCCTGCTCAGACATAGTCAAATTTAAAAAAAAAATAGGGATGAAGCAAACAAATCTAGAATCAATAAACAAGAAAAATTACTACTGAATGCCCTGAAGATAGCAGACAATATCAAAACATTTACAAAAACAGGACAGGATGGTTCCAGTAGGTATCCAAAATAAAACACCCGATGACTCTCCAGTGGAAGAAAATGCACTAGAAATACCTGATAGGGAATTCAAATTTCTAACACTCAGAATTCTCCAAGAGCTGAGGCAAAAAGCTGACAAACATGAGGAAAAAATAGACAAATTCATGGAAAATACCAACAAAAAATTGGAAGAATTCAGGAAAATAATACAGGTACAAAATGCCAAAATAAATTCACAACTAGAAATTATACAAAGACAACAATTAGAAATCCAAAAGATAAACAACAAGATTTCAGAAATGGATGGTGTCATAGAAGGGCTGAGAAGCAGATTTGAAATGGTGGAAGACAGGATCAGTGGAATTGAAGACAAACACTTGGATACAACTCTGTTTGAGGAAAACTCAGAAAAAAGAACAAAGAAAAATGAAGAGACACTGAGAGTTATGTGGGCTACAATCAAAAGCAAAAATTTGTGAGTGATTGGAATTCAAGAACAGGGAGAAAACAGAAAACACAGAGAGGATAATTGAAGAACTGCTGGTAGAAAACTTCCCCAATATCGTGAAAGATGAAAAGCTGGCCATCCAAGAAGCTCAACAAACACCATATAGGATATATATTCTTGGCTGGCAAAAGAAAATCACCAAGGCATATCATAATCACACTCGCCAAAACCAAACACAAAAGAATCTGGAGAGCAGCTCGTGAAAAACAAGAAGTGACATACAGAGGAGAAACAATAAGACTAAGCTCAGATTATTCGACAGAAACCATGCAGGCAAGAAAGCAATGGGATGACATATATAAAACCTTGACAGGAAAAAATTGCCACAGAAGATATTCAAATGGCCAACAGACACATGAGGAAATGCTCATGATCACTAGCCATTAGAGAAATGCAAATTAAAACCACAATGAGATACCATCTCACCCCGGCATTACTGGCACGAATCAAAAACACTGGAAATAACAAATGTCAGAGGGTCTGCAGGGAGATGGGAACTCTTATGCACTGCTGGTGGGAATGCAAAATGATGCAACCGTTTTGGAAAATGATATGGCGCTTCCTCACAAAGCTAGAAATAGACATACCATTTGATCCAGCAATCCCACTCCTAGGAATATATCCTAGAGAAATAAGAGTCGTCACTCGAATAGACATATGCACAGACTCAACATTGTGAAAATGGCAATTCTACCCAAAGCAATTTACAAATACAATTCAATCCCGATCCAAATACCAACAACATTCTTCAAAGAGATGGAAAAACTAATCATTAACTTTATATGCAAAGGGAAGAATCCCCGAATAAGTAAAGCACTACTGAAGAAGAAGAAGAAGGTTGGAGGACTCACACTACCTGGCTTCAGAACCTACTACACAGCTATGGTAGTCAAAACAGCCTAGTACTGGTACAACAACAGATACATTGACCAATGGAACACAATTGAGAACCCAGATGTAAATCCATCCACCTACAGTCACCTGATCTTTGACAAGGGCCCAAAGTCCACCAAATGGGGAAAAGACAGTCTTTTTAACAAATGGTGCTGGCAACACTGGATATCCATTTGCAAAAAAATGAAACAGGACCCATACCTCACACCGTATACAAAAACTACTTCAAAATGGATCAAAGACCTGAAGATAAAGCCTAAAACTATAAAGTTCATAGAAGAAAAAATAGGACCAACACTTCAGGCCTTAATACACGGCTTTAACAGGATACAAACCATAACCATCAACGCACAAACCCCAACAGATAAGCTAGATAACTGGGATCTTCTAAAAATCAAACACCTATGCTCTTCAAAAGACTTCACCAAAAGAGTAAAAAGAGAACCTACGGACTGGGAAAAAAAGTTTGGACAGTACAAGTCAGACAAAGGTCTAATCTCCATAATCTACAAGAAAATCCAACACCTCTACAACAAAAAGACAAATAATCCTATTAAAAAGTGGGCAATGGAAACAAACAGACACTTGACCACAGAAGATATTCAAATGGCCAACAGACACATGAGGAAATGCTCATGATCACTAGCCATTAGAGAAATGCAAATTAAAACCACAGTGAGATACCATCTCACCCCGGCATTACTGGCCCGAATCAAAAACACTGGAAATAACAAATGTCGGAGGGGCTGCGGGGAGATGGGAACTCTTATGCACTGCTGGTGGGAATGCAAAATGATACAGCCATTTTGGAAAATGATATGGTGCTTCCTCAGAAAGCTAGAAATAGACATACCATTCGATCCAGCAATCCCACTCCTAGGAATATATCCTAGAGAAATAAGAGTCGTCACTCGAATAGACATATGCACACATATCTTCATGGCAGCATTGTTCACAATAGCAAAACGATGGAAACAACCTAGATGCCCATCAACAGATTAATGGATAAACTATGGTACATACACACAATGGAGTATTATGCAATGATAAAGAACAATGGAAAATCTGTGAAGCCTCTCATAACATAGATGAAACTGGAGGACATTATGCTGAGTGAAATAAGTCAATCACAAAAGGACAAATACTGTATGAGACCTCTATTGTAAAAGCTTATGAAAAAGTTTACACACAAAAAGTAAAAATCTTTGTTGGTTATGAGGGATGGGAGGGATGGGGCAGAAATACCAAATAGACAATAAACAAGTGGTAACTTTGGTGAAGGGTGAGACAGTACACTGTACTGGGGAAGCCAGCATAACCTGTACAAGGAAAGGTCATGGAAGCCCCATAGACACATCCAAACTCCTTGAGGGACTGAATTGCTGGGTGGAGGGCTGTGGGGACAATGGTCTCAGGGAACATCTAGCTCAGTTGGCATGACAGCTTATAAAGACAGTGCTCTACATTCTACCTTGGTGAGTAGTGTCTGGGGTCTTAAAAGCCTGTGAGCGGCCATCTAAGATACTACCCTGGTCTCATCCCTTCGGGAGTAAGGGAGAATGAAAAGAACAGGATACAAGGAAAAGATTAGTTCAAAGGACTACTTGTCCACAGCTACCAAGGCCTCCACCAGACTGAGTCCATTACAGCTAGATTGTGCCCGGCTACCACAACTGACTGCTCTGACCAGTATCACAACAGAGGGTTCTGGACAGAGCTGGAGATGGATGTAGAGCATAATTCTAACCCACAAAAAAAAGACCAGATTTGCTGGCCTAAAGGAGACTGGAGAAACCCCGAGAGTATGGTCCCCAGACACCCTTTTAGCTCAGTGGTGAAGTTACCTCCAAGGTTTACCGTTCAGCCTGGGAGTGGACAGCCCCGTAAAACCAAATGAGACTAACGAGGTACAGTAGTCCAGTGACAAGGGCCAGAAAGCAGATGGGGACAAGGAAGCTGGTGATAGGGAACCCAAGGTTGAGTAAGGATATTGTTGATGTGTTGTGAGATTGTTAACCATTGTCATAGGGCAACATTTGTGGTAACTGTTAAATGAGAAACTATTGTGTTCTGTAAGCCTTCATCTTAAGTGAGAATAACAGCACAATCGGAAGAGCGTAGTCAATGTCACTGAACTGTGCGTGTAGAAATTTTTGAAATGGTGTATCTTTGGCTATGTGTATTTTCACCAAAAAAAGAAGGTTGAGAAGTTGGATGGTTAGTATGTTGTTGGGTTGTTAACCAATGTTATTAAACAACATGTGTACTTCTGTTTCATGAGAAACTATTTGTTCTGTAAGCCTTTACCTGAAGTACAAAAAAAAAGATATAAGGAAAAGATTTGTCCAAAGGACTAATGGACCACAGCTACCAAGGCCTCCACCAGACTGAGTCCAGTACAGCTAGATGGTGCCCGGCTACCACCACAGACTGCTCTGACCAGGATCACAACAGAGGATTCCGGACAGAGCTGGAGAAGGATGTAGAACATAATTCTAACTCACAAAAAAAAAAGACCAGATTTACTGGCCTAAAGGAGACTGGAGAAACCCTGAGTGTATGGCCCCCAGACACCCTTTTAGCTCAGTGGTGAAGTTATCTCCGAGGTTCACCATTCAGCCCGGGATTGGACAGCCCCGTAAAACCATATGAGTCTAATGAGGTGCAGTAGTCCAGTGATAAGGGCCAGAAGGCAGAAGGGGACAAGGAAGCTGGTAATAGGGAACCCAAGGTTGCATAAGGATATTTTTGATTTGTTGGGAGATCGTTAACCATTGTCATAGGGCAACATGTGTAGTAACTGTTAAATGAGAAATTATTTTGTTCTGTAAGCCTTCATCTTACGTGAGAGTAGCAGCCCAATTGGAAGAGCGTAGTCAATGTCACTGAACTGTGCACGTAGAAATTTTTGAAATGGTGTATCTTTGGCTATGTGTATTTTCACCAAAAAAAAAGAAGCTTGAGAAGTTAGAGGGTTGACATGTTATGGGATTGTTCACCAATGTCGTAAAACAATATGTGTACTACTGTTTCACAAGAAATGATTTGTTCTGTAAGCCTTCACCTGAAGTACAATGAAAAAGAGTCACAAGTGGGATGACCCTAAGAATTCATTAGCCTTCCTGTTTCAGCCTGCCCTCTAAGGTGGGCATAAACTAGCTCTCTTACTTATATGTATGAGGAGTTATCCCAGATGCCTATTTGATCACTCAGACAAGAAGCAGCTTTGGATCATGTAAACCTGTGCTTCTATCTGTATTATCTGTCTATATGGAAAATCTTTATTTTGTGCTACGTCTTAAGTTTTATTCTCACACATGGATTCTATTGCTGAAAGACAGTTCTATGTGTTTTCCTAAATTCCTAATAGCCCTTGGCACATTGCTACATATAAATACAATAGATGCTTAGCAGATGATGCTATTTAAGTATATGGCTTATCGTTGTTGTCGTTAGCTGCCTTTGAGTTGCGCCTAACTCATGGAGACACAGTACACAACAGGATTGGACCATTGTGTTCCATAGGATTTTCACTGGCTGACTTTTCAGAAATAGATCACAAGGTCTTTCTTCCTAGTCTCAGTCTGGTAGCTCTGCTAAAATGCATTCAGCAGCATAGCAACACACAAGCTTCCACTGACAGACTGATGGTTGTTCTGTGGCTACACACCTGGTGATGACTAGATTTTATTTATAACTGTTAACTATTTCAAAACGTAAAGCAAGCAAGCCTCACCAACAGTAGTTTCTGCAGTCAGTCGTTTTCCTCTATGATAATTTGAATCTAGTAAAATTAAACTATAAATGTACTAAGAAGTTGAAACCAGCTTATTGTTAAAGGTCAGTTACCTATTGGACATCTATAATTTCATGTTTGAAATCTGTTTTCTGATCCTGTTTTAATTCTGTCTGCATAATGTATAATGCTAGACTTGATGTCTATAAATGCATAAAAACCTTTCCTTGGGTGCTATTCATTGTTCCTATAGAAGGAGCATGAGGAAACTTTCATGTTTGTGATTAGTACATTCTTTTACATATTTTGTTGAAACAAAATCAATCTTTTCAAAATGATTTTAGGTTTGTAGAGAGAGCAGAAGTTTCCTATTTAAAAAAAAAATCTGAATGCTCTTTGAGGAAATAATTTATGTAAATATATATCTGTGGAAGGCAATGACGTGGATCACGAGCCTGGCAGTACTGTCCATTATCTCCCTGGTTGTCAGGCCTAGGTGTTCCTAAAAATAAACTCTAGAATTTTTCAAAATACATATGGCCTGGCTCAACCTTATACCCAAACTGCTGCCTCAAGTCGATTTCGTCTCATAGTGACCCCATAGAGTTTCCAAGGCTGTGAATCTCTACGAAAGCAGACTGCCACATCTTTCTCCCGTGGAACTGCTGGTGGTTTCAAACCACCGACCTTTCCATTAGCAGTCAGTCGCTTTCACCACTGCACCACAGGGCTCCATCTTAGGTCTTACTAATGTGGCATTGGGGTTAGTGAGGAAGCTTATCTGTATTTTGAAAGTGTTGCCAAAGACATTCAGGTCCTTAAGTAGTGCAAATGGTTTGCATTCAGCTGCTAACCTAAAGACTGGCAGTTTGAACCCACCCAGGGATGCCACAGAAGAAAAGCCTGACAATCTACTTCCATAGAGATTATATCCAAGAAAACTCTGTGCAGCAGTTCTACTCTGCACACATGAGGTCACCATGAGTTGGAATCAACTTGAAGGCAACATATTTGGCTTTTTTTTGAACTCAAGAGATTTAGAAGCTGGTTGAGAAGTTTCACTGTCTTTGGAAGTTATACTCTCATTTGTGTTATTGGTATACGTGACGTAAAAACATATTTTTGCTACTCAATTCTATTAAAAAAACCTATGTTTTAGTCTTGTTGTCTGGCCATGGTCAAAGCTCTGAATTTTTCTGGGCTTCACTTTATTTAATTGAAAAGTTCAAAGTACTTAGATTGAAGTTCCTTTGGGCTCTGAGGTTCTGAGACTCTGAGCCCCCTTGGAAGTTTTATACCACATTTCATTCTTATTCCATGCATATCATGTAGGGAGAAATTTAGGTAGTTAATATCAAAAGAGGCACTTAAAATATTTATGAGAGTTTGAGAAAATTCTTTGCAAGCTGTTACTGAAATTAAGGTAACCAAATGTGTTAGCCGTCTAGCATATAGATGTAATCTTTAAGGTTATATATAAATGTAATCTTTAAGGTTGTGTGGTTTGGCAGTTATGATGTATTTAGCAGTCATATGATGATGTGATCACTTTCATAATGAGATTTAATATAATGTTATCACCTGCATGATGGGATCTGCTGTGAGTAGCCAATCAGTTGAAAGGGAGTTTCCTTGGCAGTGTGGCCTGCATCAGTATATGTGGGCTCTCTGGCAAGGCTTTTGCTTGCTCTGGATTTTGCAACTGCATCCTGTTTGTCTGACCTCCTGCTCTTGGGACTTGAGCTATCAGTTTATCTGTCCTCTTGCCTGCTGATCTTGGGGTTTGTTGCTCTTCCCATCCAGTGATTAAGAGCCCTGCTGTCTGACTTGCTGATCCTGAATTCGCCAGCCCCCGTGGCTACGTGAATCAGGAGAAGCCTCCAGCCTGACCCACAGACTTGAGATGTTCCAGCCTCTACAACTATGTGAGCCATTTCCTTGATATAAATCTCTCTATATAGGTATTTATACATGTCATGGATTGAATTGTGTCCCCCAAAATATATGTCAACTTAGCTAGATCATGATTCCCAGTGTTGTATGATTGTCTACCATTTTATCATCTGATGCGATTTCCCTACGTGTTGTAAATGCTATCACTATGATGTAATAAGATGGATTAGTGGCAGTTATATTGAAGAGATCTGCAGGATTAGATAGTGTCTTAAGCCAATCTTTTTTGAGATATAAAAGAGAGAAGTAAGCAGAGACACATGGGAACCTCATACCACCAAGAAAGCAGTGCCAGGAGCAGAGCGTATCCTTTGGACTTGAGGTTCCTGCACTGAGATACCCCCAGACCAAGGGAAGACTGATGCAAGGACATTCCTCCAGAGCCAACAGAGAAAGCCTTCCCTTGGAGCTGACCACCTGAATTTGCACTTGTAGCCTACTAGACTGTGAGAGAATAAATTTCTCTTTGTTAAAGCCGTCCATTTGTGATATTTCTGTTGTAGCAGCACTAGATTGACTAAGACAATACACTTTACTGGTTTTGTTTCCCTAGAGAACTCAGCCTAAGACAAGAAAGAAACTCTTTTTGTCCACTTTCTCATTCAGACTGGATCTCATCTAAGGTCTATAAATATTAGAAGAGAGAGAAGGAAAGAATACAAGGCAGATAAAATTTGACCTTGATAAAAATAATTTATTCAGAAGTGGTGAGTATTAAGTTTCTGAAAGTTTTTATCCAGGAAAACTGAAGAAATTCACACCAAAATCAGAGGCATACAAAGGTATTAGCAATGAAAGAAGAAATAGAAAGCACCTGTAATAATGATATTTATTGTTATTCTTTATCATATAAGTAGTAAATAAGCTGAAAATATGAATTTAAAAAATTTTGAAGTAAATACAATCAATTTCTTACATGTTATCCTGTTTGTTTTAATTCTAATTAATCCTCACAACAACCCTATCAATTAGGTGGTATATGCTTCATTTTACAGATGAAGGAACCAGTGCACATCGTGATTCTGTGAACTGCTGGGGTCACCATTTTGGAAGTGGCAAAATCAGCCATTGACCCAGTCTCGGGGAACCCAATGGCCACACTCTTACTGTTATAGTACCCTGTTGCTTCTGGAGTGGATCAGGAGGTGGTAGGGAGGGTGTTGTGGAGAGGACCGTGTTTTTTTTTTATTGTACTTTAGGTGAAGATTTACAGAAGAAATATTTTCTCATTAAACAGTCATTACACATTGTTTTATGACATTGGTTAACAACCCCACAACATATCAACATGCTCCCTTCTCAGCCTTGGAAGACCTTTTTTTGGTGAAAATATACATAGCCAAAGATACACCATTTCAAAAATTTCTACATGTACAATTCAGTTACATCGATTACATTCTTCGAGTTGTGCTGCTATTCTCACTTTAGATGAAGGTTTACAGAACAAAATAGTTTCTCATTAAACAGTTAGTACACATATTGCCCTATGACAGTGGCTAAGAACCCCACTACATGTCAACACGGTCCTTACTCAACCTTGGGTTCCCTATCACCAGATTTCCTGTTCCCTTCTGCCTTCTAGTCCTTGTGCCTAGACTGCTCTGCCTCATTAGTCCTGTTTTGTTTTATGGGGCTGTCCAATCCCCATGTGAACGGTGTATCTCGGGAGTGACTTCACCACGGAGCTAAAAAGGTGCCCGGGGGCCATATTCTCGGGGTTTCTCCAGTCTTTGTCAGGCCAGTAAATCTGGTCTTTTTTGTGTTAGAATTTTCTTCTATGTCCTTGTCCAGCTCTGTCCAGAACCCTCTGTTGTGATCCCATTCAGAGCAGTCAGTGGTGGTATCCAGGCACCATCTAGCTGTACTGGACTCAGCCCGGTGGAGGCTGGAGCTGGATGTTCCCCGAGACCATGGTCCTCCCAGGCTGCCGCCCAGAAATTCACTGCTGTAGGGAGTTTGGATGTGTCTGTGGAGCTTCCATGACCTTTCCTTGTACAGGTTATGCTGGCTTCCCCAGTACAGTGTACTGTCTCACACTTCACCAAAGTTACCACTTGTTTATTGTCTATTTGGTATTTCCGCCCCGTCCCTCCCATCCCTCGTAACCAACAAAGATTTTTACTTTTTGTGTGTAAACTTTTTCATAAGTTTTTACAAGAGAGGTCTCATACAATATTTGTCCTTTTGTGATTGACTTATTTCACTCAGCATAATGTCCTCCAGTTTCATCTATGTTATGAGAGGCTTCACAGATTTTCCATTGTTCTTTATCGTTGCATAATACTCCATTGTGTGTATGTACCATAGTTTATCCATTAATCTGTTGATGGGCATCTAGGTTGTTTCCATCGTTTTGCTATTGTGAACAATGCTGCCATGAAGATATGTGTGCATATGTCTATTCGAGTGACGACTCTTATTTCTCTAGGATATATTCCTAGGAGTGGGATTGCTGGATCGAATGGTATGTCTATTTCTAGCTTTCTGAGGAAGCACCATATCATTTTCCAAAATGGCTGTATCATTTTGCATTCCCACCAGCAGTGCATAAGAGTTCCCATCTCCCCGCAGCCCCTCCGACATTTGTTATTTCCAGTGTTTTTGATTCGGGCCAGTGATGCCGGGGTGAGATGGTATCTCATTGTGGTTTTAATTTGCATTTCTCTAATGGCTAGTGATCATGAGCATTTCCTCATGTGTCTGTTGGCCATTTGAATATCTTCTGTGGTCAAGTGTCTGTTTGTTTCCTTTGCCCACTTTTTAATAGGATTATTTGTCTTTTTGTTGTAGAGGTGTTGGATTTTCTTGTAGATTATGGAGATTAGACCTTTGTCTGACTTGTACTGTCCAAACTTTTTTTCCCAGTCCGTAGGTTCTCTTTTTACTCTTTTGGTAAAGTCTTTTGAAGAGCATAGGTGTTTGATTTTTAGAAGATCCCAGTTATCTAGCTTATCTGTTGGGGTTTGTGCGTTGATGGTTATGGTTTGTATCCTGTTAAAGCCGTGTATTAAGGCCTGAAGTGTTGGTCCTATTTTTTCTTCTATGAACTTTATAGTTTTAGGCTTTATCTTCAGGTCTTTGATCCATTTTGAAGTAGTTTTTGTATACGGTGTGAGGTATGGGTCCTGTTTCATTTTTTTGCAAATGGATATCCAGTGTTGCCAGCACCATTTGTTAAAAAGACTGTCTTTTCCCCATTTGGTGGACTTTGGGCCCTTGTCAAAGATCAGGTGACCGTAGGTGGATGGATTTACATCTGGGTTCTCAATTCTGTTTCATTGGTCAATGTATCTGTCGTTGTACCAGTACCAGGCTATTTTGACTACAGTAGCTGTATAGTAGGTTCTGAAGCCAGGTAGTGTGAGTCCTCCAACTTTATTCTTCTTCTTCAGTAGTGCTTTACTTATTCGGGGATTCTTCCGTTTCCATATAAAGTTAATGATTAGTTTTCCCATCTCTTTGAAGAATGTTGTTGGTATTCGGATGGGGATTGCGTTGTATTTGTAAATTGCTTTGGGTAGAATTGACATTTTCACAATGTTGAGTCTCCCTATCCATGAGCATGGTATGTTTTTCCATTTATGTAGATCCCTTTGGGTTGCATGCAGTAGTGTTTTATAGTTTTCTTTGTATAGGTCTTTTACATCCCTGGTCAGATTTATTCCTAAGTATTTTATCTTTCTAGGGGCTATTGAAAATGCTATTGTTTCCCCGATTTCCTTTTCATCGTTCTCCTTATTGGTGTATTGGAATCCAACCGATTTTTGAACGTTTATCTTGTATCCTGCTACTCTGCTGAATCTTTCTATTAGTTCCAGTAGGTTTCTTGTGGAGTCTTTAGGGTTTTCTATGTATAGTATCATATCATCTGCAAACAGGGACAGTTTAACTTACTTCTTCATTACCAATTTGGATGCCCTTTATGTCTTTTTCTTGCCTTATTGCTCTAGCTAGAACTTCCAGCACAATGTTAAATAGGAGTGGTGATAAAGGGCATCCTTGTCTTGTTCCTGTTTTCAAGGGGAATGTTTTCAGCCTCTCTCCATTAAGAATGATGTTGGCTGTTGATTTTGCATAGATGTCCTTTATTTTGTTGAGAAATTTCCCTTCTATACCTATTTGATTGAGAGTTTTTATCAGGAATGTGTGTTGGACTTTGTCATATGCCTTTTCTGCGTCAATTGAGATGATCATGTGATTCTTTTCTTTCCTTTTATTTATGTGGTGGATTACGTTGATGGATTTTCTAATGTTAAACCATCATTGCATACCTGGTATGAATCCTACTTGGTTGTGGTGTATTATTTTTTTGATATGATACTGAATTCTATTGGCTAGAATTTTGTTCAGAATTTTTGCATCTATATTCGTGAGAGATGTTGGTCTGTAATTTTCTTTTTTTGTGACGTCTTTGCCTGGTTTTGGTATCAGGGTTATGCTGGTTTCATAGAATGAATTTGGAAGTGTTGCTTCCTCTTCTATGCTCTGAAATAGCTTGAGTAGAACTGGTACAAGCTCTTCTGTAAATGTTTTGTAGAATTCTCCAGTGAAGCCATCTGGGCCAGGGCTTTTTTTGGTTGGGAGTTTTTTATTACCTTTTCAATCTCTTCTCCTGTTATGGGTCTGTTTAGATTTTCAATATCACTTTGTTGTAGTTTGGGTAGGCCGTGTGTTTCTAGAAATTGATCCATTTCCTCTAGGTTTTCAAATTTGTTGGAATATAGTTTTTCATAATATTCTGTTATAATCCTTTTTATTTCGGTTAGGTCTGTTGTAATGTCCCCCATTTCAGTTCTTATTTGGGTTATTTGTGTCCTCTCCTGTTTTTCTTTTGTCAGTCTGGCCAGTGGTTTGTCGATTTTGTTGATTCTTTCCAAGAACCAACTCTTGGTTTTGTTGATTCTTTCTATTTTTTTTCTGTTCTCTATTTCATTTATTTCTGCTCTGATCTTTACTATTTCCTTTCTTCCGGTGGTTGTGGGCTTTTTTTGCTGTTCTTTCTATTTGTTTGAGTTCTTAGTTAATGTTTTGATTTTGTCCCTTTCTTCTTTTTTGATATGTGCATCTATTGCTATAAATTGTCCTCTGAGGACTGCCTTTGCTGTGTCCCATAGGTTTTGGCATGATGTGTTTTCATTCTCATTTGATTCTAGGAAGTTTTTGATTCCATCTCTGATTTCTTCTATTACCCAGTGATATGTAAGCAGGGTATTATTCAGTTTCCATGTAGTTGATTTTTTTTCCTTACTCTTTCTATTGTTAATTTCTACCTTGATGTCATTGTGGTCAGAGAAGATACTTTGAATTATCTCAACGTTTTGGATCTTGTTGAGGATTGCTCTGTGGCCTAAGATGTGGTCTATTCTGGAGAACGTTCCATGTGCATTGGAAAGGAATGTGTACTTCACAGCGGTTGAATGGAGTGTTCTATATATGTCTATGAGGTCAAGTTGGCTGATTGTGTCCGTTAGGTCTTCTGTATCTTTGCTGAGTTTCTACTTAGTTGTTCTGTCCTTTACTGAGAGTGGTGTGTTGAAGTCTTGTACTATTATTGTGGAACTGTCAATTTCTCTTTTTAGTGTTGTTAGAGTTTGTTTTATGTATTTTGGAGCCCTGTCATTGGGTGCGTAGATGTTTATTATGGTTGTGTCTTCGTGATGGATCATCCCCTTAATCATTATATAGTGTCCTTCTTTGTCTTTTATGGTAGATTTTATTTTAAAGTCTATTTTATCTGAGATTAGAATTGCCACTCCTGTTCTTTTTTTAGTTTTACCATATCTTTGAATGTTGTTGATATTTGGATTGGGATTGCATAGTATTTGTAAATTGCTTTGAGTAGAATTGTTATTTTCACAATGTTGAGTCTACCTATCCATGAGCATGGTATGTTTTTCCATTTATGTAGATTCCTTTGGGTTTCTTGCAGTAGTGTTTTGTAGTTTTCTTTGTATACATCTTTTACATCCCTGGTTAGATTTATTCCTAAGTATTTTATCTTTTTAGGGGCTATTATAAATGGTATTGCTTTCCTGATTTTCTTTTCATTGTTCTCTTTATTGGTGTATAGGAATCCAACTGATTTTTGTGTGTTTGTCTTATATCCTGCTACTCTGCTGAATCTTTCTATTGGTTCTGGTAGATTTCTCGTAGAGTCTTTAGGGTTTTCTATGTGTAGCATCGTATCATCTACAAACAGGGACAGTTTAACTGCTTCATTACCAATTTGGATGCCCTTTATTTCTTTTTCTTGCCTTATTGCTCTAGGTAGAACTTGCAGCACAATGTTAAATAGGAGTGGTGATAAAGGGCATCCTTGTCTTGTTCCTGTTTTCAAGGGGAATGTTTTCAGCCTCTCTCCATTAAGAATGATCTTGGCCATTGGTTTTCCATCCTTTGAGTTTTAGTTTGTTTGTGTCTTTAAGTCTTAGGTGTGTCTCTTGAAAGCAGCAGATAGACGAATCATGTTTTTTATCCAATATGCCACTCTCTGTCTCTTTATTGGTGCATTTAGTCCATTTCCGTGTAGCGTAATTATTGAAAGGTGTGTGTTTAGTGCTGTCATTTTGATATCTGTTTTTGTGTGTTGTTCACAGTTTCTTTGTTCCACTTAATTTTCTGTGCTGAGTCGTTTTTCTTTATGTATTTTCTTTTTCTTTTTCATTGTTGTTGATTTTATGTTTGCTGAGTCTTTATATTTTTCTAGTTTTTTATTTTGACTTGTTGATTGTTAGTTTCCTTTGTGGTTACCTTAATATTTACCCTTATTTTTCTTAGTTTATACCAGTCTTTTATTTCTTTGTCACCTTGACTTCTTCTCCATATGAAAAATCTATGTCTATGTTTTTTAAGTCCCTCTTTTTTGTTTTAATGTTGTAATCTTTTACATATTGACATATGTTTCCCTGTTTTCAGTGTTTTAGCTTTGATTTACTTTTGTGACTTCCCTGTCTGTGTTGATATCCGGTTGATCTGCCCTGTGTTCTAGTCTTGGGTTATTATCTGATGTTACCAATTTTCTAACTGGAGGAATGCCTTTAATATTTCTTGTAATTTTTGTTTGGTTTTTGCAAATTCCCTAAATTTCTGTTTATTTGGAAATGCCCTAATTTTGCCATAACATTTGAGAGACAGTTTTGCTGGATATATCATTCTTGGCGGGGAATATTTTTCCTTCAAGGCTTTATGTATGTCATCCCATTGCCTTCTGGCCTGCATGATTTCTGCTGAGCAGTCTGAGCTTATTGTTATTGAATGTCCTTTTTAGATGACTTTTTGTTCATCCCTAGCCACTCTTAAAATTCTCTCTTTATCTTTGGTTTTGGCAAGTTTGATTATAATATGTCTTGGTTACTTTCTTTTGGGAGTTACCTCATGTGGGGTTCGATGAGCATCTTGGATAGATAGCTTGTCATCTTTCACAATATCAGGGAAGTTTTCTGCCAACAAATCTTCAATAATTCTCTTTCTGTTTTTTGTTATCCCCCTGTGTTCTGGTACTCCAGTTACTCATAGGTTAGTCCTCTTGATAGAGTCCCACATAATTCTTTCCTCAAATAAGTTGGTATCAAGTGCTTTATCTTCAGTCTCACTAATTCTGACTTCCATTGCCTGAATTCTTCCCCATGACTTTCTATTGAGTTGTCTAATTCTGAAATTTTATTGTTAATCTTCTGGATTTCTGATTGCTATCTCTGTATGGATTCCTGCAGCCTGTTAAATTTGTCATTATGCTCTTCTCTAATCTTTTTAATTTCCTCTATTGTGTGTTCTGCATTTTGCTTAATTTCCCTCCTAATTTCTTGAAGAGTTCTATATATTAATCTTTTGTATTCTGCCTCTGATATTTCCAAAAAATTTCCCTCCTCTGGAAAATTTCTAGATTCTGTATTTTGCGAGGTTGCTGAAGGTATCATGTATTACCTCTTTATGTGATTTGATATTGACTGTTGTCTCTGAGCCATCAATAAGTTATTATATTTATTTATTTTATGTTTGCTTACTGTGTCCTAGCTTCTTGTTTTTTTTTTTTTTTTTTTTGATATGTCCAAATAAGCTGCTCATATGAGCTAGTTTGATTACTGGCAACTTTGAAGCTTGAACATCCTGTCACTTGGTGGTTAGATCTGTTACTAGGTGTGTGATCCCAGGAGTCCCCCCACTCCTCCTGTATGGATTCAGCTCAGGTACCCTGGTAGATAGTCAAGTGCGTGGTGTTGGCTCTCACCTATAGTCCTAGACAGGCATGGGTGATTGATGTAGGCGCAGGCAATCTGGCTGCAGCAGGAGCATACATTCTGAGCAAGGCAGGAGGCTGATGGCCTCCCCGGAATGTCCAGGAAGAAGGTGTGTCCCTGTTCCCTAGAACGTGTAGGTGGGTGGGTTTTGTAGCCAAACCATGAGTACCTAATGCTGTTGATTGTAAGGACTGCGGAACACCTTTTATTCATGGGCCTCTATCACAGGGGCTCGGTGGCGTGGGTGGAGCCACCAGTCTTCAGGCCCCTGACGTGGGTAGGTGAAGACCCTGCTTAATGGGCAGAGCAGTGTGAAACATCAAGAACCTGACACTTCACAGCTAAAACAGTTGAAGTTAGACTTGCAGTATATACCCTGTTGTACTGCAGTAATGAGGGCCTATGCTGTTGAGATGAGCCCACACAAGCCTATGTAGGGGTAAAGGCACTCAAAGTCCATGGATCCCTTATGCCTGTGCCTAGGCCAAAGAGCTGTGGCTTGGGGGAGCCGGCAGTTTATTTTTTTCTGTTTGTTAATTTGTTCAGTCTCCAGGCAGGGAGAATGGCTCTGCGCATGTGATGGATCCTACTTCTGGCCCAGGTGACTCGGCAATTACTGAAGCTGGTCCGGGACCCAGTGCAGAGCAGGGAGAGGGGAGGTAAATGGGAGAGAGGTTTTTCCATAAGGTGGATATTTTTGATCTGCTTGGTAGGCTGGATGCAAATACCTATCTTTCAGCAGTGAGGTCAGCTTCTCACTGGTTCTGCATGGCTGTGTAGACTCTCTGGGGCTGTGTGTCTTCCAGTGTGGAAAACGTGCCTCCCGAGCACCGCTGCTTGCCTGCCTCACTGCTTACCCCTGAGTTGCTCAGGCCTGAAGTGCTCAGGCTCTCACTGGGTCATGTCAGGCAACTCCTCGCTGCTTCTGAACCGTCTTTCCCTCCCCCTGTCACTCAGTCCAGTTCCTCAACTCTGCTTTTGATGTTCAGGGCCCCCAGATTGCCATATATATTCAAGTCACTTGTTTTTTTTTTTGGGTTTCTGTTATAAGAGGGTCCACTGGAAGCATATGACTACTCTGCTATCTTGGCTCCTCCTCCTCATAGTTGACTCTTAGAGAAAAATGCTAATTCCCTGGAGAATTTCAGAGCAGCTTCTGACAGGGACACCACCACTTATGAACTTGTTTTGTTCAATTGTATACTAGAAAAAAAGCAAATACTTTACCAATTCTTTAGAGTTTCCTTGATGGCTCTAGATCTCTTCCTGTAAAATCTATTAGCAACAATATTTGTCTTTTCTAAAGCCTTGGGAATAGTTGAACCCAACAATAGATAACCTAAGCACTTAATAGGCATTATCTCCTTTAATACTTTAAGCAGCCCTGTGGTATAGCTTCTTTTGTAACTTCTGCTTTACAGATGAAATATCCAAGGCTTAAAGTGGGTAAATACATTGCCCAGGGTCAGGCATTCAGTAGTAGCAGAGCTGGGACTCACACCTTGGTCCATCCAACTCCAGAGTATACACATTTTTTTCATTTCTTTTCCAGAGCAAGGCTAGGTCCGAAGAACAGGATTTGCCTATTCCTTAACAACAATGTGACGATATTCCATGGGCCAAGCGTTCTAATCTCCAAGGATTTAGAGAATGTGCTCTCGACCACTTCAGCTTTTCTAGCGTTGTAGCACTTTAACAGAGTTTTCCTTTTCCATTCTCTCATGTATGTGTTCCAGTACTAAAACCAGATGGGAACAAGGGAAAACACTTAACAGAGGCTAGTGCAAAACATTTCATTTAGAAATGAAGCTCCATCTGTGTGCTCTCCCATCATCTGGCTCACTGTAAGGAACAGGAGTTTCACAGCTGACTAATTTTTGACTAATTTTTACTAATTGCAAAGGTAGAGCAATTGGTGGTTAGGGAGATTGCAAACTAAGGCAGCTTTCCTTCTGGAACGTGGCTGGCAAGTCTCTGTGTATCTGGCAGACTTCCAAAACAACAGCTGACCAAGAAGACACAGTTTTAATACATGCAGTTGCATCCTTTATTTCTGGTGATTTTCTAAGTTACTGCTTTTAGAAGTTAGTGCTTTTTGCTGTTGTACCAAGAGTTTAACACCATCAGGGCTTTCATTTGTTAGTTGAGTTGTAGTTAGGTGCCCAGCATCAAGAGTCCTTGTTGCTCCCTGTATTCTTCTACCCCAGCTACAGCAGAACACTAGTTTAGGAGTAAGACTCACTTAAAATACAATGCTGGCTATACTAGCTTCATCATGACTTTGATCCTCTGCTTTCTCAGCTGTAAAATGGGAATAATATCTGTATTCCAAGGGTATTTTGAAGATTAAAACCAAACCATACCCATTGCCGTCAAGTTGATTCTGACTTGTAGAGAGCCCATGTGTTACAGAGTAGAACTGCTCTATAGGATTTTCTTGGTTGTAATCTTAATGGTAGCAGATCGCCAGACTTTTCTTCTGCAGTAGCACTAGGTGGGTTTGAACAGCCAACCTTTAGGTTGGTAGTTCAACACAGTATATATGTGTATATAATGCCTTATATATAGAAGGTGCTCAGCTTTATTAGCAGTATTATTGTCTTGTCATTAAATAGGATATCCACTTGTTCTTCCCATACAAAGATAATTCAGTTGCAGTTTTTAAAAACCATGTTAACGTATGTCTGTGATATGCATCTGTGACTCATGTCCTGTGAGGCAAAATCACATAGCAGTGCAGATATGGCCTTGTAAGTGTCCCACCTCCTGTCCATACTTCTTCTTCTCCCCTCTATTTCCTACCTGTCCCTGGGCTCTTGAGTTCCTTCTGACCTCCACTTTCTAAACCAAGCCTCTCTAGATTCTCTATCTTCCTAAAATTATTTTACCCCCAAACCAGAATACTTGGGGGCATCATACCACTATTCTGTTTCAGAGAGTTTGAAAACTCCCTTTTGAACCTCATATGTGTTTGCGCGTTGCTGGATATATTGGGCACTGAAGTCCATTGTGTTCAGACTTCTTTATCTAACTTCATGGGGAGTTAGAACTGGCTTAGGAGATTGAATTCCTGTCCCTGAAATGGGAGATGTTATTTTCCTATACTATTTCACTGGATCAAAAGAAAAATAAAACAAAACATTTTCTGGGGTCAATTGAGTGCATTGTTAAGCCAACAGCAAAAGTGGGAGAGGCTGGTACAGATGCCTGTGGACCCAGGTTTTCAGCCCAGATCAGGTTCTTGTTTCCGCAACTCTATTTCCTATTACCCTTGGGGAGAAAAGGTGAGGGAGAGGATAAATGAATGAATGAATGAGTTATGTTTCTATTCCACTTACAGTCATACTAAACCACATGCAACATTTTCCAGAAGGAACTGCAAATAACTGCAAGGGCCATAAGGGTGCCAGGTCACCCAGTACCATGAAGAATAGATGGCCAGTTTTAGTTACCGTGCTCAGAGCACTGTCCTCCTTTGTCTTGCCATGTTGTCCTCATAATATTTCTTAGTATTGCTGTGTTTTCGTCTGTCAGTTTGCTGTCTGTTTACTTCTCCAGACTGGCAGCCTGTAGAGGGTAGGGACTGTGTGGTAGAGACCTTTCTGTCCCCAGTGCTCTGAATTATGTGGGACAAATGAAGTGCCCGGGGCGTGGGGGTTGGGGCGGGGGATGGAGCAAAATCCCATGTCTGCTGAGTCTCCTGAGTCTTGCTTTCAGGATTTGAGCTCCGAACGGGCTGTGAGCCCACACAGCCACTCTGGGTTCTACCAGCTGGCACTTGATTTGCCATTTTTTTAAGAACTTGCTGTTATTCACACTATGATGCTGTTGGATGGCATTTTAATTCCCTTGGAATTCATCAGATTACTGAGAAGGAGTTTATATTCTACCTAATGGCCTAGTTACCAAGAAGAAAATGCAAAACTCTCTGATTTATTCAGACTTTCAGAATCATCCAAAATGAGCAATTTATAAATGCCTCCATTATGGCTTACAGTGGGAAGCTGTTATCTCACATTTTTGAAGTACCTGAGTGTTTCACCTGAAGAAAGAGTTAATGTTATGGAGGAATAAGTGATCATTTAATAGGCAGTGAATATATCAAAACTTCCCCAAATGCCCCTTTTTCACAGTAATTGAGTTCAGTTCTACATATCCTAAAAGAGAGCTTTCAGGAGACTTTATTTTTGTTTTTTAGTTTTAACCTCTCTGGATATTAGTGGAGTCCCTTGGTGGCACAAATTGTTAAGCACTTGGCTACTAACCTAAAGGATGGCAGTTCAGATCCACTCAGAGGTGCCTGAGAAGAAAGTCCAGGCAGTCTGCTTCCAAAAAGTCATGGACTTTGAAAACCCTATGGAGCACAGTTCTACTCTGACACACGTGGGGTCACCATGAGTTGGAACTGACTTGATGGCAATTGGTTTAGTTTGGGTTTGGGTTTGGGGATATTAAAAAAAAAAAAAACAAAAAACCCTTTTTAACACAAAATTTTTTTCATCCACCATATTTGGGTTCCATGTGACGTAGGTTGTAGACCTTGTGCCAGGCTGCATTTTGAGATTCATATCAGTTTAATAATGTACACGGCTCAGAGAAACCTTTGAGGGCTTGGTAAATGAATTTGAGATGGCAAGAATATACCAGGTCTGGATTCCTTGAGAGCCAAGTTTCCCTTGTCATAAAAGGAAGCAACGAGATTGAGAGCTGCCCTCTTGACTTTGCAGAAAATGTAAGTGGCAATTATATAGATTTCTGCTCTGCTCAGAATCCTTTTTACCTGCTGGATAGGTAAGAGACAACTATGTTTTTGGATCCATGAATTTTCAAGTATAGTCCCCCTATAAATGTATATTGTTGTTGTTAGGTGCCGTAGAGTTAGTTCTGACTTATAGCGACCCTATGTACAACAGAACGAAGGGCTGCCCAGTCCTGCACCATCCTCACAATTGTTATGCTTGAGCCCATTATCATAGCCATTGTGTCAGTCCATTTCACTGAGAGTCTTCCTCTTTATCGCTGACCCTCTACTCTACCAAGTATGATGTCCTCCAGGAACTGGTCCCTCCTGATAACATGTCCAGAGTACGTGAGACGAAGTCTTGCTGTCCTCACTTCTAAGGAGCATTCTTGCTGTACTTCTTCTAAGAAAGATTTGTTTGTTCTGGCAGACCATGGTATATTCAGTATTCTTTGCCAATGCTGTAATCGAAAGGCATCAATTCTTCAGTCTTATTCATTGTCCAGCTTTCGCATGCATATGAGGCGATAAAAAATACCATGGCTTGAATCAGGTGCACCGTAGTCCTCAAGGTGATATTTTTGCTTTTTAATACTTTATAGAGGTCTATTGCAGCAGATTAGCCAAATGCAATACATCATTTGATTTCTTGATGCCTACTTCCATGGGTATTGATTGTGGATCCAAGTAAAGTGAAATCTTTGACAAGTTCCCTGTTTCATCTGTTTATCATGATGTTGCTTATTGGTCCAGTTGTAAGGTTTTTATTTTCTTTATGTTGAGGTGTAATCCATACTAAATGCTGTAGTCTTTGATCATTATCAGTAAGTGCTTCAAGTCCCCTTCACTTTCAGCAAGCAAAATTGTGTCATCTGCATACTGCATGTTGTTAATGAGTCTTCCTCCAATCCTGATGCCACGTTCTTCTGTCTTCTCGGATTATTTGCTTAGCACACATATTGAATAAGTATGGTGAAAGTATACAACCCTGACACACATACACCTTTTTTGATTTTAAACCATGCAGTATCTCCTTGTTCTGTTAGAAGGACTGCCTCTTGGTCTATGTACAAGTTCTGCATGAGCACAGTTAACTGTTCTGGAAATCCCATTCCTCCCAATGTTATCCATAATTTGTTATGATCCACACAGTTAAATGCCTTTGTGTAGTCCATAAAACACAGGTAAACATCTTTCTGGTATTCTCTGCTTTCAGCCAAGATCCATCTGACATCAACAGTGATATCCCTTGTTCATTGTTCTCTTCTGAATCTGGCTTGAATTTCTAGCAGTTTCCTTTAATGTACTGCTGCAACCATTTTAGAATTATCTTCAGTAGAATTTTACTTGTGTGTGATACTAATGATATTGTTTGATAACTTCTGCATTCCGTTGGATGACCTTTCTTTGGAATGGGCACGTATATGGATCTCTTCCAGTCATTTGGCCAGATAACTGTCTTCCAAATTACTTGTTATTATACACTTCTTCATATAGATGATTTTAATGACTTCTAGATCACAATAGACTACTTAACCATTATCTGTTGCTTGAGATTTTGATTTTTCAATTGTTCACAGTGAGAAGTAATATACCCAGTATTTTTTAATACCCATCTTACAGATGAGAAAACTGAAATATACTGATAACTTGTTTGAGGAAACATTCACACTGTTAGTGAGTGGTAAAATGGGGCTAGAGCCTCAGTCCTCTGTGTTCTGCTCAGTGCCCTGCCATGGACCAAAATGAACCTATTTCAAACCCCAAGCCCACCAGAACTTCATAAAAGTAAAAAGTCCTATTGTACTTTGTGTGCTTAAGAACTGCTTAACAATCCTCATCATATCTCTCCTGCCCACCAAGCTTTCTTTGAGGTATGTATGATGCCTGCTCCTTGTAGAGTTATAGGATTATTTGGTTTCCATATTCATTTGCATTTATGCACAATTGTTCTGTGCATGTGTTTATGTCTGTGTTTGTAGAAAAAGACAGAACAAGAAGGTATGTGTCTTACCTAGAGTTAGCCATAATGTTCCACAAAAGAGCAGTTCTTTACCTCATGTTTTTGGTCTGCTTCAGTTATGAATTTGTTAGGCATGCATCTTCTCTAGTATCACTGTTAAGTAAGGGATGGGGAAGTGGTAAATGTCAACCAAACATATTCATGCTTTTTCTTTCCCCCCTAGGTCAGTGCGTTTAATTAATGATTCACATCTGACATTATATCAGAGCCAACATTTGAACCTACCAAGCACAGTGGGCTAAATTAACTTCTTAGGTTTTTTTTTTTTTTAAACAACAACAACAACAACAAAACCTCTAGATTTGTATATCTAGAAGATCCTTAATCATTCTCAAATTTAACACTCATTTTTACATGGAAAATGAGGCCCACGGGGTTGGATGACTTGCCCAACATCACAGAACCACTATAGTCAGGCAAAAGAAGAAAAAAATGATGTGTTCAGATCTTCTTGCCACTTTGGTTTTGAACCTTGGGAGTTTGGACCTTAAAGGTAGGGTTAGATGAGGAAGAGATGGGATCAGCACCTAAAATGAATTTGAGGACTTATCTCTGTGTGATTCCTTTTCACATCAGTATGCGAGATCAATTTGTACCACTCAGTCTTGGGAAGAGCCTGTCAGCTGCCAATCAAGGAAGTGGCATCTCTCCCAAGATTTGGTTAGTGTAAGAAATTGGATATGGGTTCAACCATAAAGACCAAGTGTGCAGCCCTAACCTACTTCTCTGCCGCCACCTCCTGGGCTCAGGGACTCATAAAGTGGAGAGCGCTTTGTTGTTAGATGTTGTCCAGTCAGTTCCAACTCATAATGACGCCATGTGACAGAGTAGAACTGCACCATAGGGGGTTTTTTGGGCTGTAATCTTTATGGAAGCAGACTGCCAGGTCTTTAACCTGTGGAGCTGCTGGCCAGGTTCCAACCATCAACCTTCCAGTTAGCAGCCCAGTGCTTCTCTGTTTGCAACACCAGGGCTCCTCAAAGAGTGCCTACTGGGAGTTTTTTTAAGGGGAAAGACCGAAATGCCACGGTCTCTAAATGTGGTACATTGCCTGATCCATTGGCTTAAGAGAAGAAAATACTAGAATTTCTATTTAAAATTTAAAATATAATTGTTTTCTAGTTTACATACTTCATACGTACTTTATAATCACCATAATTTATCAGAACAGTAGTCCACAGTTTATAAGTGTCCATAATTTTACAAATTGGGGTTTATACTGATAGCTTTTGTTTTGAAGGGATGCATAGTCAAGGACTGTTGGAGACCCCCAGCTAGAGGTGAGATGGAGGTCTTTGCTATAGTAGTAATAATTACTAGCCACTGAAGAATGAACACTAATCTGTTGTCAAAATCTCTGGCTTTTAGAGATAGTTGCTCAAAATAGTCAGCACATAACTGCCCTTTGGAATCAGTCCCAGGTGCCCTCCTTTCCCTAATGACTCCAGGGCTTTCTAAAAGGTAGAGAGCCAACTGCTGTGAGAATTAAGTGTCCTAACATAGGCAAGGGGCCTTTCACAGTGCTTAGCACTGAGTAGTTGCAAAGATGGCTGTCCTTTCAGAAGTGGTCTTCTCCCCTTTTGAAACCTGAAATCTGGCTGAGACAATTATTTGTTTCAGTTCCAATATTAGGTTTGATTTTGGCTGGATGTAAACATCTGTGACTTTGCTTTTAGTACACCATTATCAGGTTAGGCCTGGTTTATTTAGTTCTGAATTTTCTTGACCTTCTGTACTGTTTAAAAAAGGGAAATGTACATTTCCTATCCAGACCTGACATTTATTGATTCATCCAGGGGAGTCTCATTCTTTGCTGTTACAGCAAAGTCCTTGGTTCCCGTTTGAGTAATTCTGTTTGAGCCAGTGCCTTTTTCTTTTTGTACGTTATTATTTCTCTTTTGCTTGTCAGTTGTTATACTTTATATGTAAGAGTGATAGTGACATTTTACTTATAGCACTGCAATGCCAGCCCACTTCAGGAAAGAAATGTTTTGAATTTAAATTCAGATACTAGGTCTCTGAAAGACATTTAGATGTGCCACATATTACACAGAGATAAACATGAGTCACAACACCGTCTTTTCCAGGGAATTTGGAACTATTAAAAATAACACTTTTGTTTTTAGAAATAACATAGTTTTGAGATTGAATTTGATTTTCTGTGTGTATATATTCAGAGAGTGGCTTTACCCTTCATTCCTTTATTCTCTGCTCCTCACTTCAGGTATCTTGTCCACCCACCATCAGGTAGGAATGCCCTTTGCTTCTCAAAGCCTCTTGTTACAACTCATCATCGGTGACCACTACTCACTCCCTCAAAGTGCTACCCACCAAACCAAACCCACTGCCCTCCAGTCAGTTCCTACTCATAGTGACCCTGTAGGACAGAGTAGAGCTGCCCCATAGGGTTTCCAAGGCTGTAAATATTTGCAGAAGGAAACTGTCACATTTTTCTTCTGTGGAGTGGCTGGTGGTTCGAACTGCCGACCTTTCGGTTAGCTGCCTAGTTCTTAACCATTATGCCACCAGGGCTCCAGGCTCCAAAATCACTCTTTCTCACTCCTCCACACTGTTAAAACCAGAATTCCTCAGAGTGGCTGAGCTGAGAAGTTAGTAGAGAAATAACATAATTTACAAAAACCTTTAAAGACTGATCTGTAATTTAAATACTTTCCCTGAGGACATTTGTATTTGCAAAAAGTGGTAATTGCTCCAAAAGTAGTGGTGGTTGATAGTGGTAGTAGTGATTATGATAGTCGTAGCAGTAACACTGAGAACATTTATTAGGTAACTATTATCATTCATTTTTCCATCTCACCAGGTAGTTATATCTGGGATTGATACACACTGTGATAAACATCTGGGCTCCTTGTTTTGATCATTATTCCCTAGTACCTATTTTCTTATGTATCTGTTGGAAACATTCATTTGTTCAGTGTCGATATTGAAGGATACTTGCTTGGAATCTTTTAGTATGATTTTTTTTTTTTTTACCTTGACTTTTAGAAGAAAGCTGGCAGAATGGACTTTGATTTCATTTAATTTGGCTTCTGTTGGTTTTTGAGTTTTAGCAAAGAGTATTACAGAAAAAAAAATGCAACTTGATACTAAGGAGCCTTGCATCACTCGTTTTCATAAATTGACTTACTAACCAAGGGCATTTAGGATTATAAATGCTTTCTTCAGTTTCAAAAAGAAATTTTTTTTTTAAATCACTGTTAGCAAGCCTTCCAAATCAAAATTCTCTGGTTTGAAACTATGATATGATGGAAATCTTGTTGCCAAGACTTTTCTACGTAATATTTCAAACTCACTTCCTTCCAAAATCTAATTTTATTTTGAGCTCCAGCACAGCTCTATGAAACGTTGAGGTCAGAGGAGGAAAGGAATCTTCTTCCACATAAAAGGAGCTCTTTGAGTCTGGGCGGGAAATGCTTTGCAGGTCACAAGGAAAGGGAGAGTTTTACAGAAATGGGCTTAAGTCTTCCTGTGACCAGTTTAATTTTTGCCTAGATGTCAGAAATATCCCTGTGACCAGTTTAATTTTTGCCTAGAGGTAGGAAAAGGATGGTGATACTTGCAGTCTTTTGATGATACAGCAGTTGGCATCATACAAAGCTGTTGGTGTCATAAATAGTTTAGTCTGTGCAGTAATTAAAAATGAGGTTTGGTTGGAATGATTTGCTTAGATTTATAAATTGTATTATTCTATGTTTAGCTAATCGCATTGAGTCTAATTAGAACTTTCAAGTTTTGTCTTATGAGGTATACTCTGTGGAGCATCATAATATTCTAATGAGTCTTGAAAAGATAAAGCTTTCTGTGTACCCTGACAGGTCAGGTATACCCTATTGGTGAGCAATTGCAGAAGCCCCTTCTTGACATGATGCTTTATTTTGTCATGTATGAAGTAACAAGTGGGGAAAACCTATGGCCCAGGAATGGCTAGTTTGGTGATAGTTTGTGTGCATAATCTGTGTTTCTTCTATTTCTGGGATGAAAGTAACTGATCAGAAGAAACTGTGTAAGAGCAAAGGCTTTGGAGACAGAAAAAATGTGCATTTGAATTGTGGTTCTTCCCACCGACTAGCCATGTAACCTGTGTAACCTAGAGAGAATCACTTAGCCTTGCTGAGCTCAGTTTCCTCTTAGGCAAAATGTTGACTAAAAATATTTCTCTTGGAGGGCTATTAAGAGAACTAAGAGAAAATTTGTATGAGAAGATATACGTAAACCTCCTTGCTTGGTTCCAGAATATCATAAATGCTTACTAAATGGTAGTTTTTTCATCATCTACATATGACTTTTAAAAGCACTCTTCTGATGATGAAGAGGAGTAAGTGCCACCAGTCTGTAAGAGACTGAATTAGAAAAGGGCATGGAAGCAGCAGGTGACTTTGCACATTCTTCAAGCAGGAATCAAAGTTCTAACAAGGGACCAAACAGGGCTTCTAGTCCAGGGTGCTTGATATACATTAGGGGCCCAATCACAAATTTGTCACTGCTGTCTTGGCTAATGTGTAAGTATCCATTCTAAAGAGAGAAAACCAGTGATAGTACAATGGGGTTCTACTTTAAAGTGAGGAGACTGGATACTTGTTAATATCATTACATATGTTGAAAAGTGTAAAAATGGTGTGGCAGAGGCATCTGACCTCCTCTAAATTCACAAGGGGGAAGGAGAATTAGATCAACAGCCCAAGGCTGATTCCTATGAGGAGAGGTCAGACATGCCCCCTCTTTACACTATCTTTACCAATTTTGACACCAACTGTCCCCATTTCCCCATTCAGACACCAACCATCCCTCACAGGACACTCTACCTATCTGCTAAGTTCGATAATTCTTTGCAATGGCCACACAGAACTCAGAGACAATACTCACAACTATGGGGTTTATTAGGGAAGTAAACAGATTACAGTTCAGGTTCAGGAACTTTCAGGATACAGGTCTTCCATCAGGTCTGCCTCTTTTCAGCTGTGCCTGCAGGCACACCTCTCTCTGGTCCCTTGGCCTCTGCCCTGCTCAGGCAAGTGTTACAAAGTTCATCTAGCTCTGCTGTTAAGTGCCCAGAGGCACCCAAGTCCCCCAGTAAACCTCCTGCCCAACGGCACTCAACTTTCTCGCTCCGTGGGTTGGGAAGCCAGCCACACCATCTCCTGCCAGTCTCTCCTGCTGCTGTTTCTCTGCTGCCACTTCTTGCCATCTTCAGTGTTATAGCTCTCTCTCTCGGTCTCCAGGTTCCAGAAGCTTCTCAGCACAGAAATCCCAGGTCCAAAGAATGTGCCCCACTCCTGACTTTTCTTCATTGGTGGTAGTGAGATCCTCTTTCTGCTCTGGAATTGGCTCTCTTTTAAGCCTAGTGGGGTGGCAAAACTGACCAATTCCCTTGGTGGGCCACAATTACCTTATTTTCACAGGCACACCCAGTCACTTGGGTGGGAGTTCCAAGACCATGGTGAGAAGGGCCACACAAAAGCAATCCATCTCACCACAAGAGGTTTAGGTGTGATGTAAGAACATGACTGGCATCAGACACACTCTATTAAATCTCAGCCATCTCTCTTTCTATATCTGTGGTCACAGAATGTACCTAACCTCTGTGAACTGCTTTCCTTACCTATTCAATAAGAACAACACATACCTCATGGACTTGGTGCATAAATTCAACAAGGCCACCTGCAAAGAGCCTGGCACAGGGCCTGGCATATTATACCAGCTGTGATTGAATTGATTCCGACTCATGGTGACGTCATGTGTGTCAGACTAGAACTGTGCTCCATTTGGTTTTCAGTGGCCGATTTTTCAAAAGTAGACCACCAGGCCTTTCTTCTGAGGTGCCTCTAGGTGGACTCAAACCCCATCCTTTTGGTTAGCAACTGAGCACTTTAACTGTTTGTACCACCCAGGACCACCTTGGCACACTAGAGACTTCAGTAAATGCTGGTTGATAGTGTGCAAAGTATAGAGTGAATGTGTATATGTGTATGTGTGTATGTAGGGGTACAGAATCGTGCAAAATGTGACCTTTTCCTCAGAGAGTTTAGGAGCCCCAAGAACGTGCTGAATGCTTAAGGAACTGTATGTACAAGTGAAGAAGACAATGGAAACCACAACCTGATTTCTGGTTGTGTCGACTGTTGATACCCATAGTGCTATGGCCCTGACCTCAGCCTGACTGTTGGAAACCACAACCTGATTTCTGGTTGTGTTGACTGTTGACACCCATAGTGCTATGGCCCTGACCTCAGCCTGACTGTTGGCCCCTCTTAAGAACTAAATTTGAGTTTTTGGTTTAGCAGGCATGGTCAACAGTGTGTTATAAAAAACAAAACACATATACAAACAAAAACTGCCTAGTTGTTTAGTGTAGGGTTTTTTGTTTTTTGGCTTTTTTAAGCTGATGTACTGTCAGTTTTTGTTTTGTTTTTTTTTTTTCTTTTTAAAATTTCTTTGGGTGGGTGGGTGCCTTAAGCCCAAGTAGGCAAGGGGTAGGTTTCACAAGTCTGTGCACAGGGTTGGCTTAAGCTGTGTGCCTAGTCCCTGAAGAGCTTGAATTCCCTGCAGGTTGATAGCATGCTTTAAGAATATAAAGGAAACTTCTGAAAACTAATTTCTGGTTTATCATTTTATTTTCCCTATGTTAATTTTTATGCAAACTAATGCCATTTGTTTGGGTTTTCTTCTGCTGTTAGAAGCTTTAAAAGCTAAACCCTGCATCCAAGGACTTAGTCTGTAGTGTTTCAGCAGTGTTCCTGACTAGATAGCTATCCATTCATCCCAACAGGCAATGGTGAAGCCCTCTGCTGTCAGGTTGCCAGCCTCTGCAACTAGGGGCTGAATGCCTTCGGATGCCCTGTTTTTCTCTGTGTAATTCCAGGCTATTCACAGGTATAGTGAGTTTTTCCCCTTTGTAATTCCATTGACCCACATGATCAAATATCTAGTAGGCAATGTTCTCTTCATGTTCAATTACCCAATTATTTGCCAGCTGGAAATTAAACTCTGGTGCTTTTTGATATGATGCAATGGAAAAGAGCTTAGGCTTTGGAGTCAAACAGACTTGGGTTTGAATCTGGAGCTGACATCAGTTGTGTGATCTTGGGTAAGTCAGTTACCCTCTCCGCGCCTTAGTTCGTCAGCCCTAAAACAAGGGGTTTGGTGGTGTAAAAATTAGAAGTAATGTATATAAACCAGTTAACTACTTGTCATCAAGTAGATTCTGACTCATGGCAACCCATACGTGTCAGAGTATAACTCTGCTCCATAGATTTGTCAATAAATTATTTTTTGAAATTATGTCACCAGATCTTTTTTTCTGAGGCACCTCTGGATGGACTTGAACCTCCCACCTTTCAGTTAGCAGCCAAGCATGTTAACTGTGCTACCCAGGGATTCCACCTGGCATATTTTCTGGCACATAGTAGGTGTTGTTGAATGGAAACTGCTGTTACTGGGTTGTCTTTTGGTTTTTTGGAGGCTGGTACTGCTGTCTGTGGAGAACTTGCTGACAGAAGCAGGGCCGGATCCTCAAAGCACCTGTGGGCTGGAATACACTATACGCTGAGGAACACCCTCACTTCCCCACCACAGCTGTTTATGGTTCATCATAGGCCTTATGCTCAGGTTGACCTCACTAGGGCCTATGACTCCAGCTTCACCTTGCCACTTGAGTTTGAATGCCCCTCATGGTTGCTGGTGGGAGAATTCCATGCCACCAGTGCATGCTGAAAGCATACCTAGAACACACCGTGGCCAGGGCATCTACATTCCAAGCTCTCTGTCCTCATCAGCAAAGGAGGAAACCAGGGTCCCCAGCAGCCAGACAAAAAAAGATTATAAGACTTTCCCCTCCATCAACATGGTGAAGATGAAGCTATAGAAGGTTAGATGGCTGTTGTGGCAGCTGGAGCAGAATTTGGATGAATGACTTGTGGATGCTTTGGCCTCAGAGCTGGGCATCTTAGACTCCCTGATCAAGTGGAACAGCAGCCCCCAGAAAGTTGATCACTTTAACATCTGTCTAGCAGGCATCCCACTACCCCTTGACCATTTGGTGACCCAGTTAGGCATCCTTCCAAGGATGTTACTCTCCCCTCCTACCGTGTTCAACCTATCTACAGACCTATAGCTGAGCAAGAAGAGATTTTCAGATAGTAACAAAAATAAAAATAGTTAACATTAATTAGAGGAAGTCCTGGTGGTGCAATGATTAAGTACTCAGCTGCTAACTAAAAGGTCGGCAGTGACCTTGTGATCTGCTGCCATAACGATTACCGCCTAGGAAACCCTAAGTGGCAGTTCTTCTGTGTCCTGTAGGGTCACTGTGAGTCAGAATTGACTCACCGTTGCACAGCACAACAGCAGCAACATTAACTGAATATTCAATTCAGTTAAGCAGTTTACATGTTTGACCTCATTTAATCCTTATCCCAACCCTCCCAGAGAGGCATGTATTCTTGTTATCTCCTTTCTCCAGGTGAGGAAACTGAGGGCTTAGGAAGGTTCAGTAACTTGCTCTAGGTCATACAACCAGTAAATACTGGAGTGGAGAGTCAAATCAGGTCCTTCTGACTGCAGAGCCTGGATGGACATAAGTGATTTCTAAAGTCACTTTCTACATTAGGTTTTGTCCCATTCCTCAGAGAATGTTCCTCTGTTTTAGCACTGCTGTTGCATTGCCTTACAGAGGTCTGTCTTCTTAGGAAAGATGACCCGCATCCTCCCAGGTCCTAAATTGCAGTGCAACCCACACACCACTTGGCCTCTTATCACCTAGCCCCTGCAGATACCCATCGTTACCTGAGGTCATAATAAAGCCCCCTCAAATACAGATCTCAGTGCCTCTTTGCATTCCACTGAGGGGGATTCACTTAGCAGAAAGGCATTAGTGAACAGTGCAGTTTCCTTGGTAGAGATGGAGGAGAATGTTTATGTCACACAAGACTCTGTTTCCCAAACCTTTGGCTGCACTGCCTCAAGGAGTTTTCTCTCAGAGCTATCCTTTTTAATTTAATGGTATAGGGCTCTGCTTAGCTGATTCTTCTCTCCCCTTTGAGCCTGCCCTTCCCCCATTATGCAGAACAGTTCAGGACTTCTCTAGCTGCTACTCACTATCTTGCTTATACAAACCCATTCTAGCACTTGGCAAAAATATTTATACTCCCTAGTCTTTAGGACCCACCCTCCTTAGAAAGCAGTTAGGATTTGAAGTAACTTTTACTTCCCCTGTTGTTTCCTTAGTTGAGGAGCTGTAATGATCTTTCAGGCTTGGGTTTGGTAACCCCTCACAGGCACACCAGAAATGATAGGTGGGCCTGTTTTTTTTTTCTTATGACAACTACTGGTCATTTTGATATACAAGAGTCAGTAGCCAAATCCCTGTCCCTTTTCTTATGAGTTGGTAGTCCTTGGAAGGATCCTTTGCCTATCCTAGGAGTTCACTGTCTTCTTCCAACCGTCTCCACAGCTCCCCCACCAGAGAACAGTGTGTAATCCAAATATACACTCAATATCTTCAATCCCTTGCTCTTCCTATGTCCATTTTTGTATAAGATACTGACCTCCACTGTTGGTATCAGCAAATTCTGAGCCTTATGGCCACTATTTATCTTGAATTAGTTTCTTCATTTGTTCATTATATATTTATTGTGATCTTACTGTGGACAAAATAAACACAATCAACTGTTTTTGTAGAGTTTAGAAAGGGAGAGAAGCATCAATCATCAGCTATAAAATACTGAGTTGATATCCATAAAAGAAAGTATAGAGCAGAAGAACTTGACCTCTTTAGTAGGAAGTGAGTGATGAAGTGGATGTGAAGGTTGAAAAAGAGTTTATTAGGGGTATTGAGAAGGGACTGGTAGCACCAGGGAAGGGTATCCCAGGCAGAGGAAACACTCTTCTCCCTCTGGCAGAGGGAGCCTGGGAACTTTGAGGAACAGAAAGGAGGCCACTGTGACAAGAACACAGAAAACAGAGACAGTGATGCACATTGTGGTAGTTCCCAGAGTGATGACTCCCAAAGATATATCCATATTCTAACCTGAAGAACCTGTGAATGTTATTCTATTTGGAAAAAGAGTCTTTGCAGATTAATTAAATTAAGGATCTTGAGATGAGGAGATTATTTTGTATTATCCAGGTGGTCACTAAATGTCATCACAACTGTTCTTTCACAGAGAGGCAGAGGGAGATTAAACACACACACGCAAAGGAAAAGATGATGTGAAAGTGGAGGCAGAGATTGGAGTGATGTAGCCACAAACCAAGGAATGCTGGCAGCCACCAGAAGCTAGAAGAGGAAGGAATAGACTCCCCACTAGAGCTTCTGGAGGAGGCATGGCCTACCAACACCTTGATTTTTTATTTTGTGCCATCAGAACTCAGAGAGAATACAATTCTGTTGTGTTAAGCCTTCCCAGCACCCCACCCTCACCCCCCACCCCAAACCCCCCAGTTTGTGGTGGTTTGTTACAGTGGCCACAGGAAACTAATACAGACATAAAACTAAAGAAGTAGGCAGGGCCATTCCCCTCTGAGACTCTACATTATCAACACCCCTGATTTTAGACATTTAGATAATGTCCATTCCTTTAAACACAAAAGAATGCTGTAAGAGGTACCAAACCAAAAAACCAAACCTGCAGCTGTCAAGTTGATTCTGACTCATAGTGACCCTATGGGATAGAGTAGAACTGCCCCATATGGTTTCCAAGGAGTGGCTGGTGGATTCAAACTGTCGACCTTCTGGTTAGCAGCTAAGCTGTTAACCACTGCACCACCAGGGCTCCGTAAGAGGTACCAAACGTATTGCCATCAAATTAATTCTGACTCATAGTGATCCTATAGGACAGAGTAGAACTGCCCCATAGGGTTTCCTAGGAGTGGCTGATGGATTCAAACTGCTGACCTTTTGGTTAGCAGCTAAGCTGTTAACCACTGTGCCACCAGGGCTCCACATAAGAGGTACAGAAGATATTATTTTTACCCTTGTGCTATCCCTCAGGAATATACAGACTAATAGAAATTTTGGCAGGATTATGTATATTTGGCACTTTGCATATGCTCACAAATGTATGAGGAAATAAAGTATGCTTGGGATATCTCCTTACTCTCAGAAGCGTTGTAATGTGGTTTCCTTCTCTGGGCTGGAGTTCTCTTTAGTCATATCCTCTCTGACTTTGCTTGTTTGATTAAATTTAACAGCAGTAAACAAATTCAGAGGGAATACATTATACCATTTTCCTTGTATACTTAGTGAAATGAAGTTTGTATCTGATTCCTAGAGTATTATATTTTCCTTGAATAAAGATACTTTAAAAACCTTTCAACCTAGAATTTTATTCAGATGATAAAGAGAGCTTTAATTATGGGGTTAGGGTTAAATTTTTATGATTCATAACATTAAATACTGCTTGCAGAGAGTGAATAGTTACAATCCTGCCACGTCAGAAATTTAGTTTTATCTAAAATAACTGAAAAAAGAGAAATATAAAATGATGTTTTGGATTAACACCCTTCAGGTTTGCTTTTGGTTGCAAGAAATAGAATATTACAAGGTATATCTATAGCAATGAACTTTATGGAGGTTTAGAAAAGGTCATTTATTTAGAAAAGTGTCTATGCTATTAACAGGTGAATATAGTATATGATAAACACATTGATACTCACCTGTATTATTTATGTGTATTTACTTAAATATGCTACTTGGTCTACCAGTTTTAAGTAGGCTTATTATTTGTCTTGATGGGCTTTTCTAAGTAATTATTATTTTTAAAAAATCTTCCTTAGAAAATTGCAAATGTATAACACAACAGAGAGAATAATGTAATGAACTACTGTGTGCAGTTCTAACAATTAACTCTCGTGGGCAGACATGTTGACTTTTTTTTCACATCTGCTCCCTCTCACTGGATTATTTTGATGTCAAGCATATAATTTAATTCTAAGATATTTCTATATGTATATTTAAAAGACTTTTTTTTTTTTAAAGCAAAAGGAAGTTTTATTCAGCATATATTCAGAAGGGCAGAAGTGGTAAAACGGACAAGCATGCTGCCACAGCCATGTCTGCCTGAGTCCAAAGACCAATTACAGAGCCATCAGTATATATTAACAGTACAAATGGGCAAAACCATTGAAAGCTTAGCCTTTTCAGATTGGCTAGAAACTGTGATCCTACATTTTGAATTGTCTTTCTTAACAATCATTGTTACAGGTTTCGGTAACGAGAGTCAGGAGGGTCTTCACTGGTCCAACAAATTTCTATTCACTAAATGCTAATAGAAAAAGATTAGAGTCTTTTGTGTTCTGTTTGATTGGCTTTATGTGAAAGGTTTCTCTAAAAGATATTTTCCAAGATTATCTTAGCTGTTGTCTTTATACCTCATGGCCCAGTTGATGTGTCCTTGTGAGTCCTTGTGACCCCAGCTCCAGCTGGGTCACATGCTCTATGCTCAAGGAGAGGGAATAATAACTCCAGTATTATTTCCTAAATCATTCCTTCCTTTTGATCAGAGATTGGAGGTAACACATCGATGATCAACACCTGGACTTAGTCGAGTGCCTAGATGGCGGCCATTGCAGGCTCTTTAAACTCACGGTGCTGGTTTTTCACCAGATACCATCTGGTTCTTCACCAGGATCTTAAGTAAGAGCGATATTCTCATCAATCACATTACCAGTGTACATCAACATTTTAGTCCAAGGCCTTCTTTGCCTTTTAAGTGTACAAGACAATAGAGGATAAATTTTATTATGCCTAATAGTATCAAGATATAAACAAAGAATATTACTATTCCTTGCAATAGTGATTTAGCCCATGTACTTATTCTTGATGGTAACCAACCGAACAAATCTGGTGTTTGTAAGAGTGCGACAATGTGTAACCAAGTAGTTTGCTGTCTAATTCTATGTATATCTTGTCTACAGCACAGCTACACTAATAAAATAAGGCTATTTTATACTCTCATGTCACCTTGGCTTATGAGATCAGAGCTCACTGTTGTGCTTCCATCTCATCAGTTATTTGTCCCATAGTGACTGACAAATTTTCTTAAAGATTTGTCCAATTCAGATATACCATAAGTAGAAATTAAAGCTACCAACCATACCCTGAATGTTGGACCAGTGAGTTTTCTTCTGACTTCCATTTTACAATGTGTAACAATTTAACATTACCTTTCCAATATTTACTAACATTGTTACTATAAATACTTAAAGATAATTCTAAAGTTCTCAAAGTGCATTGTCCACGTATTCATCAGGAATCTAAACAAATTGCCCACATAAATTCACTATCACTTGGAAAGACATCATCTAAATTAGAAACATATGTCTACAAAGAAACATATATTCATAAGGAGCACACAGTTTGTAAAAGACTTTTTTTAACATAACCAAAATATTAATACCAATATCACAACCATGACAAATTCCTTACTATCCTCAAATGTTTAGTGTTTAAGTTTTTCAATTGCCCCATGTGTATTTATAGATCATGTATAAATTTAAACAATCTATAAAAATTTGAATGAATTGTACAATGTATGTTTATGTACAGTTCAAATTAGAGTTCAAATAAGGTCCACATAGTACAATTAATTACTAGTCTCTTAATTATTTTAATTGATACATACATACAGACAGTTATACAAATTGTAAGTGTGTATAGCTTGATGAAATTTCATGAAGGGAACACTTCTATGTAATCAGCACCCAGATCAAGAAACATAATATTACTAACTCCTCAGAAGCTCTTTTATGCCCTCTCCCGATCACTGCAACCCTCTGATAACCTTTGTCTCAATTTCTAGCACCATCATTTAGGTTTGCCTATTTATGAACTTTATATATAAATAGACTCCTGGAGTATGTACTATTAATGCTTAGCTTCTTTCTTCCAATATTGTTTGTGAGATTGATTCATCCATGGTGTTGGGTGGAGCTGGAGTTTGTTCATTCTCATTGCTGGATAGGATCCTATTGTAAAAATGTCCCAGTTTTTCATTCTATTGTTGACTGAAATTTGGGTTTTTTTCCAGTTTGCGATTATTACAAATACTGCTGTTATGAACATTCTGTACATTTCCTCTTGTTAATATATTAAGTATTGCTGTTATATATGCACCCGGGAGTAGAATTGCTAGGTGATAGAGTATGTACATCTTAAGCTTCCAAGCGGTGATACCAGTTTTTACTCTCACCAGCCGTTTATAGAGTGCCAGTTGCTCCACATGTATATGATTATTGTAAATAATCTAATGAGCAGAGAGGAAGGACTACTGTATGAATTCTATCAGTTGAAAGTTAACAGGTGTAATAGAGCCAGTTCTTCTAGATCTTAGATACAGAGCTTAGAAAACATGATTGCTTTTGTTAATCAGAAATTTTAAGAAAATGGATTTTATTCAGATAAAAGTAAATTTTCTCATTCATTCAAAATCTGAGAACTATTTCCCATTTATAATTTAGCTAATTCTTTGTTTATAACTATCTTTTATATGTGTGTCTCTCACTATGGTGAAAATGGAGAGTGGTTTGTCATAATTCCTTTGGGAAGAACTCTTAGGGTTCCAAGTCATTATTATTATGATTCCTCTTAGTCTTTTCTTTTCAAGGCCAAGTAGTCCTTAACTCAGGTGTCTGCTTTCCATCCTTTCTATCATCTCTTTTACTCTTCTATGAAATCCTCTTTATTTTCTGCATTGCTGTGATTAAAGAAGCCTTTAAATTTGAGAGGAGATCATCGCTACTTAGTTTAGAGAAAAAACTTATATTCTGGTCCGTGCATTTATATTTCTCTTAGTGCTTTTAAGTAAAAGATATTAGGTATTAAAATAATGGTATTGTTTGTTAATGCATCTGGTTATAAGCACTTTTGCCTATAGTTAAAATATATTTGCTCTAATGGTGCTTACTCTATGTCCTTCCCTGTTGAATTTAATCCCAGTTCAGATGAATTCATGTCTTTTTCCCCATAGTTGCTTGTAGTTCTGTCCTTGTCTTTCCAGCTACTCTGTGTGCACTCTCCTCTCCCACTGGTGTCATCATCTGTGGACTCTGAGTATCAAGAAGCCCACCGAGGAGAGGGGAAAGGAAAGGGGGGACTCACTGCTTAGGGGACACTGGGTTTCTGTTAAGGGTGATGAGAAAACTTGGAAATGAATCATAGTAATGGGGTGAACAACATGATAAACATAACTAATATCACTGAATTGTACATGTGAAGAATGTTGAAAAGGTGAACAATCTGTTACATGTATATTTACCACAATAATAATAATAATAAGATGCCTGCCAAGGTATTAGAAAGAAGTTAGAATGAGTTTTGGGATGACTACTAGATCTTACTCTCCATTTTATGCTAAAGAATAGGTTTCTGTAACACGGGAAAAACCCATCTCATTTAGTACTTAGATTCTTTGTGATGTTTTCGAGTAATTAATAATCAGTCACACTGTATCTTAATTGTTATGTGTGACAGAATTAAGGATATTTGTATTACATTCAGAGCCAGGGCATTCTCTTTTCCAATATCACTTTTAATTTTGGACAGTCCAGTTAAGGATGAACTCTATATCAATAAACACTTACTGGTCTCTGTTTAGTCCAGGAGAGCCCCTGCGGAAGTGGAAAAAAATAAGAGATACGTGATAGGGTAAGAACCATTAAGAAGCTCGTCAGAAGAAAGTACTCACTTAGTTTTTCCATTTCAAAAGAGTTCCCTAAATTCATAAAATCAAAGATTGAGAGAATAATGTCCAGTTATCCTTCCCTCAACCAGAAGGAGAGTGTCTGTGCATGAACATAAGACTCCTGCATGCCACAGGGCTCCTGAGTACCTGCCCCATGGCCTGCACTCTGGGTAATTCCCAGAGATTCTTTGTCCAAAGCATCAGACCCATGACTGAGAGGTAAATGAAAAGTTTCATTAATTAAAGGCATAAAATCAAGACTTTTCATAATCATTACAGAGATGCTTTGGCTCAAGGTTCAGGGCTATGCCACTGCCTACAAGTCTCATTGAAGCTCTGCCTGTTCACCTGTCCCTACTATGGGTTTGAAAATGGATCTTCACACATTTTATGGCTTATTTCATTTTGTGTCCTTTTTGAACATTTTCTCTTTCTCTAGAGAAAGTGGGATTTGGCACTTTTCCTCACTCTCATTTTCAGGGATGTCGCATTTTGGCTGCTAAATGAAAAGATAGAGGTTTGAACCCACCAGCCATTCCACAGGAGAAAGATATGACAGTCTATTCCCATAAAGATTACAGCCTTGGTGACCCTATGGGGCTGTTCTACTCTGTCCTATAGGTTGCTATGAGTTAGAATCTACTGGATAGCAGTGGGTTTTTTTTTTTTTTTCCCTTTTGTGCCTTCCATGTAATACCAGGCCAAAGGATACTGTGTATGAAGACTTGTTTTTCATATTAAATTAATGTTTGTTTTCACATTAGAAACTGATGTGACCAAAGAAGATGTTAGTCGTTAGTGGAAATCCGAGTGAACTTCTTGAAGGAAGAAATCAATCTGTGCAAAAATATGGGCTTACATTATAAGATGGAACTTTTGAGTGTAAATTCTTATAAATTAAAAGTATCTCTTAGGAAGTGGTGTCTGGGGAAAGGTGTTCCCTTTCAGGAAGTCTGTTTGGCGGTGGTGATGTCATCTTATAATCTGGCAGCGTGTGCGTTAGCATTTTCTTTGTCATTAAATTTTAGCCATGGTGCTGTACATTCTGATTTAATATCTGCCTATTTTCTATTATGTTGAGCAGCCTTTACTTTTAGTCACCTTTTCGCCAAGTGTAAACAATGCTCAGTGTCTAAGAATGGAAGTTTTGTTTGTGGAAACATATCTCTGTTTTGTGTAGCTGATGCATGAATAATATTCTTCCTCCTGTCCCTGGTTTCTTCCCACTGTAGTTGGCAGTGATTTTCTTGTTGGTAATTGGTCTTTGTGTGTCATTCTTGGGAATGTGTACACTCTGCCTCCTGGCATTCTGTGAAAGTTGTTCTGGCTTTTCTCATTGCTTCTCCATCACTGTCTGTGTCATCACATCATGCTCCTCTGTCCCTATTTTCTTCAAAGAGCCATCTGTGCTCCCTTCTGTGTGCTGTTCCGATCGTGGCTGTCACTTCTGTCTGAGTGTAATGCAAGCTTTTTATTAAAACCAGTTTGGCCCCAGAGAATCAGAATACTGGAAGTTATTTTCCTTTCCCCTCACGTATGAAACTCAGTATTAGTATTATTTTTCTCCTTTGTTTTCTATTTCAGAAGACTTGTCTCACCTTGTTAATCAAAATTAGGTTATTTTAAGGAGGTGTTTACTGGGGCCACTTTCAGCCTGGTAGTTTATAAGCGCTTAACTCTAATATTAGTCTGCCATGACTTCTGTTTTGCTCTTCTAAGTTGTTGCTTCTGAACAACTTCTGAGTTATTTGCGTTAATGCTTTTTTCTTACGTTACAAGGCTCTAGTCTCTTGATCCAACTGCTAGAAATCATATCCCCACTCAGCGTCTTCTACCCTCCTTTCAAAGGCCCTTCCCTCCACATATACTCTGTATTCCATACCCTCTTGATTGCTCAAAGACTCTGCTCCTTTAGGTATTTTCTTTCTAACCTACTCAACAAAACTGTTCCCATAACCATCCCTATGTGCTTAAGTATCTCCCATTAATTTAAAAAAAAAAAAAAAGAAAACCTTTCAGGGCTGCAGGCCCCATGCCACCGACTCCTCTAAGCCCACCTTCTCTGGAGAGATGTCTACATGTGCTTTGGGCACTTGCTAATCCCTCCTTCACTCTTTAGCCCAAGTCAGCCTGGCCAGGACTCTCCCCACTGTACTCCAGCTCCTGACAAGGTCATGGGGAGCCTCTTTACTATCTAATCCAGTGGGGACTTTCCCCATCCTCTGTCCCCTTATCTCTCAGTAACATTCAACATAGTTCAGCTGCCCTCTCTACCTTAAAATTGTTTTTCCCTTGACATCAGACATACCATACTCTATTATCCTACTGTCCCATCACTGCATTTTTTTTTTTTTCCTTTTTTCTCCATGGCATGTCTCCTATACCTTAATCGTAAAATTTGGAGATTCTTGGGTCTCTCTCCTGGACTCTTCTTTCTTTCAACTTTCTCTCTTTCTCTACATTCTTAGTATTGTGATCAATAAATGTGAGTGGCTATTATTTCTATTATATTTACATTGTAGGGTAGTTATGATAATAAAATAAGAATTCATATAAACTGACTGGAATACAGAAAATATTCCATGAATTATGCTACAGCTATGTATATTTTTTTCATCTTTGTTTCTCTCATAGATATGTATAGACAGCAGATTCATAAATATTTGTTGAAAGAATAATTTAATTCATCTTTCTTTGGTTTTGTACAGTCAACATATTGGTTTCCTACTAGGTATCAATTACTACACACTCCCATCTAAGAAGATATATGCCTCAATCCACCAGATATTGGGGATCATTTTAAGATCTATTCCTTTTGCCCATCTGTATTTCATTGTTCAACTCTCTTGACTTCAACCATTTTTATTGTTCCCAAATGCAGTGTGACTCTCTGAAAGTCACAGTTACTAATTCTAGGGAAGAATTATTAGATTACATTTCTAATTAAACTGCTTTTATGAAGGGTTCAATGAGTTAGTATATATCTGTAATATACATCAAGCCCTTAGAACAGTGCCTGACACATAGTCAATATTCAGTAAGTGCAAGCTGCAATTGTTATTAATGTTAAAATTCTTATTATTTTACAGTATAGGAATCTCCTATCTGTAACAGATAGATGGGAATATCTATCTGTTAGTCGTAATGATGATCTGACTTCCTTTTCCATATAGGAGTGTTTTTCAAGTGTAGTACACAGACTACCAAACCAGTATCTTTGAGAGTGAGAACTGGGAATCTGTTTTTTTTACACAAATTTTCCTGGTTGATTTTTATGTATGCTTAAGTTTGAGAAGCGTTTTCTCATCCAGTAAATTGTGAGCCCTTGGAGGTATAATATCTTTCAAAGCATCATGCATGCAATAGTAGTGTGTTAAAATTCTAGACCTTAGAGAACATCCATTGCCTTCATATCCCCAATAGAAAATAGAAGTGAAGACTCTCCTTCCCTAACATCATATTGTTTGCTGTTGAGAGTCAGGGCTGAGACTCAGGCCTTCTGGCTCCCAGTTCTGTTCTCTTTCCACCCTCCACGCAAGCTCCCCATGTCCACAAAGTGGCCCAAAAGGTCTTCAGTATGCCATCAATAAAGTAGTGGAGGGGGCTGTACTAGGGAAAATGGATGGAAGAGAAGTGGGGTCAGAGACTGATCTAGAGAAAAATGTAAAGAGAGTCCAAGAAGAAGGTGATTGAAGAACAGATATAGTGAGAAAAGGTTTTGAATGATAAGAGGGGTTGGGAAAATAAGCAAGGAGGTTATACGTACAAATAGAGACGAAAGCAAAGGTAGGAAAATCTAGACTAGGGACGTCATGGGTATGTTTCATGTTGTAAGTGTTTGCAGTCTAGTGTAGTGATTAGAGCCCTGGATTGAAGACCTTTGTTTAAACCTTTTTAAATATAATAACTAGGTAAACCCAGAGTACTGGACAGGAAGATCCCAGTGTCCCTTCTAGTTTTGGCATCTCCAGCTTTGTTCTGAACCTGACAGAATGCCCAGTGCAGTCCAGTCTATTCAAGACACCCTCAGGTTTTCACTGGGGAAAACTATAGGCAGCAAAGAAAAGCCCCCTGCCCACCATATTCACGATGCGCCCCCATGATAGCTCCTGCTGTGCCTGGGCATGGCTGACTGTGAGAGCTATACAAACTTGATGTGTTTAAAAATAGTTTTAGTGAGAACTTCTTCCCTTGGAAGTTTTAAAGCACCTGTGTTTATCTACCTCTACCTGAGATCTGAGCCTACCCCGCCATGGTTGTAAGTTGTTTTGCTGTTTGTTGGTCTTGGTAGTGGCCAGTGTCACTGCTTGAGGCAGTGATGAGCCTTCTGTGCTATGGCAGAAATCCATAGGATTCCTCCAAGTTTTACTGTTACTCTTCTTTGGATATGAAAAAAGTGGATTGTCAAGCTGGTTTCACTTTTTAGTTCTTTGAATTGGCAGCTTTTTGTTGCACGCTCTTGGTCCTCTAAATGTTGACTGGCTGAAGAAAAATGGAGGAAGGCAGGGCTAAACAAAAATTCCTAATTTCTGTTGAAAATTTATTTGAGATGGAAAATGAAGCATTTAAGAAATTCATTCATGTTGCGCTTAATACAAAAATGCAACAGATGAATTCCGATGACTGTATAAACAAATAGCTATTTTTAATCACCAATTATCCTTTTTTAATAATAAAATCAAAATATATATATTCATCCCAGTTCTTTGGAGCATGAGAGTCAAAGCTAGAGCATCTACTGTTCAAAATTATTTAAAGGTCAAGATACAGACATTATTCTAACCAGTGAAGCCATTTTTTTATTTCTTTTTGAATACTATAAATACCTAGCAGTATATTTTATTAAATATATTCAGCTCAGTACTGAAGAAAAACTGGTTTTTTATTACCCATAGTAATTAAGTTTTCAAATGTCCTTCTTTACTTCAGAGCTAAACCTGACAGTTTTCATTGAGTTTACTTTTTTAACAAAGATTTCAGAACTTAATCACTAAATGCCATTGGAATATAAAATTGACAGGTGTAAAAATTTAAGTTTTTGATTCTGATAGGACATTTAGAATGAATAGTTTACCAGCATTCTGTTCAGCTGCACATCATGAAAAAAACTGACTTGACAGTGGCTTAAATAATTCAGGAGTTTATTTTTTCACTTGAGTCCAGGTTGGATACAGCTTCCCTGTCAGTTCTGTCTGCCTTACCTGGCTCGCACTGCCTCTTGGTTGCAAGAGGACTGGTCCACCTCCAGGATCGCACCTGCCATTCAGGAAGAAGGAAGGGGAAGGGGAAGAGCACAGGGCAAAAAGAGCAGGCCAGCTTTCCATAAGCTTTCCCAGAAACCCAGATTACTTCCAAGTACATTTCATTGGCCAGAACTCTCTCTGATCAAATGACACGGGTGTAGCCCCTGCTGGTTGTGAGTGAGGCTAGATAGAACACATTAAGACTGTTGCCCTCAACAAGGGCCAGAAGACAGAAGGGGACAAGGAAGTCCCCTGGTGATAGGGAACACAAGGTGGAGTAAGGATATTCTTGATGTGTTGTGAGATTGTTAACCATTGTCATAGGGCAACATGTGTAGTAACTGTTAAATGAGAAACTATTTTGTTTTGTAAGCCTTCATCTTAAGTGAGAATAACAGCACAGTTGGAAGAGCGTAGTCAATGTCACTGAACTGTGTATGTAGAAATTTTTGAAACGGTGTATCTTTGGCGATCTGTATTTTCATCAAAAAAAAAAAAAAAAAAGGTTGAGAATTTAGAGGCTTAATATGTTGTGGGGTTGTTAACCAAGGTCATAAAACAACATGTGTACTACTGTTTCATGAGAAACTATTTGTTCTGTAAGCCTTCACCTGAAGTACAATAAAATATAAAAAAAAAGAAAAGACTGTTGCCCTCAAGTTGATTCCAACTCATAGCAACCCTGTAGGACAGTTAGAACTGCCTGTTAGGGTTTCCAAGGAGTGGCTGGTAGATTTGAACTGCCGACCTTTTGGTTAGCAGCCAAGCTCTTAACCAGTGTGCCACCAGCACTCCAGAAACACATTGCTACCCACCCCCCAAAATTTAAGGCCCTGTTACGAAAGGGAGGATGGATATTGGGTAAGATACTAACCTCGTCAGCTTTCAGAGGATGAACATCCACATTTTCTGAAGTATTTTCTGAAAGGGATTTCACCTGAAATAACTGATTCTAATTAATTTAAGATTATTCTGTGATCCTTCTTTTACTTGATTTCTCCTCTAGACCATGCCACTTCTCTCTATACCAGTGAGTGTACCTATCTTGATTTGTCTGCTACCTAGCAATCAGTTTGAAAACAATTAAATATGCACTTAAATATTGGTCTGTGGAAATGGGAATAAGCCAAAAGGGCATGAATCACCCTGTTATCTTTTGTGGAAATAACTGCCATTTGTCAGTAATTGATTTACTCTTCATGTGGTCCTTGCAGCACTCCCACCCTCAGATCAAAGGTGGTGTGTTCCATAAACCCTGAATAAAAAATTAGAGTGTTAGCCAGTCTGAGGTCAAAGCATGAAGACAAGATAACTGGACTTTTGATTCTGGCCATTTCATTATTCTCAGGAGAAACATGAGAGAATACTTTTTATTCATGCATTCTGATGATGGTTTTCTGAATCACACACTGTCTCCTACCCAACATGTCCCCTGGACTTCCTTAAGGTAGTGGGAACTATATGCGGTGAGGGGTCACTGAAACCACGGGGGAGTGTTCTTATACATTCGCGTCCCTCCTTCCCACCTTCACCCACTGTATGTGAGCCATTTCCAGTGAGCCTGCTGGGCTCAGTGGTCTGCCTCCTCTGGATTGAATTGTTAGCAATGTATACTTGGTTATCCAGTCTACTCTGCAGTATGGCTCTTATTTTCCCTATGAAAACGAAGATCAAATGGCACCACTTGTATGCCTTTGGTCTCATTTTCACTCTTCGTGTCAAGACCTCCACTGGTTGGATCAAACATGGTTCTAGTCCTTTTAGAAAATAATTGATTTCTGCTTTTTTTCTATTTACACTCTTTCCATCCATTTCCCTTTAGGAATTCTGTCAAACTACATCCTGCAGTTTCATTGAATCATGGCTCTTTACAAGTTGACTGTGTTCCCAACACCAAATTTGTATTCTCTCTTCTTCTTAGCATATAAATTCTTCATAATCTCAAGTTTTTCAAACATGAAATGAATCAAAGTAAATACTACAACTGGACAGACTCGCCGAGGAAGAAGTTGTACACATGCGCATTGCAGTAGCCTGTTGGCATTCGGTCAGCAGCTCCGGTTTAAGGCCCTGTACCTGCTACTCACAGGTGCTCAGAAACTGAAGGAAGCATTAACTAGTTCATTAACTTTTTTTTTTTTTTTTTTTTTATATATATATATATTTTATTGTACTTCAGGTGAAAGCTTACAGAGCAAATAGTTTCTCATGAAATAGTAGTACACATGTTGTTAGTTCATTAACTTTTATTAACTTCTTTGGGATACTGACATAGTGGTGGTCCCTGAGTTAAGTATATGTGATGGCACTCTCTTAAGCAGAGGAGGGAGTGAAGGAAGAGAGAGGATGGAGGTAGGAAAGGATAGACACCTAGGAGTAGTTGTAGTGGTGGGTCAGGTGGAGAGCAACCTGGCCCGATAGTGAGAAGGAGGTGGAGCTTGAGTGAGAACAGAATGCCATACTGTTGTGGTAGATATTCATGGCAGTAAACCTGATATCAAGCTCGTGAATACAGTCTGCTCCTTATTGGTCCCAGGACAAAAGTTGAAACCCTGGTTAGCAGTATAAACCCTTAACTATTTGGTCTCTGCTTACTTCCTTATCACTCCTCCAGGCTCATATCTAAACACTGTCTTCCCCACCCGCATTCACAACCTTCATGCCAGCCATACTGAATAATCTGATGAGCTTTCATAGTCTTCCCTCTTCCTTTAATTTTATTTCCTACTTCTTTACCTAGCCAAATTTGGCGAGTCCTTCAAATCTCACCTCACACACTTTCTCTCCCAGTTGCCTGCCTGGGGCCCCAGGCTGAGGTGATGCCCCTCCTCCATACTCCCATAGTGACCTTATGCATCCTTAGGGTCCTTATTACATCATCCTGAAATTCGCGTTTCCTGGTATTCTGTCCTACTAGATGGCAGGTCCTTTGAGGTTCCTGACCACATTTATTCAACTTCATAAACACAGTGTCAAACATGGTATCTGGCATGGTGTAGTTGGCTCAGTAGTATCAGCTAATTTAATGGATAAAGCAAAAAGAAACTGGCTATGTTATCAAATTTTATAACTGAATTTTCCATCTCTCTAATACACAAAGTAGACCCTGCTTTCTAAGTCCCTGTATGATTACTTAGTTTGAATGTCTATTTGGGGTTGGGGATAGGGTTTGAACATCACTTTGGGGTTGGGGTGGGGTTAGGTGGGGTAGAGTGGGGAACATTGCTGCTGTCAGAGGGAGGAAAATTGATTTCAGAAAAGATGTGCATCCAGGTCAACAGGTCTCTGACATTCACTAGCATAAAAATAGACCTGCAGTTCTTATCAGTCCGTAGTCAGCCTGTTTACTGAAAGGTCAAAAAAGAAGCTCCCAGCATCAAGCTGACTTAGTAATAATGAAAAGCAGCTGATGATGGATTCAGGATAAAGGGAAAATGAACATCATCTTAATGACAGACTATAGTATAGACATGAATTTATCACCCATGGAATCACCATCTGGTAGAATGTTTCCAATATGAATATTGAGTTTGTATAGTCACAATTCTGAGCTGCATTTTTTTTTTTGCCCTGGCCCTTTCAGGAGTCATACTTCCCATTAAGTTATCTGGACACACAGAGGGGTAACAGTTTTGGAACTAAAACTATCCCTCCCCATTCCTTCTAAACAGCAAATCTTGTCATTAGATCTTATATTGGGAACCATCCCAGTAGAATTCATCATTTTTACCTCAACTGAGTGTTCTACCAAAAAACCAAAACCAAACCCATTGCCATCAAGTTGATTCCAACTCATAGCAACCATATAGGACAGAGTAGAACTGCTCGATAGGGTTTCCAAGGGGCGACTGGTGGATTCAAACTGTCAACCTTTTGGTTGGCAGCTGATCTCTTAACCACTGTGCCACCAGGACTCTAAGTATTCTGTAGTAGGTACCAATTAGATGGGTAGGTAGGTGACTCTCTGTGGGGTCTACATCTCTCAGCTTTATAAAATCGTGAACATCTCAGGTTTCTCAAAAAGACAATGAGATTGGGGAATGAGGAGCGGGAGGTCAGTAATGATATACTTCTTTAAAGTACTGGGAAAATGGGCAACAGAATGCCTCTTTCTGAAGGATATGGACTAGATTTCAATATGCTGTATCATGTAAAGGTCTAGACTCGTGCTGTCCAGTATAGCAGCCACTAGCTACATGTGGCTATTCAGCACTTGAAATGGGGCACATCCCAATTGAGATGTGCTGTAAGTCTAAAATACACATCAGATTTTGAAGACTTAGTATGAAAAAAGAATGTAAAATAACTCAACAATAAAATATATTATTAATGTCACCTGTTTCCTTTTGCTTGTCATGGTTTTTAGAAAATGAATATGGCTCATGTTTTATTCCTCTTGAACAACACTGGTCTCGACTTTCTAAGAGGTTCTATGTCACGATAACGGTACACATGTAACGTACGTAGTGTTGTTGTTAGCTGCCATCTAGTCAGCCCTTGACTTATGGTGACCCCATGTACAATGAAAGAAAATGCTCCTCCTCGATCCTGCACCATCCCCATGACCAGTTATGATCCATAGGGTTTTCATTGGCTGATTTTTGGAAGTAGATCACCAGACCTTTCTTCCTAGTCTGTCTTAGTCTAGAAGCTCTGCTGAAACCTGTTCAGTATCATAGCAACACGCAAGCTCCACTGACAGATGGTTGGTGGCTGTGCATGAGGTGTGTTGGCCAGGAATCAAACCCAGGTCTCCACATGGAAGGTGAAAATTCTACCACTGTACTACCACTGCCTCTAGCGTATATACTAGAAACTCAATAAACACATCCTGATGGTTTTGATTTTGAGAAAAGGGTCATCCCCCTCAGCAGAACAGAAAGCCCCTATTTTCACCTCTCATATTACCCGGCAGAGCTATAACTCCAAGGAAAAAAGTAGTAGATATAGTTGGAAAACCGTTGTGTAACCTCATCTAACTGAACCTTTTGCTAAGATGCCTTTATCTCTCTTACCCCCGGGGAAGCTTATTGCCTTTCATTTTGGCTGAGTGACACTCTGTATGGTTTACATCTGTAGAGTTTTCCAGAAGCTGGAGAGGGTTTAGGGTTTGAATACAGACTTTCCAAACTTGAGTGGAAGTCAGGAAGATACTCAGGTACCAAGAGCCAAAATCACTGCATGTGTCATAAGGTCTGTTGATACAGTATCTCTGCTGCCTAGGCCACCTGGACACCATGAGGGTGTCAATGTTATGCCATAGCTGCAGCAAAAATCTTCCTTTTTGGCTTAATTAAACCAACTGCAACCTTTTAGACAAAGACAGATAAATGCAATGATTATTTTCTTTTCATGTGACATTGTGATGTAGTTATTTTCTGCTTCTTAGACCTTTGAACTGACTTTTTTTTTTTTTCAAGTCTATCTTTATGATACTTTCCAGTTGTCTGGAGTTGCCCATTTTAGTGCTCCTTTCCCCCATAACATCAGTCCCTCTACCCACCTTTGTTATTTAGCCAACCAGGCTTAGTTGAGTATGTTGAGCACCAGTTAAGTACCAGAAGCTGGGCTAGACAATGCCTTAAACCAGCAAAGTGACTTTTCTACTAGGAAGTCTACTCAGTGGGAAGGGGATTTGATGTTGAGAGGCTTTGTGAGAGCTTTCATGTGTGGGTCACCATGGAGATGCTTTCTGCTGGGCTTTCAGAAGGGCAGGCCTGACTTGCCCTATTATTAGCAAATAAACAATATTTAAAAATTCAAGCATCATTCCTTTTAATGCAGTTTAGTGCTCATATAATGAGCTAACTAATCATGTTAGCATAAAAGTAGGCTTTGTTTTTGTGGGTTTTGTTTTTCTTATTAAAATTTGAAAAAAAGTGATTTCCTCTGGACTCCAAAATCTGGAAAGGGATTTGATGTACATATTAATTTGATATGCCTTAGACATGATTGAAAGAAAAGTGTCTAACATGCAAACGGGCCTTGGCGTGGGGATTTTTTTTTTTTTTTTTGAATTGGAGATAAAGTATGAAGCGTAGTTAAGTATATCATAACCATAAAATCTTCAAAGAAGAGACAAGTCTAATTTTATGAAAAACTGCACCTTTGCATGACTGAGTCAGCTATTATAAAGATATTAGGAGACAAGTGACCATTGGCTTAGGTGGGCAAGGTACAACATCTGAGGAAGCAGCTCTCCTGGAGTTTACCTGCCCACACATTTTGTTTGATGTTGCTCTTGTGTTTAAAAAAAAAAAAAAAAGTTGTGGGCTTGCCATGGTCCCAGCATGTTCTATATTTTCAGTTCAAACAACCAGTTATTGGAATCTTGCCTTGATTTTTCCCCATATTAAATTTTATGTGATTTCAATTGCCTTGTACAATGTGTCCATCATAGATAAGTATGATGACTTGTTTCTTCCTCACCTAAAACCTTGTGGCATTTTTGTGTATAATTTTACACTTCCTAATTAACATGTTGCTGCATTTGCAAAGTGGCAAAGTATTGAGTGATTTTTGGCTGGCAGGTCTAAAATGCCTTCCATCCTTAAAGCCCAGTATACTGGGAGCAAAATGATTACCCAGATCTCTGAGAACCTTAATGTACACAGGTAGTTTTCTTTTATCTGAGCCAAATGGCAGCAAGTGCACACATATACACACAGACAGTTAAGCTTAATGTTAGAAATAGTAATATTTAAAAATAAAGCTTCCAGCCAAGAAAATATTTGCTTAAAATATATATGAGTTATGATCAGAAATGGTAGTATCAATTACCCTATTTTATATATTTCTAAGATATATTTTTTTTCACATGTTAGCATCTCTAAATTGAGGTGCATCTTAGAATCTGTGTGTGATGTCTTTAAATTTTTATCAGCAAGGTGGTAGTAGGGGCATAATTTTGATTGCTTGTGTAGATTGGGCATAACTGTTCATATTGCCATACTTCAGTTAAGATAAAACCAGTTGCCATCAAAAAGTAACCACAATTCATGGCGACCTCATGTATGTCAGAGTAGTACTGTGCACCATAGGATTTTCAGTGGCTGATATTTCAGAAGTAGATTGCCAGGCCTTTCTTCCGAGGTGCCTCTGGGTGGACTAAAACCTCCAGCCTTTTGGTTAGCTGCCAAGCATGTTAACCATTTCCATCACCCAGGGATAAAGTGAGTTTAATTGTCCTGTAAGTTGCTTGCAAAAAGATTATGCTGTACAGTGTATGTAAAAAGCTGTGGAAACAGAGCATTATGATGAACGATAAGTCTAAGTCTAAAAGCTCTTTCAGAAAGTATAAAATCAGAAGTATGTGATAAGAAAGCATTGTATCATTGGTACAGTGGTTTCATTGGTAATCTCTTTATTTAGTGTTAAATAAAGAATGGTACATCTTAAAAATCAATGGTGACTTCAATATGATGAAATCCAACATATAAGACCAGGACCTTTGGAAAGTAAATGTGGATTGCTTCCTTAACGTTCTTCCAATGGGTATATATTTTCCATCTATTCATCTTACTACACACTGGTGATCTTTTCTATCTGAAGGTGGCCTTTCTGACTCAGCCTCCAAAGAGCATGCCTCTCAGCTTTTGGTGCATCCATTAGTGCTCTAAGTAAAAATTCACCTATATTCTTTTGCCTGCGATCCTTTTTTTTTTTTAATTGTACTTTAGGTGAGGGTTTACAGAACAAATACTTTCTCATTACACAGTCAGTACGCATATTGTTTTATGACATTGAGTAGCAAACCCACAACATGTCAACACTCTCCCTTCTCAACCTTGGAGCACCTTTATTCTTTTTTGGTGAAAATATACATAGCCAAAGATAAACCATTTCAAAAATTTCTGCATGTACAATTCAGTGACATCAATTAACGTTCTCCCAGTTGTGCTGCGATTCTCACTGTCCTTTTCCAAATTATTCCATCACTATTATCTTCAACTCACTGCCCCCTAGGCTTCCAATCAAACCCTTTGAGTTGCTTTTATCAATTTGATCTCACATAATTCTTTTTTTTTTTTTTTTTTTTTTTGTACTTTAGATGAGGGTTTACAGAACAGGATAGTTTTTCATTAAGCAGTACACATACTGCCCTATGACAATGGTTAACAACCCCACGACACGTCAACATTGTCCTTACTCAACCTTGGGTTCCCTATCACCAGCTTTCCAGTCCCCTACTGCCTTCTAGTCCTTGGCCCTGGACAGCTGTGCCTTATTAGTCCCGTTTTGTTTTATGGGGCTGTCCAATCCCCAGCTGAATGGTGAACCTCGGGGGAGTGACTTCACCACTGAGCTAAAAGGGTGTCCAGGGGCCATACTCGGGGTTTCTCCAGTCTCTGTCAGACCAGTAAATCTGGTCTTTTTTTTTTGTTGTTGTTGTTAGTATTTTGTTCTATATCCTTCTCCATCTCTGTCCAGGACCCTCTGTTGTGATCCCGGTCACAGCAGTCAGTGGTAGTAGCTGGGCACCATCTAGCTGTACTGGACTCAGTCTGGTGGATGCCTTGGTAGCCATGGTCCATTAGTCCTTTGGACTAATCTTTTCCTTGTATCCTGTTCTCTTCATTCCCTCTTGCTCCCGAAGGGGTGAGACCAGTGGAGTATCTTAGATGGCTGCTCACAGGCTTTTAAGACCCCAGATGCTACTCACCAAGGTAGAATGCAGAACATTGTCTTTATAAACTGTGTTATGCCAGTTGAACTAGATGTTCCCCAAGACCATGGTCCCCACAGCTTTCCACCCAATAATTCAGTCTCTCAGGGAGTTTGGATGTATCTGTGGAGCTTCTGTGACATTTCCTCGTACAAGTTGTGCTGGCTTCCCCAGTACTGTGCACTGGCTTACCTTTCACCAAAGTTACCACTTACCTATTGTCTATTTAGTTTTCCCCCCCACCCCTCCCATCCCTCGTAACCAACAAAATTGTTACTTTTTGTGTGTAAACTTTTTCATGAGTTTCTACCGTAGACGTCTCATACAATATTTGCCCTTTCGTGATCAACTTATTTTACTCAGCATAATGTCCTCCAGTTTCATCCATGTTATGAGGTGCTTCAGAGATTCATCATTGTTCTTTATCATTGCATAATACTCCATTGTGTGTATGTACCATAGCTTGTTTATTCATTTCTTGATGGGCATCTAGGTTGTTTCCATCTATTGTGAACAATGCTGCCATGAACATGGGTGTGCATGTCTATTCGTGTGACGGCTCTTATTTGTCTAGGATATATTCCTAGGAGTGGGATTGCTGGATTGTATGGTATGTCTATTTCTAGCTTTCTAAGGAAGCACCATATCATTTTCCAAAATTGTTGTATCATTATGCATTCCCACCAGCAGTGCATAAGAGTTCCGATCTCCCCTCAGCGTCTCCAACATTTGTTATTTCCAGTGTTTTTGATTCGTGCCAGTAATGCTGGGGTGAGATGGTATCTCATTGTGGTTTTAATTTGTATTTCTCTAATGGCTAGTGAACACAAGCATTTCCTCATGTGTTTGTTGGCCACCTGAATGTCTTCTTTGGTGAAGTGTCCATTTCCTTTGCCCATTTTTTAATTGGATTATTTGTCTTTTTGTTGTAGAGGTATTGGATTTTCATGTAGATTATAGAGATTAGACCTTTGTCTGATTTGTAATGTCCAAAAATTTTTTCCCAGTCTGTAGGTTCTCTTCTTACTCTTTTGGTGAAGTCTTTTGAAGAGCATAGGTGTTTGATTTTTAGAAGATCCCAGTTATCTAGCTTATCTTCTGGAGTTTGTATGTTGTTGGTTATGGTTTGCATCATGTTAATGCCATGTATTAGGACATTTAGTGTTAAGCCTATTTTTTCTTCTATGAACTTTATAGTTTTTGGCTTTATGTTTAGGTCTTTGATTCATTTTGAATTAGCCTTTTTTTTTTTTTGGAACAACATCTTATGTCGGAAAGACAAATGGACGGTGTTCAAGTAGAATCTAGAGCTAATGGAACAGAGTAAGCAACTAGACTCCCAAGTAGTCGAAAGTTTTCACTGTTTTTTAACACAGGGCTCCAGCCAATGGAATTAATCAGCTACAGACACAAAGTATTAAGCTAAGTTCAAAGACATCTGGTGCTAGCCAACTTAAAGTTAAACTTCTAAACTAAACGAAAAGTCACATGTGCTTTGTGATTCTATACACATTCTAATATTTCTCATGCTTGTTTTGGACTCTTGGACTAGATCTCTTCTGTGAAAGTAGATATGAATGGGAGTTGCAAAGTTATTTCTGTCTGTTCTGTGTGTGAATGCTAATTTTTTTTTTTTTGTGGTATGTGTTGGATAAAAAAAAAGATTATTAGATTATTATCTCCAAGAGCAATATTACATCAGAGAAGAAAGCCTTTTTTGATGGTGGCATATTGGTTAATATTGAGTTTCAAGAAAACATACCAAAGAAAAGACAATCTAATACAATTCTGTTCTATTTTACTGTGATTCTAAATCATGTATTTTTAAAAAAGGAGAAATATCATAGCCCTACTTGCCTGAGCTATAGTGCCTCTTGGGGCAAGTGACGGACAGAAAGCAATCCAGCCAAAATTTAAAAGAGAAAGCCTGGAAATTGTTATTGCCGTTAATTACTATCAAGTCGCTCCTACTCATGGCAACCTAAAATAAAACAAAACATTGCCCGGTCCTGTGCCATCTTCATGGTCATTGGTATGTTTGAGTATATTGTTGCAGCTCTTGTGTCAGTCTGTCTCACCCTTTGCTGTCTCTTCCTCCTCTTGAGCTCTGAATACTGTGCCTCAGCTCCTCAACCCTGTACTCTTCTCTACTTATTTGAGATAGGAAGATTTCTAGAAGATTTCCAGTTTTGTGGCTTTAAATATCATGTATAGGAGCCCTGGTGGTGCAGTGGTTAAAAGCTCGGCTGCTAACCAAAAGTTTGGCGGTTCTAATCCACCAATCACTCTCCAGAAACCCCGTGGGGCAGTTCTACTCTGTCTTATACCGTCACTATGAATTGGAATCGAGTTGACGGCCATGAGTTAGTTTTGTTGGTGTTAGTCCTAAGACTTTCAAGGTAGTATCTGAACCCTGATCCCTCTCTACTGCTTCAAATCTGTCTATCCTTCCATTCATTTATATGTCTAACAGGCTTCCCTAACTAATCATGGCCAAAACAATACTATTGATTTCTTCTTTGTCCACCAAATCCCTTTTTCCCCAGTTCTCCTATCTCAAATGGCACTCACTGACCCACCTAGCTGCTCAAGCCAAAAATCCAGGAGTCATCATTGATTCCTCCATTGCCCGCATCCCCCCACATCTAATCAACCAAGCAAGAACTGTTAGTTCTTCCTCAGAATGCATCTGTGTTTCATGCATTTCTGTCCCTTTAACTGCTAACCCCCTAGTCCAAGCCATCATCGTCACTCTCTCCTGGACCTGTGGAGTAGCCACCTAAGTGGTTTTCCCACTTCCTTTGTTACCCCCACTCACTATAATCCCTTTTACAGACAACAGGCCCAGAAGAATCTTTAAGGAGTGATTTTTTCTACCTCACTTCCCCATGTAACACTTTCGGTTTATTTGAAGTGCTGCATATCGGACTTAGAATAAATCCAAGCTTATTGCTGTGGCATTTAAGATCCTACCCCATCTAGCACCTCCCTTTGTAAAGTCCTCTTCTAGGCTGTCCTACCCTTCAGCTCCTTGCTGGCTGCTCTGACCACACTGGACCTCAGTATATTCCTCAGACACATCAGATTTCTCTCCTTATGGTCTTTGCATTTGCTTTTTCCTCTTTCTGTTTTCTGCTGGCCCCCACCTCTTCCCTTCCCCCCAGCTTCGCCCTGCCCCCACCATGATCTCTGTATAGCTGACCACTGACAGGCCTTCACTTAGGGCTACCTTCTAGATCAGACCTGCCTTGGCCACCCTGTCTAAATAGCCCCTTTCCTGCCACACCTACCCCCAGTCATGTCATCCAGCCTTGTTATCTTCATTGCACTTAATCACCATTTGGATTTATCTTGTTCATTTTTCTCCTCTCCTCACTATAATATAAGCTTCATGAAAGCATGGACTTCATTTGTTCCTGCTCAGTACTATTCCATTACCTGAAACATAGTAGGTGCTTCATACACATGGTTTAATGAATGAACAAGTCTGTGTTTAAAAATTTTTTTTTTCCTTGTCAAAAAAGAAAAATCCTACCTCTGTGAGGCAAAGTTTTGTGGAAGCTCTGAAGAATGAGGAAGAAAATGTATGTTAACTCTTAACATTTAACTTTTTCACCTTGGAAGGGTTAACAACAAAAGCTTGCTGAGCATGTATTATATGCTCAAATGAGAAGACATTTATTTATTACACATTCAGGTAATTTCTTTTAATTATTTTTATCAAAATAGCATTTTTTTTGTGAAAAAAATAACATTTTTATAAAAGAACCAAAATCCCTAGACCTATTACCCAAACTCACACCTTTTGGACCTTGTTCAGATATAGATGTTCTTTGACACAGTTGTAATTGTAGTAAGCGTGTTTGTTGCTGTGTGCCTTCGAGTCGATTCCAACTCGTAGCGACCCTGAATGACAGAGTATATAGCATTACCTAGGCTGTAATCTTTACAGGAATAGATCTCTAGGTCTTTTCTCCCTTGAGGCCACTAGAGGGTTCTAACAGAAGACCTTTCAGTTAGCAGCTGAGTGCTTAACAATTGCACCACCACTCTGTATCTGAGTAGACTCTCTCAAGAAGCTTTCTCTTTAGTGTTATCAGTTAGTTGTGATGGCAGCCATCCTTGGTGTGATCCCCAGAATAATGGAATTATTAAGTTCATAGAGAGTAAGGCACAGAGCATTTCTCCCCCTAACAGGTCATCGTGAATGAGTTTCTTTTCAAGCATACTTACTTGCAGGTAAAAATTTTGCTCATAAAATACATAAAAGTAGCTCAATGTGACAGTCACAATAACGTGGTGAAGATTTTCTCATAAAGATATGATTTATTTTTCTAAGGAAACATGACTTTTCTTCAAAAATAAAAAGTTCAAAGGACAAATTAAAAATACATTAAAATGCTTCCCAGGGAAATGCAGATACAGTGTGCAGGCTGTTGTTATCTCTGTGGGATTCATCGTGGGCCTACTCTATCAGAACAGTATGATTACACATCTGAGGAATATGTCACAGCTTAAAGTGAGTTTCAGTGCTAAAAGTGCACTAGTTCTGTGCTAACAGAAGCACAGCAACTCTTGAAGACATCTAACAAAGTAAAATATTTCTGTACCTATGGCCTGGGGAATATTTGTAAGTTAAAGCGCCAATAAAAGTTTCAGCCTTGTACCTGGAAGAAGCAGCCATGTTCTTTTTTGCATGGTAATGAAGTATTGCTTTGTGATTAAACCAAAAAAAAAACCTCGCTGCCATCAGGTCGATTCCAATTTATAGCGACCCTATAGGAGGTTGCAAATTTTCTAGATTCTCTAGAAGCCAGTTTGGTTTGACACTGCTGTCACTTCTTCCAAACTGTGCTTTTTAAAGAGCTGGATCAGAATGGAGGAAGGGAAAGAAGTTAAACCGAATATATTTTCCTAAGAATAGTCATTCCTGTTCATTGAATTGTGCACAAGATGAAGTACAGGTCACTTGCCCATCCATTGTAGAACATTACTTCTCCACTTTGGCTCTTCAAACTGGCACAGTCTATAAAATTTTGTTGCTGATACACATATCTAATTTGAGGAAGTTCAGTTTGTGCTGTGTAGTCTTCTACTACTGAAAATCTAAATGGGAAAATAGACAAATGTTTATTAACTTCCTTAGAAGTTCAACAATAAAACTTCCTGAAACTGCCAACATGGGCATGAATGCTTTTTAGAACTGCAAACTACTTCTTTAAATCTCTGTAGCCTCTAGTAAAAGACAAAATAATTTGCTGTGTCAGAATGGGAATGGTCTGGACTATAGAGAAGCAGTCAGAAATCTGGCCTTTTGTTTGGGTGTTTCACAACTTAAAGCAATTTAGGAGGAAAACAGCTTTTTCTGTTATTGTGGTTGTTAGTTGCCATCAAGTCAATTCCTACCTATGGCAATCCCATGTGTGCAGAGTAGAACTGCTCGTAGAGTTTTCAGGGCTGTGACCTTTCAGAAGCTGATAGCCAGGCCTGTCTGCAAAGGCACCTCTGGGTGGGTTCGACCCATCAAACTTTCAGCTAGTAGTTGAGAACTTAACCATTTGCACCACCCAGCCACCTAGCTCTTGTAGGCATGTAGCAAGATCGAATGGAAAATATTTCCCTTCGTGATGTTAAATGTGTCAGTGGAATTGAAAGATTGAAAGGCTTTCTGAGAGCTCTTTGATTTTAAGACAACTTTATCTGAAATGCCTATAACTTTTCAGAGAGAATAATTTTCTCACAAATTTACAGATATTGTATTCATACATCTGATCTTCACTTAGGATTGGTTGAAGAATAAGTTTATGAAGAGTCGATTCTTTGGAGGCCCTTTTTTTCCTCTGTTTTCGAGCACACTATATTCTACTTTGTTTAGGCATGAGGCTTGAAAACCTGATGGGTGTGTTTTCCTTAGTTGTTCTGCTGAACTTTTACCTCATATCTTCTGTCATCTGTTGACCTTATGGAACATGACAGTATTTTTTTTTTCTTTTTTAAAACCTAGTTCCTGTGTTGGGTTTTAATGGAAATTTCCCAACGTAAGCAAACTATTTGGATTGACGTTCATATTAAGAGTGTTTTTTTTCCCCCAAGTGCAATTAAAGAACTATAAAAAAAAAACTCTTTTCTTTTTAATGCCCTTGCACTAGAATATGAGAAATATTTAAATATCTGAGGGTGCATGGTATCAAGTAGTTTTTGAATGAATGAATCAAAATAAACAGTGATCAGATATGATAGCTGCAAGGCTTAGTCAGAGGCTCTGAGCTGGTGATTGCATGTTTTTGCTTTAATCACTAAGATACTAAATTATTTCAGCTATGTGTTTCTTGCTTCTGTATTTAGGATTATCCGTATCTGAAGTGACTGCTAAAGAGCTGGAAAGTTTTGTCAAAAGCTGGGTAGGTTATCCAATTCTAATTTGTTTTCACAGTGTGAGGTTGTTAATAGACTAATAAGCAAGTAGGAGAAGAAATAATGGGTTTATGAGCTAGAGACACTATTAAAATTGCAAATGAACATCTTAGCTTATGGCTGTGATGGGAATAAAAGCAAAAATTGAAAGGGGTGGGGGATAAAAAAACATTAAGAATGCCTCATTTGTTTAGAAACATTGACGGGGGCAAGAGTAATGAGGTATAAACTGGAATCTTTCTATATTCCAGAATATTCTCTCCTCACTTTCCAGTTCTTTCCATTGTAGCACTGGGGCCTAAACTTTCATGTTCCCCTGTATAGTAGTACACCGTTTTGAATTTTCCAAATGTTAGTGATGTACATATGTATAGATTAGGTTTGCCTCCCTAAGGAAAATGAGAAGAGGAAGTCTGTAGGGGTGCTGACAGGTCAGTCTACCTAGGGGTTGCTTATTCTAAATTCTAAAGGACTATTTTGTAATAGGCAGGGCGTCTCAGGACACCTATGTTTCAATTTCCTATTCTTTCCTCACCCCTCCCTTCCACTCAATTGTCTTTGTGTGCAGAGGTGTAACAACATCTGATAGTAATTCAAAGGCTATCTGTGCAGTAAACTAAGATTAATGAGAATTAAATCCCTGACTGATTATATGCTCTCCAGAGCTAGAAAAAAAGGACTTTTTGTTAAAGTTGAAAATACAAAGAGTTGGGAATATTTTGCTTTGAACATTAGCACAACACACTGGAGGGGGAAAACTATAATAAAGAAAAATAAGCCCAAGACATATATGGTTGACATTTCTGCTAATGTCACCCCAAGGAAGGATGCTGCAATCTATCCCTTGGATGAGGATGTAGAGGGACTACAGGTTTGCTGCAGCACAAAAGCAGGGAAAAGGACAGCTTCCGACGGATTTAGAAAATAAACAAACTGTTCTTTAAGATTTCTTTAGAGAAAAAGTTATTGCAAAGTATGATAGTTACGAAAACTTTCTTAGCAAATCTAGATTTGAGGGATATCACTCCTGGGTTTTTAAAGGATTTTGATCATAAATAGGTGGTGCTTTTGGCAATTATAGTTAACATGAACAATATTATTGCTTGTTCCATTAGACTATTTCAGAAAGACGTCAACACATCCCAGAGCCAACGAAACAGCCTAGGCCATTGAGAACCAAAGATTAGCATGTGAGAGAAGGTAGATTTTTCAGTTTAGGAGGGTGGAAGGACCCTCTGCGGGGAGGGGCAGGGTTAATGGTTCTGAGTGTCTAAGTGTGGAAACCCATAGGGATGTTTATATTATTCACAAGACGTTAGTCCTTCACTCACAAACATTCTTTAATAATGGACTCACAAGTGCCTGGTTATACATGGAATGTGGAAAGATTATACTCATAGCACGAGAATGTTGTTGTTGTTAGGTGCCGTCAAGTCATAGCGACCTTATGCACCACAGAACGAAACGCTGCCCGGTCCTGCACCATGCTCACAGTCGTTGTTATGCTTGAGCCCATTGTTGCAGCCACTGTGTCAGTCCATCTTGTTGAGGGTCATTCTCTTTTTTGCTGACCCTGTACTTTACCAAGCATGATGTCCTTCTCCAGGAACTGATCTTTCCTAACAACATGCCCGAAGTATGTAAGACTAAGTCTTGCCATCCTCACTTCTAAGGAGCGCTCTGGTCGTACTTCTTCCAAGACAGACTTGTTCGTTCTTTTGGCAGTCCGTGGTATATTCAATATACTTCACCAACACCACAATTCAAAGGCGTCAATTCTTCTTTGACCTTCCTTATTAGAATAACACCAGAAATTCATCCATTATGGTCTCTTTAGTCCTCTAATTTTCCATTACAGGATTCTACATTCAAGGTTTTACTCCCCTCCCCCCGCAACTAAAAAGTTTAAATTTCACTCCATTATTTTAAAATGAGGGACCCAGTCTTGGTTAGTAGTGATAGGAAATTTTATTTGAAAATAATAATAATAATAGCAGCAGGGGCAGCTAACACTTATAGAACACTTACTATGTTCCAGGCATTATTCTAAGTGTTGCATGCATATTAACTCACATGATTCTCACAACATCCCTATGAGGTAGTTACTATCAGTACTGTCATGTTACAAATGAGGAGCCAGGCACAGAAAGGGTAAGTGTCTGGCCTACATTTACACGGCTAGTTGGCTACAGAGCTAGGATCTGAACTCAGAGTCCAGGCTTCAGAGTCTGTGTTCTTAATTATTATCCAGCCACTAATTCTCTCGAATTAGTGACTAGCTTCAAAGTTGCAAGTATTTTTTTAAATCATAATTCTAATTTATTTATTTGCAAGTTACGCTCCTACTGTAGATATAAATCTTAGCAAGCACGAAAAGTAAGCAGGGCAATAGAATTCTATAGCCTATATGTTTTTCTCAGCAGTTTACAGGAAGTAAAATGTGAAATCTCCACTCTTTAACTTGCCTTCATGAATTACTTGCACAAAGTAAAAGGCTCTGAGATAAACAAACCCCATATGATTCCTACATGGTAGAAAAGGTATTCATATGACTACTCAGAGCAATGTTGCCAACCTCAAGGACAACCAGAGAAGCCGTTTTAGAAAGTTTGTTTAATCTCTCTTATTAGTCCCACAGTTCTTGCTCTAATTTTCACCAGCCACCCATAGTATTCTACTCTGTTTAGCAAGAATTTTTTTTTTCCTATTTTCACCAGGACTTTGCTGCACTGGTTGATAATCACAGTCACATAAATACTTGTTTGTTTATACACGTAAGAAATGTAGAAATAAACAAAAACCCCTTGCCAAAAATTAAATCAAATAAAGCCGGACAGTCAGCAAGGCAGAGATAGTTTGGAACCTTGTTAGAGTCCTAGCTGCATAAATATTCCCATTGAAACAGCTCTGTTCCACCTTTGTTTTACTTTGAAGCCACCTGGAAACACTCACCTCTTATCAGTTTTCTGAGAAGTACATTCTAGTGGGCTTCTGGAAGGGAAGAGGTGAAATGTTTCTTTCTTTGTGTTGAGAGCTAACTTTCAAGCAAATCAGAAAGTCGTGTTCTAGTTGAATTCTTCTTCCTTTCCCTCTTTAATGTTGGGGAGGGGCACAGACTCCAAAATTTTTTTCTGGGAGGTATTTGCAGATCATAAAATATAAATTTAAAAACAAGTTTTGCAAGCTTTTTCAATATTTCCAAAGTCAGTTAATTAGTGATTGCTACTGTTCTGGTTGTTTCATATGTATGTTCTTGTTGATTATTTAAAAGTGGAATTAACTTATTTCTGAGATATGACTCAAAAGTCCTATGCAGTTTCGAAGAATCCAACTGTGGACAAATGCCAAGGCCCCTCTCCCTGTACCTCATTGGGAACTGGGCAGCTGCTGGGACTGAGCAGACAGAGGCTTCCCTTCTCCCACTGCAATTGTAGTTTCACAGTTATGGAAGTGAATACCAGACATCGTATGACATTCTCTCTATTTCTCAACACCGTTACTCTAGTTGTTTTGCCTCTGTAATTGCTTGTGCCTTGAATGGAATTAGTCTCATTTAATTTCAGTAGGTGATGATAAGATATGTTCTGATTTTCACTGTACCTAGGATTTTTGTGTCCAACTAATTGCAATGTGGTTCATGTGAAGCTGACACCTGGGCAAGAGTCATCTTCTCTATATAGGTCTGACTTGTAGTGAGCAGTAGAAGGACTCTTAGACTGATGTAGTTCGGGGAATTCACCACTTAATGAAGTTCTATTGTGAATTCACCTATAAGGTAACATCTCACTCCTATGTAATTCTTTATCTTTACATGACACATGTTTTGAAGGCGAGTGCATTTGTGAGTTCTAGTAGTTTGTCCCTGGAGAAGAACATCATGCTTGGTAAAGTAGAGGGCCAATGAAAAACAGGAAGAAGCTCAGTGAGATGGATTGACATAGTAGCTGCAACAATGGGCTGAAGTATAGCAAAAATTGTGAGGATGGTGCAGGACTGGGCAGCATTTCATTCTGTTGTACATAAGGTTGCTCTGAGTTGGAACTGACTCAACGGAACCGACTCAACTGCACCTAACAACAACAGGAGTTTATTCAAATACCCTGAATGCAGAACTAAAACCTGCTAATTGTATGGGGAGAAGAGTCTCTTGGCACAATGGTATCACATTTCCTTTTTTGTGATAGCTGATTCTTTTTTTTTTTTTTTTTATTGTACTTCAGGTGAAGGTTTACAGAACAAATATTTTCTCATTAAATAGTCAGTACACATATTGTTTTAAGACATTGGTTATCAACCCCAACCCAACAACATGTCAACATGCTCTCTTCTCTGCCTTGCAGGACCTTTTTTTTTTTTTTTTTTTTGGTGAGAATATACATAGCCAAAGATACACCATTTCAAAAATTTTCTACATGTACAATTCAGTGACGTCGATTACGTTCTTCCAGTTGTGCTGCTGTTCTCACTTTAGATGAAGGTTTACATAACAAAATAGTTTCTCATTAAGCAGTTAGTACACATATTGCCCTATGACAATGGTTAAGAACTCCAGTACATGTCAACACTGTCCTTAGTCATTTGGGTAACCCCTAGCACCAGCACAACAGTGTATGTAATAGGTGGAGAACACATGCTTGTTTCATTGAATTCTTTGAAGAAATAACCAGTAAAGAGATCATTAGTGAGGATGGAGAAATACCAAATAGGGCACAAAGTTCATGAATAAGAATTTAATGGTCAGGACCATTGTCACACTTATTTTTTCTATGTACTCCCTTTCCATTTGATGTTTTATGTATTTCTAAGTGAACTCAAAGGTGTTTGTTGTGATTTGAAGTTTTTGCAAGGAATAATCACATTGCTGGGTTATAAATGACTTACTTAACTCATTGTGTGTGTTTGCCTATCAACCATTCTGCATCCCCATTTCTATGTGGTTTTGGTCTCTGTTTATTCTAGAGTAAAACCGTTTTTACAAAAATACAAACTGTAAGTGCAGCAAAGTGAAGAGATAAAAAATTGATGGAGCACGCATAAATGGAAACTTGATATTTGACAGATGGCATTGTAGGTCAGTGGGGCAAGGATGGACTATTTAATAATTGGAACTGTGACATTCAGTTAGTCACAATGAGAAAGAAATGGATCTCTAGCTTGCACCATATGCAAAATCAATTCTAGGTGGGTTAAAGATCTAAATGTAAAGGACTCTATTCTTATTTTCTTAAAGCACAGAAGGATTTCTTAAACAAGCTGCAAAAAATTTGACTACATTAACATGAAAATCTCTTGTGCACTCAAAGCACCATAAAAGAAGTGAAAAGATTACCACTTTCAAGGAAAAGATATTTGCAACATGGGTAGCTGACAAAGGATTAGAATATAAGAAACATTTCCATGAATCAATAAGAACAACCCATAACCTGATAGAAAATGGGCAAAGGCTATGGGCAGGTAGCTGCAAGAAGAGGAAATCCAAATGACCGATAAACATATGAAAGATGCTCAGCCTCATTAGTAATTAGGAGAATGCAAATTAAAACGAGATGCCACTTCAGATTCATCAGAGTAGAAAAAGATTTTAAAGATTTGTAATACAAGCATTGGTAAAGATGTAGAGCAGCAGGAGCTCCAATGTGGGGAATAAGAATGTAAATTAGTGTAACTACTTTGGAGAACCATTTGACAACATCTCCTAAGTGTTAAGATGTACTTATATTGCTTGGCTCCTAGTTACATCCTAGAGAAACATCGGCATGCTCATAAGGAAACATAAAAAAGAATATTCAGGACGGCATTATTTGTAATATTGAAAAATTGGACATAGTTTAGCTATAAATAGGAAAATAGATTGTGATTTTCTTTTTAATAATATGGAATACTATATAGCAATGAAAATAACTTGGTAGCTAAACCCACATGAATCAGTATGAGTAAATCTCACAAACATAATGTTGAGCCAAAAAGCTAATTGCAGAAGGATGTATTTTCTGTGCTGCCATTATATAAGGTTTAAAAACATAAAAAATGTTATGTGTTGTTATGTTATTGTTATGTTACCAGCATATATGAGTCTAATGACATGCATGGGCATTATTAACATCAAATTCTGATTTTTGATTTCTTTTCCTGGGGAAAGGAAGGAAAATGTTACCAGGATTCATACATGAAGACAGTAGTTTTGCTTGCTATGGTTTATTTTTTATATTGAATTGTGAGTACTTGAATATTTATTTATTCTTTAAATCCTTTTGAATTTTAGAAATATTTTGTATTTAAAAATTAAAATTCAAACAAAAAGAATCATTCTTAACTAAAAGGTATAAATTACGCTAAAGATTAGAATACTAAATCTGAAGTGGCTCAAATCTGTGGCATAAATAAGTCCATTGTTGAGCTGGACATGCCATTCTTTCAGTTAAATTCATTTATGGTCAGAATCTACTTCTCTATCATGTTATCTAAAGTGTATAGTGGGGTTGGTCATGGCATTAAATTCTTAAGAGGTTTTCCTCATAAAAAAACAGTCCACGCTGCTTTGGAATAAGTAGGGAGTATTTTCTGGGCAGATAGATGTAAAATGATTTGTCAAGGTCATGAAGTGGAAGGATTCATTTATCTGGTGCTCAGACTTCTGGTGGAAAGGCAGCAGTCTGGTGTATTTACCGGAATTAGTAGATTGTAGCAAAAGATGTATTCTTAGAAGAACTTTGAAAACAAACAGAATTCTAGCCACTAAGAGATTTAGTGAGGGGAAGTTCAGGGTCTTCAGAGAGATAAGAAGGGAAAAGAGATTATCTTTACAGAGTTGATGGCCTGTCTGTGGCAGGAGGAAGATATACCCTTGATTAGGTAGCTTAAAGAAAGGAAAAATAATACAGTGTTAAAAGCAAATTTGACTACGTCTCAGTAATACCCCGGGCTCTCCATCTTACTGAGTGTGTGACTTTGGAGAGATCACTTAATTTCTCTGAGCTTCAGTTTTCTCATCTGTAGAATTAGGGAGTTAGCTTTGATACTGTCTGTGGCCCCTGGGTGGTAGAAAAGGTTAATGTGCTCAGCTGCTAAACAAAAGGTTGGAGGTTTGTGTGCACTCATAGGCACCTCAGAAGAAAGACCTGGTGATCTGCTTCCAAAAAATGATCCATTGGAAACCCTATGGAGCACAGTTCTGCTCTGACACATGAAGTTAACTCGATGACAACTGGTAGGGCCCTTCAGTTTGGAAATTCTTTATCTGCTTATTTTTCACAAAGAGTTCACTGGAGAGAGTGGGATAATGAGGGAGCTAAAGAGGAATGAATAAAGGACAGAGGACTTAATAGAAGAACTGGAGGGTGACTCATTCTGGTCAGGTGGCTGCTGACAGAATAAGGGAAGAAGCCCTCAGAAATCAGGTGGTAAAAAGAAAGACCCAGGTAAATGCCTGAGGGGTAGAAGGAGTCTTGGGGAAGCCTGGAATTGATGAATGGTATCCTGAGGAAAGATAAGGGGTGACAGTTGAGGAATGGGGAGACCACTAAGTGTCTTACCAAAGGCAATGGTAAAGGGACCTCAGAAAGGAGGATTGGGATCCAGTGACAGAAAGGGTAGGATGTAGGAGAAGACTTTGAAACAAGAAATAGTTGAACTATAAAGGGAAGGGTGGGGGCTTTTGAGCAGGGTTCTTACTTAAAAATATAGTAGGAAGGGCAGTAATCAATAAAACAGGTTAAAATAGGCTGAGGGGGACAATTTCCTTCCTTTGAGAAAATGGCTGTAACTTGCTGTCTGACTTTCCAGAACTGCTGGGGACTCTGTGCACGTGTCGGTGCAGTGCAGGTCTTTGTTCTACAGGAGCAGTGACAGGCCTTGCATCTGGGATTAAAAGGGGGTAACCGGGCTGCTGTTTTAGTGCCCATTGATTCTAAACTCTGGATTGGGTTAACCTTTTAGCTTCTTATAGTAAAATTGGTTTTAAACAGACAAAAAAGAACTCACTGTTAAGCAGTCCACCACAATATCCAGAAAGAAAGGGTATTATATAGGTTGAACTAAGCTAATGTTTTTCACTACATGTTTGTATATTTGGGAAAATTTCAGTAACATAACTATGAATTCCCTTCATGGAGATCCCACTCTGTTCTAAGCGCCTTATTAAACTATTAGAGGGCCATCAAACAGATTCCTGGTTTAACTGGAATTATATAGCTCACACCATGTTTGCTTGCTCAATTGAATGGTAACAGTAGTAATTTTTACCTTTCATTGAGATCTTGTTTGTAAGGCATTGCACTAATTAAGCACTTTACAAATATCTGCCTATGAGGTAAGTGATGTTATTCCCATTTTACAGATAAGAAAAAATGAGGCTTAAAAGGACCAGATAGTGGTGATGGTTGCAAATGACAAATTTTGTTACATATGTTTTACCATAATTTAAAACAACAAAGAAAAGGTAACACGACTTGTCTACTAAGTGGCGGCTACTAAAAGGCAGAGAGAGCCTTGTTTGAATTCAGGTCTCTCGGAGTCCAAAGCCAGATTAATGAAGTCCTAAACCCTTGTCCCTGGTGCCCTGTGCCTGTTGCACAGTCAACAGTATATCCTGCACGTCAGATTTTTAGATCTTGTGTTTGCATCCTCCATGGTGGTCCTGGCATGTGCTCCTACAACTGAGCTCATTTTCCTGTTTCCCAGAAACAAGTGAAATTGCCCACAGTTGATGGGAAAACACACTATCCAGTTATGGACGGAAGTTTCTTGGCAAACCCTTCATATTATTTTGGAAAAAGTAGATGTCTTAAGACAGTTAATATTGAAGTTGAGTGTCTGTGAGGTGGTTTGGAGGCCTGCAGAGTATGACATTGAACCTAGATATCAGCAATGGGGCTGGTGAAGAAGGCAGAGAACTGGGCTTCAAACCAGTTCTGAGAAGTTCCCTGCTGAGAATTTGCATTTCCACCCCTGATGTACTGAATCAGATTCTACATTTTAACAAGATCCCCAGGTGATTCTTACGTATAACTTCCTGGGAACTTGTTGGAATTCTCAGGGGGGGTTCAAACTGGACAAACTAGTTTGAAGCCCTGGCAGAGAGCAGGTTTATGAGACCATCCTCTGGGGCAGCGTGACTCTTCTGTGGTGGAGGCCTTGCTGGTTAACAGATTTTTCCAATTCAAATAAAGTGTGGTTGGTATTTTATTAAAAAAGAGAAATGGTTATAAATGTGCATCCTTAACTCTGGAACCTTGTGCTTTATTCCCATAAAACCAGAAAAAGAATAGTTAAACTGTTAGTAGCAAGGAATGTCTTGCTAGTATGTCTTACTTGTCTCCTGAGGAATCATCTCATCTCTTTGGAAATGATAAAGAGAAGATATTTAGTTGTGTTGATCAAACATTTAAAAGTTCTTGAGGGCTTCAATGAGCAAATGTTTTCAAACTGTCAGAAAAGGACCAACAAAAAAAGATAGTCTTGTTATTTTAAGAAATGTCCACATTTAACACACTTCCTTTAAAAAATGAATTAGTATACAAGCATGAAATATTTGCACATCTTCCTCTAAATGAGTTTTAATTCTTGCTTTGCTTTCTGACTACCAGGAGCAAATAAGTGCACTGGTGAATTTCAAAATTGGTCTGTGGTACTTTTTGACACCTAGATATTGTTTGATGTTCTGTTCCCATGTAACTGGGGAGCCTGAAAGCTACACATATGCATCACAATGAAATTTTAAAGTTTCTAGATATGAAACTTCACAAACGAAGCTTCTGTAATTTTCAGTTTGACCTAACTTCTCTGTCTCTTGGAGCCCTCGTGGGGCACATTTTAATCTATTTTTGTTCTGTAATCTTTGCCCAAAAGAGAGAGACAGACAGAACCAGACATTGATTTATTCTGACTTCAACCTGATAAAGATTATTTGTCTTGGAGCTTGGAGGGTTATGGGTATGCATAATGATTGAAAAGGGGGAGAAAAAAAGAAGAGAAGACTATTAATGACTTCATAGTCTTTTGCTAATTTCTATGACTTAAAAACAAGGACTTTATAGCTTAGCTTCCTCGCCAGAAGAAAGATTGAAGCAAAGTAAAATTTTGTATTTTCCCTTACTGGACTATGTCTGGAGTCCTGGTGGCACAGTGGTTTAAGAGCTTGGCTGCTAACCAAAAGGTCAGCTGTTCAAATCCACCAGCTTCTCTTTGGAAACCCTATGGAGCAGTCTGCTCTGTCTTACAGGGTTGCTGTGAGTCAGAATTGACTCAGCAGCAATGGGTTTGGTTTGGTTTTTGTCTCTCTTAGATCCTGTCACCTAGGTAGCTAATTTTCTTCTCATCACAGGCATTGTTTCAAAGCTTAGGCTCTTAGTAAAAATGTATAAAAAATTAACCTGCTTATCACCTACTGGCCCCATCCTTAAGTAAGTATACACCCACATGTGTAGGCACACACATGCATACACCACTCACCTCTCCTACTTCTGTTTCCTTTAACAAATATGTTTATTTAATTAACTAAATCACTATTTCACACAAAGAAAATTAAAGGGATGAGGCAGAGTCACAGGTGTAAAGAGTATTCAGAGATTTGTTGTAATCACAGATTTCACAAGATCACTAATCTATTTCTAGATCCCAAGTCAGAAAAGACTTCAGTCTGAAGTACTAAGTGACTCGAGAACAATTTGATTTAAAACAAAACAAAACAAAACAAAAAAAAAACCTTGTTGAATCTTTCTAAGAAGAAATGTTTTTCTAAAGGAGACTGATGAGCCCTAAAGGCATCTTAAAAGTGAACTGTTATTGTTGTTATTGCATTTATTCATTATTTTTTTTAAACATCCAAAAGATTTTTGTGAAGAATTAGGAAGTGAAATATTACTGATTTCTGCCAGAGTATTTGTTATTGGGTAATTTTTCCTTTCCTAAAAAATTTTCTTGCATCTTTTAATATGATCTACTAGTTACTGTATCATGTACCCATGTCAGAATGACATTTGATAATGAGGTTATTTTAAGCAACTTAGGCAGAAATTGCCCCAAAATCACTTGGTTTCTGTGTGTGTGGAACTCCACATTGTTGTGCCTTTGGGTAAGTAAAAGACAGACACCTTTGACTGCTTTGACACGTCTCAGCCAGAGTGCTGCATGTCTTGGATATTAGGCAAGGGTGTGTGACAGCGTTATTTTCCCAGAGCCTCTAGTCTGACAGTCAGAATGCTCCTTAGAAGCAAAGATGGGGAAACGTCATCAGGACAGACCAATCTCTAGAAAAGGACATCATATTTGGTAGAAGGTCAACAAAAATGAGGGAAACCCTCAAAGAGATGGGATGGTACAGTGGCCACAACAGGGAACTCAAGCATAGCAATGATCATGAAGATGGTGCAAACTGGAAAACATTTCATTCTGTTACACGTAAGGTCACCATAAGTTGGAGCCAACTCGACAGCAGCTAACAACTATGATGACAACAGTAGGATTTTAATCTTGAGCACACACTTAGGTTCAAGGCATCTGTTTTCCTCTGCCTCCTCAATATAGGAGTTGGAGCCAACACCCTTGAAGTCAGGAATCACTCATTATTTCATAGTGCAATAGGGGAAAATTCTTTTCTTTCAAACTCTTAGTGTAGAATAATATTGAAACCATATATTTATGAAAATATTTGCTGATAAATACTGGAACATAAGAAGCTAAAATTTGTTTTTCCTCTGTTGATTATCATTTATGTTCTGGGATAAGGATGTACCAGCCAGTGGGTTAAACTGCTGTGGTAGGCAGAACTATGGTACCCAAAGATGTTCAGGTCCTAATCCCTGGAACCTATTAATATGTTACCTCACATGGCAAAAGGGGTTTTGCAAATGTGATTGAGGTTAAGGATCTTGAGATGGGGTGATAATTTTGTAGTATCCGATGGGCTAACTCTAATCACATCAGTGCTTAAAAGCAGAGAACCTTTCCAGGCTGATCAGAGGAAAATGTGACTATAGAAGGAAGGGTCAGAGAGAGGCAATGTTACTAGTTTTGAAGATGGAGGAAAGGGGCCATGAGCCAAGTAATGTGGGTGGTGTCTTAGTTATCTAGTGCTGCTATAACAAAAATACCACAAGTGGGTGGCTTTAACAAACAGAAATATTTTTTTCTCACAGTTTAGGAGGCCAGAAGTCCAAATTCAGGGTGCCAGCTCTAGGAGAAGGCTTTCTTTCTCTGTGGGTTCTGGGGGAAGGTCCTTGTCTCTTCAGCCTCTGCTTCCTGGTTCCTTTGAGATCTCCATGTGGCTTGGCTTCTATCTTCCCCCATCTCTTCTTGCTGGCTTACTTGTTTAATCCCTTTAATATCTCAAAAGAGATTGATTTATGACACACCCTATACTAATTCTGCCTCATTAACATAAGCAAAGACTACCCATTCCCAAATGGGATTATAACTACAGGCATAGAGGTTAGGATTTACAACCCATATTTTGGGTAGACACAGTTCAGTCCATAACAGGCAACCTGTATAAGCTGGAAAAAGCGAGGAAATGAAATCTTCCCTAGAACCATGAGAAAGGACTGCAGCCCTCTTGACATCTTGATTTTTGCTCAGTGAGATCTACAGAACCATGAGATAATCAGTTTACATTATTTTAAATCACTAAGTTCGTGAGAATTTGTTAATACAGCAATGGAAAATTAATGCAGGGTTGTTTCCACTTTTTGGTTATTGTGAATAATGGTGCTATGAGCATCAGTGTACAACATTTGTATGAAAATTTGTTTTCATTTTTCTTGGAATTGCTGGGCCATATGGTATCTGTATGTTTAACATTTTGAGAAGCTACTAAACTGTTTTCCAAAATGGCTGCATCATTTTACATTCCCACTAGCAATGCATGGTTTCAGTTTCTGCACATCCTAGTCAACATTTGTTATTGTCTGTTCTTTTGGTTGTAGCCATTTTAGTGGATGTGAAGTGACATTGCATTGTGGTTTTGATTTGCATTTCCTTAATAGATAATAATGTTGAAAGTGGTTTCATGTACTTATTGGTCATTTGTGTATCTTCTTTGGAGAAATGTCAATTCAAACCTTTTGCCCATTTTTTAATTGGGTTATTTGTCTTTTTGTTGCATTGTGAGAGTTCTTTATATATTCTGGATACTAGGCCCTAATCAGATAAATGTGATTTGCAAATATTTTCTCCTATTCTGTGAGTTGTCTTCTCATTTTCTTAACAATGTTCTTTAATGCACCTGTATTTCCTTCTAAGAGTTTTATGTATCTGGTCTTACAGTTAGGTTTTTAGTACATTTTGAGTTAATTTTTATGTATGCTGTAATGTGAAATAGGGATCCAGATTCATTCTGGATATCCAGTTGCCTCAACACCATGTTTTTCTTTTCTTTTCTTTTTTTTTTAATTGTACTTTAGATGAAGGTTTACAGAACAAACTAGCTTCTCATTTAACAGTTAGTACATATATTGTTTTATGACAATGGTTAACAACCCCTTGACATGTCAACATGGTCCCTTCTCAGTCTTGGGTTCCCTATTACTAGCTTTCCTGTCCCCTTTTGCCTACTAGTCCTTGTCCCAAGACTGTTGTGCCCCATTAGTCTCGTTTTGTTTTACGGGGCTGTCTATTCTTTGGCTGAAGGGTGAACTTTGGGAGTGACTTAATTACTGAGCTAAAAGTGTATCTGGGGGCCATACTCTTGGGGTTTCTCCCGTCTCTGTCAGGCCAGTAAGGCTGGTCTTTTTTTGTGAGTTAGAATTTTGTTCTGCATTTTTCTCCATCTCTGTCCAGGACCCTCTGTTGTGATCCCAGTCAGAGTAGTTGGTGGTGGTAGCCGGGCCCTATCTAGTTATACCGGACTCAGTCTGTGGAGGCCGTGGTACTTGTGGTCCATTAGTCCTTTGGACTAGTCTTTTCCTTGTATCTTGTTTTCTTCATTCTCCCTTGCTCCCGAAGGGGTGAGACCAGTGGAGTATCTTAGAGGGCTGTCAACACCATTTTTTGAATGAAGTTAATTTTTAATTCAAAATATTAACCCCTAGAGATTATTTGTGGGTGTTTATGATCCTGTTAGTGTTAGGAAAAGGTTGCTGCTGTGCCGGGCTCCATGTCAGGAACTGGCTGTACTAGTGACAGCTATTTCTCACAATCTTCTTCATTGGAGAACCTTCTGTTCCCAAATGGGTTGCCAATATCTGATCCAAAAGTGTGAAAAATATAGGAAGCCAAACATACTTTTGTCAACACCATCCTGTTATTTTTATCCTCTGGTTTTTGTTTCATTCCTAATAGTTTTGACTTTTTCTGCAAAATTATTACGTGAGTTGTCATGACCAGGAAGAACACTGGGAAAGGATTTTAATATTACCTTTCCATCACTAATTTTGAGTTGCTCAACTCTTGAACCCCTGGAAATTTTCAAGTGAACCAGAGGTCCAATTGCATTATTTTTCTTCCTTCTCTGTTTTTTTTAAGCTGTGCTTACTGTGGAGAGGCAGATTTATCCATGCTAGTTCTAAATCGTGGGGCTACTCGGTCCCAACCCTGGCTTATCCAGGACAAGATGACCCTGGGAGGTAGATATGGTCTAGGAATGTTCATGTTCCTGTCCAGGAGCCAACTACTTCTAATTCCTAAACTGGAGTGGACTCTTATTTTGCAAGGGACTAGTTTCCTAAAACAGAGCTTCCCGAACTGGAATGTGCATGTGCACCAGCTGCCTTCAAAATGGCGTTATATGATTTGTACTTTGATGAGACCAGTGTCCAACAGGCTATTTTAGTTACAGATTTCCCCAGGTGATTTGAGAATGAAATGAGTTAGACACCTCTACCTTGTCAATCTTACTTTTCTGTAAGCTCAGTTAAGCTTTCACAGCAATTTACTTCTGAACTTAGACAGATATCACCAGATACCCTTATTATGAAACTCGTATCTACCCAAAACTCAGGGGCCAAGGACCTTGTATGTGACATTTCTTGCGAGTGATTTTACCTCAAGTTATACTGTGAAAGGCTGCTTGCTTTCTGACCAAGGTGTATACCTAACTGTTAGAGTCTTTCAATTTTCCCTGTTATTTACTGTATTAACTGTCATAGTTAAAAAATAGTGATTTAAGAAGGAGACAGGTGTCTGTTTGTTGAATCCTCTTATGAAACCAGTACTGAAATGTTTGTGAGTCTCAGAAAGTACAAACAGCATTTTCTGGTTCATTCATGATCATTGCAATTTTCTTTTAGGTTCAAATTTTATCTATTTTTGTTCTGTAATCTTTGGCCAAAAGAGAGAGAGAGAGAACCATACATTGATTTATTTATTCCAGCTTCAACCTCATAAAGATTGTTTGTCTTGGAGCTTGGAGGGTTATGGTTATGCATATTGATTGGAAAAGGGGAGGAAAAAAAAAAAAAAAGAAGACTATTTATTGGTGACTTCATAGTTTTTGTTAATTTCTGTGACTTAAAAACAAGGACTTTATAGCTTAGCTTCCTCAGTAGAAGAAAGATTGAAGCAAAGTAAAATTTTGTATTTTCCCTTACTGGACTATGTTTGGTGGTGCAGTGGTTAAGAGCTCGGCTATTAACCCAAAGGTTGGCAGTTTGAATCCACCAGCCACCCCTTGGAAACCCTATGTGGAAGTTCTACTCTGTCCTGTAGGATCACTATGAATCAGAATTGACTCAACAGCAATGGGTTTGTGTTTTTTTTGTTTGTTTGTTTGGCTATGTTTAAAATCTGCATTATTTACCTAATATGTTGTTCTTTGGTAAGTAAGAACCAATGCCTTACGGTGGCTGGTTTAGGATGAAATATAACTACAATAGTAGTAGTATTAGTAATAGTAGTAATAATAATAATTTTTCTATTGCTTTAGTTCTGAATGAAATAGAGCCCCATATCATATGTATAATGTCTGATTAACCCAAGGGCCATCCGTTGGTGATGCCACTTGAAAACCTCACTTCTGCCACTCTCTGAAGAATTAGATCAGGGTATGGCTCTGTTTCACACTTGAAATGAAAGTGTTTCAAAAGTCAGTTCCTGTGTACTCTTCATACCACAAGTTTGTCACTTTTGACCCATCTGTGCACTGAGGTTATTACAGGAATTCTGGAAGCTCCAAGTCTGACCTCTGTAGACAGTAATGACATGAAACACAATTTTGTTCTTTTGTTAAGTTCTGAGAAACATGAAACGTTGTCCTTATCCATGATTTCCCTCTTTTTTCCTTGAAAAAGACATTGTGATAAATAACTTCTAGTAATAATGGTGACAGCTGAGGGAGCCTAATGTTTTGCTTTGTGGCAATCCTGCTGCCTGTGGTGATTGTATGTTTGGAACAGTTGAGAAAATAATGTTTTGAAAATGAGCAAAAACTGTAAAGCTGAGGACTGCATTCTTTGGAGATGTATGAGTGAAATACTGAAATGCTGTCAAGCAAGCTCATAGATCTTGATCCATCATTCCGAGTCTCCATCAGGGAATTATGTACAGGCCATTGTTCTGATGTTCATTGTAAATGCAAAAGTTAAAAATGGGAAGAGTCTTCATGGCAAGTGATACAAGATTATTTTCTTTGATACGATGACCGAAGCGATGCAGTCATCTGCAGAGATGCAGCCAAGTACTTCCCAGAGTTGTGAGGAGCTGATGCCCTGGCAAGCAGAACAGTTGTGTGTGGTCTTTTTAATGAGGAAAGGAAAGGATTTCCATTTTCTTTAGGAAGAGGGAGTACAATAAAGAAGACCTGTCTCTGAAGATGCTTTATTTTCATTAGGTTCATAGATTCATTTACTAAGGACAGTACCAGAAGTCATTTGGAGTAGCTAATATTTTGAAGTTCAGTTAAAAACAAAACAAGAAGCTAAGCATTTTACTATCCAGGTAAGATGCAAACTTCACATATTAAGAAAGGGGTGATCACTTCCAGGCAACGTGGCACTCTAGACAGAAGCACTATGCCGTCCCTCCACAGCAAAGATCCGAAAAATGAAGCCAAACATAGAAAATAGCAGTCCTAAAATCCTAAGCATCAAATGAAGAGATAAAGAACTCAGCCAAGCACCAAATGGAATAAAAAACTGACAGAGAACAGAGAGTGTGGAGAGATACATGCAAAGGTCCCCTACCAGCTAACACACCACGGATCCACCATCTTGGACTCCTATCAGAGACCAGTGAACAAGGGATACGAGAAAGCAGCTTCACACAGCTTCCAGCAGGAGACAGAACAACCAGTAACCAGCCATATATGCTTTCTCACCCCCCACCCTTCTTCACGCCCACTCAGCCTCCGCTGCTTCCTACAGCCACAGTCTCTTGGCCAGGAAGCACTGGCTGCTTGGATTCCACCCATCCACAATGGCCGACTCACTGAGTGCCATTTGTTGACCGCTAATGTTCCTTTTTTCCACTTCTTTTGATTTCTTCCTTACCTCTCACCACCTCCTCCTCCTTTCTCTCAAATACTTAGCTCCGTATGCCATCTTTGCTTCTTCCTGAAAGGCTGTGAAACTCTGCTTGAATGTGAAACTGCTTCCCAGTCCGTGCTGCCATGCAGGTGGGATCCCGGGGCTTTTTTTTTGTTTGTTTTGAGTTGTTTGTTTGTTTTCTTTTTCTTTTCTTGAATTGGGAGACTGTTCTAGCCGGGCAGTACTGTGCGGCTTGGGACCTACCCCCTCAGTTTGTGCAGATGCACACAGGGATCCCTGAGAGCATTTCTTTCTTTGTGTTTTTCTTTTTTTTTTTGTTCTTTTTTCTTTAATTTGTTTTGTTTTCTTTTCCCTTTTTGTCTTTCTTCATTACTCAGTTTCTCATCTCTCTATACCTTCCTTCTCTTCCTGTCCCCTGAATACCTGGCGCTGACTGACACCTCTACACCTTCTAGCCAGGCTGTGCTTCAATGCCTGGGGACAAGGTCCCCAGACCTTGAGGCTGCACTGGTGGGATCTCTGGGAGATTTTCTTTTCTTTTCTCTTACTAAGTTTAATTTATTCATCTCTTTTCTTTTTTTTCCTTCCTCTCCATTTTGTTTTTCTCCATTTCATAGTTTCACATCTCTCCACTCCAACGGCAAGCTCCCCTAGCACTCTTTTTTGTTTGTTTGTAAGTTTTTGTCTCCTGTTCCCCCCTCCTCTCTCTCCTCTCTCCCATACCCATCTTAGCTCAACACATCACAGTCTCCCCCCGCCCATCCCACCTACCTGCACTGTGCTGTTAACATCACACCACCAAGCCACACAGGCATGGCCTACCAGAAACTACCCTGCACTGATTACCAGCCCGCCCTGCTTGCCGAAGCAAGTGCCACAAACAACCCATCCCAGCAACTCCTCTTCAGCTAGACCTACACTTCTGTACCATATCTGAGCAACTGACCCTGCAGATTAGAGAAGGAGGCTAACAGTATCATGACCAAAGATGAGCAAACAACAAAGAACACACAGTCCACCTGCTTAGACATAGCCAAATAAAAAAAGGACGAAACAAATCTACAATCAATAAATGAGAGAAATAAATACTAAATGCCCCGAAGACAGCAGAGAATATCAAAACATTTACAAAAAAAGGAGAGGATGGTTCCAGTAGGTGTCCAAAATAAAACAACAGATAACTTTCCATTAGAAGAAAAGGCACTCGAAATACCTCATAGGGAATTCAAATCTCTAATACTCAGAATTATCCAATAGTTGAAGCAAAAAGCAGACAAAAATGAGGAAAAAATAGACAAATTCATGGAAAATACAGACCAAAAAAGGGAAGAATTCAGGAAAATAATGTAGGAACAAAATGCCAAAATAAATTCACAACTAGAAATCATACAAAAACAAAAATTATAAATCGAAAAGATAAACAACAAGATTTCAGAAATAGTGTCATAGAAGGGCTGAGGAGCAGATTTGAAACGGTGGAAGACAGGGGCAGTGGAATGGAAGACAAACACTTGGATACAACTCTGTTTGAGGAAAACTCAGAAAAAAGAAGGGAGAAAAATGAAGAGACCCTGAGAATTATGTGGGACACAATCAAAAGCAGAAATGTGCGAGTGATCAGAGTTCCAGAACGGGGAGAAAACAGAAAACACAGAGATCATTGAAGAACTGCTGACAGAAAATTTCCCCAGTATCATGAAAGACAAAAAGTTGGCCATCCAAGAAGCTCAGTGAACCCCGTATAGGTGGAACCCAAAAGAAAATCACCAAGGCATATCATAATCACACTCGGCAAAACCAAAGACAGACAAAGAATCCTAAGAGCAGCTCGAGAAAAACAAGAAGTCACATCTACTGGAGAAACAATACAATTAAGCTCAGATGATTCTGCAGAAACTATGTAGGAAAGAAGGGTCCTTTGTAATGTTGCCAGCCAAGAATAATATATAATACTAATATCTCTTGCAAAACTCTCATTCAGATATGATGGTGAAATTAGGACATTTCCAGATAAACAGAATTTAAGGGAATATGTAAAAACCAAACCAAACTTAAAAGAATTATTAAACGGAGTCATTTGATCTGAGAAAAACAACTTCAGCTCACAAGCAGAATCTAGGACGCAGGATCGTACCAGCCAGATACCAGTCTAGGAAACGAACTCTCAAGGACTATCCAAAACCAAAAGAAATACAATAGGGAATAAAAGCAGTTAATCTATAAATGAGAACAACAGCAGAACAATAAAAGAGGGAACAAATGGTGTAGGTATAGAACCTTCTAATGGAGAGGAAGGCAAGGCGATACCAATAATAGACTGTTTCAAACTTAGAAAGATAAGGGTAAATTTCATGGTAACCACAAAGAAAGTTAACAACCCTACTCATAAAAATAAAGAGGAAAAACATAAAGTCTCAGTAAAAACAAAACCCACAAAAATAAAAAAAATGAAAAAAAATCCACAAACAAAAGGAATTCAGCACAGAAGAGTAAGAAAAACAAAGAAAACATCAGCACTACAAAAAAATCCCTACAAAATGACAGCAAGAAACTCACATCTATCAATAATTACACTGAATGTAAATGGCTTCAATGCAACTAGAAAGAGAGGGAGAGTGACAGAATGGATTATAAAACAGTATCCAACAATATGCTGTCTGCAAGAGACACACCTTAGAAACAAAGAGGTAAATTTATTAAAAATCACAGGTTGGAAAAAATATATATCAAGCAAGAAACTACCAAAAAAGAGCAGTATGGCAATACTAATCTCAGATAAAATAGACTTTAAAACAAAATCCACCATAAAAGACAAAGAAGGAAACTATATAATGATTAAGGGGATGATCTATCATGAAGATATAACCATAGTAAACATCTGTGAACCCAATGACAGAGCTCCAAAATATATAAAACAAACTCTAATAACACTGAAAAGAGAAATTGACAGTTCCACAATAATAATAGGAGACTTCAACACACCACTCTCAGTGAAGGACAGAACAACTAGAAGAAATTCAGCAAAGATACAGAAGACCTAAAGGGCACAATCAGCCAACTTGACCTCATAGACATATATAGAACTCTCCATCCAACCACTGCAAAGTACACATTCTTTTCCAATGCACATGGAACGTTCTCCAGAATAGACCACATCTTAGGCCACAGAGCAATCCGCAACAAGATTCAAAACACTGAGATAATTCAAAGTATCTTTTCTGACCATAGCGCAATCAAGGTAGAAATTAACAATAGAAAGAGCAAGGAAAAAAAATCAACTATATGGAAACTGAATAATACCCTCCTTACACATCCCTGGGTAATAGAAGAAATCAGAGATGGAATCAGAAAACTCCTAGACTCAAATGAGAATGAAAATACAACATACCAAAATCGTTGGGACACAGCAAAGGTAGTCCTCAGAGGACAATTTATAGCAATAGATGCACATATCAAAAAAGAAGAAAGGGACAAAATCAAAACATTAACTACAGAACTCAAACAAATAGAAAGAGAACAGAAAAAAAAGCCCACAACCACCAGAAGAAAGGAAATAGTAAAGATCAGAGCAGAAATAAATGAAATAGAGAACAGAAAAACAATAGAAAGAATCAACAGAACCAAAAGTTGGTTCTTTGAAAGAGTCAACAAAATCGACAAACCACTGGCCAGACTGACAAAAGAAAAACAGGAAAGGACACAAATAACCCAAATAAGAAATGAAACGGGGCACGTTAGAACAGACCCAAATGAAATAAAAAGGATTATAACAGAATATTATGAAAAACTATACTCCAACAAATTTGAAAACCTAGAAGAAATGAATAAATTTCTAGAAACACACGGCCTACCCAAACTACAACAAAGTGATGCTGAAAATCTGAACAGACCCATAACAAGAGAAGAGATTGAAAAGGTAATAAAAAAAGCTCCCAACCAAAAAAAGCCCTGGCCCAGATGGCTTCACTGGAGAATTCTACAAAACATTTACAGAAGAGCTTGTACCAGTACTACTCAAGCTATTTCAGAGCATAGAAGAGGAAGGAACACTACCAAATTCATTCTATGAAGCCAGCATAACACTGATACCAAAACCAGGCAAAGATGTCACAAAAAAAAGAAAATTACAGACCAATATCTCTCATGAATATAGTTGCAAAAATTCTGAACAAAATTCTAGCCAATAGAATTCAGCATCATATCAAAAAAAAATACACCACAACCAAGTAGGATTCATACCAGATATGCAAGGATGGTTCCACATTAGAAAATCAATCAACGTAATCCACCACATAAATAAAAGGAAAGAAAAGAATGACATGATCATTTCAAAGTGAAACAGGTTTTTATTTTTTAGTGAAACAGGTTTTTATTGTCTGTTTTAGTCAATTTTCCCCCATTAAACATGGCTTGTTGTTTTGTTCTTTGTTTGCCAATTATTTAAGAGCTTTTATTGTGGGAAAGTTCCAGTTCAAAACATTTTTAAAAGGCATTCTTTCTGAGGAGGATGGTCTGACATTTCCATTAGCTTTTGCAGAAGAGTCCCAGGGGGATTTAGACACTATGAAAAAATAAATAATTGATGAGTCAACTTGGAGAACCCAAACAGTGCAGCAAAGACTCCAGGGACTGGTTCCAGGTCAATCATTGTGGAGGGTTATTTTTCTATAATAAACTGAATGAGGCGTTTCTCACATCTAATAGCAGCCTTTGAACGTATTCACTGTGTGGACTCTGGTGGGTAATGTGTTCCCATGTTTTGGTAGCTTGCTTAAAGCAGGCCCCTCAGCGATTGCAGATTTAATATTTGTGGTTTTGACCACTCATCAGCACCATCTCTATGGTATTTTTTTTAATCACCAAAATAATAGTGATATCCTTGATGGGATCCTGGAACAGAGATCCAGAGATGGTATCACTGGCTCAAAGAATGTGCAAAAATTCAAAAATGTTGGTAACTTTTAGGTTTAGGTACATAGATTTGAATTACATATCAAGTAGAACTGATTATATATGAGGCATTATATGAACAAATTATACTAGAAGGTTGGTAGGCTAGAACTAGTTAGGCAGGAAGTTGAGGGAGATCTTATTTAAAGGTTCTACTTACTTGTTTAGCCATGCCTGGGCAGCACAACTGGTTAAGGGCGCAACTGCTAACAGAAAGGTTGATAGTTGAAGCCCACGCAGAAGCACCTAGGAAAACAGACCTGGCTGTCTGCTTCTGAAAAAAAAAAAGAAAGAAAGAAATCAGCCCCTGAAAACCTTATGGAACACATTTCTACTCTGACACACATGGGGTCACCATGAGTCAGAATTAACAGCAACTGGTTTGGTTATTTATTTTTACCATTTTTGTTGTTGTTGTTAAGCTTTTGAGAATGATGAGGGGTAGGAGTAGGGAACTAGAAGAAAATAACAAAATAAGCTCCACTGAGGCACATGAACAGGAGCTGAGTAAATGCAGGTAAATGCAGGGTTGGTAAGCAGTGTGCTCTAGAGACAGGTAAGGCCGAGCTGGGGTTGGCGTGCTCATCTCCTTCTCCTGGGTCCAAGAAGAAGGCAAAGGCAGTGGTTCTGTCTGAAGTTCAGGCATCTCAAGGTTAGTTAGACTGGGCTCAGGTCCAGTAGGTATGGGAAGTCCCCCACCCCCACACTTCTCCCCACCATGCTCAGTCACCTACAGGAAGCACAGGCATTGATGAGCAATGGCCACTTCAGGCAGGAACCTATCTTGAGATAGGTTAACATGTGGCAGACAGTGGGGATAAGGGCTCTGCCAAGGTATGCCAAGAAGGAAACTAACATCCTGATTTGCACCTCTGAGCCTGTAAGCCATTAGCGGCGAATCTTGGGCAAATTGGAATGGACCTTCTCCATTAACAGAGATATTCATATAACTGGACTCTGCATTGTCCCTCCATCTGACCAGTAGCCCCTGTGGACACGCTCTTTTCTCCACCTACCTGGCAGCTACTCTTCCAGGGTTATGACCAGAACAATGCCTGCTCCTAACATTACAGTTATCCTGCCAATCAAGCAGCCTGGATTATCAGCTTTTAAAAATGTTGCCATACCAATGCCTGCCCCCTGCCTTCAGGGAATTTAGGTGAATTTCAGGATAGCCCATATGCTTCCATGTCACAAGTGGCTGTAAATGGACAGCAAGAGAAGGTCATTTAGATATCTTTCTCCATTTAGATAGGCTAAATTTGTGAATATTGTTTCTAGCATTTTACTCTGTCTTATCATTCTTTTTTTATTTTGTTTCACTTTTTTTTTTCTTGTACTTCAGTTGAAGGCTTACAGAACAAGTAGTTTCTCATGAAACAGTAGTACACATATTGTTTTATGTCATTGGTTAACAACACCACAACATGTCAACCCTCTAACTTCTCAACCTTTTTTTTTTTTTGGTGAGAATACACATAGCCAAAAATACACCATTTCAAAAATTTCTACATGCACAGTTCAGTGACATTGACTACACCCTTCCAATTGTGCTGTTATTCTCACTTAAGATGAAGGCTTACAGAACAAAATACTTTCTCATTTAACAGTTACTACACATGTTGCCCTATGACAATGGTTAACAATCTCACAACACATCAACAATATCCTTACTCAACCTTGGGTTCCCAATCACCAGCTTCCTTGTCCCCTTCTGCCTTCTGGTCCTTGTCACTGGACTCCTGTACCACGTTAGTCTCATTTGGTTTTACAGGGCTGTCCACTCCCAGGCTGAACGGAGAACCTTGGAGATAACTTCACCACTGAGCTAAAAGGGTGTCTGGGGGCCATACTCTAGGGATTTCTCCCATCTCCTTTAGGCCAGTAAATCTGGTCTTTTTTTTTTGAGTTAGAATTATGTTCTACATCCTTCTCCAGCTCTGTCCAGAACCCTCTATTGTGATCCTGGTCAGAGCAGTCAGTGGTGGTAGCCAGGCACCATCTAGCTGTACTGGACTCAGTCTGGTGGAGGCCTTGGTAGCGGTGGACAATTAGTCCTTTGGACAGATCTTTTCTTTGTATCCTGTTCTCTTCATTCTCCCTTGCTCCCGAAGGGATGAGACCAGTGGAGTATCTTAGATGGCCGCTCACAGGCTTTTAGAACCGCAGAAACTACTCACCAAGGTAGAATGTAGAGCATTGTCTTTATAAGCTGTGATACGCCAATTGAGCTAGATGTTCCCCGAGACCATGGTCCCCACAGCCCTCCACCCCGCAATTCAGTCCCTCAGGGAGTTTGGATGTGTCTATGGGGCTACCATGACCTTTTCTTGTACAGGTTGTGCTAGTTTCCCCTGTATTGTGTACTGTCTCACCCTTCAGCCAAGATACCACTTATCTATTGCCTATTTAGTATCTCCCCACCACCCCTCCCATCCCTGGTAACCAACAAAGATTGTTACATTTTGTGTGTGGACTTTTTCATGGGTTTTTACAATAGAGGTCTCACACACTATTTGTCCTTTTGTGATTGACTTATTTCACTCAGCATAATGTCCTCCAGTTTCATCCATGTTATGAGATGCTTCACAGATTCATTGTTGTTCTTTCTCGTTGCATAACACTCCATTCTGTATATGTACCATAGTTTGTTTATCCATTTATCTGTTGATGGGAATCTAGGTTGTTTCCATCATTTTGCTATTGTGAACAATGCTGCCATGAACATAGGTGTGCATATGTCTATTTGAGTGACGACTCTTATTTCTCTAGGATGTATTCCTAGGAGTGGATTGCTGGATCGAATGGTATGTCTATTTCTAGCTTTCTGAGGAAGTGCCATATCATTTTCCAAAATGGTTGTATCATTTTGCATTCCCACCAGCAGTGCATAAGTGTTCTGATCTCCCCGCAGCCCCTCCAACATTTGTTATTTCCAGTGTTTTTGATTCGTGCCAGTAATGCCAGGGTGAGATAGTATCTCATTGTGGTTTTAATTTGCATTTCTCTAATGGCTAGTGATCGCGAGCATTTCCTCATGTGTCTGTTGGCCATTTGAATGTCTTCTTTGGTGAAGTGCCTGTTCATTTCCTTTGCCCATTTTTTAATACGATTATTTGTCTTTTTGTTGTAGAGGTGTTGGATTTGCTTGTAGATTACGGAGATTAGAACTTTCTCTGACATGTACTGTCCAAAAACTTCTTTCCCAGTCTGTAGGTTCTCTTTTTACTCTTTTGGTGAAGTCTTTTGAAGAGCATAGGTGTTTGATTTTTAGAAGATCCCAGTTATCTAGCTTATCTGTTGGATTTTGTGCGTTGATGGTTATGCTTTGTATCCTGTTAATGCCATGTATTAAGGCCTGAAGTGTTGGTCCTATTTTTTCTTCTATGAACTTTATAGTTTTAGGCTTTGTATTCAGGTCTTTGATCCATTTTGAAGTAGTTTTTGTATACGGTTTGAGGTATGGGTCCTGTTTCATTTTTTTGCAGATGGATATCCAGTTTTGCCAGCACCATTTGTTAAAAAGACTGTCTTTTCCCCATTTGATGGACTTTGGGCCCTTGTCAAAGATCAAGTGACCGTAGGTGGATGGATTTACATCTGGGTTCTCAGTTCTGTTCCATTGGTCAATCTCTCTGTCGTTGTACCAGTACCAGGCTGTTTTGACTACTGTAGCTGTGTTGTAGGTTCTGAACTCAGATAGTGTGAGTCCTCCAACTTGATTCTTCCTCCTCAGTAGTGCTTTACTTATTCGGGGCTTCTTCCCTTTCCATATAAAGTTAATGATTAGTTTTTCCATCGCTCTGAAGAATGTTGTTAGTATTTGGATCGGGATTGCATTGTATTTGAAAATTGCTTTGGGTAGAATTGTCATTTTCACAATGTTGAGTCTGCCTATCCATGAGCATGGTATGTTTTTCCATTTATGTAGATCCCTTTGGGTTTCATGCAGAAGTGTTTTTTAGTTTTCTTTGTATAGGTCTTTTACATCCCTGGTCAGATTTATTCCTAAGTATTTTATCTTTTTAGGGGCTATTGAAAATGTTATTGTTTTCCTGATTTCCTTTTCATCGTTCTCTTTATTGGTGTATAGGAAGCCAACTGATATTTGAATGTTTATCTTGTATCCTGCTACTCTGCTGAATCTTTCTATTAATTCCAGTAGATTTCTCATGGAGTCTTTAGGGTTTTCTATGTATAGTATCATATCATCTGCAAACAGGGACAGTTTAACTTCTTCATTACCAACTTGGATGCCTTTTGATTCTTTTTCTTGTCTTATTGCTCCAGCTAGAACTTCCAGCACAATGTTAAATAGGAGTGGTAATAAAGGGCATCCTTGTCTTGTTCCTGTTTTCAAGGGAAATGATTTCAGCCTCTCTCCATTAAGAATGATCTTGGCCATTGGTTTTGCATAGATGTCCTTTATTATGTAGAGAAATTTCCCTTCTATACCTATTTGATTGAGAGTTTTTTATCAGGAATGGGTGTTGGACTTTGTCAAATGCCTTTTCTGCGTCAATTGAAATGATCATGTGATTCTTTTATTTCCTTTTATTTATGTGGTGGATTACATTGATTGATTTTCTAATGTTGAACCACCCTTGCATACCTGGTATGAATCCTACTTGTTCGTGGTGTATTATTTTTTTGATATGATGCTGAATTCTACTGGCTAGAATTTTGTTAAGAATTTTTGCAACTATATTCATGAGAGATATTGGTCTGTAATTTTCTTTTTTTGTGATGTCTTTGCCTGGTTTTGGTATCAGCGTTATGCTGGCTTCACAGAATGAATTTGGAAGCGTTGCATCCTCTTCTATGCTCTGACATAGCTTGAGTAGAACTGGTACAAGCTCTTGTGTAAATGTTTTGTAGTATTCTCCTGTGAAACCTTCTGGGCCAGGGCTTTTTTTGGTTGGGAGTTTTTTTTATTACTTTTTCAATATCTTCTCTTGTTATAGGTCTGTTCAGATTTTCAACATCACTTTGTTGTAGTTTGGGTAGGCCGTGTGTTTCTAGAAATTTATCCATTTCCTCTAGGTTTTCATATTTGTTGGAGTATAGTTTTTCATAATGTTCTGTTATAATCCTTTTTATTTCAGTTGGGTCTGTTGTAATGTCCCCCATTTCATTTCTTATTTGGGTTATTTGTGTCCTCTCCTGTTTTTCTTTTGTCAGTCCAGCCAGTGGTTTGTCGATTTTGTTGATTCTTTCCAAGAACCAACTTTTGGTTTTGTTGATTCTTTCTATTGTTTTTCTGTTACCTATTTCATTTATTTCTGCTCTGATCTTTACTATTTCCTTTCTTCCAGTGGTTGTGGGCTTTTTTTTTTTCTGTTCTCTTTCTATTTGTTTGAGTTCTGTAGTTAATGTTTTGATTTTGTCCCTTTCTTCTTTTTTGATATGTACATCTATTACTATAAATTGTCCTCTGAGGACTGCCTTTGCTGTGTCCCAAAGGTTTTGGTATGATGTGTTTTTATTCTCATTTGATTCTAGGAATTTTTTTATTCCATCTCTGATTTCTTCTATTACTCACTGATGTGTCAGCAGGGTATTATTCAGTTTCAATGTAATTGATTTGTCTTCCTTGCTCTTTCTATTGTTAATTTCTACCTTGATGGGATTGTGGTCAGAGAAGATACTTTGAATTATCTCAACGTTTGGGATCTTGTTGAGGATTGCTCTGTGGCCTAAGATGTGGTCTATTCTGGAGAATGTTCCATCTGCATTGGAAAAGAATGTGTACTTTGCAGTGGGTTGGATGTTATGTTCTATATATATCTATGAGGTCAAGTTGGCTGATTGTGCACTTTAGGTCTTCTGTATCTTTGCTGAATTTCTTCTAGTTGTTCTGTCGTTCACTGAGAGTGGTGTGTTGAAGTCTCCTATTATTATTGTGGAACTGTCAATTTCTCCTTTCAGTGTTGTTAGAGTTTGCTTTATGTATTTTGGAGCCCTGTCATTTGCTGTGTATATGTTATTATGGTTATGTCTTCATGATGGATCGTCCCCTTAATCATTATATAGTGTCCTTTGTTGTCTTTTTTGATTTTGTTTTAAAGTCTGTTTTATCTCAGATTAGAATTGCCTCTCCTGCTCCTTTTTGGTAGTTGTTAGCTGGATATTTTTTTTTTCAACCTTTGACTTTTAATAAATTCACATCTTTGTTTCTAAGGTGTGTCTCTTGTAGACAGCATATTGATGGATCCTGTTTTCTTATCCAATCTGTCACTCTCCATCTCTTTTTGGGTGTATGAGTCGATTTACATTCAGTGTAATTATTGATAGATGTGAGTTTGTTGCTCTCATTTTCTAGTGCTTTTTTTGTGTTGCTGAAGTTTTCTTTGTTCTTCTTACTCTCTTGTGCTGAGTTACTTTGGTTTGTGGATTTTTTTTTTCATTTCTTTTGTTTTTGTATGTTTTGTTTTTGCTGAGACTTTATCTTTTTCCTCTTTTTTTTTATGAGTACATTTGTTAACTTTCTTTGTGGTTACCATGAATTTTACCCTTATCTTTCTTCGTTTGAAGCAGTGTACATTACTTGGTATCACCTTGCCTTCCTCTCCATTAGAAGGTTCTATACCTATGCCGTTGATTCCCTCTTTTATTGTTTTGATGTTGCTGTCCTTTACTGATTAATTGCTCTGATCCCCTGTTATATTTCTTTTGGTTTGGATAGTTCTCGAGAGTTCATTTCCTAGATTGGTATCTGGCTCGTACGATCCTGCGTCCTAGCTTCTACCTATGAGCTGAAGCTGTTTGTCCTCAGATCGAAGAACTCCCTTTAATAATTCTTGTATGTTTGGTTTGACTTTTACAGATTCCCTTAATTTCTGTTTATCTGGAAATGACATAATTTTACCATCAAATATGAACGAGAGTTTTGCAGGATATATTATTCTTGGCTCGCAATTTTTTTCTTTCAGATTTTACATATGTCATCCCATTGCCTTCTTGCCTGCATGGTTTCTGCTGAATAATCTTAACTTAGGCTTATTGTTTCTCCTCTGTATGTGACCTCTTGTTTTTCAGGATCCTTTGTTTGTCTTTGGTTTTGGCAAGTGTGATTATGATATGCCTTGTTGATTTTCATTTGGGGTCTCTCCTATATGGGGTTCTTTGAGCTTCTTGGATGGCCAGCTTTTCATCTTTCATGATATTGAGGAAGTTTTCTGTCAGCAGTTCTTCAATGATATTCTCTGTGTTTTCTGTTTTCTCCCCCTGTTCTGGAATTCCAATCACTTGTAAATTTTTGCTTTTGATTGTAGCCCACATAACTCTCAGGATCTCTTCACTTTTCTTTGTTCTTTTTTCTGAGTTTTCCTGAAACAGAGTTGTATCCAAGTGTTTGTATTCAATTCCACTGATCTGTCTTCCGCCATTTCAAATCTGCTTCTCAGCCCTTTCATGACCCGTCCATTTCTGAAATCTTGTTGTTTATCTTTTGGATTTCTAATTGTTGACTTTGTATAATTTCTAGTTGTGAATTTATTTTGGCATTTTGTTCCTGCATTATTTTACTGAATTCTTCCCATTTTTTGTCTGTATTTTCCATGAATTTTTCTATTTTTCCTCATGTTTGTCAGCTTTTTGCCTCAGCTCTTGGAGAATTCTGAGTAATACAGATTTGAAATCCCTATCAGGTAGTTCTAGTGCATTTTCTTCCACTGGAGAGTCATCTGGTGTTTTATTTTGGACTCCTACTGGAATCATCCTGTCCTGTTTTTGTAAATGTTTTGATATTGTCTGCTGTCTTAGGGGCATTCAGTAGTTATTTTTCTCGTTTATTGATTGTAGATTTGTTTGTTTCTTCCCTTTTTAAAAAAAAAAAATTGACTATGTCTGAGCAGGCAGATCGTGTATTCTTTGTTGTTTGCTCGTCTGTGCACTCAATACTTTTCGCCTCCTTCTCCAACTGGCAGGGTCAGTCACTCAGATATGGTATGGTGGGGCACGTCCAGCTGAAGAGGAGTTATTGGGATGGGTTGTTTGTGGCACTTACTACAGCCACTAGAGTGGGTCGGTAATCAGTGCAGGCCAGGTTCCAGTAGGCCATGCCTGTGCTGCTTGGTGGTGTGATGTCAAGTGCACGGTGCAGGTAGGCAGGATGCAGCGGGGAAATTGTTATGTGTGGAGCTAAGATGGATATGGGAGAGAGGAGAGAGGAACAGGAGCCAAAAACATACAAACAAACAAAAAAGAATGCTAGAGGAGCTTGCCATTGGAGTAGAGAGATGAGAGACTATGAAATTGAGAATAACAGAAAGAGGAAGAGGAAGAAAAGAAAAGAAAGTATAAATAAAAATCGGAAAGGTTAAAGAACTGCAGAGTTCCCAGGGATCACACCAGTGTAGCTATGAGGTCTGGGGAAGTCGCTCTCAGGTGTTGCAGTACAGCCTCGCTAGAAGGCGTAGAGGTATACAATGCCAGGTATTCAGCAAACAGAAAGAGAAGGAAGATATAGAGAGACGAGAAACTAAGCAATGAAGAAAGAGAAAAAGGGAGAAAGAGGGAAAAGAAAAAAAAACAAGTTAAAAAAAAACAAAAAACGTGAAAGGCCCCCCAAAAAACAGAAAAAGAAAAAAATCCAACAAAAAAAGAAATGCTCTCAGGGATCCCTCTGCATGTCTGTGCAAGCCAAGGGGGAAGTCTCCTTGCCACGCAGCACCACCCGGCCAGAAAGGTCTCCCAACTGAAGAAAAGGAAAAGAAAACAAACAAACAATTCAAAACAAACAAACAATTCAAAACAAACAAACAAACAAAGCCCCGGGATCCCACCAGCATGGCATCCCAGACCGGGAAGCAGCTCCACACTCGAACAGCGCTCCACAGTCCTTCAGGAAGAAGCAAAGATGGCGCACGGAGCCAGGTATTTGAGTGAAAGGAGGGGGAGGTTGTGAGAGGTAAGGAAGCAATCAAAAGAAGCAGAAAAAAGCAACACCAGCAGCCAACAAATGGCACTCAGAGAGCCGGCCCGTTCAGGTGTGTGGAATCCAAGCAGCCGGTGTTTCCCAGTCAAGAGATTGTGGCCGCGGGAAGCAGAGGAGGCTGAGTCAGGGTGAAGAAGTGTGGGGGATGGGAAAGTGTATATCACAAATTACTGGTTGTTTTGTTTCCTGCTGGATGCTCCGTGAGGCTGCTTTCTTTTACCCCGTTGGCTGGTTTCCAACAGGAGTCCAAGATGGCGGATCCATGCTGCATTAGCTGGTAGGGGACCTCTGCGTGAATCTCTCCTTGCTCTCCGTTCTCTGTCAGTTTTCTCACTCCATTTGGTGCTTGGCTGAGTTCTTTATCTCTTCATTTGATGTTTTAGGGTTTCAGGATTGTTGTATTCTCTGTTAGGCTTAGTTTTTTGGATATTTGCTGTGGAGGGACAGCGTGGTGCTTCTGCCTAGAACGCCATTTTCAGTGAACATCTGACTTATCATTCTTAATAGTTTGTCTTATTTCAAGCATTATCGTGCTATAGAGTTTAAATGCCTTTTTCATGCTGTTCTAAATGGAAGACTCAAATATTGACTCGAGTTCTTTTCTGAAGTCTATTCCCTGGACAAGGATTTGCTTTTCTGCCATAACTTGAGGAGTCTTGCAATGAAAATTCCATCTTTTGGTTGGAGCGCTGACCACCCACCATGGCCTCTGGAAGATGAGGCAAATGGGCTTTAAAGCCAAGCACAGGGCTTTCAAGTTTATTCTAACTTACAGCAATCCTATAGTGACCCTATAGGACAGAGTAGAACTGCTCCATGGGGTTTCTAAGGAGCGGCTGGTGGGTTTGAACTGCCGACCTTTTTTTAGCAGCTGTAGCGACCTTTTGTTTAGCAGCTGTAGCTCGCAGTAGCTCTTAAGAACTGTGCCACCAGGGCTCCTCCCAAATGGGCTTTAGCTGCTGTCTTTCAATAAAAAAAGGTGGGGTCCTTCAGGGAGCCATAGCATTCCAAAGAAGGTGTAGAGAGCACTGCCTCTGAGTTTTAATCCTTGAATTAGTGAACACTAAATATATTCTCCACCTTTCCTCCAGTATCTCCACTGTTCTGTTCTGTTCAGATTTCAGATTAAATCTCTGGACAGCTCTTGAGTGGCAACATTACCTGCAAAGTAAGATGTATGAGAAGCAAGCAGGTAGTAACCAAAATCCATGGCCATTGGGTTGATTCCGACTTACAGAAACCCTATAGGACAGAGTGGAACTGCCCCATAGGGTTTCCAAGAAGTGACTGGTGGATTCAAACTGCTGACCTTTTGGATAGCATCCGAGTTCTTAACCACTGCACCACCAGGGCTCCAAGCAGGTGGTAGGAAAGGGAAAAGAATTTTTAGAACAGTCATCTCAAAACAATAGAATGATACCTGAACAATGTCCTTGGTTTTTGAATTACCATAGAAACACCCATTTGGTGGATGGATGTAGAAAACCTTTTGAAAGTTGACATATCTAACCTTTCAGACATTGCTGCTGTGCTGAGTGCATTTAATCCTCTGCCCTCTATTCTCTGTGCCCACCCCCCACCTGCTTTCTTGTTAGAACTTGGGTGTATATAATTAGATGCATCATAATCCTTGTTTCATGACACATTCTTGTTGATCCATACATGGCCCCCTTTTATGCATTTGGTCAGTTTTAATAAATGGTTTTTCTATTGATGAGCTTTGGGCTGTTTTTGAATTTTTGTTCTTACTTTTGCCTTTACCATTTTTACATGCAGAGCTCAACTTCTCAGCACCAGATGGGGGCAGGAGTGGTGGAGCAGTGAATTCTGCACTTAGGCTGCTGGTACTAGCACTAGGGATGTGGTCCTACTGCTGTATCTTTCCCAGTTACAACCTTCCCCATCCTTCAGAGGTTCTTTATGCATTTTGAACACAAATTTTGATAGACAAGCCTCGGTCTTACATGTGACAGAATAAATGTGTGGAAGTGAATTAAGTATTAATGTACCCCTGAGGGGTTGGGAATAGATTTGACATTCTCTAGGAAATTTGTAAAACCTTTGATGGTTCATCTAGCCACTGCATTTTTTTTTTTGCAGTGCCAGGAGCGGATTCCTAGTGGTGCCAAACTTAGGAGGCTTCCCTCTAGGTTCCCTAGGGAATGTTCTAAACATTGTAGTGAATTAATACTTTTATTTTAAAAATGTTTTTCCAGTACCATTTAACATAACCACTTGGAACATGATGAAGAAGAAGGAAGACAAATATGGGTTCAGTAATGTCATATCTTAGTATTAACACTCACAAATGCAGCCAGACCCTCCTCAGAGTATATAGCCATCAAGCCTAGTTGGCAGTGGTGGTTCAGTTGTAGAATTCTCGCTTTCTATGCAGGAGACCTCGTTTCGATTCCCAGCCAATGCACCTCATGTGTAGCCACCACTCATCTGTCAGTGGAGGCTTGCGTATTGCTATGATACCGAACAGGTTTCAGCAGAGCTTCCAGGCTAAGATAGACTAGGAAGAAAGGCCTGGCACTCTACTTCCAAAAAGCAGCCATTAAAAACTCTGTGGATCATAATGGTCAGATGCCATGTTAGTGGTGGGCTGGGAGCAGGGCAGTCAGACACCTCCAGTAAAGAGTTTGCTGCCCTCCATGGCACCTCAAGAGCTGCCCTGCATTTGCCTTGGAATAGTTATCTCTGGTTAGGTTTCTACTGTTTGCAGAGGGCAGCTCCTGCCAACCAAGATCCTTTTCCTGTTTTGTAAAAAGAGTACCTAGGACTCAGGGATAGAAAGTTTGTGTGGAAAGGCACAAAACATTAAAAGGAGAGGGAGAAAATGCATTCTGTCAAGTTGTTTGTACAGTTCCTCTCCGTTTTTCCTCAGTTCTTCTTAAGATAATTGGTTTAGGAGTATAATAGAATTGCCGTCAAACAAACCCCTAGAGTCGGTTATCTCAGATGGAAGCAAGTAAGCAAAAGTGTACCAAATGAGATTATGGAGTCTGAATGAAAAGAAATATTGATCCAGAGCTGAAAGCCAGCCTGTAACAGGGAAGACGGCAGTAGTTTTTTTTTTTTTTTTAGATTGATAATATCTTAATACTAAGTATTTATTACAATATCAAAATGGATTACAGGAAAAGCATTAGGTTACAGAAATGTTTACTCTGTTCTTTTTTCTTTTTAAAGAAAGAAGACTTCTATTAAAATTTCCTCCGGTGTATCATAAACTCACAGTATATATAAGGCTATAAAGAAGAAGATACAAATAGCGATAGCAAATTAGTCTTCATATTATTTTCTAAGAATAGTTAATAAGAATGGCGAACTGAATAAACTACAATTTTCCTCCTTTTCCTTCCCCCTACTTCAGTGGCATAGCTCCTACAGTCTATATATCTTAACCATTAGTTTATTATTTGTTTTCATCTTGAGTTCACATATTTTTATCATTTTATAGAATATTAGCAGACTTTCTCGAATTTATCAACATAAATATGTTTGAAATATGTGGTGGCTTTGGTCAGTCACCACCATTATAATGAGAATATTAGGTACTGTGCACTTAGTTGTTTTTTCTTGCTCATAGTTTCCTTTCAGTAAGAATAGTACTTAGGCATGGTAGCCCCTTACTAGTTTGTATTGGAGTCCCTGGGTGTTGCAAACAGTTAACCCACTCGGCTACTAACCAGAAGACTGTAAGTTTGCATCCACCCAGAGGTGTCATGGAACAAAGGACTGGCAATCTACTTCTAAAAAATAAGTCATTGAAAATCCTGTGGAGCACAGTACTACTCTGACCCACATGAGGTCACCATGAGTTGGAATTGACTCGATGGCAACTGGTTTTTAGTTTACATTGCTCATGTAAATCTGTTCAAGCAGATATGAACCTACCTCTTAAGGCGGTCAGTTATTGAATTGAGTGGGATAGAAGACCAACATATGAGGACAAAGGTGTCTTGGGGCAAAAAGACCAAATGTATCTTCTAAGAAAGTTCTGTTTAAAAAAAGGTCATTAAATGTTTGAATTTAGGTCTTCTCCCAGCATTGGATCAGGTCTCTGGTAGGAATGAAGGGCACATATAAAATTTGTTATAAGCAAAAATGCATGGAGATTTTGCTGTATAATAAAGGTAGTATCTCAGATCAATAAGAAAAAGATGGACTATTTAATAAGTGGTATTGGAGTAAACTGAAAAGCTATCTGGAAAAAACTAAGTTTGATGCCTATTTCATATCATAATCCAAGGTATAGGATAATGGAGTATGAATCAATGAATGAAACATTTAAATATACAAAAATGAAATCAGAAAAGTACTGAAGGAAAACATGATTTGATTCCTTGCAGTGGAGAAGGATTTCCTAACTATGACTCAAAATCCTGTAGTCATAGAAGAAAAGGTAGACTATGACTATTAAAAAAAAAAAGACTAAAAACCTCCAAAATGTCACAGCACAATCACCGTAGGTAAAACAAAAATACAAATGACAAACTGAAAGAATACTGAGATCGCAAAGAGCTCATCTACTTTTGAGCAATTGAAAAAGCTACTAGAAATTGGTAAGAAAAAGATGATCAACAAACGGGTAAAAGACAAACAGTTGATTCACAGGGAAGGAAATATAAATGGGCCTTAAACAAATAGAAGCCTCACTAATAGTAAGACAATGCAAGTTAAAACTATACTAAGATATGATGTGTCATCTCTCAGACTGGCAAAAATATAAAATTTGACCACACACTGTCTTGGCATGTCTTTGAGGATGTAGGCATCTTGTAGATGGGAGTGCAAAATGTTACAGTGCCTGTGGAGGACAGATGACAATGTCTAAAAATTGCAAGTGCATTTGCTCTTTGACCCAGTAATCCCACTCACTTCTGGAACTTTATTCTCCAGACATACTTGAAAGATTATTCAATTGCTTCAAATGTCAAAAGACTGGAAGCAACCCACTGTCCGTCAATAGGGATTGTTGGTGGTGGTGGTGTTAGCAGCTGTTAAATTTGGTTAAATAATCCATGTTACATCCTCACAGTGGAATAAACAGTATACAGCTGTAAAAAGAAGGAAAAATTTCTCTATGACTCGGGAGATCACTATGAATCTTAAGAGCTCCAAGATATAATGTTAACTAAGGGAGGGAAGGAGAACAGGAAAGGAGGGAGGGAAGGAGGGAGGAAAGGAAGAAAGGAAGGAAGAAACAAAGAAAAGGAAATGCATGTTGTGTAAGAAAGGGGGAGAATGGAAATACCTATCACATTTGGTGTATCCTTATACCTAAATTTTGGAAAGATATACAAGAAGACAGGGGAGGAGAGAAAGAATGGAGTAGATGGGAACAGAAGTGGGAATAAGATGCCTCAATATATTATTGTAAATCATGCAAATGTATTACCTACTTAAGTAAAATAAAATTTAAGAAAAGAGTAAGGAGACAGAAGACGCTAGCAGTGTTTATACATGACTTTGGGGTCTTTGGTTGTAGACCATCATGAAGGGGCCATCCAAAAGATTTCCAGTAGACTGTCTTCTGGAGGCCCCAGTGAGTGACCACATTTCTAATATGCTCACAAAAGTTCTTTGTTGTTTAACCATGCCTTGTTAATAAAGCTCATACTTCTTGATATTCTTTATAGGCTTAAGCAATATCGATTGTGTATTAGGCCAAATATATACCTGCTGAAATTAACTGAATGCTTTTAAGGTGGAATTTTGTGAGAGAGGAAGCCAACTTTAAAAAGCAAAATATTTTGATAATCACTGGCACATAAGAAAATTAAGAAAAGTAGCCAAGCTCAACATACTTGAGCTCAAAACACTAGTTAACTATATGTTAAATTATAGTGCCAAAATTCATTCACTTTTCATTTGCATTTGATTCATCATTGCTCTAATTTTTAATGTTCTTAAACATTACCTGTTGAAGCTTTAAAATCCACGAAGTGCCTTCACGTACCCAATTGCGTGTCCAGTTACCAATTTTAGGCTCTTGACTCACATTTTAAAATGAGATGAACCTAGCCCTGCAGCTGAATTGTTTGTTAATGGATGTCATAGCTCAGGAGAAGTAAGATTTTAAATGTTCTCACTCAGGAACATCCTTTCCACCGCTTGAACAGAAACACGAGCACATGGTTGCTGCTTCTACATTAAACCCTGGGTGCAGTTCAGCACTAGAGTAAGTTTTAACTGTGGGTGTCCTTTCAAGAAGAGGAAGAAGATTGGGGCAAACAGGAGTCATTGGAGCCTGGGCAGGGGCACTAGAATAATTTCCTTTTCAAGAAAATTATAGTACCTTTTTGTGGAGGTCAGGAAACAAGACCAGGAAGCTTGGAACTCTGCTTTTGAATATAAATGTGTATTTAACAAGATTACTTCCTAAACATCAAGTTTGAGCATAAAGGAGTATCCGTGATTCTTGGCCAGGAAATGGGGTTGTCTTAAGATTCATCCCAGGTCATGGTAATCTAAAAGAAATCAGCTACTCCGTGGGTGGTTTTATTTCTGCACTTGCACACTGGCTGCTCCCAGTGAACAGGGCCAGTCTTCTTCGTTATGGAAGCAGAAGGACGGTTTGAGGGGTAAAAAATATCTACTTTGCTTCTCTTTCCTTGATCATTATAAGCCTTACCCATCCTCCCGGCCACAGCTCAAATGACACTTCTTCTATAAAGAAACTTCCTTGCATCTACTAAACACCCATCTCTCGCTCCACTCTCCCACCTCATTCGGTAGATGTTCTCTCCCTCCTCCAGACCCCTAATTATATGCTTGCTGTTGGTGAGAAATACACATTGCATTGTTTATCATAAATTTGCCTTGTATTGTAGTCACTTGGCAACTTGTCATTTCTCTTCTAAAATGCAAGCTCCCAGAGAGGTAGGGCAGTGCCTGAGTCACTTTGTCCTTATATCCACCCCTCAGCTTATCTCCCCTCCTTGCATTCTCACCCCTGTGCATCAGTTTCCCTTCAGTATGCACACAATAAATATTTGTTGAATGACTATTATTTATGCCTTCAGATTTTTCCAGAAGAAAAGAATAGTCACACTGCTTTATGATCCAAGTGTTAGCAGTTTAAATTCCTCTTAAGTGAAACAGAAGTTACATAAACTTCCCTTATTCAGCTATGATTCCCTCTGGGGGAATTTAGGAAAGTTATGAGCATAACATTTTGCCATTCCCAACAGAATAGCTTTCTCATACCTTGAAGCTCCCTTCTTGCCAAGAGACCTCTCCTCCGCACCCCTCACCTTAACAGTTCAGCCACACAGAAGGAAACAGCAGGGCTGGCAATCTCTTTGATTAAGGATCTCAGATGAGTCTGAACAATGACTGGATATAAGGAGTTAAACATGCCCTTGTGTGCTGGATGTTTAAAAAATGAATAGATATTTTATATTTTCTGCTTTTATTTGGAAATATCCACCTTGATATTTTTATTTTATATATGTTTGTTTCTCATTATATCAGTGAAACAGCTGGATTTGTGAGAATGGGCATCACAGTGTAACAGCATTCATTTATGTGACTCATAGAACCATGTTGTTGTTGTTAGGTACCATCAAATCGGTCCAATTCACAGCAACCCTATGTACAACAGAATGAAACATGCATGGTCCTGTGCCATCCTCACAATCACTGTTATGTTTGAGGCCATTGTTGCAGTCATTGTGTCAATCCATCTCATTTATAAGACAGCAGAATTGAGAACGGAAAGCTTTGGCACCAGCACATCACAAGATGAGGCACCAGTTTGTCCCTGTGTTCTTCCCCTACACTGTCATTGTTCCCATCAGTCAGGGAAGAGTAAACCAGGAGTTGGATTTGCATCTGCAGAATTAGCCTCCTTACAAAAGAATCCTCGGGAGAAGAGAGAAAGCTAATGGTTGTGGTCCAGCACAAGGAAGGAAAAACAAATGTCGCATTCAGAAGACAGTGTCCTCTCTTGTACTTCCTTCTCTGAGGACATCACGATGGCTTGAGCGCAGAGATAGAAGTCTCTGTTTTCATTTGTCCATTTAATCAAACTCACAAACAAGTCACATTGCGACACCTCCAACCTTCACTGTCCTCCCTTTGGGAATGTGTCATTTCCAGAAAGTTTTCTTTATTTGAGAGAATGAATATCTAAGTGTTTGTTGTTTGTTGCTCCTCCTTTCTGAGGGATTCTGTTTCCTGTCTTTCTTCAAGACTCCCCTTAGAGCTTGCCTCCTTCTGAAAACTCCTGGTTATTCTAACTTGTCAAACCCTCCTTTATCTCTGATATATAACTACGATTTCTTATTTGATTTTTTCATCTAAATGTAACCTGAAAACTTTTGAGAATCATGAACTGTATCCTATTTTGCCTAGAGTGCCAAAAAAACTAATTAATAAAACAGCATCAAGAACCTGCTTCAATATTATCAGGGAATACGCTTTTATTTGAGGGAGGCTCATGCTTTCTGAATTCAGAATTTTTGATAACACAAGTTTGTACTATTTTTTGTGGAAAATGGCTTCTCAAAGCAAATTAATAGAATGAATAAAATATGGACACGCTGAATTGTACATGTAAAATGGTTGAAATGATGAATGTTTTGCTATATATATTTTACTACAATAAAAAGATATGTACAAAAAAAAACTTAAACTATTAAAAAAAAAAAAAAAAAAAGAAACACACATACACACACCAGCAGTTTCGGACCAGTCATTTGCATATTAATAGTGTGTTTCCTTCAAGTGCCTCAATTAGATTTAGTGCAGCAAAGTCCCAAAAAGAATGTTACAGAGAAATAGCATAGATGTTTTGAGAAGGGGAGAGAGCATGGGTTGGATTACTGAAGACAGTCTTGTGGCAGAGGGAGGATCTGGACTTACCCTGTGAAAGATGGGTACCATTTAAATTTCCAAAGGGTAGCCGTAAAGACATCATAGGCAGAGAAGTCACAGGCATAGAGCATGCAGATGGGATGAACTATGACATGCGTAAGGCCCAGAGAGGAGCCAGCACTTCGACAGTGTCGAGTCTTTGGTAGAGCCAGTGTTGTACATGTGCAATAGAAAACAAGGCTGGATAGTTGGGGCCAGGCAGGCATTCAGTCCCCGGGGTCAGTTATGATCCCTTGTGTTGTGTTACTTAAATGTTCAAAACTTACTTTTCTAAAAATTCTATAGTTTAGACTTGAATTATCAGGCTTCTGAGTAGGTTTACCCCTAAGGATAGCATTTTCTACATGTAACAAAACAAATGACAGCTGTGCTAAGAACTTACACCCAGAGCCATTTGCACAGACATCTTTTTTTGTGTGTTTCTGTGTTTGTTTTTATTTTTATTATTTAAACAGCTTTATTGAGATATAATTCACATACCATATAATTCAATCATTTAAAGTGTATAATTCAGTGATTCTTAGTATATTCACAGATATGTGCAACCATCACCACAGTCAATTTTTGAACATTTTTATCGTCTTAAAAGGAAACTGAACCCTTTGGCTATCACCCCCATCCCTTTATCCTCCCGCTAGTCCTAAGCAATTACTATTCTAGTTTCTGTTTCTATAGATTTGTCTATTCTGGTCTTTCATACAAATGGAACCATATAATATGTGGACTTTTGTGTCTGGCGTCTTTCACTTAGCATAAAGATTTTCAAGGTTCATTCATGTTATAGCATGTATCAGTAATTCATTCCTTTTTTATGGCCAAATCATATTCCATTTATATGGATATACCACTTTTCATTTGTCCATTATTGGGCATTCCAGTTGTTTCTACCTTTTAGCTCTTATGAATAATGCTGCTATGAACATTTATATACAAATTTTTGTATGGACATATGTTTTTATTTCTCTTATTTCTCTTTCTACCTAGGAGTAGAATTACAGGGTCATTTGGTAACTCAGTGTTTAATCATTTGAAGAACTGCCAGACTGTTTTCCAAAGCAGCTGCACCATTTTACATTCCCACCAGCAATCTATGAGGGTTCCAATTTCTCCATACCCTCGCCAATACTTGTTTTTATCTGACTTTTTTATTCAAGCCATCCTAGTGTGTATGAAGTGGCAGACTTCTTTCTAACTGTGAGGATTTGGAGATGATGACCTGGTATCAAGAGGGCAGTCTTTGAAATATGTCTGAGGTGGATACTGACTTCTCCCCCTAGAACTCTCAGTGATATCCTTGGCCTCATTAGCAGAGGAGGCACATAAAGAGAGAAGTATTGTGTCTATCCTTGTAACAAGGTCAGACCCTAAAGTGGTCTTTGTGGCGTGTTAGTCGCTTCCTCTTAAGTCTACTTAATATTGGCACAGTTTTACCAGTGCTTATGGTTTTGTGATAGCTTTTGTGATCTGTGCTATATAAGGTCTGAATTACCTTGAACTTTAAAATGCGCATGCCCAGGATCATAGATTATTGCTGACTTCAGGTATGAACTCACAGCAGCTGAGAAAAGATTCAGTAAAAAGACGCTTGGATAATCATGACCTATTATGTTACCTATAATTCTTGACTTGCCAAAATAGATTTGTATTGCCAGTCACAAACTCATTTGTCTTGCATCCTTTTTATATATCTTACTTTACATTTTGTTTATGAATGGGTATCTTCTGAAACCTGTTTGGACTTCTCGATCATACTATAGATAGTCTAGGAGTCTACAGATTTGCTGATGGACTAAAATTTGGATTTGAAGATGTTATTCTTAGTGGGAATCTCAACACAGTTTAGCTTCTCTGTTTATTTGTGTAATATTGCTAGTTCCTGGGGAGTTTTTTTTCTTCACAGAATTGCCAGTACCCCTCATTGCTAAGATTCACTGAGGGTTCAGCAAAGGCTAATTGAGGAATGGCTCTGTGGGACATGGAAGTCTGGACCTGTGGAGTCAGATGGAGAAAAGTGGATATACATTTGTACCTGGTCTAGAAAATCCTCCATAAGGATGTTTGGAAAGATGATCAAGAAGTTGATATCTTTAGCTGTTAATGCAGCAAGGAAGAGGCGCCAGATTCTTGGTAAGGACCCCCAGGCAGATGCAATGACTTTGTTGCCTCATTTTTCCCAGAGAGGCAGTTTTTATTTTTATTTTTATTTTTATTTTTTTTTAATGTTTATAAAGTTACTGACTCTGATGAGTATGGTGAATGTTTTGGTTCTTGATTCTAGACGGTGGTATTTTTAATGAACTACAACTTAGGTTATGGAAAGAAATCACAGTCTCTGAGTTCATGATGTTAAAATTTGGAAAATGTGACCTGTTCTGTCACAATCCCTCCAGGGCAGTGGTGGGCCATTGGCTGGAAAGCAGCACCACAGTTCAGGTACTAACACACTCAGGGTTGATTTAGAGATGAAATAGTTTATCATTTTCTTCTGCCAGGTAGTAAATATCCAGCTAGTTGTTGCATCGTGAGAGTTCTTATGACCTTTGGACACCTCACGTCATCGTTTGGCATATTCCTGATGTACAACTCAACAGAACAACACCTACAGTGCACACTCACCTTCTCCATGGTGGTTATTCAAAGCTGGGCAAACTACCAACTATTGCCTCACAGATAAACTACATGCAAAACCTCTCATCTTTTATCTTTTTATTTCTAGTGCTGCCTTCTCACTTTTAACAACCTCTCCCTCCAACATTCACAGCATTCATTCAACAAATATTCACTATTGCTGCTTACTGTATTCAAGGGACTCCACTACATACTTCAATGTACTCTGATTGGGATTGGGATCTGGAGAATGGATAGAAGCAGAAGACTTACCTCTACAATATAAAATTCTTTAGAGAGGAGAGGAAATTCATCGTGTTATGGTCAGCATTTCTGTAGTGCATTTTTAAGCTATTATACTTTAATCTGGGCTCCATCCATCAAAGCAAACATGGAGAACTCAGGGTAAGCAGAGGACCGCATAGGTGGTGGTGATTGAAAAATAAAATCTTTCTGGAAAGACTGACTGGGGAAGGTTTTAGCTTAGAGAAAACTGGAGACCAGTAAATGATGACTTTCAAGGATGTGACAATTTAAACATATGCAAAATACTGTAATCATAACATGGAAGGAGAGTTTCTTGTCATTGAAGTTTTTTTTTTTTAATTATTAGAGTGAGTTGTAAATTTTCTTTATGGGAGTAAAAGAAGATAGGAAAAGAAAGTATATAAAGTAGCTTAGTACATAAATATGCCCAAAGGCAAGACATGGACTGCAGGATAAGCCTCTTATGGTATCTTCCAACTTTATAATTCTTTATTACCTTGATTACATAGGCAGATGTGCAGACCATGTGTGAAATCAGTTAAGTGGGTTTTCATCATGTCAAATTGATGTAACAAGCTGATAGAAATCACGAAACTTTAACTTGTGCATTAAAAGAATGCACATCACTGCTTTTGAAGGAGCCAATAGAAGTTATGATTTTTGGTATTTTGTTCATCTAAGGACTTCACATATTTGACCCCTGGTTATAAGTGTTAAGTTTAGCTTTAAAACTAGTGTAGGTTACTTTGCAATGCAAAGTCAATGATTTCTGCCCTGAATTGCGATTTTAGTAGACTGAGATTTTGATATCAAATTAATTTCATGTAAACGGTTTGCATGATCCTTTCATAAATTTATACTCTGCCTGACACAAACCATATCTATCCATAATGCTTCCTGCACTGTTCATTTTCTAACAATAATGCCTTTACTTTCACAATGGAAGACACATAGTGACATCCAGTAAAACTGAGGAACTGCACTCCATACAGACAAATGAAAATATAAAGCACTTCATCATATATATAAATATATATATATATATACACACACACACACACACACACACACACACATATACACACACACACACACACCAGAGGGTTGGATAATCACTTAGCCATATTCCTGAGCCCCATGAGAACAAAGTTTAAAACCACATTCATCATTACTGAGAGTAGCAGCTTCTCTTTGGCGTGGAGTAGTGACTAGGTATGGTGACTGCTCTTTGATTCAGATTGGCCCTTTCAGAATAGCCTTTCATCTAGACTGTAAATCTGAGGGACAGGAAGGATATCATAGGACAAGCAAATGGAGGTTTGCATACATCATGACCAGGTGAGTTTTGAGGAGAGTTAATGTATCGATAGTTGTGCCTCATCTCCTTAAGACAGTTTGTCATCCAGTTATGTTATAATTTATGTGGAAAATGTCACTGAGGACTCAGTAGAGAAAGCTGAGCTGATCCTAGTCATCCAGCACCAGAGGGTCAGGTATTTTGTTCCTTTTGTTCTGCATCTTCATCAAGGTTGTGTTAGTGAAAGATCCCCAGGGATTTTTCTTAGGAAAAATTCATTTAACAAAAGTGCATCATTTATTTGGGAAATGATTCCTAAGCTGTAACATAAATACTAATCAAGTGCATAACAATGTGTTCCACCTTGGAATTTGCAGCAGAAGTCACAGAGATGCTGGCTTTCTGTGGGAGAGAAGAAACTTCTTACCACATGTCAGAATTTGGTAGTCAAGTGTGCCTGATTCTTCTTTCCCCCCCACCCCCACATTGCCTTAAATGACCCCAAGTATTTAAGAAAAATTCTTTAGACAGACACAGGGACAGAAAGGGGATTGGGATGGGCAGGATATTGGTAACCACAGTCATCAGCATATACAGTAATTTTGATTTCATTATTTGTGATGGGAATCGAGGTTATTTCATTTAAAGCATACTTGAGTTTAGGCTCAGAGTAGGACACTCTCCCAGCTCTGAAATATGCAAAGACAGTCTTTTATTCTCAGGTATTTATAATATGGTAGATAAAATAGCACTTGCAGACAAATGAAAATGCAAAGCAGAGAGTAATCTTTATTCTGATATAAACAATGGTCTAAAATATACCAGGCATTAGGGTGCAAAGATAACCGGGACTTGGTGACCGACCTTGAGGATGGCACCTTCTGGAGGGTTGATAGCTAAGGAGAGTGGGGTAGACTATTCCTTTCCTTTCTACCTCCACTACTGCTATCCAGTCTAAGCCACCATCACTGCTCACCTGTACTACTGCAGTGGAAGTTCCTAAGTGGTTTCCCTGCTTTCATTCATGCTCCTGCCATGACCCATTCAACCTGTAGTAGCTAGACAGTATTTTAAAGATGTAAATCAGATCCTATTACATTCCTGGTTCATACTGACAAAGTCTTATGCACCAGGTCTTCCATGATCGTCTCTGACCTTACCCATTCTTTCCTTTCCTCACAGTGTTTAAACCATCCTGATCTGTTTTCTCTTCCTTGATCATGTCAAACTCATTTCCACATTTGAGTCTTGCCACTAACTCTTCACTTTGCCCAAAATGCTTCTTTTTCATATTTTTTAGTGCAGGATCCTTTCCAATGCAGCTGTTAGCTTAAATTTTATCTCCTAAGCTATGGAAATGTGGAATAAAATCTAACTATTTCATCTAAATACTCTATACCTCTGCCCTCCCCACATACTGTATTGCTTTGCCCTATGTGTGTTTTTGATTCATAACATTTACCACTCCCTAAAATTTACATTTTAGTGTTTCTATTTGTTTATTGTCTATTTCTTCTGTATGTCAACTGGAAAATTAAGGAAGACGATATCATTTCCAGTTGGATTGATCAGGATCCATTTCACTGAGGCTATGAAATTTGACCTGGGTCTTCGAGGATCATAAAAAATCAGATAGCACTAAGAATTGAAGCAGATGTACCAGCCTAGGTAAAGGGAAAGTAGAGTACTATTGGAAAAGATAGGTGAGGCAAAGCATGCAACTAGGTCCCAGTGGGAGAGAAGACTGAAAGGATTTATTGGGAATAAGTTATGATGAGATTTTAATACAGTTAGAAAATCTGACCTTTATTTGGTAGGCAACTAGGAGCAAAGTGATATGGCCATGGTTTTAGCAGATCACTCAAGTGGTTGTATGTAGGATTAGGTTAGAAGAGGGGAGAGGCTGGTGTTGAGGGGAGGGTTTATGATTCAACCTAGTTGGAGCTGAGGAAATAAAAATAAGAGACAAGGATAAGTGGCAGGATAATGGAAAAATGGATTGGACTTGTTATCTGAATATGAAGAAGGAGGAGGAAAAGTTTCATCAAGGATAGCTAGAACTGTGGTGCCATTAAGAGAAAAAGACTGGAAGGAGAGTTGGAAGTTAAAATATTGAGTTTCTTTTCACAGAGTGCTAGCAGGGTACCAGATGCAAATGATAGCATAAAGTAAGTTATTTGAAGTGGAGCATTAGGAAGAGTTTGAGTTTGGGAATCAAGATTTGAGACTTATTTGCGTAGAGATGAGAAACAAAGCTGTAGGAGTGAATGAAATCCCTGAAGGATGGAGAATGCATGAAGATTTGTCTCAGAGTTTAGCCAGATTTAGGAAGCGGTACAATGAAATAAAGATGAGGACAGATAAAAAGCCATTGGGCTTTATAATTATGAGGTGCTTTAATTTTTTCATGGAGCTGTTTCCAGAGAGTGGTAATGGGACAAAGAAATGATGGGTTAAGAAGTTGAATAGGTGGTGTAGCAGTAGAGGGAATAAACACACATAACACTTTTCCTCTCAAGCTAACAAGCTAACACTTGGTATGGTCAGTCTGTTTAATCTTATACTAATAGGTGTGTAATGCACTGTATCTAATTGTGTTTTTAATTTGCATTTCCCTAATAACTAAAGATGTTGAGCATCTTTTCATGGGATTATTTCCTATCCATATCTTCTCTGGTGAAGTGTTTGTTCAAATCATTTGCTGATTTTTTTGTTTGTTTGTTTTATTTTTGTTGAGTTTTAAAAGTGTTTCTCGCTCTCTCTTAATATATTCTGAATACAAGTCCTTTGTCAGATAAATGTTTTTCAGATACTTTCTCCCAGTTTTTGGCTTATCTTTTCATTCTCTTTTTCATCTGTTATCATTTTCCTTTCACTTAAAGGATATTCTTTAACATTTCTTGTAGTGTGGGTATGCTGGTGATGTAATACCTCAGCTTTTGTGTATTTTTAAAAGATACTTCCACAAAGTATAAAGATCTATGTTGAATCCAAACTCAAACGTGCATCAAATGAAATATCTCCATTCCCATCGGAAATAAATCAAATCTGTTGTATATACTCAGGATCCCTGGTGGCACAGCGGTTAAGAGCTCGGCTGCTAACCAAAAGGTCGGCAGTTCAAATCCACCAGCTGCTCCTTGGAAACCCTATGGGGCAGTTCTGCTCTGTCCTGTAGGGTCTCTACGAGTTGGAATTGACTCAATGGCAATGGATATGGTTTTTATATATACTGATGTCTGTGGTTAGCAATATCTTGCTGACACTCACCCACTATGTTGACAGTTATTTTCTTTCAGTACATTAAAGGTATTGTTCTACATCTTATTTTCATTGTTTCTAACAAAAAAAAAATCTGCTGTTACTTTTATCTTTGTTCGTCTGTATGCCATGTGTCTTTTTTTCCTCTGGCTCCTTTTTTACATTTTGTTTTTATCACTGGTTTTAAGCAATTTTATTATAGTGTACCTTGATATAGTTTTCTTCTCTTTCTTGCGTTTTGGATTATTGAAATTCTTGGATCTGTGGGTTTATAGATTTCATAAAATTTGGAAAATTTTGGCTATTATTTCCTCAACTATTTTCTTCTATCCCCACACATTTGGGGATGCTAATTACGCATATATGAAGCTACTTAATTGTTTCATAACTCACTTATGCTCTGTTCAGTTTTCAACATTTTTTGTTTTATTTTGAGTAGTTTCTACTGCTTTGTCTTCAAGTTTATTAATCTTCTTCTATAGCATTTAATCTGCCATTAATCTATCTAATGCATATTTAACCTCACAAGTCATTGTTTTGCTTTCTAAAAATCTGATTTTGTCTTTTTTATATCTTTCATATCTCTAACTTTTTAACATATGCAGCACAGTTTAAGTAATTGTTTTAAACTTGTCTGCTAATTCTAACAACTGTGTTGGTTTCAATTGATTACATTATCTCTTCATTAAAGTTGCATTTTCCTGCTCCTCTACATGCCTGCTAGTTTCTTATTGGATGCCAGTCATTGTGATTTTTGCCTTGTTGGGTGCTGGATGTTTTTTGAATTCCTATAAATATCCTTTAGATTTATTCTGAGATGTAGTTAAAGTTACTTAAACGCAAATTGATAATTTCAGATCTCTCTCTTAAGATTTGGTAGTCAGGACTAGAGTAGTGCTCAGTTGAGGACTAATTATTTCACACTAATGAGGCAAGACCTTTCTGTGTATTCCACCCAATGCCCAACAAATTTTAAAGTTTTCCAGACCGGCTGGTGGGAAAAGGCACGAGTCTCAGCACTATGTGAACACTGATCGTTTTGGGTACCCCACCCCCTCCCAGCCTCAGATAATTTCCTCACATGCATGTGGTAATAAGTGCTTAGCAGAATATTCAAGGCAGAATCTCTATGGATCTCTGGAGTTTTCTCTCTGTGTGGTTCTCTCCAGTACTCTGTCCTGAGAATTTTGATTATCTTGATCTTTTGGACTCTCAGATCCATCTGTTCAACTCAGTGAGTCTGCCATTCTCTTCATGGGTTTCTCCTCACTGCACCACAGCCTGGAAACTCTCTCAAGGCAGTAGGCTGGGGTAGTTGTAGGGCTAAACTCATGTATTTCTCATCCCTCAGGGATCACTGTTCTTCACTGCCTGATATACCGAGTCTTGTCTTAAAAACTGTTTTTTCATATATTTTGTCCACTTTTGGTAACTTCAGAAGGGAAGGGCATAGCACTTACTTCTATTGGATATAGCTACAGAATCAGAATTTCTAGGCCATAGAGTATATGTGTGTTTAGTTTTAGTAGATAATGTCTAGAATTTACCATAATAATTCAGCTAATTTTAATTGTAGATAATGTTTACTAATGTAGTTGACTTTTGTTTTACCCAGAATATGTCTCTGGATTTTATTCCCGAGTTTAACACAGTAAAGAGTGAAAGTGATTGGTTCTTACTGACAGCATTCACTCTTTTATAGAACTTCAGTAATGTATACCCTCATTTTAAATGTATTATTAAAAGTATTGAGTAGGTGGTAGTAAAGAGGGAGGAAAGCAGAGAGAGCAGATAAATATGTCTTTGCTTAACTGATAGTTGTAATTGTATTTGACAGCTTATGTTTGCTAAGTAATAACAACTTTGATTTTCCAAAAACCTAGTGATATTATATGTTTAGTTTCTTGTCCATTAGAAAATCTGTATTTCTCTCACTCCTGCAAATTTTCGTCTCATATTTGGAGAATACTCCTCTCACCTTGAAGGAGATCCATATCCACATAACATCCTTTTATATCCACATTTTAAAAGGGTTTGCTTAGCAGGGTTGTGCATAGTATCATGGGATATAGTACCAGGCACTTCCATCACGTAATGATGAGTGCCCCTAGTTACAGCTGCTGAGGGATAAAGAAGTAAAGACTAAAGAAATGGCTTAATCTCATTGTAAGGGCTATTTAAGCTCTAAGAATGCTTTTTAGAAGCTCTTGTAGGTAAAGTATACATTGAATTTCTATCAAGTATGACATTTTCATAAAAAGAGTTACTGATTGGCCTATACTTTTCAGTAAACAATGGGAGATGTTAAAGGAAAGCATAACATTAAAGAAATCTCTTCTTCAAGTTTTTATTTCTAGCCTTTGAGCTTCTTATGGAATAATTTAATTCATTCTTGAGTCAGGTAGCTGCTTCTTTGAAGTCTTTGTTTTTAGATCGTCTGTTTGTAAATCTCTCCTAAGAATAGATCAAAAATGATGTTTACATCTGTTTCCAGAATTGGGGAAGAACAGAATAAGACTTTATGAACATAGTTAACCCCTTCTATTATCTTCGTTATATGTTGTAGTATTTGGTATTGGACTTAATCTTTTTTTAGAAACTTACAGTTCTCACAACTCTGGGCATTTATCTTCTTGGCTTGGGCCTATTGTTTATCTCACTTACATGAATCAGATATGTGATACACTTTCCATATAAAATATGAAGTTATAGTAACTAATATTAACCCAGTTTTATAGTTTGTTGTATGTTTACCCTTTACCCAAAATACATGCAAAGTAATCTTCTGTGCGGGTCTGTGGGGGAAAGCATAAGGAAGTTTGAAAAATTGAACACAGTGGAAAACCTTGAATTGCTAAATCTCAAACCTGAAATTTTGTTTCCAGGGATTCCAAAACAATCAGAATTACTTAAGTGAGATGCTGCTAGAGTAAGAATTATAGGAAAAGGCATTATTTAAGGAGATTTTAACCCAAGAATTTCTCTTTCTAGTCTTCTGATATTTCTGTAAGTTCTTGGGTTTTACCCTTTTCTCTAGGCTCACTAGTTTGCAGATACCCCTCTTTTTCAGCAAGGAAGTAGTTAAATCCCTTAAAACTGTAGTTTGATTCTTCTTTCTTTTGTTGAGGAGCCATCAGTTTATTATTCAATCATTCATTTACACACATGAATATATTTAACGCTAGGCACTGGCTATCAATTTATAAAGAGGACATCATGGTGCTAGCATGCAGAAGGAAGTTCTGGTCTTACAGTAGACAACTCAAGCTTTCTGGGGTTAAGCTTTCTGATTTCAGGCTTAAGATTTAACAGTCCAAGATTACTTGCAGTGTACCTGAACTTGTCATTGACTTGATAAATATAATACCCTTTCAAAATAAAAATCTACATATTTTTACAGTTAAAAAAGGAAAATTATGAAAGGTAAAGAAACTTAAAATTAGAAGACACTAGATTTTAAAAATACTGACTAGATTTCATGCTGACCTGTGACATCGAGGAGCCCTGGTGGCGCAGTAGTTAAGTGTTTGGTTGCTAACCAAAAGGTCAGCAGTTCGTGTCCACCAGTAGCTCCATGAAAACCCTGTGGGGCCATTCTACACTATCCTATAGGGTTGCTAAAAGTCAGAATTGACTCAACCGCAGTGAGTTGTGACACTGAAGTTGTACGTTCCAAAAGTTATGGGCCTTCAGGTTGGTAATTTGAAGATATTAAGACCAGTTAGTACTTCCTGCAAAGTTGGTACAGGGGATTTCTTGCTGTATTAATGTACAGTTGTTAACTACTCTGGACATGGATGCTATATCTTCATAATAAAAGCACTCTTCATATATAAGAATAGTTGATGCAAGAGAGATTTTCTCCTTCTCCTTCTTCTAAAAGAGCTTTCTAAACTTCTTTACAAAGAAAGAAGTCTTCCATACAAATTGGTCCTCTTTGGTATCCCTTTGGGGAAAGTTCCTAGACTTTCAATCTTCTCTTCCTCCTCCTTCTACAATCTGAAGATGAGAATATGTTGTAGACTGGAGGCCTAGGAACTTTCCCGAAAGGAATACCTAATGAGGAACCTTTGGTATGGAAAATATTTTTCTTTGTGGGAAGTACTGCAGTAGACTGAGGAAGGCTGCCTTTAAGAAACAAACCTCAAAGCCCAGTGTACTGAGCCTACCTCTCTCTCCCTATTTAGGGTTAAGTAGAACAGGGACTCTTTAAGAGCATTCTGCACTCTTCCTCATTGGCTTGGTTCTCATGACTGAAATGCTGCCATTTTTGCTGTTGTTTTTGTTTTCCTTTGGATAAAAAGAACTCCTTCCTTAAAACTTGCAGATTAAAAATTACCGTCAGGCCCATTTGAGACCTGTCAGAAATGTGACCAGAGAGACCCCACTAACTAAGATGAGGAGAAGCAAATAGAAGGATGAGATTAGGGTCCCAAAGACAAACTTGACCATTTTATGAATTGGTCTGATTTTGGAACTCTGGGTTATGTAGTCTGTAGAGCCTAAACATTTACCCTGTCCCTGAATTATAGCACACTTTAGAGAAATTATGTGAGAATTGAAAGATTGACCCTGGGTAGAGGCAACACCACGCTCTGTTTCCATTAACTATAGCAATGATGATATTTCCTATTCTGAAAGCATCTGAGGTAACAATCTAGATATTTTTGCCTCTAAGCTTTGCAAACATTCAGCTGACTCACAGATAAAATTGCTGATGCAACCTGGGAACTGATATTTATTTCTCATGAATACTGTGAAATTCACCTGGAATTAGCACATGTTAGAGGTTTAGAGGAGCATTAAGGAAACCAGTTCCAAATAATCACTTCTTACTTTGGCCTGTTAGCCTGTTTCATCACCACATCAGCCCCCGGAAAACATGTTCAATCTTGCTTTTATTTCCTGAACCACATTTCAGGTTTTTTTTTCCCTTGCCAGTCACCACTAACACAGCAAAAAGAAAGACCTGACAAGATTCTGTGCTTAATGCCACTTTTTTCTTGCCCAAATTCTTTATTTCTCCTCAACAATGTAATTGAAATACAAATGTCTAGACTCCAGCAGAGAAGAGAGCTAAGGCATACCACAAAATGGTGACTTTACTTAACTGTAGGATCATGACAGAACTATGCATGATGAAATTTTAAGGTATCTTAAGTACATAGGTATGGTAAATTCTGCATTTCAGTTGCCTAGCCTCAGTAGCAAACTGTCATATAGGTATGGTTTGTTCTTGAGCACCTTTGCTTTTTATTGAGAGAGATAAATGGCCATGTAAAGTCATGAGATGATTCAATCTAAGTTTAATATGTAAAGTAAATATTTGTGCAAATGTTAGTAAAGCATACAAAATACTATGAAAAATGAGATAGTAGGAGATAAACAGGTGGTAATTAGTTTATGTGATGATTGTTTCTTTTAAAGTAATATTTTAAGACTGAGACTAGATATTTTATATCTTAGGCAAAATTGATTTTCCTCTTTGGAATAGTTGAGAGATGATGCTGTGAATAATGAGATTGTAGGCAAAAGAGTGTGGCTTTTAAAAAAAAAGTGTTCTCTCAACCACTGAACCTTGAAATGGAGGATCAACCTCTTAATCATTGGGAGAGTGTAAGCTATTCTATTTTGTATAACATGCAAGTAATTTACATTTCTGTCTCTCCTTTCTTTGTTGTCTTTATCCACTCCTCCACCAGTTCCACAATCTTGACTTGTTGGGAGACCAGGTTTGATCTGATTAAAGTGGTGCTTTGTCATTGGGTGGTTTATTGTTTTTTAATTAAATAAAATTTTCTTATTGGACGAAAGCAAGGCCAGTGGTCTTCACCTTTTGAGTATATTCAGGAATTTGATTTTATTTTTGTAAAATGTTTCATGGAAGGGTCATTTTTAAAAGACCTCTCTAGATCATGAAGTGCAGATGTATCACTGATTTTTAATTATAGTTAAGATGTAGTATCAAGCCTACACTGTGGTTAAAGAGAGGATGTACAGTCCTGAAAAATCACATTTTTTTTAAAATCAGAGCTGGTGGCAAAACGGAGGCCTGGTGATGCAGTGGTGAAAGCACTCAGTTGATAACCAAAAGCTTGGCAATTTAAACCCACCAGATGCTCCGTGGGAAAAAGATATGGCAGTTTGCTTCTGTAAAGATTACATTCTTGGAAACCCTATGGGACAGTTCTAATCTGTCCTATAGGATCGCTATGAGTTGCAATCAACTCCATGGCAGTGGGTTTGGTTTTTGGTTTGCTGGCAAAGGGACCTGGATTTGGTTGTCCCCGTGCTTCTGCCTGTCTCCAATACCCACACAGAAAACAATGGCTACCTGGAACAGGAGCGAGTGAGAAAGAAGCATTAGGTTTCAAGTGAGTCCCAAAGTGTACAACACAATGGCCCTAGAACCTAGTGGCCCGTTGACGCTTTTTTATTATATCTAGAACACTTATGTTGTGATAGTGAACACCTGTCTATGCTTGCTAATCACCACTTTACCTCAGATGTTGAGCTCTTCAAACTTTGTAGTTTGAAGTTAATAGCATTTATGTCTTAATTGTATTATTTTTACATTATTTTCTATTTAAGGCAGATAGAGCTGCTTATCTGTTTATGGCTTCAATATTATATTTTATTTTTAATTAACTTAAGTATTTAAAGCAAATCTATTTAAAGGAAAATATTAAGGAAATAACAGTACAGGATATTGCAAAAATCAACAAAGTATTATTATTATTAAAACAAAATGATTCCATTAATTATTATTTAATGAGTATCGCACACAATAAAATGTGGCATTTGACATTGCTACAAAAAGCTATAGTGGAAAGAGCGCTGGACTTAGACTCTAAGTCTATTGTTCTCTGTTTAAATTGCAATTTTTCCATTGATTAACAGTATGACTTTGTTAAGCCAGCTCTTTCTGTACCTCAGTTTCTTTGTCTAAGTATAATGGAGTATAATACCAGTAACCTTGTCTGTATATCACAGAGATGTTGCAAAGTTCAAGAGAGAAAAGCAGAAGCTGTATAAAAGAGATTTTTAAAAGTTTAAAATGCTGCACAGATGTAACTTGTTATTATGTCAATTTATAGGCTCCTGTGTCACAAACTGGTAGGAGGTAGCTTAGAAAATTTCTGTGGAAATTTATCTACATCATACATGTTTTAGGTGTACATGGTAGCAATCTGGTTTTTGTTCTTCACCAATCTCTCACAAAAGCAAATATGAAATATTTTATCCAGGCTTGAGATGAACCTGTTTTGAAATGAGCAGAACATAGTGAAAAAAATAACATGGTGGGAGAACCTACTGGGATAAAGTGATCACAGATGTCTTTTCTTCTGTGGAGGAGACATTTAATCTAAAAGCTGGATAGTGAGCAAGAGGCAACCCTGAGAAAACAGAGGAAACAGCCTATGCAAAATGCCTGAGGTAGAAAGAGGTTGCTGTTTCCCAGGAGCAAAAGGTGGCTGGAGTTTGATGGACAAAAGGAAGATGAAATGAGATGAGATACTCAAGGACCAGGCTATCCACGGCTTTGCAGGCCCTGGTAAGGGCCCTGGGTTTTATTCTAAATAGTTGGGGATGGCACTGAGGCATTTTGAAAAGACGATTCCTCCTTCTGTGTTGAAAAATAAATTTGAAGGGACAAGTTGGTCAGAGAAGACAGTGTAGGGTAAATTGTAGAAGTCCAGGTGTTTTAGTCTTCTAGTGCTGCTATAACAGAAATACCACAAGTGGATGACTTTAACAAAGAGAAATTTATTATCTCACAGTTAAAGAGGCTAAAGGTTCAAATTCAGGGTGCCAGCTCTAGGGGAAGGTTTTCTCTCTCTGTTGGTTCTGGAGGAAGATCCTTGTCATCAATCTTCCCCCAGTCTAGAAACTTTTCAGTGCAGGAACCTTGGGTCCAGTGGATGTGCTCTGCTCCATGTGCTGCTTTATTGGTGGTATGAGGTCCCTCTGTCTCTCTGTTCCTTTCTCTCTTTTATATCTCAAAAGAGAATGACTCAAAATACAACCCAATCTTGTAGATTGAGTCCTGCCTCATTAACATAACTGCCTCTAATCCTGCCTTATTAACATCATAGAGGTGTGATTTACAGCACATAGGAAAATCACATCAGATGACAAAATGGAGGCCAACCACACACTACTGAGGATCATGGCCTAACCAAGTTGACGTACATTTTTGGGGGACACAATTCAATCCATAACACTATGCTAGATGTTTTCTCCATTCCCTGGAGAAGGACATCATGCTTGGTAAAGCAGAGAGTCAGTGAAAGAAAGGAAGACCCTCAACTAGATGGACTGACACAGTGGCTAGAACAATGGGCTCAAACGTATCAGCTACTGTGAGGATGCCAGGACCAGGCAGTGTTTCATACTGTTGTACATAAGAACCAACTCGACGACACCTAACAACAACAAGGCTAACTATAATGGTATATTGCCTGGGATGTGGCTTCTATCGTGAAGCCTCCCTGACTTTCTCCAGCTCAGCCTTGGTCTTTAAAGCCACCCATACCACCTCATATGACTTATATGTCATTTGTCCTATTATGCTTCAGTACTGTTTTTCATAATTCTTATCCTGACAAGTTCTTGATTCAGTACCAAGATGTATCTCTTTGTCTTTCAACTAATAAACATTCCATAAATATTTGGTGAATGAGTAAATGCATCAGTTCATTGATTCTCAGTAGTCAGTGTACCTCAGAATCACCTGGGGAGATTTAGAAATATGACTGCCACCTATACCCCTGGAGGTTCCAATTTAAGCAGTTTGTGGTGAAAGCTCCCAGGGGATTTCTGATAAGCAGCCAGAGTGTAGAACCAGGGCACTGGGCTGATTCTAGGTGGTCTGCAGTATTACCTGGGATTGTTACCCCCCACTCTGCCTCTTTCAATGCAGATATATTTATCATTTCTTTATGAATGTTGAGGGAACAACAGATATGTTGTGGTTATCCAACTTTTAAAAAGTTATTTTTGAAAAAGAAATATGAGATTCTATAGGATCCCTGGAGCCCTGGTGATGCAGCAGTTAAGAGCTCAGCTGCTAACCAAAAGGTCGGCAATTTGAATCCACCAGCTACTCCTTGGAAACCCTATGGGGCAGTTCTACGCTGTTCTTGCAGGTCATTATGAGTCAGAATCTACTTGACAGCAACAGGTTTGGTTTTTGGTTTTATAGGATACGTGGTGGCACAGTGATTAAGAGTGGTTCAAACCTACCAGGAGCTCTTCAGGAGGAAGATGGGAGTCTATAGTAGTTGGACATAAAGTACTATAATATTATTGATCCAGATAATTGGGGTGCATTTTGCAAGGATGTGCTATCGGTTTGCTTTCCTTTTGAAGGAGGAGGTAAATCACTGTTTTTCATTAGACATCTGGAATTTGACTGGTTGATTTTTTACCATCTATGGACTCTAAAAACACCAAAACAAGAAAGGGATTAAAATTGGATCCTTCAAGCATGGAAGTCAAGAAACCCTGGTGATGGTGTGTTTTTTGCAAGTGTTTTGATTTCAGAAGGGGAAGGTCTTTATTTAACTCTATATAATGTGCTTATAATAATATAATTTTAAGGCATCTGCTTCAAAATAGAAACTGAGATGTTAGAGATAATAACAATAAACAAATATTAAACCAGACCGGGCTCATTGCCCAGAAAAACTAGCCAGACTCCAAGAACTGGGCAAGGGATAAACTGGTAGGAGAGAAAAGGCAGAAATGGATGGAGTTGTAACTGCCTCCATTAAAAATGACGAGTCTGCAGTGTGATCGCTGTTGAGGAATTCTTTGGGGACATTCGTCATGTGGGTGGGGTTCCTGCCCTTCTCATTTCAGTGAAAAACTTTCAATAGAACTTCCCTTCCTAAATGTCAATCCTAAACATGTCAGTAATATACAGGGATCCTGGATTGTTTTTGAACTTTTATAATGTTGTAAATGACTTGGAAACAAATGGACCAGAAGTAAAAATAGAGATCATAACAGCTTTAAATAAAGTTAGAAGAAAAGCCTTCGTGTACCCCAGGATGCCTAAATGCTGTATGATTTACACAAAACAAAGGAGGAAATCCTCATTGTGTGTTTCGGGGTGTGTGTCTAATACAGGAACTCATGCTTTCCTGTTATTGAAAAGCATGCTTTAATCTTTTAAGCACATTTTAGGACCTGCATATGTTCCAGGTATGTTTGTTTCCTTTAACGTTAAAACACAAGAGCAGGACACATCTATGAGAGAAAGCCTATCAGATCCTTTTGTTTCATAGGAGACATAAAAAAATAACTAAATGGATGGACAGAGCCCTGGGAAGACTAGTAATTCCTGAATTTAGTTAAGGGAATGGGTACTTCTAATGGGACTTAACAGTTTATGCTTGGAGCAGTAGGCCAGAGAAGCCATTTGTGAGTAGAAGACTATAAATTTTTTCTCATCTTGGTTGTTAAGAGGATGATGACTTTTTAACCACAAAAGTAAACGTAATTGGTGTGAAATTTTCAGAATCTTTTAGCTGAATATAACTGAAATAATGAGTAATAAACCAAAGCATTATTTGAAGTTAAAAAAAAAGAAAATGTTTGCTAAATTCTAATTAGGAGCAAAGGGAGAAGTTTTACTGAGGACATGAAAACAGCCTTCAGTCCTGGAGCTAAAGGGTTCTCACCAGTTGTAATGACATAGTACCTTTGTTTCCTCTCTCCGGTTCCTTTGGTTGCTCTTTCTTGTCCCTGCTTTCCTACTTTAGTGACCCCAGACATTGAAACTGCAGTAGGCTATGGTATAGATGAAAGAGTCTTTTTACCACCAACCATGATGGAAGTACGTGCTTTTGGTCCTTCGTTCCGCAAGAAATAATTTTGCCATCTGTTGGAGAGAGTTACTTGGAGTTATTTGAAACATACGCATATGTATGCCATTGATGCACAGTCTTCAGCAAGCCAGTGCTTAAGATTGCAGTTATCACCACTAGTAGTGCTTTCAGCTTTTCCTAGTTGATTTAGTAACACTTTCTATTTAATATTACTAATTCCTACAGCTAGGGCTCAGGAGGAACTTTTAGGAAAAATCCTTTTAAGACGTTGAAGTAAGCAAAGGTAGAAATATTCAGGGTCGCTGTCTCCTTGTGCCTAATGTCTCACATGAATCTGAAGTCTGAGAGGTGCCACTGTCCATCCTAAGAATGGAAGTCGGTGGGGGAAGAACTGACCAAGGCTGGGAGTAGGAATCTTCCTGGCCCTACAGATGTGGTGACTCAGGAATTCATGTGTCAGGGTGTACTCAGAATGTCAGGTACATTCATAATCACACACAAACTAGATGATATTTTAAAGCCAAATATTACAGATTTTCTGTTTTTGTTTTGTTTTGCATGAGGTGGAGCTCAGCTGCTAACCAAAAGGTCACCAGTTCAAATCCACCAGCCCCTCCTTGGAAACCCTGTGAGGCAGTTCTACGCTGTCCTACAAGATCTCTAGGAGTCAGAATCCACTAGATGGCAGTGGATTTGGTTTGGTTTATTAGTCCTTATCTTATCACTAAAGCCTGAGATATTTTCATTGGAGCCCTGATGGCATAGTGGTTAAGAGGTCAGCTGCTAACCAAAAGCAGTTCAAAGCCACCAGCTACTTCGTGGAAACCCTATGGGACAGTTCTTCTACTCTGACCTATGGGGTCGCTATAAGTTGGAACTGACTCGACGGCACCTAAGAACAACAACATAAATTAGAAATATACATTGTAATTTCCCATGGGAGCTAGTGACCTTTACTCCCTTTAAAATTCAGCCTTTCCCAGTGAACCCCACCCAAAGACTGTCAGCCCTGTGCACGTCTTTCCCTACAGTTTGTAATTGTGCACTTGCAGCCTCTGTTAAAGGTGCTTGGTGGTATTTAGTAAAGTTGTTTTCAGTTTGAATGGATAAAGACATAAATGAAGTAGCTCTCACAATTGTAAACTGCTTGATGGCACAGATTATAACTCCTACTTCTTTTGAGTTCACCCTTATCCAACACTCACACATTCATATTCCTTCCTTTTCTCTGTCTCTGCCCTCTTTTTCAGCTCTTTTCTCTCTCTCCTCTATGTCTCTCTCTCTCTCCCCACCTATGCACGCAGTAGATGCAATATAGAAACAACACTAAATGGGAAAACAACCTGCAGCCCCACTAATTTGAATGGTCTTTTCTTGGCAGTGACAAACAAGAAGCCTACACAGGCATCCATCACGAAGGTTAAACAGTTTGAGGGTTCTACGTCTTTTGTTCGGAGATCACAGTGGATGCTCGAGCAGCTTCGCCAGGTTAATGGTATTGATCCTAATCGGGTGAGTGACTTGCTCAATGCTGAGCAAAGGAATTCTCTCACAAGATGACTCTTTCTGATTGACCTTGGGTAGTGGTGGTGGTGGTTTTAATCATTTTTAATAAGGCTACTTCTCAATCTCAGTTATGTGACTAAGACTTATGATTCCTTATAAATCTTTTCATCTTGTTTGATGAAGGAACCTAAGGGCATGTATATTGAAGAAATGCTGCGTCCAATAATATGTTCATCAGCATTCACAGTGCAAAGGACAAAGTGTAGATTATCATATCCATGGTTATCATTATTTAGCAAAGCTTCATTTATCTCCTAATGCACCAATGACAAAGTTTATTCACAAAAAAATCAATAAAATAAATGAATGGCACCTTAAAAAGTCATGCATTAGGATTCCATTGGATTTAACAAGCATTTTCTGGTAGATTACGTATTCAGAGTAAATCATTTTTTGCTCTCACACACATACACATATACACATACCAAACATTAATAATAAAGAATTTTAAAAATATTACAACTATATATTACAATAATATGGGGGATCTTTTTCTATGGAAGTTTAGGGGCAGGGTTAATATAGTTCAGTAATGAGAACCTGAAATAATACTTTTTTCCAGTTGGGAAGGCAATACATGGTCTGAATTCTGATGCAAGTCTCTGTGTTTAGTTAAGCTATAGCAACATCTATGATACTAACTTCCTAGGGACATCTACAAGTACTGTAAGATCTGGAGTTTGCTTGATAAACATAAAAATGTGTACTCTCCATGTACCTATGTGCTAAGACAGATAAGTCTTATGACTAGGACCAAAGTCTTTGAAAAATGTTTTATCCTTTATGAGTCTGTAAAGAGAGTTAAACTGAAAGCAGCAGTTTTTAGAGATTGAGATCAGTAGTTATTTCACTGTCTTTTCCAGGATTCTGCAGAGTTTGATTTGTTGTTTGAAAATGCTTTTGACCAATGGGTTGCCAGCACAGCCTCAGAAAAATACACCTTCTTCCAGATCCTCCACCATACCTGCCAGCGGTACCTCACAGACAGGAAGCCGGAATTTATTAACTGCCAATCCAAAATTATGGCAGGTAAGTGGGCATTTGTGTGACTCTGGTCATTCTTAAACTAACTTTGACATAAGAAGGTAGATACTTACCTTAAGAATTAAAAACCAAAATAAATAAACAAAATGCACAAATAAAAACACAAAGTAAAAATCAAGATACTCTGAGCTATACAGCATGAGAACTATTCTAGAGAGTTGGTTATATGCTAAATCTTGGCACAGTAGTATGTTTTCACTCTTTTCCAAAAACTGGTCTTAGAAGACTTAACATCTTAGCTAAGATTGTGTTATAAGGAAAAAGCTACCCCTTTATTATAAAAACCTTTTGGTTTGGTTTCTTCTTTTTCTATAAATTCATTGCAGAACATTGCTTTCTGGGATGGTTGTGACTGTAATTTCTCAGGATGTTTTACAAATATTAGTATAAAAATCATACAGATATTGTCCCTTTCATTTGAATAATAACTAGTCTCATTTGTTCCTTGAATTGCACACAGAGCTGAGTTATGAGGAGGACTATAAGCCAGCATTGAGGGGCGAGTGCCAGCATTGGCAACATAATGAGGACACGTTTGAGGGGGCTTAGCACATCTCTTTTAGGTGGCATTTCTTTTCAGGGAGTTAAAACTGCTGAAAATATAAAAGCCTTGCCGATCACTCTGTGAGTTGGGGAAGAATGTTTACATCATTCGTCTTGATCTGTTCTCTTGGTTTTGAAAGACTTTTTTAAAAAATGCATCAACTTCAAGACTTAATCAAATGTCAAATGAAGATCATAGTAGAGATTTTATATCTTCTCTTGGGCTGCATATATCTTTCATCTGAACATGAGGCAGAATCCATAATTCATTCCTAGCAACCGATGTACACACTGTCATTTTTCCATGAGTTTGCTAGATGCTGTATGGAGAAGACATTTTCCAATTCTTTATTATCCTCTGAAGTGTTTGCCATTCCTCTCAGACAGGAAGTTGCTTACATCATAAGAGCCTTGAAAGGTCTTTCTTAGGCATTGATGCAGAGTCTTTTATTATAGCTTCTCTATTTAGACATAGAAAAATAGAAGAAGTGATGAGTGGTGCATATTTTCTTCAGAGTGGCCACATCCTCTGGTACAAAATTGAAACATATTTGACACAGATGTTTAAAGGTAAGGGACTATCAAAGACTGACCCCTTACTATTTGGAAAATGAGATGTAGCTTTCTATCATGTCTATGCCACCAATGCTTTTCAAATGAATCCTGCTTTGAAAATCCAGACCTAACAAACTTGGCAGAAAGTTGAAGCACACCAGGCTTAAGACCACAGGTGGCCATGTTTTCAGTGAGTGGAAAGTTGGGCAGGAAATCCTAGTCTTCCTGCATTCTTCATTAGGAGGGGTTTGCTCTACTAGCCTAGGGTCAGGTTTGTTTCTTGATCTTAAGTTTCTGCTTTGAAACATTTTCCTCATTGGTGTCAGGATGGTCAATACCTTGCATAGCTAGCACTTAAGCACAGAATCTTTTCTACAAATAAAATGATGTTATAGAATTTGAGATTTATGTTGCTCTTGGAGAGAGATTCCCCTTGGGTATCCCTCTTCTCCATGTTCCATTCTGAGAGCAGAGTGGCCAGAAGCAGAACCATGCCATGGGAACTACTACACATCCTCAGAATGGAAATGTGGCATGAACTCTACTGTCCTTGCAAGGGAAACACAGCCACCTCCTTACTCCTAAGGTTAGAGATGGCCTTGATAACTCTTTTCTTCCTCTTCCATTAAGGGACTACACTAAGCAGTTCCTCTTCTCTATTGCTTCTAAGGCTCTCATTTCTTCTTTCAGAACAGGTCCTTTCAGTCATTCATTCACTCATACGGTTCATGGTCCAATCATCCAGTAAATAAGTATGAGGAAACTTGGTGGCAGTGATTAAGTACTCAACAGATAACCAACAGGTCTGTGGTTTGAACCTACCAGCTGCTGTACAGGAGAAAGATATGGCAGTCTGCTTACATAAAGATTTACAGCCTTAAAAATCCTATGGGGCAGTTCCACTGTATCATCTAGGGTCACTATGAGTTGGAATCAATTCAACAGCAGTGGGTTTTTGGTTTAAGTACCTACTATGTGCTAGTACTGCAGTAGGCCCTGGATATGGAAAATAATTCCCTATTTGGTTTCTTAATAGACCCTTAACTGCCACTACCAAAATCCCAGGCTGATATCCCTAACAGCCTTTCTAATATATACTTCAGTTATCTCCTTGAATATTGTCAGATCTTTATGCACAGTCTCATCTAGCTACTTCTGTCAGTCACTGACGCAGCCCTTCAGATATCCTCTATTGCCATACAAACCCCAAATTATGCAAAGTTGAGATGGGAAACCATATATCAAATGTTAAATTGACAGTATGCACATTGAATAGCATTAAAGATTGGTTTCCAGCAGTAAAGAAAAGAACAAGTTAATGAGACCAAGTGCCATAACTTCTCTGCCTTTTCTGACTTTAGAAGTATCTCTCAGCTTCTTTAGGTCTCAATATTCCCAAGTATAACATGTTCCAGTTAGACTAGATAATATCTAAAATCCCTTTTCATTTTGAAAATCTGTAATTTCTAAGTTATAGTTTTATTGTGTAGGTTAATCGCTTCCTAATTTAGGTATAAAATAAAGATTCAGTGCAATTAAATATTGACTTATCCTGGATTCCTAAGGAAGGCAAAAAAAAAAGTTTGAATTTAAACACATTGTAATTTGTTAACAGCACATATATCCTCAATGAATGCAGCCTGTCTTATTTATCAGTTGTACCTTGATAACAGTTGTACCAACAGGACTCTAGCTGATTAATACGCTGATTAGTCTTCCTTTCTACCAGTTATCACAACTCTGAGCCTTAATGGTTGTGTAGTTCTGGGGTCACTGTACTCTGACCCTTTACCTTTGACTTTTAGGGTACCTACCCATGTTCAGCAGATGAAATCTATTTTCAATTTCACAATTTATTTTAGTCTCTCCTTAAAGAATGGGCCAGAAATCCTAAACACAATTGTTTATTATACTGGGAAATGTGTTACATACAGTTTTTGTGATTTTACAGAACTACTGTTGGTGCTGGTACAGTGCCCTACACCAGGTTCTTTACATATGTTATCTCATTTAGTTTTCACAGCAGCCTTTGGAAGTAAAATTTCTGATCTTATTTTTACAGAGGAGGAAACAGGATCAGAGAGACTATTAAATAGCTTGCCAAGGGTCATATAGCTAGTAGGTGGTACAGACAGGATTAAAAGTCAAGTCCACCCAGCTCTAAAAGCATCTTCTTCAGGGCTCCTAAGTAGCACACTCCAGGATATACAATTGTTGTTGTTTTTAGTATGAATGGGGATCTGGTAGTGCAGTGGTTAAGCATTTGGCTGCTAACCAAAAGGTAGGCAGTTCAAATCCACCAGCCGCTCCTTGGAAATCCTATGGGACAGTTCTACTCTGTCCTACAGGGTTGCTATGAGTCAGAATCAACTGGACAGCAAGGGGTTTTTTTGGTTGGTATGAATGGAGTTTTCTAGGAAATTTTGGAAAGATTTTTTTTTTATATATTTTATTGTACTTCAGGTGAAAGCTCACAGAGCAAATAGTTTCTCACGAAATAGTAGTACACATGTTGTTCTATGACATTGGTTAACAACCCCACAACATATTAAGCCTCTAAATTCTCAACCTTTTTTTTTTTTTTTTGATGAAAATACAGATAGCCAAAGATACACCGTTTCAAAAATTTTTACATTCACAGTTCAGTGATTTTGACTACGCTCTTCCAACTGTGCTGTTTTTCTCACTTAAGATGAAGGCTTACAGAACAAAATAGTTTTTCATTTAATAGTTACTACACATGTTACCCTATGACAATGGTTAACAATCTCACAACACATCAAGAATATCCTTACTCTACCTTGTATTCCCTATCACCAGGGGACTTCCTTGTACCCTTCTGTCTTCTGGCCCTTGTCACTGGACTACTGTACCTCTTTAGTCTCATTTGTTTTTGTTTTTGTTTTTTTTTTTTTTAATTTTATTTTAACACCATTTCAAAACTTTTTACTTACACATTTAAGTGATATTGACTATGCTCTTCCAATTGTGCTGCCATTCTCGCCCAAGATGAAGGCTTACAGGACAGAACAGCCTCCCATTTAATAGTTACTATAAATGTTGCCCTATAGCAGTGGTCAACAATCTCACAATACATCGACAGTGTCCTTATTCAATTTGTGTCCCTTATCATCAGTTTCCTACTCCCCCTCTGCCTTCTGGCCCTTGTCACCGGACTCCTGTACCTCGTTAGTCCCATTTAGTTTTACTGGGCTGTCCACTCCCAGGCTTAACATCGAACCTCGAAGGTAACTTCACCTCTGAGCTGAAAGGGTGTCTGGGGGCCACACTCTTGAGGTTTCTCTAGTATTCTTTAGGCCAGTAAATCTGGTCTTTTTTTTTTTGGGGGGGGGGGGAGTTAAAATTATGCTCTACATCCTTCTCCAGCTCTATCCAGAACCCTCTGTTGTGATCCTGGTCAGAGCAGTCAGTGATGGTAGCCGGGCACCATCTAGCTGTACTTGACTCAGTCCGGTGGAGGCCTTGGTAGCTGTGGACAATTAGTCCTTTGGACTAATCTTTTCCTTGTATCCTGTTCTCTTCATTCTCCCTTGCTCCCAAAGGGATGAGACCAGTGGAGTATCTTAGATGGCCGCTCATAGGCTTTTAAGACACCAGACACTACTCACCAAGGTAGAATGTAGAGCATTATCTTTATAAGTAGTGTCATGCGAATTGAGCTAGATGTTCCCCAAGACCATGGTCCCCAGAGCCCTCCGTCCAACAACTCAGTCCCTCGGGGGGTTTGGATGTGTCTATAGGGCCTCCATGACATTTCCTTCTGCAGGTTGTGTTAGTTTCCCCTGTACTGTGTACTATCTCACCTCTCACCCAAGTTACCACTTGTCTATTACCTATTTAGTATACCCCCCTCCCCTCCCATCCCTGGTAACCAACAAGGATTGTTACATTTTGCATGTGAATTTTTTCATGGGTTTTTACAATAGAGGTCTCATACAATATTTGTCCTTTTGTGATTGACTTATTTCACTTAGCATAATGTCCTCCAGTTTCATCCATGTTATGAGATGCTTCACAGAGTCATTGTTGTTCTTTCTCGTTGCATAGTACTCCATTGTGTGTATGTACCATAGTTTGTGTATCCATTCATCTGTCGATGGACATCGAGGTTGTTTCCATCGTTTTGCTATTGTGAACAATGCTGCCATGAGCATAGGTGTGCATATGTCTATTCGAGTGATGACTGTTATTTCTCTAGGATATATTCCTAGGAGTGGGATTGCTGGATCGAATGGTTTGTCTATTTCTAGCTTTCTGAGAAAGTGCCATATCATTTTCCAAAATGGTTGTATCATTTTGCATTCCCACCAGCAGTGTATAAGAGTTCCCATCTCCCCGCAGCCCCTCCAACATTTGTTATTTCCAGTATTTTTGATTCGTGCCAGTAATGCCAGGGTGAGATGGTATCTCATTGTGGTTTTAATTTGCATTTCTCTAATGGCTAGTGAACGCGAGCATTTCCTTATGTGTGTGTTGGCCATTTGAATGTCTTAATTGGCGAAGTGTCTGTTCATTTCCTTTGCCCATTTTTTGATAGGATTGTTTGGCTTTTTGTTGTAGAGGTGTTGGATTTTCTTGTAGATTATGGAGATTAGACCTTTGTCTGACTTGTACTGTCCAAAAATTTTTTCCCAGTCTGTAGGTTCTCTTTTGACTCTTTTGGTGAAGTCTTTTGAAGAGCATAGATGTTTGATTTTTAGAAGATCCCAGTTATCTAGTTTATCTGTTGGGTTTTGTGTGTTGATGTTTATGGTTTGTATCCTGTTAATGCCATGTATTAAGGCCTGAAGTGTTGGTCCTATTTTTTCTTCTATGAATTTTATAGTTTGAGGCTTTATATTCAGGTCTTTGATCCATTTTGAAGTAGTTTTTGTATATGGTGTGAGGTATGGGTCCTGTTTCATTTTTCTACAAATGGATATCCAGTTTTGCCAGCACCATTTGTTAAAAAGACTGTCTTTTCCCCATTTGATGTATTTTGGGCCCTTGTCAAAGATCAGGTGACCGTAGGTGGATGGATTTACATCTGGGTTCTCAATTGTGTTCCATTGGTCAATGTCTCTGTTGTTGTACCAGTACCAGGCTGTTTTGAGTACTGTAGCTGTATAGTAGGTTCTCAAGTCAGGTAGTGTGAGTCCTCCAACTTTATTCTTCTTCTTCAGTAGTGCTTTACTTATTCGGGGTATCTTCCCTTTCCATATAAAGTTAATAATTAGTTTTTCCATCTCTTTGAAGAATGTTGTTGGTATTTGGATCGGGATTGCATTGTATTTGTAGATTGCTTTAGGTACAATTGCCATTTTCACAATGTTGAGTCTGCCTATCCATGAGCATGGTATGTTTTTCCATTTATGTAGATCCCTTTGGGTTTCATGCAGCAGTGTTTTGTAGTTTTCTTTGTATAGGTCTTTTACATTCCTGGTCAGATTTATTCCTAAGTATTTTATCTTTTTAGGGGCTATTGAAAATGGTATTGATTTCCTGATCTCCTTTTCATCGTTCTCTTTACTGGTGTATAGGAATCCAACTGATTTTTGAATGTTTATCTTGTATCCTGCTACTCTGCTGAATCTTTCTATTAGTTCCAGTAGATTTCTCATGGAGTCTTTAGGGTTTTCTATGTATAGTATCATATCATCTTCAAACAGGGAGAGTTTAACTTCTTCATTACGAATTTGGATGCCCTTTATTTCTTTCTCTTGCCTTATTGCTCTAGCTAGAACTTCCAGCACAATGTTAAATAGGAGTGGTGATAAAGGGCATCCTTGTCTTGTTCCTGTTTTCAAGGGGAATGTTTTCAGCCTCTCTCCATTAAGAATGATGTTGGCTGTTGGTTTTGCATAGATGCCCTTTATTATGTTGAGAAATTTCCCTTCTATACCTATTTGATTGAGAGCTTTTATCAGGAATGGGTGTTGGACTTTGTCAAATGCCTTTTCTGCGTCAATTGAGATGATCATGTGATATTTTCTTTCCTTTTATTTATGTGGTGGATTACGTTGATGGATTTTCTAATGTTAAACCATCCATGCATAACTGGTATGAATTCTACTTGGTCGAGGTGTATTATTTTTTTGATATGATACTGAATTCTATTGGCTAGAATTTTGTTCAGAATTTTTGCATCTATATTCATTAGAGATATTGGTCTGTAATTTTCTTTTTTTGTGATGTCTTTGCCTGGTTTTGGTATCAGCGTTATGCTGGCTTCATAGAATGAATTTGGAAGTGTTGCTTCCTCTTCTATGCTCTGAAATAGCTTGAGTAGAACTGGTACAAGCTCTTCTGTAAATGTTTTGTAGAATTCTCCTGAGAAGCCATCTGGGCCAGGGCTTTTTTTGGTTGGGCGTTTTTTTATTACCTTTTCAATCTCTTCTCTTGTTATGGGTCTGTTCAGATTTTCAATATCACTTTGTTGTAGTTTGGGTAGGCCGTATGTTTCTAGAAATTGATCCATTTCCTCTAGGTTTTCAAATTTGTTGGAATATAGTTTTTCATAATATTCTGTTATAATCCTTTTTATTTCTGTTGGGTCTATTGTAATGTCCCCCATTTCACTTCTTATTTGGGTTATCTGTGCCCTCTGCTGTTTTACTTTTGTCAGTCTGGCCAGTGGATTGTCGATTTTGTTGATTCTTTCAAAGAACCAACTTTTGGTTTTGTTGATACTTTCTATTGTTTTTCTGTTCTCTATTTCATTTATTTCTGCTCTGATCTTTACTATTTCCTTTCTTCCGGTGGTTGTAGGCTTTTTTTGTTGTTCTCTTTCTATTTGTTTGAGTTCTGTAGTTAATGTTTTGATTTTGTCCCTTTCTTCTTTTTTGATATGTGCATCTATTGCTATAAATTGTCCTCTGAGGACTGCCTTTGCTGTGTCCCAAAGGTTTTGGTATGATGTGTTTTCATTTTCATTTGATTCTAGGAATTTTTTAATTCCGTCTCTGATTTCTTCTATTACCCATTGATGTGTAAGCAGATTATTATTCAGTTTCGATGTGTTTGATTTTTTTTCCTTGCTGTTTCTAGTGTTAATTTCTACCTTGATGGCATTGTGGTCAGAGAAGATACCGTGAATTATCTCAGCATTTTGGATCTTGTTGAGGATTGCTCTGTGGCCTAAGATGTGGTCTATTCTGGAGAACGTTCCATGTGCATTGGAAAAGAATGTGTACTTTGCAGCTGTTGGATGTTATGTTCTATATATGTCTATGAGGTCCAGTTGGCTGATTGTGTCCTTTAGGTCTTCTGTATCTTTGCTGAGTTTCTTTTTAGTTTTTCTGTCCTTTACTGAGAGTGGTGTGTTGAAGTCTCCTACTATTATTGTGGAACTGTCAATTTCTCATTTCAGTGTTGTTAAGAGTTTTTTTTATGTATTTTGGAGCCCTGTCATTGGGTGCATAGATATTTATTATGGTTATGTCTTCATGATGGATTATCCCCTTAATCATTATATAGTGTCCTTCTTTGTCTTTTATGGTAGATTTTGTTTTAAAGTCTATTTTATCTGAGATTAGAATTGCCACTCCTGCTCTTTTTTGATAGTTGTTAGCTTGATATATTTTTTTCCAACCTTTGATTTTTAATAAATTCACATCTTTGTTTCTAAGGTATGTCTCTTGTAGACAGCAAATTGATGGATCCTGTTTTCTTATCCATTCTGCCACTCTCCGTCTCTTTATGGGTGCATTGAGTCCATTTACGTTCAGTGTAATTATTGATAGACGGAAGTTTGTTGCTGTCATTTTGCAGTGCTGTTTTTTGTGGTGCTGAAGTTTTCTTTGTTCTTCTTCCTCTCTTGTGCTGAGTTACTTTTGTTTGTGGATTTTGTGTTCATTTCTTTTCTTTTTGTAGGTTTTGTTTTTGCTGAGACTTTATGTTTTTCGTCTTTATTTTTATGAGTTGGTTTGTTAACTTTCATTGTGGTTACCATGAATTTTACCCTTATCTTTATAAGTTTGAAGCAGTCTACCCTTACTTGGTATCACCTTGCCTTCCTCTCCGTTAGAAGGTTCTATACCTATGCCATTTATTCCCTCTTTCATTGTTTTGATGTTGTTGTCATCCTTTGATCGATTTCCCTGATTCCCTGTTGTATTTCTTTTGGTTTTGGATGTCTTCGATAGTTCATTTCCTAGAATGGTATCTGGTTCGTATGAACCTGCGTCCTAGGTCCTAGGTCCTGGCTGAGGGCTGAAGCTGTTTGTCCTCAGATCGAAGAACTCCCTTTAATAATTCTTGTAAGTTTGGTTTGACTTTTGCATATTCCATTAGTTTCTGTTTATCTGGAAATGACCTAATTTCACCATCAAATTTGAATGAGAGTTTTGCAGGATATATTATTCTTGGCTGACAATTTTTTTCTTTCAAGATTTTATATATGTCATCCCATTGCCTTCTTGCCTGCATGGTTTCTGCCGAATAATTTGAGCTTAGTCTTATTGTTTCTCCTCTGTATGTGACTTCTTGTTTTTCATGAGCTGCTCTCAGGATTCTTTGTTTGTCTTTAGTTTTAGCGAGTGTGAATATGATATGTCTTGGTGATTTTCTTTTGGGGTCTCTTCTATATGGGGTTCGTTGAGCTTCTTGGATGGCCAGCTTTTCATTTTTCATGATATTGGGAAAGTTTTCTGTCAGCAGTTCGTCAATGATCCTCTCTGTGTTTTCTGTTTTCTCCCCCTGTTCTGGTATGCCAATCACTCGTAAGTTTTTGCTTTTAATTGTGTCCCACATAACTCTCAGGGTCTCTTCATTTTTCTTTGTTCTTTTTTCTGAGTTTTCCTGAAACTAAGTTGTAGCCAAGTGTTTGTCTTCAGTTCCACTGATCCTGTCTTCCATGGTTTCAAATCTACTTCTCAGCCCTTCTATGACACCGTCCATTTCTGAAATCTTGTTGTTTATCTTTTGGATTTCTAATTGTTGTTTTTGTATAATTTCGAGGTGTAAATTTATTTTGGCATTTTGTTCCTGCATCATCTTCCTGAATTCTTCCAATTTTTTGTCTGTATTTTCCATAAATTTGTCTATTTTTTCCTCATGTTTGTCAACTTTTTGCCTCAGTTCTTGGAAAATTCCGAGTATTAATGATTTGAGTTCCCTATCAGGTACTTCTAGTGCATTTTCTTCCACAGGAGAGTTATCTGGTGTTTTAATTTGAACGCCTATTGGAGCCATCTTGTCTTGTTTTTGTAAATGTTTTGATATTGTTTGCTGTTTTCGGGGCATTCAGTAGATATTTCTCTCGTTTATTGATTGTAGATTTTTTTTTGTTTGTTTGTTTCATCCTTGTGGTACAGCTGGGCAGATCTAGCTGAGGAGGAGCCACTGGGACGGGTTGCTTGTGGCACTCACCGCAGCCACCAGGACGGTCGGTAGTCAGTGCTGGGCAGATTCCAATAGGGCGTGCCTGCACAGCTTGGTGGTGTGATGTCTAGTGCACGGTGCAGGTAGGTAGGGTGCAGCAGGAAGATGGTTATGTGTGAAGCTAAGCTGGATATGGGAGAGAGGAGAGAGGAGGAGGAGCAAAAAGCATACCAACATAAAAGAATGCTAGGGGAGCTTGTCGTTGAAATGTACAGATGAGAGACTATGGGATGGAGGAAACCAGAAGGGGGAAGAGAAAGAAAAGGAAAGAATGAACAAATAGAAATCAGAAAGGTTAAAGAACTGCAAAGTTCCCAGGGATCCCACCGATGTAGCTATGAGGTCTGGGGGAGTCGGTCTCAGTTTTCACAGCACAGCCTGGCCAGAAGTTACAGAGGTATACATCGCCTGGTATTCAGGGATCAGAAAGAGAAGGAAGAGATAGAGAGATGAGAAATTAAGCAATAAAGAAAGACAAAAGGGAAAAAGAGGGAAAAGATGACAAAACCAATCAAAAAAAGAAGAAAAATAAAATTAAAAAAAAAAATAAAAAACAACACCAGTAGTCAGTGACTACAAATGGGACCCAGAGAGCCCCCACTCAGGGGCGCGAATTCCAAGAAGCCGGCAGTCTCGGGGTTAAGAGACCGTGGCCACGGGAAGCAGAGGGGCGAATGAACAAAGGCCCCGGTATCTCACCAGAGCGGCAGCCCAGACCTGGAAGCAGCCACACGCCCGAACGCAGTCCCACAGCCCCGCAGGAGAGAGCAAAGATGGCACCTGGAACCAGGCACCCAGGCAAAAGGAGGGGGAGGCGGCAGAAAAAGATTCGCCAGCTGCCAGCAAACGGCTCCCAGAAAGCCGCCAGCCCGGGCACGCGGAATCCAAGCACCAGCGCCCCCCAGCCCAGGGACCCCAGCCACCTAAAGCAGAGGGGCGAACGAACAAAGGCCCCGGGATCCCACCAGCGCAGCATCCCAGACCTGGAAGCAGCCACACGCCCGAACCAGCCCCACAGCTTCACAGGAGAGAGCAAAGACGGCACTCGGAACCAGGCACCCAGGCAAAAGGAGGGGGAGGTGGCAGAAAAAGCCCCGCCAACGGCCAGCAAACAGCTCTCAAAAAGCCGCCAGCCCGGGCACGCGGAATCCAAGCACCGGCGCCCAGCCCAGGGACCCCAGCCACAGAAAGCAGTGGGGCGAACGAACAAAGGCCCCGGGATCTCACCAGCGTGGCAGCCCAGACCCGGAAGCAGCCATACGCCCGAACGCAGCCCCATAGCCCCGCAGGAGAGAGCAAAGACGGCACTCGGAACCAGGCTCCCAGGCAAAAGGAGGGGGAGGCAGCAGAAAAAGTTTCGCCAGCGGCCAGCAAAAGGCTGTCAGAAAGCCGCCAGCCCGGGCGTGAAGAATCCAAGCACCGGTGCCCCCCAGCCCAGGGACCCTGGCCACGGAAAGCAGGGGAGCCCCAGCCGAGGTGGAGAGGGGTGGGGGGTGGGAAAGCGCGCACCGCAGTTTACCGGTCATTCTGTCTCCCACCGGATGCTCTGCAAGGCTGCTCTCCCGTTCGCTGGTCTCCGATAGGAATCCAAGATGGTGGATCCGTGCTGCGTTAGCTGGTAAGGAATCTCTGCGTGAGTCTCTCCTCGCTCTCCGTTCTCTTTTAGTATTCTCACTCCGTTTGGTGTTTCGCTAAGTTCTTTATCTCTTCATTTGGTGTTCTAGGGTTTCAGGATTGTTGATTCTCTGTTAGGCTTAGTTTTTCGGATCTTTGCTGTGGAGGGACGGCGTGGTGCTTCTGCCTAGAGCGCCATCTTCAGCACAGTTCTCTGGAAAGATTTTATCAAGCACATTCCTGCATATTTTAAAATTAAAGAAGAAGAAGAAGAAGGACAAAGAGAAAGGTAGATATTATGGGTAGTTTTAACTTTTTCCTAGTTTTTTTCCAGAGGTATATAGTTAAGATAATAACTCTTAAGCTATTTTTTTGGCCTAAGAACAATAGCATTATCGGGGACCTTTAAAGTCATCCAGGTTTTTTAGTTTTTTGTTTGTTTTTGTTCATCGGAACTTTGATATTAAATAGACAACGGTGAGGCTGTTTTAATGGATGAGAAAGATGACAGAGCCCTGGCCACCCATGGGGCCTCTCAGGTTCCCTGTATCTGATTCAACTCTCTCACTGGGAAAACGGGCCCAGTGATTTTTAATGCCTCTACCAAGGTCAGAGGACTAGAAGCAAATTCACCTGACTCCCTCTGAACCACACTTTCTTTAATATCAATTCAAAATAGGATTATCCTTTAAATACCTACAATCATGTTTAGTTCTTCTGTTGGATTTATAGATCGTTTATATTCCACATGACTGGTTTTCTTTTTCCCCTGGGTAAAGACAGTTAAACAGAAATGAATTATTTGGCATATTTGAAATTCTCTCCTCCAAACATATTTCCTAAACTCCAGAGGACAGACTGGGAGGCTTTGATCTTATGCTGGTTATAGGATCCAGGAGAGTCTACAGGGCTGTCTGAAGCCCTCATAAACTGAAAGATGGCAGCGTGTTCTAGGGAAGCAAGAAAGGGGAAGCCTTGGTTCCTTCTCATGCCTCTCTCGGCTTGTTTGCACCTATCTTGTCTTCTATAGATGGTTGGAGGATAGGTAAAAAGAACAAAGTCCCCAAGCCTTGGCCATTCCTAACCTCCACTCTGCCTGTCTTTTAGCTCATTAAAGATCAGTCACCTTTCAAAAATACAAAGCCCTGCATTTAGTTGCTGGATCCTTAAGCTACTAAGCAACCTACAGAGATTGAAGGCAGAGGCTTGGAGCTGAGCTCTGGCTGCTAAATATGACATGACATCAAGAATTATAAAACCACCAGTTGCTGTCAAATCGGTTCAACTTATGGTGACCCTAAATGTGTCAGAGTAGAACTGTGCTCCATGTGGTTTTTAATGGCTAGTTTTTAGAAGTAGATCACCTAGGCTTTTTTTTTCAAGGTGCCTCTGGGTAGACTTGAACTGCCAACCTTTTGGTTAGCAGCCAAGCCCATTAACCATTTACACCACCCATGGGCTCCCATGATCGACAGGGGGTCCTGAAAGTGAAGTTACGGGTTCAGGTAGGTCAGATTTACTTCTTCCAAGATGGTCGCTTTTTTTCTTCTTTGCTTGTTGTAGAAAGAGATGATGTTACAGGTGTGATAACACATTTCTGCTTTAAAGGTGACTTGAAGTAGTTAAATACTTAGAACTTTAGACTTCAGAAGAAAGACTTGTTTTCAGCTAATTTGTTTTAAGGAAACATAGTCTACCCCAAATAGTATCAATTTAGATAATGGGCATGTCATATGGCAAGTTAACAATGGGCTTTTTAAAAAAATTTTTTTTCTTCATTTCCCTTAGTAAGATGTGAGCAAACCCACAAGGCACTTGAGGTAGGTTCCACCATTGCTATTTTATTTACGCTAATCTTTTATGTGATTACTCTTGGTGTATTATTCATATGCCTGCTTCTGTAAACCATGGAGATCTCCAGTGGTATTGGCAATTTCTGTGTTAGAAGGGTGAAGTTTTGCAAGTTTATTTTATTTTCGGGAGAGGGGTTAGGGAGGTTCAATAAATGGTGTAGATTATTATATTTTGAACATTTTATTGTGCTTTAGGTGACAGTTTACACAGAAATTTAGTTTTCCATTCAGTAATTCATCACACAAATTTTTCCGTGACATTGGTTGCAATTCCCACAATGTGTGATTTCCACCCTGGGTTCCCCATTTCTATTTGTCTTGTTTCCCTGCCCTTCCCTGCCTTCTCATCTTCGCTTTTGGGCATATGTTGCCATTTTGGTCTTGTATAGTTGATTGTTCTATGCAGCACTTTTCCTCGTGGGTGTTATTGTTTATTTTATAGGCCAGTCTGTTATTTGATTGAAAGGTGGATTTTGGGAATGGCTTCAGTTCCAGGTTAGAAGGGTGTCTTAGGGCAATAATCTCAGAGGTTCCTCCAGTCTGTATCAGACTGGTGTCTGGACTTTTTTATGAATTTGAATTTTGTTCTACATTTTTCACCCATTTTAACCAGGACTTTTTATTGTGTTCCTGGTTAGAGCAGTCTGTACTGGTAGCCAGGCCCCATCTAGTTCTTCTGGGCTCAGGCTAGGGGAGACTGTGGTTCTTGTGGACCATTAGTCCTTTGGACTAATTACTTCCTTGAGTCTTTGGGTTTTTTCACTCTTCTTTGCTCCAGATGGAAAAAGACCAATAGTTGTATCTTAGATGGCCTCTCGCAAGCTTTTAAGACCCCAGAATCTACTCACCAATCTAGGATGTAGAACATTATCTTTATGAACTATGCTATGCCAATTGACCTAGATGTCCGCCGAGACTATGGTCTTTAACTTTCAAGCCTAGTACCTCAGTCCCATGAGGTGTTTGGTTATGTTTAAGAAGTTTCCAAAACTGTGCCCCGTATGTGCTCTGTTATATATATATATATGAGTATACATGCAGCACATATGTGCAAATATGTATGTAGAAATATCCACAACCATACCTATATATGCACACAGGTGTACTCCAGATAGGAGTATAACCTCCCACACCTATTTATTATATGTATCCCCTCACAAATTACTGTTTGTTGTTGCTATTGTCACAGGATTGTATATGTTATAGTATTTATCGTAGTTGCCCTTTATTCTTGCATATCTCTCGGTGTCCTCCTTTTCCTTGGTCATGTTGTGCTGACTTCCCCCATATTGTGTATTGCCTTTCTCTTCACCAGAATTAACACATGTCTACTATCTAGTTAGTGATTCTTCCTCCTTCCCCCTCCTATCCTGGTAACCATCAAAGAATGTTTCTTTCTGTGTGTAAACCTATTCTTGACTTTTTATAGTAGTGGTCTTATATGACATTTGTCCTTTTGAGATTGACTTATTTCTCTCAGCATAATGTCCTCCAGATTCATCCATGTTGAGAGATGTTTTGCAGATTCATCATTTTTTATCATTGTGTAGAATTCCATCATATGTATGTACCACAATTTGTTATTGATTCATCCATTGATGGACAACTTTTTACTATTGTGAATAATGCTGCAATGAACATGGATGTGCATATGTCTATTTGTGTGATGGCTATTATTTCTCTAGGATATATTCCTAGGAGTGGGATTGCTAGATCATATGGAATTTCTATTTCTAGCTCTTTAAGGAAGTGCCATACTGTTTCCCATAGTGGTTGTACCATTTTACAGTGCCACCAGCAGTGTATAAGAGTTCCAATCTCCCCACAACTTCACCAGTATTTGTTTTCTGTTTTTTTGATCAGTGCTATTATTGCTAGAGTGAAATGGTATCTCGTTGTAGTTTCAATTTGCATCTCTCTAATGGCTAATGATCGCTAGCATCTCTTCATATGTTAGCTGCCTGAATGTCTTCTTTGGTGAAATGTCTGTTCATGCCCTTTGCCCATTTTTTTTAATTGGATCGTTTCTCTTTTTGTTGTTGAGCTGTTGAAGTTTTCTATAAATTTAAGAGATGAGACCCTTGTTAGGTATGTCATTGCCAGTTTTTGTTTTTTGTTTTCCCAGTCTGTAGGTTCTCTTTTTAATTACTCTTTTGGTGTAGTCTTTTGATGAGCATAATTTTTGGGAGATCCCAGTTACCTAGATTATCTCCTGCTGTTTGTGTAGTTTTAGTTATGTTTGATAGTCTATTTATGTCATAAATTAGGATCTCTGGCTTTGTTCCTATGTTTTCTTCCATGAACTTTATAGTTTTAGGTTAAACATTTAGGTCTTTCATCCATTTTGAGTTAGTTTTTGTGTATGGTGTGAGGTATGAATACTGTTCCATATTTTTGCAAATGGATATCCAGTTTTGCTAGCACGATTTGTTAAAGAGACTATCTCTTCCTCACTTAATGGACTTCGACACTTTGTCAAAGATCAGCACTCCATAGCTAGATGGATTTATTTATGGATTTGCAGTTCTGTTCCATTGGTCTATGTGTCTGTCATTCTACCAGTGCCAGGCTGTTTTGACTCCTGTGGCTTTATAGTAGGTTCTGAGATTGGGAAGTGTGTAGCCTCCCACCTTGTTCTTCCTCAGTAATGCATTAGCTATCCAGGGCCTCTTTCCTTTCTATATAAAGTTGGAGATTAGTTTTTCCATCTCATTAAAGAGTGTTGTTGGAATCTGGGTGGGGATTGCATTGTATCTACAGATAACTTTGGGCAGTATTGACATTTTCACAATGTTAAGTCTTTGAATCCATGAACATGGTATGTTTTTCCATTTATGTAGATCTCTTTTGGTTTCTTGCAGTAGTATTTTGTAGTTTTCTTTGTATAAGTCTTTTAAGTCCCTAGTTAGATTTATTCCTAAGTATTTTATCCTTTTGAGGGCTTTTGTAAATGGGATTGTTTTCCTGTTTTCCTTTTTGGAGTTCTCTTTGTTAGTGTAGAGGTATCCAACAGATTTTTGTATGTTGATCTTGTGCCCTGCCACTTTCAGAACCCTTCTATTTGTTTCAGTAACTTTCTTGTGGAGTTTCTGTGTTTTTCTATGGATACGATTATGTCATCTTCGAATAGGCATAGTTTTACTTCTTCCTTGCCAGTTTAAATTGCCTTTTTTTCCTTTCTTGCCTTATTGCTCTAGCTAGAGCTTCCAGTAGAATATTGAATAAGAGTGGTGATAAATGACATCCTTGTCTGGTTCCCATTCTCAAAGGAAATGGTTTCAGTCTCTCTCAGTTGAGAATAATGTTGGCTGTTGGTTTTGTATATATGCCCTTAAATATAATGAGGAATTTCCCTTCTATTGCTATTTTGCCAAGAGATTTTAATAGAAGTAGGTGTTGGACTTTATCAAATGCCTTTTCTGCATTGATTATGATGATCATGTGATTCTTTCCCTTTGTTTTAGTTATGCAGTGGATTACATTGTTTGATTTTCTAATGCTGAACCATCCTTGCATCCCTGGTATAGATTCCACCTAATCATGATGTATTATTTTTTGATATGCTGTTGAATTCTATTGGCTATAATTTTGTTGAGAATTTTTGCATCTATATTCATGGGGGGTATTGATCTGTAATTTTTTTTTTTTTTTTTTTTTTTTTTTTAGTGTTGTCTTTGCGTGGCTTTGGTGTCAGGGTTATACTGGCTTCACAGAATGAATTAAGGAGTATTCCTTCCTTTTCTATGTTCTGGAATAGTTTGAGTAGAATTGATGTCAACTCTTCTCTGTATGTTTGGTACAATTCTCCAGTGTAACTGTCTGGGCCAGGGCTTTTTGTTGTTGCTGAGACTTTTTTATGACCTCTACAATTTCTTCTTTTGTTATGAGTCTGTTCGAATATTCTACCTTATTTTGTTTCACTTTAAGTAGGTAGTGTGTTTCTAGAAATCTGTCCACTTCTTCTGGGTTTTCAAATTTGTTAGAGTACAATTTTTCATAATATTCTGTTATGATACTTTTATCTCAGTTGGTTCTTTTGTAATGTCACTCATCTCATTTCTTATTTTGGTTATTTGCATCATCTCATTCTTTTCCTTTGTTGATTTGGCCAGTGGTTTCTCAAAGAACCAACTTCTAGTCTTATTGATTGTTTCTGTTGTTTTTCTGTTTTCTGCTGCATTTATTTCTGCTCTAATCTTTATTATTTCCTTTCTTCTGGTGGCTATGGGCTTCTTTTGGTGCTCTTTTTCTGTTTGTTCAAGTTGTGTAGTTAAGCTATTGATTTTGACAGTTTCTTTTTTGATATGTGCATTTATTGCTATAAATTCTCCTCTGAGCACTGCTTTTGCTGTGTCTCACAGGTTTTGGTATGTTGTGTTTTCATTCTCATTTGATTCTAGGAATTTTTTCTTTCATTTTTAATTTCTTCTATTACCCAGTGGTTTTTAAGCAAGATGTTATTCGGTTTCCATGTATTTGATTTTTTTTCCTTGTTTTTACTGTGATGGATTTCTAATTTTATAGCATTGTGATCAAAGAAGCTGCTTTGTTGTTATTTCGATGTTTTTTTAATTTATTGAGGCTTGCTTTGTGGTCTAAAATATGATCTATTTTGGCGAATGATCCACATGCACTGGAGAAGAATGTGTACTGTGCTGCTGTTAGGTGGAGTGTTCTGTATATATCTATGAGGTCAAGTTGGTAGATTGTATTATTTAGATCTTTTCTATCTTTGTTGAGTTTCTTTCAAGGTGTCTGTCCTTCATCAAAGATGGTATGTTAAAGTCTCCTACTATTATTGTGGAAGTGTCTATTTCTCTTTTTAATACTGTTAGACTTTTCTTCATGTAGCTTGGAGCTCTGTCATTGGGTGTGTAAAAAATTGCTATGGTTAAAGTCCTTTGGGTAGATTAACCCTTGGATCATTATATAATACTCTTCCTTCTCTCTTACAATGGATTTTGACTTAAAGTCTATTTTATCAGAAATTAATATTGCCATTCCTACTCTTTTTTGGTTACTGTTTGCTTGATATATATTTTTCCCATCCTTTATTTTTAGTTGCATTTTTTAAAAATTTTTGTTTATTGTACTTTAGGTGAAAGTTTACACAACAAATAGTTTCTCATTAAACACTCAGTACACATATTGTTTTATGACATTGGTTAACAAACCACGACATGTCAACACACTCCCTTCTTGGCCTTAGAGGGCCTTTTTTATTATTTTGGTGAAAATATACATAGCTGAAGGTACACCATTTCCAAAATTTCTACGTGTACAGTTCAGTGAAATCAATTACGTTCTTCCAGCTGTGGTGCTTTTCTCACTTTAGATGACAGTTTACAGAATAAAATAGTTTCTCATTAAACAGTACACATATTGCCCTATGACAATGGTTAATAACGCCACTACATGTCAACACTGTCCTTACTCAACCTTGGGTTCCCTATCACCAGCTTTCCTGTCCCCTTCTGCCTGCTAGTCCTTGTCCCTGGACTGCTGTGCCTCATTAGTCCTGTTTTGTTTTATGGGGCTGTCCAATCCCGGCTGAACGGTGAAACTCAGGAGGGACTTCACCACTGAGCTAAAAGAGTGTCCGGGGGCCATACACTCGGGGATTCTCAAGTCTCTGTCAGGCCTGTATATCTGGTCTTTTTTTGTGTGTCAGAATTTTGTTCTACATCCTTCTCCAGCTCTCTCCAAAAACCTCTGTTGTGATCCTGGTCAGCGCATTCAATGGTGGTAGCTGGGCACCATCTAGCTGTATGGGACTCAGTCTGGTGGAGGCCTTGGTAGCTGTGGTCCATTAGTCCCTTGGACAAATCTTTTCCTTGTATCCTGTTCTCTTCATTCTCCTTTGTTCCCGAAGGCGTGAGACCAGTGGAGTATCTTAGATGGCTGCCAACAGTCTTTTAAGACCCCAGACACTACTCACCAAGGTAGAATATAAGAACATTGTCTTTATAAACTATGTTATGCCAGTTGAGCTAGATGTTCCCCGAGACCATGGTCCCCACAGACATCCTCCCATCAATTCAGTCCCTCAGGGAGTTTGGATGTGTCTCTGGAGCTTCTATGACCTTTCCTTGCACATGCTATGCTGGCTTCCCCAATATTGTTTACTGTCTTACCCTTCACCAAAGTTACCACTTATCTATTGTCTATTTAATATTTCTTCCCTACCCCTTCCATCCGTTGTAACCAAAAAAGATTATTACTTTTTGTGTATAAACTTTTTCATCAGTTTTTACAGTACAGGTCTCATACAATATTTGTCCTTTTGTGATTGATTGACTTATTTCACTCAGCATAATGTCCTCCAGTTTCATCCATGTGTTGAGATGCTTCACAGATTCATCATTGTTCTTTATCATTGCATAATACTCCATTGTGTGTATGTACCATAGTTTGCTTATCCATTCATCTATTGATGAGCATCTAGGTTTTTGCATCTTTTTGCTATCGTGAGCAATGCTGCAATAAATATGGGTATGCATATGTCTATTCTTGTGACTACTCTTAGTTTTATGGGATATATTCCTAGGAGTGGGATTGCTGGATCGTATGGTATTTCTATTTCTAGCTTTCTAAGGAAGCACCATATCATTTTACAAAATGGTTGTATCATTATACATTCCCACCAGCAATGCATGAGTTCTGATCTCCCCGCAGCCTCTCCAACTTTGTTATTTCCAGTGTTTGATTTGCGCCAGTTATGCTGGGGTGAGATGGTATCTCAATGTGGTTGTAATTTGCGTTTCTCTAATGGCTAGTGAACGCGAGCATTTCCTCATGTGTCTGTTGGCCACTTGAATGTCTTCTTTGGTGAAGTGTCTGTTCATTTCCTCTGCCCATTTTTTAATAGGATTATTTGTCTTTTTGTTGTAGAGGAGTTGGATTTTCTTATAGATTATGGAGATTAGACCTTTCTCTGACTTATAATGCCCAAAAAATTTTCCCCAGTCTGTAGTTTCTCTTTTTACTCTTTTGGTGAAGTTTTTTGAAGAGCACAGATATTTGATTTTTAGAAGATCTGAGTTATGTAGCTTATCTTCTGGGATTTGTGTGCTGATGGTTATGGTTTGTATCCTGTTAATGCCGTGTATTAGGGCCTTTAGCATTGGTCCTATTTTTTCTTCTATGAACTTTATACTTTTTGTCTCTATATTTAGGTCTTTTATCCATTTTGAATTAGTTTTTGTATATGGTGTAAGGTATGGGTCCTGTTTCATTTTTTTGCAGATGTCTATCCAGTTTTGCCAGCACCATTTGTTAAAAAGACTGTCTTTTCCCCATTTGATGGACTTTGGGTCCTTGTCGAAGATCAGGTAACCATAGGTGGATAGATTTACATCTGGGTTCTCAATTCCATTCCATTGGTCAATGTATCTGTCATTGTACTAGTACCAGGCTGTTTTGACTACCGTAGTCATATAGTAGGTTATAAGGTCAGGTAGTGTGAGTCCTTCTACCTTATTTTTCTTCTTCAGTAGTGCTTTACTTCTTCAGGGCTTTTTCCCTTTCCATATAAAGTTTAATGAATAGTTTTTACATCTCTTTGAAGAATGTTATTGGTATTTAGATTGGGATCACATTGTATTTGTAAATTGCTTTGGGTAGAATTGTCATTTTCACAATGCTGAGTCTACCTATCCATGAGCATGGTATGATTTTCCATTTATGTAGATCCTTTTGGGTTTCTTGCAGTACTGTTTTGTAGTTTTCTTTGTATAGGTCTTGTACATCCCTGATTAGATTGATTCCTAAGTATTTTGTTTTGGGGGGGAGCTATTATAAATGGTATTTTTTTCCTGATTTCCTTTTCATCGTTCTCTTTATTGGTGTATAAGAATCCAACTGATTTTTGTATGTTTATCTTGTATCCTGCTACTCTGCTGAATCTTTCTATTAGTTCCAGTAGATTTCTCATGGAGCCTTTAGGATTTTCTATGTATAGTATCATATCATCCACAAACAGGGACAGTTTAACTTCTTCATTACCAATTTGGATGCTCTTTTTTTTCTTTTTCTTGCCTTATTGCTGTATCTAAAACTTCCAGCACAATGTTAAATAGGAGTGGTGATAAAGGGCATCCTTGTCTTGTTCCTATTTTCAAGGGGAATGTTTTCAGCCTCTCTCCATTAAGAAAAATGTTGGCTGTTAGTTTTGTATAGATGCCCTTTAGTATATTGAGAAATTTCCCTTTTATATTTATTTTACTGAGAGTTTTTTTATCAGGAATGGCTGTTGGACTTTGTTAAATTCCTTTTCTGTGTCAGTTGAGATGATCATGTGATTCTTTTGTTACCTTTTATTTATGTGGTGGATTATGTTGATTGATATTCTAATGCTGAACCATCCTTGCATACCTGGTATGAATCCTACTTGGTCATGGTGTGTTATTTTTTTGATATGATGCTGAATTCTATTGGCTAGAATTTTGTTGAGAATTTTTACATCTATATTCATGAGAGATATTGCTCTGTAATTTTTTTTGTGGAGTCTTTGCCTTGTTTTGGAATCAGGGTTATACTGGCTTCATAGAATGAATTCAGAAGTGTCGCTTCCTTTTCTATGTTCTGAAATTGTTTGAGTAGTACTGGTACAAGCTCTTCTCTGATGTTTGGTAGAATTCTCCAGTGAAGCTATCTGGGCCAGGGCTTTTATTTGTTGGGAGTTTTTTTTTTTTTTTTTTTTTTTTTTTTTTTAATTACTTTTTCAATCTCTTCTCTTATTATGGGTCTGTTCAGATTTTCAATATCACTTTGTTGTAGTTTGTGTAGGTAGTGTGTTTCTAGAAATTTGTCCATTTCTTCGAGGTTTTCAAATTTGTTGGAGTATAGTTTTTCATAATACTCTGTTATGATCCTTTTTATTTCAGTTAGTTCTGTTGTAATGTCCCCCATTTCATTTCTTATTTGGGTTATTTGCATCCTCTCATGTTTTTCTTTGTCAGTCTGGCCAGTGATTTGTCGATTTTGTTGATTCTTTCAAAGAACCAACTTTTGGTTTTGTTAATTCTTTCTATAGTTTTTCTATTTTCTATTTCATTTATTTCTGCTCTAATGTTTATTTTTTTCCTTTTTCTGGTGACTGTGGGATTTTTTTGCTATTCTCTTTCCATTTGTTTGAGTTCTGTAGTTAATGTTTTGATTTTTGCCTTTCTTCTTTTTTGATGTGTGCATCTATTGCTATAAATTGTCCTCTGAGGACTGCCTTTGCTGTGTCCCAAAGGTTTTGGTATGATGTGTTTTCATTCTCATTTGATTCTAGGAATTTTTTGATTCCATCTCTGATTTCTTCTATTACCCAGTGGTTTGTAAGCTGGGAGTTATTTAGTTTCCATGTAATTGATTTTTTTTTCTTGCTCTTTCTGTGGTTAATTTCTACCTTGATGGCATTGTGGTCAGAGGAGATACTTTGTATTATTTCAACGTTTTGGATCTTGCTGAGGATTGTTCTGGGGCCTAAGGTGTGGTCTATAGAATGTTCCATGTGCATTAGAAAAGAATGTGTATTTTGCAGGTGTTAGTTGGAGTGTTTTATATATGTCTATGAGGTCAAGTTGGCTGATTGTGCCCTTTAGGTCTTCTGTATATTTCCTGAGTTTCTTTTTAGATGTTGTGTCCTTTACTGAAAGTGGTGTGTTGAAGTCTCCGACTGTTATTGTGGAACTGTCAATTTCTCTTTTCAGTGCTGAGAGTTTGCTTTATGTATTTTGGAGCCCTGTCATTGGCTGCATAGGTGTTTATTATAGTTATGTCTTTGTGATAGATCGTCCCCTTGATCATTTTATAGTGTCCTTCTTTGTCTTTTATGGTGCATTTTGTTTTAAAGTCTATTTTATCTGAGATTAGTGTTGCCACTCCTACTCTTTCTGGGAAGTTGTTAGCTTGATATATTTTTTTCCAACTTTTGATATTTAATAAATTCACATCTTTGTTTCTAAAGTGTGTCTCTTTTAGACAGCATATTGATGCATCTTGTTTTTTTATCCATTCTGTCACTGTCCATCTCTTTATGGGTGCATTGAGGCTATTTACATTCAGTGTAATTATTGATAGACGTGAGTTTATTGCTGTCATTTTGTAGTGCTTTTTTTGTGGTGCTGACGTTTTCTTTGTTCTTCTTACTCTCCTGTGCTGAATTCTTTTTGTGTTTGTGGATTTTTTTTCATTTCTTTGTTTTTGTAGGTTTTGTTTTTACTGAGACTCTTATGTTTTTCCTCTGTATTTTTATGAGTAGGTTTGTTAAGTTTCTTTGTGGTTACCATGAAATTGACCCTCATCTTTCTAAGTTTGTAGCAGTCTATTATTACTTGGTATTGTCTTGCCTTCCTCTGCATTAGAAGGTTCTACACCTACACCATTTATTCCCTCTTTATTTTTCTGATTTTGTTGTCATTTACATATTAACTGCTCTGATTCCCTGTTGTATTTCTTTTGGTTTTGGATAGTCCTTAAGAGTTCATTTCCTAGATTGGTATCTGGCTGGTATGATCCTGTGTCCTAGATTCAGCCTGTGAGCTGAAGTTGTTTGTTCTCAGATTGAAGGATTACCTTTAATAATTCTTGGAAGTTTGCTTTCGTTTTTATATATTCCCTTTATTTCTGTTTATCTGGATATGTCCTAATTTCATCATCATATTTGAATGAGAGTTTTGCAAGATATATTATTCTTGGCAGGCAATTTTTTTCTTTCAAGGTTTTATGTATGTCATCCCATTGGCTTCTTGCCTGCATGGTTTCTGCCAAATAATCTGAGCTTAGTCTTATTGTTTCTTCTCTGTATGTGACTTCTTGTTTTTCTCGAGCTGTTCTCAGGATTCTGTTTGTCTTTGGTTTTGTTGAGTGTGATTATGATATGCCTTGGTGATTTTCTTTTGGAGTCTATCCTATATAGAGTTCATTGAGCTTCTTGGATGGCCAGCTTTTCATCTTTCATGATATTGGGGTAGTTTTCTGTCAGAAGTTCTTCAATGATCCTCTCTATGTTTTCTGTTTTCTCCCCCTGTTCTGGAACTCTGATTACTCGCACATTTTTTCTTTTGATTGTATCCCATGTAATTCTCAGTGCCTCGTCATTTTTCTTCGTTCTTTTTTCTGATTTTTCCTCAGAGTTGTAGCCAAGTGTTTGTCTTCAATTTTACTGATCTTTTCTTCCACCGTTTCAAATCTGCTCCTCAGCCCTTCTGTGACACTAGTTCTGAAATCTTGTTGTTTATCTTTTGGATTTCTAATTGTTATTTTTGTATGATTTCTCGTTGTGAATTTATTTTGACATTTTGTTCCTGCATTTTTTTCCTGAATTCTTCCATTTTTTTGTCTGTATTTTCCATGAATTTGTCTATTTTTCCCTCATTTTTGTCTGTTTTTTGCTCCAAGTCTTGGATAATTCTGAGTATTAGAGATTTGAATTCCCTATCAGGTAGTTCTAGTGCCTTTTCTTCTGCTGGAAAGTCATCTGGTGTTTTATTTTGGATGCCTACTGGAACCTTCCTGTCCTGTTTTTTGTAAATGTTTGATATTGTCTGCTGTCTTACGGGGCATTCCATCGTGATTTTTCTCGTTTATTGATTGTAGATTTGTTTGTTTCATCCTGTTTTTTTTTTTTTGTTTGTTTTATTTGGCTATGTCTGAGCAAGTGGTCTGTGTGTTCTTTGTTGTTTGTTCGTCTGTGGTCATGACATTTTTCACCTCCTTCTCCAAATGGCAGGGTCAGTCACTCAGAAATGTTATAGCAGAGCAGATCTAGCTGAAGAGGAGTTGCTGGGATGGGTTGTTGGTGGCAGTTACTACGGCCCCCAGGGCAGGCCAGCAATTAGTGCAGGGCAGATTCTGGTAGGCCATGCCTGTGCTTCTTGGTGGTGTGATGTTAAGCACACAGTACAGGTAGGTAGGATGGCAGGGGTAGATTGTGATGTTTGGAGATAAGATGTGTATGGGAGAAAGGAGAGAGGAACAGGAGCCAAAAACTTACAATCAAAAAAGAATGCTAGGGGAGCTTACCATTGGAGTGAAGAGATGAGAGACAATGAAATAGAGAAAAACATAAAGGAGAAGAAGAAAAAAGAAAAGGAAAGAAAAAAATGAATAAATAGAAATTAGAAACAAAAAGGAAAAGCAAAGCTCCAAAGGATCCCGCCAGTGTTGTTACAAGGTCTGGGAACGTTGCTCCAAGGTGGTGAAGTACAGCCTGGCTAGAAGGCATAGAGGTGTCACTCAGCGCCAGGTATTCAGGGGACACTAAAAGAAGAAAGGTATAGAGAGACGAGAAACTGAGTAATGAAGAAAGACAAGAAGAGAAAAAGAGGGAAAAGAAAACAAAACAAACAAATTAAAAAAAAAAAAGAACAAGAAAAACCCCTAAAGAAACAGAAAAAAAAAAAAAAAAACAAGAAAAAAGAAATGTGCTCAGGGATCCCTCTGCGCATCTGTGCAAACTGAGGGGGTAGGTCCCAAGCCACGCCACACTGCCCAGCTAGAACGGGCTCCCAATTCAAGAAAAGAAAAAGAAAACAAACAAACCAAAAGCCCCGGGATCCCACCAGCATGGCAGCCCGGACCAGGAAGCAGTTTCACATTCGAGTGGAGTTTCACAGCCTTTCAGGAAGAAGCAAAGATGGCGCACAGAGCCAGGTATTTGAGAGAAAGGAGGAGGAGGTTGTGAGAAGTAAGGAAGAAATCAAAAGAATCAGAAAAAAGCAACACCAGCAGCCAACAAATGGCACACACGGAGTTGGCCAGTGCAGGCTGGTGGAATCCAAGCCACCAGTGCTTCCCGGCCAAGAGACTGTGGCCACAGGAAGCAGAGGAGCCCGAGTGGGGGGTGAAGAAGGGTGAGGGGTGGGAAAGCATATATCACTGGTTACCCGTTGTTTTGTCTCCTGCTGGAAGCTCCATGAAGCTGCTTTCTCAGACCCCCTGTTCGCTGGTCTTTGATAGGAGTCCAAGATGGCTGATCCGTGGTGCGTTAGCTGATAGGGGACCTCTGCATGTATCTCTCCTCGTTCTCTGTTCTCTGTCAGTTTCTTATCCCATTTGGTGCTTGGCTGAGTTCTTTATCTCTTCATTTGATGCTTAGGGTTTGAGGATTGCCATTTTCTCTGGCTTAGTTTTTCGGATCTTTACTGTGGAGGGATGGCGTGGTGCTTCTTCCTATAGCACCATGTTGCCGGGAAGTCCCCATCCTTTATTTTTAAACTATTTATGTCTTTGTTTCTATGGTGTGTCTCTTGTAGGCCACATATTGATGGTTCCTGTTTTTTTTTTAAATCCGTTCTGTTATTCTCTGTATATTGGCTGGTGCATTTAATCTTTTTGCATTCAGTGTGATTATCAATAGATATGGACGTACAGCTGTCATTTTGTTATGCTTTTTTGTGTGTAGTGTTGACAGTTTTTTTATTCCTCTAAATTTTCTGTGCTGAGTTCTTTTTGTGTATAGTTTTCTTTTCATTCCATTCATTGTTGATTTTATGTTTACTGTGTCTTTATGATTTTCTTCTTTTTGTTTTTATGGGTTGGTTTATTAATTTTCTGTGTGTTTATTCTGAAAATTACCTTTATTTTCCTAAATTTAAAATAGTTTGTTATCTCTTGATATCGCCTTGACTTCCTCTTTCTGTGGGAGTTCTGTAACTACACCATTTACCGTTTTTTTTATGCCAAATAACACACACCTTCTGTGTTTGTTTCCCAATTGCTCCCTCCCTCCTACAAGGTATGTTTGTAAGTGCCACTATGCCAATTTTTAAAAAATGTTTTGTAAGAAAATTAGCATAGCACACTTGTGAAAATACCTTTTGGGGTCAGGGATCGGTTGGCAAACAAATGTAGAAGGTGCACATTATTTGCTTAAAAATATGGTATTGCCCCTTTTTGTTTTGAAGTTGTTGTTTACACATTGACATCTCTTGTTCCCTGTTTTCAGTGTTGTAGCTTTATTTTACTTTTGAGATTTCTTTGTGTGGGTTGGTATCTGGGTAATGTTGTCATATGTCTTAATCTTAAGTTATTGTTTTGTGTTGATTCTCTGTCCAAAGGACACCCTTTATATATTTTGTAAGGTTGGTCTGGTTTTTACAAATTCCTTAATTTCTGTTTATCCAGGAATGTCCTAGTTTTCCATTAATATTTTAGACACAATTTTGCTGGATGTATGATTCTTTGTTGACAGTTTTTTCCTTTCAAGGTTTTGTGTATGTTATCCCATTGCCTTCTTGACTGCATTGTTTATGCTGAGTAATCACAGCTTGGTTTTATTCATGCACCTTTGTAGGTGATTGTATGTTTTTCCTGAGATGCTTTCAGAATTCTGTCTTTGTGTTTGGTTTTGGAAAGTTTGATTATGATATATCCTGGTGACTTTCTTTTGAGGTCCATCCTATATGGGGTTCATTGATCTTCTTGCGTGGTAACCTTCTCATCTTTCATGATATTAAGGAAATTTCTGCCAGAAAATCTTCAAAAAATTCTCTCTAAGCTTTTTTGTCTCCTCCTTTTCTGGAATTCCAATCATGCATAAATTATTCCTCTTGATAGTGTCCCACATAACTCTTTGGATTTCTTCATTTGTCATCGTTTTCTTTTTATTGTTCATCAAACAAATTAGTATCAAGAAATTTGCCCTCTTTTTCTGATGCTTTCTTCTTTTGATTCAATTGTACTTCTATGCCTATCCATTTAGTAATCTATTTATGATATTTTATTGTTAATCTTCTGGATTTCTATTTGCTTTTTTTGTATGATTTCTAATTGTCTAGTTTGTCATTTTGTTCTTGTATTATTTTCCTGAATTCTGTTAGAGTTTGATCTGTTTTTCCTTGGCTTTGTCTATGTTTTCCACGATCTCACTGAGGATCCTATATATAAGTCTTTTTAATTCCTTATCGATGGTTCTGTTACCATTTCTTCCTCAGGAAGGTTTTCCAACCCTTTATTTTGGCCATTTGCTGGGGCCATCTTGTCCTGTTTCTTTATATGATTTTATATTGTCTGCTGTCTCTGAGGCATTAAGGCATTATTTATTGATTGATTGTATGTTTGTTTGCTTTGTCCTGGTTTTTGTTTTGTTTTGTTTTGATATATCAGGGTGGGCATGGCGAGCATGCTCCACTTGTCACTAGTCTGGCAACACAAGAGGGCTCACCACCTGTCTCTGGGTGGGCAAGGCAGCGCTGGCAGTGTATGCACAGTTCTCTGTTCACTGGTCACGCAGGGTAGCTGAGGGGAAGCTAGTGTGGGAGTAGGTGATGGCACTCATAGAGTTTGCAGGGCAGCAGGTGTAGTGGGTATGGTGGGCGAGGGGGGACACAGAAGTGTGCTCTCTTCCACTTGCCGGGTCAGTGGGTAGGGGTGAGTAGTGGGAATTCAGGAGCATACTCTCTGCCACTTGCTGGGTTGGTGGGTGGGTGTCTGGCAAACAGAGCTGGGTAAGGGAGGAAGGGGGGTCATGTTATGGTCCCCAGGTAGGTGTGGTAGCAACGGTATGGGGGCTCCTGCCACTAATGATCAGGAGGGTGGGGGAGGGGGAACATGTTCCTCTGGTCACCAGATGTGGGTGCCTTGGCACTTCCCATTGGCTGCAGCCAGCAACAAGGACCTGGCTCTGACCAAGTGTGTGTGTTGGGGGGCTGTCGTGAATTTGATCACGTGGGGGACCTCTCACTGACTCTGTATGGATCTGTTACTTTGTGTGTGCCACCTACCCTAATGGTCCATGACCACCACTGGTGAGCAAACCTGTCCCTGGATCCTGGCTTCCTCCCTACTCTACGGATGCCAGGATCCTTTGAGATCTTGTCCTCCTTCCTGTACTTTCCCTTTTTAGATCAGGATCATGTTCCACTAAGCTGGCTTCACTCCGGGTATGTCTACACAGTTTCTCTTTCTCTTCCTGGGAATTCTGTGAAGTTGCTTTCCTGTGCTCCTCACCTGGGGTCGCTGCTGGCTTTGTCTCAAGATGGCCATGCTGTGGTGGGCCAGCTGGTAGGACACTCTCTGCATGTGGCGCTAATAAAGCTGTGGAGCTCCAACAATAAAGTAGGCACCTTCATGACTTCACTTACCTTTCTGGGGGGACATCAGATGTAAACAGATATAAGCAATGTGATAACAGTGAGATGATGGCAGAGCTGGATTTTAAAGGATAGTTAGGAGATACTAGGCAGACAAAGGAAGGATGAAATGAGCTCTCTGTTATTGCAATAGTTAATCCAGACAGTTTTAGTTCAGTGTTCACTTTATTCAGAATTTGGAATGTGGCAGATTGTTCTTCCACAAAACAGACTATTTTGAAGTGCCATTTATTTTCATCATCATCAAAGGGTATTTATTAAACGTTGCCTTTCTGTGCACAAACCTGCAGAAGATGGTATAAAGCCCAGACTTTTGAGTTCTGTTAGAATTGCAGGACACATGTTTCTGATTTCTCCTTTATACCAGGCTGGCCCTCCTTTACTTTGCTGATTGGTATGCTAAAGGAAAACCGAATAGCTTTACTCTCAATTTCCCTGGCGTGGAATGAATTTCAGGATTCATTCAGTGTGACTTGTATTGTACTTTTCTTCCAAACAATGCAGGGTGATTCCTTGGTATGGTGTGTGGATTCTTCACCTTATGAGTGCCCTCGGCACAGGCATGTGTAAGGGGAGGTAACAGTTACAAACAAACACTGTGTGCATTCTCATGGGAGTCTTATGGAAAAATGGTGATTGATATGGCCATTCTTAATCCTGATTTATTAATATAAAATTTGCATAATTTTCTATTTCTTCCTTCTCCTTTAATGTTTTCTGCTAATTAATAATGGCTTCGTAGGGTATGAACCTCAAGCTCCTACACATTCTCCAACCAAGGATGCTTTAGAATGAATGCTTATTTCTCAAGAATAAATTCATTTGCAATTTTTCCCCCTTCTACTCAAACTTGTATATACTTTGGGAAAACACACAAACACACATACATTAGAGATATAATTCATGCACAAGAGTTATGTTGTATTAAAACCACTGTATTGTTGCTACTTGATGCTGATGTCTAGATGTGGAGCAGAGAAGGGGCCAGGCTTCTTAGCCAATTCACTATTGAGACAGGCAGAGAAGTGATTCTTATAGTTCCCTAAATCCAGAGGAACCCATATCATAGTTCCTCTAGTGATTATTTTTGTTGCCCTTGAAGAAATTGTGCGTTTATGGAACTGCGTGAACCACCAACATCACCAACTCTTGAGCACTATTAGGAGCATGACATTCTAGAAGAATCTGTTTCTGGATCTGAATCTTTTATTTATTTATTTTAATTGAGGATGACATTAACAGTCATTATTTTTGGTGTTCTTCATGCTAGCTCATATTTTTTGATAGAGCCATTCAACATCATCTTGTTCCCACAAGGTGAATAAAAGACGGATGCTTATTTTTTAAGCTAGAAAATCAAAGTAACCACTTCCTTAGGTTCCATCCCAATTCTGTGCATGATATAAGTGACTAGAAACTAAATAAAAATTGGGTCACAGAGTCTTTTTTTTTTTTTTTTTTCATTGCTCAATGGCCATAGCTACACTGAAATGCATGCTGTGAAACAGCTGGTGGGTTATGGTTAGTCATCCTAAGCCAGGAGCGACTTTGTGGATAAAATGCTTTTGAATCATCTGTCTCCATCAAAATCCTGAACCAAACCAAGGCTGCATGAGGGTACTTAGGAGGTTTCATTTATTGGCTTGACAAGGATTATGAACATATTTTGTCCCTCTATAGTTAAATAATCTACAATAGATGAGAGCCATCCCCACTTTCAGAATTAACCAGAAGATGTAAATACACAACTTGATATAGAAGTGAATAAAACACAGACTAAAGTTACTTATACTGCCTTTGATGGTATCACTCATTAGCTCTGTAACTCCCTCAAAGCTCTTAACTTATACCCAGCCTCTTTCCTTTTCTGCATTGTGGATAGTAATGTCTACCTTGAAGGTATGGTGTAAATAATTAAATGAATTAAAAAATATTAAATAGAATTTTTGCAAAGTACCACCACATACCACAATTATCTATTTTAAAAAAACTTAATACACAAACTTGTAATATTACATAATTTCTTCCAGAATATTTATCAAAAGCTTTTCTTCTGAAAGAAGCAAAAAAAATTCTTGAGCTTTCCTAATCAGATCCCTGTTGGCTATGTGAATTACAAAAACATAAGTAATTTCTTTGTTCCAAGCGGGACTGAGCTGAGCTACATTATAGACATTTCAAATGTCTGGAATCCTGAGCTGTTTGCCATGGTTTATAGAATGCTGAATGTGTTGCATTTTATGTTTGACATTTATAGAGTGCATATGTTACTGTTGACTTACCAAAACAACAGTATTTAAAATATATCGAGTGACACTGTGCCAGAGATCAGGGCACATAACTCAATCTTCTAGTAGGAAAAAAAGACCTAAAACATGTTATTTGAACTTTACAAGACAGTAGAAATATCCTTTTTCTTCCAATGTGTCTTCAGCTTAAAATATTTACTTGAGTCCAGTTCTCTTGCCATTAGCAAAAATGGAGATATATGAATCAAAGATAAAGTTGTTTAATTTGGGGGACATGAAATAGTATTTCTAAAATAGACATAAAAGAAGCTTCTCCTGCATGATGCCCATAGTTTTAGATTTATAGAAAATTACATTTTTAAAAGAATTTAAGAGACAGAAGTGTGTCAACTAATTTTCTGAGTAAGAACATTAAAAACAAACAAACAGAAAAAACTTTACATCCAGTATCATCATAATTTCATAAAAGAGAGTATGCTTTAACACCACAAGATAAAAAGGACATAATCTCTGAGAATAAAGGGATATTCCTTAAACTGGAAATATTTACGTTTATGAAAAACGTATGACATTGTTCTTATTTTTCATTATAAGGCAACAAACAATTATAAGGACTTTCAGAGGTTTCGAGATAGAAATCTCAAAGGCATAATGTTAGATTAATCGCTAAAAGATACAAACAAAAATAGAAAAAATATGATACAGGCTGTTATGAGAACTTAGAGGGTTAGTTTCTTGTTATGGCTACACTACATAGGATAATGCTGTAAACAAATTATAGGTAGTAAACACAGGAATTCCAATAAAGTCATTTCTAACTGAACATCAAATTCCTGGTTAATTTTGCACAGGGTAGAAAGCTCAGTCCTGAGTTTGAATGTCTTTGGCTTCATTTTGAGGAGATGGTTTACAGTCAGGAACAATATAAGGCACTTGTGTAGACTCTTGGGTGCACAGCAGAACATGTTTTTGTTGTTAGGTGCCATCGAGTGACCAAAACACTGCCTGGTCCTGCGACATCCTCACAATTATTGCTATATTTGAGCCCGTTGTTGGCAGCCACTGTGTCAGTCCATCTCACACTTTCACTGAGCCTCTCTCGACCTTACCACACATGATGTCCTTCTCCAAGGAATGGTCCCTCCTGATAACATATCCAAAGTACATGAGATTAAGTCTCACCATCCTCTCTTCTAAGGAGCACTCTGGTTGTACTTCTTCCAAGACAGACTTGTTTATTCTTCTGGCAGTCCATGGTATATTCAGCATTCTTCACTAACACCATAGTATGTTCAGCAGAACATAGATTTCCATTTAAAGAAGAAGAGAAAGAAACCCTCGGGTGTCAAGAATTAGAAGGAGAATAAAGAAGCTTAACAGGAAGCTGCCACTTAAAGGATTTGGCTTCCTCCCTGACCCACCTAATGTTGTTTTTTGTTGTTGTTGTTTTGATAAGTGACTTGTCTCTAGATCTCTTAAATTCTGTGGCTGCCTGCAGGCTCTGCTCACCTTTATCTATGGTATAGCCCAGTCTGTAGCCCACTCTCACTGTCAAGTAAACAAGCATGGAAAGTAACCTTGACTTAGCAGCTTTATCTTGTTTATTTGTTCTGCTTTGTTTTGTTCTAGCTCTATATGAGGATGGCATCCCTACACAATAGTGTCCACTGCTATAGGTTCCATGAATCAATTTAATGGGTCATATTTCTGAAAGGACAAGAGTATCTCCTTATTTTCTGTGACAGCACTAAGCATAAGCATTTCAGTTATAGTACACAAGTGGCAAGAAAGCAAGGATGTAAGCTTATCATTATATTGGGGTAAAAACACATGTTTTAGGAAAAAGAATGATGACAAGTCTTCACTGGCTTCGAAACTTATTTACTTCATCCACAATTTGAGGGGTTAAATTGTGAGGTGCTAAATGTGTGTATATGTATGTGCACATGCTTTTATTGAACTGTCCTTGTGATAGTACTAGAGAGGAAAAAAAAAAAAAAAACCCTCAATGGATAATGGATACTATTAGAGGGAAAGCGACTATTTTTCTTTTATTTAAATTAGTAGTTTGTGCAAAAAATAAACAGTAGTAAAGAAGAGTCAGCTATTTTTGAGTTTAGATGTTGAAGCATAAATGAGTTTCTCATTTATACTTCGAGAAAATCTAAATATAATAGTCATACTTAGCTATAATATGGTGCCCAATAGGGAAAAAAAAAAAAAAAACCTTTCAAGTAAGATCAGTTTCTCCCTCACTGAAACTAGTTGAGAACATTCTGGTCAGGGCAACCTTTATGCCCCTTGTAACAAGGAGGTTTAAATAGGGCAAAATATGGTGAGTAAAAGACAACATGTAAATATTGCACAAGAATCTGATCAGCTTGTAATTATTCTTCTATGTTACTGTATATTATCCCCTCCATCAGCATTTCATTCTATCTTATAGACCTTATTTCCACAGTTGGTTGATTTTATTGATCTTCTTCTCAGTTCCTATTATAAGAGGTTAAGACTATAAAAAAGCATTTTTCACAAGGTCAGAGTCAATTCACACATCTGTGATAAAAGACAAAAGCTTGTCCTGATAGTTGATTTCAAGGAAGTTTAGGCTTTTTGGAAACCAAGTGAAGGGGAAAAAAAGCACTCTTGCAATTTTAAGTTTTTATGTTGTCAATATATGATTCTTGAGTATTTTTTAAGCTTTTTTCTTTTAAACTTGAACAAGATAGAATATATTTTAACTTTTTAAAGGTCTATACCATTTAAAAGCAAATCTTTGTCTCAGAGTGAATGGGTATTTTAATTTTGCTAGCCACAGAGGAGTTTACCATCATGGCCATTTGCATTTGTTTCTTATTGATGCAGTAACCAATTACTACAAACCTGGTGTCTTAAAACAACACAAATGTATTTTCTTGCAGTTCTAGAAGTCAGAAGTCTAAAATAGGTCAGCAGGGCTGTGTTCCTCCTGGAGGCTCTAAGAGAAAATTTGTTTCCTTACCGTTTCCAACTTCTAGAGGCTACCTGCATTCTTTGGCTCATGGTCCTTTCATCCATCTTCAAAGCTAGCACAGTAGCAACATCTTCAAATCGGTACCTCTCTCTCTTTTGCTTCCTCTCTCTCTCCCCCTTTCTCTCACAACTGCGTCTCTCTTCTAAGGTCCTTTGTGTTTACATTGGTTTCAACTGTATCATCCTTAACAAATTTCTTAACTTTCTTAACTTAATCAAATCTGCAAAGTCACATGTTTCAGGGATTAGGATGTGGACAACTTTGAGAGGCCATTATTCTGCTTACCATAGCATTTTCTAAATAATGCTAAGGGTTATACTATGTATTATTATATAATATTGTCCCACATTTGTTTATTTCTTACATAAAATATACTTTTAAATACTTCCTGTAGACCTTTATCAGTGCTCTGGTGGTGCAGCAGTTAAGCGTTTTACTTCTAACCAAAAGGTCAGCGGCCACTCCTTGGAAACCCTACAGGGCAGTTCTACTCTGTCCAATATTCCAACTCGACGGCAACGTTTGTTTTTTTTAATAAGCCTGTTCACGGGAGAAAGATGTGGCAGTCTGCTTCCACAGAGATTTATAGCTTCGGAAACCCTGTGGAGTCACTGTGAGTCGGAATCGACTCAATGGCAGTGGGTATAGACCTTATTACTTGGAGCTTATGGCACAGTGGTTAATAGTTCAGCTGCTAACCAAAAGGTCAGCAGTTTGAATCCACCAGCCACTCCTTGGAAACCCTATGGGGCCATTCTACTGTGTCCTGTAGGGTCACTATGAGTTGGAATCGACTCGGTGGCAATGGGTAGTACTCAGGTGGCTAAAAAGGCTTGCCACGTGCTACAATATCAAGAAGCTCCTTACTTTACCAGCCAAGATATTCACACTTTGGTCTTTTCTGTTTACATAAGGGATTTTTTTTTTTTAAGAATTACACAGGTTCTTTACAACTTTCTAGGAATTCTTAGGGTACTTAATATTTAAAGCTTTTGATGATGAAGATATTAAAAGGTCATTTTATTAGTAATCATCATTTTCCTTGATATTCCCCTTCTCTATCCCCTTAGAAAATAATCATAATACTCTACTTGTGAATAACTTGGTGGTGTTACAGTTTAGGGATTGGAAATTCCCTTTTCAGCTTTGATGTAAAATGTCAAGGTGAAGTGTATTTAACACATACATTACAGACAAGTTTACTTTTAGCAGATTGGATTTACATCTTTAATTCAACATATGCTTAAAATGATTCAACACAAGCATCTGACATGCAGTTACCATGTTAATCCAACAATTTTCTGTATTGCTTAGGTATATACTTCCTTTCCTGATGTTGTTTATTAAATCTTGTCTTCCTGATATGGTATGACATTCATTAAAAAACAAAAGGCTTTGAATACACAGATCTGGTCTGAATCTCTGATTCTGTCCCTTGCTAGCTGTGGGTGTGTTACTTAAACAGTAAGTTGGAGACCTTCATCTGTTAAACAGAATAATAATGCTTACCACATGGGTAGTAGTAAAGATTAAACGAGATCATGTATAAACTATTTAGCATGGCCCACAGGGAGTACCGTGGAATATAGGGAGCACTCCGAAGTAGCTGTTACAATTGATGTTTTCTTTTAATCCTGTCTTCCCATTGCCATTTTTGCCTTCCCTCCTTTTAAAGGAAATTAATATCAAATCTGAATTCCAGTTAAACCCAGAGGAGAGAGTGGAGATAGAGAAACATGGGTTTGAAAGCATTTCTTGCATCAAATATAGTACAGGTATAGTAATGTGCATTTTTATTTGCATTTTTCTTATATTCCAGAAAAAAGCCAGCTAGTAATGATAATACTGACAGTTACCATATATTGAGTTTGCATTATAGACCAGGCAATATTTTTTAGTTCCCATGAACACTAAAAAGACATTATTGTTATCCTTGCTTTACAGGTAATGAAACTGAGACTCAGAAAGGTTACTTAACTTGCCCAATATCACACAAGTAATAAAGGACAGTCAAGATTTGAAACCAAGTTTTATTTCTAAAATCTGTTCTTTCCAACTTCCCCATTAGAGAAAGAGAAAAGTAGAAAAACTCTTCAAAGCAGCTATCTTTAGATCCTTGCTTTTTCTAAAAGTTCCCAGTGTTTCTCTAACACAGGTTCTATTGTCATCTCATTGGCAATTAGTATGGTTCTTGATATTGAACAGTGTTGTATTTTCAGTGTAGCATGTGAATTACAGAACACAATGCTTTATCAGTAAGAAGTCATTTTCTAGTTAAGAGCTTTACTGTTAAGTTCACTCTCCTAATGCTGCCCTTTGTTATGGTGTTTTAGATTGCATTTTCTTTTTCTCTAGCAGCACATCTCTGAAATCTTATTATAATTCAAAGGGAAAATTCAATATCTGAAATTTGATATATACGTACATTTTCAAGAATACATTTGTTATATAAAGTGTGGTGCATTTATAATCTTCAACTCATATGCATAATAAACGCGAATGGGCCAGAAATATGCACGAGTAATTAAGATGGAGTCCTAGGTAAGGCAGCCTTCAGAAATAGAATATGTGCAAATCTTCTTGTGGGAAATAAAACGTTTGGAAGAATGTGGTAAAGCTTTCTTCACTGATAATTAAGAAAATAATCCCAGTATCATGATTCCCTTCTTTGGAGCCTATTATGCTTCTCAGCTTAAAAGCTGAGTATATGCATGCACAAATAGTAGCTGGGTTTCTTCCTGATTAAAATTAGGTAAAACTGCAGAAGTTTTTAATTATAATCCAGATAATACCACCACTGAATTGCTGCTGCTTCTTGATTCTTTTCTTTCCTACAAAATGAAGTAAATTCAGACTTATCATTTGGGGCCATCCACTTTCAGTTAGCCAGGCAGTAAATGAGAATATCTGTCAGTAAAGCTTAATCAGCTTTTTCTTTGTCTGCTGGTGAAAACAAAGGGAGAAATAAGTACTATCATGCTGAACAGTGTTAGAATTTTTGGATTGTTGTGTTAATAAAAATGAGTGTTTTGGAAATTGAATTTTGGAGCAATATGACATTGTAAATTCACATTTTGATGCTTACTTTAACCCATTACAAAACAAAGATAAAATACAAAATAGTGGAAATTAAAAAGAAATAGCCTTCAGAGGGTATTTTTGGTTTAAGTTTTAAAGACTATCTCAGATTAATAATTTCAGAGGTTCTTCCAGTCCCCATGGCTCCAGAAAGTCAGGAGTCCATGAGAATTTGAAATTCTGTTCTACGGTTTCCTCGTTTTGATTGGGATTCTGCTATAGAATCTTTGATCAAATGTTCAGTAATGGTAGCGGGCACCATCCGGTTCTTATGGTCTCATGGCAGAGGAGGAAGTTGTTCATACAGGCAATTAACCACACATTCAATATTCTTCTATTCCTGATTCTCCTTCTTCCTCTCTTGCTCCAAAAATGTCCCCTAGAGTTTTCCTAAAACCAAACAATGGTTTAGCTAAACTAGTAAAAAATGTCTGCCTTGAGCATTATACTCTTTTAAGAACTATGTATGTTGGATCAAAGTGACAACAGCAACTTGAAAGGTTAGATAGGAAACTTAGGGGGCAGTGAGTTTATGTTAATGAGGGAGGAAAAACTCAGAAAAGTAGTGTGAGAATGGTTGCACAACACGAAGAATGTAATCAATGTCACTGAATTGCACATGTAGAAACAGTTGAGTTAGTATATGTTTTGCTGTTTATATTATCAATAACAACAAAATAAATTAAAAAGAAAAAATTTGCCACTTTCAAAAGAAAAAGTAAGTGTATCCATAAGCCAGAAACATAACAGAAGCACAAAGCAGTGAGTAGGGAAGAAGCTGGTTGCCTTATGGGCTCCAGGTCTGGAAGGAGGCCATTTAAATTCTGTGCTATAATAGAGACCAAAACTACCTCACGTAAGGCAGGATATCAGAACCAAATTCACTGCTTGAAATGAAGGCTCCCCAGCCCAGGAAAGTGGTCTACAAACAAGTTGCTGCCAACTGTTCACTTGGGCAGTGGTGTATAAGAATTTGCATTCCTGGGGAAGCGAGAGAAAGCACACACTTTCTCCCACCCAAGATCTGGGCCCAGCTGGCAGCTAGATGAGAACTGGCTTTGCTGTAACCAAAGTATCAGCCAGGACTAGCCTCAGACCATCACAATGATTCCTAGTTGGCTTAGGGGCCACTGCAATGAACAATTAAATTGTTATATAGGGAAGAAGAGTAAAGGCTGTGAGGGAGAGGGAGGAGAAGGGGGAAAAGTTAAAAATTAATCACTTAAGAAGACCAAAATTCTACAATACTTGAGAAAGCCAACATAATGAACAGTTGGTAGTTAAATTCACTCCAAATAATATTAAAATAACAGAGCAATGTGAAAATAAGTTTAAAATAAATATGTTTAGGATATTTAAAAGATAATAAAGGGAATTAGAAAAAAGAGTAAGATGTTACAAAACAAAAACAAAACCATAGTTTTCTTTTTTGTAGAATGGGGTAGTGTTCCTTCCATGTAGAGTTGTGAGTAGGATTAAATAATATACAAAAAACTCAGGGCATACTATCCAGCACATGGTAAGGAGTCAATAAATACTTGATAATCAACTAAGAGCATTTTATCTATGAGGTGGAGTTCCCAGGGACGAGCACTGACATCTTTTCTGGAGAGGAGTGGTTAAGAGAATGGTTAAAACAAAAATAATATTAAGCCAATAATATAAATTGATTGAAGTTTATTTAATATAAGATTTGCAAATTAGGGCAAAATTTCCAACTAGAGAGTCAAAAATGTTCCAAAGAAGAAAAATGTTTTGCAGATTTTTAGATACTCCAGTTTGTCACTAGTTAGACTTTGTCTCACGTACTTTGGACATGTGATCAGGAGGGACAGTCTCAGAGAAGGACATCATGCTTGGTAAAGTAGAGGGTCCGCAAAAAAGAGGAAGACCCTCAAAAGATGAATTGACACAGTGGCTACAACAATGGGCTCAGACATAGCAATGATTGTAAGGATGACGCAGAACCGGGTAGCGTTTCATTCTGTTGTGCATAGGTTTGCTCTGAGTTGGAACCAGCTCTAGGGTACCTAACAACAACAATAACAAATTATACATTGTCATGGAAACAGGGCCAGAATAATTTTTACATAACTCGTGGACGTGCAACATTTTCCTGAAGAATAATTCAGGTAATTACTGATTTACCCTAAAACAATAGCTCTCCTATGACGTTTGGAGTTTCTGTTGTCAAAACTGCGCATAGGTAATTCTTTAAAAGGGCACAATGCCCAAAGCAAAATGTTCTGTTCTTTTACTAATTAAACTAGTCTATTGTTTGACTTAAAGGTGACTTTCAGGAAGCCTGTCTTCTCAATGCTCAAGGTTCAAAGATCATCTCAGGGCAATAGCTTGGGTGAATTACCTCAACCTCCGTGGAACCCAGAAATCTGATTCCAGTAGAACTAAAAACTCCATTCCTCAGCACATACTGAGGAGCAGGAATGCCTGGGTTCCAATCCCACCTCTATCACCAATTAGCTTTATGACCTTAGCCAAATTATTTTTCTGGCCCTCAGTTTCCCCATTTGTAAAATGGGGATAGTAATAGTACCTACCTTAGGTAATAGTACCTTCCTCACAAGTTGTTCTGAGGATTAAATCAGTTAATGCATACAGAGCACTTTGCATAGAGGAAGTACTCACTGTGTACTAGCTAATACTATTTTTTATTTTTTGAGAATTACTGTTTTCTCCTCAGATATGGTTTCCATACTTCTTAGATTTTTAGGAACAATCACCTAATCAGGAAATGTGATTCTTTAAACATAGAACCAAACATTGAGTGCACTGAGTGATTTTTTTTTGCTGGCAAGCTATAATACTCTATTGCTAGATTATATGTTCCAAATTTTGGTTTGGAGAATAAGGACACTACATTTATAGATCATGAGCAAAATTCTTTTTGTCCATGATTGTTTTTTTTAAACTATGTGTTACGTAAATTGGTTGTGTGCTGACAGCGGCCAGTTGTGATGACTTATTCGTTATTACCCTAGAGCAGGGGTCCACAAACTATAGGCCTCAGGCCAAAGCTAGCCTGCTACCTGTTTTTATAAATAAAGTTTTATTGAAACACAACCACACCTATTCATCTACATATTGTCTATGACTCCTTTTAAGCTTCAACAGCCCAGTTGAGTAGTTGTGCCAGAGACCTTATGGCCCACAAAGCCTAAAACATTTACTGTTTGGCCCTGTACAGAAAAAGTATGCCTATTACTACCCTAGAGTAATAGTTTTCAGTTAAGTCTTTAGTCAGAAGCAGAATGTTTAGATATATTTTGAAAATATAAAGTATAACATAATTACAAAGAAATTGGTAGTGATATGGTTCCAGTCCCCCATAATTTTTTTTGTGTGTGTGATTCCATGTTGTTATTGTTGTTTTGTGCCATCAAGTAAAGAGAGACCCCATGTGATAGAATAGAACTGCCCCATAGGGTTTTCTAGGCTATAACCTTTACAGGAACAGATTGTCAGGTCTTTATCCTGCAGAGCCACTTGGTGAGTTCGAACCACCAGCCTTTTAGTTAGCAGCTGAGCACTTAACTGTTGAGTCACCAAGCCTCCTTTTATGATTCTATACAAGCTATTAATCTATAAGAAGATGGTAGGAAATTCCACCCCTTTCTCTTGGTGTGGGAAATGTCAGATCTAGGACTTGTGCTGATCTTTGTGTTAAGGAATGCTGTCAAGGCCAGCGTGTCTAAACTTAGTGAACAGAAGGAGGGCAGGCAGGGACAGATAATGCAACTTTCACTCATAATTACAAAACTCAGCTCCCTGTGGGGTTGTTTGGCCAGGTTTCTAGTAATGTTTCCAGCTGTCATTTTCAAAGCCTGTTGGACTTTGTATGGTCTAAGCTGTCTTTTTCTTTTCTTGTTTTAAGGGTTTAGATTTTTTGTTTTATTTTCTTCAGACTGATTAATTTTTCAGTCCAGCCAATAGAAAGCATCACTATTTGTATATGTTGGAAATTTGAAAATGAGAATTAAATTATAGGAATCACTAAGGGAAGGCAAGCAAGTTGTTGGGTGCATAGGGGTTTTTATGCTCCTACTGCTCACACCTCCTCAGTACATTTCTAAAAGAAATTAACCACTAAGGTGCTTAATAAGACTTGGAAGGGCCCTTAAGGACACTGGACACTTTTTAAAATGTCTACATTCCCTTCAGTTTCACAATTGCAGACCACAACAGACAAGTTGATGCTAATTTAAAAGGCTGTGAACCTCTCAGTTGGGAAATTGAATCTTTGATCAGAATTTAACAAGAAGGAACAAATTCTTTTTGGTTGCCAAACTCCAGGAGATCATTAGCTGTTGTTCTTCCTTTCTGGTTGCTATTGCCAGCCACTCTGAGCTCACCAGTGCACCCTCAAACTGTACTCCTTAGAGATCACTCCATCTTTCTGACAGACACCCCTAAGGATGGGAAAGTCCAAGATAAAGATATTCTTCTGCAGCTAGCCATGTTAGAGTAACATATTAGACCGCTTTGATTATGCACCCTACTTGTTTGTTGACTTTTTCAACAATTTTTTAGAGAAATTTTGTCCTAGCCCTAGCTGCACTGAGCACAGGTTTCAGCATAGGAGATTTCTCCTTGCACTTCAGCCCCAAAGTACTGGCAACTAAGAATTCCAGCCAGCTCACACGAAGTCTCTACCTACCACCCCTAAAACCACAGAATAACATTTTGCTGGCTTTTCCCTCCTTGCTCTTGACAAATGTGTATGTGCTTACACACATGTACAAATGTGTCCACAGGAACAAGCTAACATGTAACTATGCCAATTGGGAGTATAGTTAGGTGGCAAAAAAATTTCGGATATGCTCTAAAATGGTGGCTGTGCTTCCCCTCTGAACTTAATCAGAGGAAAATAGCTACTACTAGCTTCTTACAAAAGTATGAATGAAAATATTTTGATGGAAATAACTGTGTGATAGCCCCTCAAGTTTGCATAGTTCTCAGATCACGTTTCTTCTCTAAGTTCTCTAAATTTCCCTCTGTTCTGAAGAGCTTAGGGATTTGTCCTATTTTCTTTTACCTTCCTTGCTGTTTTCACCCCTTGTTTTAGATCATTTGTATCAAGTTACATTATTCAAAGTAAGCAAAGCATCCAATTACCTTATAAAAGGGAATAGAAAAAAATTACAATGCCATCTATACCTTGTAACCGCTAATAATTATCTCTGTATCAGCTAACATTTAAATTAAAATATGCCTCTTCTTGATGTCTTTTAGTCCTCAAAAGGAAATGATTACTACATTTTATCAAACTAATGCCAATATGATTCTATGTTAACACAGCTTGCAGCTGCAAGTTAATAAACCATATAAGGTAAGGCTTTAATTATAGCTCCATCTTGCAGTGAAAGTGCTTAATTAGACTCATGTAAGATTTTACTTGAAGCTAGAATTTTTCTGAAGATTTAAAGAATTAAGCAAAAGAAGATTTTCTCCATTCATCTTCCTTTTTCTCCTTTTCCACCCTACCTTTTCCCTATGACAAGTACTAACATAAGGAAAAGTTAGCCTGTCAGTTAATAGATACCCTTTTGACTGGTTATTGATTTTCACTTCTGGGTTGTGAATTTGCAAATATTTATCTTTAGTATTTTGACCAGGTCTTGGGTACAAAATATTTTATGCTTACAGAAAACTGAATCAAGTATCAATCCTATCAAAGGTATGTTGCCAGTAATCTTACTAAAAATCATTAAAGTACCACAGTTTGAGTATGATTTACACGCATACATTTAAGGTTATTGCTCACTCACTAATCTTGCTGCCAGCTTTCTCTAGTGGCAGTGAAAGAAGTAGAGAGATATCCATGCCCTCTTCTCTCTGCCTCTGATTCTAGCCCACCTAGTAGTCCTGGTGACTTGCAATTTACCATCTCACTTGTAAGGTACGATCTCTTTTCCTTAATACCATAGTTTTTTTTTTTTTTTTAGTGTACTTATAGATAAACATTTTCAGTGAAAATGGTTGTCTGCATTCACATTGCAAAAGAGAGAAAATAGCATTATGGATATTGTTTTTACTAAGAATAGTTACAGTTGCAAGTCCAAGGCAAAACAAGGGATATTTAATAACAATATTTATAGTACTGATGTTTAAGAGTCACATGCCTTCAAAGTATGAGCAGGTATGTGATTATTTGTTCCTTAATATGTAAGGATCCTTCCCGAAACAAGGATTGTAAATGGTTTATAATGGCACTTGCAATATCCAGTGAGTGAAATAAATATTTTTAAATTGACAGAAATTATTATCTTTTAGATGTGATTCTGTTAAAATTTTAACGTATATATGTTGGCTAGGATGGACACTACTTAAGGTCTTTTTTTTTTTTTTTAAATAGAGTTTTCAAGGCTTAATTCTTTGGGAAAAAATGTGGTGCTTAAATGGAAGAGGTGTGAAAAATATGCCTTCATTCATATTCTAAATGGAGTAAACACAGGAAGAAGCAAAATCTGTTTTGGTTTTCACTCACTTTGCATGTCATTGTTTCCCCTCAGGACCATAGCAACAATGTTGGAAACTGCTCTTTCTATTGACAATAAAGTTTTCCATATTAATCAAATATCCTGGAACTCACTGTATTTTGATTTTGTCTTTGACAGAATAAAGAAAAAAAAAAGAAAAAAACTCCAACAATTTATAAAAATGCTATGTAATTGGAATTTTATTTCACCAAGTCCAGGATTGACCCTTTCTGTACACTAAGTAGAATACACAACCCAAGGTGAATGCCAATGAAAACAGGGATTGCAGTAGAATTAGGAACCTAGTAACATCTTTATAAAACCAAAACCCTCTTTTATTGTTTATCAGTTCACTCTCCATTCAGAAAACATCTATTGAATACCTACTAAATGATAAATATTGTGCCTAGAAATGCCAAAAAAGAAAGGGGCTACTGTTGTGATGAAGAAGATTCTGTTTTAATTAAGTGTACAAAATAAGTAGACCAATGTTTTGGTGCATCGTATTAAATACTCCAGCAGAGAAATGCAAAAGGTGTTATGAGAAGCATAGAAAGGAACCTCACTCAGCCTCTAGGGATCAAAACCAGATTCTTGGAGGAGGAATTGAGGCTTAGATTACCAACTAGATGCAAAGGGGAAGAGATACCAGGGAGAGGAAAAGAGCACTTGAATGCCATGCTCATATCCTAGATATAACTGTAAGTCATGAGGCTGGGACAAATAGAAGTCCATTCTACTTACTAGCTAAGTACTAAGGTGTTCCCTTAAAAAACTATGGAAACTCTCATTGTACAAAATAAGAATAGTGATTTAAGAATCCACCAGACTTGAACATCAAATCAAGATTCTGTCATCCATTAGCAGTAGAATCGTAGATTAGTTGCCTAACTTTTCTGAATTTCCTTAGTTTTAAGAAGGAAATAATAGTATCTGTCTTGAAGGGCAGCCATTAGGATTAATAGGATGTATGCCACTGAGCTAATTCCAACTAACAGCAACCCTTTATGACAGAGTAGAAACGCCGCATAGGATTTTCTAGACTGTATTCTTTACGGAAGCAGATTGCGAGATCTTTTCTCCTGCAGAGTCGCTTGTGGGTTTGAACGACTGACCTTTCGGTTAGCAGCTGGGCACTCAGCTATTCTGCCACCATGGCTTCTTGATTAATAGAATAGTGGATGTAAAACACTTAAGCACAGTTCTTGTCACATAGCAGGCACTTAGCAAAGCATATTGTTGTTGTTAGGTACCGTAGAGTCGGTTTCCTCTCATAGCGACCCTATGTACAGCAGAACAAAACACTGCCAGTCCTGCACCATCCTCACAATTGTTGTTATGCTTGAGCCCATTCTTGCATCCACTGTGTCAGTCCAGCTCAGTAAGGGTCTTCCTCTTTTTCGCTGACCATCTACTTTACCAAGCATGATGACCTTCTCCAAGGACTGGTCCCTCCTAATGACTTCTCCAAAGTACGTGAAATGAAGTCTTGCCATCCTTGCTTCTAAAGAGCATACTGGCTGTACTTCTTCCAAGACAAAGCTTAACTCATATCAATAATACATATGGAAATGACTTGCATTTGTAACTTTGATAATAGACATCTCAGGTCTACAGTTGATTGGACATTCTTTCAATTGGTTTTTGTCTTAATGATATGAATAAAAATATTTCTGTTTTAAAATGATGCACTGTGGATTGACTCCTGTATGTAATTGATAGTAATTTGATTCAGTTGATAATAATTTTAGTGGATTTTAATGACCAGTTGGCAGGAGTTTTCAGAGCATCCTTCTTCAGAAGTAATGTATCATAGTAATTCATTAGTAATCAAATAAAATACAGTAAGACCACAGAATGACTAATGAATAGTCACGATAATCCCATTGTGATTTCATATCAATTTCAAAATTGTTAACTGTGATACTAGACAAATGGTTAAATATCCCCCTATAACTATCAGCTCGTATCAAAATTGTACTTGACATGGATTAGCATAGCTGCTCATTTATCACCGTTAAAAAAAAAAATTAGAGTTCTGTCAATTCAGTTCTGACTCAGAGCCACCCCAAGTGTTTCAGAGTAGAACTGCACCCCATAGGGTTTTCAATAGCTGTGATCTTTTAGAAGTAGCTATCTAGGCCTTTCTTCCAAGCCACCTCTGGGTGGATTAGAATTGCCAACCTTTCAATCTGTAGCCAGCACTCAACAGTTTGCACCACCCAGGGACTGCTATTCATCACTATACTCCCTGCATATTCTCAATCTGTCTATGAGATGGGAAAGAACTGAGAGTCTCTGTTTTACATTCACCAAATTAAAATAAGAAATTAAATGATTCTCAAGTTCATGTGGGTGCTGGCACGGGACTGCATTCAAAAGAGAAGCTGTATTTCAGTGAACTAACTGTATGCCGAGTTATGTTGCTCTTGATGACAATGTCCTAAAGCATTATTGACTCAAACTTTGAAATTTTCGATGCTAACATCATAAAAGAAAATAGGTCAAGGCTGCACACTGACTTGAATCTCTTTATTTTCTTCTAAATAATGGGATTTTAACTACAACAGTAATGACCTAGTCCAGTAGTTAAGTGACCTTGGTAACTATAAAAGAAGACTTTCTGGTATAAAAAACAAAAACCTGTTGCCATCGAGTCAGTTCCAACTCATAGAGTAGAACTGCCTCATAGGGTTTCCAGGAATGGCTGGTGGACTCAAACTGCTGACCTTTTGGTTAGCAGCCAAGCTCTTAACCACTGTGCCACCAGGGCTTTTTGGTATAGTCAGAATATTTCACCTGAAATTTAGCAGCAATATTATCTTTTTTCTGTGGAAGTTCATCTGTCTCATTTCTCCTGTTTAAGTGATTTCTCATAGTTTGATGCCAATCCCATTGCTAGTTTAAGGACTGAACGGTGAAAGAGCATTTAGTAGTTGAAAGTTTTCTTCACAATTCTTCTTCAGTCCTTTCTGACCACATAAATTGACCATGTAAGATATCCCTGGTCGTATGTATGCACATTTCCTTGAATTTATGACTTTTCCTCTTGGATTTTATGATTGTGAGGTCAAAGCTAGGTGGTGGTGTATACTGAAATCACAAACTGTAGTATGTATACATGCTCACTGGGGCAAAGTTCTCCAAAAGGTAAAGGAAACACTTTCCAAAGAGGACATGAGGATGGATTGTTGTAAAGAAATCAATTTTTAGATTTTCAACTTCCATATATTTTTTTCTTAAATTTTAGAGAATATTCAAACAAAAGGCTTGAAGACCCACTAGTGAACTGAAAACCTCAATGAACTCTAAGTTAGCAAAGCTGGCTTCTGGGGCCAGCTCTGCTATTACCTGGGTGTGACCTTGAGCAGATCCTTTTATCTACCCCTCTGTCCATGGTTTTCTATCCAAGGAGCTACATGATCCCTAAGTTTCTTTCCAGTCTAAAACAATGGAGTGTTTACTTGTTTTACACAAAGAAGTCATGTTAAATTACCACAGAGCATGATCACTTCAGGACATTAGGTTTCAGGCACCATCTGAATTAATTTGAGTAAACTTCTTAAGCACTAGTTTGGACTGGAAACATCCAAAATGTGGCATGCATATTTTCTTAAGTCAGAGAGCCCGGTAAATTCATTTTTGCTTATAGTAAAGGAGATTCAACCTCTGACTTTGTTCTTTACTCCTGGAACTTCAAACCACTTAACTTTTTATTGTCTTAATCCAAAACCATTCAGTTTCCCATCCTATCTTAATAAAGTGAGCTTCTTGACACAATTTCTCTGTTTTTTCCACCCTTTACATTCTTATTCTCTTATTTTTTTTAACTATATTTATTTCCATACACTAGCACCAGTCACAAAATATGTGTCACATATAAGCCTGGTTCTCTCCTTAAAACCAAGTATAAAAATGGAGATAAGACACAGTCAATGAAATTTAAGAAATTCACAGTGTAAGTCATTAAACAGTCACTTAAACCAGTAATTACAATGAAATATATTGTATATAGTAGTAGACCCATGACAAAAATGCTAGGGAAGCATAATGGAGCAGGACCTTTTAATATTTTAAAACTTTTATTTTTTTTAGAGTAATTTCAGGTTTACAGAAAAATTGTCAGAAAGTACAGAGTTCATATGTCCCCTGTCCTCCCAGCACACATTTTCTCTTGTTATTAACATCTCACGTACCTGTACTACATTTATTACAATGGATGAACAAATATAGATACATTACTATTAACTAACCTTTATAGTTTACATTGGAAACCCTGGTGGTGTAGTGGTTAAGAGCTACGGCTGCTAACCCAAAGGTCAGCAGTTTGAATCCACCAGGTGTTCCTTGGAAACCCTATGAGGCAGTTCTACTCTGTCCTGTACGGTTGCTATGAGTTGGAATCGACTCAGCAGCAATGGGTTTGGTTTTTTGTTGTTGTTGTTTATAGTTTACATTAGGGTTCACTCTTTGTGTTGTATAGTCCTATGGGTTTTGACAAATGCATAATGTGCTATATCCACCATTACAGTCTTATGCAGAATAGTTTCACTGCACTTAAAATGCCCTGTGCTTCACCTATTCATCTCTCCCTACCTCCCCAAAAGGGATACTACCTCCCTTTCAGGGAATTGAACCCTGGTCCCCCACATGACAGGCACGCATATTCACCACTATGCTAATGAAGATGGCTAATTTTGATGAAGTCCAATTTATCTATTTTTTTCTTTTGTTGTTTGTGCATTTGGTGTCATATCTAAGAAACTGTTGCCTGTTCTAAGGTCATGAAGATTTATGTCCCTGTGTTCTTCTAAGAGTTTTATAATTTAGCTCTTATATTTAGATTTTTGATCCATTTTGAATTAATTTTTATATTGAGTATGATGTAGGGGTCCAACTTCATTCTTTTGCATGCAGATACCCAGTTGTCCCAGCACATTTGCTGAGAAGACTCTTCTTTCCCCCACTGAATTGTCTTGGCATTCTTGTAGGTGCCTTTTTTGATATATTGTCCAGACTTAACCTCCAGTATGCCACATTCACCATGGTTTTTCTCCTGCCTCTCAGGCTATTTCTTCCCAGTCTTCTTTGGAGGCACTTTTATTTTTACCTTGCCCTCAATGTTAAAATTCTTAAAGATAAGGTTTTCAGATCCCTTCCTGTCTCTCTTTAGTTTTGCTCTCTAGGTGAGCTTACCTATTCCCATGCTATCTCTACAGTGATGAATTACAAACTTTATCTCCATCCTCTACTTCTCTACAGAGCTTCATACAGGAATATCAGTTTTCCTTATTGACTCCACTTAGATGTCTCCCAGACAACTTAAGCATAACATTATCCAAAATGAAACACTTGATTCTCATCTCTGCCTACCTTCCAAGGAAATCTGGTTTTCTGCCGGCCTTTTCTGTCACTGTTATGTTCCCCATTGCTCAAGCCAGAAATCTGGGATCACTTGCTATTCTTCCTTCTTCCTCATCTCCCATATTAAGCCTGTCAGTATCTATCTTAAATCTTTCCACTTCTCTCATCTCCACTGATACCATTCAAGTACAAGCCACCATTATCTTTTACTTGAATTACTGTAACAGCTTCTTAACTGTTATTCTGTTTGCTCTCTTGCTCCTATTCTCCAACAGTAGCCAGAGTAATATTTTCAAAAATTATCTCGAGCCAGTTTACCCCCTATTTTAAAATCTGGCAGTGACTTCCAATTGTACTTAAAATTCATCTCATTACCATGGTCTATAATGTCCTACATAATTTGGCTTCTGTGTATCTCTCTCATCTCAAGTCACTTCCCCCCTTCTCTAGACACACTGGTCATTATTTCCTAGAACATCTCAGTTTAAATGTTACCTCTTCAAATAGGTCTTCCCCACTGATGCTAAATCAGTCTCCTCTCCCCTTGAATTTACTATCACAGTACCTTATTTGTAACTGCCTGGCAAGTCTCTGAATACACACACACAGACACATATATTTATATACACCTATACTCATATGTTTTTAACCTATACATAGTCTGCCTCCATTGTCTAGATTATAACCTTCTTGCCTGGCAGGGGTATGGATAGGCTATGGGAGGAGCATGTCTAATTTTCCTACCACTGTGCTCCCAGCCTACCGCAGTGGCAAATCATAATAAACCAAAAAATATTTCAATAAATAAACAAACCAGCTGGGAAATTTAGAGAAAGTGCAGTGACGTCTGATAAGTATTACCAAGTGGTCAAGGAAGAAAAAGGCATCACAAATTGTGTAACCGGAGTGAATGACGGCTCAGAGGCAAGAAAAGAGATGGTATGCTTGAGGATATTGATAATATCCCTTGAAATCTGATGGGATTTTGTGCATAGAAATGAAACACTTTTATTTTCACTTTGTTTCTTGTGCAAATTATGAAATGTATCTACTAGACAAAATCAAATTTTCTTAAACTTTTAAACATTGTTTATCAAACTTAGTCTTAATTAAATTCCCTTAAACAATCTAAGTTTCAATTACAGTTTAGTATGACTAATTATTTTGAATACTGCAGATACTTTAAACCGACAAACCATATGCAAAAATAGCAATTACAGAACTTAAAAGACTATTACATTTGAACCTATTAAGAACTAGTAATACCATGTATGTCTTCTTTATTTCTTGTTCGCAGATCTTCCAAATTTAACTACAGTGCTTGTTCTCATACTTACAGAATCTAGAGGAATTGGGTTATTGAAAAGTTGTTTTTTGTTAGGGGCATGAGGTCTGATTTCTTCTCCCAAAATGATTTAAACCTGAGTCACTGGATATTTTGCTAGGTTCCTTTTTAATGACCAGACTTCACATTCACATCAGGAACACTGTTTAAACCCATACTTCTTCAGGAGTTCAGTTGTTTTTAGCCTGATAGTTTCCTCCCAGAACAGTGTGTCCTTTGCTTGCCTTGGCCAGCATTACATAATCCCCTGTCCTGCCATTATTATACATTGATTTGGTATGTTAGTGTTTTTGGAAACCTATGGATGCCTTATTAGTATCTTTTATAATTTGTCAAGTTATCTAGAGGTTTCATCCCCTAGGAGATGAGCCCTAGTCTACACATCCAGATTTCTAAAGAAGAGAACAATATGACTACTTTGGAATGCATTGTCTTACTGTTTCTACTTAGTGGTTATGTTTGACCATTGATGCTCATCAGTCCTTTCTGGAACAGTTTCTACTCTTTCTGGAACTCTTTGGCTTACTCATAGTTTCCTGTATTTACCCATTTTTACTCACACAGATAGAAAGAATACATACCTTTTCATGTATAGATAAATACTTAGAAGAAACACAATACCCCAGTTTTTTAATATACCTTGCTTATTAAAATCAGTAAGGTAAATTAAGCATCCAAAGGCAAAACAAGGTTGACTATAAACCAAAAAACCCATTGCCATCGAGTCAATTCTGACTCATAGCGAATCAACGCGGCAGTAATGGGTTTTTGGTTTTTGGCTTATAGTCAACCTTGTTTTGTATTTCAACTTCATTTTGTATATTTTATATTAACTCTCTTGTTTATCACTAAGAAGTTTTGACTTTCGCAAACTTATGTTAAATTACTGAAATTATCATCATCATCATTGTTACAACTTTTAATATTGTTGATATTCAAAATACCACAGCCTCTCTGGTGGGATCCACTTAAAACTGGCTTCTTTTTCTTTTTTGCACTGTTCCACCATCTTTGAAGTCATCCTTGATGTTTGGCAATATTTCAAGCCTATCCTGGGTTTTCCCTGCCCCAGGCACAGAATCAGCTACTGGAAAGAATGTTGTTTTCTTTTAGAAGAATAGTGGTTAGACAGCAAAATTTGAGTGCTAGGTTTGCATTTGCTTATACGTGTTGGAAAAAGTGCTCCTGCTGATGTTGGGACACTCTTAGGGACAACTGGAAACAATATTTCTTGTTAAGCTTTTTATTCACATTGATTTTTTCAAATTCATTTGTTATATGCTCTACCCTACCTCTAATAATAAGAGGTTGATAAAACTTTAAAATTTTTCTAAAATTTTTCAAGAGACAATGAGGCAGGGGATAGAGATTGAAGAGGTTGGGAGGATGGCAAGTGAGTAGCTGAGAACTAGATAAGGAAGAGCCTTCTTTAAAACAGATTACTATGGCATGTTATGGATGAGCGAACAAAGGATTGAAACAAGGAAGTGGCAAGATCAGCTTAATGGTATCCAATGATGATGTACTAGAGAACTTAGAGAATGGTGGCAGGAAGACCATCCATGCCACTATGGTTGCATGTAAGAGCTGATGGAAACTAAGATGTTGTAACCAACCAGTTGTCATCAAATCAGTTCCAATTCCTGGTGAACCCAGGTGTGTCAGAGTAGAACTGGTAGAACTGTGCTCCATAGGGCTTTCAGTGGCTGATATTGGAAGTAGATCATTTCTTCTGAAGATGTTGTATACACCAGAAATAAAGTGAAGGCTAACTGAAAAGCCATGCTGAAATAGAATGCCCTAGACTGCGTTAACACTTGTGCGTGGGAAATGACAGAGTGGTTAGAGTAAAAGGTGCCTCGAGTCTGAGATACTGTATGGACAGAAGGACCATTAACTAGCACCATGAATTCAGGAGAAGGGGAGATTAGGTAGTTTGCCTGTGGTCACATAGCTAGTATTTATTTGGCAGAGCCAGACTCAAACCCAGATCTTTCTGACCTCAAAGCCCACACCCCTAACCAGTAAAGTAATGAAACTAACAGAGAATAATCGAAATGATGGGGAAGAATCAAGAGACAGTGCATTATAGAAGCCAAGGGAAAGAGCAGTCTTCAAAAAGAAGTAGTCAACGTGTAGTCTGAGGTGGTCCAGTGGCCAAGTGGAAGAAACTTAAAATAGGCAGTGGATAAGTTATTGGTGAGCTTGAAAGAACAATGTTAGTAGAGTAGAGCAGAAGCCACTTCACTGAAACTTCAAAGTAATTGGAAAGTATGAGAGATAACAGTAGGAGTAGACGCTTCCTTCAAGAATGTTCTGGTAAATGAGAGTAGGGAAGGAAAGGTGAACTAAAATGGAAAGGAGGATTAACAGAAAGACTCCTAAGTACCAAAATTCCAGATACCTGAAGCTTTTCTCCTTAATAATGGCTAAAGTTGAGCATCTGCTATGTTCCAGACACTGTTCTAAGTGCTACACTTGTATATGAACTCACTTATTCCTCACCACAACTTTATGAGATAGGTATTAGACCAATCCCTGAAGGAAACTGAAGCACAGAGGGCCAAGGAATTTGCTCAAGATCACAGTTGGTAAGTAGTAGGCTTCATATGTTGACCAGAATTAGTTTTAGCCGGTAACATCTTAGTTTTCAAATTGTATGTATCAGTATTTGAGATTATAATTCTTAAAAGTTTTACTAGCTTCCAACTGCAATAAAAGTAGATAGCTGCAAATCATAACTGGTTTGTCACCATATATACCAAATACGGGGAACAAAATATATTTTACCAAATTTAGAGCTACTTTAGGTTTTCTTAACCTCAGAACTGGGCCTCCCTCTTTGAAGTTTACCCTCAGCCATCCTTCCAAAAGCTTGATATCCACTGAACAAAAGAGAACCAAAAGAAGTGTTCTTGAACTCATTCCCCTGATGCCCTGTAACTGTAAGAACAAGTTCATAAACACCATGTGAAACAAATACTAAACATACTGGTGCATTTCTGAGTTTATGTATCTGGAGTTTAAGTGTTTAAAGGGACATGAGTAAGATCCTAAATCTTGAACTTTGTCACTGAGAATATTGGGATTGTGAATCAAGATGAGAGTATGAACTTTTAGCTGTCTATAGGACTGGAAGGGGCATCAGGCTCATTCCATAAGTGTTCTGAGTCTTTAGTTAGCCTCTGGGACTTGCCTGGGACTTGGGAACCGGCCGAGGTTCCACTAGCTAAATTACCTCAGCACCTGGTAGAATGACTCATTCTTCTTTCTCTGGTAACTCCAGTAATAAATAAATGCCAAGGTCTCTTTCAAGTAGGCTTTTGAGTCTATGAGTTTACTAAGTATTCTTGCATACTGGGTCCATTTTTCTTTGTCCTCTATCTCCGGGCAACAAATTTCGTGGTCCCTGAAATTAGCCACCAACTTGAGACAAAAGATAATTCTGGAACTGCCATTCAGCATGCTATATCTGTTCTGCCACCTCTACAAAGCAAGGCTTTTTAATGTAATTACATGACTTGTCTATCTGTTACTAAATTGATGAGTACAGCCTGGACTTACTTATTTTTCCTTCTTCAATTTAGAGGTCAGTATAGTTTATTGTAACATTTCCTGAAGTGAATTCTACAGAATTCCACCCTACTAAGATAACCTATGCCAAAGGATGGTGTGAGTAGATATGTTTGGGAAGCTCTGCATGCCATCCCCTCCTGCTTCCACCCCTATCTCCTGATTCACAATTTTTACTAGTGTATTAAAGATTCTCCAAAGTTCTATAATAAAGAAGCTGGGCTAGATCTGTATTTCACAAAAGCATTTTACTACTGAATTGATTTTTCCATGTAGCACTTTTTTAATCCACAAAACCACTTTGGGAAATGCTAACATAGCTGTTAAGAGCTTTGTCAATGTCTGGGTGAAGTTGGGCAAGTCACTTCACCTCTCTGAGCAGTAGTTTCCTCAACTGTAAGGTAAAGTGAGAATGTCTTGCTTACAGGAATATAATATCGTAAGGTAGCACCTGACACATGGCAGACATTCAGTGAATGACAGTTGTTTCTGTGATTGTGATTGGCTGATGTTCACATTATGTCTGTGCCCAGCATGAGTTAACAACTCTAGCTTTTGTTAAGGCTTAATGTAACCTGGATTTTTTAACAGAATTTATCTGATCAGCCATTATCACAAAAGTACAAAAGAAATGTAATCTTTTCCAAGAATTTCCACCTTAAAAGGGGATCCTAGGTGTTGTCCAACATTGAAATGCAGCAGTGTGTTTAGTATTGATTAGCCAATGTAAGGTAGAAAGAGCTTGGTAATTTACCCAAGCTCACAGATAATTTATGGAGTCTATGTATGATGGACCAACTTGTTTCACTAGGCAAGCCTTTGCATTTAATCACTCTGTTTGTAGAAGTTGATATCATAATTATTATTCATTTAAAAATTTTTATTGCAAGTCACAGTACTAAGCAGAACCTCACTGGAAGCATCATGATTTCTGTGCACCTAAACTGGGGCAGAGGTGGGGGCACTCATCTTAGGAAGCAAAATAGTATGTAAGCAGTTCAGAGTGGTGTGGAATACTTAGTAATAACATCACTCATCTGTAAGTTCGTTGTACTCTTGTGGCTTGCGTGTTGCTATGATGCTGGAAGCTATACCACTAGTATTTCAAATACCAGAAAGGCCACCTATGGTGGACAGGTTTCAGCAGAGCTTCTAAACTAGCAGACTAGGAAGAAGGACCTGGCATTCTACTTCTAAAAAATTGTACAGTTAAAACTGTATGAATAGCAACAGAACATTATCTGATACGGTGCTGGAAGATGAGCCCGTCAGGTTGAAAGGCACTCAAAATATGACTAGGGAAGAGCAGACTCCTCTAAGTAGAGTCGACCTTAATGATGTGGATGGAGTAAAGCTTTCAGGAACTTCATTTGTTGATGTGCCATGACTCAAAATGAGAGGAAACAGCTGCAAACATCTGTTAAAAATTGGAAGGTGAAATGTAGGTAGTCTGAATCTAGGGAAATTGGAAGTCATCAGAAATGAAATGGAACGCATAAAGTTCAGTATCTAGTGAGCTGAAATGGACTGGTATTGGCCATTTTGAATCAGACAATCATATAGTCTACTATGCTGGGAATGACAAACGGAAGAGGAATGGCATCACATTCATCATCAAAAAGAACATTTCAAGATCTATCCTGAAGTAGAACTGCTGTCAGTCATAGTATGATATCCATATACCTACAAGGAAGACCAGTTAATATGACTATTATTCAGATTTACACATCAACCACTAAGGCCAAAGTTGAAGAAATTGAAGATTTTTACCAACTTCTGCAGTCTGAAATTGATGAAACATACAATCAAGATGCATGGATAATTACTAGTAATTGGGATGTGGAAGTTGGCAACAAAGAAAAGGTATCCGTAGTAAGAAAATTGGGCCTTGATGATAGAAATGACATCGGAGATTACATGATAGAATTTTGCAAGACTAACAGCTTATTCATTGTAAATAACCTTTTTTCAACAACATAAATGGTGACTATATATATGGATCTCACCATATAGAATACACAGGAATCAAATCAACTACATCTGTGGAAAGAGCTGATAGAGAAACTCAATATTGTCAGTCAGAACAAGGCAAGGGGTTGACTGCAGAGCAGACCATCAATTGCTCCTATGCAAGTTCAAGTTGAAGCTGAAGAAAATTAAAACAAGTCCATGAGGACCAAAGTAGGACCTTGAGTATATCCCACCTGAATTTAGAGACCATCACAAAAATAAATTTGACTCATTGAACCCTATGACCGAAAACCAGAGGAGTTGAGGGATGACATCAAGGGCAACATATATGAAGAAAGCAAAAAGTCATTAAAAAGACAGGGGAAAAAAAACAAAAACAAAATGGATGTCAGAAGAGACTGTGAAAATTTCTCTCAAGTGTAGAATAGTAAAGCGAATGGAAGAAATGATGAAGTAAAAGAGCTGAACAGAAGATTTCAGAGGGCAGCTTAGAAGACAAAGTTAAGTATTCTAGTGAAATGTGCAAAGACCTGGAGTCAGTAAACCAAAAGGGAAGAACATGCTCAGCATTTCTCAAGCTGAAAGAACTGAAGAAAAAATTCAAGCCTCAAGTTACAATACTGAAGGATTCTATGAGCAAAATATTGAACGATGCAGGAAACATCAAAAGAAAAAGGAATGAATACACAGAGTCACTGTACCAAAAAGAATTGGTCAACATTCAACCATTTCTGGAGGTAGCATATGAGAATGAACCAATGATACTGACGGAAAAAGTCCAAGCTGCACTGAAGACAATGGGAAAAAACAAAGCTCCAGGAATTGATGGTATACTAATTGAGATGTTTCAACAAATGGATGCAATGTTGGAAGCGATCACTCCTCTATGCCAAGAAATTTGGAAGAGAGCTACCTGGAAAACTGATTGGAAGAGATCTATATTTGTGCCCATTCCAAAGAAAGATCATCTAACAGAATGCAGAAATTATTGAACAATATCATTAATATCACACAAACGTAAAAAATTTTGCTGAAGATCATTCAAAAGCTGTAGCAGCAGTATATCAACAGTGAACTGCGAGAAATTCAAGCCAATTCAGAAGAGGATGTGGAATGAGGGATATCATTGCTGATGTCAGATGGATCTTGGCTGAAACCAGAGAATACCAGAAAAAATATTTACCTGTGTTTTATTGACTCTGCAAAGGCATTTGACTGTATGGATCATAATAAGTTATAGATAACATTGTGAAGAATGGGAATTCCAGAACACTTACTTGTACTCATGCAGAACCTGTATGCAGTCCAAGAGGCAGTCCTACAAACAAAACAATGGAATACTTCGTGGTTTAAAATCAGGAAAAGTGTGCATCAGGGTTGTATCCTTTCACCATACTTATTCAATCTGTACGCTGGGCAAATAATCCAAAAAGACGGACTATATGAAGAAGAACTCAGCATCAGGATTGGAGGAAGACTCATTAACAATCTGTGATATGCAGATGACACGACCTTGCTTGCTGAAAACAAAGAGTACTTGAAGTACTTACTGATGAAGATCACAGACTACAACCTTCAGCATGGATTAGTGTTAAAAAGCAAAGATGTCATCTTACCCAAACCATGGTATTTTCAGTCACCTCCTATGCATGTAAAAGCTGGACAAAATAAGGAAAAATGAAGCAGAATTGATGCATTGAATTTTGATTTTGGCGAAGAATATTGAATTTACCATGGATTGTCAGAAGAACGAACAATTCTGTCTTGGAAGAAGTACAGCCAGAATGCTCCTTAAAAGCAAGGATGGCGAGACTTCATCTCACGTACTTCGGACATGTTATAAGGGGGACCCATCCCTGGGGCAGGACATCATGCTTGGTAAAGTAGAGGGTTGACGAGATGGATTGACACAACAGCTGCACAACAGGCTGGAATGTAGCAACGATTGTGAGGAAGGCACACCACCAGCCGGTGTTTTGTTCTGTTGTACATAGGGTCCTCATAAGTTGAAACTGACTGGAGGGCACCTAACAACAACAACAGTTCAGAGTAGCTTTAGAACTAAGAGGGATCCCTGGGTGGCACAAACAATTCAGCACTGAACTACTAACCAAAAGGCTGGTGATTTTGAACCCACCCAGAGGCAACTTGGAAGGAAAGCCTGCCAGTATGCTTCCTAAAGGTCATAGCCCTGAAAACCTTATGAAGTAGTTCTACTCTGCACACACGGGGTCCCATGAGTCTCAATTGACTTGACACAACTGGTACTGGGTTTTCAGGACTGAGAAAGGGCCCTGTGGTCAGGGAACCTGATCTCTCCATAGGACTTTTCTTTTGCTATGTCCTCTGGGGGTAGTGGTGCTGAGCAGTAAGTTAGTCACAGATTAGAAGTACAAAAAGAAAAGAAGAAACATCTGAGGTGAATTCTTTATATTTGTATCTAATAAAATTACACTGACTATAACTAATACCAAAGCAGACTTAAGTTTATCTTATGTTCTACTTATGAAAATGGTTTTGCCAAGAAAATTAATACTATAGGAATGAGACTGTTTAATCTACTTAGGGAATAAATTATTATTGAATACTTTGGGCATATGATACGAGAGTTACTAATACACCTGACCTATTAACAGATTTAATATAATAGATCCTTCTGCCAATTTTGTTAGTTTATTTGATTAGACCTCAGATCCATCATATGGGATTGGACCATTGGTGGTTTTGTGTAATTCAAATTGGTTTTCCTCAGAGTTGTTTCAGATAAGTGGGCTTTATTGTACAGTTATTCCTAAGTGGTTAAATTAATTGTAGAAGTAGTCCAAGCAAAAGTATTAAATTTCAGTTTGAAAAGAGTACTCTTTAGATGAGCATATTTACTCAGCACTGAGCATAGGTATATATTTATGGATCATTTATTTTTTGGGTGATTTTCCTGCTCTTATTTTCCAAGCCAAACCCCTTGCTGTCAACTTGATTCCAACTCATAGCTACTCTATAGGACAGAGTAAAACTGCTCCATAGGGTTTCCTAGGCTGTAGTCTGTATGAGAGCAGACTGCCACATCTTTCTCCTGTGGAGAGGCGGGTGGATCTGAACCACCAACTGTTTGGTTAGCAGCCGAGCAGTTAACCACTATGCCGCCAGAACACAGCATTTTCCACACAGAACATGTGTTCTCCATTTCAAATATCTGTATTTGTATTTGCTGTAGGAAGTAACTGCTGAAAATTCTATTTAAATTTTCTCTTTACTGGTTATAGAACTAGGAATTTTAATTCTTGAGAAACTGTCTGAAGGGTAGAATTATCAAATGAAACTACGTTGATCGTTTAGCTTTTAGTGTGTTTTGTGAACTTTTTAAAAATCCTCCCTCCTCTTTTTTTGCTTTCTGTTGTCACTTTTCAATATACTTTACATTTCCCTCATTTTCCTATACATTTAAATTTCTTTTAATTGTTTTCTAAGAATGAACGAATACGTTATAGCTTTATCTCAAGTTGCTCTCTCAATAACGTCTTCTAAATCACTTAACATAAAAGATGCCAGCATATATATTTCTAAAAGCACATATTGAGTGAAACTGATGTGAATGCAACATCAATGAAGTAAGACTGGCCTCTGCTGTACAATCCAGGGACTATAATTCAAAAGGAAGTTGACTTTATTTGCTGTGGTTGACAGCCTCTTCTCAGTCTGCTTGAATAAATTTGGGTATTAATATGCTTCCTGTCTATTTAGAGAGAATTCCTGTTCTGTCTGCCTCAGGAGACTTCTTTATTTCCAGATTTAACTCAGCACAATATGATGAGTCCCAACTGTTGAGTTAGGCATCCTATTTACAAAGCATGCCTTGATTTGATGAATTTGTGTTCAACTCCTTCTCTAGGTAACACACTGTGCTGTGTACAGCAGGGTGCACAAAGACATCTAAGAAGTATCTTGAACAAGCCTCGAGACACTTAGGAGAGATAGGAGACAAGATAGGAGAGAAGAGAGGTAGACATGGAATGGAATTGGTGGGATGGACCATTGGTGGTCTTAGGGACAAGGGACTAACTTCTATTGAGCACCTACCCTATGGCAGGCACTTTGTATGTATGTTCATCTTCATTTCCACAGCAGCCAAATGAGGTGGATGGCATGACCCACGCTTTATGGATAAGGAATGGAAATGAAAGAAGTTCAGTCACTCCCCAAAGGCCACGCACCCAATCATGTCAGCATAACGGTGCCTGTCACTTAGCATGCATTCAGTGAATAGTTTTGAATGTTGAGTGAATCTTTCAGGGAAGCAGTTTTCAGCATTGAACCAAGAGCCTCAAAAATGTTTGTGGGCAAAGGGTGTGTGTATGCGTGTATGTATATGTGTGTATGAATACAAGATGGTAACTGCAGCCTCATTAACAAAAGTAAAGCTTCTGGAAACAAATCAAGTATCTAAATGGGAAGTAGCTGAACAAATTATGATAGTGTCCTATAGCCATTATCAATAGTATTTTCAAAGAATTTTTCATGACATAGGAAAGTGCCCACAATTGGATACAAAACTAGATATATACAATATGGTCTCTGCCATGTTTTATGAAAGCATATGCAGAAAAGTTGCTAGAATAAAACGTACCATATTTGTAAATTGTGGTTATCTCTGAGCAATAGAACACTAGATGCTTTTATTGCCTTTTTATGTTGTTGTGAGGTGCTGTCAAGTCGATGTTCGACTCAGCAACACAGTGTGACCCCATAGGGTTTCCTAGACTGTAATCTTTACAGGAGCAGATTGCCAGGTCTTTTCTCCCACGGAGCCACTGGGTGGGTTCAAACTGCCAACCTTTTCTTTTTGTTAGCAGCTGAGCACTTAACCATTGCGCCATCAGGGCTTCTTTGCCTTTTTATAGCTATGTGTGTTATAACTTTTCTATAGTACTTTTTCTCCATTTATAATAGAACGGGATATTTTCTGTTTTGTGTTGTGATTTTAAAGAATGCATTAGGAAGTTATGCTGATGTCTTTATTCCATACACTTAATGCAAACTATGATTAATCTCAAAAGAAGAAAATTCTCAAGGAGAACAAAATATAGCACAATGAGTAAGAGAATAGTCTCTGGAGCTGGACTTCCTGGGTTCAAAGCCAGCTCCTCCATCTGGGAAGCCACTGCATCTACAGGTAGAAAAGAGAAGTAGAAGAGTTGTCCATGACTACACTTGATTAAGCACCCAAGAATGGTAGAGGCAGTACTTAAGGAGTTGAAAGGAGTGAGAGAATGGAATTGACCTAGAAGCTTGATGAAAGTGATAGGACTTAACTGGGCCTTGAAATATGGGTAGAATTTAAGCCGGTAGAGATCATTTCAACTGAGGCAATGAGATTTGTTTAAATCCACCCTCATGACTGAAAAAACTGAAGGTGGATTTCCTATTGATGGTGGTCAGCAGTATCATCTTTGAATAGTGAAAACAGCATTTGCTTTCCTGTTTTAGTTGTAACAACTGTTTGTTGCAGTGTTACTTGATAACATTGTATACAAGATTATTTTAAGGAAGTTATGGCAAGAAAGCAAAAAGTATGTAACTCTTAGGAGACCATGAGGGTCAATTCTGATGGATAAAGACATATCCTAGTTATATACTTTCTTAATTTTATGGTAGGTATTTCTAAAATCCCTTTGATTTAATACACTCTTAGCTGTGAAGATGCAGATTTGCTACCCCATCTTTTCCCATTCCTCTGCCAGCTAAGCTGTGGGTATGTGGAAAGAAGCAAGAAAGGGAAGAAATTTTCTTGTGCTCTCCCCTGACACCCCTTGTACCTTCCAATCCTTTCACTATCTTCCCATCCCATCCTGTTGGCCTCTTCTTTTTTGAGAGCACTTGACTTGCAATGCAGCATGGGCAATAAACTCTTCATTTATCAAGAGAAACACCTTGAACACAGAAACAGTCCGGCATCACCTTGGGAAATAACTTGTCAAAACCTATCTGTGCCCTAGTCTACCCATAGCTCCTTAATAGTGACTACTTTCCATGACGAACGCCATCTTTGCAAAGAGGAAGATACAGACCAGGTTCCAAGGCTAGCTGTGTCACTTCCCTAGTGCTATGATCTGTGTAGGCCATTTAACTTCTACTTGTCTTAGTCTTCTCAGTATCATTTTTGTGACAATCAAATGAAATAATATTTCCAAAGGTACCTTATGATTATAAGATGCTATTCAAATGTTGGCACAGTGGTTAAGCATTTGGCTGCTAACCAAAAGGTCGGCAGTTCAAATCCACCAGCCGCTCCTTGGAAACCCTATTGGGGCAGTTCTGCTCTGTCTTATAGGGTTGCTATGAGTCAGAATTGACTCTATGGCAGTGGATTTGGTTTTTATTCAAATGTGGGCAGTGGTGATAGGCTATCATTATAGTCATGAGGTAATATTTGTGAAAGCAAAGGGAGACTGAGATTTCTCCTCCTAAGTCTATTTTGAAGACCTAAACCTTCCAATCCAGTCCATGCATTCAACCACATTTGTCCAGACCCTCAGCTTCTTTGGTCCCTATTAATCTATGCTGATTTATCCTTGGCTCATGCAGTGCTTGATGCAGCTGAGTAATACTAATTTAACTCTATTCGTTGTTGAAGCCCTTGAAAACCACTCTTAAAGAAGAAAAATGGAAAACAGTGTACTAAGTGCTTCCTCTTGGGCAAGCACTTTCTTTGCCTGAGATCCCTTTCTACAAGCCACAGACGATTCCCACAGAGGAGAAGTTAGGAAGCGGTTGTAGCTGAGACCAGTGGAAATTACACTTCTGTTAAAAGCTGTCTGTGGCTAGATGTATCCATCCCAGGTAAAAAGTTAAATGATGTAATAAACTTATTCAAGACGTAAATCTATTACATATAATGCCATTAAATAGCTTCCACTCAGTGTTAACAAAACACAGCTATAAATTTCCTTTGGTTGGCATTTGGGAAGTTGCTCATTCTCAGCAGGGAATGCATCTGCCAATTCTTCACTGGTGAATTCTGTTTCCCAGCCCTGACAAATCGGATGTCAGGGATGCAGTACTCTGAGATGTGATTGTTTTTCAACCTACTCATTATCATCACTCCTGAATATGGTATCTGGGGTGGTTTCAGTTTCTGTTTTTACTTGCTGCTTAAGTGCAGAATGAAGAGTTGCTTCTTGCTGAGGTCCCATGTTTCATATACTAGAGATCAGAGGCAAGGAGGCCCAACCCAGTGAGTGATGGCATAGGATTCAAGGCTGGTAGCTGGCACACTTACTCTGAACTTTGAGACTAAGTCACAGCTTCTTACATGGAGCCATATGTTTTGGGGTTGCTTATTGCTAGGTGGAAGAGTAAAATGGAAGGGAAGAGCTGGAAAAAGTATAGAGCTTTATATCTGGAAAAGTTCTGTGGCCCCAATTTTCCCATCGTTGTTGACCTAAACCCCACAGCAGAAGGAAATGCACCCAAGATCCAGATATGTCTCCTTGAAGCTTCCTAAGTCAAGGCCTTGTCAGGATTCTCAATTGCCTTTGCATGCCAAGTCCTAAACACAGGTGGACCCCTTTGTCTTGAACCTTGCCAGACAGGACACTGGCAGAATGGAAATGAGTGATCTGTCAGTGATGGGGGTGGTGGTGAGAGAAGCATTCAGCCTTTGCCCAGGTCCTACAGTCAATGGGTTTTCTCCATACACATTAGTCAGGCCGAATTGAAGGAAAGGTTAACCTGTTTCCTTGACACAAGAGGCCTTTCTGAAGTGTGACCTGCCTTGCTCTTAGAGGGTGCTCCCCACTGGCAGGGGTCTGGTCACTGATGGTCAACCAAGCCAGCTCCCAATGCACTTGCTGTCCTTTTCTCAGGAAACAGCATCCTCCATTCGGCTGCTGACAGTGTGACCAGTGCAGTACAGAAGGCAAGCCAGGCCTTGAATGAACGCGGGGAGCGGTTAGGCCGAGCAGAGGAGAAGACAGAAGACATGAAGAACAGCGCCCAGCAGTTTGCAGAAACTGCACACAAGGTAAGTGTAGTAAAGGGGCAGGGAGTCTCAGCTCTGGATTGTTGAGGAGCTAAAGTGCCAAGAAGCTTCCTTTTAATATGTTTCCCATAATGGGAAATGCAAAATTAAGGCTTTTTTTTTTTTTTTTTTTTTTTCTCTATCTCTTTCTTTACATAATTCCACTCTGCTGTTTAGTAAGCACCTGAGTCATGAAAATTCTTCTTATATGTATTTCTTTGGTTATCTGCTCTCATATGCCTTCATTCCTATCTCTTACTTTGGATCTTTGGGAAATGTGGACCATCTTTATGTTCCTGCCTAGAAGTTCAGGGCTCAAGTTTCAGGGAAGACAGTGTGGGGGTGGGGACGGTGGGGGAAACAGAGAGAGAGAGAGAGATCAAGTCTCAGAATATCCTTCTTCCCTTGGCCAATGCTTGAAAGAATCCATGGAGGACTTGAGGCTGGCTCGTGTTTACTTTTCCTTGCTTTTCCTTTCCCATCCTGAGCTAGCTTCCTATATTCTTATCTCCTCACTGTATGCAAAGCCAGCTCTAGTCCCAGGGCATGGAGTACCTCCTTGCTAGTTTCCCCTCTGAGAGGGTTATTATTTCAGGGCCTTGATTCTGGAACTCCAAATCTAATATGCTTGTAGCTGCAAGATTCCCTCCTCCCTCAGACTCCAAAAAATGGCCTTTCCTTCGTGGCTCTGGGCACACACACGTACACATTCACACAATCACCAAGAACCATGCCTTTCAGGGTAGGTAAGGGGAGTTTTTATTGGCAGCCAGTTCTCTAAGGCCATCATACCAAAGGAAAGAGAGGCCCTGTTGGTCAGGAGATAAAGAGGATTTATTGCTGTTATTATGCTTCAGATCAAAGAGCAGTTCTTTTCTGGCTAGAGATTTGAATTTAGGTTTCCAGAAACAACATCTGCTGGTGACTTGTGTTGGCATCTCAGAGTCATGATCTAGGTCTTCAGATGTGCTTTTCAGGTGACCTTTGGGGAAAAAAATTAATTTGCTTACCAGAAAACTCCACTTCTGCTGAGGACACAAGAATGGAGAACCTGAAAAGTAATGAGAAAAATACCCCCATCTGAGCCGAGGTGGCCCTTCTGAGAACTCTCTCTGGGAGGCTCACACTCAGGCCAAACTAGGAGTCGCTTTCCAAGTGGATGTTTCTTGCCTTCCCTTCCTGCATCACCTTTGTACAGACCTGTTGAGCATATCATTGATTCTCTGTCCTGGTAGGGCTGCCTGTAGGGTCCATCTGGAGTTCCTTGAGGAGAACTGGCCAGAGCTGTCTGAAAATGCATGTAGCCCTGCTGGAGGCCAGAGCCTCACTTTGCTGAGGTGTTACAGAGCGAGTGAAGCTCAGATTCAAGATTTCCATCCTCCTTTCCTCTCTTCTCCAGCTTTTGTGACACATAAATAATCATAAGCTGGAAACACTAGAATTCCAGCTCCAGTTTAATTTATAACAACAGCAACTTAAGTGACTAAAATGGGATGACAGTGGAAATCTGGGGAAACATTTAACTTGTTGATTTGAGGAAGAGAAGGCTAAAGGAAATCACTTTATTACTGTCTCCAGGCCTGGGAAGGACGATGGTACAGGCACTTATCTTTCAAAGCTTACCACCTAGACTAGAACAATAAACAATGTGCTGATAAAATTCTGCTGAAACAAGAGTTTAGGATAATGATTAAACCATGAGCCAGGTTAACTAGGAAGATTGTGAAGTCGCTCTTCCTATAGGTGGAGTAAGCAATACTTGGAGGTCATCCTCATAGATTTCCCCCTCGGAGGGGTTGTACAAACACTGGGTTGAATAGCCTAACCAGATAGCCAGAATGTTTGGCCCTGACAGCCCTGTTTCCCTCATATTGTGTTTGCTAGGTAGTTGGGAAAGCAATATGAAATAGTAGTTAACATTTTATGTTTGAATGCAGCTTGGTCATTTACTAGCTCAGGGACCTTGGACAAGTGCTTAATTTCTGTAAGCCCCAGTTTCCTCATCAGTAAAATAGGGCTAATTAATAATAGTACCTACCTCCTAGGATGTTCAAAGAATTGAACGACTTCAAACATATAAAGCTATCAGCATAGTACCTGGCACATATACATCTAAATTAATATCAGTTATAACTTGTTTTGGAGTCCCTGGGTGGTACAAATAATGTGTTTGGCTGCTAACTGAAAAGTTGGAATTTCAAGTCCACCCAGAGGTGCCTTGGAAGACAGTCCTGGCAGTCTGCTTCTGAAGAATCAGCCATAGAAACCCTGTGGAGCAGAGTTCTACTCTAACACACACCAAGTCATCATGAGTTGCAACTGACTTGGCGGCAACTGGTTTGTAATTGTTATTTCCATAAAGATAGTTTGTGCTGAACCTGTGGTATTCAGTCACATAATGAGCACTGTAGGGGGTTTGGAGAAATGTTACTGGTAAATGAGGGTCACATGCACAGAGATAGGGGAAGGAATGGAGGTAAAGATTTTGCTGCCTTCCAGACTTTCAAAAGGAAAGCAGGGTGGCAGGGCCTCCTGCTAAATGCTGATGCTATCTAAATGCAGAGCAGCCCTGAAACACAGCAAAGGGCCTATCAGAACAGAAACTGATTAGGTCACCAAAGGCCAAGCAAGGGACCTCTGGCTTTGGCCCAAGGGAGAATCCACACCAGCCAGTTGCCTGCTTTCAGTGGAGATGGCTAGGGTGGAGATAGTTTGTGTTTGCTTTGGTTTCCCCTCCTATAGGTGTTCTAAGGGAGAGGGGTTAGAGGTTGATAGTGTCTGTTAGTGTGTATGAGGGAGTATGAGAGAGACAGGGACCATGTTATAGCCAGACTTGGCAGTTTTCTAAAACTGGGATATATGCTTATGAATCATTCCAGCACTGGCAGTATTCCTAATGAGCAGATTGAACTCTTTAAATAAGATGTGGCTATTTTCCAGGGACTAGGACTCCTGATTTGGACCCATTAGAGGGGACTGACTACAAAACTGTCATTTCACTGGCCTAGCCCTGGCCAGGCTTTCTGGTGAGGGGAGGGCTCAGCATGGAGCATGGGCCTTCCAACCCCCAGACAAACATGGCTCTATTGACTCATAGAGTGGGCCATGTTTACAAGAAGAGAGGCAGTATACATGGTAGAGCTCCAAGCAGAGGGGGATACTTCCAGGTGATGGTTCCTTGGTGCTCCCTTGGTGGAATAAGGGCACCCAACCCCAGGTAGAAAGAGAGCAGGGCACACCTTTCTAGATTGCAATAGACAAGGACCTTTGGCCTGACTTTCCCTAGGACTCCCAGAATGCTCCAGGTATATTAGCAAATGGATCACTTTTGCATGACCCTGCTATCAAGATATTTGGATGGCTGTCTCTCGTAAAGCAGATGGAAAATTATCTTCTCCCCGCCCCCAACTCAGCATCCCCTCCCCAGCTTCATTTAGCCCAGCATGAGGAAGTATGGTTCCTTCCTGAGCTGTGGGCTTGGCACTGCCCCAGCCCTTAGGAAAGTGCAACCAAACCACAGAAGCAGGTCTGCTCACTTTCCCAGTCCCAAAGAGCACAGCATTGCCTTGTGTGTAGCTCTTTGGCGGCCCCAGCATGGTTGGTGAGTCAGCAGGCAAGAGCGTTATCCACACCTAGGCATCCTCTGTTGACATTTCTCACAGAAAGGAACGTTCATCTGCCATGTTTTGCACAAGCCTATGTTTGTATAGGAAGGAAGGGAGAGTGGCTGCATCTGTCCTTGCTACAGACAACTGCTGCCCTTGGGTTTCTGAGCCAAAAGGGACCTCAAGAGCCCAGGCCTCTTTAAGTGTCCCTGCCCCAGTAATGATAATGATTTATTATTATTGTTGTTATTATTTAGGTGCAATAGCTCACATAGCACATCCTTTAGTGGTACAAATGGTTTGTGCTTGACTGCTAACCTAAAGGTTGGTGGTTCAGATCCACCCAGCAGTACTGCAGGAGATAAGCCTGGTGATCTGCTTCTGTTAAGATCACAGCCAAGAAAACCCTATGGAGCAGTTCTACTCTGTAGCACATGTGATTGCCGTACGTTGAAATCTACTTGAAGGCAACTAGCAACAATAGCAACAGGTTACATAGCATTGAAATAGAAAGCTTTCCATGAGGTATTAAAAAAAAATATATATTTCAAAAGGAAATTTTAAACCGCTGTCCTATAGGAACTCTGACATCTGAATTAACCCATAAGTGTTTGAAGTTGGAGATGATATTGACATATGAGGAAACTGAGGTATGGAGAGGTTATGAGTTTAGAGCACAAGGTCTTACAGCAAATTTATAGCAGGAAAGCAACAGCACCACAGTATCCTGACCTAGTTTAATCTAATACTCTTTCTACTCTACTACTCCCTGCCTTCGGTATTCTAAAGCCCGTAACTCACACGGAATTTAAAAAAAAAAAAAAAAAACCAAGTGAGATGGGAATGATGCCATTTTCTGCAAAAATGCCTCAAATAGTAAAACGTCTATATTAGATTCCTAAGGCTGCCATAAATAAGTACCACAAACTGGGTGGCTTAAAACAACAGAAAATTATTTTCTCACAGTTCTGGAGGCTGGAAGTCTGGATCCAGGGTGTTGTCAGATCTGTGCTCTTTCTGAAGGCTCTGGGGGAAGATCCTTCCTTGTCTTTTCTTCCAGCTTTTAGTAAGCACAGGTATTCCTCAGCTTGTGGCAACATCACTCCAGTCTCTACCTTCATCTTCACGTGGCTAATTTCTCTGTTTCTCTGTCTCTGTGACTCTTCTCCTCTTTTAATAAGAACACTAGTCATATTGAATTAGGGTCCACCCTCCTCATGTTAACATTACATCTGCAAAGATGCTATTTCTAAGTAAGGTCACGTTTACAGGTACTGGGGATTAGGACTTCAAAATATATTTTGGGGGGGGGGGACACAAATCAACCATAACAATGTCCAATCCAGCTGGATTTCTGTGAGACTGAGCTGGTCACAGCACCTACTGGCTGGGGCTGCCCTTAGCATGAAGCTGGCACCATTCCAGATGCACTCTGGAACCAGGTAACCAGGGCCTGGTCTGAGCAGCAGCACAGCCACTGCTGAAGATTAATGACTTTGAGTGAATTGGCAAAAGCCCATTCGTTGAAGGTTAACAGCTCATTGAATACCAGGACAGCAGCACTGATCAAATATTTATGGTTGGTATTCATTATGTACAACACTTAACCATTCTCGGTTGATTTGAGTGGTCTGTGTTGCTAAATTACGTATAAAGACTAGAGGCCGAGCAAGAAGTGGAGGCTATACAACAGAGAGGCAGAGAGTGGGGCTGGGAAGGGGGACAGATCTGAGGTGAGACCTGGCTCTGCCATTGCTGTTCCCTGGACTATAAACTCTTCGAGGTCAGGAATTATTAACCACCTCCACCCTTCTTGACATAAACCCACAGCACATAGCTCATCAGCCTGGGCATACTGAAGACTTCGCAGATACTGGGACTGACTGTTGGCGACAGTGCTGCAGAAGGTCTGTGGGGGTATCCTGCTTAGACTGGCTTCCCTGGGCAGAGGCACCAGGAGATCCTTCAGCTGAGGCTTGTCAGTGCCAGTACCAGTTGCCAGAGAGTTGCTTCTGACTCATGCGTGTCAGAGTAGAACAGTGTTCCATAGGGTTTTCAATGGCTGATTTTTCGGTAGTAGATCACCAGACCTTTCTTCTCAGGTGCCTCTGGGTGGACTTGAACTGCCAGCCTTTCGGTTAGCAGCCGAGTGTGTTAACCACTTGTACCATCAGCGCCCCAAGGCTTCTCAAGCAGAGATTAATTTAGCAACATAAGGGCTAGGTCCACAGGTCCCCTCTCTATCAGATGCTGGCCTGGCCCAGGTACACCGCCTGTGAGGGCAGTGTTGACACTGCTTTTGCTGGTGGCTTAGCTGAAGCGGCAGCCCCAGGATTATAACTTCTCCGTAAAAGCCTTCAAGAAGGGGAAACAAGGACTCAGGATGCTCTGGGTTATCTGTAGAAATGGATTATTGACATATTCCAGGAAGAAGCAGAAAACCACTAAGTAGAATAAGTGGGATCCACCTTGCTAATTCTTAAAAGGCAGAGAGCCTGGTTGTGATGCAGATGACAGGACTTTCTACAAAGTTTTTGTGCTTTGCTCAAAGGAAGTCTAAGCTGCAGAGCTCTGTCCCCCTCCCCATCACTCCTACCCCTATTGTGGTTAGTTGCCATTGAGACCACCCTGACTCATGGAGATTGTGTATGTACAGAGCAGAACTGCTCCATGGGATTTTCAAAGCTGTGATCTTTCAGAAGCAGAGGACTGTCTTCCAAGGCACCTGTGGGTGGGTTCGAAGCACCAACCTTTTCACTAGTAGTCTAACATTCACACTTTTGCACCACCCAGGCTACTTCTGTTACCCTAGCCCCAGGAATTTTTCCCTAATGTCAGACTGTGGACACATGAGTAATTGCAACTCAGCCTCACTCTGACGTCTGGTTCACATCAATGTACTGGCTTCTTGAAAAAGATCTGGCTAAGAAAAGCAAACCCACTGCCTTTGAGTTGATTCCAACTCATAGTAACCCTATAGGACAGGGAAGAACTGCTCCAAAGCGTTTCCAAGGCTGTAAACCTTTATGGAAGCAGACTGCCACATCTTTCTCCTGCAGAGCAGCTGGTGGGTTCGAACTAATGACCTTTTGGTTAGCAGCCAACTGCTTTAACCACTGCACCACCAGGGCTCCTTAAGAAAAGTAGAGTTAATTTTATGTCCTATACCTGCATATCATTTCCTTAAATGCATCATCATGGAATCCAGCTGGGTTTGGGAAACTACTGCATGATTTGTGTTCCTGTTTATAAAGATCTTATGTTTCAATAGAGTGCATTTCTCAAATACCAGTGGGAGGAGTAGTAAATCAAGGTGTGGATTTGGTCTATTGTTCAGTCCTGGTCAATAACACAATTTAGTTGTCAGGGGCTTTGGACTTGGTTGAATTTCCAGGCTGGATATTGAATGGAGTTTTGCAGATGTCTGTCTACATTTGTTGATTTCTAATACATTATGAGATATCAGCAATCACTTACATTTGAGGAGTGTTGGTTTTCCAGGATAACTAATAACCTGGGAACTCAGAAGCCTTTGTTCTATTCCCACCTATCCCTAGGGTTAATCGCTCTTCTGTCTGTGCATTGGTTTTTCTGCGTGTTCCTTTAGTGGGACGGAGGAACACCACCCAGCACTCTCCCGACCTGGACACATAACACCAACAAAATTAACAAACACAGTGCTCAATGAACTGTTTGGGAAAATGTTGCTCATTTACTAGTTAGCACAGTGCTTCCCTGGTGCTTTTCACAGAGTAAAAAAATACTGCTTCTAATAAGGTCCTACTTGTATCATTCCTCTCTCTCCTTAGCTTGCCATGAAGCACAAATGTTGAGGAACTGCCTATCCTGGTGACCCCTTAAGAGGAATGGAAGAGTTTGTTCAGCAGTTTTCACAAGAATTCCAGACTTCCACTTGCTTCTTTTTTCCAATATATGGACATTCAGGTTTTTTGGTGTTCCTTTTCAGTTGTTAGTATGAAAGAAAAGATGTTGTATTTATACATTTCCCTAATGATCTTGCTAAGAAATGCTGCAATAACATCAGCTTCATTTGTTTTTATTTTCCCCCCACTTGTATATGTGTGTATGTGTTTTCCTTTTTTTAATTTTTTGTTTGTTTTTTATAGTTTGTATATGAAATTTGGACTAAATGAGTTGGATCTAAGCTGACACCTTGTATTTTTTTCCTGATATTAAGCAGGAAGACATTACAATGTGGTGACATAAGATATTATTGTTTCTGGATGAAAATAAAAGTCAAGCATTGATTGGTTTCACTCAGTTTCCTAGCTGCTCTTAATTAGAAGGTTAAGATTCTGTATCCTGAGACGTGAGTCTGTACCATGAAAAACAGTTGGATTTATTAGGGGAAACAGCAGCCTTAGATTTTGCTCTTTACATAGTCATCTTTTGCATGAGCCATCACCAGCAATCAAAATTGCAAATCAGAGTCACATATAGAAATCTACTTTCTCAGCTACAGTTTACATACTTCCGCTACTTGTTTCCAGGCTGATTATTTGCAATTATCATATGAAGGATAAAAATTTGAGATGAGAGACCTAAGGAAAAGCCTACTGAAAAACCTCTGTGCTTTCTTAGCTGCTTCTCTCTTTTGTCATTTTCCCAAATGATGGTAGCTAGTATTGAAAAGAGCTTGGATTTTTATCAAGAATCTGTTTGTCCAGATAAAGGTCTTTGTAAATGATAATGTATAAGGATACTACATTTAAAATCTTTTTTTTTTTTTTTTAACAGAGTCATGCATATTTTAGAGACTTTCTCACATTGTCCATCGGAAATGGCCTTTGGTTCCTTGATATCTGATTTTCAAGAGATTTGATGTTATTATGGTTATCTATTTATTTAATGTAATTTAAATTATGGGATTCTTGACAAATTGCATTTCGTGGTGATCGCAGCTTTCTTGCTCTGACATAAAACAGCAGAGCCATGAAGTCTCTAGGTTGCAGTCAGATTTAATATGTTTGTTGACACACCTCCTGACCTTGTATTACTCCAGATAGTGCTGGGTTTGGAGTCTGCAAGTTCTGTGTGCTAGAGGGTTAAAATGCAAGCCTAAAAGCTGTGCTTCATAAACAAGGAGGCAGGCTGCACATCCCAGACACACGCTTAGCCTCCCACTGCAGTGCATTGATTTTACACTGCCTAAGTCTTTAGGACCCCTTTCTATTTCTTTCTACCCACTGAGCCAATTGAGTCCTCTTATAGAGCAGTATAAAGTGACTTTTGGATTACTAATGTAGATCTAAATAGCTTAAGCTTTCCTAATAAAGCAGTCCTAGGGACACAGGAAGTTTTAATTATTGGGGAAAAAAAAAAAGATACCTTTGGCAGTTCATGTCAAAAGGGAGATGGTATTTGCCTGAGACAAATTTCTGACTCCTTTTAGAGAGATGATCCATTAAAAGAATATAAAATTTATACAGTAAATACTATATTTACTGTTTTATTTTTTACTTTTCTTTTGGTTTCTTAAAAGTTTAAAGAAGCAAGGAACTTGCCATCTGGTGAGTGCCATTAGAGGCATTTATAATTTCTAAAAAATAAGCCTCAGATATCATTTCAAATAGGGCTTGTTTGCAGACTTCAGTTCAGAAAACACACACACACACACACACACACACACACAAACACATATATTTATATATAAAATATAGCTATATATATTCATCTTCCCAAGCTGGATTCTTGCTTCAGAGATAGTTGGCATAAATAATTGAAAGGGTAAATCTAAAACTCCTGACAGTTGGCCAAAGTCAAGAATAAAATTTGTTGCCAACTATCTAACAACCGTGTTTGGGAAGCTACTCCTAAAGTAGCAGAGGATGAGGTCATAAGCATGCTGTGAAATTCGAGATCCTTCCTCCCTGATGGAATTGTGATAGTTACTCCTCATAAATATGAGTATTCCACACCTTGCCTTCTTTCCTCACGCTCTGTGTATCCTTTTGGACTCAAGTCTTATGGGAAATAGTCTGGATTAGAAGGAAGCCCATGTGAATATTTATTAGCTTACTCTATTGATTTCCTTCCAAACCTTAGCCATTCCCTTGAGTTCCCTGTGTCAAAGCCCTATGTAGGCCTCCCCTAACAGAGAGGTTTTAACAGCAATCCCTACCTGTCCTCTACCTCCCAGCCTCTTGCAAAAGAGTCTCATGATAACACATGTGATGTTCTTTGCTATCCTTTTGTTGAAGGTGCTGCAGTACAAAATATTAATACTGTCTAACCTAGAGAAACTTGCTAAAATGACCCACATCATTTGGGACCAATTTGTTTGAGCTTGCTAGAAGACTGTTAATTTCTTTTCATTTTATTTCTGCACTTCAGTCTAAATTTTGGGGATACTATATTTCTGTGAAGGACTTCTTAAATTGTATTGACAGTGCATAAAGAAAAATAGCTTTCCAGTGTTACCACTTCTTCCTGGAATGTAGCTGTAGTATTCTTCACTAGTATTAGTAGATATCTGTGTACAGGAAGTATACAGTTATTGAGGTTAATGTTTCATATTAAAGAAAGTATTTGTAAAATGTAACATGATCAGTAGTTAACTTTTTTAAGCTCTGAAAAAATAAAGATTATGTGTTAGACTTAAAATTGCAGTGAAATCCATCTTAATACTACTTTTGTGGCTAGCAAAAGTTGTGCATTTATGTAAAAATATTTACAGAATGCCCTAAGTAGGGGATATTAAAGATAACTTTCACTATTAATTTTCCAAAGTGTAACATCGCTGTTGTATAGTTACTAATTCTTCACAGGTTCTCTAAGGTGTCAAATATGATTTTTGTTTCCTTCAGAGACAAGTAGCACCTGCTCTATGGATTCACTCTTACAGCAAACCCTAATTTTGTCATTAAATATTTTAACTCTGTGATGAATGTTTGTTTCTCTCAGTTATTTGTGAGCTCTATGAAATGTTATCAAACAGGTAGGCATCACCACACTTTTGATACTAATGGAAAAATCTTGTGTGACTATAAGAGACCCCAGAACATGCTGATCCTAGCATGATGATAAAGTTTCCTTATACATGTTCTCTTGGAAAAAAACAAAGAAATAACCTTATTTTAGACAATAGGTTTCTCTCCAGCAAGAGTTAATATTTCTTTCTTCTCATGGGTAAAGCAACTAAGCCAGTTAATAACCTTTCTGTTGATGTTAGTCACGTGCCAAACTCAAGTACTCATGTTCTAGCATGTGCCCTTATTCAGAAGGCTGGTTTTATGCCCTGTTAAATTAGAAAGAAGACTTGAGCATATTGTGTTGATTTATTTTTATGGAAAGCAAATGCAACTAATTGCATTGCCCATTTTCTTTCAAGGCAAGTGACTTGGGTTACTACTGCAGTGGAACAGCTAGCTATCTCTGGGTTGGCAAGGACACTCAGTAAAGCAGGTGGGCCTTTGAAATATTTCCGGAGGACTGAAGTGGGAGGGAAAGCCTATAGCCTCCACTTTTCAGAAGAGAAAGGATAGAAATATGATTAAATTAGTTATGCATTTAAAGGCACCAGCTATGGTGAACAAAATTATAAACCAATGACCTTGCAAAGAAGATCATTTTTCTTAATATAATTTTTACTTGTTAGCAATTATACCACAACCAGTTCTCAAATTTTAAGGGAGGATTAATACTTATATATGTGTATATATATATATATATATATATATGTATGTATGTATTTAAATCAATGAGGCCTTTCCCTTTGCTATCAATGACATGTGCTTAGGAAAAACTATTGACTTATCGTAGTCATCGTCCATCTAAACAAGAAGATTGAGGGCAGGGGCAGGGTAGAGAGAAGAAAAAGAAAAATACCAGAAATAAATTTCAAACCAAAATGCAAATATCTGAGTATCACTTACTGATGATATCCATTCTGTGTGCCTCTTCCCCTGGAATGGCTAGCCTGGGGAATAACTAAACATGTATGCATGTAAATGTACACATGCACAGCTTGCGTGGAGAAAAGAGCTCAACTGTGACCCTAGATTCCCCCATGTGACATCTTCTTGCCTACCTGGATGTGGGATGGCAGGTGATAGTATTTCCAGGTGTCAAGGAAACTATGGGAAATGCCTCAGGTGTGCCATTATCAGAGCATGAAAATTTTAAAGACTTAAGAGACATGGAAAGAGAACATATCTCACCCACAAGGAATGTTTCACTTTGTTTCTCTGAATGCAACTGCACGAACAGCCCGTTTTGACAATACCGTGCAAAAGGTGGGTTTTCTTTTCTTTTCCTTTTTTAAAATCCAGAAATTACATCTCAAATGACTTTCTATAGCCAAAACCAGCCTGAGGCAAAAGATGTCTTCATGTATCCCCCTAGCTCCCACCTTTTTAGCAGTCCCCTTTCTTCCCTCCATGCCCTCTCTTTGCTTTCCTCCCCTTCTTAATTCCTCCTTTGGCCAACCCCTCCTGACCAGTTACCTGTAAGTGTTGGTTGACAGAGGCTTCGGGCACTTCTCCATCCTGCCTGCAAGTCACAATCACTTGGGGGCATCTAGAAATGCACACATTTGACTCTCAATTTTGTCTTTTTGGTATCACTGATCATCTTTTCTTTTGTAAACTAAAAAAAAAAAAGAATCCAGCAGGCACCAGATGGTGGGGACACCTGGCTTCCCCAGATACTTACTAGATTTAAACCAGCAAATTAAAGTTGTCAAGGAAATTAAATATAATGTGCATTTAAGCCCTGTTACTGCTATAGTGTAACCTTCTGCCCCCATTTTATTTTCTTCCTTGAGTCTGATTTGGAGCCTCAGGATTTCCTGAGTTGTATGTTCACTTCCCACCCTTCTCCCTCCCCTGATATTTTCTGCCACATTTTCTTCTTTCTGCTGATGAGTCATGGCCCTGGGCATCCCAGGCCTGCAGGGTGTCTGTTCAGGTGGCTCATCACTGGGCCTGCTGGATGCTGGTCGGTGAGGCAATGCTGCCTTGCCTCCTTCAGTCCCACAGGAATGAACAAACAGACCTGAGTGATTCTGAGTGGGTTGCTAACATGTATTGTCATTGTCCTCACGTTGTGTCTATTAGACATTTTAAATGCTATGATTCTCTCAGATGGAGGAAAGATTTTTTATAAAGTGTGAATTTTTTCCTGTCTTTGTGTGCTGAACCAGCCCAAGGATGTCTGCTTAAATGGCATCTGGCCCCATCACACATCTGGACTTAGATGTGTCAGAGGCTGCACAGGACTCACCAACCCTGCTGGTCCCAGCTGTCACTTGTCTACGTTAGCTATGTAGGCTTTGTCCTGTGACGTTGTATCCCAATTGCTTTGCCACTTTGATGATTTGTCAGATGACATGGAAGGAGGAAAAATGAGCCCATGTGTTCTCTGAGCTTTACACTGACATCTAAAACATGGCCTGAATGACTCACAATTTCCAAAGAGAATTTCTGTTTCATCCTCTGACCGTGTGCACAAAGGATCTGTTAATTAGAACACGCATTCTTGGTGACTGAAGCCTGAAGCTTTCTGTTAGTTCTTAAAACCAGGATTTTCTTTTACTGCTCCAGGAAGGAAAATCTGACTCCTACTATTGAACATGCCTTTTTATTCGTAGTATATTTGCTTCCTTTGTGAAGTTTCTGCTTTTTAGACCTGGAATTACAGTCACCGATACTGGTAGACACATTTACATTGGTCTGAAACTTTCCAACATGGAAGGAGCCAAGGCATTTGGACAGAAAGAAACTGTGAGAAAAAAAAAAAAGAATGTATGAACTGTTCCCCACCCCACACCCCCTGGAGGAAAGATAAAACACACTGCCTTTCAACTGACTTGGAGCGGACAAGGGCAGAGTGCCCCCTAGTGGTGACTCGCTGGCAGCAGCATTCCTTTGTGGTTAGGAGGATGGTCCCAGGTCAGCCAGCCCTGCTTTGAATTCCAGCTCTGGTCTTACTGGCTGTGTGGCATGGGTGAGTTACTAAATCTATCTGTGCCTGTTTTCTTAGCTGTAAAATGAGGGTGATTATCTACTTCACAGGTTAGATTTAAAGGATTAAATGAAATAATGGTATTTAAGGGCTCAGTGTTTGTCAGCTGTGCTGTGAGTGGTTCAGAACAAACAGTAAAGCTGGCAGGTTCACAGTGCCTTCCAGACTCTGCTGTTGGCTGGTAGAATGGACATGCTTTCCTTGAAATCCATGTTGGCACAAGATACACAGGGCAGACATTATGTATCCAACCTTCTCTGTCCATTTCTATGGCCCAGGGGCCTTGACATTACACAGATCCCAGCTCTGGGATGAAGTGGAGGCCCCTGGCCTAAGGCACCCAGTGGTGGCCACATTCTGGAGGAAATTTTCAAAAGACAGATTAAATTCACAACAGACGGAAGAGAGAGAAGTTGGCCTCAGTGTCTATGTCATCAACTATGGCAGTGGAAATTAATGGGTTTTCTGGTCTGGAAGGTTATTTTAGGTGTCCTTCATATGGTAACAGAATCCTTGAGTGGTACAAATGGTTAATGTTCTTGGCCGCTAACCCAAAGTTTAGAGGTTCAAGTCCATTAACAGAGACCTGGTGATCTACTTCTGACAAATAAGTACTTGAAAACCCTACAGAGCATAGTTCTACTCTGACACACATAAGAAAGCCCCACTACCCAAAAATATACTGTCCCCAAATGACTTTTGTTGAGAGTAATTTAAAGGAACCATTTCCCTCACTGGAAACCCTGGTAGCATAGTGGTTAAGTGCTATGGATGCTAACCAGAAGGTTAGCAGTTCAAATCCACCAGGTGTTCCTTGGAAACTCTATGGGGCAGTTCTAATCTGTCCTATAGGGTTGCTATGAGTCGGAATCAACTTGACGGCAACAGGTTTGGTTTTGGTATTTACCTCACTATATACTGGAGCCCTGGTGGCACAGTGGTTAAGAGCTTGGCTGCTAACCAAAAGGTCAGCAGTTCAAATCTACCAGCCGCTCCTTGGAAACCCTATGAGGCAGTTCTACCCTGTCCTACAGGGTCACTACGGATTGGAATTGACTAGACAGCAACGGGTTTGGTTTTTTTTTATTTACTCCACAAATTGAGCCTGGGCCTAGAGTGCAAATAGCCTGAAGAGAAAAAAGGAAGTAACTAAAATATCATGGGAGTCCAAGTCGGTGATAGCATGACTTTTCTGGAAGCACCTTTCTGCATTCAGCTAAAAGAAGGAAAGGGGGCCCCCAGAAAATTATGTTGTCAGCATATTATGCTTTTCCGTAATTGTCATGGTGCTATTATTTATGAAGTCCAAGTAAACCCAATGTTATTTGGGAAATAGATCATTTGTAAAGGACTGTCCAGGCAAGAAGAATCAGAGAAGTTATAATGGCAGCCCTGCCCTGACCATAATTCCAAACACCATCCCTCCAATAATTGCACTACATGCAATTTTTTACCAAATTGCAAGCCATGCAAATTTCTCTTTCAAAAAAATAAATCAACTAGCATTATTCCTAGAAGATAGCCTCCTAGCTTTGTCACCAGCTTTGAGTTCTTAGGCTAATTATATAATTTCTCTGTATTTGGTCCCTCCTTATTCCAAGAAGACTAATCCCACCCTGCCTACCTGAGAAGCCTGGAGAGCACAGTGAGACCAAGAATGTGAAAGAGCCCTGCGAAGTACAAAGTGCTAAACAGGTATGAGTTACTCACTAAAACCTTGGTCTTCAGTTGTCCTCACCCAGTGCCTAGGGGAATTCCTTTATCTACTGCCCTCCCTTACGCTACAGGTCTATCCCTGTAGTACTAGATGATAATCATTGCCTCCTGTCCCCTCACCAAAAAAAAAAAAAAGAAAATAGATACATCACCTCTACTTGCCATCATGGGAAGTAGAACAAAGACAATAGTAGGAGACAGCCCCAAACTGCTCAGAGAAGGAGATAGCTGGGCTTAAAGGAAAACCCCATGGGAAAAGATTTAGAGAATTGAGGGTGGGGGAACTAAGGGAGAGCTAGCTCCACACTAGATAGTTCAGTCTGGAGGCAGCTAACCCTAGGACCACTGGTAACCCTTGAGACTTCTGACATCCTCCTGGAGACACTGATTTCTACCCACCTGGGAAGACTTGTTGAAAACAAAACAAAATTTGGAAAATAAATCAGGGAGGTCAGAAATTTACTCCCTTTCTATCCCAGCCCTTATTATGTTTAGTTGCTCTAACACAACATGGAGAGGACCACAGAAATGTCCAAAATCTTGTAAATCCACTGAGTAAAAGTTAAAGGAACATTTATTAGTTATCCCAGAGCAATGATGACTTGAGAGCACCATCTAAGGACATTCTTTCAGACAAAGGAAGGACTCAACTCTCATTGACTGCATTCCACTGAGAGGCCCTATCTGGCCTTGCTTTCCCTTTGGAAACAGCGGGAGAAAGGGTTGGAAAAAGGCATTTCTGTCTCATCTCAAGCTTAGTGCTGAGCTGGTCTACATTGCTGGTCCTCTAGACTCCACCATGATTTTCCAAGGTGGGTGAGCCTCTCCTCCCCTAAATAAAGCTGCTCTCATGCACATACTACTCATTTGCTCTGTAGATAAGAGAGGCTGGAAGAAACCAGAAAGGGAGTGTGAACCATTATCCACCCTACTGAGCATCCCTCAGGTCCCTATTCTCTCTTTTCCCCTTACTCAGCCCTTCCTCCTAGAGGTGGAATGAGAGAGGAAGAAAAACAAAAGGGTGCGAATGCTCCCACATGAGGGATAGAGGTAAACCCTAATGAATGTTATCTTCACAACAGGAAGGCGCAATTAGGAGAAAGACTGACTCTATTCTCAGTACTGAACCTCTCCTTCTTTGTTAGGAATGATCCAGTAGTAGTCTTGCCTATCCACAGAGGATGGCATCTAAAAGTCCTCACAAGCCTTAATTTCACAAGAAAACCTATAAAAAGACATTCCCTAAAATTTAGTTTAAAAAAAAAAAAAAAAACCTGTTGCCATGGAGTCAATTCTGACTCATAGCGATGCTACAGGACAGAGTAGAACTGTCCCATAGGGTTTCCAAGGAGTGGCTGGTGGTTTTGAACACTGACTTTTTGGTTAGCAGTCAAACACTTAACCACTGCACCACTAGGGCCCCTTACTTACCAAAAGGAAGGCTTTTAGAGTGTCCAGGCCAGCTTGGGGCTATTGAGATCTATCCCCCTGAATTCAGTCAGGACCATGAATAAGCACACCTCACTACTCCCTGGTTGTGTAGTGGTTGAGCACTACAGCTGCTAACCAAAAGGTCAGCAGTTCGAATCCACCAGGCACTCCTTGGAAACCCTATGGAGCAGTTCTACTCTGTCCTATAGGGTCACCATGAGTCAGAACCAACTTGATGGCAATGGGTTTTGTTTTTTTTCATTACTCCCTGAGTGGTGCAAACAGTTAATGTACTCTGATAGTAATCTTAAGGTTGGAAATTTGAGTCCATCCAGAAGCACCTCAGAAGAAAGACTTGGCCATCTGCTTCTGAAAAATCAGCCACAGAAAATTCTATGGAGCACAGTTCTACTCTGACACACATGAGGTCACCATGAGTCAAAATCAACTGGACAGCAGCTGGTTATGATCATTACTCATTATGTTTTAAAGATGGCCTGGCCACCTTTCACTTCTTCAAACATGCCAGGTTCTTTCCACCTGAAAATCATCACATATGCTGTTTCTGCTGCCAAGAATAGTTCTTTCCCTAACTCCTCACATGGCTGATTACTTCCTGTCCATCAAGTCTTCACTTAAATGTCTCCCCAGAAAGGTCTTCCCTGACCACCATATCTAAAGTAGATCCCCTGTGTTTTCCCTCTTACAGCATCCCTTTCTTTCCCTTCATAGAATTTATAAAAATGTATATTTATGAATTTGTTTACTTATTGTCTTACCCACAAAACATTAAGCTCTGAGAAGTCAGGGGCCATGTCTATTTTGTTCACCATGGTGTATCCAGTGCTTAGAATTTAGCAGTACTTAACACATTCTCTCTTTTTTTTTAGTTGTGGTAAATATATATGTAACAAAACATGTGCCCTTTCAACATTCTTCACATGTACAGTTTAGTGACATTAACTTATGTTCATCATGTTGTTCAACAATCACCCTTATTTGTTTCTAAATTTTTCCATCACCCTTCACAGAAGCTCAGTGTCCCCTAAGTACATTGTTTTTAGAATGAAGGACCCTGTCCTCTGCTTAAAGCTCTTATGCAGAAGGACATAAATGGGGAGTTCACAGAAAAACAAATAGTTAAACACATGAAAAGATATTTAGCCTCACTCATAATTAAAAGCAAAAGAGAGGAAGACCCTCAATGAGATGGATTGACACAGTGTCTGCAATGATGGGGTCAAGCATAGCAATGATTATAAGGACGGTGCAGGAATGGGCAGTGTTTCGTTCTGTTGTACATAGGGTCGCTATGAGTCAGAACTGACTCGACAGCACCTAACAACAACAACAACAATTAAAAGAATGCAATTTTTTTTTAAAAAGGTAGCATCCAAAAGCTTGATAACACTTGATAATTAAATGCTATTGAATGAGCCTGGAAAAGGACATTATGCTTGGTAAAACAGATGGTCAGTAAAAAAGAGGAAGACTCTCAATAAGCTGTATTGACACAGTGGCTACGACAATGGGCTCAAGTATAACAACAATTGTGAGGATGGTGCAGGACCGGGCGGTGTTTCATTGTTGTATACAGGATTGCTATGAGTTGGAACTGACTTGATGGCACCTAACAACAACAATAGCATTGAGTGAGAGTATAAATTGAGACAACATTTGTGGAAGGCAAATTGTTAGCATTTATAAAGATTCAACTTACTTGTATCCACTGTCCTAACTCAGCCCTCACCCCAAGGTTTGTGTTCTGCAGGTTTTCAACTTTATAACCACTGACAATGTTGAATTTTACCTGAGCCCTGTGGTGCTGGAAAGCAGTAAAGGTTAAGAAACCCTCTTTTGTGTTCTAGAAAATGGCTCACTGCAAAGAACTACCCTTTCCCATTGATTCAGATAAGACAGATGCCCCTTTGTTGACCTATGAGAAGGCCAGACACAAATCCTTCAAATCCCATTCTTTGTCTTGTAAACAGTTAGCTGAACGCTTGTCCCCAGTCATCAATGGGAACAAAATGTTTATTAACCAAGTTTCGGTCAAGGTTCTCTTCTTCCCCCAGTTCTCTGATCTTTGGCCCACCCTCAGCCTGACCCAACATAAGAGCGCCTCCTGGAGATTAGGCTGACCTCAGGGTGCAACATTCCCTGATCTACAATCCTGTCATGTCTCTTGTTCATGCCATTTCCCCACACCAGTTCTTTCTAGCCTTGCCTACTTCTCTTTCTATATACAGTAAAACTTTGGAAAGCTGGAATCTGTGTAAGGCAGAATCCTATCAGAGGAGGAAAACAAATATTTTCCACAAAAACGAGCCATAGAAAAGTGCTAAGACTGCACCCTGTCAAAGGCGGAAAACTTGCGAGACCCAGAAGACAAGGCCATCTCATTGAGTTCCGGCTCTCACAGGTTTCACTGTATATGAAAGAAAAACTCTTTTTCCCAGCTCTGGAGATGCTGGCTGATCTTATGGTCAGAGCATTCTCCCTATTGCAGTAGCCCTTTTCCCTATTGCTGTAGTCCCTTTCCCCTCTTGGAATAATTATTTTGAATAAAGTTTCTCCTTACTAAGTCCAAATTTCTTTTTATCTGACACCACCTTCTCGTGGCCACTGAACACTGTATCTACCACTCAGGACACTGTTTCTTAGCTCACCCTCATTAGAGCACCTGAGTTACCACAAATTTCTCCAGCCTCTGGAAGGCAGAATACAGTCATCAAGAGTCACTTAATTCCCCCAAACAACACTGCTTTTTATTTTCTTGTTTCATATTTGATGTTGGTAGGTGCTGCCCCTGCTTCCATATAATTTCTGCAGTGGTACATTTTCCTTGACTACTAGTTACTTTCCTTTTCTCTGGATACTGAATCAATAAATGTGAGTTCAGGTATGGAATGAATGAATAGATGAATGGCAGCAAACTACCTTATGCTTCATCATATCCTCCCCTCCAAAAAAGATCAACTTTAAGTAATTTTTTCTTTCTTTAGCCTTCTTTTACTTCTTCCATTTAGATTTTACTCTTTGAATATTTTTTTTCTCTTGAACTCAAATTCAGCAGAATTGTATGTGTGTGCACATGCAACATGCATGCGTCATACAAGTCACTTCTCTAAACCTGAGTTTCTTCATTTGTAAATATTGGAAAACAATATTCATTCCATAGGGTGTTGTAAGGATTTAATGAGAAACTATATCTAAGTTACTGTTAGCACAGTGTTTTGCATACCATACACAGTCATCACATGCTAACATTATTGTGGTGATTGTTGTGTGTACGTTTGGCTATAAGAAAACTAATCATTTTCACAATAAAATAGATGTGAAAGATTATTGAAATTACAGGCAACTTTGAGTTATGCCAATGCATATTGTTCAAAGAATATTATAAGCTCCTAATTGGTCATGAAGAAGAAAGACAATGAGAGCATAATGTCACTGGAACAGAAAGCCACTATGTGGAAAAGTGAGAGCGTAAGATAGAGGTTACATCCATCATCTCGACCATTAATGAAACTTTGCACGGTAGTGGGGAGGGGGGAGATTTTTTCACACTGAAATACACATGTAAGCAGTACAGCTACTGCTTCCTGTCAAGTCAGATGGAGCTGGGGGTGAGGGGAGGAGCAGAGAGTGGAAGGAGCAGACCTGGTTCTTCCTGAGGAGCCCTGAGTCAGGTTTCTTCCTGGACCCTTCTCAGGAGAAGTATGCAGAGCATGTATGCAAACACCCTGAAGTGTGCAAACTAAGAACAAGAAGAGACCTTGAAAGGTTGTACCCAGCCCCAGCAGGTAAAAGTCTAAGCCACCTAGGGAGGAATTCATCTTCTCTTCTTTCAATCAATGGCACTTCTGGTAACCTACTCATGACTGCAGTTTTTCTCTCCTCCTGGTTTCCTAAGAAAGGCACTAAGACCACTTTTAATTTAGAACAAGGAATATATTTCCCCAAGAAATGTATTTCCAGACAGACTGGAAACACCCCTATGAAAAACACTATTGATGGTTATAACCTTTAGGTAACAAAGTGCCAGGACAACCTAAGAGTCTTGTTTAAGAAGGTCCTTGTGATAGGCTGAATAATGGCCCCCAAAGATATGTACGTTTTAATCCTCAGAACTAGTGAATCTGTTACTTTTTGCAGATGTGATTACATTAAGAATCTAGAGATGAACAGATTATCCTAGATTATACTGATGGAACCAGTGTAGTCACAAGGCTCCATGTAAGAGGTAAGTAGGAAGGTCAGAGTCAGAAAAAGGTGATGTGATGACAGAAGCAGGGAGAAAAAGAGATTGGAAAATGCTGGGCTGCTCACTTTGAAGATGGAGGATGGGGCCATGAGCCAAGGTATGCAAGTAGCCTCTAGAAGCCAGAAAAGACAAGAAAATGGATACTCCTCTAAAGCCTACAAAAAGAATGCAGCCCAGCTGACACCTTAATTTTAGGACTTTTTACATCCAGAATTGTAAGAGAGTTAATCTGTGTTATTTTAAGCCACTATGTTTGTGGTAATCCTTTATAGCGGCAATAGGAAACTAATATAGTCCTTAACCCCCAAGGTGAAATATAAGCTCTCAGGAGAAATCTCCCACACGGGATGAGGAGTTTCCCTTCAAAACCAGGGAGAGCCAACAGCTCTTCTCAGTTCAACTTTGGTTTTGATCAATAAGAATTTATTGGGGACTCCTAGAAATCCCCTGGAGGATGGAAATAAGAATTCAGACCCCAATCTCAAGGACAGATGCATATAAAGAGAAATAAAATCTTTAGGCAAATATGCTAAATGCCAAATGGGTGAGAAGTTCAGCCAGGGCTTTAGGCATTCACAGGAGGTATCCATCCTTGCCTGCAAGGAAATGCTTTTGCATAATAGGCAGGGGGCTGTGCTTCAGGTTTGCCTGGGATAGTCCTAGTTTAAATATGTTTTCCTGGTGAAATCATTAAGAAGGATACCTTTCATCCTCAAAAGTGCCTTGGCTTCCATGGTAGGCTATTTTACAGGGAACCACTAGACACTCCATAATCTGCTAGGAATAACTTTGACTTTGAATCTCAATGCAGGATAAAAAATTATCCCCAAGTTATCTGCCACTGAAATCTTAGTAGAGAACACTTTCTGTTGAATGACTGTAAAACAGACATTTTGATAATATTTGACATACTTTACTCAGATTCTCTTTCTGGCAGTGTTGAAGTGAGGAAACTTAAATTACATTGTCTAATGAGTTCCAGTGATTTCAATGTATAATACCTCCTGCTGCTGAGGCAGCCAGAGAGAAGTGGTTTTTCTGTTAGGTTTTTTTGTTGTTGTTGTTGTTGTTTTTTTCTGTTCATTGTTTTGTTTTTAAACATTGTAATATAAGCAGGATTGTGGTAGTGGGTGGAGGGTTGGGGAAGGGAAGAAGAGAAGGAGTTGGAGAGGAAGAATATGACAATATAACCAAGGTTAAAGGGAAAAGACAGGAACTTACACGTTTCTTGCCAATTTACCAAGCTAAGAAAGCAATCATTTGATTCTACCCCTGAACTTGATTCCTAAGGTGCTATCCTTGCAAAGATATTTCTTGCTCCAGATGGGAGGTTAAGCAGTGGGGCCCTACTCAACTCTGAGTCTGTGGTAGTAGGATTCTAGGGCATGCAGAGGTGAGAACTCTGTGAGGTGCTTCAAATCCATCTTCATGTCAAACCAGATGTGGGCCATATCATGTCACTCCAATTGTTCCTTAAAGGGATGAAAATTAAAATGCTGGCAAAATGAGCATTTTAAATTATAGGAAGCTACTGAATGTGTTCAAGTTTACACCTAACTTTGGGAGATTTTCATGAGATTCTATGTCTTCCAGCTGTTTTTTCTTATCTCCCAACTAACTTATTAGCCAGGATAAGGACAACATTTAATGTTGTATGTCTTTTCTGGCACCTCTTCTTTGTGTTTTTAAATTCCTCTTTATATCTCTCCTTTCTCAGGATAATACCACCAGGGGATCCCAGAGCTGATCTCTGGTTGAGTTTGCAGTTCATTTCAGTCAAGTCTCCCTTCCTTTTGCACATTCTACCTCGCCACTCCCTCCTCTTTCCTGCCCTCCTGTCTCCAGGCCTCTGGAGGCAACAGTAATTTTTCTCCCAAAATATGTGTAGTTTCGTGATAGGAAAGAAAAGAAAAAAACAAAGAGGAAGGAGGAGAAATGGGGTGGGGAGAAGGAGCATGGGGTAAGGGGGAAGAGAAGGACCAGGGAAGAGATAAGGAGAGGAGAGAAAGGGGACAAGGAAATAGGGGCAGAGGAACAGAGTAACTGAGGTGAGAGGAACACTAGCAATTCCTGGTCAGTCTTAGACCCTGTGTCCCCTTCATGTTTTAATGTCTCAGACAAGCTGAAAACAGGCCTGTGGGAAGTTGTAACACTCACCAAACTCTTGATAGCCGCTATTCTTCACAGAGGCTACGAACAATTGCCTGCCTGCCAGTGTCTGACTGAAATAATAGCTGTACCTACAGGATCATTTGGAAGACAGATGGTGGAGGCAATCCCCATTCATCTGCCAGCAACCATTTCATAATTCTCACTGTAGTGTCAGACCCAGGATGGGAAGGCAGAATGCGACCTTGATAATTATCCAAGCTCATCAGATGCTATCCTAAAGACAGTGTCTCCCCCAGCCCCCCGCCACCATGCTCCTCTGTGCTAACCTCTACTCCGGGGTCTTTTGGAAATACCTTTCACCCTTAGAGAAAGCAAGTCTCCAAAGCCTAACAGTGCTAGCAGGGTTGTCTTTTTACCCTCTCTTCTTTCCCAAGGAGGTACTGCAGCTCCAGGTAGCAGTCCCTGTCTTTCCCCACTATTTGCTGCTTCCATGATTCTAGTGCACCAATATCCCATATTTCAAAGGCTGGATGACTTTCTTGTACTGAGTTGACATCTTCTATTTAACCAAAGTACCAGACGCTTTTGTTATCATTTTCATAGCACGCATTAAGCCAAAGACGTCCTCTCAATGCAGTGTTTATGCATTTAGAGAGTTTTTAAGGGGCCTCTGAATCATTTCAGGGCATCTGAGATCCCTTGGTTTTCATTCAAAAGTATTTTTTTGAGAACTGACTACAAGGACGTGAACAGATACGGAGGTGGTGAGGAATGGGGAGGTCCTACAAGTCAGGTCTGGCTTTATGAGCGTTGACCCGTGTAGTTACACAGTGTTCCACACCAGTTTTAATGCTCAGTAGTCACCATCTTGAAATTCTTAATCATTTTTTAACAACAGCCCTATGTTTTCATTTTGCACTAAATTCATACCTCAGACCTCTCCCAAATACCTTAGGTGAGGAATCCTGCCCATGACCCTGTCTGCGGTAGGTAGAATTCTAAGAATGACCCCCAATGTTCCTCTCCTTTTTATAATCTCCTCCCCTTGAGTGTAGTCAGAACCTGTGAATATGATGAGATAGAACTCCCATGTCTATACTATGCTATATGGAAAAACATACCATGCAGATGTACTTAAGGCTACAGTCAGTCTAGGGCCTAATCTAATTACATGAGCCCTTTAAAAGCATAGAATTTTCTCCAACTGGTGACAGAAGGGCAAGTCAAAGAGACTGAAAGGGACTCAATGCACCCTTACTGCTTAGAAGATGGAGGGGGCCTTGTGAGAAGGTATGTGGGCAGCCTCTGGGAGCAGAGAGTGGCCCCCAGATGACAGCTAGGAAATGGAGACCTCAGTTCTACAGCTGCAAGGAACAGAATCAGGGCCTTAAGAAGTCAGCTTGGTGAATGGATAAAAGAAAAATGTGGTATATACATACAATTGAATATTATTTAGTTATAAAAAGGAATGAAATCCTGATACATGCTACACAATGGATGAACCTTGAGAACATGCTGAGTAAAGCCAGACACCTATACATAATGCTCTTTCAAAGTTCTGGTTATGCTAGTTTTGTTAATGTGCCTGCTGTTAGACCTCAAAGAGTTAACACTAACCCCACATGAAACTTTTCCTCGATTTATTGAAAAGACAGCCTTCCTCTGCCTTCTTTCAAGACTCATCTTTTGGCCTGGATTGTTCTGGGGCAGTCTGTTGCATACATCCTTGACTAACTGAGAAACAGTAGATTTTGCCAGGGTCACAGTGTGGTTTCTGTGTTGGACATAGGCAGAACACTTCCTGTGGTTTGCCAGTTCCACCTTTATCATGCCACACTCTCTCACTTTGAAGCCAAATAAGCAAGAACGAAGCACAAGTGCTGTGGGAAACTTAGTCACTATGTAAAGATAGATGGCCCTGAAGGGTGTCCCTCTGCAAGTATGAAACAGTCACCAGCAGAGACAGATCAAGCAAAGGTCATATTTATTGTGCAAAAAGCAGTCAACTTATTACTATAAGGACTTAAGTGATATGGCCTCTGTCATCAAAGAATTAACAATTAAAAGGCAAGGGTGGGCCTAGCATACAAAGAAAAGGACCATATAACACATGCAATGAATAAGCAAGGTTAGTAAATTTTGACTTGGTTCAGCAAAGTCACAAGGTACGAAATCAACACACAAAAATCAGTAGTGTTTCTACACACCAGTAATGAATAATCTGAAAAAGCAAGAAAGCGATTCCCTTTACAATAGCATCAAAAAGAATAAAATACTTAGGAATAAATTTAACCAGCAATTCCATTCCTAGGTCTATACCCCAAAGAATTGAAAGCAGGAGCTCAGAGAGATACTTGTACACCAATATTCATTGCAGCACTATTCACAGTAGCCAAAAGGTGGGAAAAAAACCCCAAACGTCCATCAACAGATGAGTGGATAAAGAAAATGTGGTACATACATACAATGGAATATTACTCAGATGAACCTTGAAAACATTATGCTAAGTGAAATAAATCAAACTCAATAGGATATACACTGTACGATTCCACATACATGAAATATATAGAACAGGCAAATGCATAGAGACAAAAATTTATCGGTGGTTACCAAAGATGGCAGGAAAGGGATACTGGATTTCTGTTTGGGGTGATGAAAACTTTTTCAAAATAGATATTTGTGACAGTTGCATAGCATGGTGAATATGATTAATGTCACTGAATTGTACACTTAAGAGGAGTTGAAATGGCAATTTTTTTTGATATATATTTTACAACAGTAAGATATATATATACAGAGAGAGAGAGAGCCTTAGGATTGATATGTCATCTTACATTTTAGTCAGTGGAGAATCCATTGTCATTAAAAACTGAATCATTTATTAAAGACCATTTTCTCTGACTCTAGTCCATACCAGATTTTGGCAGAGTTATTTGGCCCATTCTGCTGTTATCTTCCTTAAGTTCATTTCTTGTCTCACTCCTGTCTTAGAAATGTAATGCATCACTGAGGCTGTTCTGAGTTTATGTTTTGTTCACTTTTAATGCAGGCTAAGTGATTGGAAATGGGAAGCAGATGGACACTTGACCCAGATATTAAACTCCATCTCCTGTAATTAGATGGTGTCAATTAATGCTTCCATGGGATCCTTCTCCTCACTGCCAAGTAAAAGAGCTCTCTCTCCAGTGGGGCTCCTCAAAGCATTTGGGAACTAATGGCTTATTCAGTTCCTTCTTTGCATTTATCCATGTATACTGAACAGACAGTAGCCAAATTGTCTTTAAGTCTCTTTGTTTTTTCTCTAACAGCTTCAACATTGTTTTGTTTTGTTTTGGCAAGTGTTGGAACAGCATAGACGGAATTCTGGATAGCCCCTGTCTGAACTTTGTTTCCTCTTTGGTTTGGCAGAATTTAGTTGGGGAAGGGGAGGCCTTCTGAGTAGAAAACCTCAGAGCCTTGGGAAAGTGCTAAGTACTGACCTCAGGCCCTAGTGTCTCTTGACACATGTTGGGGGCAGGGCAAGGGTTTGGGGACTGACAGAACTGAATTTGAATTCTGGCTCATTATTACCTGTAAGCTATGGTGTGCTGGTAAATGTTTAACAACCGCATCTCCAGATAAATACATAAAGCCCTTATTTGTAACACGCCAATTTCAGTGGAGTAAATACTCTTCCACCATGGCTAATTTCAAGCTACCAACATGATGTCAATGAATGCAAAATTGGGATGAGATTTGCACTATCAGCTCTCATAAGCTGGTATACTGCTAAGCCAGCAACCCACTGGCTGTAAACCCCAGTTTCATCATCTGTACAAAAGGGATAGGCTAACTTGCAGGGTCATTATAATTAAATGTAATTAAAGTCATAACTGTAACATGGCCAAAACAGAGCCTGCCCACACTAGGAGCTCATTAAATTGTCACTACATATTATCCTTTCAGGCTGAGCACTCCAAGAAGTCAGAGCTTCTTCCTAGAGAAATTTAGTAACTGAATTTCATTATAAAGATATGATCAGGAATCTGGGGGAATTGATTCATACTAACCAAACTCCTAAGAGGCAGTTATATAAATCATAATGTTAATTTACTACTTGGATTTAGGGTATTTACAGAATAATAATTTTCTAAACCCAATTTTGGGTCACAAGGTCTAATAAAGGATTTCTTTTCTGTGCTTTAGGAATCTGTTTATATATTAAGTACTACAAAAGCATAGATGTTAGTTATTGTTAAATATGCTTAATTAATCATCTTGATTAAAAATTAAATTGGGGCTTCCTCAGAAAGTCCTGAATCTATGTTCACATTAGTATCTCCCTGGCCTGAGAAGCAAGATTGGAGTTTTGCCTTGTTCTTGCTGGTAGCAGCTCCAGTGTTGGCCCTGTGGAAGGCTGGTGTGGTGGACATTTTAAGTGGAGAGTATATTAAACCTCCCCTGAGGGAATCTTGCCCAGGATTTCCCTGACCACAACTACAATGATAGATTTTAAACTCATTGGGTAAGGGGGGAAGGATAGGGATTACCTTCCCATTTAACTGTTGTGAAAACTGACATGTAGAGAGGTAAGGTCACACAAAAATTACTAGAAGAGCACAGGTTAGAATTCGGATCTTTGAAACAAATTGTGGTATATCCACGTAATGGAATACTACGCAATGATAAAGAACAACGATGAAGCCATGAAACATAGTGTAACATGGAGGAAGCTGGAACTTATTATGCTGAGTGAATTTATTCAGTCACAGGACAAATACTGTATAAGACCTCAATAAAAGTTTTAAACACAGAATAAAACACTCTTTGATGGTTACGAGGATGGGTAGGGAGTGTGAGGGCTATTACTGACTAGATAGTAGATAAGAATCATCTTGGGTGAAGGGAAGGACAGCGCACACTACAGGGGAAGTCAGCACAACTGGACTAAACCAAAGCTAAGAAGTTTCCTGAATACAGTCAAATACTTTGAGAGACAGAGTAGCAGGGGTAGGGGTCTGGGGACCATGCTTTCAGGGGATATCTAGGTCAATTGGCATAACAAAACTTATTAAGAAAATGTTCTGCATCCCACTTTGGTGAGTGGCATCTGGGGTCTTAAAAGCCAGTAAGCAGCCATCTAAGATACATCAATTGGTCCCAACCCCCTGGAGTAAAGGAGAATGAAGAACATCAAAGACGCATGGAAAGTATTAGACCAAGAGACAGAAAGGACCACATAAACCAGAGACTTCATCAGCCTGAGACGAGAAGAACTAGATGGTTCCTGGCTACCACCAATGACCTCCCTGACAGGGAACACAACAGAGAGTCCCTGATGGACCAGCAGAAAGATGGGGTGCAGAACTCAAATTCTAGTAAGAAGACCAGACTTAATGGTCTGACTGAGACTGGAGGAACCCCGGAAAGTGTGGCCCCTGGATTCTCTATCAGCCCAGAACTAAAACGATTTCCAAGGCCAACTCTTCAGACAGGGATTGGACTGGACTGTGGGATATAAAGTGGTACTCATGAGGAATGTGCCTCTTAGCTCAGGTAGATACAAGAGACCAAGGGGGCAGCTTCTGTCCAGAGGTGAGATGGGAAGGCAGAGAGGGTTAGGAGCTGGTTGATTGGACATAGGGAATCAGGGATGGAAAGGATGAGTGTGCTGTTCCAGAATGGGGTGAGCAATTAGGGACACATAACAATGTATGTATAAAATTTTGTATGGGAGACTAACTTAAATGTAAACTTCATTTAGCTTACAACAATAAAATAAAGAAGGAAAAAAATTCAGATCTTTGAAGCATGCCTTCGTACTCATTCTCCTACCCCTGGAACGGCCACTTGGACAACTCAAAAAGTACACAGTCTAAGTGCCAGAGAAAAACACATACATAAGTAAACTTTTTTTTTTTTTTAAAGAGAAAAACATTGCTGTGATGGGGCTGGTGGAAGCATATTTAGGCTGTTATGGAAACATTACCAAAGGAAACTCAACCCTGTCTGTAAAGGAGATTGGGTACAGGCCATGCTTGGGGGATGTTCCTGAACTGAGTTCTTAAAGGATGAGTAGGAATCACCTTGGAAAAGAACGATATTTTCTTTTAAAAGAAGGATATTATTGGGTTCACCAGGAAGCAGATTCTGAGACAGGATTAGCAAGTGAAACATTTATTAGGGAATGCTTGTGGGAGGGGAAGAGTTGAGCTCTGATGCAATCCAAACAAAGGCCTCAGCCAATCTCATAGAAGCCCTATAGCTGAGATGGTCCTTAAGACTTTTTCCAAGTGGGAATGAGGGAGCCACGCCATTATATGGTCCTGTTGCTCAGTCACTGGATATAGATGCCCCTTGAGGGAGTGCTGACTTTGGGTGAGTAGTTTTCTTCAAAAGAAGGCTGACAGCTGAGGGCTGTTATCCAGCAGAAACCCCAGGTGCTAGGGAGTTAAGTCTTTCATTCCTGAAGGGGACATGGACAATAGATCACAGAATCCACCATGAGTGGGAAGTTTTCTACACAGAGGATTAGCACGGGCAAAGCACTGAAGGATGAAACATCAATGAATGTGGGTACCATGTAAATGGTTCAGGGTTTGTCATAGGTAGGGTTCTATGGGAGACAGAATCTGTGACAGAGATTTGTGTGTAAGAGGTTTATTAGGGAGTGGTCTCAGGGACAACATCTTTAAGGGAGTGAGGGAGGCAGGATTGGGTAAAGGGAGAAGTTGAACTGCAATACAGTTTCAGCAGAAGGGATGGCCCCTCAGAGATGTTCTGAATTGAGGTAAAGGAGATGGGCCTTATGCTACAGCAGTGACTAGTCATGTATCGTGTGAGAGTGTGCCCATATTGTATTGATAAAGTCTTCTTTATCCAACTATATGTTCCACCCCATTTAATGCCATACTCTCAGGATCCAGTCCCATACATGTATACATAAAAAAAAAAAAACAACAGAAAAACAAAAAAACAAACCTGTTGCCATTGAGTCGATCCTGACTCGTAGCAACCCTGTAGGACAGAGTATAACTGCCCCATAGAATTTCCAAGGAGCTGCTGGTGAATTCAAACTGCTTTTGATTAGCAGCTGAACGCTTAACCACTGTACCACCAGGGCTCCATACATTTACATACACTGGTATGTAATGACTGAGTCCTACAACTATTTTACGGGATAATCCTTTCTTCTGTTAGCAGTAATAGCTCTTCCTCTGCTAGGATATTTGTGATTTGATCATAATAATTTAAACGGTGGCTGGGAGGGGAGATGAGGGTAGAACTCTGAGGGGCTGTGTATTGTCTTGCAAAACAGAGACCCCTGAGTTTTCTTCAAGTAAAGGGGACCACAAGCCTTGAATAGGGAGAAGTGGGTCACTTTTTCAGGCCTTAGTATTTCATGGGAATCTGAGGAAACAATATTTTTAAGTGCATTGACCTCCACGGTCTCATGCCAAGTCTCAGCGCCCTTCCCAATCAGCACACTTGCTAAAGTTGAGAATTCAACTTTCTCAGAGCTTCCCCCCACTTATAATTAAGTCTTAAACTTGATGTTCAGCTTTTTCTGCCCTCCAGCTGCAGGAAATGAGAGTATCTTTATAAGCTTCCAAGGGTCCCTCTGGCTTTTACACTTTGCCTTAAGTTGATGGTTAATTACCCTCAACTTTCCTTTATTCTCCATTGCATTGATAGCCCCTGGCAGCAGCCATCTTATTCCATAGTTCTTATAATTACTCTAACCTGTTAAAGGTCTAAGATTTTTGCACGCACGAGTGCATTCCCTTCCATTGTTACATCATCCAGTTCACCATCTGTGAAAATTTTAACAAACGCACTGAATTGCACTACCACTTTATACCAGTTTATTGGTACTCAACCTACCAGTTTATTGGGTGGCTCCCCTGGCCAGTTGACCAGTCAATAATCCATCCCCAAAATCTCATTTTAGTCTTCCTTCCAGAATCAGTCGCGGCACTAATTTTCAAAAGTCAGTTTGTCAGAAAACAGACTCTGAGATGGAGATTTACATAGAGGAGATTCACTGGGAATTATGCTCAGGAAAAACAACCAAAAGTAAGTGAGGGAAAGAGGAGTCAGGCTTACTCCCATGGGGAGCTCTGAAGCTTGCGATGGCCCTTCAGAGACAGATTATAGAAAATTTTAGGAGAAAAATGTAAAAAGGACATTGTGATTGATTACATACAAGGAGTGAGGGAAAGGGAAGAATCAAAGTTATCTACTAGAATTCTAGTTTGGATACCTGGACAGATGGAGATAGATAAGAGAGAATTTTGGAATGAGATTCAGCTTCAAAATGTGGTGAAATCCATGTGAAATTGTTCACTACAGATTAAGTAACAAGTAAGACCATGTGTACCTTGCTTATTGGTTAATCTGCCCCAGTTTATGATTATGAAGTTGGAGGATGAGATCACCTTGGGAGAGTAAGCCGCATGAGAAGATGAGAAGCCAAAGCTGACACTATGGGGAAGAGTAACACTTAAGGGTCAGCAAAGGAGGAAGACCTTCTTAAAGGAGACATAAGAATTGACCTAAGGTATCAGGAGAAGAACAGATCAGGTATCAAGATCCAAGGGAAGAAGAATTCAAATGAGGAGTGTTAAATCTTGCAGAGGTTCAGAAAGAAAAATGTGATTTTTTGGTATTTGGTGCATGTCTTAGTTACCTAGTACTGCTGTAACAAAAATACCGCAAACGGGTGGCTTTAAGAACAGAAATTTATTTCTGGAGGTTAGAAGTTCTAATTTAGGGTGTTGGCTCTAGGGGAAGGTCCTTCTTTGTCTCTTTAAGCTACTAGTACCAAAACCCAAACCAAACCCATTGCTGTTGAGTTGATTCTGACTCACAGGGACTCTATAGGACTCAGTAGACTAGCCCCATAGAGTTTCCAAGGCTGCAAATTTTTATGGAAGCAGACTCACATTTTTCTCCTGTGGAATGGCTGGTGGGTTTGAACTGCCAAGCTTTTGGTTAGCAGCTGAGTGCTTAACCACTGCACCACCAGGGCTTCTTCAGCTACTAGTAGCTACTGGCAATCCTTGATGTTACTGGCTTTATAGATTCATCTGCCTCTGTCTGCAGATGGTTTCTTCCTCCTGTGTGTGTGTCTATTCTGCCTTTTATAAGACATCACTCAGGAGGGTTTAGGTTTAGGACCCACCCTACTCTGGTATGACCTCATTAACATAAAAGAAAACCCCTATTTCCAGATAGGGTCATATTTACAGGTACAGGGGTTAGGACTTTAATATAACTTTAGTTGAGGAGGAGGGTACAATTCAATTCATGACAATACATTTTAGGGTCATGTAGTTGTTGTTAGTTGCCATTGAGTCAATTTAGTGTCATAGTGATCTTAAAATAATTTCAGTAGACTAGGTTAAGGAACTGGGGAAGATGAGTCAGATTGCAGTAGGTTGAAGAATTTATGGGAGTGAGAATTTATGGGAGGTCAGCACAAAAACTACCTAAGTCAACAGGTGGGAGAGTGGCGGTATTAAGTTTGTAGTCCTCTCTTTAGCTTCCCATTGCAATAACATTATAGAGGAAAAAAAATTATTGAAGTCCCCTGGATTCCCTCCCAGTGGAATCAGTGGGAAACAGCTCATTATTGCTTCTGAACTAGGAAGTATCACTTTTCACAATAGAGGCACTTAGACGTTTTGCTAATCAACTCCTTAGACTGGTTGAACATCTGTAAGTGCTTTATCTTGGTTAATGGGGATGTTTCAAGGAGTCTAGCTCAAGGGAATCTTATAAATGGTGTCATGGATTGAATTGTGTCCCCCAAAAATATCTGTCAACTTGGCCAGGTCATGATTCCCAGTATTGTATGATTGTGTAATCTGATGTGATATCCTTATGTGTTGTAAGTTACTATGATGAAGTTATATGTGATTTCCTTATGTGCTGTAAACTCTGTCACTATGATAAGGTTATACTAATGAGGTCTACAAGATTGGATAGTGCCTTAAGCAAATCTCTTCTGAGATATGAAAGAGAGAAGTGAGCAGAGACACATGGGAACCTCACACCACCAAGAAAGCAGTGCCGGGAGGAGATGCTCCCAGACCAAGAGAAGACTGATGCATCACAAGGACCTTCCTCCAGAGTCAGTGGAGAGAGAAAGCATTCTCCTGGAGCTGACACCCTGAATTTGGACTTGTAGCCTACTGGACTATGAGAGAACAAACTTCTCTTTGTTGAAGCCATCCACTTGTGGTGTTTCTGTTGAAGCAGCACTAGATGACTGAGACAACTGGGCAAGTTTTATTCAGTGCTGGGTTTCCTGACTCCTACTCTATTAGACAGCCTTCTTTCTTCCCATCCTCCTCTCCCCAAATCACCCTTTCCTCCCACCACTGCAGCTGGAAAATACTTTGGTTTGCCTACTGTATATATTTGTACGTTTACCTCTTTTTATATTTTATATGTATGTCATGTTTAATTATTTTATTATATTTATTTATATGTTATTAATTTCAGCAAGAATCAACTTATAATGTAATTAGGATCTTGGGAAGGAGAAGGGCTGGCAATATATCTTAAAGGAGAAGTGACAGTGCAGACTCGGCTATTGTTAGTGAGTTTGTGGCCCACATTAAGTTGAATCACAGATGAGTTCTCCAAGCTTTCAGAAGTAGAGACTGTGGAGTGTGTCAGTTACTTTTTCTTTCTGCATTATTCAGCACTACAGTTCAGTATGTGAACTTTCAACACATTTTCTCTGGTGGTGGTAGTGCTGCTGCTGCTGCAGCTCCTGAGGCCACTGATGATGCTGATGACATTGGAGAAGAAGGATGAATTGTTATCTGTCATCATTAAAGTTCCCTGTTAACTTGGGTGGGCCATGATTCTCAGTGGTTTGGCAGTTACGATGTAGTTTGGCAGTTGTATGATGATGTGATCACTTCCATGATAAGATTTGATATAATGTGATCATCTCCATGATGGGATCTGCTGTGAGTAGCCAATCACTTGAAAGGGAGTTTCCTTGAGGATGTGGCCTGCATCCAATATAGGTAGACTTTCTGGCAAGTCTTGTTGGCTTTTGGTCGCTCTGGATCCTGCAGCTGGCTCCTGTTCTTGGGACCTGAGCTAGCAGCTTACCTGCAGTCTTATCTGCCCATCTTGGGATTCATTGGTCTTTGCAGCCTGTGAGCAAGAGCCCTGATGTCTGACTGGCCAATCTTGGGTTCACCAGCCCCTTTGGTTACGTGAATCAGGAGAAGTCTCCAGCCTGACCCATGGACTTGGGACTTTCCAGCCTCTACAACTAGGTGAGCCATTTCCTTGATACAAATCTCTCTCTATATATATATTTATATGCTTTACTGGTTTTGTTTCTCTAGAGAACCCAGACTAAGACAATATCCTTCTGTACACTTTTTTTTTGCTTCTTGCTAGCTTTAATGCCCTATCTTCATTAATGATCATGATGGTCTTTAGGGCCTGAAATTATGTCTAACTATTCTCAGGTGTCAGGGACCTCAAACAACTTCATCGACTTTTAGCAGGCTCTTCCAAAGGTCCTAAGAAAGCTATTTACCCCAAACATCCCGCTTTGTGAAGGGTGGGGGGATTTCTCCTGGCAAGAACTCCCACAAACTTCTCTTCAATAGACTTTCCTCAGCTCTCCTCATTTATTCACCCACTCACTCACTCACACATTTATATATTCATTTATTTACAAATAGTTATCGAACAGCCAGGCACTGCACATAATCTTGGAGATACAGCAGAGAACAAAATAGACACTGCCCATGCCTTCATGAAGATCATACTCTATTCACTTTGCTTAATCTCACATTGCTTCCACTCACAAATACTCCTTTATCAGGCAGGAGAACATGATGCTCTAGAAAGTTTCAATATGAAAGGGCTGTGCTCCAGGAATTTTATGATAATGCCTACCATTGTTTGAGCACCAGTGGAAGCAAAGATGATGGAGTTCAGAAGGGGAATGCATGGGGTTTTGGGGATGGTGGGGAGATATGGGCTAGTGTCAGAGCCTAAAGGAAACTGAGAAACCTATACTAACCCACCAATCAAGTATCTAGTGATGTAAAATTGTAAAAAAAGGTAAAAATAAAAATGATGAAGAGTATCTTAGTTATCTAGTGCTGCTATGACAAAAACACCACCAGTGAGTGGCTTTAACAAACAGAAATTTATTTTTTCACAGGAGGCTTGAAGTCCAAATCCAGGGTGCTGGCTCTAGGGGAAAACTTTCTCTCTGTGTGGGCTCTGGAGGAAGGTCCTTGTCTCTTTTGAGCTTCTGCTCCTGTACAGTCTTCATGTGGCTTGGCATCTCTCTTCCCCCATCTCTGCTTGCTCACTCGCTTGTTTAATCTCTTTTATATCTCAAAAAAGATTGATTTAAGACACACCCTACACTAATACAGTCTCATTAACATAACAAAGAAAACCCATCCCCAAATAGGATTATAACCACAGGTATAGGGGTTAGGATTTACAACACATATTTTGCGGGAACATAGTTCAATCCATAGCAAGATAGTATTTATAATCTTTGTATTTTCTATGCTCATGAAAACTTGATGTCTTTATACTGTCATAGAACAGATAGAATTGTACTTTTATTTTACAAATTATTGGATTTTATGTACTTTTGACTGTTATATTAGGTTTCCAACAGAACATTTTTTGGGGAGACTAGGTAACATGTATGCCCCTTCTCCCAAGCCCATGTACTTGTCTCAACTTTCTGATGCTGCATATATGTGAGGGTGCATTCACTGACTATGCTCAGTGCTATTTAAGCCACATCTACTCCAGTTAGCAAATATAGGTCCAGAGCAGGCCATTATCTGCCAGTCTCCTTTAATAAATATGCCCTTTGTCAGGTGTCTGCTGAGGTAGATTTGTAGGTCATAGTGTCCCACACCAGGGGCCTGATCTTCTCACCTGTTGTAGGAAGCCTTTCTTATTCATGCCTAATAAAAACATATAAGGTGCACAATAAATATTTTATTGAATGAATGATTTTTATTTCCACTTTCATATTCTTTCTCAGAGAAGACATGCTTGTTTGTTAAAGAAGCATCCAAATAAAAAAAAGGAAGAGCGAGGCAAAGTTTCCATTTTAATGTATCCAGTAAGAGTGGGAAAGGTTTATTTTCCACTTCTTTTATTCTAAGGACTGACTGGTTCTTATTCTAAGAAGTCACATTACTTGTGGGCTCTGGGTATCTTCAGTGGTCCCGGAGAGAAGAACAGATGGTTTCCTAGATCCAGTGATTCCCAGGAGTTTATCTCCATTACCCAACAGACCATTAATTTGGAACTTCAAAACCACACTGAGCACTTAAGACACCTAAACCTAGAATTAGTTGGTCCTTTTTCTTCAAAAAGATTGTTCATAATTAGGGCTTCTCACCATCAATGAACTTAAACAACTAAGGTTCAAGAACATAAGCTATCTATCACTATTTTTAAAAACCCTAACAATAGAAGGAGTGTAGGATGGGGGCACTCCCTCCATCCCCAGACTTCTAGAGGATAAGACATGAGGAACCCTTTCTTCACCAGGCCTATTTTCCTCAGATTCTGGGTTAGACTTAGAATTCCAGTCAGATGATGCTGCAATGTGCAGCAGTATTGGCCAGAAGAATTTTAGTGGTCATCTTGGCAACTTCATTTTCCAGAAATCTGGAATTGTAAAACCACTGAACTAGTCTGACCAAAAAAGAAAAAAAAAAAAAATCCCTGTAAATATAGCATAAAATACAGCAAGTGTTTCTTAAATGCATGGTTGAATTTAGAAGAAAGTAGGGAAAGCTTGATGATACTAAGACAAAGAGGAAACTGCAAGCGGAGTCTAAAACCAAAACAGGAGCCCATTTTGGGAACAAGGAGGCTTAAATTCTAATGGCAGTGCTGGAGGCTGTAGACAAGGCCTAGTTGTTGAGTGCCATTGAGTTGATTCCAACTCATAGCGACCCTATATAAAAGAGTAGAACTGCCCCCATAGGGTTTCGAAGGCTGTAATCTTTACAGGAACAGATCGACAGGTCTTTTCACTAGCAGAGCCACTGGTGGGTTCAAACTGCAGACCCTTCAGTTAGTAGTCAAGCGCTTAACCATTGTACCACCAGCGCTCCTAGACAAGGCCTTAGCCCCATGCAAAGTAGCAAGTATGGGGCCCCACATAAATTTAGGTCTCTCAAAAGCCTATGAGGCATTGGTGGTAGTTCAGTGACAGAATTCTCACCTTCCATGAAGGAGATCCAGATTCAATTCCTAGCCAATGCACCTCATGTGCAGTCACCACCAGTCTGTCAGTGGATGATTGTGTGTGTTGCTATAATGCTGAACAGGTTTCAGAGGAGCTTGCAGATTAACACAGACTGAAAAGAAAGACCTGGTGATCTACTTCCGAAAATCAGGCAATGCAAAACCTTTGAATCACAAAGGTCTGATCCTCAACTGATCATGGAGATGGGGCAGGACCAGGGAACATTTTATTCTGTTGTGCATGGGGTCACCATGTGCTGGGGGCCAACTTGACAGCAGCTAACGACAGCAACAACAAAGTCCTATACCCTAATAAAAAGGTACAATAATATATATGTATGTATGTATGTATATACACACACATACACATGTATAGCAGCCCTGTGGCGTAGTGGTTAAGAGCTTGGCTGCTAACCAAGAGGTCGGCAGTTCAAATCCACCAGCTGCTGTTTGGAAACCCTATGGGCCAGATCTACTCAGTCCTATAGAGTTGTCACTATGAGTTGGAATCGACTCGATGACAACAGGTTTTTATACATATATGAAAACCAAACCCACTGCCAACAAGTTGATTCTGACTCATAGTGATCCCATATGGTTTCCAAGGCTATAAATCTTTAAGGAAGCAGACTGCCACACCTTTCTGCCACAGAGCTGCTGGTGGTTTCAATCTGCCAACTGTTCTGTTAACAGTTGAGGAACTTAACCACTGTTCCACCAGGGCTCCTATATATATATTTCCTTATCCATTCCTGGGCGAGTGTATGACAGTACTCAAGTTAGGAGGAAATGTTAGTTGATGCACATATTACGGTTTTGTTTTTGTTTTTTTTCTTTTTTTTATTGATCCAATTAAATAAAGTTTACATTTCAAGTTAGTCTCCTATACAGAAATATTTTTTTACATATATTGTTATGAGACCCCAACCGCTCACCCCATTCTGCAACAGCACACTCTTCCCCTCCTCCCCTGATTCCCTATGAACATTCAACCAGCTCCTAACTCTCTCTGCCTTCCCATCTCACCTCTGGACAGAAGCTGCCCCCTTGGTCTCTTGTATCTGCTTGACTAAGAGACACCTACTTCACAAGTATCACTTTATGTCCCACAGTCCAGTCCAAACCCTGTCTGAAGAGTTGGCCTTGGAAATTTTTTAGTTCTGGGCTGATAGAGAGTCCAGGGGCCATGCTTTCCGGGCCGCCTCCAGTCTCAGTCAGACCATTAAGTCTGGTCTTCTTACTAGAATTTGAGTTCTGCATCCCCTTATTCTACTGCTCCATCAGAGACCCTCTGTTGTGTCCTCTGTCAGGATGGTCATTGGTGGTAGCTGGGCACCATCTAGTTCTTCTGCTTTCAGGCTGATGAAGTCTCTGGTTTATGTGGCCCTTTCTGTCTCTTGGGCTAATACTTTCCACGTGTCCTTGGTGTTCTTCATTCTCCTTTACTGCAAGTGGTTGGGACCAATTGATGCATCTTAGATGGCTGCTTGCAAGCTTTTAAGACCCCAGACGCCACTCACGGAAGTAGGATGCAGAACATTTTCTTTAATAAGCTTTGTTATGCCAATTGACCTAGATGTCCCCTGAAAGCATGGTCCCCGACCCCCCATCCCTGTTACTCTGTCTCTCAAAGTATTTGACTGTATTGAGGAAACTTCTTAGCTTTGGTTTAGTCCAATTGTGCAGGCTTCCCCTGCAGTGTGCGCTGTCCTTCCCTTCACCCAAGATGATTCTTATCTACTATCTAGTCAGTAAATAGCCCTCACCCTCCCTCCCCATCCTCATAACCATCAAAGAGTGTTTTCTTCTGTGTTTAAGCCTTTTCTTGAGTTCTTATACTAGTGGTCTTATACAGTATTTGTCCTTCTATGACTGACTAAATTCACTCAGCGTAAGTTCCAGCTTCCACCATGTTATACGATGTTTTACAGCTTCATCATTGTTCTTTATCATTGCATAATATTCCATTGGGTGGATATACCATAATTTGTTTATGCATTCGTCCGTTGATGGGCACCTAGGTTGCTTCCATCTTTTTGCTATTGTGAACAGTACTGGAATGAACATGGGTGTGCATATATCTATTTGTGTGATGGCTCTTGTTTCTCTAGGACATTTTCCAAGGAGCGGGATAGCTGGATCATATGGTACTTCTATTTCTAGCTTTTGAAGAATGTGCCAAATCAATTTCCAAAGTGGTTGTACCATTTTACATTCCCACCAACAGTGTATAAGTGTTCCAGTCTCTCCACAGCCTCTCCAGCATTTGTTATTTTGTGTTTTTTGGATTAATGCTAGCCTTGTTGTGGTGAGATGATATCTCATTGTCGTTTTGATCTGCATTTCTCCAATGGCTAATTATTGTGAGCATTTCTTCATGTGTCTGTTAGTTGCCTGAATATCTTCTTTGGCGAAGTGCCTGTTCATATCCTTTGCCCATTTTTTAATTGGGTTATTTGTCTTTTTGCTGTTGAGGTTTTATAGTATCTTGTAGAATTTAGAGATTAATTGCTGATCAGATTTGTCGTAGCCAAAAATTTTTTCCCAGTCTATAGGTTATCTTTTTACTCTTTTGGTGAAGTCTTTTGATGAGCATAAGCGTTTGATTTTTCGGAGCTCCCATGCATCTAGTCTCTCTTCTGGTGCTTGTGCATTGTTACTTACGGTTCGTATTGTGTTTATGCCATGTATTAGTCCTAGTGTAGTCCTTATTTTTTCTTCCATGATCTTTAATGTTTTCAATTTTATATTTAAGTTTTTGATCCATTTTGAGTTAGTTTTTGTACGTGGTGTGAGAGATGGGTCTTGTTTCAGTTTTTTGCATATAGATATCCAATTATGCCAGCACCATTTGTTAAAGAGACTGTCTTTTCCCCAATTAATGGACTTTGGGCCTTTGTCAAATATTAGCTGCTCATAGGTGGATGAGCTTATAGCTGGATTCTCAACTCTGTTCCATTGGTCTACGTATCTGTTGTTGTACCAGTAGCAGGCTATCTTGACTACTGTAGCAGTATAATAGGTCCTAACATCAGGTAGTGTAAGGCTCCCCACTTTGTTCTTCTTCTTGAATAATGCTTTATTTATTTGCGGCGTCTTCCCTTTCCATATGAAGTTGGTGATTTGTTTATCCATCTCATTAAAAAATTCTGCTGGAATTCGGATCGGGATTGCATTATATCTGTAGGTTGCTTTGGGTAGAATTGACATTTTCACTATGTTGAGTCTACCTATCCATGAGCAAGGTATATTTTTCCACTTATGCAGGTCTCTTTTAGTTTCTTGCAGTAGTGTCTTATAGTTTTCTCTGTAAGGATCTTTTACATCTCTGGTTAGATTTAGTCCTAAGAATTTTATCTTCTTGGGGGCTATTGTAAATGGTATTGATTTGGTGATTTCCTCTTCAGGGTTCTCTTTGTTGGTGTAAAGGAATCCAATTGATTTTTGTATGTTTATCTTGTATCCTGAAACTTTGCTGAAATCTTCTATTACTTCCAGTAGTTTTCTCATGGATTCTTTGGGGTTTTCTGTGTATAAGATCATATCATCTGCAAATAGAGGTACTTTGACTTCTTTCCTACCTATTTGGATGCCTTTTATTTCTTTTTCTAGCCTAATTGCTCTGGCTAGGACCTCCAGCACAATGTTGAATAATAGTGGTGATAAAGGGCATCCTTGTCTGGTTCCTGTTCTCAAGGGGAATGCTTTTAAAGTCTCTCCATTCAGGATGATGTTTGGCTGTTGGTTTTGTATAAATGCCCTTAATTATATTGAGGAATTTCCCTTCTATTCCTATTTTTTTGAGAGTTTTTATCATGAACGGGTGTTGGACATTGTCAAATGACTTTTCTGCATCAATTGATAAGATCATGTGGTTCTTGTCTTTTGTTTTATTAATGTAATGGATTACATTGATTGTTTTCCTAATGTTGAACCATCCCTGATTACTTGGTATAAATCCCACTTGGTCATGGTGGACTATTTTTTTGATATGATCCTGAATTCTATTGGCTAGGGTTTTGCTGAGGATTTTTGTGTCAATGTTCATAATGGGTATTAGTCTGTAATTTTCTTTTTTTTTGTGGTGTTTTTACCTAGTTTTGGTATCAGGGTTATGCTGGCCTCACTGAGTGAGTTTGGGAGTGTTCCATCCTTTTCTATGCTCTGAAATACCTTTAGTAGAAGTGGTGTTATCTCTTCTCTGAAAGTTTGGTAGAATTCTCCAGTGAAGTTATCCGGGCCAGGGCTTTTTTTTTGTTGGGAGTTTTTTAATAAACTTTTTCAATCTCTTCTTTTGTTATGAGTTTATTTAGTTGTTCTACCTCTGTTTGTGTTAATTTAGGTAGGTAGTGAGTTTCTAGAAATTTGTCCATTTCCTCTAGGTTTTCAAATTTTTCAGAGTACAATTTTTCATAGTAATCTGTTATGATTCTTTTAATTTCAGTTGGGTCTGTTGTGATATCACCCATCTCATTTCTTATACGGGTTATCTGCTTCCTCTCCTGTTTTTGTTTTGTCAGTTTGGCCAATGGTTTATGAATTTTGTTGATCTTTTCAGCAACCAGCTTTTGGACTTTTTAACACTTTCAATTGTTTTTCTATTCTCTATTTCATTTAATTCTGCTCTAATTCCTATTATTTCCTTCCTTCTGGCACCTGTGGGCTTCTTTTGCTGCTCTCTTTCTACTTGTTCCAATTGTAGGGTTAATGCTTTGATTATGACCCTTTCTTCTTTTTGGATGTGTGCATTTATTGCTATAAATTGACCTCTGAGCACTGCTTTTGCTGTGTCCCAAAGTTCCTGGTAGGATGTGCTTTCATTCTTGTTTGATTCTATGAATTTCTTTATTCCCTCCTTAATTTCTTCTATAAACCAGTAGTTTTTGAGCCAGGTGTTGTTCAGTTTCCATGTGTTTAATTTTTTTTTTCCTTGCTTTTTGTGTTGTTGATTTCCACCTGTATGGCTTTATTGTCAGAAAAGATGCTTTGTAATATTTCAATTCCTTGGAGTTTGTTAGGGCTTGCTTTATGGCCTAATATGTGGTCTGTTCTGGAGAATGTTCCATGTGCATTGGAAAAGAAAGTATACTTGGCTGCTGTTGGGTGGAGTGTTCAGTATATGTCTGTGAGATCAAGTTGGTTGATTTTAACATTTAGCTCTTCCATGTCTTTGTTGAGCTTCTTTCTGGATGTTCTGTCCTTCACTGAAAGTGGCGTGTTGAAGTCTACTACTATTGTGGAGCTGTCTATCTCTCTCTTCAGAGCTGTTAGAGTTTGTTTTATGTATTTTGGAGCCCTGTTGTTGGGTGTGTAAATATTTATTATGGTTATGTCCTCCTGGTGAATTGACCCTTTAATCATTATATAGTGCCCTTCCTTATCCTTTGTGGTAGATTTTACATTAAAGTCTATTTTGTCAGAGATTAATATTGCCACTCCTGCTCTTTTTTGGGTGTTGTTAGCTTGGTATACTTTTTTCCATCCTTTGAGTTTTAGCTTGTTTGTGTCTTTAAGTCTAAGGTGCATCTCTTGTAGGCAGCATATAGATGGATCATACTTTTTTATCCAATCTGCCACTCTCCATCTCTTTATTGGTGCATTAAGTCCGTTTACATTCAGCTTAATTATTGATAGGTATGAGTTTAGTGCTGTCATCCTGGTATCTCTTTTTGTGTGTTGTTCACAGTTTCTTTGTTCTCCTCAATTTTCTGTGCTGAGTCGTTTAACTTTATGTTTTTTTTTCTTTGTTGTAGATTTTGTGTTTGCTAGGTCTTTATGTTTTTCTGCTTCTTTATTTTGATTGGTAGGATTGTTAGTGTCTTTTGTGTTTACCTTAATATTTACCCTTGTTTTTCTAAGTTTATACCAGTGTTTTAATACTTCATATCGCCTTAACTTCCCCTCCATATAGAAAATCATTGTCTCCATTTTTTAAGTCCCTCTTTTTTGTTTTAATATTATCCTTTTTTTTTTACTTAGTGATATCTGTTTCCCTATTTTCAATGTTTTAGCTTTGATGTAATTTTGATATCCGTATTTGAGTCAATATCTGGTTGCTCTGTCCTGTGTTCTAGTCTTGCGTTGCTAGCTGGTGTTATTGACTATCTAATCGTAGGACTCCCTTTAGTATTTCTTGTAATTTTGGTTTGGTTTTTGCAAATTCCCTGAACTTCTATTTATCTGGAAATGCCCTAATTTTGCTGGTATATTCGAGAGACAGTTTTGCTGGATATATAATTCTTGGCTGACAGTTATTTTCCTTCAAGGCTTTATATATGTCATCCCATCACCTTCTAGCCTGCATGGTTTCTGCTGAGTAGTCTGAGCTTATTCTAATTGACTCTCCTTTGTAGATGACTTTTCTTTTATCCCTAGCTGCTTTTAAAATTCTCTCTTTATCTTTGGTTTTGGTAAGTTTGATTATAATATGTCTTGATGACTTTCTTTTGGGATCTACCTTACGTGGGGTTCAATGAGCATCTTGGATAGATATCTTTTCATCTTTCATGGTATCAGGGAAGTTTTCTGTCAACAAATCTTCAACAATTTTCTCTGTATTTTCTGTTACCCCCCCCCCCCGCCCCCCATTTTCTGGTACTCCGATCACTCATAGGTTATTTCTCTTGATAGAGTCCCACATGACACGTAGAGTTTCTTCATTCTTCTTAATTCTTTTATCTGATTTTTCCTCAGGTAAGTTGGTGTCAAGAGCTTTATCATCAGTGTCACTAATTCTAACTTCTACTGCCTCAATTCTGCTCCTATGACTTTCTATTGAGTTGTCTAATTCTGAAATTTTATTGTTAATCTTCTGGATCTCTGATTGCTGTCTCTCTGTGGATTCTTGCAGCCTATTAAATTTGTCATTATGTTCTTGAATAACTTTTTTAAGTTTCGCTACTACTTTGTCTGTGGGTTCCCTGTCTATTTCTGAATTCTGTAGAATTTCCTTTCTAATTTCTAGAAGAGTTCTGTATATTAATCTTTTGTATTCTGCCTCTGGTAATTCTAAGATATTCTCTTCCTCCAGAGAATTTATTGATTCTTTATTTTGGGAGCTTGCTGAAACCATCATGGACTGCCTCTTTAAGTGACTTGATATTGACTGTTGTCTCCAAGCCATCAATAATTTATTGTAATTTTATTTTGTATTTGTTTAGTGAGACCTAGCTTCTTTTTTTTTTATTTTATATGCCCAAGTAGGCTGCTCGTGTGCACTAGTTTGATTTTTGATGCCTTTGGATCTTTAACGTCCTGTCACCAGGTAGTTAGTTCTGTAACTAAGTATGTGCGCACAGGAGTCTGTTAAATTTTCCTATATGGGTTCAGCTCTGGTGTTCAGGCAGTCGGTCACCAAGTGTGTGATGCAGGCTTTCACCCCCAGTCCTAGAGAGGCATGGGTGATTGGTGTAGGCACTGGACTCTGGCTGTGGTAGGGGATCATGGGCTGAGCCAGGCAGGGGGCTGATGGCTGCCCCTGAGAGTCTGAAAGGAAAGCTTGTCCCTATTGTCTAGGCTGATTAGGTAGGTGAGTTTTGCATCCGGACTATAAGCACCCCACTCTGTTGGTTGTAAAGACTCGAGGGCACCACTTTTTCTTGAACTCCTGTAGCAGGTGGCTAGGCACTTTAGGTGATATTACCAGTCCTCAAGCCCCTGCTGCAGATCGATAAAAGTGCTTACTTAAGAGGCAGGGCTGTTTCGAGGGTCACAAATTTGCCAGTTCACAGCTGAAGCAGCTGAAGTTAAACTTCAGATGTTTGCCCTGATGTACAATGGTAGTGAAGACTAAAGCTGTTGAGATGGGTTCCCACAAGTCTATACAGGGGTGTAAGGCACTCACAGTCTGTGGACCCCTGATACCTGTACCTAGCAAAGGAGCTGCGCCGACCCTATGTTCCTGGTTTAGGGGAGTCAGTGGCTTATTTGTTCCCTCTCCAAGCCCAGGAGAATGGGTCAGGGTGCCTTTTGGGATCTACTTCCAGCCCAGCAGACTCCTGGTGCAGAGCGTGGAGGGAGGAGGTAAAAGGGAGAGTGGTTTTTCGCAAATGGACATTTTTTTTTTTAATCCGAGGGAAAGGGTGCACACATATACTTATCTTAGCACCTTGGGAACTGCTTTTCACTGGTTCGGAATGTCCAAGCAGAATCTCTGCTGCCGGGTCTCTCTTGATGTGGAAACTGCTTCTGGAGTGCGTGCACAGCACAGCTGTTTGCCTGCTTCACTGCGGACCGGCGTGGCTGCGGCACTGCAGTTTCACCACCACAGCTCTGGCGCTCTTCGCTTCTTCCAACGCATCTGCCTCTCCCCTATCACTGAGACGGATTCCTCAACTTTGCCTTGTTCAGCGCTCCTAGATATTCATATAGAATTAAATCACTTGTTTTTCGAGGTCTTTGTTGTAAGAGGGATATAGGAAGCATCTAACTACTCTGCCATGTTGGCCACGGCTCTCTGTTTTTGTTTTTATAGAGTGCTTAGTTTATGTATCTGTAAATTTTATATCTGTCAGTCTATCTACCTAGGTAGGCTTGTACAAAATTCATCCATAAAGTAAGTGAGCCCCTCTCAAGCAGCTCCTCTTATTGTTATTCTAAAACTCATGGTAGAGAAAATTTCTTTCTTATGGAAGATATGAATTTGGGTGGTTCCAGCCCATTCTGTCTGTTGGCTCCTTGTCCTGGTGCTTTGTCAAGGAGTACCTGTTGCCGTCAAGTTGATTCCTACTCATAGCAACACTGACCCATTGGGTTTTTAAGGCTGTAAATCTTATGGGAACAGACTGCTGCATCTGTCTTCCATGCAGCTGGCTGGTGAGTTCAAATTGCTGACCATTCAGTTAGCAGCCAAGCACTTAACCACTGGGCCACCAGGGCTCATTTGTCAAGGAGTAGTCTTGATTATATAGACCAGGAAGCAAGGTTTTCTAACAGGGGAATATCCTCTTAACAGCCACATGCAGCCCATCACCCTTCAAGTGATTGAGTACTTAAAATTAGCATGGCTTCAGCACCCATGGTGAAATAAAGCCAGTTCTATTGTTCCTGAAATGTAATTATTTAGACCATCCAACTTTTCCATGCCCTGCTCTATCAGTGCTTTGACTTTACCTCTGAGTTCCCATTCCCTTCTGTCTTCTTCCCCTCTCTCTCCCTCTACCCTCCATGCTAATCTGACATCTCAGCTCAAAACCAGGCCACTCTAGTCATTTTTACTAACTCTGTGGAGTGATTTGTCCTGCAAACTTGGCTAAATTGTCTTTCCAAATCCCCTTTCTTACATGGTTCTTGTTGAGAGGTGGCCAAAAGAGGAACTTCCATGAGATTTGGAAGGTGGAAGTGAAGCAGCAGCTGCTGCTCACTGAAGGTCATCAAGGTTGGATCAGTAATGGAAAGATGTGGCGATGTCAGCAAGTTCCAGCTTGTCCTCACTCTCCTCTCCTCTGCATCCAGCTCATCTTCCTGAATGCTGCTCCTGTTGGCCCACAGTAGCCTCAGGCCCCACACAGACACTTGCCATCAAACCCTAAGAGGCACAGCTACCCACAACCTCCCCTTGACCTTCTCTTCTGCAGCCCCATTTTGGAGGTTGGACATGCATGCCTTCTAAGTAGGCTGAATCCTCCAACTTCTCTGATCCCCCAACCTTCCTTCTGCACCTTCACCTCCCGAGCTTCTCCCATAGTTATGTTAGGTCTAATGCCTATAAACTTTGCATGACGAAGAGTGGTTCTGCTTTCCCAGTTGAACTCTCTGACAGATTCACTCTGTTATCCAGTGCCCAGGAGAAGCCTGTGATATAAAACTAGGAGATGTATGTGATATATCAGGATTCAACCTGGTTATCTTTTTTTCCTAGACTATGGAGTGATATAAAATCAGACAGAAAAGATGGCATGGCACTTCTCCAAAAGGGAGAGAGTTATTGCTACAGTTTGTTAGTTACCATTATTAATTATCTTTGAGTGGGCTCTGGCTCATGGCAACCTTATGTATAACAAAGTGAAATATTTCCTGGTCTTGTACCATCTTCATGATTGTTGGTATGTTTAAGTCCTTATTATCTTAATTTTACTAGCTAAACAATCATTTTCATGATCTGCTGCTCTATCCTGCCCTTCCATACAATTTATGATCAGATTTACAGACTCTAGGCCATGGCAGAACTACCAAGTAACACTCACTCCCACTCCTTGTCTCCCTGTAACCCACCCCACCACCATTTGAGTGATTTGCATTTCTTTTTTCTCCCATGCAGAGGGCTGGCAGAAATCACACCATTCTCACATGCTGCCAGTGAACGCTGACAAGAACTGCTTCTGTATCATAGTTTTGAAGATGCCTCACTGGTATTGTGGAGCAGCACATCAGCTGAAAAATGGGTAATCTTCATCTTGGCCCAAATTCCTTGCTCAGCAAGTACACACCAGCAATTCCCATTCTGATTTTTTTTATAGAATAATTTTGTAGCATTTCCATTTCTTACACAAATAATTGCCTTTTAATTGGTGCAGCTGTTTTCAGCATGTTTGAGGCATATTGGAACTATCTTCTTTAGAACACATTTCAGGCTCACTTCCTGCACTAGATTACATTACTGTTGGCCGAAACTTTGTGCTTGGGACTCCCAAATTTAATCAAAGACTTACTGTCTAGCATAAAAGCTATTGATACTTAGAATTCTTATGGGCAGTGGGGACAGAATAGTACAAAAAATTGGGGGTAATCTCAGGAGTTAAAATTGTCGGTGTAATGTACCAAGTACACACCAACCTGTAAATAACATGATACTGAAATCATAAGTGAGCCTTAGAGCCCAGCAACTTGAATTTTAATTCTAAGTTCGTTTTTATCTAGCTGTACGGCTGAGGTAAGTGGCTTAGCTCCTAGACTAAGGAGGTTGAGCTATAAGGTCCTATCTGAATTCAATATTCTGTCAGTCTGATTACAATTTGACAATAAGACCTTTATGGCTTGTATATTTGAAACATTTTTTAACATGAATAATATAGTTTTTAATTTTGTGTTTTGATAGTTTTTACCTTTGATACTCCAGAGGCTTGCTTATATATGTCTGTACATTTTTTATGTATGCATTTATATTATACTAAGGAAGACAGTGGTAGGACAGGTTCTGAAGACCAAGTTTCAGCAATCAGGAGGTCTTGGCTGGGAGAGTCTCTGTCTTGCTGGGTTCTCTAGAGAAGCAAAACCAGAGAAGCATATATATATATATATATATATATACATATATATATATATATATATATATACACATATATATGTATATATTTATCTCAAGGAAATGGCTCATGCGGTTATAGAGGCTGTTAAGTCCCAAACTGTGGGTCATGAGTCAGGCTGGAGGCCTTTCCTGACTCACGTGGTTGCAGGGGCTGATGAACCCAAAATTGACAGGTAAGAATACAAGCTGCTGGCCCACAGGACTGTGGAAGCCGGTGAATCTCAGAACCAGCAGGTTAGACAGCAGGCTACTGGCTCACAGGGTTGCAGAAGCAGAAAAATCCCAGAATTGGCAGGTCAGATGGCAGGCTGCTTGCTCAAGTCTCAAGAACTGGAGGTCAGATGACGCACAGCCAGATACAGGATCCAGAGCAAGAGAGAGCTTTGCCTGAGCATTCATATATATTGGATGCAGACCATACCTTTAAGGACTTGAGTAAGAGTGTGACTTGACTAAGGATGTGACTTGAGCAATGCTGTAAATTGAGTCACGCACTCTAGTAAGGGTGTGATTCAAGATACACCCCACGCTAATCCTGCTTCATTAACATATAGCGGTTTAGGATTACAACACATAAGATGGAGGATAATTAAACAATATCACAAAATGAAGGGTAATTATATAGTACTGGGAATCATGGCCAAGCCAAGTTGACACATAACATTAACCATCACAGTCCACCCTTGTTAAATTGGCACCTGTACACATCTCCTTAAATCATACATAATCTCTAAATAAAGACAATTATAAGGTCATACTTGCGCCTGTCATGATACAACTACCATGTGTATTACCAAAAATGCACTAGTCCTGTTTACACCTTGTATTTTATAAGTGATGGGATAAAGGAGAGAAGAAAACAAATATATTTGAGATATATATATATATATATATACACATATATTTATACATATATATGTATATACATACACATACACATGTAATAAAACAAGGACGAAATACTCATAACAATTACTGTCCTTTTTTCTGCAACTGGTCACGTGATCACAACTGATATTTAGAACTAGCTTCTTCCACTGCTCATCTGTATTCCCTTTGCCCTCAGCAAGCACCTTAGCTGGTTATGGTTCTTTGCATGGTGGGATGACCCAAACCTTCATTCCTGAAGGGTCTGGGTTATTAGTAGGCCTGTCGGAATTGGGTTGTTTTAGTTTTCCATCGGCTTTAATCACAGGGCATAGTAGTACTAAGAGATGCCCTAAGGGATCTCCTACATTCCAGACATATTCTTCTTTACTTCCATTATGTAATATCAATCCAAATTTCTCTTGGTAATCAGGATCAATCATACCAACCAATATAGTAACTCCCTTCTTTGCTTGTTGATCCAGAGGCACGAGCAGCCCAAAGTGGCCTGGTGGCTTTCTTAATTTCTGGTTCAATGGAATTAATGTTGTCTCCAGGTGGGAGCATTCCTCCTCTGGAACTAAACCTGTAGACCCGCAGAGCATAGGGTCATGCGGACAGCAAACAAAATTTTTGTGAGTGAGTCACTTAAGATAATAGTGAGTGGTGCCACTCCCCTCCTTACCTCTTGATTTCTGTAACCATGAATACTGGCTTTGGGAGAAACAGCAACATATATTGGATGCTGGTTTAGAGCACATACAGCCTCCTGGAGAACACCGCCCAAACCTGGCAAGTATTGCCACCTAGCTGCACTGTAATTGTGTCTTTAGAAGGCCATTCCATCATTCTATCCAGCCAGCTGCTTCAGGATGATGGGCAAACATGATAAGACCAGTGAATTCCATGGGCATGGGCCCACTGCCACACTTCATTTGTTGTGAAGTGAGTCCCTTGATCTGAGGCAACGCTGTGTGGAATACTGTCTTAGTCATCTAGAGCTTCTATAACAGAAATACCACAAGTGGATGGTTTTGACAAACAGAAATGTATTCTCTCATGGCTTAGGCGAGAAGTCCAAATTCAGGGCACCAGCTCTAGGGGAAGGCTTTCTCTTTGTTGGCTCTGGGGAGAGGGCCTTGTCTCATTTCAACATCTGTGGGCCCACCTTCCTTTGGAAATCTCCATGTGCTAAGGCATCAATCTTCCCCTGGGTCTGGGAATTTCTCAGCACAAGGACCCTGGGTCCAAAGGATGCGCTCTTCTCCTGGCTCTTCTTTCTTGGTGGTAGTAGGTCCCTGACTCTCTGCTCACTTCACTCTCCTTTTATCTCTTGTAAGATAAAAGGTGATGCAGGTCACACCCCAGGGAAACTCCCCTTACATCAGATCAGGGCTGTGGCCTGAGTAAGGGTGTTATGTAACACCCTAATCCTCATCAACATGACCTAAACCTGCTTCATTAACATAACAGATGGCTCACTCCAAAATGGGACCATAACCACAGGCATAGAAGCTGGATTTAAAACATATCGCAAAACGGAGGATAATCAGATCACAAAATGGAGGACAACCACACAATACTGGAAATCATGACCTAGCCAAGTTGACACATATTTTTCAGGGGCAAAACTCAATCCATGACATTCCACCATTTGGCCCCCCAAAATTCATATCTTTGTCACAAAAGTCTTAAATCAACTCCAAGTCCAAATTCCATCCTGGGACAAAATTCCTCTTCATGTATGAATCTCTGAAATCTAGAACACAAGTTATCTGCTTCCCAGTCAATCCATGACAGATACCATGATTGCGGACAAGGCATTCTGAGAGTCCACGATGGTAGTTTTGGCAGAAGCATTGCATGGAGGGAAAGTAAGTGTGTATCCCAGTAAGAACAAATGCTGCCCTTTCCCTGATGAAAGCAGCCCAATGTGATCAACTTGTCATCAAGCTTCTGGCTGATTGCTTTGAGGAATGGTGCCATATTGTGGATTGTTGGTCTCTGCTGCTGGCAGATCGGACACTCAGCAATGGCTGTAGCCAAGTCTGCCTTGGTGAAAGCAAGTCCAAGCTGCTGAGCCCGTGCATGAACTCCATCCTGCCACCATGGCTACTTTCTTCATGAGCCTGTTGGGCCATGACAGAAGTGGCTGGGGAAAGAGCATGACTGGTTTCTGCAGAACGCGTCATCCTGTCCACTTGATTGTTAAAATCCTCCTCTGTGGAGGTCACCCTTTGATGAGCATTCACATGGGACACAAATATCTTCACTTCTTTGGCCCATTCAGAAAGGTCTATCCACATACCTCTTCTGCATACCTCCTTGTCTCCAATTTTCCAATCATGCTCCTTCCAAATCCCTGACTATCCAGCCAAACCCTTGGCCACAGCCCATCAATAAGTATACTATCACACATCTGGACATTTCTCCTTCCAAGCAAAATGAACAACCAGCTGCACTGCTCAAAATTCTGTCCACTGGGAGCAATTCCCTTCACCACTGTCCTTCAGGGAGTTCTCAGACAAGGGGTGTAGAGCTGCAGCTGTCCACTTTTGAGTGGTGCCTGCATATCACACAGAACCATCTGTAAATCAGGCAGGAGATTCTCTCCCTCAGTCAACTGATCATAAAGAAATCCCCATGAGGCCATAGGTGCAGACTGGGAGGGGGCAGGTAATGTGACAGGAGTGGTGATCATGGGAATTTGAGCCATTTCCTCATACAATTTACTTGTGCCTTCAGGTCCAGCTTGGGCCGTATCTCGTATATACCACTTCCATTTAATGATGGAGTGCTGCTGTGAACGTCCAACTTCATGGCTCTGTGAGTCATACAACACTCAGTTCATGATGGGCAGCTCAGGCCACATGGTGACTTGGTAGCCTATGGTTAAGCATTCAGTCTCTACTAAGGCTCAGTAACAAGCCAAAAGATGTTTCTCAAAAGCAGAGTAGTTATCTACAGGGAATGGCAGGGCTTTGCTCCAAAATCCTAAGAGTCTCCATTGTGATTCACCAATAGGGACTTGCCAAAGATCCAAACAGCATCTCTATCTGCCACTGACACTTCAACAACCATTGTATCAGCTGTATCATATGGCCCAAGTGGCAGAGTAGCTTTCATGACAGCCCAAACCTGTTGCAGATCCTTCTCTTGTTCTGGGCTGCACTCAAAACTAGCAGCTTTCTGAGTCACTTGATAAATCAGCTGCAGTAGCACCCCATAATAAGGGATATGTTGCCTCCAAAATTAAAAGGGACGCACCAGGCATTATGCCTCCTTTTCAGTTGTAGGAGGGGCCCAATGTAACAATTTATTCCTCACTTTAGAAGAAATGTCTCAACATGTCCAATACCTCTGAAGCCTAGAAATTTCACTGAGATGAGAGGCACCTGGATTTTTGTTGGGTTAATTTCCCACCCTCTAGCACAAATATGGAAACCCTGGTGGTGTAGTGGTTAACAACTATGACTGCTAACCAAAAGGTCAACAATTTGAATCTACTAGGTGCTCCTTGGAAACTCTATGGGTCACTATGAGTCAGAATCAACTCGAAGGCAATGGGTTTGTTTGGTTTGTTTGTTTGTTTGTTTTTTTTTTTTTTGCTTCAGCGCAAAAATACCTTACCAATAAGTCTAGAGTCATTGATACAGCTTCCTTACTAGATCCATTGAGCATAATGTCATCAATGTAATGGACAAGTGTGATTTCTTGTGGAAGGGTGCTAGGTCCATTGAGCATAAAGGACCAGTATGATGTCTTGTGGAAGGAAACCTGATGTCAAGGTTCCTGCAGACTGAATTATGACATAGCGCTGGAGAGTTGATGTATCTCTGAGGTAGGACACTGAAGGTTTATTGCTGGCCTTGTCAGCTGAAGGCAAACTGCTTCTGGTGTTCCTTCAAAACCGAAATTGAGAAAAAGGCATTGGCCAGATCAATAGCTACATATCAAATACCAGGATATATATTAATTTGCTCAAGCATGAAACCACATCTGTAATAGCAGCTTCAATTGAAGTCACCACCTGGTTAAGTTTTCAATAATCTGCTGTCATTCTCTAAGATCCATCTGTTTTTTGCACAGGTCAAATAAGTGAGATGAATGAGGATGTGGTGGGAATCATCATCCCTGCATCCTTCAAGTCCTTGATGGTGGCACTAATCTCTGCAATCCTTCCAGGAATACAATATTGCTTTTGGTTTACTATTTTCCTAGGTAGAGGCAGTTCTAATGGCTTCCACTTGGCTTTGTCTACCATAATAGCCCTTATTCCACATGTCATGGATCCAATGTGTGGGTTTTGCCAGTTGTGGAGAATGTTTATTCCAATTATGCATTCTGGAAATGGAAAAATTACTACAGAATGGGTTTGGGGACCCATTGGATCCACTGTAAGATGGATCTGAGCTAAGACTCCATTAATAACCTGACCTCCATACATCCTCATTCTGACTGGGGGGCCACAGTGATGTTCTGAGTCTCCTGGAATTGGTGTCAGTTCAGAGCCAGTGTCCAGTATTCCCCAAAAATTCTGATTATTTCCTTTTCTCCAGTGAACAGTCACTCTAGTAAAAGGCTGTAGATTCCTTTGGGAAAGACTGGGAGAAATATTAACAGTATAATTTTTGGCAGTGCAGGGAGGTCTCCTTGAGTAAATCTCCTTCATTCAAGAGGTTGTAGGTCTGTTAGCTGGCTCAAATCTGGAACCTGAGGGGCTATGAACCTCTATTCTTGCCATTCAAGTTAAACTACCATTCAGTTGCTCTGTAATTCTTCGGTTTGTACAGATCAAGTAAATATTTAGTAGATTTCTCATCTATTTTACTCCATGTGTGACAATGGCTAAGTAGCCAATGCCATAAGTCCATACAAGTCATACTATTCTGATTACTGCTTTGACTTTGCTGTCCTTTATGGTAAGCATGACCACCTTGCCTTTGTCGACTGAGTGCCGCCACTTGGTCCCTACCACCCGGGGGTCCAATCAGCCCCATTATAGTTAGGAGTCTTAATTCAGTTAGGGCAATTCCCACGGTCAAATCTGACTTACATAAAATAGCAATCACAGCTATCGTCAAGGATTCTGGGCTCTCTTCACAAATTATTTCCTCACTGTTGTGGTAAAAGTCGTGTCCTCTAGGTACTCCATGTGTGGGTCTGTGAGTCTAACCTGCTAAATCTACTCTAACATGCCTATTTCCCTAAGGCTTAGGATACTTTCTTGTACAGTATACCAAGGCAGATCTGGCACTTCAATGTGATTTATTTTAGGCCAGCTCTTAACCCATGATACATTGAACCAACAAAATAAACTATTAGATCCTTTTCTAACCTCTCGAGCTGAAATATTGAATGAAAGATATGTACTTAGTGGGCCCATATCAGTCAACTCAGGGTGATCCAACTTTATGTTCCTTGCACCACTATCCTACACATATTCCCCAGGTTTCTGTTTGCATATATTAGAAAAGTAAAGAAGTTCTTTTGTAGTATAGTGTACTTCATCTTGGGCCACACTTTTTACTTCACCTTTTTGGGCTTGCTGGGACTTAAGTGAAGCCCTGGTGGCACAGTGGTTAAAAGAAAAGGTCGGCAGTTCAATTCGACCAGCTGCTCCTTGGAAACCCTGCAGGGCAGTTCTACTCTGTCCTATTGGGTAGCAATGGTTTGGACTTGACTTGATGGTAATGAGTTTCTTTCTTTCTTTCTTTTTTTTTTTTTTTTTTTTTTTTTTTGGGACTTAAGTCTAGTTATAGGTATAGAAGCAAAAATTGATGGTGGGAGGGGGTCCTGGGAACATTCAGCCATGTCTTTCTTGTAAGATATCTGCCTGAGGCATTGCCCCAGGTGATATCTCAGAGAAAGACTACTCAGGCACAGCTAAGTTAATCTCATAAAATGAGGGTGGAAGGGATAATGGTTTTCCTCAGGAGGATGGCTTAGCAGAAAAAGATGGAGTAATCTCTTCAGATGGGAGAGGTTGTGCTGTTGGCAGGAGTGATTCAGTGGAATTTAGGGTCCAGTGTCCCAAGTTTCCTGATTATCTGCCCATATGTCCCCATTACAAGTTTCAGGATCCCATTTCTTCCCAATCAATGCCCTCACTTTAACTTCAGACACTATTCGAAGCTGGAAATTCAATCGGTGTTGCAATTCAGCCACTCTTACATTAAGACTCTGGGTTTGGTTTTGGTTAATATCAGCTCTGTTATCACAGGAAATAATGTTTTCTTTCATGACTCAAGTGGCCACTTTCAGGTCTTTTATGTGACACTTGAGCTGCGACTCTGAAGCCCTGAGCTCATCTCTTTTTTTCACCACTTTGTCTATTGAAAGTAGGACCAACCAACCAACTTCCTTATACTTCTCATTCTGACAGAATTGTAGAAAAGTATCCAATATGCAATCACACACAGCCTTATTTCTCACAAATATTCGATCTATTGGTGGTGATATTTTGCATATTGCTATAGCCATATCACTCCATGGATTAGCAGTGTCCTCTTTCCTACTGTAGGCAGAGTCATCAGCACCTTTAAGACTAGCCAGACTTGAGAACCAATTTAGAAAATTCATCCTTACAATTTTGTTTCTCTAGAACCAGTCTTGGTAACAAGTGTCTTAGGCTGAGTTCTCTAGAGAAGCAAAACCAGTGAAGCATACATATATAAATATATATAGACAGATTTATCTCAAGGGAAGGACTGACACAGTTGTGGAGGCTTCCAAGTCCCAAATCTGTGGGTCAGGCATCAGACTGAAGGCTTCTCCTGACTCACATGTTTGCAGGGGCTGAGAAACCCAAAATCAGCAGGTCAGACAACAGACTACTGGCTCATAGGGCTACAGAAGCTGGTGAATCCCAGAATCGGCAGGTCAGACAGAAGGCTGCTGGTTCAAGTCCCAAGAACGAGAGGTCAGATGATGCTGAGCCAGATGCAGAATTCAGAGTGAGAGACAGCTTTGCCAGAGCATTCATGTATATTGGATGCTGGCCACACCCTTAAGGACTTAAGTAAGGGTGTGACTTGAGTAAGGATGTGACTTGAGTAAAACTGTGACTTGAGTCACACCCTCTAGTAAAAGTGGGCCTCAAGATACACCTCACACTAATCCTGCCTCATTAACATATAGAGGTTTAGGATTTACAACACATAAAAAGGAAGATAATTATGTAATATCACAAAATGGAGGATGATTACATAATACTGGGAATTATGGCCTAGCCCAGTTGGCACATAACATTAACCATTAGTCTCTGAACCTTGGTTTTCACACTGATCACCCTGGAGTAATAATATGTACCTCACAGTGTTGTGGTGAAGGTAAAAATGAAGATAATGATCATACAAGTTCTTTACAAATTATAAGATGCTGCAATAAATCCTGGATGGTGCAAATAGTTAACTTGTTTAGTTGCTAACCATAGGCTGGAGGTTTGAGTCCACCCAGAGATGCTTCAGAAGAAAGGCCTGGTGACCTACTTAAGAAAATCACCCATTGAAAATCCTGTGGATCACAGTTCTACTCTAACACACATGGGACAACCATGAGCCCAAATCAACTCAACAGCAACTGTGGTGGTAGGCATATAAATACAAGCAATCATTATTAAAAGAAATACATCCCCTGACAACATGCATGCTTAGCAACCAGAGAACACATAAAGAGATGAAGATTTCTTACTGAAGTAAATCCAAGGAGATTATAACAAAACCTCAGTTATTCTGGGATTACTGAATTACCCAGGTCTTTTTGTCTCTGGGTTCTTTCTTTAGCAACTCTATCTGGTGAGTAGAAATAAGATGAGAAATATCTGGGTGGTTCTTCTGCAGTCAGCTGCTAGTCAGCTAAATGGCTCTGCCTCTGGGTGTTACCTGGCTGTCAACTGGGGCCTTGGGAGGCAACTTTGTCTTAGTCATCTGGTGCTGCTATAACAGAAATACCACAAGTGGATGGCTTTAACAAAGAGAAGTTTATTCTCTCACAGTCTAGTAGGCTACAAGTCCAAATTCAGGGCATCTGCTCCAGGGGAAGGCTTTCTCTGTTGGCTCTGAAGGAAGGTCTGTGTCGTCAATCTTCCCTTGGTCTGCGAGCTTCTCTGTGCAGGAACCTCAGGTCCAAAGGAAGAGCACTGCTCCCCGCTTGCTTCTCTTTTATATCTCTAAAGAGATTGGCTTAAGACACCATCCAGTCTTGTAGACCTCATCAGTACAACTACCGCTAATCCATCTTACTACACCATAGTGACTGAGTTTACAACACATAAGGAAATCACAACAGACCACACAATGGTACACAGTCGTACAATACTGGGAATCATGACCCAGCCAAGTGGACAGATATTTTTGGGGGACACAGTTCAATCCACGGCACAGACCATACGTCTCTTGTCATTCATCTGGCCTCCACGGGCTTTTTCACACTGCGGCTCAGGCTTTGAAAAGCAGCAAAACAGGAGTCCCAATGTGCAGCACTTTTCAAGTCTCTGCTTGTATAAATTTTGCTCTTGTCCCATTGGCCAAAGTAAGTCACTTGGCCAAGCGTAGAATTATTATGGGAAGGGACTACCCAAGGGCACGGATATAGGAAAGTAAAACAAATTGAAGACAATCATTGCAACAATCTATCACATCCTCCTTTATTTCTGGAAAATTCTTGATTACTGTTTTCAAGTACTTCCTCCACTATGCATATTTTTGTTCTCTCCTTCTGAGGTATCTAACATACAGATGTTAACATCTATTTTTATCTTGCATGTCTCCTAATTTTTTTTTTTATATTTTCAACCATTTTATTCTTTCTTAAAATCTTCTGGGAGAGAGTTCTTGACCTGATCTTACATTTCATGTGTTCATTTTGTGACTATATCTAGTCTGTTATTCAAATGATCTACTGAGTTCCTTTTTTAAAAACTATTATGTTTTTTAATTCTAGAATCTTGAGTCAAATTTTCTTTGTTCCTGCTTCTTGTTTCCAATATCCTCCTACCCTATGTCCGATATCCTCCCTATCTTACTGAAAGTATTTCCTATGCTTATTTTAAATCTGATTCTATCTGGTTTATTAAGTCTGCATCCTTTACTATATAGTTTCCCTTTGTCACTTTTGTTTTAGAGTGTAGATGTTCCTGCACCTTTTCCCTGTGCTCATATTACACTGGAGTATCAGTTGCTTTGGCTGATAATAATGATGATAAAAGAAACCTGTTGCCATTGAGTCAGTTCTGATTCATGGCAACCGCATGTGTGTGGAGTAGAAGTGCTCTACAGGGATTTCTTGGTTGGCTGTTATCTTTATGGAAGGAATGGAAGCAGATCACCTTGCCTTTCTTCCACGGTGCTGCTAGGTAGGTTCAAATCTCCAATCTTTAGGTTTGTAGTCAAGTGCAAACTGTTTCAGTGTCTGGAAAAAAGAGTGAACGCTTAAGTCCTTGCTTGTGTCTCACCTGGTGAGTTTAGAAAGCGGGCAGTATGTTCAAAACATACTTCTAGGCTCCACCACCAGCATCCACTCCCCTGCTCCCAAATAAGCAACTCAAGGCTACTCCCTTTACTTTTCATAATAATAGCTAATGTTTCTTGAGCACTAATATGTATCAGTCCCAGTTTTAAGTAGTTTTACATGTACACTTGCTCCTCACTTATTGACTGTCTTGTTACTTGACATTTCTCATTTACAAAAAGAGTAAAAAATCTACTATCTGACTACTTTGAGAATTAACAACGTACGTCTGGCAGTAACAAATGCCAAGGTGCAAGGCGAGAGTAACGCTGGCTGTGGTGGTTAAGGTTATGTGTCAACTTGGCTGGGCCGTGATTCTCAGTGGTTTGGCACTTATGTAATGAAGTAATTTGGCAATTATGTAATCATCCTCCATTTTTGCATAACACCGATTTTCACATAATGACCTGGACTTTGTAACCTAACCATGTTGCTAAGTTAGGAGTGGGTGTATTACATCTTTTAAACAACTCAGTGGTTAAGGTGCTATGGCTGCTCACCAAAAGGTCGGTAGTTTGAACCCACCAGCCACTTCTTGGAAACCCTGTGGGGCAGCTCTACTCTGTCCTATAGGGTCACTATGAGTTGGAATCGACTTGATGGCAACGGGTTTGGTTTTCTTTTCGAAGAGATAAGTAGTGTATTATTTCCATTCAAGAGATGAGGAGACAGAGTATCTTTCCCATAGTCACAGAGCAGTAAGTGGTAAAGGCAGTTTGGCTTTAGAGCCCATGCTCTAAACCTGCGTGCTATGAAACAAGGAGGCCTGGGGATAAAGGGAACCTCAGGAACCAGGCCTTCTGCCTGCCCCAGTTTATTGTCTTTTCACCCAGGGGGCTCTCACACTGCCCTGATGTTACCTGATGCTTCCAGCTGGGAACTGGCCAGCCTTGCTATTTTCCTGTTCAAAAAGCAATTTTCTGCCCATAGCAATGAGAGAGGATGAGCAGGACACAACTAGAAAACACTTCTGTAGTCTGTTTCCAATCTTCACACCAGATCTTCTCTCCATTCTCACCCCTGCACACCTGCCCCCTACTGCATGCACACTCTGGGATGTAATCACATTCTTTCCCCCAGAAACTTTTCACTTCTTTTTTTTATGTTATTAGCTTCATCAAACTTGTTCATGTGACATCTTTGGGGTTGCAGCAGAAGGAACCAGCATCTCATATTAGGTCACCATCTAGGCAGGAAACATCTGTATATGTAACTTCCTAAGCAATTCATCCACTAACCCAAGCCCCAAACAATGTCTAGTTCCAAGAGTTCTAGCTCTTTAGTCAATATTTCCTCCTGGCTCATATTCAACCCCCAAACTCAACACAGGAATTTCTATTATTTTTATCAATCTTTAAAATTGTTTGGTCTCCTGCAAAAATGTATCTCATACTGTCTTAGTCATCTAGTGCTGCTCCAACAGAAATACCACTAGTGGATGGCTTTAACAAAGAGAAGTTTATTCTCTCACAGTCCAGTAGGCTACAAGTCCAAATTTAGGGCCTCAGCTCCAGGGGAACTCTTTCTCCACTGGCTCTGGAGGAAGGTCCATCTCATCAGTCTTCCCTTGGTCTGAGACCTTCTCTGCGCAGGAAACTCAAGTCCAAAGGACGCTTTTTGTTCCCGGCACTGCTTTCTTGGTGGTATGAGGTTCCCCTGTCTCTCTGCTCACTTCTGTCTTTTATGTCTCAAGAAATTGCCTCAGGACACAATCCACTATCTTAGATTGAGTCCTGCCTTACTAACACAACTGCCACCCATCCTTCCTCATTAACATCATAGAGGCAGGATTTACAAAAATATAAGAAAATCACACAATACCAGGAATCATGGCCCAGTCCAATTGATACACACATTTTTGAGAGGACATAATTCAGTCTATGACACATACATATAAACATCTGGATTCAGGGACAAACCTAACTTTATAATAAGACAACAACAACAACAACAACAATAACAACAAAAAAACCTCATTGCTGTGGAGTTGATTCTATTAGTGACCTATATAATGAACTTTATAATACGCAACATGTTTGCATCCTTCCTACCACTGCCTCAGGTAATTGGCTTTCTCATTCTTAACACTGATAATTAACTCTGATGGCTGGAGCATTTTTTAAGTTTTTCTTGAATGATTCAGACCTCTAGATCTCTCTCTAGCTACATTAAAATTCACCAGGTTCCATCTTAATGACAGCACTTCTACACATGTCCAGGACTGCACCTTTTTACCCAGACTAGGCCTGCTGGTCCCACTGTTGCTCCTCACCTGAATTCTAACCATCCTTCAAAGTTTAGCTCAAATGCCCCTTCCTTCAGGAAGCTTTCCCTCATTGTGGCAGCCTGAACTGATCACTTTGAACTGATGTAGCACAGAGCCTATAAAGGACACGCATGTGTGGGTCTTGCTCTTTGCTATTCTTTTCTGTGTCTGCATTTAGATTCTCCAAGTGTCCGCTGGGCTGCCTTATAGTCCCTCACAACCCTGACCACAGAGGTCAGAGATCAAGGCATTTGACTTTTGTAGATAGACTCCTTCATTTTCCAATTTATTCTAGCATACAAAATCATTCAAATATCAAACTAAACTTTATTGTGAATAAAATTATGGATGTGAGTTGTAAGTTGGATGCTAATCCTGGCTCTTTTACTACTTAGTTTTGTGATGCTGAACCAGTCACTTTACTTCTCTGATCCTTAGTCTCCTGTCTAAAAAAAAGGAGTCCAGACTAGGTAATTTCTGAAGCTGAGTTTATGGTTCAGGTTGTAAATACTATTAGATCAGGGCCCGATGGCCTGATTAGTTGTTGTTGCTGTTTCTATAGCACCATATGCAATGCAGAGCAAAGAGTAGGCACTTAGTATTGTTGGATTAATTGAGAAAGTAGTGATTATTTTTAGCCCTAATAGCTTTTGTAGCCCTAATACCTTAGTGGAGTCCCTGGGTGATACAAACAGTTAAGGTGCTCTGCTGCTAACTGAAATTATGGAAGTTCAAGTCTACTCAGAAGTGTCTCAGAAGAAAGGCCTGGTGATCTAATTCGAAAATATCAGCCATTGAAAACCCTATGGAGCTCAGTTCTACTCTGACACGCATGGGTCACCATGAATCAGAACTGACTTGATGGCAACTGGTTAATGCCTCAGTAGGTAGACTCTAAACTAGCAGATTGCCATAGTGAGCATATTTTCAGAAATGATCTCTGGAAAATGGGGCTGGTCATTTCAGGTTACAGTGATCTGCTGGCCTTGTATTTTCAGGGAGTTCAAGTTTCTGATGACTTAACTGGTACTGAGAAGCTTCCCTGAAAAAATGTCCTCTAGGTAGCTATAGATAAATTGAGATACACTGCAAGTTGTTAATTCCCATTCCTAAACTACATAATCTCCATTTCTCCTGAATTAAAGACTCAGGAAAAACCAATTCCATCTAAAATACTTTATGTTTTACAAAAGGGGCCTTACTGGATGACACCATGTGCTTAGGATGTGGTCTGAGGATGGTGGTCATACTGTCCTTGGATGGCCAGGGGATTCTTTTCTCTGGATTACAGACAGACCTAGGACTTGAAGCAAAGCAGAACAAGGGGCTACCTCTTCCTTTCTCCCTAAGCCTACACTCAGATCACAGCCTTAGTTTATCCCACCTCTCCTGCTCACAGCAAAAGGATGCAAATAAACAAGAGTGCTAGCACAGAGCTTTTTTTTTTTTTTATTGTGTTTTAGGTGAAAGTTTACAGCTCAAGTTAATTTCTCATACAAAAATTTATACACATCACTGAGTTTGAAACACTGGTTCCAGAAGACCTCCTCTTACTGTGGACTGCAGAGAAGGGAGGCGAGCTGGCTTCAAATGCAGAAGCCCAAATTCCCTGGGAAATTTTGAGAATACTGCGACAAAGAACAGGGCACTGTCTAGAGTCAACCCAAAGAGAAAGCTGGAGTGGAGCCCCCAGGACCACCCCCAGCCAGTAAATTTGTGACTCCTCCCCAAACCCAGTGTTTCTCAGACAGCTTAACAGGCCAAAATCTTCACAGCTCATTCCCCATGTGGGCACGTAGTGGAGGGGCTGTCACATCAGTTAAAACCCAGCCAAGCAATGGGAATTCTCTGTATTTCGTTCTACTATTAGAATCCAAGTACCATCTGGTGGTATGCTATGGGGAAGTGCTATTCTTCTGCGTCAGCAAACACAAAATGCAACATTTTGATGAGCAAGCTGAGAGCTTTCAGAGCTTAGAGCAAAAGGTAGAGAAATTGTTTTATTTCTGCCCAAAGAAGCTCAAGTCCATTGGAATTTCCCTGGCTTCAGGATACAGTTAGTTGAGCTTGGCTTTATAAAGGCAGAGACCTTATTTGGATGTCATTTTGACCTTTAGGATGTGAAACCTTTAGTCCATGACGAGGCTCATTAATTCAGGTCTGTTTTCTTGCCTGGACCCATCTGTTTCCTTGCCTCCTGAATACATACCCAACAACGATGATGCAAGAAGCTTTCTTCTTCGAGAACTGCTATCTTGAGGCAAGACTGCACAGCCCCTAGCCCTGATGTTCATCTCCCTTTCCTTGATTGAGGTTTCCATGGGGAGGGAAGCCACAGGCTGCTTCACGGTAAATGGTTTGATGGATGTGGAAATAGTCTGATGCATGTTTGATATATGTAAATACTTGGATAGATGTTCAGCCCCAATGTTTTCTTGGCAACCTCCTGAGATGACTTGTTCTACCAAGCCTGGAAAAGGAACTATTTCTTAGACAATCTGAAACTTCCTTGGACTTTTAAAGGAATCAGAATAATGGGAAGTATTGCTAGAGTGATGGAAGAAAAAAGGAACTAGGAGAGAAAGCAGGTGCAGAGTGTCTTCAACTAAGGGACAGCACATATTCATGTCAGCTCTTCTAGATGCCTTTAAATTAAAAGTTTCTGTTTCTGTTACTATCAGCCATTGAATTCCAGATTTGATTCTTTTTATTCACTCTTCCTTCCATGCAGGTATACCTGATGTTGCAAGTGCAAAGACATTGAAAAAGATCCGGAAACCCGCTCAGGAATCTTTAATCCTATTCTCGGTGGCCTGCCTCCCAGCCCATGCTGTCCTTGGGTGGCCAGGGGATTCTTTTGTCTGGATTACAGACAGACCTAGGGCTTGAAGCAAAGCAGAACAAAGGGCTATCTCTTCCTTTCTCCCTAAGCCTACACTCAAATCACAGCCTTAGTTTATCCCACCTCTCCTGCTTACAGCAAAAAGATGCAAATATACAAAGGTGCTAACATAGAGCTTTTTTTATTATTATTATTTTTTATTGTGCTTTAGGTGAAAGTTTACAACTCAAGTTAATTTCTCAGAGAAAAATTTATGCACATATTGTTATGTGACACTGGTTGTAATCCCCACAATATAACAGCACATTCCCCCTTCCCACCTTGGGTTTTTTGTGTCCATTCAAGTAGTTACTATCCCCTCTTGCCTTCTCATCTTGCCTCTGTACAAGAGCCACCCACTTGGTCTCCTGTATCTGACTGAATCAAGAAGCACACCCGTTATGAGCATTATTACTGTTCTATAGTCCAGTCTAATCTTTGCCTGAAGAGTGGACTTTGGGCATGGTTTTTGTTATGGGTTAACAGAGTGTCCCTGGGCCATAGTTTTGGCGGGTTCCTCCAGTCTCTGTCAGACCATTAAATCTAGTCTTTTTATGGCAAGCACAGAGTTTTTGTCCCAGTGCCTGGAGCAGAGATGGTAGGCCATGTGCACTAGTGTTCCAGACTAGAGCAGCAGTCGCAGGCCATCTGATTCCATCTTGGAATTTGAGAATTATCCTTTAAAGGAATTTTTTTTTTTCTTGAACTAGTTCAACTTAGTTTTTTCTTTAACTTGCACTCAAAATCATCTTATCTAATATAGCCAGGAATTGTAGGAAATCAAAAAATCAATCAAAGAATTATAAATCTCAGACTCTTGTTTTATTTGAAGGTTTATAGCTAAGCCAAATAAAACTAAATGAAGTTTTTCCTTGGGGTCCTCTATCTCCCTATTTTTGACATTGTCTGTCTTTACAATTTGCCAGTCTTCCTCAGATGCACAGCATGTTCTGGTACATATTTTTCTGATGTCAAATCCTGCTTCCAGAAAATATTGTCAATTGAATCATCAAAAAAACCAAACCTGTTGCTGTCGAGTCGATTTCGACTCATAGTGACCCACTAGGACAGAGTAGAACTGCCCCACAGAGTTTCCAAGAAGCGCCTGGTGGATTTGAACTGCTGACTTTTTGGTTAGCAGCTGTAGCTCTTAACCACTACACCAGCAGGGTTCCCCAACTGAATCATAGTAAGGTGTAAATGGCTGACATTAGCTTGAAAGAGTTACCACCACTTCCACAGATGCATGCTATCAGAGACCTAGGTCTTAGACTAAAAAACTACAATCTAATGTTAAAGTATCGCAATCAGCAACCAGGTAGGGAAGGCATAATTAAGAGCAGAAATATACCTCCTTTGTACCCCAAAAACTATGCCATGGGGGAAGTAATCTATTTTTGCCTTGGTTGGGTATAAACCTTATAAAAATTGTTGCAGGGAACAAATAAAAGAGCTAAAGAGGAAGCTTTGGTAGGTAGTGCTAAACCTCAGATACAATGTTGACAAGTGCAACAGTTACAAGACATTATAAAAAACAAAACAAAACAAAAATATTTCTCTTAAAGTAATTCCAACTTATGGCAACACCGTATATGTAGTTCTACTCTGCACACATGAGGTCGCTATGAGTCAGAATCAACTCGACATCAATTAACAAAATAACCTGTTTGTAAACTAGTCAATTCATTTCTGCTCTCACTTCTTTCTTTCTTATACAAGCTTTTAATTTTGGTGAGGTTCCATTTATTTATTTTATCTTTTTTGCTTGTGCTTTGATGTCATATCAAAGAATCCATTGTCAAAAACTAGGTCCTGAAGCATTACTCTTATGTTTTGTTCTAAGAGTTTCATAGTTTTAGTTAAGCTTTGTATGTTTGAGGTATGGGCCCAACTACTTTCTTTTGCATGTGGAGATCCCAGCACCATTTATTAAAGAGATTATTCTTTCCCATTAGATTGATTTAGGAACCTTGTTGAAAATCGATCGGCCATAGATGTGTAAGTTTACATCTGGACCCTCGATTCTATTCCATTGGTCTAAGAATTTATTGTTATACCAGTAAGACTGTTTTGATTGCTGTAGCTTTATAGTATGAAATCGGGAAGTGTGGGTTTTTCTGCTTTGTTCTTCTTTTTCAAGTTTGCTTTGGCTATTTTGGGTCCCTTAGCATTCCATATAAATTTGAGGATTGACTTTTGCATTTCTTCCAAGAAGGCTATTGGAATTTTGATGGGGATTACATTGAATCTATAGATTGTTTAGGGTTGTATTGGCATCTTAACAATATTAAGTCTTCTAATCCATGAACATGAAATGTCTTTTCAGTTATTTAAATCTTCTTTGATTTCTTTCAGCAATGTTTATAATTTTCAGTGTATAAGCTTTCCCTGCCCTGGTTAAATGTATTCCTAGGTATTTTATTCTTTTAGTTGCTGCTGTGTATTGAAATACTTCCCCTCAAAATATGTGTTGTAAATCTTAACCTCTATGTCTGTGGTTACAATTCCACTTGAGAATGGGTTGTCTTTGTTATGTCAATGAGGTAAGATTAGTATATGATGTGTCTTGAGTCAATCTCTTACAAGGTATAAATGAAGCAGATTAAGCATGTAGAGATGGGAGAAGATAGATACCAAGCAACATGGAGATCTCCAAGGAACCAGGATATAGAGGCTGAAAAAACAAGGACCTTTCCCCAGAACTGACAGAAAGACTTCCCCTAGAGATGGTACCCTGAATTCAGACTTCTAACCTTCTAAACTGTGAGAAAATAATTTGTTTGTTAAAGCCATACACTTATGGTATTTTGTTATAGCATCTAAGACAGATTCTATTGTAAATGGAATTGTTTTCTTAATTTCCTTTTCAGATTGTTCATTGCTGGTGTATAGAAACTCAACTGATTTTTCTTGTGTTGATCTTGTACCCTGCAACTTTGCTGAATTTATTTATTAGCTCTAGAACAAATCTCTCTTAACTGAAGAGTTGTACACTGAATACTTTGAAGAGGAAGTCTGAATTCTCTGCAACATAAATAAAGAGAAGAAAATATATCTATACCTAATTATAAAAAAGCATGGTATGTACGCTTACCTAAACACTGTTGGTAAAGAGCTACTGCCAGCTCTCTGGGGAGAAGAATTGGTAGTCAAAGTTAAGCTCAAACCAGTTGAAGTACTTTCTTGAGGAATTCAATGACTCTATTTAACATTATCCATTTTGATACTACACTTTAAAACATTTCTCTTCATTACAATTATATTTTAAAAACTGTGTATTCAATAGTACTGGTGCATTGTACATATATCCTGGTAGAGTTTACCAGTCAGGTATCCTCTGTGCTCATGCTCAGGTAAGGATGGTTAGCCCTGCCTTGTTCTGTTTGTACTCCCACACACCTCGGAGGAAAGAAGATAATTCAGAGTCACAGGTAGGGAAAGGAAACTTGTGTAATTATTGCCCTAAATTGAGTCTTTGTTAAAAGAATAATGATGACAAGTTTTGTTTTTGACAGGGATAATGTGAAGACAAAAGGAATAATGCATATGCCTTCCCAGTTGGGGGTTGATGTTCTTTATATATATATAAATGGTATTTAGGTCAGCTGAGTTAAATGAATTGGGCAATAAAAAAGGATTTGTTAAATACCTATCTTTGCTGGGCCCTGTACTAGGTGCTGTTTTTATTAAAGACTAATTGGGCATTTAGTTGGCCAAGGAATTGCTCTGAAATGTGAGCTGTTTTGAATAATACCTATCAGTTTAATAAGGATTTACTCTGCAGACTTCATGGGCACAGAGGGACAGGGTTTCAGAAAAGGACTTGAGCTTATAGGGCTCATGCAATTCCATTAGACAATGTTTTCCCATGAGTCTCTGGAGACTGATGCTGTTTTTCCCTATGAGGGTAATAGGGCCTGGGCTTATTATTAACCAGGAAGAAATAAAACATTCTAAAAACCCAGCAATTGGCATCTTCCCAGGATGGAGGCTCAAGATCTGGCCTTTCAGACTTGCAGTTGGAGAGAAGCTAGTGTATTTATTCAGCCAGGCTTAGTGAATGTTCATGGAATATTTGTAGAAAAGATAAGTAAGTCAAGGGAATAACTTATTTTTCTATACACTTTAGAAAATGATATACTTGCCAGAGGAAGACTAGAAAATTAAAGAAGGGAAAGAGGTTAAAGAGTGCCAGTTGCAAAAGGGAAAGGAATGAGGGAAAAGGGCGAGAAGTGGGACGCATTTGTGTCTCATTGCCATATGACCAAGATGAAAAAGCAGGAGAAGTATTTTGTGACAGAAAATAAAGATTGCTATCTGATCTCTGCTCAATAAGTCCAACCAACTTTAAAGCTTAGCTCACCACTCACTCTTCTTTGAAGCCTTCTCTGATCCGTCCAATAAAAAGAATTTCTCCTAACCTGAGCTTCTATGGGCCATTCTGTTTATTCCACCCACAATACAATTATCCCCTAAGGCCTTGTATTGAGATGACAGATGCACATCTTATTTTCCCTCCTGCACTCTAAGCTCCTACAAGGCCACCTCCATTTCTTCACTTAATTTTTCTCTGCAGTACTTAGTACATAGCAAGGAATCAGAACAGATCTGAATAAATAAGTATATGAACAGTTTTTTTTTAAGTTAAAAATATTAGGTAAATTTCTTACATTTTATAGATGACTACTGTTGCATACTTGTAATAATACTTAGCTTAAAAAAAAGGAAAAGTAAGAAAGAAAAGAAGACAGGAAAGTAGGTAAGTAAGAAGGAAATAAGAGAGGGAGAGAAACTCCTAACACTCACATGAGAGATATCAATGAGACAAGAAAATATTTTGAGGAACATATATCTTTTCATTAAGTATGATAATTCTCCTGATCCCCTTTCCCTGATTTAGGGCACATGCTGCATCCTCAGGTCCATGGGGTTAAGAGCAGATAAAACTTAAGACTATTTCACTGAAATGGGAGGCCCAAAGATGGGCAGAAGAATGTGTTCTATGCTAGGCTAAGTTTGGACCGTGTTAGTTACATACGTTTTTTAAATGAACTGACTGATTTCTTTGGTTTCATATACAGAGTGCCAATAGTGCGGATTTGAGAATTCCTGGAAGCTCTTGGGTGGTGCTTTTTGAACAGGGAAGAGGTGATGTAGAGGAAAGGAAGAAGAATCTTCAAGTGAGTCATCAATTAAAATGCTAAATTAGGAGGGAATAATCAGCTTAGAAGGGGCCCTTGTAGTGCAGTGGTTAAGCACTCCACTGCTAATCAAAAGTTTGGTGGTTTGAACTCACCAGCGGCTCCGAGGGAGAAAGATGTGGCAGTCTACTTCTGTAAAGATTTACAGCTTGGAAGCTATATGGGGCAGTTCTGCTCTGTCCTCTAGGGTCATTATGAGTCAGAATCAACTTTATGGCAACAGGTTTGGTTATCAGGTTAGATTCATAGGCTTACATTTATGAAAATAACTCAGAAATAGTGCTCTCCTCCCAATTATCTTTACCAGTTGTCTTGTCTCTAGATCACCAAGAAATTAGGTTTCAGTATAAAGTTCTATATCTTTTTTTTTTTTTTTTGACCAGTGGAGTATCTTAGATGGTGGCTCATAGGCTTTTAAGACCCCAGACGCTACTCACTACTTTAAAGTAGAATGTAGAACATTTTCTTTATAAACTATGTTATGCCAGTTGAGCTAGATGTTCCCTGAGACCAGTGTCCCCACAGCCCTCAGCCCAGCAATTCGGTCCCTCAGGGAGTTTGGATGTGTCTGTGGAGCTTCCATGACCTTGCCTTGTAAAAATTGTGCTGGATTCCCCAGTACTGTGTACTGTCTTACCCTTCACCAAAGTTACCACTTATCTATTGTCTATTTAGTGTTTTTCCATCTTCACCCCTCCCTTCCTTCGTAACCATCAAAGATTGTTTCTTTTTGTGTTTAAACCTTTCCATGAGTTTTTGTAGTAGTGGTCTCATACGATATTTGTCCTTTTGTGATTGACTTATTTCACTCAGCATAATGCCCTCAAGATTCATTCATGTTGTGAGATGCTTCGCAGATTCATCATTGTTCTTTATCGTTTCTTAGTATTCCTTTGGGTATATGTACCATAGTTCATCCATTCATCTGTTGATGGGCATCTAGGTTGTTTCCATTTTTTTGCTATTGTGAACAATGCTGCAATGAACATGGGTGTGCATATGTCTAGTCATGTGATAACTCTTATTTCTCTAGGATATATTCATAGGAGTGAGATTGCTGGATCATATGGTATTTCTATTTCTAGCTTTCTAAGGAAGCCCCATGTTGTTTTCCAAAATGGTTGTGTCATTTTGCATTCCCACCAACAGTGCATAAGAGTTCTAATCTTCCTGCAGCCTCTCCAACATTTGTTATTTTCTGTAATTCCTAGTAATGCAGAGGTGAGATGATATCTCATTGTGGTTTTGATTTGCATTTCTCTAATGGCTAGTGATTGAGAGCATTTCCCCATGTGTCTGTTAGCTGCTAGAATGTCTTCTTTCACGAAGTGTCTTTTCATTTCCTTTGCCCATTATTTTAATTGATTATTTGTCTTTTTGTAGTACAGGTGTTGGATTTTCCTGTAGATTTTAGAGATTAGACCTTTGTTGGATTTGTAATAGCCAATTTTTCCCCCCAGTCTGTAGGTTCTCTTTTTACTCTTCTTGTGAAGTCTTTTGATGAGCATAAGTGTTTAATTTTTAAAAGCGCCCAGTTATTTAGCTTATCTTCTGGAGTTTGTATGTTGCTAGTTATGGTTTGTATTCTGTTAATGTCGTGTATTAGGGCCTCTAGTGTTGACCTGATTTTTTCTTCTAAGATCTTTACAGTTTTTAGTTTTATATTTACGTCTTTGATCTATTTTGGATTAGTTTTGTGTATGGTGTGAGGTATGGATCCTGTTTCACTTTTTTGCAGATGGACATCCAGTTTTGCCAGCACCATTTGTTAAAAAGACTGTATTTTCCCCATTTGATGGACTTTGAGCCCTTGTCAAAGATCAGGTGACTGTAGGTCGATGGATTTACATCTCAGTTTTGTTCCATTGGTCAATGTATCTGTTGTTGTACCAGCATCAGGCTCTTTTGACTACCCTAGCTGTATCGTAGGTTCTGAGGTCAGGTAGTGTGAGTCCTCCAACTTTATTCTTCTTCTTAATGATTAGTTAATGATTAGTTTTTCCATCTCTTTGAAGAATATTGCTGGTATTTGTATCGGGATTGCATTGTATTTGTAAATTGCTTTGGGTAGAATTGTCATTTTCACAATGTTGAGTCTACTCATCCATGAGCATGGTATATTTTTCCATTTACGTAGATCTCTTTTGGTTTCTTGCAGTAGTGTTTTGTAGTTTTCTTTGTATAGGTCTTTTATATCCCTGGTTAGATTTATTCCTAAGTATTTTATTTTCTTAGAAGCTATTATAAATGATATTGTTTTCTGGATTTCTTTTTCATAGTTCTCTTTATTGCTGTATAGGAATCCAACTGATTTTTTTATGTTTATCTCTTATCCTGCTACTATGCTGAATCTTTCTAAAGTTGTATATCTTTTTGGAGTCAACATAGCAAATATCTCTGATTGTCTCAAAAGTTATTTTTTTCCTTAGGTTAGTTTGAATCAGCATCCAAACAAGGTCACCTATTGCATTTGGCTGATACATAATTTTAGCTCTTTTAAACTATGTCTCTTCCTATGCAGTATACTTGTTGAAGAAACCAAGTAATTTGTCCTGGAAAATATTTCACGTTCTGGTTTTCACTAATTGTTTCTTGATATTAACTTGTTCCTCCATCCCTGTATTTTCTGCAGACTGGTAGTTAGATCTAGAGGCTGGATATGATTCAAGTAAAATATATTTGGAAAACAAAAAACTTTGTAAGTGGTGTTCTATCTTGCCATTGCATAACATCATGATGTCTCCTTATCTCAGTTTAAGTGATGATAAGATTGATCAACTCTTGACACTCATTATCAAATTCCCCACCAATCTTTAATATGGTGGTTTTAGCAGCCATGATGGTCATCTCATTGGTTCTTTATTTCATTCCAAACCAAAGGAAACCCATTGCTGTTGAGTTGATTCCGACTCATTAGAGGTTGAAAATTTGTGACTTTCAATTCTATCATACCTTAAGTATTTATTACTGTAATTCTTCTATAAAGAAGTACTTTCCCACATCCAATATATGATAGCCTGAAATACAGTTTGTATACAGAAAATGAAATGAATGCTTAAGTCTTTTCCTTAACCTGTCAATTTCTAGACTAATAACAAAACCCAATGATGAACAATGAAATGTTTGTTGTTTCTTTCTTTCCTTTGGAATATCATTACAAATTCAATTTTTATTTATTTGAGGCTGTTTCTGTTTCAATATATTGCATTCATTATTCTTTTTGATGCTCAAATTATCCCTTCTTACACTAGTGGAAATCTCAAATTGATTTCCATAGGCATTTATCCTTAGTCATTTATTTTGAAAAGTTTCAAAGGTAAAAGAAAGTGGAAAGAATAATATAATGAACACTCAAATACCTTTCACTTGGATTCAACACCTGGTAACATTTTACTACTTTTGCTTTATATTATCTTTTTGCAGAACCCTTTGAGAGTAAGTTGCTATCCTCATGAACTTTAAATATTTCAGCTTGCATATTCTAAGAATAAGGACATTATTCTAATATATATTAGAATATATACATATATGTATGTATATACATTTATATATATAAACCCATTGTCATGGAGTCGATTCTGACTCATAACGAACCTACAGGACAGAGTAAAACTTCCCTCATAGGGTTTCCAAGGAGAAGTTGGTGGATTCAAACTGCCGACCTTTTGGTTAGCAGCCATAGCCCTTAACCACTGCCCACCAGGGCTCTTAAATATATTTATATAGGTTGCTGTGAGTTGAAATCAACTCAACAGCAACGGGTTTGGTTTTTTTTAGTATATATATATATATACATATGATATATATAATTAGAACTAAGAAAATTTCAAGTGGCAAAATTAGTAATATCACCTGAAACTTATCTATTCTATATTGATATTCATGAATTGTCCTTAAATGGCTTTTATAACTGTTTCTTTTTTCCTGTCTAACATCCAATTACGTTTCCCATATTGCATTTTGTTGCTATGTCTCTTTAGACCCTTTTAATTTAGAGTAGTTTTCCCACTTTCTTTTTCCATAAAAACACTAACTTCTTGAAGTGTCCCTGTCAGTCAATATCCTGATTTTTGGATTTGGCTAAATTCTTCCTCATGATGTTGCTTATCCTTTCTATCTCTATATTTCCTATAAATTGGAAGAGTGGTCTGGAGCAATGTTGTCTGTTAGAAATGTAATATGAACCACATATGTAATTTAAAATAGTCTAGTAGACATATAAGACAATACAGAGAAACAGGTGAAATTAATTTTAAATAAAACATGTTTTATTTAACCCAATATATTGAAATTATTATTTTAACATTTAATTTATATAAAAATCATTAATGAGACATTTTACTATTTTTGGACTAAGTCTTCAAAATCTCATGTGTATTTTACTTGTTGTTGTTGTTAGGTGTCATCAAGTCGGTTCTGACTCATAGCAAGTTTATGAACAACAAAATGAAACACTGCCCAGTCCTTTGTTGTAGTCACTGTATCAGTCCATCTCACTGAGGGTCTTCCTCTTTTTCACTGACCCTCTACTTTACCAACCATGATGTCCTTCTGCAGGGACTGGTCCCTCCTGATAACGTATCCAAAGTACGTGAGATAAAGTCTCACCATCCTCCCTTGTAAGGGGCATTCTGGCTGTACTTCTTCCAAGACAGATTTGTTCATTCTTCTGGTAGCCCATGGTATATTCAATATTCTTCACTAACAGCATAATTCAAAGGCAACAATTACTCTTCAGTCTTCCTTACTCATTGTCCAGCTTTCAAATGGAGATGAGGCAATTGAAAATATCGTGGCTTAGATCAGGTGCACCTTACTCCACAAAGTGACATCTTTGCTTTTCAACATTTTAAAGAGGTTTTTTGCAGCAGATTTGATCAATGTAGTATGTCATTTGATTTCTGGACTGCTGCTTCCATGGGCGTTGATTATGGATCCAAGTAAAATGAAATCCTTGAGAACGTCAATCTTTTCTCCATTTATCATGACGTTGCTTACTGGCCCAGTTGTGAGGATTTTTGTTTTCTTTATGTTGAGGTGTAATCCATACTGAAGGCTGTAGCCTTTGATCTTCATCAGTGATTCAAGTCTTCTTTGCTTTCAACAAGCCAGGTTGTGTCATCTGCATATTGCAGGTTGTTAAAGAGTCTTCCTCCAATCCTCATGCCACTTTCTTCTTCATATAGTCCACCTTCTCGGATTATTTGCTCAGCCTACAGATTGAATAGATATGGTGAAAGTTTACAACCCTGACGCACACCTTTACTGATTTTACACCACTCAATATCCCCTTGTTCTGTTCGAACAACTGCCTCTTGGTCTATGTACAGGTTCCACATAAGCACAATTAAGGGTTCTGGAATTCCCATTCTTCACAACGTTATCCATAATTTGTTATGATCCACACAGTCTAATGCCTTAGCATAGTCAATAAAACACAAGTAAACTTCTTTCTAGTATTCTCTGCTTTCAGCCAATATCCATCTGACATCAGCAATGATATCCGTCATTGCACATCCTCTTCTGAATCTACCTTGAATTTCAGGCAGTTCCCTGTTGATGAACTGCTACAACCATTTTTGAATGATCTTCAGCAAAATTTTACTTGTGTGTGATATTAATGATATTGTTCAATAACTTCTGCATTCTGTTGGATTATCTTTCTTTGGAATGGGCACAAATATGGACCTCTTAGATGAGTGAGTGCTTCCAGCATTGCATGTTTGTTTAAACATCTCAATTGGTATTTCATCAATTCCTGGAGCCTTGCTTTTTGCCAGTGCCTTCAGTGCAGCTTGGAATTCTTCCTTCGGTACCGTTGGTTCTTGATCATATGCTACCTCCTGAAGTGATGTTGACCAATTCTTTTTGGTACACAAACTCTGTGTATTCCTGCCATCTTCTTTTGATACATCCTGCATTGTTCAGTATTTTGCCCATAGACTTCTTGAAAATTGCAACTTGAGGCTTGAATTTTTTGTGCAGTACTTTCAGCTTGAGAAATGCCTAGTGTGTTCTTCCCTTCTGATTTTCTAACTCCAGGTCTTTGCACGTTTCGTTACTTTTCTTTGTCTTCTTGAGCTACACTTAGACATCTTCTGTTCAGCTTCTTTACTTCACCTGTGCTTTTAGCTACTCTCCATTCAAGATCAAGTTTCTGACTTCAGATATCCATTTTGGTCTTTTCTTTCTTTCCTGTCTTTTTCTTGTTCTTTTTTGCTTGTAGCGTATCTCAATTTGAATTAACCACATTTCAAATTCTTATATGTGACTAGTGGCTACTATATTGAACATTGCAGTTCTAGAGGCCAGATTAGATTCAGATTAAACAATGGTAAAAATATTTCATGTGTTATGTGGCACACTTTGCATTTCCCACATAGAATCATAGTGTCAGGTAGTTTCACCATGACTGGTGCTAGGTTCAATCAGCTGGATGAATTGGTATGCTAGGCTGAATAATGACTCCCAAAAATATGTACATCCTAATCCCTGGAACCTGTGAGTATGCTACCTTACATGGTAAAAGGGACTTTGCTGATGTGATTAAGTTAATTATGTTGAGTTGGTTACCCAGGTGGGCCAAATGTAATCACAAAGCCCTTATAAGAGGGAGTCAGGAGAATCAGTGCTAGGAGTAGATGTGCCAACAGAAGCAAGATGTTGGAGTGATGTGAGAAAGGCATCATGAACCAAGGAATGCAGAGGGACTCTAGAAGATGAAAAGGCAAAGAAATGGATTCTCTCTCAGAGTCTCTAGGATGACCAGCTCTGTAGACACCTTGACTTTAGCCCAAAGACTGATTTTGGACTTTTGGCTTTCAGAATGGTAAGACAATAAATTTATGTTGCTTTTAAGCCACTATGTTTATGGTAATTGATTACAGCAACAATAGAAAACTAGTACAATTGGTAAATTTAAGATCTTTCTGTTGTAAATGAATATTTTTCCCTTTTTAATTAGTAAGTAATATTAAGATAATGCTTTGGAACTTTGCTTAGATATTCCTCGCCAAACTTTCACCAATTTTAGTATCCATTCATGGTACATGTCTGAATTAGTAAATATGTTGGAGTTGCAAAATGGTGACTTTTCTAGCTCTGTCATTTCTTCTGCATTCATTGGTTGGTATTTTCTATAAAGAAGAGATTCCATATTTTTAAAATAGCACTAAAGACTCTGGGATTTTTAAAATTTCAAATTTGATAATCAGTTAACATCTTTCTTTATGCTCAAAGTGTACCAAAATTGGCCAGTGAGAATCTCTTCAAACTGGCTCTGTCCTTTTGGCATGACCCATTAGTTTTTCAGAGCTTTATTGAGTAAATTGGCTTACCTTGAACTTTGCCTATTCCAGGCCTGGAATCAATCATTTCTCCAATGAGACCTGGGTTCTTTTAGAAGAGGATGGTATTTAGAAATCAAAATCTGGATGCATGATGTGGTCATTTCTTCTAGGCATTTAGGGGACTTTTCCGAGGACAGAGATAGGAAACAAATTTTTAAAAATATATTCAGTTCAGATTGATATTTTCAATTCAAAGTTAACATGAGATTTTTGTTAACAGTTAAACCTTTTTAGTATATATTTCACTAAGATGTGTACGTGTGTGTATGAGTGTGTGTATTCAAGTCAAGTAAGCTTTAATTGATTGCTTTTTTGTTAAACATTTTTGTCAGAAATGGATGTTTAATTTTGTTGAAAGCCTTTTAAGCATCTATGAAAATGATTGTATGATTTTTCATCTTAGAATAATTAATACGATGAATTGTTTTAATTTATCTCCTAATATTGAACATTCCCTGTATTATTGGAATAAACACTACATAGTCATGAGGTATTGTTATTATTGCTGTTGTTGTTATTTTAATACCTACTATAGGAAATTTCAAGCATATATGAAAGTAGAGAAAGTAGTTTAATGAATTACCATGTAACCATCATGTGTTGATGATTATTGAAACAGAGTGATGGTTACATCCCACTACCTGATTATTTATATGCAATTTACAAGCATCATTATCAGTTCATCTATAAACATTTTAATGTATTTTTCTAAGGATAAGAACTATTAAGAAATAACTGAAACAAAATTACTACAACTAAAATAATAACAATATTTCTGGATATAAATGATTAAGTCAGTGTTCAAATTTCCTTCATTGCCTCCAATTATTTTTACAGTGTATTTGATTCAAGATCCAAATAAGGCCCATATATTGTAATGATTGGCTTGCATTTTAAGTTTATTATAATTTTTATAGGTTGCCCTCCATCTATTTCTTTTCTCTGCAATTTATATTTGAGGAAACCCAGATCATTTTTTCTATAGAGGTTTTCATGGTGTTGATTTGCTGGTTGCACTCCCATGGTGTCACTTACCACATTACTCTGTTTCCTGTTGCAAGTTTTCATTCTGGAGCTCTTAGTCTCAGCTAAACATTTGGATTTACCCAGCTACAAAAGCCATACCTAGCACTGGAAATCACTTAGGTACAATTGCAGGAATCACAGCATGCCCACTCTAGGCATATATCTTCAGAAGTCCTGGGGCTAGTCTTCTTTGACCCCTCAAGAGGCAGCTCAGTGTGAGGTATTGCGATTATGTTGTAGGTATGAGAGATTCCATGGCCTAAAACTCCATGTCCCAAATAGGAGCCATTATCTCTTCAAACACTTCCATAGACACAGCTTCCAGGGCCTGGCAAGGAATAAAACTATTACAAGAGTCACTGCACTTAGGGAAGCCCATAGCTATGGCTTCCCAGCAGGTGTTTCTAGTCCATTCCTACTCTTCCCACTCCAGATGACATTTACCAGTTAGCAGTCAATTTTATCATAAGCCATGTCAGGTTTTCAAGGAAACAGAGCTAAACCACCTTCAAATTTTCCACAGAGAAGAAGACAGGTTTTTGTTAATCCTTTACTCATCTGTATTCCCTGAAAATGGATAGTTAGATCTATAGGCTTGATCAGATTCAGACTCACTATTTTGGCAAGATAATTTCAAGATTTTGTACATTTCCAACAGGAGGCACCTAATGCCTGGTTGTCTCTCTTGTGATGTTAGCAGCCATTGATTATCAGTGCCCAGGTTCATTAATTCACTATGCCTTGCAAATGGTGATATTCTGATTCTCTCATTCCTTTTCTATTTATTGGCTGGAATGCTTCCATAGATAAACGTTTCCCCTCAGCAACTACTAAGGTGTCCTGAGGTACATTGAGTTCACAGGTGAAAGGCAGGATAAATGCCTGATTCTCTCCCTTTGTTTCCACTTATCATAATAATGAATTGACTTACTAGCATCCTCCAAAAGTAACAAATGAGGAAGCTGTTCAGGAGGAAGTAAAAAAAAAAAAAAAAAGAAAGAAAGAAAGAAAGAAATGGTAAGGAGTGGGAGAGGGAAGAAAGCCCAAATAGAGAAAGCGCAAATACAAGAATTAAAAAAAAAAAAAAAAAAAAAAAAGAAATGGTACAGAACAGTGTGTATTACCTTTTGGGTAAAAAGGTGATTAAACAAGACTATATATTGCTATCAGCTTGAGTCTGAAGAAAGGTAATGGTGAATGGATACACAAGCAATTAGTAACAGTGCTGCTGGTGGTAGTGGTGGTGGTGGTGGTGATGGTACAGAAAACCGAGAACTTGGGGGACAAATGTTGTTGTTGTTGGGTGCTGTCGAGTTGATTCCAACTCATAGTGGCTCCATGTGACAGTGTAGGACTGCCCCAAAGCATTTTCTTGACTGTAATCTCCAGGTCCTTCTCCTGTGGGGCTGCTGGGTGGGTTCCAATGCCAACCTTTTGATTAGCAATTGTACCACCAGAGCTCCTTTAGGAGCGTTACCCCCAAGACTTTATCCCACTCACATGCCACCAGGGCTCCAATAGAGGTTAGGAAAGAGACATTTTACCACACACACACACACACACACACACACACACACACACACACACACATACACATATCTACATATGATTTTTGAGCCATGTGAATATATTACCTACTAAAACTAAATCAACCAAAACCAAACCTGTTGCCATCAAGTGGATTCTGACTCATGGTGACCCTATGTGCTTTTGAGTAGAACTGCACTCCACAGGGTTTTCAACGACAGTGATCTTACAGTAGATTACCAGGCCTTTCTTCCACAGCACCACTGGGTGGATTCAAACCACTGACCTTCTGATTAGTAGTTGAGCACAAACTGTGCCACACAGGGACCTTAAACTAAATTAAATTCATAGTTAAAAAAGAAATTCGATGGATACGGGTAACTCAAGCAGATCCCTGACCTCCAACAATATGCTTTGGGGAATGCTTTTTACTTTTCTTAGATGTTTTTGTAAATTTGCAATTTGCCTCATATCTTACAAAAGTGAGGAATAAAAATATATGAACTTTAACATTTGCACATAGGGGTTATCTAAAAGTACTTCCTTCATGTGTGTTCAAGCGTGGAAAAAAATAACACAGGCTTTAGCTGAACTTTATCATTAAAGATTCTGATGGTCCTGAATAGAGCATCTGTTTGCCTCATTTGTCTCAGTTCTAGTCAGACTACATGCTGCATAATGCATCAACGTTATATTTATTTATAGCCTATTAGTCACACAAGCTCTTTATGGAAATTCTGGAAGAATTTTCCAGAAAACTGAGAAATAGATTTTATGGTCTAGTTTTCATTCCCTCTGTAGATGTCTGTAAAAGTGGAATATTCCAAGATCCTGCATGTACTGGTTCTAAAAGAAGAGACCAAATGTTTATATTTTACGTAAAAATCTATGAGGAAAGAGGATTTGAGCAGCCCCCAGCTAGAGACCAGTAGTCCTGCCAAGACTCTTGTAGTGATGCTTTTGAATCTACCATTTATACTCTACAGGAGAAATGACTGAGGTCTGTGAAATAGCTCCTTAGTAACATTGGAACTGTTATAAACAAACAGTATCAAGAAAAAGGATAAAATCAAAGCAAGTTCTAGAAATAATCATTTAAGCAATCTCCCTTTATTCTCCAAATGTAGAGTGGGGAGTAGCCCCAAATGTTTCAGAATGAGATGTGACCACAGAACACTACATACGGTGGAATTGATGGCAACTCAACCTCCCACAGTTCCTGCCTTCTTGATGCCGGGAGGGAGAAAGTCATACTTGAGCCTGTTTGAGTTCTGAGGACAGAGAGGAAATTCAAGGGAAAAGAAGTGGCCTTGCCAAGTTCCTGGGAGGGCAGACATCATTAGAATACCCATGTTAAAACCATCCAGTATGATATGATACTATACATAGAAAACCCAAAAAACTCCACGAGAAAACTACTGGAACTAATAGATTCAGCACAGTAGCAGGTTACAAGGTAAACATACAAAAATCAGTTGGATTCCTACACATCAATGAAGAGAATGATGAAAAGGAAATCAGGAAAACAATACCATTTATAATAGCCCCTAAAAAAATAAAATACTTAGGAATAAATCTAACCAGAGATGTAAAAGACCTATACAAAGAAAACTACAAAATACTACTGTAAGAAACCAAAAGAGATCTACATAAATGGAAAAATGTACCATGCTCATAGATAGGTAGACTCAACGTTGTGAGAATAACAATTCCACCAAAAGTAAATTACAAATACAATGCAATCTTGATCCAAATACCAACAATATTCTTTAAAGAGATGGAAAAACTAATCATTAACTTTATGTGGAAAGGGAAGAAGCCCCAGATTAATAAACACCATTGAAGAAGAAGAATAAAGTAGAAGGATTTGCACTACCTGACCTCAGAACCTATGATACAGCTAGGGTAATCAAAATAGCCTGGTACTGGTACAACGACAGATACATTGACCAATGGAACAGAATTGGGAATCCAGATGTAAATCCATCCACCTACGGTCACCTGATCTTTGACAAGGGTCCAAAGTCCATCAAATGGGAACAAACAGTCTTTTTAACAAATGGTGATGGCAAAACTGGATGTCCATCTGCAAAAAAATGAAACAGGATGTATACTTCACACCATATACAAAAACTAATTCAAAATGGATCAAATACCTAAATATAAAACCAAAAACTATAAAGTTCATAGAAGAAAAAATACAATCAACACTAGAGGACCTAATACATGGCATTATCAGGATACAAACCATAACCAACAACACAAAAACTCCAGATAAGCTAGATAACTGGAATCTTCTAAAAATTAAACACTTATGCCATCAGAAGACTTCACCAAAAGAGTAAAAAGAGAACCTACAGACTGGGAAAAAATTTTTGGCCATTACAAATTAGACAAAGGTTTAATCTCTAAAATCTACAAGAAAATCCAACACCTGTACAATAAAAAGACAAATAATCCAATTAAAAAATGGGCAAAGGAAATGAACAGACACTTCACCAAAGAAGATATTCAAGTGGCCAACGGACACATGAGGAAATGCTCCCAATCACTAGCAATTAGAGAAATGCAGATCAAAACTACAATGAGATAGCATCTCACACCCAGATTACTGGCACAAATAAAAAAAAAACTGGAAGTAATAAACGTTGAAGAGGCTGCAGGGAGATCAGAACACTTATAAACTGCTGGTGGGAATGCAAAATGATACATTTTGGAAAATGATATGGCACTTCCTTGGAAAGCTAGAAATAGAAATACCATACGATCCAGCAATTCCACTCCTAGGAATATATCCTAAAGAAATAAGAGTCACCACAGGAACAGACATATGCACACCCATGTTCGTTGCAGCATTGTTCACAATAGCAAAAAATGGAAACAACCTAGATGCACGTCAACAGATGAATGGATAAGCAAACTATGGAGCATTGCACAACTATAAAGAAAAATGATGAATCTGCGAAGCATCTCATAACATGGATGAGTATGTAAGGCGTTATGCTGAGTGAAATAAGTCAATCACAAAACGACAAATACTGTATGAGAGCACTACTGTAAACACTCATGTAAAGGTTTACACACAAAAAGAAACAATCTTTGACAGTTACGTTGGAGGGGAGTTGTGGGGGGAGGGGAACGCTAAATAGACAATCGATAAGTGGTAACTTTGGTGAAGGGTAAGGCAGTACACAATACTGGGGAATCTAGCACAATTTGTACAAGGCAAGGTCATGGAAGCTCCATAGACATATCCAAACTCCCTGAGGGACTAAACTGCTGGTCTGAGGGCTGTGGGTACCATGGTCTCAGGGAACATCTAGCTCAATTGGCATAACATAGTTTATAAAGAAAACGTTCTACATTCTACCTTGGTGAGTAGGGTGTGGGGTCTTAAAAGCCTATGAGCAGCCATCTAAGATATTCCACTGGTCTCACCCCTTCGGGAACAAGCGGGAATGAAGAAAACAAGATACAAGGGAAAGATTAGTCCAAAGGACTAATGGACCACAACTACCATGGCCTCTACCAGATTGAGTACACTACAATTAGATGGTGTCCGGCTACCACCAAAGACTGCTCTGACAGGAATCACAATAGAGGGTCCTGGACAGAGCTGGAGAAAAATGTAGAACAAAATTGTAACCTACAAAAAAAGACCAGACCTACTGGCCTGACAGAGACTGGAGAAACCCCAAGAGTATGGCCCCCTTTCAGCTCAGTAATGAAGTCACTCCTGAGGTTCACCCTTCAGCCAAAGATTAGAGAGGCCCATAAAAGAAAAGGAGACTAAAAGGGCACAATAGCTCAGGGACAAGGATAGAAGGCAGGAGGGGACAGGAAAGCTGATAATAAGGAACCCATGGTTGAGAAGAGAGTGTTGACATGTCGTGGGTTGTTAACCATTGTCATAAAACACTATGTGTACTAACTGTTTAATGAGAAACTGTTTGTTCTATAATAGTTTGTTCATCTAAAGTATGAGAACAAAAAACCATCCAGTTAATTTTGTAATTAGAGATATTGTTTTTTCATCTCTAGGAGTTCCACTGTTTTTTGTTTTTGTTTTCACTGTTTTGTTTTGTTTTTAAAATATCTTTCGTGTCTCTTCTCATTAGGTTCATGTTTTTCTTAAAATGCTTGAGTATACATGTAATAGTTGTTCTAAAATCCTTGTCTGCTCAGTAAATCGTCTGTATTATTTCTGGATCTGTTTCTATTGACTTATTTTTCTACTGGTTATATGACATACTCTACTGCTTTTTTGATTATCTAATAATTTTTTATTGAATGCTGAACATTAGTAAGTTTATGTTTATGAGTGCTGGATTTATTGTACTCCTTTAAAGAATGTCTGACTTTTTGTGGCAGACAAGTAAGTAAAATTGTCTTTATTCACAGATGTCATGAGCATGCATACAAAATACTAAGGAATGTATAAAAAGCTACTAGGACTTGAAAATGAAATTAAAGGTATACAGATTGGGAAGGAAGAAATAAAACTGCCTTTGTTCACAGATGACATGATTGTCTATTCTCATGTAATTGACAAAAAAAAAAAATCTCCTGGAACTAATAAGTAATCATAACAACGTTGCAGGATACAATGTTAATATACAAAGGTCAGTTGCTTGCTTATATATCAGCAATAATCAATTGGAATTTGAAATTAAAAACATTATATTAAAAACCATTTACCTTAGCACCAAAAAATAAAATACTTAGGGTATAAATCTAATGAAATATGCACAAAATCTGTTAAGAAAAACTACAGAACTGTGATGAAAGAAAGAAGGTCTAAATAAATGGAGAGTTATTTCATGTTCATGGATAAGAAGATTCAATATAGTTAAGATGTTATTTTTACCCAACTTGTTCTGTAGATTCAACTCAGTGTCAATCAAAATCCTAACAAGTTATTTTGTTGATACTGAAAACTGGTTCTAAAGTTTATCTGGAAAGCTCAGAACAGCCGACAAAATACTGAAGAACAGAGCTGGAGGACTGACACTACCCCACTTCAAGACTTACTATAAAGCTACAGTGATCAAGACAGACTGCAATTGGTGAAAAATAGGCAAATAGATCAATGGAACAGAATAGAGAGCCCAGAAATAGACCCACGCAAATATAGTCAACTGATCTTTGATTAAGTAGCAAAGACAATTCATTGGAGAAAGGATAGTCTTTTCAACAAACGGTGCTCAAGCAACTGGATGTCCTCAGGCAAAAAAGTGAATCTAGACAAAGACCTTACACTTTTCATAGATCATTTCACAAAAATGGACATAGATGATAAATCTTCAAGAAGATAACATAGGAGAAAATCTAGGTTAATATGGGTTTGGTGATGATTTTTTAGATTCATGAATTGCACTTTTGATTTTGTAAGAAAATTGCTAATTTGGACTTTATTAAAATAAAAAATTTCTGCTTTGGAAAAGATAGTGTGAAGAGAATGAAAAGACAAGCCACAGACTTGGAGAAAATATTTGCAAAACACATATCTGATAAAAGAATTATATTCAAAATGTACAAAGAACTTTTATAACTCAACAATAAGAAAAGAAAGTGGGATGGAGGGAAGGATAAATAGGTGACACACAGGGCATTTTTAGGGCAGTGAAACTATTCTGTATGATACTGTAATGGTGGACACATGACGTTATGCATTTGACAAAACGTGTAGAATTGTACAACATAAAAACTGAACACTAATGTAAACTATGGACTTTAGTTAATAATAATATATCAATCAACACTGGTTAATCAATTGCAACAAATGTACCATAGGAATGCAAGATGTTAATAATAGGAGAGACTCTGTACTTTCTGCTTGATTTTTATGCCGACCTCAAACTGCTGTAAAAATAAAGTCTATCAATAAAATAAATTTTTTTAAAAAAACACTGTCATTAAAAAAAAGTGCAACTAGAACTCACAAGTAAGTTTAGCAAATTTGCAGGATACAAGGTCAATATATAAAAACCAATTACTCCAGCTAATATTAGACACAACTTGTTTTGTGTAATGGCTAGAACCAAAAAAGTGATAGAAAAGATATCACTTAGCGTCTTTATGTTGTTTGATTGATGTGAAGTACATAAAATATACAATCAATATTATAAGCGGAAATTAAGCAATTAATCAAGTATTTCTTGAGTGCCCACTATACACCAGGTCCAGTTCTGGTGCTGGGGACACAGACAGCAATGCGATATACAAGATAGCCATTGTCTCAGGTCTCACTCCAACCCAACATTAGCTTGACTTTGGACTCTGTGTACTCCCTTGATCTGGAGCCACCCATACACCACAAAAGTGATGCATTCTCTGCTGACCTCAACCCTGAAGGGCTCCCTTACCTGAGCTAATGAGAAAGATATAAGCAAAAGAGAAGTGGAGAAGGATTTACTTTATTAAAGAACACATTTCAGATGGTCTAGAGAGGATATATGCATGTGTGCATATACACACACATATACACACATATATAATTTATAATTAAAAGCCATGTCTGTCTGTCTTTTTTTTTTTTTTTTTTTCATTTTTTTCTAGTTCCCTATTTTGCCCTACAAGGACCCCTGGTGGTACAGTGGTTAAAGTGCTTGGCTACTAACCAAAAGGTTAGTGGTTTGAACCCACTAGCCGCTTTACTGGAGAAAGATGTTTGATGTTCCAGTCTGCTTCCATAACGATTTACAGCCTTGGAAACCCTATGGGGCAGTTCTTCTCTGTCCTATGGGTTACTATGAATCACAGTGGAGTCCACCGCAGTGCATTTGGCTTGGTTTTGGTATTTTCCACTAGAGCGGGGGGTGGGGGCGATTTGAAATGTGTTCTGATTGATTTTTGATTTGGGGGGCTATTTGACTAGCCAATATCCCTTCTCTAAGTCTTGTGTCCATCCTACCTCCTGACAAGGGTGAGCTGCTACAGTCTTATTATCCATAACACTTTTCTGCCGCAGAAACTGATCAAATCAGGGTGACTACCTGACTCAGGTGACAGCAATTAGCTTCTGCCTCCCAAGAATTTGGAGTTGGTACACAAACGCTGTTATTACTCTCTGTTGGGAACTTTTAAATCTAGGGCTGAAGAAGCCATACTTAACCTGAGTTCCAGTGTAGCAGAGAAAGGTGGGAGCAAAAACAGGGAATAAAGGCACATTCTTCCAGAGCCATGCAGGGGTGAGAGACTTTGTGGCCCCAAAGGAACAGAGATGGCAGCAGCTGCCTCAACAACTGACAGTTTCCTGGTTCTGATTTGGATTCTTCGAGATCCAACTCATGGGTTCTGAGGCTATTACTTTATCTTTCCAACAATCCTTTCCTCCCTCCTCCCCTCCTTTTTTTCTTTTTTCTTTTTGGTTTAAATTAGTTGATTGGGTTTCTTTGCCCTGCAATCAAACATCCTCTAAGGTGTGATATTTCACTGTTCTGGCTAGAGAGATTTGGGAATAATTTCTAATATCTCCCAATGGCTAATCAGCTTGGGCTTAAGACACACTGAAGGTCAGAAAAAATGCTATTAAAGGGAATTTAGCTGATATCTGTGGAGATAAAATCCTGACCTAAGATGTCCAGGTGACCCCCAGGCACTGAGCTCTCCTGGGGGTTGTAGGTGGGGAGGCAAAGCTGGTTCTGCAGGTGACTGAGACACAGCCCTGGACAGAGACCATCAGTAGAGCACAGACCCAGCCTAGGACAGCCTGCAGGGGCAGCAGACCAAGCAGTCACCACAGACACATCAATACCTGCTCTGATTCATTTCTCACAAGCTGTGTGACCCTGGGAAAAATTGTAAAACTCCTCTGAGCCTCAATTTTTTTTTTCATGTTTTATAATACTTTATTTTTAGTTTTTTTTAAATTGTACTTTAGATGAAGCCTTACAGAGCAAACTAGTTTCTCATTAAACAATTAATACACATATTGTTTTTTGAGATTGGTTGCCAATACCACGACATGTCAACACTTCCTGCTTCTTTGACCTTGGTTTCCCCATTACCAGCTTTCCTGTCCTCTCCTGCTGTCTCGTCTTTGCCCCTGTGCTGGTGTGCCCAGTTAGTCTCATTTTGTTTTACGGGCCTGTCTAATCTTTGGCCGAAGGGTGAACCTCAGGAGTGACTTCATTAGTGAGCTAAAAGGTTATCCGGGGGCCATACTTTCAGGGTTTCTCCCGTCTCTGTCAGACTGGTAAGTCTGGTCTTTTTCTTTTTTTGGTCAGTTAGAATTTTGTTCTATATTTTTCTCCAGCTCTGTTCGGGACCCTCTACTGTGATCCATGTCAGAGAAGTTGGTGGGGGTAGCCGGGCACCATCTAATTGTGCTGGACTCAGTCTGGTGGAGGCTGTGGTAGCTGTGGTCATTGGAGCCTCAAATTTTTCATCTCTACAAATGGGGAGGAAAACATAAAATTCAGTATACCTGAAACCAAAATGCCTCTTCAACCTACTAAAGAGAATTAAAACATAGTAAAACACCTGTATTATCAGTAACAAGCTATCATATTAGAAAATACTTATTTCCATCACTCCCTGATCACCAAACAATAAGGCTGTTAACAAATGGTGGCTTTGTATAAACAGTGGCAAAACCTCTTGGTGCCAGCAATTATGCTGTTGTTGAGACTGGATGTGCTTTTCAAAACATACAAAAAACAAACAAACAAAAAAGACAAACCCATTGCCATGGAATCTACCTGACTCACGGTGACCCTATAGGACAGAGTAGAAATGCCCCATAGGGTTTTCAAGGAGCAGCTAGTGAATTTGAACTGCTTACCTTTTGGTTAGCAGCTGAGTTCTTAACTACTGCACCACCAGGACTCCTTTCAAAACATGGACACTTGGAATTCTAATATTCCACCAATTATTGTTGGAATTTTAACTCAAGACTTCATGTCATTTTGTTTAATTTGAGGGGATGTAAACATATATATGGAGCCCTGGTGATACAATGGGGCTGTGGTGGTGCAGTGGTTAAGTTCTGGGCTGTTAACTGAAAGGTCAGTGGTTCAAACTCAACAGCCGCTCTGCGGGAAAAAGATGTGGCAGTCTGCTTCCATAAAGAAGCAGAATCAACCTGAATCAAAATCAACTCGACAACAGTGGGTTTGATTTGGCTTAATTACATATATATATATATATCAACTAAAAATGTATTGAGAAATATGTATGTTTTATGAAGTTTCGGTTTTAAAGCCAAGAGGGAAATTTCTACTGGGAGATTAGTAACAAAGGAGACATTCTAGGAGGTATGTGTGCATGCATGAGAGCAATATATAAATAAGAGAGCTTACTGATATAATCTGTACCTTGTATCTAAAGAACATCACCTGAGGCATATAAGAGAAGGAAAATCATGCAAAGCAAGCAGAGGGCTGAGACTACTAATAGCAGAACAAGAGCAATAGTGTTCAATATCTGATTAATGATTTTCAATTTACACTTCCTTTCTAGGCACATTATCTTCTGATTTCCATAAAATTCCTGTAAGGCAGCAGGGCTGTTTTTCTTCTCTCTCCTTGATTTATGAGGAAGCTCAGGCTCAACCCAGCAAAGTAACCAGCCCAGAACCATACAACTGGAAAAAACGAAAGTGAAGTCCTCTGACCCCCAGGCTCTAGTTCTCATCACTCGAGTTGAACTGCGTGTGGAGATGGTGAGCGGATTGCTCTCCACAGGCCCCCTGCAGCCAGCAGTAAAGGCCAGTGAAGCTCAGGAGGCAGAAGCCTGCATGTCCACCCACTGATAGTCAATTGCCACAGTTGATGGTCTCTAGGTCTCAAGTTCATAAAGAGATCTCTTTACCATAACTTTTCTGAAGCAGCAAAGACTTTTACCTGCTTTTCAGAGAAGGTACTTTACAGGCAGTATAAGCCCACACACCTGGTCTGAGACAAACCGAGGACCTAGAATCTGTCTTTGCCTTTCTCTCCACAGTGCTCTCCTGAGATCTTCACATGCCATCACCTTCCCCAAGCCCCACTGCAAGGATGTCCCCACCTTTCCCAGACAGTGAGTACCCTCAGTTCCACTCTATTTTCCTTCTACAGAGGTACAGAATCACAGCTTAGGATGGGAGCATAGTAGTAGTCCCAGTCAAGATAGGGTTATATTGTGGAAACAAACAATCTGCAGATCTCACTGGCTTAACACAACAGAACTTACTTCTCACTCACACTACTTGTCTAACCTGTGTCAGCAGAGAGGCTACTATGTCAGGCTGACAGAGGCATCCCCTCCATGTTACTTCCATGATGATGGAAGCAATGGAAAGGGAAGATGCAAATCACACAATGGCTTTTATAGATTCTACTAGAAAGTGACACATGTCACTTTTGCTTAATGTTCCTTTGGCCAAAACCAATCACATGTTGGTGCCTAACTTCAAAGAGGGTGGAAAGTGTGATCATACCGTGTGTCCAGTTGGAGAAGCAGAATATTGGTGACCAGTCTAATGACAACCACAGGAAGCCACTCCCCATCTGATGCTTGGATCTCCCCAGTAATAGCTTCACGATGGGGTCCAACCTTTACCTGAACTTCTCCTGCAGTAGGAAGCTCTCAAGCTCATATAACAACCTATTTAATTTGAAGAAAGTTCTATTTGTTGGAATTTTTTTTTTCTTAAAAGTAACAAAACTTGTCTTCCTTGTAATTTTTGCTCTGAGTTTTCACTTTTCCCTTGGGGTCACAGGATACATCACTAATTTGACTTGAGATATGTGCACATTTGTTTGCTCATTTAACAACACTGAGCACTCTTACCCTCATAGGTAGATCTTGGGTGTAAGATGGGAAACGAAAACTACAGTATTCTGTGGCATTGGATAAAGGCAGAGATAAACCCCTAATGTCACTGGAGGAAAAATCATAGGTCTCCAAATTGAGCAGGGTGTGTTGAGGGTAGACTATGGAGAAGCCTTTCTGGAGAGAACAGTTGATGTTAGCTGGACACGGGAAGGCCATCCAGGAAGATGAGAATATACCAGGCAGAGGAAAAAGCTTATATTAAGTAGCCCAAGTGTGAAACTACATGATGCATTCAGAAAGTTATATAAGGATGTCAGGAATATAAGGGGCCTTTTGGGGAGGGACTTGAGATGAGTGGACATCAAATCAAGGAAAGCCCTGGGGCTAAGCTAAGGAGTCAGAAATCCTGAAGAATTTTAAGCATAAATTATTGTTATTGAAGAAATTTAAGCACAAAATTGACATGAGCTGATTCACACCATCATTCTGGCAGCAGTAGAAAGAATGGAGCACAGGAGACAAGCCTGAGTCTGAGGGAGCTATTACAGGAATTCTGTATGGTGCAAGAATGCTAGAGCTAAGGCAGGGAGGCAGATTTGAGAGGTGGAGATGGAGGATGGTACTTGATAATTAACACCAAAAGGTGGGTAGGGTATGTTTTGGGGGGGAGGACCTACGATACCTCCAAGGCTTCAGGCGTGGGTGACTGGGTGGATGGTGATGATATTCACTAAGGTAGGGGCAGTGAAAGAGATGGTTGGGAAAGTTTTTGTTGAGTTCAGTTATGAACAGGTTCAGTTTAAGCTACTTATGTGACCTTGTGTATTAGACAGTTTGCTGTATCTATTAAGAGAGGGATTGGCTAGAGATTATAGATTAGGGAATAATCAGCATGTAAGTAGCTATTAAAGCCACATATATGGCTGAAACATAACCCATATCTTTTCTACATATGAAGCAGAATTAAAGTATGTTAATTTAACAATTTAATCTATCCCTTTCCTGTGCCCAGATTATCCACATCTACTGTCCACAATGCCCTCTTCTTAGAATCAAAGAACCCAAAAGGCTGAATTATAATCAGCATCATGCTTGGTAAGCATGGAACCAGACCAAGGAAACTGAGAATTAGAAGAAATATTTCATCCAAACATGTAAAGTTCTGATTAATCATCCCTGTTCCACAGTGAACAACATTTCTGGGGTAATTCAAATGCTCACTTCTCCTAGATCCAGGTTTTTCTTTTCCTTACCTGTGCTGAAGAAACTCTGCCATATACTTACTTTTTTCTAACCCACTAAACCAAAAAACAAACAAAAAAAACAAACTCGTTGCTGTTGAGTCGATTTCGACTCATAGTGACCCTATAGGACAGGGTAGAACTGCCTCATAGGGTTTCCAAGGAGCAACTGGTAGATTCAAACTGCTGATCTTTTGGTTAACAGCTGTAGCTCTTAACCCCTGTGCCACAGGATGACTCTATCCTTTCTTTTTAAGCAAGATATTTTCCCCCAAATTTGATTATGTAAATTGGTAAGATTTTAGCTTAAGACCAGCAAATATTAACATATATTTCTGAGGCTGAACTTGGGTTAACATTTTAGAGTTCAACGATCAGTCCAGAATCACCTCCATACCAAGACTAGGCTCCCAAATCCCTGAGAATCTAGGCGTCTACTTGTCTAGGAAAGAAGTCTGGACAGATTGCAATATTTTAAAAGACATTGACAAATAGAGAACTTTTGGTCATAATGACAAAAGATAGAAAAGAACCTCATGTCACATGAAACTTTATTTAAAAATCCTGAAGACACTCAGGTTTTGGGAAAGAGAAAAGTAGGGAGGGGGAATGAAAAGCGGTTTTTAAATGTTTGAAGGACAGCTGAGAGGAAGATGACTTCCATTTGCTCCAGGAATCAGAATTTACATCATTTGTTGGACAACTCAAAGAAGTGGATTTCTGTTTAACATCAGAATTGACCTGAAATTCTTCCTCATGAGATAGAGCATTCTCCACACATCACAGGAAGTATTCAAGCATGAGGAAGCTGACTGATCTGTTAGGGATGCCACAAAAAGTGTTATGAATTACCTCCAAGGTCCTTACTCCCTTATTCACTCTAGAGTTCTCTCAGCAGACCCAGTACACAAGGGTTATAATTTCAGTTACATAGTACTTACTCAAAATAGAAGGAAAAAAGAAAAGCACATTTTTTTTAAAGGTTTAAATAAATAAAATGAGCTTAGAAGTCAAGTATCCAGCTTGAGTAAACAAGTTTGAAACTGTAGGAACATTTAAGATGTGAAGACATGATAAGTACAAGAATTCTTATAATTCAGTAGGTTAAGTGTCTTAGTGAAATTCAGTGTGAATCTGTAGAATAGTAATCAGTGGGCTGTGTGGTTATAAAAAAACAGTGAGACAAGATGACCTATGTTCAGTTTTTCTGGAAAGAGATGATCAGTCTTATACAAGGAGTGAAATGATGGAGTCCAGATCATCCTGACCACATTTGTTCCCTGAGGCAGAGCCTTCCTTCAAGCTGATAGGGCAGGTTGCACCTTCCTTATATCTGTTGAGCAGGAATAAAGAGAGAGATTATAAGCCTCTGACCAAAAAGAACCTCTCTTTCCTACTTATTAATGCCTGAAATAATTCCACCAGTGTCCTCTTTGGAGAAGGAGGCAAGAGAGGAGGAGAAATCAAGCCTAGAAATGCCAAGAAAACTTCACTATTTTAACATGCTCAGACCTGCTCTTTCTGATGAAAATGTCACTTCAGGAAGTCCGTGGTATGCTTTATATTATTATATATTATTATTTATTATATATATATATGTAATATATATAATATATATTATATAATACATATATATTACATATATATTTCTAGTCAATCACACAAATTCATCTTTTTCCTATTCACTGGCCTATGCCTTAATTGAACACTAGGGATGTCTTGTTTTTGAACAATTGCAGGCAATTATAGATCATAATGGAGTCCCTGTGTGTTGCAAAAAGTTAACATGCTTGGCTGCTAACTGAAAGATTGGAGGTTCAAGTCCACCCACAGGTGCCTTGGATGAAAAGCCTAACAATCTATTTCCAAAAAACCAGCCATTGAAAACCCTATGGAGCACAGTTCTACTCTGACACATGTCAGGTTGCCATGAGTTGGAGTCAGCTTAATAGCAACTGGTTTTTATAGGTCATGGTAGAAGAGTAATGCCATCAAAAAATTGTGCATTACCTGTTGCAGGTTACCCTTTCTTCCCCTTAAGACTCTTACACAAAATGGACTTGCCATCCCAGTATGATCACTCTCGAATCTTCAGGTGGCTCTCCCTCTATCCTCACGGTCCTTGACTTTGTTATCTTGTGCCCTTACCAGAATGACTCTAGAGGGAATAGCTTATATCCAGTACCCTCTGCTGGTTCCATAGAAGGGCAAAGCACCTTAAACTAGATCAGTAGTTCCCCAAATTTTTCACTATCAGGAAGCCATTTATGATTTTATTAACCTCAGGGACCTCACATTTTAAAATCTATCATTCAAGAAAACCTCATTTGTTACATAATTTTTTATCTGTTTGCATTCATAAAAGTCACAGATAACTGTCAATCAGAACTTGTGATCAACTTTACTGCACGAAGACTATATATTTCTAGTCAAACATGCAAATTCATCTTTTTTCTTAGCTTGGTAAGCTAGGTAAATGTGCAATTTCTGTGAGGCCTTTGAGATACTACAAATAGTTTAGGGACTTGGTTCTTACCTAGGGATCCAAGAGCCCCAGGTTTGGCACAATAGACTTAGAATATCTTAGAATAAATAGTAGGCAAATATCTGAGATATACTTACTTTACTTTTCAGCACTTCTGTATGACAGCTGATTTTTTTCTGCCACATGAATATAATTCTTCAAATTCCTCTGGTGTGTTAACTGATCACATAGTGGCCTCGAAGGTTGATACATCTTCCAGAATTACAAATATGAGAGCTGAGTTTTTAGACATCAGCTTTGTGTTAGCAATTAGTAGCTGAACAGAAGTTGTGGTGGCTGTGATCCATGTATTTAGGGTGCTGAAGGTGTATATGACTAGGGATATCTGAAATTTATTTCTTGGTTTGCTTCTTGCACCAGTGCTGTAGCCATTTCAACACCATTCCAGGATGACTACATGAGCAGAACATTGTTGTTTTCTCAGAAGAAAAGAGGGGAAGATGGCAAAACATAGTAGTCTCAGCAGAGTATGTGGGTTAGGGCCTGGGTAGGGCAAGGCAGGAGAGTAGAAAAACCCAGAAATAGAATAAAAAGGAGTTATTTGAGGGCAAGGGCTGGGCCTTGTCCATTGTTTTAATCCCTGTTTAACCCACAACGCCCAGTGCATAATAACTCACTGCTGATGAGTCATTCTGACTCAGCGACCTTACAGGACAGAGTAGAACTGCCTTATGGGGTTTCCAAGGCAGTAAATCTTTACCGAAGATAAAGTGGAGATGCTGGTGGGTTCAAACCTCTGATCTTTTAGTTAGCTGCTGAGCACTTTAACTACTGCATCACCAGGGCTCCTGGTACATAATAAAGAAGCCTGTTGTCATAAATCAATTCCGACTCATAGCAACCCTATAGGACAGAGTAGAACTGCCCCACAGGGTTTCCAAGGAGAGGCTCGTGGATTTGAATTGCTGACCCTTTGGTTAGCAGCTGAGCTCTTAACCACTGTACCACCAGGGCTCCTTAGTAAATAATAGGCCCTCAAATATTTGATGAATTTTTATAGGTGTCGTGTTTACCTATTCCAGAAATGCTTTTAGCTAGGTGCAAAGCTTTACCATTGACACTAATAACCATGGCTGCTAAGATAATAACCAAGGTCAGCTTGTTCAGTGATAGAACTGAGCATGCTGGTTGGTTAAGTTTTATGCAAAAATGGTTGTATTTTTGGAAAAAGATGAATGTATCTCAAAATGATTTTCAGTGTTAGATTTTTTTCTTTTAATGTAAAATTTTATTGCAATATGACATATAATTAGAAAAGTTCACAAGGTGAACACAACTGTGTAATCATCCCTCATATAAAAAAACAGAACATTTTGGCACCCCAGAAGTCCTCTTCATGTATCCTTCCTGTCCCTATCTGCACCCCCATCCTTACTATCCTGACTTCTAAAACCATAGTTTAGTTTTGGTGTTGCATATTTTTGAAACACATGTACACGCAGACTACATACTCTTTTGTGTCTGCCTTCCTTTGCTCAATGTTATTTTTATGAGATGAATTCATGTTGTTGTATTGGTTGCAGTTTGTTCATTCTCATTGCTGTATTTTATTTATAAATATACCACAATTTTTTTATACTTAATTTTTTTATTTTTATTTTGGCAAAAATATACACAGAAGAACACACAGCCATTCAACCGTTTCTACATGTGCTATTCAAAAACATTGGTTACATCTTCACATTGTGTCGACATTCTTGCTGTCTCTACCCATATTATTTCACCACCATTGACTTAGACTCGCTACCCTTTAAACTTCTCATCTACACTTTTAGAGTTACTGTTGTCAATTTGATCTCAAATAGATAACTTTTTAAAAGAGCACAATGCTCATGGCGAACATTCTTTACTAGTTAGCTCAACTGCTGTTTCCTTTAAAGATGTCTGCGGGGGATAATTTCAGCCAACGGTTTTAGATTTTCTCAGAGTGATAGATGCAGGGATTTCTCTGTTTTCAATAGGTCCAGTAAGATTTGGGGATTCCTGTTTTTGATAGGCCCAGTAAATATACTATACCACAATTTTTTTTTATTGCTGTGCTTTAACTGAAAGTTTACAATTCAAGTTAGTCTCACATACAAAAATTTATACATATATTGTTATGTGACCCTAGTTGCTTTCCCTATACTGTGACAGCACACTCCTCCTTCCCACCCTGGATTTCCCATGTCCATTCAACCAGCTCCTGACCCTCTCTGCCTTCTCATCTCGCCTCTGGACAAGAGCTGCCCATTTAGTCTCATGCATCTACTTGAGGTAAAAAGCACACTCTTTGGGGTATCATTTTATGCCCCATAGTCCAATCTAATCTTTGTCTGAAGAGTTGGCCTCAGGAATGGTTTTAGTTTTGGGCTAACAGAGAGTCCGGAGGCCATGTCTTCTGGGGTCTGTCCAGTCTCAATGAAACCATTAAGTCTGGTCTTTTTACTAGAATTTGAGTTCTGCAGCCCACTTTTCTCCTGCTCCATCAGAGACTCTCTGTTGTGTTCCCTGTCAGGGCTGTCATTGGTGGTAGCCAAGCACCATCTAGTTCTTCTGGTCTCATAATACACCACAATTTTTAATCAATTACTTATGATGGTTTAATTCTAGCTTTTTACTATTCTACCAACACTATGGTATAAGAAGTCATGTACATTTCTTTTAGTGCACATCTATACCTATTTTTTTTTTTAATGTATATATATGACAGTAGAGTTGCTGGGTCATAGGACATGCATATGCCCAACTTTCGTAGATAATGTAATATAGTTTTACAAAGTGACTGTGCCAATGTGGCATTAATAGTTTTTGTACAAAGCTAGATGTCACAGATGTTTAGAGGGGTAAAGAATAGGGGGCAGGAGTTTGTCCCTAGGCCTATGATTTGGAGTTCCTAAGGGGACTTTATGGGAAGGAAAATGACAAAATAATCCTTAAAGGGACAGGCCCAACTCATCACTGAAGTGATCTAGAAGCCTGCATTCTAAGATGATAAGGGAAGGCAGAACAATAATGGAAAAGATGGAGGAGAAGAAGAAGAAAATTTTACCTTCATAAAAGTGGCGTGGGAGTATCCCAAAGCCCTGACCCCACTAGGACAGATTAGAATCAGAATGCTGCAAAGTATGTGTTCTTCATTTATACATTTTTTTTTTTTTACCACACAATTTCCTAAACTTGTTTGGGGTTTTGGGTATTTAATATTATTAATCAGCACAGCTCCTTCTTTAATTAATTTTGGGATAAGGCCTTTCATCACTGCCAGTATTCATAGGAAAAGAATAAAAGTTTATCATTGGGCTTCATTGTTAATATTTTTATAGAAAGTATAATTTGTAAATAAATAAACCAAAGTGGAAATGCCAGATTCTATCAGACAGGAGGATCAGAGTTTTCATTTAAACATGCTTTTCCCTCTTTCAGCTGGGTTCCGGGCATTCCTCTGAATGTATCAAGAAACTCACTTGCAAGAGTGACTTGGAATTAACCCACACGGTAAGACTTGTTTATCAAAAGGCACTTAAAGCATTGCAAAGAGGAATGTAATGTTCTGTTTACAAAAGGAAATTGATTGCTAGTTATAAGTCCCTAAAAAATATCTATGAATTACATACTTGTCTCTTAACAATTCAGAAATGAATCCTACAGAAGTTCTGGTCTCCTGTTGGCTGCTGTCCGTTGTGATACTTTGCCATGGCAAAGAGTCATACCTGAGCACCGTGGCTTTTCTCAAATTGGTTTCCAGCCTGCGGACAATTTGCTCTGCAGCAGATGCTGTCACCCAGCAGATAGGGACTGCCTAGCCTTTCAGAGAACAGCACAACTTACACTTAGATTTATTTCCTTGGGGCCATTTTCTTGAATTAAATTCGGCACAGCCCTGCCTGTTTGTTTTGATCTGACATGCTGGACAAGGAGTTCAGTTCATTTGCTGCAAGCAGGCACACTTGAAAATTCATGAGCAATTTGTAAAAAAGGCAGAAGTTCTTTCCCTCAGTGCTTTAACTGCCCCACCACCAAGATGCTGGCTGAGCATGTCCAAAGAAGGGGAAATCAATCTAGGCCGTGAATTCAGTAGTGGCTCCAATGCACCCTAAGGATCTAGAGTTTCTGATTTACCTTCCACATAATGCCCAAGGGTACCTAGAACTGGTATGGCCAAGGCTTAGCTATGCTAAATAATATGCAAATCAATTTGCTCACATCTCCCTAATTATGAACATTCACTTTATGTGCTTCCTTATGCACAAATGGACACTTGCAAAGCACCTGCCAACAGTCTCCTGGAGACTATTCGAGTTGTCCCCCAGATCAAGAAGTGACAAAGTTCTAGATAAACACTATCTAGGGGCAATTTAAGAAACAATGTATCTATCTCATTCAACCACAGTTTCTTTCTCTTCTTTTGTGAATTGCTTTGAAGGGACAGCCCCTGCCACCCTCCCTCCTTTTCTTCAGACTTTCCAGCCTTCAGAATTCACTTAATTCTACCAAAGCAAATAATTTTGTAACATCAAGGCACATACACATACTCACTCACCCTCACCCTCACCCGTTTTAACCCCACCCCTTTGTCTGCTCTCTTTCAATCCTGGTCCAGTTTCCTTAGGGAAATGTTTTTTCCCCTCTTAAAAGGCACTTTATCTTGAAAAAAGGAAAGCAGTTACTCAGAATTCCCTACAAACCTTACGTAAAATATAACTACCCTGAAGGTATCAGCGTCATCAAACTGTAGAGCACTTGAACGTGCATAGAGATCCTGTTTAAAATTTTTTCAGAAGTATCCTTCTATCCCCTTATCCTCCAAAACACTCAAAATAAATAACAGCTATATGATATTATTTTTGTTTGGTGGAATTACTTGTGTTACAGTAATAACACTACTTTTTATTGCAAACATTTCGTTATAAATGTGTGGTTAAATTGTAGATTAAATGGGGCCTGTGGACTAGTCAGGGGACCTAATCTCTATAGATAAAATGGCTTTCAAGCATTTTAAGTTCTAAACCACAGACAATAAAAGAAGCTTTGGACCAAATCAGTACAACCTGTTTATAAGCAAATGATATGCTGTAGTATAATTCTAATCTAATTTTCTTTTTGGATGCCACCCTTTGATGGATCTTGCTATCTCGTTAGGCCTTATTTAATTGACTCCATCGTGAAGGTGGGCCTCAGTGCTGGACCAAAGTGCACAGAATCCTGGTGGGCATTTTTGCTGTTATTTGTATTTCAAAGTTTCACCTGTTATTAACTACAGTGTCTGATTCTGACTAACCCTCACTTTAAAGAAAAAGTTAGGGGACCAATCCACTTAGAAAATACCCAGTCAGAGGCTGCACTTAACTACTGTCATATATTATCTTCCTCCCTGTGGCTGTGTCCTCTTCTGAACATTAATAATTAATCTCAAGAAGTGGGACCCAAACCACCAAACTCATTGCTGTCGTGTCAATTCCTACTCATAGCGACCCTATAGGACAGAGCAGAACTGCTCCATAGTTTTCAAGGAGCAACTGGTGGATTCAAACTCCTGACCTTTTGGTTAGCAGCCAAGCTCTTAAACACTGCACCACCAGGGGTCTAAGAAGTGGCACAGTCTCACTGAAATAATGAAAACATAGAATTTATTGACATTTGGCTAATTTAATATTAGGGACCCAGAGGCTATAAAAAGAAAAAAGAAATTCTATGGCTAATCACAAAATATTGTCATAGAGGGGGAAATGTACATAATCTTAAAACTTGAAAATCACATTGTAAGTTTTCTAGCTTCTAGTGCTTCTGTCCAATTCTGGAAATGTCTTCTGTTTAGATCTCCCCCAAGTTTCTCAGCCTCTTGCTTATCTGTGATCATGACTAGATAGTAGTAAGTTGAATGTATACAGTCCATAGATAATTCAAAAAGTTGACATAAGCCATTAGTTCTGCAAGCACATTTGGGCCTAATAGACAATAAAATGAACTCATCTGAGTCTTTGTCTCTTTATGTTCTTGACTAATTTCTGACGGCATGCCCCCAATCTATAATATAAGTAATATTCATCTCCTTGAATCTGTTTCTTAAAAACAAATGAATTCATGGCAGTAGAAGTGATTATGAATGTTCTGAGTATTCTGTCAGCAGAATATAGTAAATAATTTCTATTTGCTTCCCACTCCTTATCCACCTGCCCAAGGATAAGGCTTAGTGCTTAATGGGGTTTATAACATCCTAGCTGCCTAGTCCATGGGTAGCACATGTGCCACAACTCTCCCCTAGGCCAGGCTTGAGGGGACTCAGTGAATAATCATCCTTCTTCCCTGTCCAAGTTCAGAACCAACTGAGAGGTAAACACAGGAGTCAGACAGATGGAAATCAAAGCATTGCGTTTATTAATGATGCAGCTCTTGGGAACGCAGCTTAGATGTAAAAGGCAAACTGGCTTGTTACTGCTGCCTAAATTAAACTTCCCAAGCTGCCAAACTCTCTGGACGGGGGTGGGTCCTGCCTTTCAGGTTTTTCACATAGTAGGGATAATAGGCCCAAACAGCATATTCTCTGTAGGCAGGCAGCTCCCAAAGAAAGACAAACCAGAGGGACTAAAGTGCCTCCATGCCCAATTTCTTCTCCCAAATTCACTAATCAGGTAAGTCATTCCCACCTTTTCCCCACTCACTAAGAGGGTGATGAGAGGCCAGCAGAGTTACCCCAGTACCATGGTTCAGTTCATAAACTTGAGGCCTATCAGAATCACCTGGAGGACTTATTATACACACAGACTGCTGCGCCCCACTTGAGAGTTTCTGATTCAGTAGAACTGGGTGAGGCTGAGTATTTCCAGTTTTAACAAGCTCCCAGGTGTTGCTGGATTACTGCTCTAAGGCAATAGTTCTTAACCTTGGCAAACATTGGAATCACAGGAGAGGGAAATAAGTGTTTTCTTCTATCATTCCTCAGCTTCTTTTCTTCTCTGAGCCCATTGGGTTTAACCCTTAATCCTTTGTTCTAGCAGAGGTGTGGCACACCCTCTGGCAAAAAGGATCAGCAGTCTATCAGAATGCTGTAGCTCCCACTTTGGGAGGTTTCTCCCTCAATGTAGGTCACTACTGTATTTTTATACAAATAATGTGCACCTTCTACATTTTTTTGCCAACTGTGCCACCCTTGCATGTATTTTCATAAGAGTCACGATGCCAATTTTTTTTTTTTTAACATGTTTCTGTAAAAATAATTAGCATAGTACACTTAGGAAAATACCTCGTGGAGGGATGGCAAGGTTGGTAAACAAATGTAGAAAGCATACATTATTTGCATGAAAATATAGTATTTCTTCATGAGATTGGTAGTGCATAGTGGTGATTTTTGTCCCCAGAAAGCTATGAAATGGGTCAGAATGGGGTACTAAGTTAACTTAAAGGCTATACTGAAATCAATGCTAACAATTCACTCCCTATTCTATTTACCATCCTAAATTATGTGCAGTCATGTTGTCCAAAACAGCTCATTAGAAATTCTGCAGTGAAATCAAATGACAACATTAAGATAGTCCAATAAAATGCCAATAATAAAACATTCCACATTTGAGTATAAACCCTTTCTCATCGTGAATTTCCCAGGCTGAAATTACAACTCCCAAATTAAACCCCCTGGAATACCAAAGTCTAAAATAAAGTGATCTTGTGTTTGTATTGAAAGCCCAAAGTTAAAGTCCTGAATTTCATCCTCCCTGATTCCTTATTTTGACTCCTTATGGAGGGACCCTCCATATCTAGGTATAATTGTGGTTTTTTAGCAGCTGCAACTGAGTTCTTTCCACCGGAATAGGTGTAGTTCCCTTAGGATCTTAGAATTTAAACTGTATACATATGTAACCCACTTTTAAGATCAAAAAGAACATTAAAGATTATCAAGGTACCAGTCTTACACCTACTTGCTTTAGAAACATACCAATCTTTAGCAGTTAGCATTGTCCCAAGAAAAATTATATTCCCAAAACCCTCTACTTATTATTGTTAAAGATCATAGCAGAGATGTAGTGATAGCCAACATGGGAGGGATAGACAGAAATGGGACAAAATTCTTGGTTTCAGTTTTGCCACGATGCTGGTCATTTCTGTTTTTGTTGGGAGACAATGACTTCTGAACTGAAAATTTGAACAATATCTCCTGCCTAGAAGCTAATTATGCACCATATTTCACCATATTGAGGCAAGGGGATGGAAAATCCATCTGTGCATACTGTCTCAGAAATTAGAGAGTAGAATTTGAGACATGGCTACCTTCTAACAAAGTTCAGTAATTTGCAATGGTGGCAGCCCCAGTTATTGGGTCTTATTTTGTGGTGCCTTTATTTCCAATCCAGCATATGAAAAACATCTGAATTTCCATTTGCCTTTGAGCCCTGTATTTCTGGCATCCCACAGCTGATGTGCATGTGGGCCCTGTCTCTGGGTGGTGCAAATGGGTAACACGCTCAGCTTCTAACTGAAAGGTTGGACATTCCAGTCCACACAGAAGCACCTTGGAAGAAAAGGCTGGTGATCCAGTTCCAAAAAATCAGCCATTAAAAATCCTATGGAGCACAGTTCTACTCTGTCACATAAGGGATTGCCATGCAATCGACTCAATGACAAGTGGTTTGGTTTTTTTTTTTTTTTGATATCTCTTCTGAAGAGGCATTTTTAGTGCTGTGCCACAGTGGCATCTGTCATTGTTTCTTGTTCTGAAATTACTTAAACCCAGGAAGACTGCCTCTCAGGGAAATTTTCTCCCTATGTCACATTAGTTTCAGCTGGAAAATCACCCTTAGCAGATCCTGAACTGAAGTTGCTATTGCTTCCAAAGGCTATGCCCCAGAGCCCAATGAGAAGCAAGACCATCTACCCCTCATGACCCATCTTCTCTCACATTTGAAAGGTCCAGGCTCTGAGTAGCCTTTCTTTGAGCTTATTCTTTATCTCATTCTGCAGTAGTGGAATATGACGTCAATGTTTTATTTCCCTTAGTTCGCTTCTTTTCAAAAAACTCAGCTGATCTTATTTTAAATGGCTGTGTACAGGTATAATTTACATATATAAAATTTACCATTTTTTAGTATACAATGTGATAAGTTTTGACATATGTATATAGACCACCATGACAATCAAGATATAGAACATTTTCATCACTCCCCAAGTTCCTTTGTGGTTATTTTCAGTCAATACCTTCCCCCTAACCACAGCCCATAGGATTCACCAATCCGTTCTCTATCACTATATTTTTGCCTCTTCTAAAATTTTACTTTATAATTTTATAAAAATGAAATTATACCATATATATAAACAAAAAAGAAAGATTGGTAGTTGGAAAACATGGCCTTGATGATAGAAACAACTCCAGAGAGCGTATGATATGATTTTGCAAGACAAACAACTTATTCATTGCAATAATTTTTACAACAACATAAACTGTGAGCATATACATGGACCTCAAGGGATGGAATACACAGGAATCAAATCAACTACATCTGTGGTTGATTTGACAAAGGAGACAACAGAGAGCTCAATATCATCAGTTAGAACAAGGCCAGGGGCCGACTGTGGAACAGACCATCAATGGCTCATATATAAGTTCAAGTAGAAGCTGAAGAAAATTAAAATAAGTCCACAAGAGCCAAAGTACTACCTTGAGTATATATCACCTAAATTCAGAGACCATCTCAAAAACAGATTTGATGCACTGAACACTAATGACACAAGACCAGACAAGCTGTGGAATGACATCAAGAACATGATACATAAAGAAAGAAAAAGGTTGTTAAAAGACAGGAAAGAAAGAAAAGCCCAAAATACATGTCAGAAGAGACTCTGAAACTTCCTCTTGAATATAGAGTGAAGCGAAAGGAAGAAATGATGAAGTAAAGAAATTGAACAGAAGATTTCAAATGGCAGTTGGAGAAGACAAAGTAAAGTATTATAATGAAATGTACAAAGTCCTGGAGTTAGAAAATCAAAGGGGAAGAATATACTTGGTATTTCTCAAGCCAAAAGAACTGAAGAAAAAAAATCAAGTTCTGAGTTGCAATATTGAAAGATTCTATGGACAAATTGTTGAATGATCCAGGAAGCATCAAAAGAACATGGAAGAAATACCCAGAGTCACTGTACCAAAAAGAATTGGTTGACATTCAACCATTTCAGGGGGTAGCATATGACCAGAACTCAATGGTACTGAAGGAAGAAGTCCAAGCTGCAGTGAAGGCATTAGTGAAAAACAAGGCTTCAGGAATTGATGGAATACAGTTGAGATGTTTCAACAAACAGATGCAAGGCTGAAAATTCTCACTTGTCTATGCCAAGAAATTTGGAAGACCTCTACCTGGCCAACCAATTGGAGAAGATCTATATTTGTAGCCATTACAAAGAAAGATGATCCAATAGAATTCAGAAATTATTGAATAATATTACTATCACACCCAAGTAAAATTATGCTGAAGATCATTCAGAAACAGTTGCAGTAGTACATTGACAGGAATTTGCCAGATTCAGGCTGAATTCAGAAGAAGATGTGGAATAAGAGATATCATTGCTGATGTCAGATGTATTTAGGCTGAAAGCAAAGAATACCAGAAAGATGTTTACCTGTGTTTTATTGACTATGTAAAGGCATTTGACTGTGTGGATCATAACAAATTGAAGATAACATCTCGAAGAATGGGAATTCCAGAAAACATAACTGTGCTCATGAGAAATCTGTACATAAATCAAGAGGCAGTCATTTGAACAAAATAAGGGGATACTGAGTGGTTTAAAATCAGGAAAGGTGTGCATCAGGGTTGTAAGCTTTCACTGTACTTATTAAAGTTGTATGCTGAGCAAACAATCTGAGAAGTTTGACTATATGAAGAATGGGGCATCAGGATTGGAGGAAGACTCATTAACAACCTGAGATATGCAGATGACACAATCTTGCTTGCTGAAAGTGAAGAGGGTTTGAAGCACTGACTGATGAATATCAAAAACTACAGCCTTCAGTATGGATTACACCTGAACATAAAGAAAACAAAAACCCTCATAACTGGACCAAAAAGCAACATCATGATAAAGGGAGAAAATATTGAAGTTGTCAAGGATTTCATTTTACTTGGATCCAAAGTCAACACCCATTGGAAGCATCAGTCAAGAAATCAAACAACAGGAGGCGGGGCCAAGATGGCAGAGTAGTCAGATGCTTCCTATCATCCCTCTTACAACAAAGACCAGAAAAAACAAGTGAATTGATTGTATGTGACTGTCTAGGAGCCCTGAACATCGAAGGCAAAGTTGAGGAATTGAACCGAGTGGTGGAGGGAGGGAGAGATGGTTCAGAAGCAGCGAGGAATTGCCAGGCCTGACCCAGGCCAGATCAACTCCTGTACATGGTGAGGCTAGCAGTGGTGCTTGGGAAGCGTTTTCCATATCGGGAAAGGCCCAGTGGCAGAGAGTCTACTCGGCCGTCCAGAACCAGTAAAAAGCAGCACTCAAGCAGCTAAAGATAAGTACTTGTGTGTGGTATACAACGAGGATTAAAAAAAACAAAACACCCCATTTGGGAAAAACCTGTCTCCTGTTTACCTACCCCCTCCCCGCTCAGCACTGGGTCCTGGGCCAGCTTCAGCAACTGCTGAGTCCCCTGGGCTGGAAGCAGGACCCTTAACATGCCCTGAGCCATTCTGTCAGCCTTGGAGAGGGAACAAATTAACAAACAGGGAAAAAATAAGCTGCCAGCTCCCCTAAGCCAGGACTTCAGGGTTGGCACAGCTCCTTTGCCTAGAAACAGGCATAAGGGGTCCACAGACATTGAATCCCTTTCACCCCTGCATAGACTTGTGTGGACCCATTTCAACAGTGTAAGCCCTCACTACCACAGTACAACAGGGTATATACCTGAAGTCTAACTTCAACTGTTTCAGCTGTGAAGTGACAGGTTTGTGGCATTTGTCACTGTTCTGCCCAATACGCTGGCTCCTCACCTGCCCACATCAGGGGCTTGAGGACTGGAAGCTCCACCCATGCCACCCAGCCACCTGCGACGGGGGTTTAAGAATAAGTGGTGCCCCCCAGTCCTTACAGCCAACAGAATAGGTGCTCAGAGTCCAGCTGCAAAACTCACTTACCTACTCACTCTAGGGAACAGGAACATGCTTTCCTTTCAGATGCTCAGGGGCAGCTGTCAGCCCCCTGCCTTGCTCAGCGCATGGCCCCCTACTGCAGCCAGATACTTGTGCTTAAACCAATCACCCATTCCTGCCTAGGATTGTAGGTGAGAGCCTGCATCACACACTTGGTGAACGACTACCTGGACACCTGAACTGAATCCGTACAAGAAAATTTAATGGACGTCTGGGCCCACATACTTAGTGAGAGATGTAACTACCTGGTGACAGGACCTTAGAGCTTCAAAGGCATCAATAATCAAACTAGCACACACCAGCAGCCTATTAGGGCATATCAAAACAAACAAAACAAGAAGCTAGGACACAGTAAGCAAACATAAAATAAAAAACTTATAATAACTTATTGATGGCTCAGAGACAATAGTCAATATCAAATCACATAAAGAGACAGTCCATGATGGCTTCAGCAAGCTCCCAAAATAATCGATAAATTTTCTGAAGGAAGAGAATTTCTTGGAATTACCAGAGGCAGAATACAAAAGATTAATACACAGAACTCTTCAAAAAATTAGGAAGGAAATACTACAAAATGCAGAGAAATACAAAGAATATACAGACAAAGCAGTAGCAGAACTTAAAAAGGTTATTCAAGAGCACAATGGCAAATTTAATAGGCTGCAAGAATCCATAGAGAGACAACAATCAGAAATCCAGAAGATTAACAATAAAATTTCAGAATTAGACAACTCAATAGAAAGTTATAGGAGCAGAATTGAGGCGGTAGAAGTTAGAATTAGTGAGATTGAAGATAAAGCACTTGACACCAATTTATTTGAGGAAAAATCAAACAAAAGAATTTTAAAAAATGAAGAAACTCTAAGAATTATGTGAGACTCTATTAAGAGAAATAACCTACAAGTGATTGGAGTACAAGAACGGGGGGATAACAGAAAATACAGAGAAAATTGTTGAAGATTTGTTGACAGAAAACTTCCCTGATACCATGAAAGATAAGGAGATATCTATCCAAGATGCTCATTGAACCCCACATAAGATAGATCCCAAAATAAAGTCACCAAGACATATTATAATCAAACTTGCCAAAACCAAAGATAAAGAGAGAATTTTAAGAGCAGCTAGAGATAAACAAAAAGTCATCTACAGAGGAGACTCAATAAGAGTAAGCTTGGACTACTCAGCTGAAACCATGCAGGCAACAAGGCAATGGATGACATATATAAAGCCTTGAAGGAAAAAAATAGCCAGCCAAGAATTATATATCCAGCAAAACTGTCTCTCAAATATGATGGCAAATTTACGGCACTTCCAGATAAACAGAAGTTTAGGGAATTTGCAAAAACCAAACCAAAATTACAAGATATACTAAAGGGAGTCCTCCGTTTAGAAAATCAGAAACATCAGATAACAACCCAATACTAGAACACAGGACAGAGCAACCAGATATCAACCCAGACACAAAATGAATCAAACCTAAAACATTGAAAATAGGGAAACAGATGTCAGTATGTAAAAGATGAAAACATTAAAACAAAAAAGAGAGACTAAAAAATGTAAACATAGATTTTTCATATGGAGAGGAAATCAAGGCAATATAATGAAATAAAAGACTGGTTTAAACTTAGAAAAATGGGGATAAATATTAAGGTAACCACAAAAGAAACTAACAATCCTATACATCAAAAAAAAAAAAAAAAAAAAGAAAGAAAGAAAGAAAGAAAAATACAAAGGCTCAGCAAATACAAAACCAACAAGAATGAAAAAGATGAAAAGAAAATACATAAAGAAAAACAACTTAGTACAAAAAGTTAAATGGAACAAAGAAACTGTCAGTAACACACAAAAAAAGACATCAAAATGACAGCATTAATCTCATACCTATCAATAATTACACTGGATGTAAATGTACTAAATGCACCAATAAAGAGACAGAGAGTGGCAGATTGGATTAAAAAAACATGATCTCTCTATATGCTGCCTACAAAAGACACATTTTAGACTTAAAGACACAAACAAACTAAAACTCAAAGGATGGAAAAAAATATATCAATCAAACAACATTCAAAAAAGAGTAGGAGTGGCAAAACTAATCTTAGACAAATTAGACTTTAAAGTAAAACACACCACAAAGGATAAGGCAGGACACTATGTAATGATTACAGGATCAGTACACCAGGAGGACATGACTATAAGAAATAATTATACACCCAATGACAGGACTGCAAAATACATTAAACAAACTCTAACAGCATTGGAAAGAGAGATAGACAGTTCCGCAGTGGTAGTAGGAGACTTCAACACTCCACTTCTGATGAAGGACAGAACATCCAGAAAGAAGCTCAATAAGGACACAGAAGGTCTAAATGCTACAATCAACTAACTTGATCTCATGGAAGTATACCGAAAACTCCACCCAGCAGCAGCTAAGTATACTTTCTTTTCCAATGCACATGGAACATTCTCCAGAATAGATCACATACCAGGCCATAAAGCAAGCCTTAATAGAATCCAAAGCATCAAAATATTACAAAGCATCTTTTCTGACCATAAAGCCATAAAAGTAGAAATCAATAACAGAAAAAGTAAGGAAAAAAAATCAAACACATGGAAAGTGAAAAACCCCTTGCTCAAAAACTACTTACTGGGTTATAGAAGAAATTAAGGATGGAATAAAGAAATTCATAGAATCAAACGAGAATGAAAACATATCCTACCAGAACCTTTGGGACACAGCAAAAGCAGTGATCAGAGGTCAGTTTACAGCAATAAATGCACACATACAAAAAGAAGAAGGCCAGAATCGAAACATTAACCCAACAACTTGAACGAGTAGAAAGACAGCAGCAAAAGAAGCCCATAGGTGCCAAAAGAAAGGAAATAATAAGAATCAGAGCAGAATTAAATGAAATAGAGAATATAAAAACAATCGAGTTAACAAGACCAAAAGCTGGTTCTTTGAAAATATCAACAAAATCGATAAACCATTGGCCAAGCTGACAAAAGAAAAACAGGATAGGAAGCAAATAACCCATATAAGAAATGAGATGAGTAATATCACAACAGACCCAACTGAAATTAAAAGAATCGTAACAGAATACTATGAAAAATTGTACTCTAACAAATTTGAAAACCTAGAGAAAATGGACAAATTTCAAGAAACTCACTACCTAACTAAACTAACACAAACAGAGGTAGAACAACTAAATAAACCTATAACAAAAGAAGAGACTGAAAAGGTAATTTGAAAACTCCCAACAACAAAAAGCCCTGGCCTGGATGGTTTCACTGGAGAATTCTACCAAGCTTTCAGAGAAGAGTTAACACCACTACTTCTAAAGATATTTCAGAGCCTAGAAAAGGATGGAATACTGCCAAACTCATTCAGTGAGGCCAGCATAACCCTGATACCAAAACCAGGTAAAGACACCACAAAAAAAGAAAACCACAGACTAATATCTCTAGTGAACATTGACGCAAAAATGCTCAACAATATTATAGCCAATAGAATTCAACAACATATCAAAAATAAAAAAATTCACCATGATCAAGTGGGATTTATACCAGGTATGCAAGGATGTTTCAATATTAGAAAAACAATCAATGTAATCCATCACATAAATAAAACCAAAGACAACAACCACGTGATCTTATCAACTGATGCAGAAAAGGCATTTGACAAAGTCCAACACCCATTCATGATAAAAACTCTCAGCAAAATAGGAATAGAAGGGAAATTCTTCAACATAATTAAGGGCATTTATACAAAGCCAACAGCCAACTTCATCCTAAATGGAGAGAGTTTGAAAGCATTCCCCTAAGAACAGGAACCAGACAAGGATGACCTTTATCACCACTCTTATTCAACATTGTGCTGGAGGTCTTAGCCAGAGCAATTAGGCTAGAAAAAGAAATAAAGTGCATCCAGATTGGTAGGGAAGAAGTCAAAGTATCTCTATTTGCAGATAACATGATCTTATACACAGAAAACCCCAAAGAATCCACAAGAAAACTACTGGAACTAATAGAAGATTTTAGCAAAATATCAGGATACAAGATAAACACACAAAAATCCATTGGATTCCAACAAAAAGAACCTCAAAGAGGAAATCACCAAATCAATACAATTCACAATAGCCCCCAAGAAGATAAAATAGTTAAGAATAAATCTAACCAGAGGTGTAAAAGACCTATACAATGAAAACTACAAGACACTACTGCAAGAAACCAAGCCATGGTATTTTCAGTCACCTCATATGTATGTGAGTGGTGGACAATGAATAAGGAAGATTGAAGAAGAATTGATACCTTTGAATTATGGTGTTGGTGAAGAATATTGAATATACAATGAACTGCCAAAAGAACGAACAAATCTATCTTGGAAGAAGTGCAGCCAGAATGCTCCTTAGAAGTGAGGATGGCAAAACTTCATCTCATGTACTTTGAACATGTTATCAAGAGGGACCATTCCCTGGAGAAGAATATCATGCTTAGTAAAGTAGAGGGTCAGCAAAAAATGGAAAGACCATGGACAAGATGGACTGACATAATGACTGCAATACTGGAGTCAAACATAGCAAGGATTTTGAGGATGGTGCAGGACAGGGCAGTGTTTAGTTCTGTTGTACATAGGGTCGCTATGAGTCTTAATCAACTTGATGGCACCTAACAACAACAACAACAACAACGTATAGTATGTAGTCTAATGGGTCTGGCTTCATTCACTTACAGTAATGCTTTTTAGATTCATCCATGTTGTTGAGTATATCAATAGTAGTTCATTTTTATCCCTTAGTAGTAGTCTATTACATGAATATATTACAATTTGTCTGTTTTCCAGTGTTATGAATAACACTGCTATGAACATACACAGACAAGTCTTTCTATAGAGATAATTTTTAATTCTCTTGGGTAAATACCTAGAACTGGGATTGCTGGGTCATATTGTAAGGTATATTTAACTGTATCAGAAACTGTCAAACTGTTATCAAAACATTTTACATTCCCACTAGCAATATATGAGGGTACCAGTTATTCTACAATCTTTGTAACGCTTGCTTTTAACAGTTTTTTTAGCTATCATTGTGGATATGTTGTAGTATCTCATTTTGGTTTTAATCTGTATTTTTCTAGTGACTAATGATACCCAGCATCTTTTCGTATGCTTATTTCCAATGCATATATCTTCAAGTAAGAATCTGTTTAAATCTTGTCTTCTTTTTTTAAACCAAACTGTCTCTTGTTAATTAATTATAATTAACACTTAACCACTGAGCAATCAAGGCTCGCTCTGAACACTGCTTTACCTGTCTCTGACAAATTTTTTATGTGTTATGTTTTCAATTTCATTCAGTTCAAAAATATTATCTAATTTTTAAAAAAAATTTCCCCTTTGCCTCATGTATTATTTAAAAATGTTTTTTAATCTGGGATTTTCCAGATAATCTTTCTCTTATTAATTTCTAATTAATTACATTGTGCCTGCTAGTTTAAGACTCGTGTATGACTTAAATCCTTTTAAATTTATTGGGACTTGTTTTATGATCCAGAGTCTTGATGAATTCTCCATGTTCACTTGAAAAAAAATATGTATTCTGCTTTGCTGGGGGTTGAAGTATTCTATAAATATCATTTAGGTCAACCTTGGTTTATAATTTTACCTAATACTTGTATGTTTTTACTAATTTTCAGTCTACATTTTCTATCAATTACTGTAGGGAGAAGTGTGTTGAAACTTCAACTATAACTGGATTTGTTTCTTCTTTTAGTTTTATGAGTTTTTGCTACATGGATTTTTAAATTCCGTTATTAGGTTCACACCCATCTAGGACTGTTATATCCTCTTGTTGAATTTACCACATTATCATTATGTAATGCCCCCCTCTATCCCTGGTAATATTCTTTTTTGAGTTTTCAAAATAGTACGAAGGAGGAAAAGAAGCTCAAATGGCTGACACATCATTTTAAAGTTAGAACCTCACACAAAAATTATGTGTGGGACATATGAGATGTGGTTTATTTTGCTTTTAAAAATCTTGGACTATGGATTTGCAGGCAAGCAACATTGTCCCAGCCATATACTTAAAGGCTGACACATGAAAACATTCTCTTTTCCCTGTAATCAAAGCCTTGCCTCAGCTGTCTCCTTTACTAAGGCCAGTGGAGCTCTTGCATGTTTGTAAGGCTGGCACCTGCTGCCCTGCCTGTATGAAAGCAGCCACTTACCTGTAGATAAAGTTACCATTAGCAGCAAGGTCAAAATCTTCATGTGAACTATGCTTACTAAAATCTCAGACCTAAAACTGCTAGCACAAGCTCTACCAGTTAAAAGTTAACCACACAACAATGAAAAACAGCCACATGGCACACCAAAGCCCTAAGAATTCTCAAAGTAAAAAAATAATGTGGCCCATATTTATTCCTCCTAAGGTCTAAGATCAAGGCTTTGCGTTTTTAACTCGACTTCTTGTCTGTCTCTTCAGGTTCCTAGATAGTGTACAAATGCGGGAGATGAGGCTGCTATATACTGGGCTGCCTCAAGCTTCACCAGCCTCTGTGTTGATGCCAATTGTCGTGACTGATCACACAGAATGTGTAATAAGGCTTATTTTCCCCACTATCCAGCACCACACAAAGGGCTCAGGTTTTTTTTTTTTTTTTTCTTCCTATACCACCTTTCTTACCCTCTGTAAGTAAAGGACCTTTGGTTTGTTTTTTGAGGGAAGAGTTTACTAATATCCTGGGAAGTTGACAAGGTTGGGGCAGTATCTCAGGGCATTTTGGGTGGAGACTCAGCCAGGTCTAGGATCACAGTGGGTATCTCACTGCTGAATGACCTACCGGCACTGACAGGGGCAGCAGGCTTGTTGTGCTCTGCCTTTCTCGGTAGTGACATTTGTCTGTCCCCCCCCTCCCATCCCAGTCAGTGCCCCCACAGTTGTGCATAGCATCACCTTCTCTTCCCCACTTTCCATCTCAGATGACTTTCATCATCTCTTCTAGGGAGGATGGCATGGTCATCAGCCTCTCCCACTGTCCATTTAATTTCTATTATGGCATATACTATGCTTTGCTTCCTTCAGGATCTTCACTTTTATTAGGAACATAGTTTGGAAGTCAAACAGAAGAAAACAAAACTGAATGTTAACTGTTTCTTTCTCTTTGAGTCTGGATGCTCTGACTGACTTGGGAAAGGATCCAGAAATGTAGGAAAGTATGAAGAGCACAGAGATTAATATTTCAAGATTTTAGATCAGCACACTGGTTTGACCATACTACACCAGAGCAGTCTCACAAACCTTCTAAAGGTGTTCCTTTAGATAGTCATTCCATTAGAGTTGTTCCATATGAGGAAAATCATTAACTGTTCTGAGTCTAGTCAAATGACAGTCCTCTTGGTTAAGTCAGAAAGTCTTACAAATTATGGCTTTACAGCTGAGAGGAATTAAATGGCATGCCCAAGACACACTGCTTGTAGAAGCAGTACTGAAACTTGAATCCAGGTATGCTGATGCGTAATCCAATATACCGAACTCTCACCTGGGGTAACTTGATGAGATCAGTTGACAGCTAGCTCAGAGCAAGAGTGAGACTCAGGGTACAGGCCAAAGAGGGAGGAGGTTTGCTCCTAAAATTAAGCTGCCACAGCAGAAGAGAGGAAGGTCAAGAGTAATCTGGGGTGTAGACACCCTTCTCCCAAAGAAAAAAATCACAATATAACTCTCTTTGGATACTTTTTGATTGTTCTCATTCAAAGCTATTTTCCAAAACTAGGAAGTTTCAACCAGCCTTTATGAATAGAATGTAAGTTTAATATGGAAAATACAGGGGGAGAAAAATATATCGTTCAGGAAGGCAGAGCTGTGTGTGGTACAGCTTGAGGCTTCAGTGTGTATTCAAATCCCTGCCATCTCTGTTATTCCCCTTCTGGGTGGTTTTTTCATTAGCTGTAATAATTTTATGTTTTAAAAAATATTCAGATCAGACAGAGAAAGCTGTCTTGATGGGACTCTGAGGAAAACTCTTAGACGAGTGAGTCAGAGACACAAAGGGAAGAAGTAATGGTTCTTGGGAGATTTTGACATATTGGGTTTCAACTTACTACCCCAGAGAAAAATGGATGTTTGTTGGGTTTTTCAAAGTTAATGAATGACAAGAGTGTTTTTCCATAACTGACTTTTCAGATTCAAGATTTAAATGTGAGAAATCATTCTGAGAAAATTTTGGCCATTCCTGCCAATCATACTTATGACTGGATTCTAACTGGTGCTCTGAATAAGGTTCAGCTAGAGCAGCAGGCCCAGTTACTCCAACTGTCATGAAATGCCCTTTATCCAAAAGACTGAGGCTGGGTCTACACAGCCCAGTGTGAAGTCGAGATTCAGTCATTCTTCAGTTATAGCACAACTATCTATACTCCAACCTCATCTCACACTTCTTCATCTCTTCTTCATTAATGACACTCCATACTTTGTTTCTCAAGCACAAAGTTATTTCTACCTAGGGCCTTTGACCTTACTGTTACCTCTGTCTGGAATACTCTTCCCAGATCTGTGCATGACTGGCTTAATTTCTAATCATTCACACCACTCATTGGAGAGGTCTCACTAACCAGTCATTTTAAAGGAGCTACCCAGGCCCTCTCTTTCACACCTCCAGTTTTATCTTCATCATGGCAAGTAGTACTATTATTTTCTTATTCATTTTTTTGAAATTCTCTTTATATCCTACTAGAATGTAAGATCTATGAGAGTAGGAGACTTATCTTACTTGTTCACTGCTGTCTCCCAAGCACCTATACCAATAACTGGCACATAGTAGGCACTCAAGAGATATTTGTTAAACAAACAAGGGAAAAGATGATGATGGGTAATGGGTCCATCCTGTAAGCCCAATATTTCAAAATCTCCCAAGGACTACTAATTCTTCCCATTGTATCTGACTCACTCTTCTAAGAGCTTTCCCTAAAGTCCCATCAAAACACCACTCTGTCTCTGGTCTGAAAAAATTTTAAAATGTAAAATTATTACAGCTAACAGAAGAACCACCCAGAAGGGGAATCACAGAGATGGCAGGGATTTGAGTACATGCTAAAACCTCAAGTTCTACCACATACAGCTCTACCTCCCCTGGAGATATATTTTCTATATTAAACTTATATCCTATTCATAAAAGCTGGTTGAAAATTCTTAGTTTTGGAAAATAGCTTTGAATGTGAACAATCAAAAGGTGCCCAAAGAGAGTCCCACTTTTTTGGGAGAAGAGTGTCTATACCCCAGTGGCCAATTTGCAGGAATTGGAAGACCAGCTTCTCCACTCAGCCAAAAGTGACTACAAACTTGCAAGTGTTCTACTGGCCTCAGGTGAGTGTATCACCACAGACATCAGTTTTCTTGCTAGGGGAATGGTGTTTTGACTCACTGTAGAAGGAAAGAATTATAGAATTTGCACTGATAAAATGATGAATGTCATGTACCAGCTGGTTTTCAAGATAGTGAGAAGTGCCAAAGAGCCTTCTCATTTTTAGGTACAGCTTTAGGGTCGCTATGAGCTGGAACTGACTCGACTGCAACAGGTTAGGTTTTTGTTTTTTACTATTTCCTAACCCATTTCTCTCAGTGGTGACCCACTTTTTTTTTTAATGACTGTGTTTTCTCTCCCTTTGAAGTATGATTCATTTCCTGGGGGGCAGCCCTGGTTTGCTGTATCTTGGCAAGAGAAAATGGTGGACATTATTAAGATCAAAGGCAATCACCATCCATGTGCTTCATTTACAAGAATTTTAGAGTTGGTAGAATATTCCTCTTGGAGCCCTGGTGGCACGGTTGTCAAGAGCTCAGATGCTAACCAAAAGTTCGGCAGTTTGGGCCAGCCAGCTCCTTGGAACCACATGGAGCAGTTCTACTCTGTCCTATATGGTTGCTGTGAGTCAGAATCAACTTGACGGCAACGAGTTTTGGGTTTTGTTTTTGTTTCAATGGATCCAACTACATCACAGGGCAGGCAGCCAATATTTTACCCCTGGGAAAACATTTCTAAAGAGATTTTCCAATAAAACTGATTATTTTTCTTTAAAAAGCATTCTTCGTGGGCAGTTGGCTGATGTTTTTAAATTAGGGATTTGGACCATATGGAGTGAAATATTTAGAAATGTTTCGACCTATTTTGTCCCTTATGAAAATCAGATTAAGAATTACTTGAGAGAAAATGTAACACCATTGGCTTTTCCATTCATAAACACATTCTACTTGGCACTTCTCTGACATTCTGTGAGGTGAGGGATACTTAAGATTAAATTTCATTTGCTTGTTATTCTACTGGGATAGGAAATTATTTCTTCTTGGCTAACTCATCATGCAGATTGCACTAAAATCAGATGACAGCTGTTTTGATTGATTAGTTAGTTCTGCCTTTTAGAAAAATTGCTTATCTCTCTTATCAGAGAGAACAAAGTTTAAAAAGCAATGCAACACTTCCCTGTGGGTTTCTGAGGGGTTTTAAAACAGAAGCTGGGCAGAAACAAACTCCTAAAAGAAGGTGAGACAGAAACAAACTTCTTTAACATTGTGAGTTAATCTGTCAAATAAGCAAGGGGGGGGGGGTCACCAATTTTAATTAATTACAATTAAATCCATCTGTATAGCATTGAGCACCCATTCAATGCTGGGGTATTCTAGGAGCTGAAGGGGATGAAAGCTGGGTAGTACTTGAGATTTGTACTCAAAAGACTAAAAGAGAGAGCCCAGCCCCCCAATCCTCACCTGGAAAATCATTTAATCATTTTCTGGACAAGTGTCATGGGATTCTTACAGGGATAAAAGAAGTAGAAGTCTGGTATTAGGGAGATGTCATGTATATTCCAGGCCCCGCTTTGGGACTGGACATCCTAGTATGAGTCCCAGCTCTGCACTTTGTGACCTTGAGCATGTGCTTTTCGCCTCTTTGTATGTGTTTGCTTATCTGCAAAATGGTAGTAATATTTTTCTTGCAAGAATATTGGGAAGATTAAAGATAATATATGCAAACCACCTAGAACAGCGCCTAGCCCACGGCAGGCCTTCAGGCTGTGACAGCTGCTTGGTCTGGGATTACTTTTACCCATAAAGGGCTGTCTGGTCCAGCTGCAGACTTGCTGTCTGGGCACACAACTTTCAGCAGTTCCTACGTTTATCCTGCTGGAAGGTGACCTTGGAGAATCTGCACCAAGAGGAGCTGCTGAGTCCTCTCCTTGCCCTTTGCTCTTTAGCAAGGGCTGCCGCTTTGCAGAGGGAATGATTCAGGGCACAAGGCTGAAACTCATGCAGTGTTGCCAGAAGCCACCCAGAAAGGGGGTGAGAGGGGGCAAGAGAAGAAAATCCTGGATAATGTGTTTAATTATTTGATCCATTCCCTGGAGTCGTTAAAATGCATCTTCCCCCAGACTCTAAAATTCTTGAGCTGAAATAATCAGTCCAACAGGCTTTTTTGCTGAAGATAATGGAAGCATACTTTATGATGCATTCGAAATCCTCAGGCCTGTCAAAATACTGCCCTCTTGTGTATCAGGACGGGAGCAACGTCTTTGGAAACTGGCTCAGCTAACCTAGCTTCTTACCTGATAACACATCCAGACTAAAGTTAAATGCAAGGTAAACTCCAAATGATTAATCTAACATGTGGGATTGGGATGGGGGGCATGCCAGGAGCCAGATTCCATATTAATATGATAAACACAGATTTCTCTGTTGCTCATTTCCAAGGGGTCCCCAACTGAATCCAGAGGGAATTGTATAGCATCTTCTCCACCACCCGTCTGTCAGTTTGTCATACTGTGGTGGTTTGCGTGTTGCCATGAGGCTGGAAGTCATGCCACTGGGATTTTACATATCATCAGGGTAGCCCATAGTGGACAGGTTTTGGCAGAGTTTCCAGCTTAAGACAAACTAGGAAGAAAGGATCGATGATCTACTTTTGAAAATTAGTCAGTGAAAACTCTATGGATTACCACAGAATATTATTTGATATAGTGCTGGAAGATGAGCCCCCTAGGTTGGAAGGCACTCAAAATACTCACTGGCCTTAAAAATGGATTTGAGCATATCAGTGATTATGATGGAGCAGGACCATGCAACATTTTGTTCTGTTGTACGTGAGCACCCCATGAGTCGAAGCCAACTCTCTGGCAGCCAACAATAACAACATCTTCTAATAAAGGAAGAAAAAAATACTTCAGAGAGCTGATGAATTTGTTCCTTGTTTCCCTTTCTCAAACTCTCCCTCCTCTTTCTTCATTCCTCCCACTTTTTGAGTAGCTACTAAAGCAGAGTGGTCACAGTTTTCCATTTGTGCAAACTTTGGCAAGTAACTCAATCTTCTTGTGCCCCAGCCTTTTTAATCTGTAAAATAGAGACAAAAATAACACCTACCTCATAGGCATGTTAAAAGGGTAAATAAGATAACACATTTAAAGTATTTAGAACAAGATCTGTCACATAGTAAACAATCAACCAGTTGTTGTTGAGCTGACTACCAGTCATAGTGACCCCATGTGGGTCAGAGTAGAACTGTGCTCCATTGGGTTTTCAGAAGTAGATTACCAGGACTTTGGCTTAGAAGATTACCAGAACTTTTGGTTAGAAGCCAAGTGCATTAACTGTACCACCAAGGGTCTCCAAATGCTTAATAGTATTAGTTATTGTTATTGCTGCTATTATATCTATTTCTATGTCTCAAGCTTTGTCCTAGTTCCTAGGGATATAGCTGGGGAAAAGAGACATGGTCCCTACCCTCATGAAACTTACATCCACAAATCCCAGGCTTCAAGTGACTTGGGAGTTTACCCACAGTGGAGGGCAAAGAAGAGTAATACTCTTAATTTATTTAAAAAAAAAATTCTAAGACAAAACAATTCATGATAGTTCAAGAGTCCACTAGAAAATATTAGTGCCAATTTTCCCATACAGAGCCAGGATTTCCACAGGTCAGTCTCTAGATGCTTTGGAGAGTATTTTCTCAAATATCATCCATGAGATATAATTCTTTTCCTTCAAATTCCAGGACTTATCCATATTTTTAGCTAAAGTGCAAGATTAGTCTTTGGTAGGTAGAATATGATGCCACTTGACTTGAGTCATGCTTGTCTTACTCTAGCTGACGTTTCTATATTATGTATTCATACCTTTGTCTTATAGAATTGCAGTCTCCAGGAGCCCTCTCCTAAAACGCACATGTCCTTGGATATACTGTGTCATTCGTTATTAGTCATCAACACTCCATATGAGATTGATTTGTAAAATACTTCCTAACTTGATGACTAAAGCCAAGGAGGCCCAGAATGAGTACATTATTAAAAATAACTTTTTCTAATTTTAAAAAATAATAAATGTATGTTGTAAAAAACAGTCTATTTCTTTTCCAGTTATTGTATGTATTTATAGATTTATCTATAATCATTTTGTCAGATGAAAGTGTGTGAAACTTGAGGTCTAAATACAATGACATAAATTCCATTCCACTCCTTTTAGAAGTCCAAAGTTCTTCCCCAAATTTCTGCAGATTGCTAAGGAGTTTACTTCCTCAAAGTCGGTTCTAGCCTCTGCCTCCACAGGTGCTATCTCCATTCACTACCAGGTCTACCCACCCCATGTACACACCTACTCACTCATGCATGTGTATACATGCACACATACACCCCCACAAACACATACATACTACATATGCATAAAACATTTGTGACTGTGGTAAGCTAAACACCGGAGATCAGTGAGCAGCTTCAAATAGTATATCAGCCAGGCCTTCCTTGCAATATCCTTTGGTCTTCCCCACCTCCAGGGAATTCCCACTAGCCACCATACGCCTCACTGTCCTGAGTCTGGAAATGCCTCCGTTTTTTATTGGGAGTTTTTGGGAAATAACTTGATATAAGCACTTGAGTGTTCATGGTGAAGAGTTGGATCCGGACCATCAAGAACAAAACAGAGGGCAGGCCTCAGTGGATACAGGAAGACTGTGGCTAGTTATTGGGGATCATGATGTTCCTGCCTCCCCTGGGAAAAGGGATAGCACATTGTAAAGAGGGGTGCATAAATAGGGCATACCCTTGGAACATTCTGTATTTTGGCAAAAGCTCAGTTCTGTTCAGGGGTGGGGCAAACGTTATCCTTAGCTTACCTTTTACTCAGACCCTAGAAATTTAGTACATCCTGAATAAGTACAGCAATGCAAATAGATGATATTTCAACATGAGTAACTATGTGATTGAAGCAAGAGAGAGGCAGGCTAATAAATCCAACTTCTTTAGGGTGATAGTACATCAATTATTTGTGCTAATGTATCATATAGTGCAAACAGAAAGAAACACAATTAAGACAGAATTATGGAAATGGTGATGCTTACCTGTCTGTGTTTTGCTTTGTTTTTTTACAGATTCTAAGTACTGGAATATTCACATTAATAGAGTCCTTCCAGAATATGTATTTATGTAATAGGACCTGGAGGCGTTCCTTAACTCAAGCCTTTATGAAGATGACAAAAGGATTGGACAAGAATGCCTGGGCCCTTGAAATGAAATTAAACCCATATATAATTTACTATGTAAACAACTCGTAACGGTATACCCTGATCATCTGGTCTATCTTCCCTGTTAGGACTTCCTGGGAACCATAACTAGTGTGGATAAGGCTTTGCAGTTCTTGACCTTTCTTTTTAGTACCTCATATTGCTCTTTACCCACCCCCTCCACCAGGCTTGAGACATGCTCTTCCTTCAGGGCCCTATTAAAATCACAGATATTTCAGAAATGTTTGCTGTTGCACCTGCTTTGATTGTATTCTTTAAGAAATTTCTATGAAAGGGTCATAACCAGTGGAAAAGCTCTTTAAAAATCCTTCTTGGTCTGGTATTTAAAAAAAGAAAAAAGCTACTATGATTACCATTGCCTTGGGTTCCCTCTCCTGTGCTCTAGTCCCTGTTCTTCCACCTTGTCTGATTGCTGATGCAGGCTCTCAATTTGGGATCTATTTTGTGTCTCTCAGCCACCCCTTTTTTTTTTTTTAATTTTTTTTATTGTACTTCAGGTGAAGGCTTACAGAACAAGCAGTTTCTCATGAAACAGTAGAACACATATTGTTTTATGACATTGGTTAACAACCCCACGACATGTCAACCCTCTCCCTTCTCAACCTTTTTTTTTTTTTTTGGTGAAAATATACATAGCCAAAGATATACACCATTTCAAAAATTTCTACATGCACAGTTCAGTGACATCAACTACGCTCTTCCAATTGTGCTGCTATTCTCACTTTAGATGAAGGTTTACAGAACAAAATAGTTTCTCATTTAACAGTTAGTACATATGTTGCCCTATCACGATGGTTAACAACTTCACAACACATCAACACTGTCCTTACTCAACCTTGGGTTCCCTATCACCAGCTTTCCTGTCCCCTTCTGCCTTCTGGCCCTTGTCCCTGGACTGCTGTGCCTCATTAGTCCCATTTGGTTTTATGGGGCTATCCACTCCCCATCTCAACCACCCCTTTTGAGCCCAATGCTGTGGTCTGTCCCTGGATTCCCAGCCCCTTGCCCTGGAACTTGCTTTCAGACCGCCACTGCTCCGTGTCCTCAAACCACAGGCCAGCCTTATGCCTTCTCCACTGTTTTGGTTATTGCTAAATAACAAACCACCTTTGTGGCCTAAAACAACAGTACCATTTATTTGTTCATGATTCTTCAATTTGGACAAGTCTCAGCAGGCTTTGGGGGACCTCAGCTGGGGTGACTTGACTGGAGTTAGAGGATCTAACTTCTAAAATGGCCTCACTCACAGAGTTGGCAAGTTGGTGCTGGCTGGCATCTGGGGCTCAGCTGGGGCTGCAGCTGAAGCCCTGAGTTCTCCTCTATGTGGCCTCTCCATATGGCTAGGTTGGGCCTCTCCTAGCATGGCAGTCTCTGGGTAGTTGTCCATCTTACATGGCAGCTGGTTTCCTCCAGAAAGTAAAAATAGAAGCTTTCAAACCTTCTTAATGCCTGAGGTTAGAAGCCCCAAAACATCTCTTCTATCACATTTTATTGGTCAAAGCAACCACAAGATCAGCCCAGATTCAAAGAGCAAGAGAATAGACTCCCTTTTTTGATGGGGGAGTGGTACCCAAGTAGGATGGGAGACATTGTTGCAGCCATTTGTGGAAATGTAATCTTTGTGCCATACATACTCATGATATTATCTTACCCAGCCCTAACTTCCAGAACCCCAGCATAAAAATGACAGTGAGAGATTTTATATACCTAGAAGGAATTTTAGAAAGAAAAACTGCATTGCTTCAGTAGGCTTCCTGAAATATGTTACCTGATTAATTTGTTAATGGAAATGGCTGTGAGATAGGGCAATTCTTTGTCTCTCTAGGCTGAGCATTCTGGGTCTATGCTCTGCTTGGCACCCATGTTCTCTCCTTTACACTGTGTGAGATGTTTTAAACTCCCCTTTTTGATATTAGAATCACTTCCTGTTTGTACACTTATTATATATTGAATTGTGTCCACCCAAAATGTGTGTCAACTTGGCTAGGACATCATTCCCAGTATTGTGTGGTTGTCCTCCATTTTGTGATCTGATATAATTATTCTGTGTGTTGTAAATCCTAACCTCTATGATGTTAATAAGGCAGGATTAGAGGAAGTTATGTTAATGAGACAGGACACAATCTATAGGATTAGGTTGTATCTTGAGTCAATCTCTTTTATTTTTTTTAATGTGCTTTAGGTGAAACTTCAAGAACAAATTAGTTTCTCCTTCAACAATTTACATACAATTTGTTTTGTGACATTGGCTGCAATCCCCACGATGTGTCAACACTCTCCCCTTCCACACACCAATTCCCCGTTTCCATCTGTCCATTTTTCCTGTCCCTTCCTGCCTTCTCATCATTGCTTTCGGGCAAATGTTACCCTTTTGGTCTTGTATACATGATTGAACTAAGCAGCATGTTCCTCACGTGTGTTATTATTTATTTTATAGACCTGTTTAATCTTTGGCTGCAGGGTGAACTACGAGAGTGGTTTCAGTTTTGAGTTAAAACGAGGTCCGGGGGCCACAGTATTGGGAGTTCTTCCAGTCTCTGTCAGACCAGTAAGTCTGGTCTTTTTTTGTCAATTTGAATTTTGTTCTACATTTTTCTCCTGCTCTGTCCAGGACCCTCTATTGTGATCATTGTTAGAGTGGTTGGTGGTGGTAGCCGGGCACCATCTAGTTCTTCTGGGCTCAGTCTGGTAGAGGCTGTGGTACTTGTTGCCCATTAGTCCTTGGAACTAATCTTTCCCTTGTGTCTTTGGTTTTCTTCATTCTCCTTTGCTCCTGACAGGATGGGAACAGTAGATGTATCTTAGCTGGCTGCTCGCAAGCTTTTAACACCCCAGATGCTACTCACCAAAGATGGATGTAGAATATTTTCTTTGTGAACCTTGTTAAGGCAATTGACCTAGATGACCCCTGCAACCATGGTCCCTGGTCCTCAGCCCCAGTAACCCAGTCCCTCAGGGTGTTTGGATGTATCTTATGAAGCTTCTATGACTTTGCCTTGGTCAAGTTGTGCTGACTTCCCCTATATTGTGTACTGTTTTCCCCTTCAGCAAAGTTAATACTTATCTACTATCTAGTCAATGATTTCTCCTCCTCAACCCTTGCTTCCCTCATAAACCATCAAAGATTATTTCTTTCTGTGTGTAAACTTTTTCTTGCATTTTCGTAATAGTGGTCTCATATAGTACTTGTCCTTTTGTAATTGACTTATTTCACTCAGTATAATGTCCTTCAGATTTATCCATGTTGTGAAATATTTTGTAGATTCATCATTATTCTTTATTGTTGCATAGTATTCCATTGTGTGTATGTGCATTTATTATCCATTCATCTGTTGATGAGCACTTCGGTTGTTTCCATCTTTTTGCTATTGTGAATAAAGCTGCAGTGAACATGGGTGTGCATGTGTCTATTCGTGTGACAGCTTTTATTTCTCTAGGATATATTCCTAGGAGTGGGATTGCTGGATGGCATGGCATTTCTATTTCTAACTTTTTAAGGAAGTGCCATATAGTTTTACATATTGGTTGTACCATTTTACATTCCCACCAGCAGTGAGTAAGAGTTCTAATCTCCCCGCAACCTCTCCAACACTTGTTATTTTCTGTTCTTTTTATTAGTACCTGTAATGTTGGGGTGAGATGTACTTTTGATTTGCATTTCTCATGTGTCTGTTAAAATCCTGAATGTCTTTTTTGGTGAAGTATCTATTCATATCCTTTGCCCATTTTTTAACTGGATTATTTGTCTTTTTGTTGTTGAGGTGTTGCAGCATCTTGTACATTTTACGAATTAGACCCTTGTCTGATATGTTGGAGTCAAATGTTTTTTCCCAGTCTGTAGGTTCTGTTTTTATTCTTTTGGTGAAATCTTTTGATGAACATGAGTGTTTAATTTTTAGGAGCCCCCAGTTATCTAGTTTCTCTTCTGGTGTTTGTGCATTGTTAGTTATGGTTTGCAACCTATTTAGGCCGTATATTAGGACTCCTAGCGTTGTCCTTATTTTTTCTTCCATAAGCTTTATCTTTTTAGGTTTTACATTATGTCATTGATCCATTTTGAATTAGTTTTTGTGTATGGTGTGAGGGATGGGTCCTGTTTCATTCTTTTTAACAGATGTACACCCAGTTTTGCCAGCACCATTTGTTAAAGAGACTGTCTTTTCCCTCATTTAATGAACTTTGGGCCTTTACCAAAGATTGGCTGGCTGTAGGTAGATGGATTTACACCTGGGTTCTCAGTTCTGTTCCATTGGTCTATGTTTCTGTTGTTGTACCAGTACCAGGCTTTTCTGGCTACTGTGGCTGTATAGTAGGTTCTGAGATCAGGTAATGTGAGACCTCCTAGTTTGTTCTTCTTTTTCAATAATGCTTTACTTGTACGGGCCCCTTTTCTTTCCATATAAAGTCAGTTATTAGTTTTTACATCTCCTTAAAGAATGCTGTTGGTATTTGAATCAGGATTGCATTATATCTGTAGATCACTTTGGGGAGTATTGACATTTTCACAACATTGAGTCTTTCTATCCATGAGCATGGTATATTTTTCCATTTATGTAGGTCTCTTTCAGTTTCTTGCAGTAGTGTTTTGTAGTTTTCTTTGTACAGGTCTTTTATACCCCTGGTCAGATTTATTCCTAAGTATTTTATTTTTTTAGGGGCTATTATAAATGGTATTGTTTTCTTGATTTCCTTTTTGAAGTTCTTTTTGTTGGTGTATAGGAATCCAATGGATTTTTGTATGTTTATCTGGTATCTGCTACTCTGCTGAATCTTTCTATTAGTTCCAGTAGTTTTCTTGTGGAAACTTTGGGGTTCTCTGTGTATAGTATCACATCATCTCAAATAGGGATAGTTTTACTTCTTCCTTTCCAATCTGGATGAACTTTATTTATTTTTATTGCCTTATTGCTATAGTTAGGACTTCCAGCACAATGTTAAATAGGAGTGGTGATAAAGATCTTCCTTGTCGTGCTTGTTACTGTTCTCACAGGGAATGCTTGTAGCCTCTCTGTTGAGAATGATGTTTGCTGTTGGTTTTGTATATATGCTGTTTATTATGTTGAAGAATTTCCCTTCTAGTCCTATTTTGCTGAGAATTTTTATCAGGAGAGTCAATCTCTTCTGAGATATAAAAGAGAGAGGCAAGCAGAGAGGACAGGGACCCCCTACTACCAAGAAAGAAGAGCCAGGAGTGGAGTATGTCTTTTGGACTGAGGGGTCCATGCACTGAGAAACTCCTAAACCCAGAGGGAAATTGATGACAAGGGCTTTCCTCTAGAGCCAACAGAGAGAGAAAACCTTCCCCTGGGGCTGGTACCCTGAATTCAGACTTCTAGCCTCCTAAACTGTGAGAGAATAAATTTCTTTGTTAAAGTGCTATTTGTTATAGCAGCACTAGATCACTAAGACAACTCTGAACTGAAAATGAATTTTCCATTGAGCTATGCCATGACTCTTAATATAACACTGTTCAAGGTCCATCTGCAAACAGGAGCTCACTAGCATTGTGGGAACTGACTGACATTCACAGGACCTCCAGATCCCAAGCTTTTTAAAACCCAGGCATGCAACTGTGCACTTATGTGCCAGGGCAAAGGAAATGAGAGTCTCTTGATGAGAAGGACCTGAGTGGTATGTTTATAAATGCAGAAGAAACTAGTGTTCCACTTACTATAGTTGTGTAGCAAATTGCCTAAAACCACAATGATTTACTGCATCTTAGGGATTGTGTAGGTCAGGAATTTGGTCAGGCTTGACTGGACAGTTCTTCTGCACCACCTATCATTCACTGAGGTCATGTGGTGGTGTTAGCTGATGAATAAGCTGGTCTGGAGGGTCCACAATGGATCACTCAACTGTCTGGCAACTTGACAGGAAAGGCTAGAAGGCTGGGCTCAGGACTGTCTAATGGAGTGCCTACATGTGGCCCCTCCAGCATGGCACCTCTCCAGCATGGCAGTCTCAGGATAGTCGGATCTCTTACATGGTGGCTTGCTGCCCCCAAGTGAGTGTCCAAGATTACTAGGGAAATGCTGCGTGGCCTTCTCTCAGTTAGATTTGGAAGTCATACATGCCATGTCAGCCACATCCTCTTGTTTATTAGAAAGTCATAAAGCCAATCCAGATTCAAGAGAGGGAAATTAGACACCACCTCTTGGTGGGGGAATAGTGAGGTCCTGCTGTCAAAGAACTTGTGGAACATGAGATACTGTTGTGGCTGTCTTTGGAAAATGCAGTCTGATACAGTTGATATAGAACTTAGCAAGAGAGAAGTTAGACAAAGTTTACCTCTTTGTTCTGCATAGGTAGTCCCATGTCTCTCTTCCTTTAAGTTGCCCTCAAATTTCACTATGGTCTCCAATAGCCTCCCCTTCCCAAACTGAGGTAGTGTCCCCTCTCCAAGCCCAGTATTGCACCTCACTCACCTGGCATTTCCTGATGCTTTTTCCATTATAGAACTTACCTATTTTATGTCCCATTTCCTCCTGACCCCATTAAAGGACTGGAGGCAGCACTTCATAGAGGAGAGAACATTGAACTGAAAAGTCAGGATGTACAAGTCATGTCCAAACACATCCACTAATGAGCTGTATTATCCTAGGCAACTCACAAATATTGAAGTTTTCTCATTTACACAATGGTGGGAGGTGGTTTTGAAGGATAGAATAAAACAGTCTTTAGCATCAGTTCTAATTGTTTCTAAATCTAATCTAAGTTAAGGAATAAATGGATGGCAGCAGCAGATCACTATTTAATCCCACTAAAAATATTTTCTCAGCATCTACCTTAAACAATTATGGGTCACAGATGATTTTTAAAAAAGATGTAACATATCATTTTTACTCTTGAGTAGTTTGAATGTTCATTAGCACAAATAGGTAAAAAGTTACCAAAAATATAAAGAATGCCACTAGATGACTGACTGTGATTCATTGCAAATAAATAATCTAGAAAATGTATTCTGGGTTCCTTCAGTAATGTGATGGTTCACTGAATGTTAAAATGGTTTTGGAAGTAAGACTAATTTTAAAAGGTTATTTTTAACAACCAAATCAAAGGAAGAACCTATATGAGGATTGGGGTTACAGTGTTGAGGCCAGCAGGAGACATATTCCGGCTTGTGGGGAGTATAAATTCATACAAATAATACCACATTCTGTACCTGCAGTCATGTACCTTGAGGAAAGCCATGTTATATGCAGATGTCAATAGAAAAGAAACTTCCTAGAAATATATATATATATTTTATTCTCTCACTCTGAAGTGACAGAAAAGAAAGCTTGTGTTTTGTGGATAGTATGTGGAGACCTGCTTCTTTTGCTGTGCTTGCATTGTCTTCAAGTCCTAAACAACAGAGGAAACTGTAACGTGCAGGTTAGCTATACGTTTGCTCATGGATGTCTCCTTGCCCCATTACTATTAACCTGATAGTTCAATAGCAAATCATGTCAGTGGGGAAAACAGCCCCAATCTCCAATCTATTTATGGGATTGACTTTGGCATTCTTTGAGTTTAATCTTAGAAGTAACATCTAGACAGCTCTCTGAGCTTGAGTTTTTTCAAACATGATACACAGTGATATGTCATAATGATGGCATGAGATGGCACGTCTAATGCAGTGCCTGGCACTTACCAAATGCTCAGTGAAGATTTTGCAACTTTCTGCTGAAGTTCAGACATATTCTCAGATAGCTCTGTGGAGACCTAGTTTGAATTGAATAAAAAGGGTATGAGAGGTAGCCCAACCTACAGACTGTTAAGGAGAAGGAACTCGTGTCACTACCCAGAAGTCTGGCCCACCTGGAGAAAGGTTGCTCAGGTTGCTCTGACCTGCCAGCCACCACTCCCCCAAAGGCCAGTATTCCCATTCATGGGCACCTACTGCAGGCTCTCTCAGCACTGGGGCCCAGACGAGCAAGGATGGGTTCTTGTGGGCTCTAAGACAAATAGTGACTGCAAGAGACATCTGGCTTCTCCCATCAGGACATAGTCACATGGAAGGGGATGAGACACCACAGAAGGAACTCAGATCCTGATCTGAAATTGACCAGCTGTGAGGCTGGAGGCAGGAAGTTCTTGTTACCTCTTGGACCTCATTTTCCTCACCGCTAACATTGGAGTTGGAGGTGAGAGAGGAAGAAAGTGTTGGACTAGATGATCTCTGAGTACCCTTCAGCTTTATTCATTATTTAAGAAAATTAAGTGGACTCCACGTCTCCAAACTTTTTGGTTTGATCTAAATGCATAGTTACAGTAAATTATATTTCTCTATTTGAAATGAAGGGCTTACACATGTCTTATTTCTTATAGACAAGTGTTTGGTTGAGAAATTTCTTTTCATTGTTGGCCTCCCCATATAGAGGGATTTGAATACTTCTAGTGAACATGGACAAACATAGAGGCATATTCCTAATAATTCCACTCTAGACGAAAGACTCACTATTTAGCAAGAAGCCATGAGAGGTTCCTATGTCTTAGCCAGAATCTTAGCCAGGGCTCCTCAGGCTGCAAATAGCAGAAACCAACTTAAGATAAGAAAAACATGGAATCTGATATAAGAATACAGAGTTCACTCACAGACTGAAGAGCAAAAAATGCTGGAAAACTACCTTAAACCCAGACTGACCCTCTCTGAGTCTTTCTGGGTCTCTGGCACTGCATGGTGTGATCTCTTGTCTCTGTTCTCTGGCTGTAGCCATGATTGTTTTTACCCCCTCTCTACAAAGTCCAATGCATTGACTAAGTGAATATGATTTGCAGAGGAGTAAAGTATGATTAGTGTATTAGTAAATAAAAATGACTACCGTAAAGTAAATTCTATCATGTAAAGTATTATATTCACAGATTTACAGGCTCTTGAATGCAAATTTTTAAAACTAGAATTTAACATCCAGGTACAAACACAGGATAAAATAAAAAACCCATGAAATCATTTCCAGTGTAGTTTCTATTTATGCAGCATTTTTCATCAATCAACATCCCAATGAATGTGTACTGTATCGTGAATATGCCCTTGTGTGTATACATGTGGAAAGAAACCAAGGTTTTATCAATTTATTGTTTTCTAGTATTCCAGATTACATTCTTGAAGAATGTCTGTCTAAACACAGAAATGATTTAAAATAAATTAAATTTTTATCATAGAAGCACTTAGATCCAGTTGAACAACCAGAAACACAGAAGGCAGGGTCTTTTAAGAGTTAATGAGGCTAAATAGGTTTTTCTCCAGGTACTGCTTTAAAAAAGATTTCCTATTTGATGGCCTTGGGAATAACTATGTAAAACGCCTACTTTGACTCTAGTGCATAATTGCCCAGATATCCTTTCCTTACTGTTTTTAATAGTCTGGACTTGACTATGTATTTCTAACCATTCATTTTACCAATCTTAGGACATGGTCTTCCTTAGTCCTCACACTGCCCAGCTGCCAACTTGCTCTTACATCTCCCAGTCTAATCTCCTCTGTCCTGGTCCCCAGTGATTCATTCAACAGCAAGCATTCTTTGAAACCTATTATGTGCCATGTACTACTGACCTTGGAGGCACAAAGGAGAAACAGACATATCTTTTCCTGCAAAGAGATCATAGTCTAGAGAGGGAGACAGGGAAGTAATCAAATATTGGGGAAAAATGCAGGAAGAGCCAACATTGTAGTATGTGTAAGTTATATGAATAGGGTAAAACTGGGTTATGATCGTCTCAGTGAGAGGTGGAGTGCTCAGGGAAGTTTTCACTGAAGAAGGCTCTTGAACTGGGTCTTGAGAATGAGTCAAATTAGCCGGAAAGGGGAGTGTGTGACAGGAGGAAAACAAAAGTTTGTGTTGGACATGTGGAACATGGATCAGGGAAAGGAAAAGGTACAGCAAGAGCATTTCTGACAGAGGGAAGAACACGTGCAAAGACATGCAGACGTGAAAGAGCATTGTGAATCTGGAGGCTGCTGGGAACTTCCTTGTGATAGGTCCATAAGGTGCGTGTTGAGGTGAGGAAGAGTAGAAAAGATTGGAAAGTTGAGTAAGAAGTCTGTGACAGAGGACGTTGCCTGTTAAGGAGTTTGAGAGTCCTGGGACAGAGGTGAGCTACTGAAGGGTTCTGAGTTATGGAAAGGCATTGATGACACGTGTGTTTAAGAGAGGAAACTGGCTGTCCCATGGAAAAGAGACTGGAGGGGCAAGGCTGGAGGCTGAGACACCCTGAGGAGTCAATTTCAACTACACAAATGCAACATGATGAAGACTTGCCCTAAGGCAGTAACAGTGGGTCTGAAGAGAAGAGGGATGTGAGAAACGTTTAGGAGGTGAGACCAAGAGTATTTGTTGTTATTGTTAGCTACTGTAGAGTCGGCTTCAATTCATGGCAACATTATGTATAACAGAACACATTGTCTGTTATTGTGCCATCCTCACAATCTTTGGTATGTGTGAGCACCTTGTTGCAGCCACCATGTCAATCCACCTCATTCAGTTTCCCTAGTTTTTTGCTGACCCTCTACTTTACCAAACATGATGTCCTTTTCTAGAGATTGGTCTTTCCTGATGATGTGTCCAAAGTAAGTAAGACAAAATCCTACCATTCTTGCTTCGAAGAAGCATTCTGGCTATACTACCTCCAAGTTGGATTTGTTCATTCTTCTGGAAAGTACATGATATATTCAATATTCTACACCAACACCATAATTCAAAGGTATCAATTCTCCTTTGATCTTCTTTTTTGGTTGTCCAGCTTTTACATGCGTATGAGGCAATTGAAAAGACTATGGCTTAGGTCAGGAGCACCTTAGTCATCAAAGTGACATCTTTGTTTTTGAACACTTTAAAGAAATCTTTTGCAGCAGATTTTTCTAATACAATAAATATGTTGTTTGATTTCTTGACTGCTGCTTCCATGGGCATTGATCGTTGATCCAAGTAGAATGAAATCCTTGACAACTTCATTTCTTCACCAAAGAGGATTTGTTGTTGTTGTTGTTAGGTGCCAAGTTCATTTTTTAACTCATAATGACCTTATTTGAGTAGAACTGCCCCATAGGGTTTCTAGGCTATAATCTTCACAGGAGCAGATCACCAGGTTTTTTTTTTATGGAGCGACTGTGTGGATTCGAACTACCAACCTTTTAGTTAGCAGCTGAGAGGCTAACTTTTGTACCATCAAGTCTCCTTAAAAGAGAATTTAATTACCCCTTAATTTTTTTTTAATTGTTGTACTTTAAGTGAAAGTTTACAATTCAAGTTAGTCTCTCATACAAAAATTTATACATACATTGTTATGTGACCCTAGTTGCTCTCCTTATACTGTGAAAGCACACTCCTCCTTTCCACCCCTGATTGCCCATGTCCATTCAACCAGCTCCTGACCCTCTCTGCGTTCTCATCTCACCTCTGGACAGGAACTGCCCATTTAGTCTCATGTATCTACTTGAGCTAAGAAGCACACTCTTCACAAGCATCATTTTATGTCTCATAGTCCAGTAATGACCCCTTATTATGCTTTCATTTTTTCCATAATACTATATCACCTTCTGCTATATTACTTATTTATTTCTTAAGTATATTATTTAATATCTGTGTCACTTTATTAGAATATAAACCCTATGAGGGTAGGAAATTTTTGTCTGTTTAGATTATTACTATAGCCCCAGAATGTAACATAGTATCTGGCACATAGTAGGCACTGAATAGACGTTCATTGAATGGATTAAGTCATAATTGTATGCAGAGGGTACAGGAATAAAGTAAGGGGATTCATAGATTTCTTTTTTTTATTGTACTTTAGATGAAGGTTTACAGAGCAAATTAGTTTCTAATTAAACAATTAATACACATATTGTTTTGTGACATTGGTTGCCAACCCCATGACATGTTAATGATCTCCCCTTTTCAAACTTGTGTTCCCCATCATCAACTTTCCTGTCCCCTTCTGCCTTCTCATCCTTGCCCCTGAGCTGGTGTGTCCATTTAGTCTCATTTTGTTTTATGGGCCTGTCTAATCTTCGGCTGAAAGGTGAACCTCAGGAGTGACCTTAGTACTGAGTTAAAAGACATACTGAGTATGTCTGGGTGCCACACTCTCAGGGTTTCTCCTGTCTCTGTCAGACCAGTAAGTCTGGTCTTCTTTTTTTGTAAATTACAATTTTGTTCTACATTTTTCTCCAGCTCTGTCTGGGACCCTCTATTGTGATCCCTGTCAGAGCACTCAGTGGTGGCAGCCAGGCACCATCTAGTTGTGCTGGACTCAGTCTGGTGGAGGCTGTGGTAGTTATGGTCCATTAGTCTTTTGGAATAATCTTTCCTTTGTGTCTCTGGTTTTCTTCATTCTCTTTTGCTCCATACAGGGGGGGACCAGTGGAGTATCCTAGATGGCCACTCACAAGCTTTTAAGACCCCAAATGCTACTCACTAAAGTAGGATGTAGAACATTTTCCTTATAGACTATGTTATGACAATTGAGCTAGATGTCCTCCGAGACCATAGTCCCCAGCTCTCAGCCCAGTAATTCAGTCCCTCAGGGTATTTGGATGTGTCTAGGATTCATAGATTTCTGGCTTGTCCGGATATGGATGTAAAATTGACAGTCTGCCTCACAGTAGATGTGACACTGGTGTTTAATGGGAAATGAGGGAGGAAGATACTGTGTCCAGTTTTTAATACATTGAGTTTGAGGTACTTGTGGCTCTCCTGTGAACCCAGTGAAAACAGTTGTCCTCAAGTTCTGTTAATATCAACCATTCTTCCTCTGCTACTTCCTCACCCTACCAACTCCCCTCTCACCCTACATTTTCCCAATTAGTCCAGCCTCAGTCTCACTAGGAAAAGATAAGAGGAAGTGTTTGCCCAAGGGGAGACTTGGGAAGGTTTTATAGCCACTCCTTTTTGTGGAAAGAGGAAATCTCTGATTGAGTTTAACGTATATAAAAACAAAAATTCCCCCATTGAACATAAACATGGACCTTATGACATTTCTGTTAAACTCTTAGTATGTCAAATTCCTTAATATTGAAGACCATCTATATGGAGAATTCAACCAGTTCTGGTATCTTAGGCTCCAGAATCTGGGATTTTGTTCTCAAACAATGTCACATCTCCTGCCAGGTAGAGTGTCCTTTCACATAAATGATTTTCTCTCATCCCCCAAATGTGTAGGGTAATCGAGGCAGGCAAAATTGTCTCCTTTTTAAAAGAAAGATTAAATAACTTGACTAAAGTCACAATAAAATCAAGTGAAGAAATCCAGATCTGACTAGAAGCTCTATCTCTTTCTTATTATATTTCTACTATTTCTACAATCAAATTGGGGAATAGTGTAATGATCCATAAAACTGAATTCAGAAAGTTAAAGGTTAAGGAATGGTTAAGGAATGTTACCTGGTGTCTTCCAATTTCCCAGCTTAACTTTACTGCAACTAAATTTTACTACAATCTAAGTAAGATGGTGGAACATCACTCCACTTCCACAATGCATAACACATGGGCAGGTGCTTAGAATTTACAAGTACCAGTTGAGGAGGTGGCATAGTGGTCACGCATAGTGAGGAGACCCTTCAAAAGACTTAGGCCCACGAGGGATTGCTTAAAGTAGTGCCCAAGAAATTTTTTTTTTTTTTTTTTTTTTGCTATTAACTTTTTCTAATTGGTATTTCTCCAAAGCAAACATAGATATTTCAGTTCAAGGTTCTGGTCTTTCTGGTATTTCAGCTTAAGATCCATTCTTTTAAAAATCACTTCAGCACTGCTAGCTCATTTGTGTACTTTCTCTCTAAAACTTGCAAATAGTGGCAGGGCTTTACTGGTAGACACTGTAAGTTCAAATCTCTGTGTTTCAGTTTTTTACTCTCAAAATCTGTTAATGTGAAGAATCTGGTTTTTCTGCTGTTGTCTGTTTTCACTTTTGTGTTTTAGCAATTTTAGGAGGTATTTGTCTGTAATAGAATAAAGGGCTTGAAATGAATAATATCAATCTTAAAGAATGCTTTAAAATGGCTTTTTTGTTTATAAGTCATACATGCTTATTGTAGAAGATGTAGAAAATATAATATGCATATGTACAAGGAAGCCCTGTTGGCATAGTGGTTAAGTGCTACCACAGCTAACCAAAAGGTCGGCAGTTCGAATCCACCAGCCACTCCTTGGAAACTCTATGGTTCAGTTCTGCTCTGTCCTATAGGGTCACTATGAGTCAGAATCGGTTTGACAGCAACAGGTTATATGGAAAAAAATTATTTGATTATCCATAACCCTATCACCATGAGAGACATCAATATTGACATTGTAATTTCTTTAATGGGATTATCCTGTATGCTTTTGAAACATGATTTTTTTTCACTCTGCAGCGCTAGCAATAACTAAGACGTGTTGCCACTCTCAGTCCTGAGTCAGAATGCCACCTTTTGGGACATTGTTTTAAAATAATACATTTTGGTTAACAGTGAATTCAAAAGGAAACTCAACAACATAACAATGTTTTTGTGAAGGTAAAAGTGACTTTTACATTTTATTCATAGTACTTATTGTCATTAAATAGGATCTTTGAATTACTTGGATATGAAAATTTTTATTATCTTCATTTTCCCTGCATTTGAACAGTTCCAGTTAGCCAGTTTGCAAGCAAGGGTAATTAATGCTAGTTTCTATAAAAATTCCCAAATCTCAGAGGCTTAACATGATAAAAGTTTATTTCTTGCTCATGCAATGCTCAATAAGTTTTGAGCATCTCATTTTATTGACTCTCCTGAAAGCAGGGACTCCAGGATATGTGTTTTCTCCATTTAGTATTTATACCATATGGAGCATGTGACTGCAGAAGACGCGAGAGTGGGGAATCACACCACTTGCCATGGAGACGATTCCAGCTTATATGTTGCAGAGTAGAACTGCACTCCATAGGGTTTTCATGGCTTGAACTTTCAGAAGTAGGTTGCCAAGTCTTTCTTTCTGAGGGACCTCTGGATGGGTTCAAATCACCAACCATTCGGTTAGTAGCTGCAAGCTTAACCTTTTGCACCACTTGGGAGCTCCTCTTGTTGTTGCTGTTGTTAGGTGTTGTCGAGTTGATTCCAACTGACAGCGACCCCATATGACAGAGTAGAACTACCCCATAGAGTTTTCTAGACTGTAATCTTTATGGGAGCAGATCTCAGATCTTTCTTCCATGGAGCTGCTCAGTGGGTTCCAACCACCGACCTTTTGGTTAATGCTTAACCGTTGTGCCACCAGGGCTCCTTCAGGAACCCCTACAGAGAGTTTTATGTATAACCCAAAAGTGGTGTATATCACTTCTTCCCACATCGTATTGGCCAGAATACAGTCACATCTTCTTAACCTAACTGTGAGGGAGCCCAGGAAATGAAGTCTTCCTTTGTGTCCAGAAAAAAGATACTGGTAAACACCTAACAACTGACAGGACTACTTATAAATGAGCTGCTTCTTAATGTTTCGCCTTAGTACCGTTTGTTGTTTTTGGCCATTTAAATAGCTATTCATATGTAGCCAACTGAATTCCATAACACAAATCTCTTCTTGATGGTTAAAATAATCAGAACATGGTATATAGAACTATAAACATACACACATACGAAGACACACACTCTTAATTGCTAACACCAACTATGTTTATGCCATAGTTGATCTGGATATATTAAAAAATAGATCCTTGAAATAGGAATTGTTCTATGTCAGATACTGGTCTGTGTGCTTTACTTCCATGTATTATCTCAATTGATCTTCACAAAAATGATATGAGGCAAGCATTAATTATTCTTATTTTACAGATGAGGAAATGAAACTTGAGTGAAATAATTTGTAGCAAATCATACAAAGACAAAGTAGCAGGGCTGAGACTCCTATCCAAGTCCTTCTGGCTCTAGAACCTGTGCTATTAACTATTATACTTACCTCCTGTTTGGAAACATACTGCCAGAGTGAGAAGGAAGAAAATTCCAGGAGGAAGGAACTTCAGGCTTTTCTAATCTAACTGACAGAGTGGTTTTAAGCTTGATTCTCTACATCTTATAGCCCCACTCTCTGGTCCCCTAGACAGTTTTGCTACTCATGACCCAGATTTAAGCACAAGTGGCCCACCATTGTGTTGTACCCACATGGTAATGGCTATCACTGCTCTGCCTCAAAGAATGCTTTGTTTTCTGGCCTATGGGATTATCCTAATGTATTACTCGGCTGTAAAACGCAGCCTATTACCTGGAGTTGGGGCACACTTGCTCATACTTGATGTATTGCCACGTGCTATCTTTAAATGTTTATATGTGCCAGTTTTATCTCCTCAAACAGAGGCAAGACTGAAACTGTGCATTCTCCCCAGCACCTACCACAATGCAAGGCCCAGCAAAGACATTTAAGAAACACCTGTTGATTTTGGGTGGGCAGCCTAACAACTTGGTGTGAGCCTGTGTAAGTCCCCTCCCTTTCTGTACCTCTATTTCCCTATTTGTAACATCAGGTGCTTGGGCTGGAAGAGATCTAAGGGCCATCCTGGAGCTATGATTCTACATATTATTGGACTTCAAGGGTACACTATCAAAAAGTTCAGTAAATTTTTCTTGCAGAGCCAAAGTCACTGAATCGTCACAGGATCCAAACAACTACACCCAAGTTGATAAGAGTTTAATATTTTTGTAACATACTCAGTAGTTGACCTTTCCAAGTAAATGTGATCGTAACTGAGCATCCATAAAGAAAAAATAGTATTATGAAGTAACAAAACCTATTATAATAAAATGACTATTATTGCAGCAAGGAGCTGTAAAGTGATTCTTTCCCAAGTCATTAACCAACTGGTACTCTTTAACGAGGTGCATCCTTTTATGCATGTTGCTATTCATTTATTCAAATCAAGAAAATATTGTCCATATTGTCGGCTGAGAAATTGGAGGGTGGTTTACTAAGGAATTGAGCAGATCAAATTTCTTGGAGAAATTTCAAAACTAAGGCTTCTTTCAATCAAGGGTTTTCAAAGAGTCAGGCAGGCACAGTGGGTTGCACATTGAGTTCGTTCATCTTTATGCTTCATCAGGTTCCAGTTAATGTTCTAATGCAGTGAGATTTGACACCACCTCCACTTATCTCACGAGACAGTTGATCTCCTGGTATGGGTACAATACCACTCCAGAAGCAACAGCTTGGTGAGAAAGACCCTGATGCCCTGTTGTACTTTGTTTTAAATCAGATAGTTTGCCTCCTTTCTTCCCTGATTTATCAAACAGGTAGCTATTGTGCAGCACCTAAAACTTCTAACTTAGGGAGTTTTCATTTGAGCCTGGTAGCATCTCATAGCAGGATATGCTATTTCAGCCTTATTCTATAGCTATTTTTACTGCCACAAGGAGAGGAGGGACAGTGCTAGGACCTGCTATTGATGATCTCTTGCCACTTAGAAGGAAATGCTCAAAAAAACCTCAATTATGAAAACTTGGAAATTACAAATACTGATCCATCTTATCATTAACCAGGATATAATAATAACTAGAGGTCACAGTGATCTACCTCAAAGCCACGTTGGAACAAAATTTAGACCAGTTTATAATATCTACTCAATGGCAAAATATCTAGTCAAGGAATTGAAAAAAAAAACAAAAGCGCAACCCTTAAGTCCAAGTAAACAGTTTTTTTTTTTCCTTTCAAATAAGCTATTGCAACATCCTATAAACATTGTCTTGGGCTTTTCTTCTTCATGATAAGAATTTACAAATAGGCTTAAAACACATGCACACACTCAGAAATCCATACAGACAAGCACAGAAAATTTCTTCGCTTTTCACTGTGTCCTCTAAAGACTTACAAAGCCCCCTGGCTTCTCAAAAGGAAGATTTCTAAGGCTTCTACAAGTGTAGAAAATTTTATCTCCTTCCTTTTGAGTGCATACTCTTTTGAAAAAATGATGACACCAGCAGGGAGGAACTATGTGGGCAATAAGTTATCTTAACCCATCCCATCTTTCATTCAGATCATAATTTAATATCATTCTCAAATGAAAAACGAATGACTTTAAGACTGGATTAATTGGTGAAGGAGTCTTTAGTATAAATGTCTCATTACAATCTGTCCTTCTTGCTGGCATTCACTGAGATTCCTTAAGTATGAGTCATGGCGAAATGTCCATCAGGGCTCCTAGGCAATTGTGGCTGAGCACTAGAAAAGAAACTGCCTACCTGTCATTTGGGCCAGGGCCTGGCCCCAAATGTGGAAGAGGGACTTGTTCAAAGCCATAGGCAATGGACAAATGAGTATTGGGACTTAGATGTCCTAATACTTCCTGCCTGCTTCATCCAGCTCTTTCTGCTAAAAATCACAAAACGTGATGCTATGTATTCAAAGCACTGAGATAACCTGAGTGCAGGCTTCATTTCTCTGGTCTAAGACACCCGATTTTCGTATGGATCAGGAGGTTATACTTCTCAGAAATGGAGACACAAATATTGTGTTTATTATAGACATCTGAAAGCACATGTTATGTTACGCCAGCTATGGCTGACTTGAAGAAAAACTTTGAAGTCTGAGCCAGAATATTACTTATCCAATAGTCTTTCAGAACTAACAAAACACACCAGTTTCCACTGAGTCAATTCCAACTTGTGTGTCAGAGTAGAACTGTACTCCATCGGGCTTTGAATGGGTGATTTTTCAGAAGTAAATTGCCAGGCCTTTCTTCCAAGGTGCCTCTGGGTGATCTTGAACATCCAACCTTTTAGTTAGCAGATGAGCACATTAACCATCTGCACCACTCAGAGTCCTTTGGTAGCATCCATTTTCTTTCCTTTATTACCAAGGAGTCAGAGTCAAAAGCAGGAGGTTCTGTCAAAGAAAGGTCAGCTCCTGTTGCTGGTTGGAGAAGCACTGGTCTCAACAGGCACATCTACTTTGTGCCTTAACACTAACATTTACTGTCAGACTTACGGCAAGTCACTTCATCTTTCTGAGCATCTGCTTCCTCCTAACAATAGAGTGAAATGCTTTGATTTTCTGGTCAGTTTACTCACTGCCTCCACTCACCTTTCGTTCATTTATTCCTCTGCTCACTCACCTACCACTCCACTGAAATGGTCCTGCTAAGGCTACTGATGATCTCCAGATACCTAAAGCCATAGACCCTCTTCTGTCCTCATTCACCTACTGTCTCCCAGTAGGCAACACAGTTTAGCACTCCCTCTTTCTTTTTTCAGTCTTTTCCCTTGACTTCATTGTTCTGTTATTTTCCCCTTCCTAACTAGTTGTTTTTTCTCATTCTTCTTTGATGAATCTTCCTGCTTAACTGGACCTTTAAATGCTGTGGTATCATGGGATTATAACCTAAACCTCTTCTTTTTCTCACCTGTACTCTTCCCTAGGACTTCAACACCATCTTAGTGATATGTCAATGTGTATATTTAGCACAGGCCTCTCTTATGAGCTCCAGATTCATATATATTCTATGTGTTTCCTTGACTTCTGAAACTCAACCTGTCTAAAATTGAACTTGTTCCTTATTTCTTTCCCCCATTACCAATCTGTCTTTTCTTCAGTGTTTGAAGAAGATAACACCACCATTAACCTACATGTTTATGTAGGGGCAGATTATTCAATAGGCAAGGTAGGTGCAGTACTTATTTTGCTTACCAGATCATCTGTAGTGAACAATTTCATATTTTTTCACTACATCAAAAATTCTGCATCTATGTATGGCTGGCATCTGTCTCTCTCCCAACCCCACAGCACCTTCCTATAGATTCAAAGCCTCTTTTCAAATTTACAGTCCCTGACAGGGATGGATTGTCTAGTAAGCAAAGTAAGCATGGACTTACTCGTGCTCACTTCCTAATCTGTAATGAACAATTTCACATGGGTTTCAAAGATTTGAGTCTTTATAAATTTAGATCTTCCCTTCACTGGATTCCCAGCATTCTTTGACTCAAGTTGAATCCTTAACATGGATTACAAAGCCTGTAGGATTTTTCTCTACCTATCTCTTCAACCTCACCTCTGTCTGCTCCCCCATGCTCTCAAATCAGCAAACAAACCACCCTCTTCATGTCCTTCAAAATGCCATCATCCTTCCCTCCCCTGGGCCTTTGCCTTTGCTGTTCTCTTTGTCTAGCATGCTCTTCCCACCCTCCCACATTTCCCTGTCTTACTCTTACTGGTCCTTCAGGTCTTAATATAAATGTTACTTCCTTGGGGGAAGCCTTTCCTCACTCCCAGACTAAGTTAGGACCCTTATACTATTTCTTATGGCACAGTGTACATTTTATTCATAGTATCTATAAACTGTAGCTGAATAACTATTTGTGTGTTTAGTAGGCCGTTTGTACAGCAGAGCAGTGCAGCATATGGGTTCTGAGGTCATAGTGCACCGACTCAGATCCTAGCTCTGCCACTTACTGACTTCCTGGGTAAATCATATTACTTCTCTGTGCTTCTATTTATTCATCTAAAAACTAGGGTTAATAATAGTACCTATTTTACAAAGTCACTGTGGGCATTAGATCAGATAGCAACTAGCCCGTGGCTGACATATAGCAAGTATTCAATAAATATTAGAAAGTAATCCTAAGTCAGTACTAAAAACCTGGTTGTGGAAAGAATGAATGTTTTTCACATAAAATGGGAATAATTGCGTTTGCCCTGTCAACTGCTCAAGACTGATGTAAGATCAAATAAGTTAACAAGTTTGAAAAGACTTTCTAACCTGGGTTAGGCCCTACAAATGTGGAGTTCTGTTTGCTGTTTGCAATTTCCACCCTTAAGCCTTATCTTGTTTTACCAAACAATCTCAGCAGCCTGGGTTTTTTTTTGTTTTGTTTTGTTTTTTAACAAGAGCACTGTTGAAGCAGAGTTGTATGTTCCATTGTCTTAAATGTGACGAAGTTTTCCCAGAAGAGCGAAGATGCTCCACCCCTATTCCCACTATAGAAAGACAGCACAGGAAACACAAGACTCCCTTCCCAGGAGGGTGCAGAAAAGGCAGGGCCAAGGAAACATTCCGAAACTTTCCTTGTCCTGGGTAAACACAGCCTCCTCAGGCTCTGGGGCTGGCAGTCTAGCACTTTATCCTCTGGAAAAAAATATTCGCCTTTAGTAGTGAATGAACCTTGATATTTTTCCTTCAGGGAAACAGGTACAATTTAAAACTCTGCAACAGCTGAATGCTAATGTGCAGCAGCCAGAGCAGTGAAAGTATTGTCATGCATGCTGCAGGCCCTAATTAATCAAACTACCCCCACCTGTCCACAATCCATGCACTTTCTCTAATTTAGTTCAGTACCACATTGTAGTGTATATTACTCCTACGAATAGAGTTCAGGGGTTGGAGCCATCTTAGATTCGTTGAATCCAAGAGCCCATCCAGTGTCCATCAGTGATTCTCTCCTCAATGTTTGGCCAAGCCACAGGCCTCAGTCTTCCTGGACCAGTCTCCCATAGTACAAGTATGGGAAGGTCCCCATGCTGTGCCCAATGTAGGGCAGCTCCTGGTCCATCTGCCCAGTGGGACTCTGAGTCAAGAGAGGACAGCCAAATGCAGGGAAGGCACAGCCAAGTTTCATGGTTAGAACTGAAAAAGGACGTCATGTATAAAGGAGAACTGAGTGAGGATTTTAATGAGGAGGAAATAGAGTGGAGCAAGATACTAGGTGTTACAGATTGAATTATGTCCCCCCAAAATATATGTTGTAAATCTTAACCTCCATGCTTGTGGGTCTCATCAGGATTAGTGTAGGGTTTGTCTTGAGCCAACCTGTATTAAGATATAAAACACAAAAGCAGAGATGGGGGAACAGAGATGCCAAGCCACGTGAAGATCACCCAGGAGCAGAAGCTCAGAAGAGACAAGGACATTCCTCCAGAGCTGAGAGAGAGAGAAAACCTTCCCCTAGAGTCAGCACCCTGAATTCAGACCCCTAGCCTCCTGTGAGAAAATAAATTTCTGTTTGTTAAAGCCATTCACTTATGGTATTTCTATTATAGCAGCACTAGATAACTAAAACTCCAGGGGATATACTGAGATGGTGTAGAACAAAGTCCTCCCACAACATTAGGCAAAGCACTCCTGCCAGATGGCTTCTGTTATGCCCACGGACCCTGGGGTGAAATATAAGCCAGGGTGAAGTCTTAAGGGGTCCAAACTATCCCAAACAATGAGAACTTAGGGGGAAAAAAAATAATAAAAAATCTAAAGGTACTGAAAGACATACTTATTAGGAGTCAGAAGCCCTGGACTCCAGTTCTGAGCCTACCACTTAAGCCATTTGGGTAACACACTTAATAAGAATGGCTTGATTTGTAGTTATCAACCTGTTCTCAAAGTTATAGACACAGCAGGCTGATGCTGAGCAGTTTTCTCTTAAAGTTGGGGTCCTTAGAACTCCCCACCTTGATCAAGAAGGTTAACACACAGCTGCCCCAGGTCCTGGGCATTTTAGAAGATGGGAGTTGCCAAGCTGGCTGTGAAAAATAAATCTATTACAAGATGAATGTCCTGGAGAGCTGTCAGGAGAAAGGATCTCGAACAGGAAATGGTCAAAGATCCTTCTAGCAGGATTTCCTTTTCAACAAATCTCTTAAGAATCATGCTAAATGTCAACATATACAAACCCATTTGATAATTTCAAAGGAATTAAACTTCTCCCATGGTAGCCATGAAAATGTACCTCTCAGAATTCCAACTGCAGGCCTGGCTACAGCTCTGAAATCAACCACCACATTTGGGCTAAGGCCACACCTCCCATACATGGCTTCTAGTCAATGACTGAGCACTCTAGGTATACTGGCACAGGTCCTGGATAATGCGGGGCTCCTCTGATGACAGATTTTGACTTGACGACTCCAGGACAGCCTTGTTGAACTTCCTTAGATGGCACAGGGTCTAGGATGCTTCCACCCAAATTTCCTTTCCTCTCTCCTTCACAGGGGGTCAGATATGCAGTCTAATGTCTCTCCCAGCCTCCCTGACTCTTGTCTCATCTCCTTCATAAGTGTTTCCCCAATAAATCCATTGCACATCATTTCCCATCTTTGTGTTTGCTTCTTAGAGGGCCTGGACTGACACCACTTAATATCACTTTATAAGTAGTTGTAATTTTATCTCACTTACTTTGGGTATGTTATCTGGAGGGACCAGTCCCTGGAGAAGGACATTATACCTGGTAAAGCAGAGGGTCAGCAAAAAAGAAAAAGACCTTCAACAAGATGGATTGACACAGTGGCTGCAACAATGGGCTCAAACATAGCAACGACTGTGGGGATGGCGCAGGACCAGGCAGTATTTCATTCTTCTGTACATAGGGTCTCTATGAATCAAGACCAACTCTAAGGCACCTAACAACAACACTAGTTGAATGAATGATTGGCTGTTTCTCATTGAATTGTTCATCTCTTCAGTTGGAACCATCAGGCTAGTCTGTATGCAAATGTTTTGTTTGCATAGTTTAAAATGCTTTCCTAGCTGTGTATAGAGCTAGTAATGGATCTCCCTTTCTGGCATCTATTTTTATTCACTTGTTGACATTAAGGCTTAAGAGATTTTTGGGAACTGAACTCACACAATATCAATGACTAGGGATTAGGCATTACCAGCAGACTGGTCAGGGGAAATGAATAGAAGCCAGATTAGAATGGACACTGAACACCACTGAGGGAGCAACCAACTGTGAGCCAGATGCCAGTGGACCAGCGACTATCGTTTGAAACTACCCCTCCCAAGTAGCCCTATCATTGTTTGCTGGCCCTGGGGAAGATGTGTTTATGTAAAAGTAAAAGCACTGTAGCACCTCTATGCCCAAGCAACTCTGATGTGGGACCTTGGTTGTTGCTGTTGTGTGCCATAGAGTTGATCCTGACTCATAGCAACCCTATATGATAGAGTAGAACTGCCCCCATAGGATTTCCTAGGCTGTAATCTTTATGGAAGCAGATCACCAGGTCTTTTCTTTTGCAGAGTGGCTGGTGGGTTCGAACCACCGACATTTAACCATTGCACCACCAGGGCTCCTTTGGACCCTAGTAAGAAGGTAAAATCCAAGGAAGATGGTAGCTATTTTCCTATCCATGTCTCTGGAAGCATTGACCATGCTATAGCAGCAGCAGGGGCACAAACGCAGGGCAGCAATATTTCCTTAGCTGGGTGGCCAGCTTCAGTGGTGTGGGTGTTAACCACCTGAAAGAAGCCACTGGAAAGAGGCTTGTCAGTGAACAACAGCAAAAGCACAGACGGTGACCAGAGGAGTGAGAGCAGCTTGTGCTGTTTCCTGATTGATTCTTAAGTAAAGTGTGACTCTCCCTGAGGGCTCCTTAAGATATCAGATGTGGATGGAACCTTAAAAAGGGGCAGAGGGACAGATGTTTTAAACTTCACTGATGAGGGCTATCAATCTAGATAAACCTAATATGATGGTTAAGACTTTGTGTCAACTTGGCTGGGCCATGATACTCAATGGTTTGGCAATTATGATGTAGTTTGGCAGTAATGCAGTGATATAATTTGGCAGCTCTTTAATGGCATAATCAACTGCATGATGAGATCTGCTCTGAGCAGCCAATCAGTTGAAGGAGAATTTCATTGGGAGTGTGACCTGCCTCCAGTATATAAATGGATGTTCCAGTAAGGCTTTTGTTTTTGGATCCTGCATCTAGCTTGTCATCATCTGACCTCTGGTTTTTGACACTTGAGCTAGCAGCTTTTCTGCCAATCTTGTGATTCATTGGCCTCTGCAGCTTGTGAGCCAGCAGCCTGCTGTCTGACCTGCTGATCTTGGTTCATCAGCCCCTGAAGCTAGGTGAGTCAGGAGAAGACTCCAGCCTGACACCTGACCATGGAGCTGGGACTTGTCAGCCTCTACAACTGCATGAGCCATTTTCTTGAGATAAATCTCTCTCTCTCTGTCTCTCTCTCTCTCTATATATATATATACATATACATATATGCTTCACTGGTTTTGCTTCTCTAGAGAACCCAGCATTAGACACCTAAATGTCTATATTAATTTTACCACAGTTATGCTCTACATCACTTGTTCCCCGATGAAGTCCAGGGATATTTGAGTGTGTAAACAAAGTAAGGAACTGAGACAATTATTTTCGATACCTTAAAAGATAAGAATGACCATTTTGCCGGATTATCTGAGTTCTCTATTATTAAGTGTATGCAAGTTTGGCTCCAGATTATATGTTTTTTAATCTGAATTTTCCATTTCTAGTGTAAGTGGGTGCATTTAAGTGAGTAAGGTAATAAGGGAAATAGGCCGATTTTTGTCAATGCAGAAAGGATATCTGGATAGTCTAAAACAGACTCTTCTTATAAATCCAATGGTGACTGGTCCCCTTTGAACTATAGTTTGTACTAGCGTTTGCAATAAATGAAAACACCTGTCTGTTCCAGATTCTGGGAGAAGTACACAGAATTATTGAGGTAGGTGTGATGATGTTGTAATAGGCTTCCATATTCTCAGTGTTGGGCATGCTTTCTCATATCCAATTTCCCGGTTAAAGTAATAAACAACGGATAGACTATCATCATATCTCTGAAACACTTGCCTGGCTACTACAGTAACATACTTGAATTAAGGTATTTGCATTTACAGAAAAATATAAGCTAGATATGTGACACAGCTAACAGGCCTCAGTATGATGGATAAACCAATTATTTGGTATTATTATTACTGCCAGTGCATTCTTTCTTTAATTCTTGGAATAGATAAGATGTGTAATTAAACATGTACAAATAGGTGTACAGAGGATAGTCTTGCTGTCAGCATCCCTCCTTCGAAGAAACCAACGCTCCCAGTTGCTGGTGTATCCTTCCATCATATGACTTAATGATGCTAAAAGTCTCTCTGTACTTGGGATGAATCAATAGAGCCATTCTTAGATGGACACACCTTTTTACAGATGCTTACTTTGTCCACAAACACAAACGTGCACATATGTATACACACACGTGTATATACACACACACATACACACATATGCACACACACATCCATGCACACACACACAGGTTAGGCAAAAGTCTCTACAAATTTGTAGAATAGCATATCAGTGAATTTATCCCTGACTATAAGTAGGAGCCCTGGTAGCACAGTGGTTAAGCACTCGGCTGCTAACCAAAAGGCTGGTGGTTCTAACCCACTGACCATTCCCTGGGAGAAATGGCCTGGTAATCTGCTCCCATAAAGATTACAGCTTAGGAAACGCTTATGAGGCACTTCTACTCTGTCTCATAGGGTCACTGTGAGTCCGAATCAACTTGACGGCACACAACAACCGTAAATAAATAGAAAAAAATCTCAAAGTTTATGAAATTCATGACACCTAAACAAGCTATGCTTGAATGTTGATGATTGAAATGAAAGGTTTTTCTTGGTTGTGTTTCATTTTTAAAAAGTGGAGTTGTCCTACAGAAATAAGTGTACTTATATGGTGGCTTGGCCTTCACATGCTGTGTGTGTGTGTAGAAATTTCCACACAAAATTGCTGTATCTTTTAAACTGTTTTTCTCCCAATCCATCAGTTTGCAGGGGTAATTTGAGTAGGCATTGATGATGATAAACACTACAGTTTAGAAGATGTTAAACCAAGCTTATCAGAGCTCACATAGAGAAACAAATTAGGCAGACTGAAGTAATTTGAGCTGATGAAGTTTGATTCTAAACATCCAGTTCAATTAAGCTTCAAGTACTTGCTGGGGTTCCTTCTCTGCAAGGCAGCAAGGAGCTGCTATTTAGTGGACAGGGGCTGGATTATTAATTGAGAAGCTATGAACATCAAGATGACAGATCCATTCAGTGCTTCATAGGACACGTTTTGCAGGCTTTACTGTCTGAGGATCACATCACATTATAGTGAAGAGAAAGCAGACTCAGAATTCACAGGGACTCTGCTTATCGAGGGCCCCAAGCGTTCCAGTATTCCAAAGATCTGGCATGATGAGAATGTGGCCAGTCTTCTGGTGGAAGCTGCCCAGTAAGAAAACAGGTGTAAGTGAGGTGGACGGGCTTCCACGGAAGAGTGAGAAGCACAGTGGGAAGCCAGGAGGCCTGGAAAACCCAGTCCTCTGGGTGAAAGGGAGGGTCAGACCGGATAATTTCTTACCTCCCATAATCTCTCAAATTCTGCATTCAAACCAGGTTTTCTTCCTTGCTGACAGGAAGTCTTAAGTGTGAAAGTGTGTGTCTGTGGGAGTGTGTATGGTGTCTGTAGGAGTGTGTACTCTGTGTGTGTGCATGTATAAGCACGCAGTTGCATATGCATATGCAAAAATTGAGGAGGGGAGAAGGGAGAAACTAGGAAGCAATTCCCAGACTGGCCCTCTGGGAATCTGGTTAGAGAAGTGTTTCCTTAAAGGCTTTTGCTTCATCGGATAGGTTTCTAATACTGTTCTAAAATTTGTTCAGGCCAACATTTGCTGTGGTGGTGGTGGTGGGTGGGGGTGTCTCACCAGGCACGTGTCTGAGATAACAAGCCCTTACATTCACCCTTACATATTAGCCCCACCCACAGACTCAGACTGACTGTGTCAGTGCTAAATGCCCTTCCCCTTCTTCCATGTCCAGTAGGCACCTCCACCACTGGCTTCTAGTCCCCTCCCCACCTTGGACACCCAATACCCCTAACCTGTTCAGAACTTCCAAGAAATGCACAATAATCAAGATAAGTGGTCTCCAAAAATTTTTGAAGCACATTTTGGAGCATACTTTTCCTATCTGTGAATATTTATTTAGTAAAGAAATATACATGAACTACTGTACTAGAAGTGCATATATATAATTGTGTATATTATAAAACCTACACAAAATAGAAGTTAAAATTATACAAGTCTAAAAAAGAATAGACATAAACGTTTTAACTTTCCTGCCATACGCCAGTGTTTCATCCTGTCCCCCCATTCTCCCAGCTGCACACTCTCTATTTTGGACAACACTACTTTAGTATGTTGTAGGCAACATGAAATAGAGTTTAAATTGATAACCTTGGCATCAGACTGCCTTTGGGATAGAGCCTTGACTCTACCCTTTACTAACTGTGTGATCATGGGCCAGATATCTAAATTTTTCATTCCTCAGTTTCCGCATTTTCAAAATAATAACATACTTTCTCATGGTGTTATCATAGTTATTATTAGAATACAGATATTTTCCTGGAAATCCTGGTGGCATAGTGGTTAAGTGCTATGGCTGCTAACCAAAAGGTCGGCAGTTCAAATCTAACAGATGCTCCTTGGAAATGCTATGAGGCAGTTCAACTCTGTCTAAAAGATTGCTACTCAACGGCAAAGGGTTTGTTTGGGTTTTAGATATTTTCCTTATCCTTACCAAACTGTTTTTCACTCTGTATCTTATTTATTCATTAATTCATTAAATTACTTATTCAACAAATATTTATTGGGTACCCTTCATGCTTTTTTTAATAAAATTACTTAAAATTTCTTTTTCCATACAAAAATTAATACATACATTGTTATGTGACTCTAATTGTTCTCCCCATACTGTGAAAGCTCTCCTCCTTTCCACCCCTGATTCCCCATGTCTATTCAACCAGCTCCTAACCCTCTCTGCCTTCCCATCTCACCTCTGGACAGAAACTGCCTGTTTAGTCGCTTGTATCTACTCAAGCTAAGAGGCACACTCTTCATGAGTATCACTTTATGTCCCACAGTCCAGTCTAATCCCTGTCTGAAGAGTTGTACTCGGAAATTGTTTTACCTCTGGGCTGAAAGAGAATCCAGGGGCCATGCTTTCTGGGGTTCCTCCAGTTTCAGTCAGACCATTAAGTCTTCTCTTCTTACTAGAATTTGAGTTCTGCACTCCACCTTTCTCCTGCTCCATCCGGGACTGTCTGTTGTGTTCCCTGTCAGGGTGGTCATTGGTGGTAGCCGGGCACCATCTAGCTCTTCCGGTCTCGGGCTAACGAAGTCTCTGGTTTATGTGGCCCTTTCTGTCTCTCGGGCTAATACTTTCCTTGTGTCTTTGGTGTTCTTCATTATCTTTTACTCCAGGTGGTTGGGACCAATTGATGTATCTTAGATGGCCACTTGCAAGCTTTTAAGATCCCAGATGCCACTCACCAAAGTAGGATGCAGAATATTTTTTTAATAAGGTTTGCTATGCCAATTGACCTAGTTGTCCCCTGAAAGCACTGTCCCCATACCCTTACCCCTGCTATTCTGTCCCTCAAAGTGTATGACTGTATTCAGGAAAAAGATTTGGTTTAGTCCAGTTGTGTTGACTTCCCCTGGAGTGTATACTGTCTTTCCCTTCACCTAAGATAATTCTTATCTACTATCTAGTTAGTAAATAACACTCACCCTCCCTCCCCACCCTCATAACCATCAATATTCTGTGTTTAAAACTTTTCTTGAGTTCTTATAATAGTGGTCTTATAAATTCACTAAATTTTCTCAGCATAATGATCTCCAGCTTCCTCCGTGTTATAAGATGTTTCATGGCTTCGCCATTGTTCTTTATCGTTGCGTAGTATTCCATTGTGTGGGTAAACCATAATTTGTTTATCCATTCGTCTGTTGTTGGGCAACTAGGTTGTTTCCATCTTTTTGCTATTGTGAACAGTGCTGCAATGAACATGGGTGTGCATATATCTATTCATGTGACGGCTTTTATTTCTCTAGGATACATTCCAAGGAATGGGATAGCTGGATCGTACGGTACTTCTAGCTTTTTAAGGAAGCACCAAATAGAATTCCAAAGTGGTTGTACCATTTTACATTCCAACTAACAATGTATAAGTGTTCCAGTCTTTCCACATCCTCTCCATCATTTATTATTTTGTGTTTTTTGGATTAATGCTAGCTTTGTTGGGGCCAGATGGTATCTCATTATAGTTTTGATCTGCATCTCTCTAATGGCTAATGATCGTGAGCATTTCTTCACGTGTCTGTTAGCTGCCTGAATATCTTCTTTGGCAAAGTGACTGTTCATATCCTTTGCCCGTTTTTTAATTGGGTTATTCGTCTTTTTGTTGTTGAGGGTTTGCAGTATCTTGTAGATTTTAGAGATTAGATGCTGATCGGATTTGTAATAGCCAAAAATTTTCCCCTGGTCTGTAGGTTGTCTTTTGACTCTTTTGGCGAAGTCTTTTGATGAGCATAAGCGTTTGAATTTTAGGAGCTCCCATTTATCTAGTCTTTCTTCTGGTGATTGTGCATTGTTACTTATGGTTCATATTCTGTTTATGCTATGTATTAAGGCTCCTAGCATTGTTCCTATTTTTAATTCCATGATCTTTATCGTTTTTGATTTTATATTTAAGTCTTTGATGCATTTTGAGTTAGTTTTTGTGCATGGTGTGAGGTATGGGTCTTCCTTCAGTTTTTTGCAGATGGATATCCAGTTATGCCAGCACCATTTGTTAAAGAGACTGTCTTTTCCTCAATTAACGTACTTTGGGCCATTGTCAAATATCAGCTGCTCATAGGTGGATGAATTTATGTCTGGATTCTCAATTCTATTCCATTGGTCTATGTATCTGTTGTTTTACCAATACCAGGCTGTTTTGACTACTGTGGCAGTATAATAGGTTCTAAAATCAGGTAGTGTGAGGCCTCCCACTTTGTTCTCCTTTTTGAGTAATGCTTTACTTATTGAGGGCCTCTTCCCTTTCCACGTAAAGTTTGTGATTTGTTTCTCCATCTCATTAAAAAATGCCGGTGGAATTTGGATCAGGATTTCGTTGTATCTGTAGATCACTTTGGGTAGAATCGACATTTTCACAATGTTGAGTCTACCTATCCATGAGCAAGGTATGTCTTTCCACTTATGCAGGTCTCTTTTGGTTTCTTGCAATAGTGTCTTGTAGTTTTCATTGTATAGATCTTTTCTGTCTCTGGTTAGATTTATTCCTAAGTATTTTATCTTCTTGGGGGCTATTGTAAATGGTATTGATTTGGTGATTTCCTCTTTGAGGCTGTCTTTGTTGGTGTAAAGGAATCCAACTGATTTTTGTATACTTATCTTGTATCCTGATACTTTGCTGAAATCTTCTATTAGTTCCAGGAGTTTTCTTGTGGATTCTTTGGGGCTTTCTGTGTATAAGATCATATCATCTGCAAACAGAGATACTTTGACTTCTCTGCCAGTTTGGATCTCCTTTATTTCTTCTTCTAGCCTAATTGCTTTGGCCAGGACCTCCAGCACAATGTTGAATAAGAGTGGTGATAAAGGGCATCCTTGTCTGTTTCCCGTTTTCAAGGGGAATACTTTCGGTGTGTCTCCATTTATGGTGATGTTAGTTGTTGGCTTTGTATAAATGCCCTTAATTGTATTGAGGAATTTCTTTTCTATTCCTATTTTATTGAGAGTTTTTATCGTGAGTGGGTGTTGGATTTTGTCAAATACCTTTTCTGCATCAATTGATAAGACCATGTGGTTCTTGTCTTTTGTTTTCTTTATGTGATGGATTATATTGATTATTTTTCTAATGTTGAACCATCCCTGCATACCTAGTATAAATCCCACTTGATCACGGTGAACTTTTTTTTTTTTTTTTTTTTTGATATGTTGCTGAATTCTATTGGCTAGAATTTTGCTGAGGATTTTTGTGTCAATGTTCATGAGGGATATTGGTCTGTAATTTTCTTTTTTTTGTGGTGTCTTTACCTGGTTTTGGTATCATGGTTATGGTGGCTTCATAGAATGAGTTTTGGAGTATTCCATCCTTTTCTATGCTCTGAAATACCTTTAGTAGTAGTGGTGTTAACTCTTCTCTGAAAGTTTGGTAGTATTCTCCAGTGAAGCCATCCAGACCAGGGTTTTTTTTTTGTTGAGAGTTTCTAAATTACCTTTTCAATTTCTTCTTTTATTATGGATTTATTTAGTTCTACCTCTGTTTCTGTTAGTTTAGGTAGGTAGTGAGTTTCTAGAAATTTGTCCATTTCATCTAGGTTTTCAAATTTGTTAGAGTACAATTTTTCATAGTATTCTGTTATGATTCTTTCAATTTCAGTTGGGTCTTATTTCTTATATGGGTTATCTGCTTCCTCTCCAGTTTTTCTTTTGTCAGTTTGGCCAATGGTTTATCAATTTTGTTGATCTTCAAAAAATCAGCTTTTGGTCTTGTTAACTCTTTCAATTGTTTTTGTATTCTCTATTTCATTTAATTCTGCTCCAATTCTTATTTCCTTTCTTCTGGCACCTGAGGGCTTCTTTTGATGCTGTCTTTCTACTTGTTCCAGTTTTAGCATTCATGTTTTGATTATGGCCCTTTCCTCTTTTTGGATGTGTGCATTTGTTGCTATAAACCAACCTCCGAGCACTGCCTTTGCTGTGTCCCAAGGGTTCTGGTAGGATGTGTTTTCATTCTCGTTTGATTCTATGAATTTCTTTATTCCATCATTAATTTCTTCTATAACCCAGTAGTTTTTGAGCAAGGTGTTGTTCAGTTTCCATGTGTTTGATTTTTTTTTTTCCTTGCTTTTCGTGTTGTTGATTTCCACTTGAATGGCTTTATGGTCAGAAAAGATGCTTTGTAATATTTTGATGCTTTGGATTTTGTTAAGGCTTGCTTTATGGCATAATATGTGATCTAATCTGGAGAATGTTCCATGTGCATTGGAAAAGAAAGTATACTTGGCTGCTGTTGGGTGGAGTGTTCAGTATATGTCTATGAGCTCAAGTTAGTTGATTGTAGCATTTAGCTCTTCCGTGTCTTTGTTGAGCTTCTTTCTGGATGTTCTGTCCTTCACCAAAATTGGTATTTTGAAGTCGTCTACTACTATTGTGGAGCTGTCTATCTTTTTCAGTGCCGTTAGAGTTTGTTTTATGTATTTTGGAACCTGTCATTGGGTGCATAAGCACTTATTATAGTTATGTCCTCCTGGTGTACTGACCCTTTTATCATTATATAGTGTCCTTCCTTATCCTTTGTGCTGGATTTTACTTTAAAGTCTATTTTGTCAGAGATTAATATTGCCACTCCTGCTCTTTTTGAGTGTTGTTTGCTTGACATATTTTTTTCCATCCTTTGAGTTTTAGTTTGTTTGTGTCTTTAAGGTGTGTTTCTTGTTGACAGCATATAGAAGGATTGTGGTTGTTTTATCCAATTGGCCACTCTCTGTGTTTTATTGGTGTGTTTAGTCCATTTACATTTCAGCATAATTACTGATAGGTATGAGTTTAGTGCTGTCATTTTGATGTCTTTTTTTGTGCATTGTTCACAATTTCTTTGTTCCCCTAATTTTCTGTGCTGAGTTGTTTTTCTTTACGTATTTTCTTTTCATCTTTTTCATTGTTTTTTATTTTGTGTTTGCTGAGTCTTTGTATTTTTCTAGTTTTTTATTTTGACTTGTAGGATTGTTAGTTTCCTTTGTGGTTACCTTTTTATTTACCCCTATTTTTCTAACTTTATACCAGTCTTTTTTTTTTTTCTTTATATCACCTTGACTTCATCTCCGTATGAAAAATCTACGTCTACATTTTTTAAGTCCCTCTGTTTTGTTTTAATTTTGTCATCGTTTACATATTGACATGTTTCCCTATTTTCAGTGTTTTAGCTTTGATTTCCTTTTGTGACTTCCCTATCTGGGTTGATATCTGGTTGCTCTGTCCTGCGTTCTTATCTTGGGTTGTTATCTGATGTTAGTGATTTTCTAACTGGAGGACTGTCTTTAGTATTTCTTGTAATTTTGGTTTGGTTTTTGCAAATTCCCTAAACTTCTGTTTATCTGGAAATGCCTTAATTTCACCATCATATTTAAGAGACAGTTTTGCTGGATGTATCATTCTTGGCAAGCAGTTTTTTTTCTTCAAGGCTTTATATATATCATCCCATTGCCTTCTTGCCTGCATGGTTTCTGCTGAGTAGTTCGAGCTTATTCTTATTGACTCTCCTTTGTAGATGACTTTTCATTTTTCCCTAGCCACTCTTAAATTTCTCTCTTTATCTTTGGTTTTGTTAAGTTTGATTATAATATGTCTTGGTGACTTTATTTTGGGATCTACATTATGTGGTGTTCGATGAGCATCTTGGATAGATATCTTCTCATCTTTCATATCAGGGAGGATTTCTGCTAACAAATCTTCAACAATTCTCTCTGTATTTTCTGTTATACCCCCTGTTCTGGTACTCCAATCACTTGTAGGTTATTCCTCTTGATAGAGTCCCACATAATTCTTAGGGTTTCTTCATTTTTTGTAATCCTTTTATCTGATTTTTCCTCAGATAAGTTGGTGTCAAGTGCTTTAGCTTCAGTCTCACTAATTCTGACTTCTACTGCCTCAATTTGGCTCTTATGACTTTCTATTGAGTTGTCTAATTCTGAAATTTTATTGTTAATCTTCTGGATTTCTGATTGCTGCCTTTCTATGTATTCTTGCAGCCTGTTAAATTTGTCATTATGCTCTTGTCTAATCTTTTTAATTTCCTCTATTGCGTGTTCTGCATTTTGATTAATTTCCTTCCTAATTTCTTGAAGAGTCCTGTATATTAATCTTTTGTATTCTGCCTCTGGCAATTTCAAAAAAATTTCCTCCTCTTGAAAATTTGTAGTTTCTTTATTTTGGAGCTTGCTGAAGCCATCATGGATTGCCTCTTTATGTGATTTGATATTGAATGTTGTCTCTGAGCCATCAATAAGTTATTATATTTATTTATTTTATGTCTGCTTATTGTGTCCTAGCTTCTTGTTTTGTTTGATATGTCCAAATTGGCTGCTTGTGTGAGCTAATTTGATTATTGGCACCTCTGGAGCTCTAATGTCCTGTCACCAGGTGGTTAGATCTGTTACTAGGTATGTCAGCTCAGAAGTCCACCCACTCTTCCTGTATGGATTCAGCTCAGGTGCCCAGGTAGATAGTCACCAAGTGTGTGGCTTACACTTACAGTCCTAGACAAGCATGGGTGACTGGTGTAGGCACAGGTATTTGGCTGTAGCAGGGGAGCACACTCTGACCAAGGTAGGGGGCTGACAGTCACCCCCGAGTGTCCAGGAGGAAGGCGTGTACCTGTTCCTTAGAGCACATCGGTGGGTGGGTTTTGCAGCTGGACTATGAGGACTTAACACTGTTGACTGTAAGGACTGGGGGGCACCTCTTATTAATGGGCCCCTATTGCAAGTGCCTTGATGGTGTGGGTGGAGCCATCAGTCCTCAGGCCCCTGACGTGGGTAGATGAAGACCCTGCTTAATGGGCAGAGCAGTGCCAAGTGTCAAGAATTGCCACTTCACAGCTGAAACAGTTGAAGTTAGACTTCTGGTATATACCCTGTTGTACTGTGGTAACGAGGGCCTACACTGTTGAGACAGGCCCACACGAGTCTCTGCAAGGAGAAAGGCACTCAAAGTCTGTGGATCCCTTATGCTTGTGCCTAGGCAAAGGAGCTGTGCTTACCCTGGGTTCCTGGCTTTGGGGAGCCAGCAGTTTATTTTTTCCCCTGTTTGTTAATTTGTTCACTCTCCAAGGCAGGGAGAATGGCTCTGGGTGTGTGAGGGATCCTATTTCTGGCTCAGAGGACTCGGCAGTTGCGGAAGCTGGTCTTGGACCCAGTGCAGAGCAGGGAGTGGGGAGGTAAATGGGAGTTTTTTCCCTAAGGGGGGTGTTTTTGATCCGCATGGTAGGCCGTACGTAAGTACTTATCTTTAGTGGAGGGCTGCTTCTCACTGGTTCTGGGTGGCCATGTAGACTCTCTGGCTCTGGGTCTCCCAGTGCAGAATACATGCCTCCTGAGTACAGCTGCTTTCTGCCTCACCGCTCACCCCTGAGCTGATCAGGCCTGAATTGCTTGGGCTCTCACCGGGTCAGGTCTGGCAACTCCTCACTGCTTCTGAATGTCTCTCCCACCCCGTGCCACTCAGTCTGGTTCCTCAACTCTGCCTTTGATGTTCAGGGCTCCAAGATTGCCATATATAATTGAATCACTTGTTTTTTCAGGTCTTTGTTGTAAGAGGGTCCACCGGAAGTGTCTGACTACTCCACCATCTTGGCCCCACTTCATGCTTTAAACACTGTTCTTACTGATGGAAATACAACAAGGGCCAATGCAGTCCGAGTGCTTGTCCTCATCTAGCTGGCCTACTAGTTGGGGAGAAAAAGATTAAACAAATACGCATATGACATTATGTCAATTAGTGTTCAGTATTAGGAAGATATAAAAAGAAAGTATAAAGTGACACGGATGGGAGTAGGATCATCTTATACTGAATGGTCACAAAGGCCTTGCAAATGGGTGATGTTTGAGTAGTAACCAAATGAAGTGATGGAAGAAGCAACCTTTATGAAGAATAAAGTGTTCCAGACAGAGGGATAATAAAATCGCAGGTTCTGAGACAAAAATGAGCTTGGAGTATTCTGGGACCAGTAAGAAGCCAGTGTGGCCAGAGAAGGTGAGAGACAAAGTAGGCAGTGGCCAGATCATTTTAGGCCTCCTGGCCAATTTCAGGACTTTGAGTTGTATTTGTTTTGTGATGGGAAACTGCAGGAGATCCCTTAGAGCTATACCTAAGGCCAGTTAGCATGACTCCCAGAGACTCCTGGGTAACAAAGTCTAGTTCCACAACACTGAGTTCAGGAGTGCACTTGGATCAGGCCACGTGATCTTGGGGAGGAAAGGGTTGCTAAACAAGGGCAGTGTTTATGCCTGAATACACTGTAGTGAATGGTCCCTGGGTGGCTCAAATCATTTGAGCTCGACTACTAACTGGAATGTTGGTGGTTTCAATCTACCCACCGGCACCATGGAAGAAATATCAGCTATCTGCTTTGATAATTATTACAGCCAAGAAAACATCTATGGAGCAGTTATGGGGTGCCATGATTCAGAATCAACTCGATAGCAATAGGTTTGGTGTTTTTGTTTTGTTTTGTTTTGCACTATTGTGTGCTGTTCTTTGTGGTGATCTTGTATATTGAATGGCCCTGACGTGTACCAGGTCCAGATGAGGTAGGGCTTCATCACAATCCAGGCCAGCAGACACGCAGAACTCTTCTACCTTTATAGGGCTGGTTCTGGAAGGAGATAGTTGAACTTCCGTAAATTCTGATGTGATCGTCACTCAGTCAGACATTGTTATCTGTGACTGTTTGCCAGCAGATTAGTCATTTGGGGTTCAGAAGGTTGCAACCACTACCTGTTTAGAAAAATGTTACTGATATTTTTGCCATGTAGTCTGCCTTCAGAGTCTTTCTTCCTATATCCTTTAGATGAGCAAATGTGGTTTGATTTACAGGAAAATCTAAGTCTGATCTTTCTGTCAACTAAGCCCCTACGGACACTTCATTGCAATGTAAACCAGGTGTCTGTGTAGAAACCAAGACATTGGAGGCTTTTGGGAGGGGAACTAACAAGATAAATAACATATCCTAACAAGATATGATTTATATTCTTAAAAGACCTCTCTGTATTCTGAGTGAGGAATTTATTGTAGGGAGGCAAGAGTAGAATCAGGGAGATCAGTTAGGAGACCATTAGGGTGATGATGCTGAAGGTGTTAAGAATTTGGGATATACATTGAAGGTAGTGCTAGCAGAACTTGCTCATACATAAGGTATGGAGAAAAAAAAGAAATCAAAGAAAACCTGCAGATTTGAGTCTGAGCACCTGGGAGAATGATGATGGTATTTATTGATAAGGAAGACAGGCTATATAACAGGTTGGGATGGAGGGAGAAATCAAATTTTGTTCGGGACATGTTAAATATGAGAGGCTTATTAGACATCTGAAAGGAGATGTTGAGTAGGCAGATCGATAGATGAGTTTGGTGCTTAAAAGGAGATAGATACCAGATCTAAAGACGTATGTTTGGGATTTTTAGCAGATTGGATTATTGACCTAGCTATCTGCTGTTTCCCTGGTCAAATGTCTTTGTATCCATAGGAGACTATACCTCCCTTCCTCACTGAATCTGTGAGTATGCTTTGGCCAATTGAATGTGAGTGGATATGAGTTTGTTGTGTCCAATCAGAAGTCTTAAATGTGATTACCTGGCTTAGTTCAATTCCTATTGTTCCTGCTCTGCAGCATAAAAACAATACACCTCAGATAGGGGCTGGTTTATCAGCCTGGGTCCTCGAATGAGAAGACAAATGGACCCAAGCACAGTCAAGCCATGAGTCAGAATTGACTTGGCGGTAACTGATTTTAGTGTATTTAAGACCACAGTACTGAATGAGATCACTTAGGTAATAATCATATAAGAGTTGAACCCTGGGAAGAGGAGACAACAGGAAAACAGGCTGAGAAACCATGGAGAGAGATAGGAGGAAAAGCAGGACAGAGGTATCCTAGAAGCCAAGTTCAAAAAATGCTTTATGAATTATGTCAAATACAGCTAAGAGACCCCCCCCACCCAAAAAAAAAAAAGAACAAAACCAGAAATGACATTAAATTTGCCAAGAGGGAAGACATTAATGACTTTGACAAAGGTGATTTCAGTGGATTAGTGAGGAAATAGGTTGGCAAGAACTGGACAGAATGTGAGGGAAGATTGTGGAAGGAGTTGTGACGTTTAGGAAATTCTGTTCTGCTTAGTTTTTTTCCAGATGAGCGATACTATAGAATGTTTATATGTTGACAGGAATACTCCAGCAGAGGACCATCATTTCAATGTAATATGGTAAACTAATTGATAATCTCATGAGTGATGAATATTGCTAGATTTTCTATTGTAATTTTATAATGATGTCATACAATGAACAGGAATTCAAAACAAAACAACCCCCCCACAAAAAAAAAGACAAACAAAAAACCTAAAATCCTGCTATACCAATTATTCTATTCTCCCAAATTCCCTGAGGATCCTAAGGGAGCCACACACAAGAAATAACAAATAAGAATTAAAATACCACTCTACTAATGATTGTTTCACCACATCTGTGAGTTTGTCATACTGTGGTGACTTACGTGTTGCTGTGATTCTAGAAGATATGCCACTGGTATTTCAAATACCAGAAGGGCCACTCATGGTAGACAGGTTTCAGTGGAGCTTCCAGACTAAAACAGACTAGAAACAAAGGCCTGGTGACCTACTTTAAAAAAGTAGCCAATGAAAACCTTATGGATCACAGCAGAATATTGTCCAACTAACTTGCTTTGGACATATCATCGAGGGGGATGAACTGCCAGAGTAGAACATCATGTTTGGTGAAGAAGAGGGCCACTGAGGATGAGGGAGACACTCAGCGAGATAGACTGGCACAATATCTTCATGATAAACTCAAATATGCCAGTTACTGTGAGGATGATACAGGACTGGGCAACATTTCATTCTGCTGTACGTAAGGTCAACATGACTTGATGGTAACTATCAATTTTTACCTATCTGATGGTTGCTCAAGTAACTAGTACTCCAGTTCAAAGTGCTAATAATAGTTGGAGAAGACCTTACAACTCAGGCTTTTCCTCCAAGTCCTGAATCTAATTCTTGGGATCATACCCTCTCCAGAAAACTGCAGGAAGAAAGGCAGTTGAGGTGAGTTCTAAAGCCTTCAGTCCACTTACACTTCTCCATAGAGTGGAATAGAGAACCAAGAAAGCAGGGATTATATTTGTGCCCCTGTGTCACAACACCCCACCCCTTAACTACTGTGGCCCAATCAATGTCTTGAGTTTCAGTAACTGACATTAGTGACTCTTCTCCCCTTGAAGGGGCAGCCAGCAAGGATGTGGGCAGAGGTGGTCATGGATTGGCAAGTTCTCCTCACCCTGCACTGGTGGATAATTGTGTTATTCTCCATAGGCAACTCACTCATATTTAACTGGGAACCTCTAAAGACGATGTCCTGATCCAAAGGCATGGCCTTCATAGTGGAAATTTCAGACATCAAGGCACAGGAGTGAGAGAAACAGGGTAATGCTTTTAAGCAATCCACTACTCCACCTAGTGGTAAAGCTAGTTCATGCAAAGTTAGTCTCCTTTGGGGACCCTTGTACACAGCTTCATGTACAGGTTCTTCACTATAAAACCTCTTGAAAGAGCCTTTGTGATGTCTGCTCTCCTCCTCTCAGAATGCTCAAATGAACATTCTCTTTTCAAATGTCCCATAATATAAAAGCACTTGATTTTTATTACAAAGAAGAGTAATTGCTCTGGAATCCAGTGACTATCCTTTTTGGGTAGCTCAAAGGAAATTTCATAATTCAGAATTAATTAGGCAATGAGAGAGAACAGGGGGCCTATTTTGGTGTATTACTTCATGCTAAGTTCAAACTCATTCCATCTGTGTTGCTAGTGTGCATAATTATGCCATTAATCCAAGGCAAGAGGAGAACTACTGTGACTGCAACCCATTTCTAATGCAAATAAAGAAAAATGTCACTTCTCCCCTTAAACTAATGCTATGAAAGGAGCTCCATGATAATAATAATTTTATTTATTTATAGGGCAGAAATTACCTAGAGCTCAATAAATTATAGGATAAGCAAAATGCTAGTTAAAGAGAAAAAGAAGAACTTTTTCAGCTAATTCTGAAACCAAACATTGGACAGGGAAAGTGAACAAAAAGAGAAGCTGAAAATTTAAGAAGAGCTTGCAGAGGGCTGAAAAGAAGAGGCGGGGATGTGGCTTTTTAATTTCCTTCTTCTTTTCTATCACACAGTCTACCCACTGTGACTCAGAGGGTTAGCAGTCTGAAGGAACAAGTTCTAAACATATCTGCTGTTGTTGTTAGGTGCCGTCAAGTTGATTCCCAATCATGGCAACCCTATGTGCAACAGAACAAAACACTGCCTGGTCCTGTGTTGCCATCACAATCGTTGCTTAATCATCCCCAAACGTGATTCCTGAGTCCACACATGCATGCTTTTCTGTCAAAGAAATTCAGGTCAGCATACCCCTTCCCCACCCCTGGTAGCCCATGCAGCTGGATTATTGAGTACAGAAATACTGGAGATCTGTGTAATTTCCCATCTATACCTGTTAGGATGATCCTGGTTCTGGGTCAGTGATGCACAGTATATCCTGCCTATGTCCTGCAACTTTACGATGTTGAAGAGGGAATGGGATGGATACTATGGGAGGGCAGTTTCATATTCCCTCTGTGACTAGAAGAAACAAGGCCGAGGCCCACCCCCTGCAGGGCCGCTGGGTGCCAGGAATTACTGTGCAGCAAGAAGCAGTCCACACTGCCCTGACCATGGTCCTTCTGCAGAGTCCTGTGCTGTTCTAGGCACACACATAACCCTGTCATGCCTGTCAGCCTGAGCAGAGAGTATACCCTATGCTACAAAGGGAGAAAGGTTGAGTTGGGAGATGGGGCAAGACTTCCTCAAAAGTCCCAAAACCTAGCACAGTGTCTAGGACACAATAGAAGCTCAGTCAGTATTGCACTGAATGAAATGCTTCAAGTCTGCCTCTCATTCTCTCTCTTTTTGACTTGGAGAAGTTATTTTAGTTCATTAAATATCAGTTTCCCTACAGATAAAATGGTAATAATTATATTAAAAGATTGAAATATTTGAAATTTTTATTTTTGTAGGTTAAACATTTTAGAATATCAACCATTTCATATGATTCATATTAGTAATTATTCATTCATTCTCTTGTTCATTGAGTGGCCACTGTGTACATACTTAGAGCTGAGGATTCAGCAAGGACCAAAAGTCTCTGTCCCCATGAATCTTACATCTTAGTCAAGGAGGGCAGACAGTAAGCACACACACAGTTATGTAATCAACTCTCAGGTGGTAAGTGCTATAAAGAAAAATAAACCTAGGGAAGGGAATAGAGGGAGCCCTGGTGGTGCAGTGGTTAAGAGCTTGGTGGCTAACAAAAAGGTCAGCAATTTGAATCCACCAGCTGCTCCTTGGAAACCCTATGGGACAGTTCTACTCTGTCCTGTCGGGTTGCAGTGAGTGGGAATCGACTCCATGGCAACGGGTTTTAAGGGAATAGAGAGTGTGGAGGCAGTCATATTTGCCAAGGTGGTTGGGAGAGTTCTCTTTGAGGAGGTAAATTTGAATAGAGACCTGAAGGAAGTGAAGGAGGGAACAAAGTCTGGGGAAAGAAGATTCCAGAAAGAGGAAAGTACAGGGGCAAAGTCCCAAGGAACAGCAAGGAGAATAGTGTAGCAGGAACAGAATGAGGAATGGGAAAAGTAGAGGGAGATAAGGTCTGAGAGTAGGCTATGGGGAGGATTTTTTATTTTAATTCAAAATGTGATGGGAAGTCATTTGAGGGTTTGAACAGAAGCGTGACATGATATGAGTTACATATTTAAACTATCACTCTAGTTATTTAAGTGAAGAGTAGCGGAGCGAGGAAAGAAGGAGGCAGACCCCTTAGGTTTATATTGCCGTTGTCAGAAGAAATATAATGGTGGATTAGTCTAAGATGGCAGCTGTGTAGGTGGTAAGAAGTTGTTATGTTTAGAATATATTTTGAAGATTAAGATAACAAGAATTACCAATGTTTTGTATGTAAAATATGAGAAAGAGAGAGGTCCAGAATGATGGCTAGGCTTTGGGTCTATGCAACTAGATAGATGATGGTGCCCAGTGGCCAAACGTGGAGGAAGAAACGGGTGTGGGAGGGGATGAATCAGAAGTTCTGTTTTGCACACAGTGACATTCATTATGTATATTGGACATGTATGAAAAGTTGAGTGACCATTTGGAATTTCAGGGAAATATCAGTTATCTCCAGCTATTTTGAGATTGAAAGTAGGTAAAACACATGAACAGCCTTAAAACCAAAAAAATAGTTGCCATTGAGTCGATTCTGACTCGGGACATAGCAGAACTGCTCCATAGGGTTTCCCAAGACAGGCTGGTGGATTTGAACTGTCAACTTTTGGTTGGTAGCCGAACTCTTAACCACTGCGCCACCAGGGCTCCATGAGCAAGCTTGGGGATCTTTAATGGACTATGTGAGCACAAGGGATAAAGGACTAGAATGCTTCCTCTCAGTTGTTATATCAGATATGCTCATTAATATTTTAGTAACTAAAATTCTTCTTCCATATTTTAATCGATCTTCTGTTTAATAAATTGAGTAATCTAAGTTTTAGGAATGTACATTTTTCTTCAAAATCAGTAGAACTATTTTTATTTTAAAACAAAATAATGTTGTCTAACAGGTTTATTTTTCCTGAATTGCTCCCTCCTGTGGGGGGAAAAAAAATTTTTTGCTCTGGGCTGCCTGGACTTGACAGTGAAAGAATCTGGGCACTAGATGGCAACATGCAGACACTCAGTGGGTGCAGGAACTATATCAATAAGGTGAATTTAGAGAGTTCTTAAATCTCTTCCCTTCTGTCCCTCCCTCCTGTGAAATCAGGGCTCCTGGGATCTTGGATGGGGAAGGCAGACCCCACATCATGAGCAGGTGACCATTTGATCAGAGGGTTACAGGGTCAGGGAGAATTTTCCCAGAGGGTGTCACTGGTAGGCCTAATGCACATCAGAGGATAAAAAGGAAAACAAGAAGAGTGGAAGCATAAAGGAGAAAAAACATAGAGGGAAAAATAAAAAAAGCAAGCAAAAATGAAAGAAACCAAGGGGTGCCTATTGTAGGGAATGGGAGAATTCCAGAAAGTCAAGGCCTGAAGGGGCTTCAGAGACCATTTAGTTGAACCTTCTATTTTTCAGTGACTTCCTGGAGTTCAGGTTAGAGGCCTTCCCAGATTTCAGAGCTCTTAGCTAACTTTCTTCATAGCCCCACCATGCCATCCACTAAAGAGTATAAACTTTATCAGGTACCTGCTAGATGTCACTTACCCTCAAAATTACCTTTGCGGAAAGACATGATAGAGAAGCTCAATATTCCCAGTCAGAACATGAACAGGGGCTGACTGCTGAACAGACCATCAATTGTTCATATGCAAGTTCAAGTTAAAACTAAAGAAAATTAAACCAAGTCCAAGAGAGCTGAAGTATGACTTTGAGTATATCTCAGCTAAATTTAGAGACCATCTCAAGAATAGATTTGACACACTGAACACTAATGACTGAAGACCAGACAAGTGGGGGCATTACATCAAGGACATCATACATGAAGAAAACAAAAGGTCAGTAAAAAGACAGGAAAGAAAGAAAAGACTAAAATGGATGTCAGAAAAGACTCTGAAACTTGCTCTTGAAGGTAGAGTCGCTAAAGTGAAAGGAAGAAATGAGGAAGTAAAAGAACTCAACAGAAGATTTCAAAGGGTGGCTTGAGAAAACAAAGTAAAATATTATAATGAGGAGTTCCGGCAAAATGGCACTCTAGGAAGAAGCATCACGCCGTCCCTCCACAGCAAAGATCCAAAAAACTAAGCTGAACAGAGAATACAACAATCCTGAAACCCTAAAACATCAAATGAAGAGATAAAGAACTCAGCCAAGCACCAAATGGAGCGAGAAAACTGACAGAGAACGGAGAGTGAGGAGAGATTCATGCAGAGGTCCCCTACCAGCTAACGCAGCGTGGATCTGCCATCTTGGACTCCTATCAGAGACCAGCAAACAGGGGATACAAGAAAGCAGCCTCACGGAGCTTCCAGTGGGAGACAAAACAACTGGTAATTTGCGATATATGCTTTCCCACCCCCCACCCTTCTTCACCCTGACTTGCCCTCCTCTGCTTCCTGTGGCCACAATCTCTTGAATAGGAAACACCAGCTGCTTGGATTCCACACACACGAATGGGCCGGCTCTCTGAGTGCCATTTGTTGGCTGCTGGTGTTGCTTTTTTCCGCTTCTTTTGATTTCTTCCTTACCTCTCACCACCTCCCCCTCCTTTCGTTCAAATACCTGGCTCCGTGTGCCATCTTTGCTTCTTCCTGAGGGGCTGCAGAGCTCCGGTAATTTGTGATATATGATTTCCCACTCCCTACCCTTCTTCACCCACACTCAGCCCCCTCTGCTTCCCTCAGACACAATCTCTTGTCCAAGAAACACTAGCCCGCACTAACTGGCTCTCTGAGTGCCATTTATTGGCTGCTAGTGTTGCTTTTTTTCCTGCTTCTTTTGATTTCTTCCTTACCTCTCACCACCTCCCCCTCCTTTTGCTCAAATACCTGGCTCCATGCACCATCTTTGCTTCTTTTTGAGGGGCTGTGGAGCTCCGTTCGAGTGTGGAGCTTCTTCCCGGTCTGGGTTGCCACACTGGTGGGATCCTGGGGCTTTTGTTCGTTTGTTTGTTTTGAATTGTTTGTTTGTTTTATTTTCCTTTTCTTGAGTTGGGAGCCCTTTCAGGCTAGGCGGTGCTGTGTGGCAAGACTTCCCCATCGGCTTCCACAGACAGGCAGAGGGATCCCTGAGGGCATTTCTTTTTTTGTTGGTCTTTTTTTTTTCTGTTTTTTGGGGGGCGTTTCTTGTTTTTTTGTTTTTTTTTTAATCTTTTTTGTTTTCTTTTCCCTCTTTTTCCCTTTTTCTCTTTCTTCATTGCTAAGTTTCTCATCTCTCTATATCTTCCTTCTCTTTCTGTTCCCTGAATACCTAGCATTGTATACCTCTACGCCTTCTAGCCACACTGTACTGCAACACCTGAGAGCGACTTCCCCAGACCTCATAGCTGCACTAGTGGGATCCCTAGGAATTTTGTGGTTCTTTAACCTTTCTGATTTTTATTTATTCATTCTTTTCTTCCTCTTCCCTTTTCTGTTTTTCTCCATTTCATAGTCTCTCATCTCTCCACTCCAATGGCAAGCTCCACTGGCATTCTTTTTTGTTTGTATGTTTTTGTCTCCTGTTCCTCTCTCCTCTCTCGCATGTCCATCTTGGTGCCACACATAGCAATCTCCCCGCTGCATCCTGCTTACCTGCACAGTGCACTTGACATCACACCACCAAGCAGCAAAGGCATGGCCTACTGGAAACTGCCCTGCACTGATTACTGACCTGCTCTGGTGGCTGTAGTAAGTGCCACAAACAACACCTTCCCAGTAACTCCTCTTCAGCTAGACCTCCCCTGCCGTACCATATCTGAGTGACTGACCCTGCCAATTGGAAAAGGAGGTGAAAAGGAGGTGAAAAGGAGGTGAAAAGTATTGAGCACACAGACGAGCAAACAACAAAGGACACACAGTCCGCCTGCTCAGACATAGTCAATTTTTTTTTTAAAAAAAAGACAAAACAAATCTACAATCAATAAACAAGAAAAATAACTACTGAATGCCCTGAAGACAGCAGACAATATCAAAACATTTACAAAAACAGGACAGTATGGTTCCAGTAGGTGTCTAAAATAAAACGCCGATGACTCCCCAGTGGAAGAAAATGCACTAGAACTACCTGATAGGGAATTCAAATTACTAACACTCAGAATTCTCCAAGAGCTGAGGCAAAAAGCTGACAAACATGAGGAAAAAATGAACAAATTCATGGAAAATACAGACAAAAAAATTGGAAGAATTCAGGAAAATAATGCAGGAACAAAATGCGAAAATAAATTCACAAATAGAAATTATACAAAGACAACAATTATAAATCTAAAAGATAAACAACAAGATTTCAGAAATGGACGGTGGCATAGAAGGGCTGAGAAGCAGATTTGAAAGAGTGGAAGACAGGATCAGCGGAATTGAAGACAAACACTTGGATACAACTCTGTTTGAGGAAAACTCAGAAAAAGGAACAAAGAAATACGAAGAGACCCTGAGAGTTATGTGGGCTACAATTAAAAGCAAAAATTTACGAGTGATTGGCATTCCAGAATGGGGAGAAAACAGAAAACACAGAGAGGATATTAGAACTGCTCACAGAAAATTTCCCCAATATCATGAAAGATGAAAAGCTGACCATCCTATAAAGAAGAGACCCCAAAAGAAAATCACCAAGGCATATCATAATCACACTCGCCAAAACCAAAGACAAACAAAGAATCCTGAGAGCAGCTCGTGAAAAACAAGAAGTCACATACAGAGAAGAAACAATAAGGCTGAGCTCAGATTATTCATCAGAAACCATGCAGGCAGGAAGGAAACCAGGCGACATATATAAAATTCTGAAAGAAAACAATTACCAGCCAAGAATAATATATCCTTCAAAATTCTCATTCAAATTTGATGGTGAAATTAGGTGATTTCCAGATAAACAGAAATTAAGGGAATATGTAAAAGTCAAGCCGAACTTCCAAGAATTATTAAAGGGAGTTCTTCAATCTGAGGACAAACAGCTTCAGCTCACAGGCAAAATCTAGGATGCAGGATCGTACCAGCCAGATACCTATCTAGGAAATGAACTCTCGAGGACTATCCAAAACGAAAAGAAATACAACAGGGAATCAGAACAGTTAATCAGTAAATGACAACAACATCAAAACAATAAAAGAGGGAATAAATGGCATAAGTATAGAACCTTCTAATGGAGAGGAAGGCAAGGCGATATCAAGTAATGGTAGACTACGTCAAACTTAGAAAGATAAGGGTAAGATTCATGGTAACCACAAAGAAAGTTAACAAATGTACTCATAAAAAAAAAAGAGGAAAAACATAAAGTCTCAGCAAAAACAAAAACTACAAAGACAAAAGAAATTTAAAAAAAAAATCCACCAAACAAAAGTAACTCAGCACAAGAGAGTAAGAAGAACAAAGAAAGCTTCAGCACCACAAAAAAAGCAGTACAAAATGACAGCAACAAACTCGCATCTATAAATAATTACACTGACTGTAAATGGCCTCAGTGCACCCAAAAAGAGACGGAGAGTGACAGAATGGATAAGAAAACAGGATCCATCAATATGCTGTCTACAAGAGACACACCTTAGAAACAAAGATGTGAATTTATTAAAAATCAAAGGTTGGAAAAAAATATATCAAGCTAACAACTACCAAAAAAGAGCAGGAGTGGCAATTCTAATCTGAGATAAAATAGACTTTAAAACAAAATTTACCATAAAAGACAAAGAAGAACACTATATAATGATTAAGGGGACGATCCAGCATGAAGACATAACCATAATAAACATCTACGCACCCAGTGACAGGGCTCCAAAATACATAAAACAAACTCTAACAACACTGAAAAGATAAATTGACAGTTCCACAATAATAGTAGGAGACTTCAACACACTACCCTCAGTAAAGGACAGAACAACTAAGACGATACTCAGCAAAAATACAGAAGACCTAAAGGGCACAATCAGCCAACTTGACCTTATAAATATATATAGAACACTCCATCCAACCGCTGCAAAGTACACATTCTTTTCCAATGTACATGGAACATTCTCCAGAATAGACCACATCTTAGGCCACAGAGATATCCTCAACAAGATCCAAAACACTGAGATAATTCAAACTATCTTCTCTGACCACAATGCCATCAAGGTAGAAATTAACATTAGAAAGAGCAAGGAAAAAAAATCAATTACATGGAAACTGAATAATACCCTGCTAACACATCACTGGGTAATAGAAGAAATCAGAGATGGAATCAAAAAATCCCTAGAATCAAATAAGAATGAAAACACATCATAATAAAACCTTTGGGACACTGTGGGATACATGCCATTTGAACATGTTTGCACTATTGACAACTGTAGTCCCCACAGGCCTCTATGGTGTATACGACATGTTGGATACTTGTCAGCGATAAGAATGAGATTAGGCACGACTTGTTTTCCCAAACCTATTGCCCTGTTACTGATTGGCTTGTTTACCTGAATTCCTTCTCCCTTGCCCGAAACTTATTGTTACTCACCCAAAGCCCACTGTTCTGTTATTTGCTTCACTGCTTGCTGTACTGACTATAAAATAAACTCATGGGACGGAAGTCGGGGTCGACTCCTCAGAGTGACCCTCCTGGCCCCACTTCTCTGTAAGAGTTGTGTTTGGTTACTGTCTCCACTGCCCCGACATTCGCCACCGTTGCGACAGGACATAGCAAAGGCAGTCCTCAGAGGACAATTTATAGCAATAGATGTACATATCAAAAAAGAAGAAAGAGACAAAATCAAAACATTAACTACAGAACTCAAACATATAGAAAGAGAACAGCAAAAAAAGCCCACAACCACCGGAAGAAAGGAAATAGTAAAGATCGGCGCAGAAATAAATGAAATAGAGAACAGAAAAACAATAGAAAGAATCAACAAAACCAAAAGTTGGTTCTTTGAAAGAATCAACAAAATTGACAAACCACTGGCCAGACTGACAAAAGAAAAACAGCAGAGGGCACAGATAACCCAAATAAGAAATGAAATGGGGGACATTACAACAGACCTAACCGAAATAAAAAGGATTATAACAGAATATTATGAAAAACTATATTCCAACAAATTTGAAAACCTAGAGGAAATGGATCAATTTCTAGAAACACACAGCCTACCCAAACTACAACAAAGTGATATTGAAAATCTAAACAGACCCATAACAGGAGAAGAGATTGAAAATGTAATAAAAAAACTCCCAACCAAAAAAAGCCCTGGCCCAGATGGCTTCACTGGAGAATTCTACAAAACATTGACAGAGGAGCTTGTACCAGTTCTACTCAAGCTATTTCAGAGCATAGAAGAGGAAGCAACACTTCCAAATTCATTCTATGAAGCCAGCATAACGCTGATACCAAAACCAGGCAAAGACATCACAAAAAAGGAAAATTACAGACCAATATCTCTCATGAATATAGATGCAAAAATTCTGAACAAAATTCTAGCCAATAGAATTCAGTATCATATCAAAAAAATAATACACCACGACCAAGTAGGATTCATACCAGGTATGCAAGGATGGTTTAACATTAGAAAATCCATCAATGTAATCCACCACATAAATAAAAGGAAAGAAAAGAATCACATGATCATCTCAATTGACGCAGAAAAGGCATATGACAAAGTCCACCACCCATTCCTGATAAAAACTCTCAATCAAATAGGTATAGAAGAGAAATTTCTCAACAAAATAAAGGACATCTATGCAAAATCAACAGCCAACATCATTCTTAATGGAGAGAGGCTGAAAACATTCCCCTTGAAAACAGGAACAAGACAAGGATGCCCTTTATCACCACTCCTATTTAACATTGTGCTGGAAGTTCTAGCTAGAGCAATAAGGCAAGAAAAAGACATAAAGGGCATCCAAATTGGTAATGAAGAAGTTAAACTGTCCCTGTTTGCAGATGATATGATACTATACATAGAAAACCCTAAAGACTCCACAAGAAACCTACTGGAACTAATAGAAAGATTCAGCAGAGTAGCAGGATACAAGATAAACGTTCAAAAATCGGTTGGATTCCAATACACCAATAAGGAGAACGATGAAAAGGAAATCGGGGAAACAATAGCATTTTCAATAGCCCCTAGAAAGATAAAATACTTAGGAATAAATCTGAGCAGGGATGTAAAAGACCTATACAAAGAAAACTACAAAACACTACTGCATGAAACCCAAAGGGATCTACATAAATGGAAAAACATAGCATGCTAATGGATAGGAAGACTCAACATTGTGAAAATGACAATTCTACCCAAAGCTATTTACAAATACAATGCAATCCCGATCCAAATACCAACAACATTCTTCAAAGAGATGGGAAAACTAATCATTAACTTTATATGGAAAGGGAAGAAGCCCCGAATAAGTAAAGCACTACTGAAGAAGAATAAAGTTTGAGGATTCACACTACCTGACTTCTGAACTTACTATACAGCTATAGTAGTCAAAACAGCCTCGTATGGTACAACAACAGACACATTGAGCAATGGAACAGAATTGAGAACCCAGATGCAAATCCATCCACCTATGGTCACCTGATCTTCGACAAGGGCCCAAAGTCCATCAAATGGGGAAAAGACAGTCCTTTTAACAAATGGTGCTGGCAAAACTGGATATCCATCTGCAAAAAAATGAAACAAGACCCATACCTCACACCGTATACAAAAACTACTTCAAAATGGATCAAAGACATTAATATAAAGCCTAAAACTATAAAGTTCATAGAAGAAAAAATAGGACCAACTCTTCAGGCCTTAATACATGGTATTAACAGGATAAAAACCATAACCATCAACGCAGAAACCTCAAAAGATAAGCTAGATAACCGGGATCTTCTAAAAATCAAACACCTATGCTCTTCAAAAGACTTCACCGAAAGAGTAAAAAGAGAACTTACAGACTGGGAAAAAAAAATTTGGACAGTACAAGTTAGACAAAGGTCTAATCTCCATAATCTGCAAGAAAATCCAACACCTCTACAACAAAAAGACAAATAATCCTATTAAAAAATGGGCAAAGGAAATGAACAGAAACTTCACCAAAGAAGATGTTCAAGCGGCCAACAGACACATGAGGAAATGCTCCCGATCACTAGCCATTAGGGAAATGCAAACTAAAACCATCTCACCCCGGCATTACTGGCATGAATCAAAAACACTGGAAATAACAAATGTTGAAGGGGTTGTGGGGAGATTGGAACACTTCTGCACTGCTGGTGGGAATGCAAAATGATACAACCATTTTGGAAAATGATATGGCACTTTCTCAGAAAGCTAGAAATAGACATACCATTCAATCCAGCAATTCCACTCCTAGGAGTATATCCTAGAGAAATAAGAGTCGTTACTCGTGTAGACATATGCACACCTATGTTCATGGCAGCATTGTTCACAATAGCAAAATGGTGGAAACAACCTAGATGCCCATCAACAGCTGAATGGATAAACAAACTATGGTACAGACACACAATGGAGTACTACGTAATGAGAAGGAACAACAATTAATCTGTGAACCATCTCATAACATGGATGAAACTGGAGGACATTATGCTGAGTGAAATAAGCCAATCCCAAAAGAACAAATATTGTATGAAACCTCTATTGTAAAAACCCATGAAAAAGTTCACACGCAAAATGTAACAATCTTTGTTGGTTACCAGGGATGGGAGGGGTTGGGGGGGAATACTAAATAGGCAATAGATAAGTGGTATCTTGGGTGAAGGGTGAGACAGTACACAATACAGGGGAAACTAGCACAACTTGTACAAGGAAGGGTCATGGAAGCCCCATAGACACATCCAAACTCCCTGAGGGACTGAATTTCTGGGCGGAGGGCTGTGAGGACCATGGTCTCGGGGAACATCTAGCTCGATTGGCATGACACAGCTTATAAAGACAATGCTCTACATTCTACCTTGGTGAGTAGTGTCTGGGGTCTTAAAAGCCTGTGAGCGGCCATCTAAGATACTCCACTGGTCTCATCCCTTCGGGAGCAAGGGAGCATGAAGAAAACAGGATACAAGGAAAAGATTAGTCCGAAGGACTAATTGTCCACAGCTACCAAGGCCTCCACCAGACTGAGTCCGGTACAGCTAGATGGTGCCTGGCTACCACCACTGAATGCTCTGACCGGGATCACAATAGATGGTTCTGGACAGAGCTGGAGAAGGATGTAGAACATAATTCTAACTCACACACACACAAAAAAGACCAGATTTACTGGCCTAAAGGAGACTGGAGAAACCCCGAGAGTATGGCTCCCAGACAACCTTTTAACTCAGTGGTGAAGTTATCTCTGAGGTTCACCATTCAGCCTGGGAGTGGACAGCCCTGTAATACCAAATGAGACTAACAGGGTACAGTAGTCCAGTGACAAGGCCAGAAGACAGAAGGGGACAAGGAATCTGGTGGATAGGGAACCCAAGGTTGAGTAAGGATATTGTTGATGTGTTGTGAGATTGTTAACCATTGTCATAGGGCAACATTTGTAGTAACTGTTAAATGAGAAAGTATTTTGTTCTGTAAGCCTTCATCTTAAGTGAGAATAACAGCACAACTGGAAGAGCGTAGTTAATGTCACTGAACTGTGCATGTAGAAATTTTTGAAATGGTGTGTCTTTGGCTATGTGTATTTTCAACAAAAGAAAAGTTTGAGAAGTTAGAGGGTTGACATGTTGTGGGGTTGTTAACCAATTTCATGAAACAATATGAGTACTACTGTTTCATGAGAAACTATTTTTTCTGTAAGCTTTCACCTGAAGTACAATAAAAAATGTAATGAAACATACAAAGACCTGAAGTTAGAAAACCAAAAGGGAAGAATACACTTGATATTTCCCAAGATGAAAGAACTGAAGAAAAAAATTCAAGCCTCGAGTTGCAATATTAAAATATTCTATGGGCAAAATGGGAGCCTTGGTGGTGCAGTAGTTAAGAGCTTGGCTGCTAACCAAAAGTTCCACAGTTCAAATCCACCAGCTTCTCCTTGGAAACCCTGTCACGTAGTTCTACTCTGTCCTATAGGGAGGGTTGCTATGAGTCAGAATAGACTCGACAGCAAAGAGTTTAGTTTTATTTGCTATGGGCAAAATATTGAATGTCTCAGGAAGCATCAAAAGAAGATGGAAGCAATACATAGTATTGTACCAAAAACAATTGGTCGACGTTCAACCATTTCAGAAGGTAGCACATGATCAAGAACCGATGGTACTGAAGAAAGAAGTCCAAGCTGCACTGAAGGCATTGATGAAAAACAAGTCTCCAGTGACTGATGGAATACCAATTCAGCTGTTTCAATAAATGAATGCAATGCAGGAAGTACTCACTTGTCTATGCCAAGAAATTTGGAAGACTGCTACCTGGCCAACCAACTGGAAGAGATCCATATCTGTGTCCATTCCAAAGAAAGGTGATTCAACAGAATGCAGAAACCATATAAAATCGTTAATATAACATGCAAGTAATATTTGGCTAAAAATAATTCAAAAATGATTGCAACAGTACGTTGACTGGGAATTCCAGAAATTCAAGTGGGATTCAGAAGAGGACATGGAATGAGGGATATCACTACTGATGTCAGATGGATCTTGGCTTAAAAGCAGAGAATACCAGAAAGATGTTTACCTTTTTTATTGACTATGCAAAGGCATTCAGCTGTATGGATCATAACAAATTATGGATAACATTGTTCTAAAAGACTTAACTGTGCTTAGGAGGAACCTGTATATTGACCTACCTAGAGGCAGTTGTTTGAACAGAACAAGGGAATACTATATGGTTTAAAATCAGGAAAACTGTGGGTCAGGGTTGTAATCTTCCACCATAGTTATTCAATCTGTATGCTGAGTAAATAATCTGAGAAACTGGGCTATATGAAGAAGAACACAGCATCAGGACTGAAGAAAGACTCGTTAACAACCTGTGATATGCTGAAGGAAACAACCTTGCTTGCTAAAATCTAAGAGAAGTTGAAGCATTTACATATGAAGATCAAAAACTAGAGCTTGCAGTATGGATTACACCTGAACAGAAGGAAAACAAAAATCCTTACAACTGGACCAATAAGCAACATCATGATAAACAGAAAAAAGGCTGAAATTGTCAAGGATTTCATTTTACTTGGATCCACAGTCAACACCCATGGGTGCAGCAGTAAAGAAATCAAATGATATATTGCATTGAGCAAATATGCTGCAAAAGACCTCTTTAAAGTGTTAAAAAATAAAGATGTCACTTTGAGGATTAAGGTGGGCCTGACCTAAGCCGTGATATTTTCAAATGTCTCATATGCATGTGAAATCTGGACAATGAATAAGAAAGGCTGAAGAAGAACTGATGCCTTTCAGTTATGGTGTGGGCAAAGAACATTGAATATACCATGGACTTCCAGAAGAATGAACAAATCTGTCTCAGAAGAAGAACAGCCAGAATGCTCCTTAGGAGGGAAGATGGCAAGACTTCATCTCACTTACTTCGGACATGTTATCAGGAGGGACCAGTCCCTAGAAAAGGACATCATGCTTGGTAAAGTAGAGGGTCAGAGAAAGAGAGGAAGACCTTCAATGAGATGGATTGATACCATGGCTGCAACAATGGGCTCAAACATAGCAATGATTGTGAGGATGACAAAGGACTAGGCAGTGTTTTGTTCTATTGCACATAGGGTCACTATGAGTGGAAACACACTCGACAGCACCTAACAATAACGATGTGTGTGTGTGTGTATATAGAGAGATAGATATATACATTCTTTGTGTATATATATATATATATATATATATATATATAATACACATATATATATATTCAGTTTTCTGTTCAGTTATGACACCAGCTGCTGCACAAGTAGCACTTCTTTCTCTGACTCTAGCCCCCTGGAGCTAGATCAGATCTCAGAAGTTAAAAAGTCACTGTCCTTCAGACTGCCAAATATGCAGAAGCCAGCTGCAAATTTGGGAGTCCATATGATACATTTGCTTCTGACCTGCTGGCTACAAATTCAGGTGTTTCTCTCTATTTCCAGCTGCAAGCTTGGGGCTCTCCTGAGCTCCCTCGGTTCTGACCTTCTTGCTCCCACTACTCCTTTGGGTTCAGTAATTCACTGGAACAACTCACAGAACTCATAGAAAGTGGTATACTTATGATTTTAGCTTTATTGTAGCAAACAGGGACACAAATGAAGAGATGCATAGGACAAGGTCTGGGAGGTTTCCCTACACAGAATTTCCATGTTCCAAAGGGTGTACTACCCTCTCAAGTGCATGTATGGCTTTCTCCATTTCCCCATGGAGATTCAGTGTCCAGTGCTTTTACTGGGGGTCTTATTACATAATGCAAATTCCCGCCTCTCTCCCCTGAAGTCAGTTATGAGGGGATCACAAACTGGGTCTTTCTGGCCTGGCCAGTACCCATCCCAGAATCACCTCATCACCTCACCTAACCTCTTAATTAGGTAGGGTCTGGAGTCATTATTAAAGACACTTAAATTCTAAGGTTTCTTTTAGAGATTATGTCTCAAGAATGAAGGCAAATACCAAATTCTTTGGGTAAAGTCAACGAAACCTAAATCAAGATTCTGAAAATTTTAAAAGTTTTCCTGGCATACAGAATAGTAAATGGAGAAGAATCCAAGTTTTGACATCACACAGACTTGGATTTCAATCCTGGCTTTCCTTGGTTGCTGGCCTGTTATCTTGGGCAATATTTTAAAATGTTCTTGCCTTCTTATCTATAAAATGAAGGTAATAATAGAAACACTATGTTGGAGGATTTTTTTTTAATTAATTGATTTATTTTTATTTTGCTTCTGGTGAAGGTTTACAGAACAAATAGTTTCTCATGAAACAGGAATACACATACTGTTTTATGACATTGGTTAACAACCCCATGACATGTCAACCCTCTCCCTTCTCGACCTTTTTTTTTCTTTTTTGGTGAAAATATACATAGCCAAAGATACACCATATCAAAAATTTTTACACGCACAGTTCAGTGACATCGACTACACTCTTCCAATTGTGCTGCTATTCTCACTTTAGATGAAGGTTTACAGAACAAAATAGTTTCTCATTAGACACTTAGTACACATGTTGCCCTATGACAACAGTTAAAAACCTCACAACACATCAACACTATCCTTACTCAACCTTGGGTTCCCTATCACCAGCTTTCCTGTCCCCTTTTGCCTTCTAGTCCTTGTCCCTGGACAGCTGTGCCTCATTAGTCCCATTTGGTTTTATGGGGCTGTCCACTCCCGGCTGAATGGTGAACCTTAGAAGTGACTTCACCACTGAGCTAAAAGGGTGTCTGGGGGCCATAGTCTAGGGATTTCTCCAGTCTCCTTTAGGCCAGTAGATCTGGTCTTTTTTGTGTGTGTGTGAGTTAGAATTATGTTCTACATCCTTCTCCAGCTCTGTCCAAAACCATCTATTGTGATCCCGGTCAGAGCATTCAGTGGTGGTAGCCAGGCACCATCTAGCTGTACCGGACTCAGTCTGGTGGAGGCCTTGGTAACTGTGAACAATTAGTCCTTCGGACTAATCTTTTCCTTGTATATTGTTCTCTTCACTCTCCCTTCCTCCCAAAGGGATGAGACCAGCAGAGTATCTTAGATGTCTGCTCACAGGCTTTTAAGACCCCGGACGCCACTCACCAAGGTAGAATGTAGGGCATTGTCTTTATAAGTAGTGTCATGCCAATTGAGCTAGATGTTCCCCGAGACCATGGTCCTCACAGCCCTCCGCCCAGCAATTCAGTCCCTCAGGGAGTTTAGAAGTGTTTATGGAGCTTCCATGACCTTTCCTTGTACAAGTTGTGCTGGCTTCCCCAGTACTGTCTATGTCTCACCCTTCACCGGAGATACCATTTATCTATTGCCTATTTAGTATTCCCCCCCCCACCCCTCCCATTCCTGGTAACCAACAAAGATTGTTACTTTTTATGTGTGAACTTTCTTCATGGGTTTTTCCAATAGAGTTCTCATACAATATTTGTCCTTTTGTGATTGACTTATTTCACTCAGCATAATGTCCTCCAGTTTCATCTATGTTATGAAATGCTTTACAGATTCATCATTATTCTTTGTCATTGCATAGTACTCCATTGTGTGTAAGTACCATAGTTTTTTTTCTCCATTCATCTGTTAATGGGCATCTAGGTTGTTTCCATCATTTTGCTATTGTGAACAATGCTGCCATGAACATAGGTGTGCATATGTCTATTCAAGTGATGACTCTTATTTCTCTAGGATATATTTCCAGGAGTGGGATTGCTGGATCGTATGGTATGTCTATTTCTAGCTTTCTGAGGAAGCGCCATATCATTTTCCAAAATGGTTGTATCGTTTTGCATTCCCACCAGCAGTGCATTAGAGTTCTGATCTCCCCACAGCCCCTCCAACATTTGTTATTTCCAGTGTTTTTGATTCGTGCCAGTGATGCCGGGGTGAGATGGTATTTCATTGTGGTTTTAGTTTGCATTTCTGTAATGGCTAGTGATCGGGAGCATTTCCTCATGTGTCTGTTGGATGCTTGAATGTCTTCTTTGATAAAGTGTTATGTTGGAGGATTTTTGTGAGGATTAAATAAGAAGTTGTTTGTTAAGTTCTTAGTTTATTGTATCCTCTCAATAAGTAATCTGTAATAGGGTTTTTACAAATTAATAGGGAAAAATGGACACAGGGTATGAAAAAGAAATTTGAAAGAAAAGATAAAGATTGCATAGAGCATAGAAATTTGCAATCAGCAATCTTATCCTGATCACAGTGCCAAGTGTTTAAACCAGTCAAGGCAGACTAAGATCATCCACCTCTGATGCCAAATTTTGTGGTGGAAAATGTATCCCATTCCACAAAGTTTGAAAATCTTAGCTTTCATTTCCTGGCCAGATAATACCCCAGATGCCTACGCAGCTCTCATATACTATCCCTAGCCACCCAGAGATAGGTCATCTCATCTCCCAGACGCCTGTGCAGATCTTCTATCTCATCACTAGCCATACGGGGATAGGTTGTCTCATCTCTAGCCACAGAGGGCTAGGTTATCTTGTCCCTAGTCTCCTCAGGCTAGTTCATCTCATCCCTAGCCACCTGGGGCTAGGTCAAGGGGTACTAACTGCAAGCACAGAGATCAACATGACTCCCTGAACTTCAGACCAGACAGTGCTACTACTCCCTTTAAATCCAAAAATTCACTGGAAGGAATCACAGAGATTGCTGGAAACACCATACCTGTGATATCAGTTTTAAATTAACAGAAACGGGGAATGGAAGAGTGATTAGATGGATGACCTCACTTCTAAGTGTGCTTTTATAAATGTACCAACTATTGGTGTGGACACACACAAGGGCTTTAACTTACTATTTTTTGAAATATAATCCTTCCTTTTTCATTATGAAAACCTCTAAATTTAGACTAGAAAGGTTTGGCAAGTGGTACCCATTCTTTTTTTTTTTTTTTTTTTTTAACATTAACAAACAAAAATGTATTTTTCTCATAGTTTAAGAAGTCCGAATTCAGGGTGCCAGCTCTAGGGGAAGGCTCTCTCTCTGTTCACTATTGGGGAAAGTCCCTGTATCTTTTCAGCTTCTATTCCTAGGCTTCTTGGTGATTGTGTGACATGTATCTTCTCCTCCATTTGTGCTTCCTTGCTTGCTTAATCTGCTCTTTAATATCTCAAACGAGATTGATTTAAGACACACCCTACTCAGTAACGTAACAAAAAGAATCCATTCCTAAATGGGATTATAATCACCAAAAAACCAAACCTATTGCCGTTGAGTCTAATTCCTATTCATAGCAACCCTATAGAGGTAAACCCAAAACCCAAACCCACTGCTGTTGAGTCAATTCCGACTCATAGCAACCCTAGAGAACAAAGTAGAACTGCCCCATAGGATTGCCAAGGCTGTCATCTCTCTCTCTCTCTCTCTCTTTTTTTTTTTTTTTTTGTGATTGAAGTGGAAGTTTACAGCTCAAGTTATTTTCTCATACAAAAATTTATACGCACATTGTTATGTGACACTAGTTGCTATCTCTATAATGTAATAACACATTCCTACTTTCCACCTCGGATTTCCCGTGTCCATTCAACCAGCTTCTATCCCTTTCTGCCTTCTCATCTCGTCTCTGGACAGAAGCTTCCCATTTAGTCTCATGTATCTACTTGAACTAAGAAGCACACTTCTCACAAGTATCATTTTATGTCTTACAGTCCGGTCTAATCTTTGTCTAAAGAGTTGGCTTCAGGAACAGTTTTAGTTCTGGGTTAACCGAGAGTCTGGGGGCCATGTTTTCTGGGGTTCCGCCAGTCTCAGATCATTAACTCTGGTCTTTTTACTAGAATGTCAGTTCTGCACCCCACTTTTCTTCTGCTCTGTTGAGGACTCTCTGTTGTGTTCCCTGTCAGGGCAGTCATTGGTGGTAGCTGGACACCATCTAGTTCTTCTGGTGTCAAGCTGATGAAGTCTCTGGTTTATGTGGTCATCTCTATCTCTTGGGCTAATACTTTCCTTGTGTCTTTGATGTTCTTCATTATCCTTTGCTCCAGGTGGGTTGGGATCAATTGATACATCGTAGGTGGCCACTTGCTACCTTTTAAGACCCCAGATGCCACTCACCATATTGGGATGCAGGACATTTTCTAAATAAACTTTGTTATGCCAATTGGCCTAGAAGTCCCCTGAAAACATGGTCCACAGACCCCTGCCCCTGCTACTCTGTCTCTTGAAGTGTTTGGTTGTATTCAGGAAACTTCTTAGTTTTTGGTTTAGTCCAGTTGTGCTGACTTCCTCCTGTACTGTGTGTTGTCCTTCCCTTCATCTAAGATAATTCTTGTCTACTACCTAGTTAGTGAATTCTGCTCTCCCTCCCCACCTTCATAACCATAAAAGAATGTTTTCTTCTGTGCTTAAAACTTTTCTTGAGTTCTTACAATAGTGTTCTCATACAATATTTGTCCTTTTGCAACTGACTAAGTTCACTCAGCCCAATGCCTTCTAGATTCACCCACGTTATGAGATGTTTCACAGATTCATCGTTGTTTTTTATCATTTCATAGTATTCCAGTGTGACTATACCATAATTTGTTTACCCATTCATCTGTTGATGGACACCTAGGTTGTTTCCATCTTTTTGCTGTTGTGAACAGTGCTGCAATGAACATGGGTGTGTATATATCTATTCGTGTGACAGCTCTTATTCCTCTAAGATGTAGTCCAAGGAGTAGGACTGCTGGATCGTATGGTACTTCTATTTCTAGTTTTTTAAGGACACGCCAAATCAATTTCCAAACTGGTTGTACCATTTTGCTTTCCCACCAGCAGTGTATATGTGTTCCAGTCTCTCCACAACCTCTCTAACATTTGTTATTTTGTGTTTTTTGAATTAATACTAGCCTTGTTGGGGTGAGATGGTATCTCATTGCAGTTTTGATCTGCATTTCTCTAATGGCTAATGATCCTGAGCATTTCTTCATGTATCTGGTAATCGCCTGAATGTCTTCTTTGGTGAAGTATTTGTTCATATCCTTTGTCTAATTTTAATTGGGTTACTTATCTGTTTGTTGTTGAGGTTTTGCAGTATCTTATAGATTTTAGAGATTAGACCCTGATTGTATAGTCATAGCCAAAAATTTTTTCCCAGTCTGTAGGTTGTCTTTTGACTCTTTTGGTGAAGTCTTTTGATGAGCATAAGTGTTTGATTTTTAGGAGCTGTCAGTTATCTAGTTTCTCTTCTGGTGTTTGTGCATTTTTGCTTACGGTTTCTATTCTGTTTCTGCCATGTATTAGGGCTGCTAGTGTTGTCCCTATTTTTTCTTCCATGATCTTTATCGTTTCTGATTTTATATTTAGGTCTTTGATCCATTTTGAGTTAGTTTTTGTGCGTGGTGTGATGTATGGGTCTTGTTTCTTTTTTTTACAGATGGATATCCAGTTATGCCAGGACCAACTGTTAAAGACTGTCTTTTCCCTATTTAACAGACTTTGGGCCTTTGTCAAATATCAGCTGCTCATAGGTGGATGAATCTACGTCTGGATTCTCAATTCTGTTCCATAGGTCTATGTATCTGTTGTTTTACCAGGCTGTTTTGACTATTGTGGCAATATAATAGGTTCTAAAATCAGGTAGTGTGAGGCCTCCCACTTTGTTCTTCTTCTTCAGTAACGTTTTACTTATCTAGGGCCTCTTCCCTTTCCATATGAAGTTGGTGATTTGTTTCTCCATCTCATTAAAGAATGTTGTTGGAATTTGGATGGGATTGCATTGTATCTGTAGATCGCTTTGGGTAGAATTGACATTTTCACAATGTTGAGTCTTCCTATCCATGAGCAAGGTATGTTTTTCCACTTAAGTAGGTCTCCTTTTGTTTTTTGCAGTAGTGTCTTGTATAGGTTTTTTATGTCTCTGGTTAGATTTATTCCTAAGTATTTTATCTTTTTGGAGGCTATTGGTAATGGTTTTGATTGGGTGATTTCCTCTTCGAAGTTCTTTGCTGCTGTAGAGGAATCCAATGGATTTTTGTGTGTTTATCTTGTATCCTGATATTTTGCTAAAATCTTCTATTAGTTCCAGTAGTTTTCTTGTGGATTCTTTGGGGTTTTCTGTGTATAAGATCATGTTATCTGCAAATAGAGATACTTTGACTTCTTCCTTACCAATTTGGATGCCCTTTATTTCTTTTTCTAGCCTAATTGCTCTGGCTAGAATCTCCAGCACAATGTTGAATTAGAGTGGTGATAAAGGGCATCCTTGTCTGGTTCCCATTCTCAAGGGGAAAGCTTTCAGACTCTCTCCATTGACAATGATGTTGGCTGTTGGCTTTGTATAAATGCCCTTAATTATATTGAGGAATTTCCCTTCTATTCCTATTTTGTTGAGAGTTTTTATCATGAATGGGTGTTGGACTTTGTCAAATGCCTTTTCTGCATCGATTGATAAGATCATGTGGTTCTTATCTTTTATTTTATTAATGTGATGGATTATATTGATTGTTTTTCTAATGTCGAACCATCCCTGCATACCTGGTATAAATCCCACTTCATCGTGGTGAATTATTTTTTTGATATGTTGCTGAATTCTATTGGATAGAATTTTGCTGAGGATTTTTGTGTCAATGTTCATGAGGGATATTGGTCTGTAATTTTCTTTTTTGTGGTGTCTTTACCTGGTTTTGGTATCAGGGTTATACTGGCTTCATAGAATGAGTTTGGGAGTATTCCATCCTTTTCTATGCTCTGAAATACCTTTAAGTAGTAGTGGTGTTAACTCTTCTCTGAAAGTTTGGTAGAATTCTCCATTGAAGCCATCCAGGCCAGGGCTTTTTTTTTGTTGTTGTTGTTGTTTGGAATTTTTTAATTACCTTTTCAATCTATTCTTTTGTTGTTTAGTTGTTCTACCTCTGTTTTTGTTAGTTTAGTTAGGTAGTATGTTTCTAGAAATTTGTCCATTTCCTCCAGGCGTTCAAATTTGATAGAGTACAATTTTTCATAGTATTCTGTTATGATTCTTTGAATTTCAGTTAGGTCTGTTGTTATTCGCCCATCTTCATTTCTTATTCTTACTTCCTCTCCTGTCTTTCTTTTATCAGTTGGGCCAGTGGAGTATCGATTTTGTTGATCTTTTCAAAGAGTTAGATTTTGGTTTTGTTAATCCTTTCAATTGTTTTTCTATTCTCTATTTAATTCAGCTCTAATTTGTATTATTTGCTTTCTTCTGGTGCCCAAGGGCTTCTTTTTCTGCTCTCTATCTGTTAGAGTTGTAGGGTTAATGTTTGGATTTTGGCCCTTTCTTCTTTTTGGATGAGTGCATTTATTGCTATTAACTGACCTATGAGCACTGCTTTTGCTGTGTCCCAAAGGTTCTGGTAAGATGTGTTTTCATTCTCATTTGGTTCTATGAATTTCTTTATTCCATCCTTAATTTCTTCTATGACCCAGTAGTTTTTGAGCAAGATGTTGTTCAGTTTCCATGTGTTTGATTTTTTCCTTGCTTTTTCTGTTATTTATTTCTACTTTAATGGCTTTATGGTCAGAAAAGATGCTTTGTAATATTTTAATGCTTTGGATTCTGTTAAGGCTTTCTTTGTGGCCTAATACGTGGGACTAATCTGGAGAATGCTCCATGTGCTTTGGAAAAGAAAGTATACTTGGCTGCTGTTGGGTGCAGTGTTCGTTATATGTCTATGAGATCAAGTCGGTTGATTATGGCATTTAGATCTTCCATGTCTTTGTTGAGCTTCTTTCTGAATATTCTGTCCTTCACCGAAAGTGGTGTCTTGAAGTCTCCTACTATTATTGTGGAGCTGTCTATCTCTCTTTTCAATGCTGTTAGAGCTTGTTTTATGTATTCTGGAGCCCTGTCATTGGGTGTGTTAATATTTATTATGGTTATGTCCTCCTGGTGTATTGACCCTTTAATCATTATATAATGTCCTTCCTTATCCTTTGTGGTGGATTTGAGTTTAAAGTCTATTTTATCAGAGATTAATGTAGCCACCTTTGCTCTTTTTTGATTGTTATTTGCTTGATATATTTTTTTCCAACCTTTCAGTTTTAGTTTATTTGTGTCTTTATTTCTAAGGTGTGTCTCTTGCAGGCAGCATATAGATGGATTGTGTATTTTTATCCTTTCTGCCATTCTCTGTCTCTTTATTGATACATTTAGTCTATTTTCATTCAGCTTAATTATTGATAGGTATGAGTTTAGTGCTGCCATTTTGATTTGTGTGTGTGTGTGTTGTTAACAGTTTCTTTGTTCCACTTAACTTTCTGTGCTGAGTCATTTTTCTTTATGTATTTTCTTTTCATCTTTTTCATTGTTGTTGATTTTGTATTTACTGAGTATTTATGTTTTTCTTGTTTTTTATTTTGATGTGTAGGATTGTTACTTTCTTTTGCGGTTACCTTAACATTTACTTCTATCTTTCTAATTTTAAACCAATCTTTTATTTTTTTATATCACCTTGACTTCACTTCATCTCCATGTGAAAGATCTATGACTGTTTTTTAGTCCCTTTTTTGTTTTGTTTTAATGTTGTCATCTTTCACATATTGATGTCTGTGTTTTCCTATTGTCTGTGTTTTAGCTTTGATTTATTTTTGTGACTTCCCTATCTGGGTTGATATCTGGTTGCTCTATCCTGTGTTCTAGTCTTGGGTTGTTATCTGATGTTACTGATTTTCTAACCAGAGGACTCCCTTTAGTATTTCTTGTCATTTTGGTTTGGTTTTTGCAAATTCCCTAAACTTCTGTTTGTCTGGAAATGCCCTAATTTCACCGTCATATTTGAGAGACAGTTTTGTTGGATATATAATTCTTGGCTGGCAATTTTTTTCCCCTTTAGTCTTTATATATGTCATCCTATTGTCTTCTTGTCTACATTGTTTCTACTGAGTAGTCCAAACTTAGTCTTATTGACTGTCTTTTGTAGATGACTTTTCGTTTATCCCTAGCTGCTCTTAAAATTCTCTATGTTTGGTTTTGTCAAGTTTGATTAAAATATGTCTTGGTGACTTTATTTTGGAATCTACCTTGTGTGGGGTTCAATAAGTTTCTTGGATAGATATCTTCTCAACTTTCACAATATCAGTGACATTTTCTATCAAAAAATGTTCAAAAATTCTCTTCATATTTTCTGTTAACACCTCCGTTGGGTGATCCAATAACTCATAGGTTATTCCTCTTGATAGAGTACCAAAGAACTCTTAGGGTTTCTTCATTTTTTAAAAATTCTTTATCTGATTTTTCCTCAAATATGTTGATGTCAAGTGCTTTGTCTTCAGTCTCACTAATTCTGACTTCCATTGCCTCAATTCTGCTGCTATAACCTTCTATTGAGTTGTCTATTTCTGAAATGTTATTGTTTATCTTCTGGTTTTATGATTGGTGTTGCTCTGTGGATTCTTGCAGTCTTTTAAATTTATCACTATGCTCTTGTATAACCTTCTTAAGGCTCTCTATTGCTTTTTCTGTATGTTCCTTGGCTTTCTCTGCATTTTGAATGATCTCCTTCTTGATATTTGAAAAGCTGTGTATATTAATATTTTGAATTGTACCTCCAATAATTCCAAGAAGTTTTCTTCCTCCAGAAGGTTTCTTGATTTTTGTTTTTGTGGCTTGCTAAAGCCATCATGGTCTGCCTCTTTATGTGATTTGATATTGTCCATTGCCTCTGAGCCCTCAGTAAGTTGTTATATTTATTTATTTTGTGTTTGCTTACTTTGTCCTAGTTTCTTGTTTTGTCTTGTTTTGATACGCCCAAATAGGCTGGTCATAGGATTTAGTTTGATTGTTGGCATCTTTGAAGCTCTCATGTTGTGTCACCAGGTGGTTAGAGCTATTACTAGGTATGTGAACCCAGGAGTCTGTTTATTTTTCTTGTGTGGATTTGGCTCAGGTGTCCAGGTAGTCAGTCACTAAGTGTGTGGTGCAGGCTCTCACTTACTGTCTTAAACAGGCAGGGATAATTGGAGAAGGCCCAGGTATCTGGCTACAGTAGGGAGTCATGTGCTGAGCAAGGCAGGGAGCTGACAGCTGCCCCTTAGTGTCTAGGTGGAAGGTGTATCCCTAGAGCGCGTAGGTGGGTTGGTTTTGCAGCTTGACTTTGGGCACCCAGTGCTGTTGGCTGCAAGGACTGGGATTCTTGGATCCCTGTCGTGGATGGCTAGGTGGCAGGCATGGAGCCACTAGTCTTCAGGCCCCTGATGTGTGTAGGTGAGGACTCTGCTTAATGGGCAGGGCAGTGTCAAATGTCATGAATCTGCCACTCCCCCTTATATCTGATACAGCTGAAAAGAGGCTTCTGGTATATACCCTGTTGTACTGTGCTAATGAGGGTCTATGCTGTTGAAATGGGACCACACAGGTCTATGCAGGGGTGAAAGGCATTCAAAGTCCATGCACCCCTTGTGCCTGTGCCTAGGCAAAGGGGCTGTGCCTGCCCTGAGTTCATGGCTTAGGGGAGCTGGAAGATGATTTTTTCCTGTTTGTTAATTTGATCCCTCTCCAAAGCTGGAAGAATGCTCAGGGTGCTCGATGGGTCCTACTTCCGGCACAGGGGGCACAGCAAGCACTGATGTTGAACTGTGACTGAAAGAAGAGCGGGGAGGGGTCAGGTAAATAGGAGAGGGTTACTTCCCGAAAGGGGGGAGGGGTTGATCTGCTGGGCATGTTGGGAGCATGTACTTATCATTCACCAACTGAGCACAGCTTCTCTCTCATTCTGGAGGCTTGAGTAAACTTTCTGCCAATCAATCGCTCAAGATATGGAAAAGGTGTCCCAAGCGCCACTGCTTGCCTCGCTGCATGTGCCAGCTGATCCAGCCTGCAGGGTGCTGGTGCCAGCCAGGTCAGGTGTGGCAACTCCTCACTGCTTCTGAACCATCCCTCCCTTCCCTGCCACTCAGTCTGATTCCTCAACTTTGTCTTTGATGTTGAAGACGCCTAGATTATCATATATAATCTATTCACTTGTTTTGTAAGGTCTTTGTTGTAAGAGGGACCACAGGAAGCGTTTGACTACTCCGCCATCTTGACTCTGCCTCTCTGGTACCCATTTTTAAGGGAGTCCTGGTGGTGCAAAGGTTAAGTGCTTGGCTGCTAATGGAAAGGCCAGCAGTTCAAACTCACAAGCTTCTGTATGGTAGAAAAGACCCAGTGATCTTCTCCCATAAAGATTACAGTCTAAGAAACCCTATGGGGCAGTTTTACTCTGTCATATAGAGTCATTATCAGTCAGAATTGACTTGCTGGCACACAACAACTCATTCTTAGGGGAGACTGGAAGATAGAGTTCAGGTTTTATATCCTCGGAACTTCTGACCCCAAAACATAGGAACCTTACAAGTGTGTGTGAAAACCAATAACCAGTGGCCCTAGAGTAGATTTCATCTCATGGTGACCCCGTGTGTGTCAGAGTAGAATTGTGCTCCATAGGGTTTTCACTGTCTGACTCTTCAGTAAATCACCTTCTTCTGAGGTGCCTCAGGGTGAATTTGAACCTACAAACTTTCAGTTAGCAGCCGAGGGTGTTAACCATTTGCACCACTCAGGGACTATGTGTGAGAAAATAGACCTGAGAAAGGAAAAAGAAGCAAAAGTCTAGGGAGGAGACCTCCAATTTGGATGCCATTCCCTCCCAGACCCACAGGTTGTTGTTGTTGTCAGGTGCCCGTCCACTCAGTTCCAATTCATAGCAACGCTAGTACAACAGAATGAAATGCTGCCTGGTCCTGCACCATCCTCACAATTGTTGCTATGCTTGAGGCCATTGTTACAGCCACTGTGTCAGGCTATCTCGTTGAGGGTCATCCTCTCTTTTGCCGACCCTCAACTTTACCAAGCATGATGTCCTTGACTGCTACTTCCATGGGCATTGATTGTGGATCCAAGTAAAATGAAATCCTTGAAAACTTCAATCTTTTCTCCATTTATCATGATGTTGCTTATTGGTCTAGTTGTAAGGATTTTTTTTTTTCTTAAGGTATAATCTATACTGATGGCTGTAGTCTTTGATCTTTGTATGTAAATTCTTCAAATGCTCTTAGCTTTCAGCAAGGCAGGTGGTGTCGTCTGCATATTGCAAGTTGTTAATGAGTCTTCCTCCAATCTTGAGATGCATTCTTCTTCATATAGTCCAACTTCTCATATTATTTGCTCAGCATACACATTGAATAGGTATGGTGAAAGGATAAAACGCTGACGCACACCTTCCTGATTTTAAACCATGCAGTATCCCCTTGTTCTGTTCAAACAGCTGCTTCTTGGTCTACATTCAGATTCCTCAAGAACACAATTGTTTTGGAATTCCCATTCTTCACAGTGTTATCCATGATTTGTTATAATCCACAAAGTCGGTTGCCTTTGCATAGTCAGTAAAACACAGGTAAATATCTTTATGATATTCTCTGCTTTCATCCAAGATCCATCTGACATCAGCAGTGATATCCCTCATTCCATATCCTCTTCTGAATCTGGCTTGAATTTCTGGCATTTCCATGTCAATGTCCTGCTGCAACCGCTTTTGAATTATTTTCATCAAAATTTAATTAGATTAGTAATAATATTGTTTGATAATTTACACATTCTGTTGAATTACTTTTCTTTGCCATGGGCACAAATATGGATCTCTTTATTGGCTGGCGAGGTAGCTGTCTTCTAAATTTGTTGACATAGACAAAAGAGCACCTCCAGTGCTGCATCCATTTGTTGAAATGTCTCTACTGGTATGGATAGGTACCTCCCTTTATCAAGTATCTTGTCTCCTTCCTGCATCTTAATTTGTAGTTCCAGACCACTCCTCTCATCAGTGTATACATATATTCAAGTCCTTTCCAACAAAAGCCTCCCTTTGATCCCATATGTCTCTCAGCTCTTGCCCTCATTTTTCTTCCCTACAATGTCAAACCCTTATATTCCCTGTAGCCACAATTTTGTCTCTCTTTCACTCCATAATCCCCAAGAAATATGGCTGCAACTCCCACCTACGCACTGAAACTGCTTTCACCAAGATCACCAACTAACCCTTCTTTGCTTAACCCAACAGATATTTTTCAGTTTCTATTAATCTTGACCTCTTGGTGACATTTAGTTCTATGACCATTCCTTCTTTAAATCGCTCTCTTCCTTGGCTTTTGTAATGCCGTGATCCTCCCTCCCAGGGGCTGCTCCTTCTCAGCTCCTTTCAGGTTCTTCCTCCTCACCTTGTCTCCTAATATCAGGGTTACTTAGATTTCATTTGAGGCTTTCTTTTATTTTTATTTGCACACCCCTCTTGGGAGACCTAGTTTATTCCAATGATTTAACTCATTTGTTTATGATTCCTGAATCTCTATCATCAGCTTAGTTTCCTTTCTGATTTCAGAACCAATTTACACTAAATATCTGTTGCACATCTCTTGGATGTTTCAAAGTTATCTCAAATTCATCCTATCCAGAATTTTACCTCACCTTCCAAATTTCTTCTTCTCCTTGGTTCCTTATTTCACAGTTAAATGAAACCCCATCCATCAGTTGTCTACGACAAAAATATGAACATTAAATTTGACTTCTTCCTAAAATATGGCACAATGTGAACATCAAATAATGACAGTAAAGGATTATAATCTATTGAATGAATTAAGAAGTCATGAGTCCACGCTGATATAAATAAATGAATGTATAAATAAATAATAGAGAAGGAAAAAACTTATATTGTAGAAGAAAGTCAACAAATAAATGTAGAAAGAATAATAAAATTAGGAAAGCACCTGCCAGCTATCATAATAATAATTGTTTTAGGCAACAATCATAAAGAATGCCAAAAAAAGAATTGCTTTCGAGTCAGCTCCAACTCATGGTGGCCTCATGTGTCAGAGCATGACTGTGATCCACAGAATTTTCAATGGCTGATTTTTCAAAAGTCAATTGTCAAGACTTTCTTTCGAGATGCCTGGTTGCTCTGAGTCAGAATCAACTCAACAGCGATGAGTTTGGGTTTGGTGCATGAACTCGAACCTTCAGGATATTACATAGTCTCAAAGTATCTCCCCATAAGATACTTATTAATTACAAAATGTAAAGTAGCAACTTTATACTGGAGAAAACTTGCAGGTATGACCTTAAGCAAATAATCAAATTTAACATTTCTGGTTATGGGACTAATCGACAGCATGTGCCTCTTGACATTGCTCTGAAAACAACTCAGCCTCACTTCTGTGGTATTCCTGCCAACAGTCTATGAGCTGGGTCTAATCAGTGGCAACTAGGGAGGTGTAGGGGAGTGTGGACCTCACCAGCTACACTGTCACAGGTGGTGACACCAAAATTACTATCTATAAAATTTTTACGTAGTGTTTTAGCAGAAATTTATTATTTTTTATAAATAGACCCCTACATTTAGTTATAACAACAAAAACAATTTTCGTAAGCCCAGAATACATGTACCAATATACTTACAAGGCTAAAACTCTAAGCTAATTTACTTTTTGACCCTTCTAATGGCTCTGATCAGGGCTGTCATTATTACCCAACTACAATGACGCTTTGAATCGCGTGGTTTCATCAGCATACACTACAAGCACACGCTGTTGTTTTCATTGCTGCTGATGTTTTTATATATAGTCTCTGATGGGTTGCTAACCAAAAGGTCTGCAGTTTATATCTACCAGCTGCTGTTTGGAAACCCTATGGGGCAGTTCTACTCTGTCCTAAAGCATAGCTATGAGTCGGAATCGACTCCACTGCAAAGGGTTTGTTTTTTCGTTGTTGTTGTTTTTGTTTATTTTTTTGGTTAGCTACAATATTGTGATAATTAGTATTTGTGAACCTAAATCGGTAACTTTTTTGAGAATGAAGTAGTAATTAAAAGAACAGTGATATATGGGAATCATTAATTATGAGTAACATTAGCACAAAAAAGCATTGCTAAGGATTCTGTATGGTGTGGTACAAAAGGAGATGGAGATCCATGGGTGAGGTTGGTGACACCATGAGTTACCACACTGGCCAACACCAACCCTAGTGATGCCACTGGATCTAAGCATGAAGAAACCTCAGACAAAATCAAACTGAGGGCCATTCTACAAAATACCTGGCGTGTACGCTTAAAAATTATTGAAGTCATAAAATAAAAAGAAAAATTCAAAAAAAAATCAGATTAAAGGAAACCGAAGAGACAAGACAGTGGAATGTAATGCATAATGTTGGATTTTCTTTTGCTAGCAACGATATTATTGAAACAATTGGAGAAATCTGAATAAGGTCTATAGATTATATAATATTATTATAGAAATACTAATTTCTGATTTTAATAATTGTACTGTGGTTTTAAAAAAAAATTCCTTCCTTTTGGAAATATACACTGAACAATTTAAATATAAAAAGGCAACACATCTGCAAATTACTTTAAATGGGAAAGGGGGTCAAATGTGACTAAATGTTAACATTCAGGGGCTCTTGGTGAAGCACCTGGGAAATTTTTGTATTATTTTTGCAACTTTTCTGTAATCCTGAAGTTATGTCAAAATAATTGTTTTTTTTTTAAATTGGCTCCTTCTTCTCCAATAAAAAGTACCAGGACTCCTTGGAGAAATGGATAATTCTAGGGTTGGGACAGGGGAAATACAAGATGAGCCTGAAACAGCTTGTGGTGCCAGAAAGTGAAGACATTCTCGTAAAACAATGGTAGCACATTGAAAAGACACAGGAGACACTTTGAAAGACTCCTACTGGCTAAAGTGGGAACAATTTGAGCAACAAATAAATAAAAATAGCCAGTTGCTGCCAAGTTGATTCCTACTCAAGGCGACCCCATGTGCTTCAGAACAGAACTGTGCTTCATAGGGTTTTCAATGGCTGTGCACTTTTGGAAGTAGATCACCAGACTTTTCTTCTTAGGTGCCTCTTGGTGGATTTGAACCTCCAACCTTTCAATTAATAGACAAGCATTTAACTGTTTGCACCATCCAGAGACTCCTAAATAACAATAGGGTTGGATTATAACCCAAAGGGAAAAAATCCATAAATTCGTATATAAATAAATGACTGAAAAAATAAATAAGGAAGATCAATGCTTCCTTACAGAAAAATTTAAGTTAATAAATACAGAATAAATTAAAGAAATATAAAATCACCATTAGAAGACCTTAAGCAAGTAGGCAAGACCTACTGATAGCTGCTAAAATTAGTAGAAGAAACTTTAAAAAGAAACAGGCTATATACATAGCTTTAAAGTATCTCTCCTCAAATAGGCAATGATTACTGTGGTAGTTTTAACCTATGCCCATGAATTTTTTATTCCCCCCTCCAGAAGGAGCTTAATCCTTCTCCTCTTGAGTGTGGGCTGAGCTTAAGTGACTCCATCCTAACTAACAGAGTTTGGAAAGGGAAAAGCAGTATCTTTACAGTGGAAAAACTGGCAGGCACCGCATTAACAAAGTGATTTATGTTAATATCACCAGTAATAACTCATGTTAATATCATGCACACCCTAATATAATACTTTACTTTCTCTTCTCAAGCTGCCCTTTGAAATCTTCTCTTCAGCTCTTTTACTTCATCATTTCTCATTTGCTTTAGCTACTCTGTATTCAAGAGCAAGTTTCAGAGTCTCTTCTGACATCCATTTTGATTTTTTCATTCTTTCCTGTCTTTTTAATAACCTCTTATTTTTTTCATGTATGATTTCCTTGATGTCATTCCACAACTTGTATGGTCTTCAGTCATTAATGTTCAATGCAACAAATCTATTCTTGAGACGGTCTCTAAATTCAGATGGGATATCCTCAAGGTCGTACTTTGGCTCTCGTGGACTTGTTCTAATTTTCTTCAGTTTCAACTTGACCTTGCATATGAGCATTTGATGATCTGTTCCACTGTCAGCCCCTGGCCTTGTTCTGACTGATGATATTGAGCTTTTCCATCGTCTCTTTCCACAGATGTAGTTGATTTGATCAACAGTGTATAGTCACTGTTTATGTCATTGAAAACAGGTATTTGCAATGAAGAAACCATTGGTCTTGCAAAATTCATTCATGTAATCTCTGGCATCATTTCTATAATCAAGGTAATATTTTCCAACTACCGAACCTTCTTCTTTGCTTCCAACTTTTGCATTCCAATCACCAATAATTATCAATGCACGCTGATTGCATGTTCGATCAATTTCAGACTGCAGAAGTTGGTAAAAGTCTTCAATTTCTTCATCTTTGGCTTTAGTCGTTGGTGGGTAAATTTGAATAACAGTCAAAGTAACTGGTCTTCCTTGTATGCATATGGATATTATCCTGTCACTGACAGTGTAGTACTTAAAGATAGATCTTGAAATATTCTTTTTGACAACGATTGCAATGCCATTCCTCTTCAAGTTGTCTTTCCTGGCATAGTAGACCATATAATTGTCTGATTCAGAAAGTCCAATGCCAGTCCATTTCAGCTCACTAATGCCTAGGATATCGATCTTTATGTGTTCCATTTCATTTTTGATGATTTCCAATTTTCCTAGATTCACACTTCATATATTCCATGTTCCAATTATTAATGGATGTTTTCAGCTGTCTCTTCTCATTTTGAGTCGTGCCATAACAACGAATGAAGGTCCTGAAAGCTTGACTCTATCCACATCATTAAGGTTGACTCTACTTTGAGGAGGCAGCTCTTCCCAAGTCATATTTTGAGTGTCTTCCACACTGAAAGGCTCATCTTCCAACACTATATCAGACAATATTCCACGCTATTCATAAGGTTTTCACTGGCTAATTCTTTTCAGAAGTAGACTGCCAGGTCCTTCTTCCTAGTATGTCTTAGTCTAGAAGCTCAGCTGAAACCTGCCCGCCATGGGTGACCCTGCTGGTATTTGAATACCAGTGGCATAGCTTCCAGCATCACAGCAACATGAAAGCCCCCACAGTATGACAAAGTGACAGACTCATGGGGGCTCAACAAATGGATGCAGCACTGGAAGTGCTCACTCATCTATGCCAAGAAATTTGGAAGATAGCTATCTGGCCAACCGAATGGAAGAGATCTATATTTTTGCTTACTCCCAAGAAATGTGGTCCAACCGAATGCAGAAATTATCAAACAATATCATACTCAAGTAAAATTTTACTGAAGATCATTCAAAAGCAGCTGTAGCAGTACATTGGCAGGGAACTGCTAGAAATTCAAGCCAGATTTAGAAAAGGACATGGAATTAGGAATATCATTGCCGATGTCAGATGGATCCAGGCTGAAAGCAGAGAATACCAGAAAGATGTTTAGCTGTGTTTTATTGACTATGCAAAGGCATTCTACTGTGTGGATCGTAACAAATTATGGATAATATTGCGAAGAGTGGGAGTTCCAGAACACTTAATTGTGCTCATGAGGAACCTATACATAGATCAAGAGGCAGTTGTTGGAACAGAACAAGGGGATACTGTGTGGTTTAAAGTCAGGAAAGGTATGCATCAGGGTTGTATCCTTTCAGCATACTTATTCAATTTGTATGCTGAGCAAATAATCTGAGAAGCTGGACTATATGAAGCATCACGTTTGGAGGAAGACTCATTAACAACCTGTGTTATGCAGATGACACAACCTTGCTTCCTGAAAATGAAGAGGACTTGAAGCACTTACTGATGAAGACCAAAGACCACAGCCTTCAGTATGTATTACACCTGAACATAAAGAAAACAAAAATCTTTACAACTGGACCAATAAGCAACATCATGGTAAACAGAAAGAAGGTTGAAATTGTCAAGGATTTCATTTTACTTGGATCCACTTCGGCACCCATGGAAGCAGCACTCAAGCAATCAAACGACATATTGCACTGGACAAATCTGCTGCAAAAGACCTCTTTAAAGTGTCCTATTAGACATATTAAGCACATCATATTTAAAAAGCAAAGATGTAACCTTGAAAACTAAGATGCTCCTGACCCATGGAATGGTGTTTTCAATGGGCTCGTATGCATGTGAAAGCTGGACAATGAATAAGGAAGATGGAAGAATTGATGCATTTGAATTATGGTGTTGACAAAGAATATTGAATATATCATGGACTGCCAAAAGAACGAACAAATCTGTCTTGGAAGAAGTACAGCCAGAATGCTCCTTAGAAGCAAGGATGGTGAGACTTTGTCTCACATACTTCGGAGATTTTATCAGGAGGGACCAGTCCCTGGAGAAGGACATCATGGTTGGTAAAGTAGAAGGTCAGTGAAAAAGAGGAAGACCCTCAACGAGATGCACTGACACAGTGACTGCAACAATGTGCTCAAGCATAGCAAAATTGTGAGGATGGCGCAGGACTGGGTAGTGTTTCATTCTGTTATACATTGGGTCTATATGAGTCAGAACCAACTTGACGGTGCCTAACAACAAAAACAACCCCCTAATATGATGTGATAACAAGGGCACTTCACCTCTGTGGTATTCTCACATGGTCTAATCATGAGAAAATGCCAGACAAACCCAAATTGTGGATATTCTACAAAATACCTGACTAGTTCTTTTCAAAAATGTCAAGGCTAGGAAAGACTGAGAAATTGTCAAAGACTGAAGGAGGCTGAAAAGACGTGAAATTATTTCACAAATTCAAGCAGACAATTGTGGTGATCTAGCTCTGGCTGAAAAACATTGCTACTCTGTGTGGAGATAGTAAAGTGACAAACAGGAAGCAACCTGGTTCTTGGGTCTGTTAGGTTTTTTTCTGGGACCAACCCAGACACCTAGAGGTTGTTTGCTTTACTTACTGCATGTATCCCCTGCCTTCTACCTCAGCCACTCCATCAACTCCTGTTGCTTTTATTTATAGTACAGGGAGACTCCTTCCTTAGCAATGGCCTTGTTCCCGACTCTCCTCTCCCTCCTTATATCCCCCACTCACATTCACGTTCTGACTTAGCATGGAGCAGGTTGTGGGGTGGGCTTCATTAGATTTGATTCAGCACTGGTGGTAAGAATCCACCTTCAGTGTGCTTAGGGTGGGGAACAATGTGACTGGGGGCAGAAGGGAAGGTTGGCTATCTTCAAGTAACTGAAAATGAGAAAGAGGCTTTGTTTTCACAGAAATAACCCCCAGATTCTGGTCACTCATGGGGGAGCTTCTGATAAGTGATTCAGCATATGCTGTCTCCCCACCCACTCCTGTGACCACACTCACCATAGGAGGTGAGCAATCTATTCCACGCACATCCTGTACTTCACAGCCTCTTAGGTGGGCCCCGCCCTTGTAGCTCTGCACTAGGAGTTACCTGCATTTTGCGGGCTCCTGCCTCCATCTCCTAATGTAGAACTTTCAGTTCCAGATGCCTCATTCTCATCTGCACTCTTTTCTCCTGTCAAGTAATCCCTGAGAGGCCCCAAAATGTGCCTCAGAAGTGCTTGCAAGTAAGTCTTTTGACAGCTCATGGAATCTCCAGTTTTTCCTTTCTTTTGTATTAACTAGCTCTCTTTCCTGCTGAGTTTTGCACAGCAGGCTGCAAAGTTACATGAAAGCCCCTCAGCACTGCCTGTGGTGCTCATCATAGAGCCATCACCTTTTCTAATGTCCCATAAATGAACAGAGGTCCTCAAAGGATGTCTGAGAGATCCAAAAAGACCTGAAAGGATGCTATGTTTTCTTTACTTCTAAAGGCACTAAAACTTCATTGGGTCACATGTCTAATCAGTGTCAACACCTCTTACCCCTTTCCTTGGAAACTTATCCTTGGTACTTTAGCATTCTAGCAGCAAAACAATTCTGCTTGTGCCTGAGTATCTCACATAAGTTTTCAGTAAAAAGAACGATTTCTTTTTTTTAACTCATGGCCTCTCTTTTCCAGGGCCTGAGCTGGGGCAGAGATGCTGTGCTGTCTTCTTTTCCTTCTCCCTCTCCTTGCGTCATGTCCTTTCTTCTTTGACCCAAAGGTTATGCTCCACTTTGAAGCTTTCAACCTGCAGCTGAGGTCCACTCTCCAGTGTAGGGTGAGGGATGGCTTTCGTGCCTCTTCCAGTTTCTAGCGAGGTAGATACCATGCTGCCAGGCTTCTAGCTAAGTTATGTAGAATTAGAATCTATCTCCCTAACACACTCAGCTGCTTCCTATTTCATTTCTCCTACAAAATTCTCTTATGCCGTGATGTGGCTTCTCTAGAAGCTTTCTCCAGCCTCTGCTCTTTCAAGTTTCCATTCAACAATCAGAGAAGTATTTCTCAAGCATCCATTACTGTTATATACTACATGATTTGGGTGTAATCAAGACACATTCAGTCATGAATAAGGACAAAATTATAGGCGTAAGGATGTTTTCAGTAGACTATTAATAAAATAGTGAAAAAATGGGAATAATTTAAATGTCTCCAAATAAGGAATTTGTTGAATAACTAAGGGAATAGCTACATAATGGAAAATTATACAACACTTAAAATTACAGGTGTAGAAAGGTGATTCTTACAGTGTCTGAGGATTGTCCACATCAGAATCACCCCCAGGAGCTTGTTAAAAATGTAGATTTCTGGGCCTGGGTCTGGGTCTAGATTACTGAATCAGCATCACTGGGTGTAAGACTTGAAATCTTTATTTTAACAGCCCACTCCAGTGATACTTAATGCACATTAAACTTCAAAACTACAACTATGGAAGTATAGCTCCTTACGTGGAAAAATGATGGTGATATATCTTTAAATGAAAATAGTAGGTTATAGAAAAAAATTATAATCTCATAAAAAAATAGTGTGGCTAGATAAATAGATCAATAAGACTGAAAGGCTATGTGACAAAATGTTAACAGTGGTTAGTGGTGAGTTTATAGAATTTTATTTTACTTTTTTACTTGTTTGCTTGGTGGGTGTACTTTCTAAATTTCCAAAATGAGCATATATTTCATGGGTATTTAGAAGAAAAAAAGGTTTTTTTTTTCTTTTTTTTTTTTAAGAAGTATATAGGAGGCAAACTATATAGAAATTTTTACTTATACCCCAGATTATGAAAACAAACACACAAACACAAACTTGAGGCACTTGTACCAGAAAACAAAACTTTAAAATGAAGAATTAGAAATAAAGGGGAAATGTAGGTATTAATATAAAACATTGCCAGGGTTAAGGTTAGTATCCAAGACTACATCGCCTAAGCTTCAGTATTATTTCTAAAGTGAGCTATGTAAATTTGGTTCTTCCTACTGTCACATGATAACTGAGTATACATGGGAAGTTAGGGAGAGGGAGGAGTCAAGGATTACTTCAAATTCCTACTTTGGAAAACTATTGTATGGATTGTAGTACCCTTAACCAAAACAAGAGATTCACTAGAGCCTTGACTAATTTTCTTTATATAACTCCCCCATTTGAAAAGAGTACAAGAAAACAAGTATGGAAAGAAAAGTTCCATCGCTGTCACTGCTAGGCAGTCAGCTAAGAACTGTCCCACACACCATGTTTGCAACCTGAGATTCCAATTCATGTCTCAATAAAATGTCAGGGACTTGATAAAAAATGGACAAAAGACTTGAATAGACATTCCTCCAAAGATACATAAATGGTCAACAAGCACATGAAAAGATGTTTAAAGTCATTAGTCATTATTGCTGTTGTTAGTTGACATCAAGTTGATTCTGACTCATGGTGACGCCATGTATGCTGAGTACAACTGTACTCCATAGGGTTTTCAAGGTTGTGATCTTTTAGAAACAGATCACCAGGCCTGTCTTCTAAGGTGCTTCTGGGTGGGTTCCAACTGCCTTTGGTTAGTCAATGCTTTACTGTTTGGACCACCCAGGACTGCGTCATTAGTTATTAGAGAAATGCAAATTAAAACCACAAAGAGATACCACTTCACACCTACTAGGGTGGCCATAAATAAATAAATACATAAAACACCAAACATTGGTGAGGATTTGAAGGGATATGAACCTTTTATACATTGTTGATGGGGACGTGAAATAGTGCAGCCACTGTGGAAAATATACTCCAATGGAAGCAATCCCATCACTGGTGGTTGCTCAAAAAACTAAATTTAGAATTACCATATAATCCAGCAATTCCACTCCTAGGTATATACCCAAAAGAATTGAAAATAGGTATTCAAACAAATACATGTACAGGAATGCTCATAGCAGAACTATTCATAATAGCCAAAAGGTGGAAACAACCCAAACGTCTGCCAATAGACGAATGGATAAACGTAATGTGGTATATACATAAAATGGAGTGTTATTTAGCCATAAGAAGGAATGAAATACTGATACAAGATACAATGTGGATGAACCTTGAAAATATTAGGATAAGTGAAAGGAGCCAGTCACATACTGTATAATTCCATTTATATGAAACATCCAAAAAAGGTAAATCCAAAGAGACAGAATGCAGACTAGTGGTTGTCAGGTGCTGGGGAGTTGGGGGAATAAGAAGTGATTGCTTAATGGGTACAAGTTTCCTTTTGGGGTAATAAAAATGTCTTGGAACTAGATACAGGTGATGGTTGTACTAAATATCACTGAATCGTACACTTTAATGGTTAATTTTATGTTATATGAATTTTATCTCAAAAAACAGGAACTTTCAGGGTCACTTAGGAGTAGTTTGTGAAAGTTAAATCTGAGAATATTGAGATTTTCTAGAAGAAAATGTTGGTGACATACTGGAAATAATTAGTTCAATTTTGGGCTAAGTTCAATATGTCCATGGGGCTTCCAGGTGAATGTGTGAAGAAGTCAATTAGGATTCCATGTCTGAAGCTCGCGAGGGAAGTCTGCACTGGAGCTCTAGATTTGAGGGTTATCAGGCTAGAGATGGAAGTTTAAATCTATACATGTGAGTGTGGGGTCTCCCCAAAGTCCCTAGCAAAATTGTATGGAATATAAGCCCTAATTGAAGCAATCCAATCACTGGCCCTGAATCTTTCCTCCTTGAAAAGTTTCTTCATTGATGTGGGCTTTGTATTCATTCTTTTTATTTTTTTCAATTGAAGGGGAGTTAGGTATGTAAATTCTTAACCTTCCAGAAAAGCCTCTGCTTTGATATGGTTGGAGTTCTTTGATTTGCCAGAATAATTTAAAAAATGTGACTGATGATTTGTGCATTACCGAAACCACCAACCGCAGACACCTCTGACTCAGCTTTCATCTCTCTGTGCTTGATGAAGTATAAAGAAGGGTCCCCCCTTTCCTTTCCCAGCATTTGATCCACAGTGTTTGTGGTGGGCTTATTGGACAGCCCCCTGATAAGTCTTAAGAAGAGATGTAGTGCTGTGGCTGACATAATAAAGTCAGGGCATAATTCTTTCCAAATCTATTCTAATGTTTGACTTGTAACAAATTTCAAGGCTCAACTGATACTTAAAAGGGCATTTAAAAAAGGAAATATGCTAAAACTTGATAACTGTTTAATCCAGATGATGGGTGTATGGGTGGTTATTGTACTGTTTTCTCCATGTGTTGTATTTCAAAAATATTTACAATAATTTTTAACATAATATTTAATGTTATAGTGATTTACATTTCATATACATTTAGTAAGCATAAATTTTATTCCAGGCACTAAGCTAGAAAGTGGAGGCCTGGTGGTACAGTGGTTAAGTGCTCAGCTGCTAACTGAAAGGTTGGCAATTTGAACTCACTAGCAGCTCTGCGGGAGAAAGATGTGACCATCTGCTTCAGTAAAGATTATAGCCTTGGAAACTCTAAGGAGCAGTTCTGCTCTGTCCTATAGGGTCATTATGAATCAGAATTGACTTGAAGGCAAAGGTTTTGTTTTGTTTTTATGCTAGAAATTTTCACATGTGACTAGTACCTGTGTGATGGACCAGTTTAGTGTCATAGGTTCCTATTACAAATAACACCCTAAGCCTTCGGCTACAATAGTGTTGTGGACTAGGAAAGGAGCCCTGGGTGGTGCAGTGGTTAAAACAATTGACCACTAACCTAAATGTCAATGGTTCGAAACCACCTGTGGCTCCACAGGAGAAAGATGTCTCAGTCTGCTTCCATAGAGATTTACAGCCTTGGAAAACGTATGGGGTCACCATGAGTCGGAAACTACTCGATGGCAGTGGTTTAGGTGGGTTGGGTGGACTATGAAGATGGTTAACAATTATGTCTTAGGTTAATAAAAATGTAAAGATGAAACTTGACAAGGATAAGCTTTAAAATAATTGCATAATTGAAATAATTAAAAAATTGAAAATAAGCAGCCTCCCCCCCACAAAAATAGGGGGGCTATTAAGAGTTGTACAAACATTTCTGAAGGGGTGAGATATGGAGAGGAGATTATAGGACTAGTATATGCAAAATAGGTTACCTTTCTTTATTTGGTTAATGATGAAGATATAAAAGACACCAGTATCTACCCAGGTAGATTCTGAAAGCCTCATTAAATTAGTCTGTGCTTGCTATTGCAAAACTGGCTAGGAAAAGTATCTACTATGTGCCAAGCTCTGAGCATAGTGTTTTACATACCTTACATTATTTAATCATTGTAACAGTCCTGCATGACTATATTTTTAACATATACAGAAACAGCTCAAGGAATTTAAATAACTTGTCTTAAGTCACAAAGAGGATCCCTGGTGGTGCAGTGATTAAAGTGCTCGGCTGCTAATGGAAGGGTCATCAGTAGGAACACACCAGCCACCCTGTGGGAGAAAATGTGGCAGCTGGCTTCCATAAAGATTTGAGTCCTTGGAAACCCTATGGAGCAGTTCTACTCTGTCTTATAGAGTCACTATGAGTCGGAATCTTCTAGATGACAGTGGGTTTGGTTTTCTTTTCTTTTTTTAAGTCACAAAGTTAGTAAGAGGTCTAGCTGGTATTCAACCTGGAGTCAATCTGATGCCAAAACCTATCTCTTGTCAAAAGAACACGTTTCAGGGGATAGATTGCTCCGGAATTCATGTCTATTAACTTTCTTTGGTTTCTTTGTGCATACAGATTTTTTTTTCCCGATAGAAAAAGGCAAATATATTTTCTTTTTTGGTCAGTGCTTTTTGTGTTTTGTTAAGAAATCTGCTCCATCCAAAGATCATAAACATATTCTATATTTTCTTTTGAACTTGTAAAATTTGTATTTTACATTCAACTCTCTATCTGTAATTTCTGTTTGGTGATGGTGTGAATTAGGGAAGCAATTTAATTTTCCCCACATCAATAACAATTGTCCAGCACCATTGAAAGAAGTCCATCCTTTCTCTGTTCATTTTAATGCCATCTGTTATTGACTGAGTCTACATATGAGAAGGTCTGTTTCTGAACTCTCTACTCTCTTCAACTGGCCTTTATTATTTTTTTAATACCTGTGTAAATACCACATTATCTTAATAACTACAGCCTTATAATAAATATTACTATAAGGTGAGCCCCATCTTATTCTTCCTCAGTTTTATTTTGGCTATTCTAGACCTTTTGATTTTTATTTAAATTTTAGTAACAAATTGCAAGTTCCTTAAAACACTCTATTAGGCTTTTGATGAAAATGATATTGCATCTTGTCTTAGGCATCTAGTGCTGCCCTAAGAGAAATACCAAAAGTGGATGGCTTTAACAAAGAGCAATTTATTCTCTCACAGTCCAGTAGGCTACAAGTCCAAATTCAGGGTGTCAGCTCCAGGGGAAGGCTTTCTCTTCTCTGTCAGCTCTGGAGGAAGGTCCTTGTCACCAGTCTTCCCCTGGTCTGGGAGCATCTCCACACAGGAACCTCAAGGTCCCAAGGACGTGCTCTGCCCCTAGCACTGCTTTCTTGGTGATATGAGGTTCCGAATTCTCTGCTTGCTTCCCTTTCCTTTTATCTCTTGTAAGGTAAAAGGTGGTGCAGGTCACACCCTAGGGAAACTCCCTTTGTATTGGATCAGGGATGTGACCTGGGTAAGGGAGGTATTACAATCTCACCGGAATCCTCTTTAACATAAAATTACAATCACAAAATGGAGGCCAACCACACAATTCTGGGAATCATGGCCCAGCCAAATTGATGCACACATTTTTGGGGGGACATAATTCAAATCATGACACGTCTCTAAGTTAATTTGGGGACATTGACATCTTTAGGAATATTGAGTCTTTTCATCCAAGAACGAAGTATGTTTGACCATTTATTTTTCTTTCCTTTTCTTTTAATAATTTCTCCATAAAAGTCTTTCATTCCTATTACTATTTATTCCTACATACCTTAGAGACTTTGTCCCTTTTGTAAATAAAAACCTTTTAAAAATATATATTTTATAACTGTTTTAGGTGTCTAGAACTCAACTGATTTTTCTGTATTCATTTTGTATCCAACAACCTTGCTGAACTCTCTTATTAGTTTGTAGATGCTATTATATTGTCTATTAGATTGTCCAGTGATCTTTTTCACTAGTAAACATTGCATTTGTATAAAGCATGACTAGGCACTTAAACTTATCAACATACACTAGAAAGTTGAGATATACAGAGCCCTGGTGGTGCAGTGGATAAGCACTTGTCTGCTAACCGAAAGATCAGCAGTTCAGTTCTACTCTGTCCTATAGGGTTTCTATGAGTTGGAATCGACTTGATGACAAAGGGTTTCCTTCTATATTGATGTAATTTTGACTCAAGCCTGCCATACATTTAAATTCCTGGCAGGGAATTTAACTTTATTCTTTCTTGTGACTTCACACTAGTGTCATGTCATAATTAGTGGTTAAGAACTCAGCTGCTAACAAAAAGGTCGGCAGTTCAAATCCATTAGCCATTTTTTGGAAACCCTATGGGGCAGTTCTACTCTGTCCTATAGGGTTGCTATGAGTTGGAACCGACTCAAGGGCACCTAACAACAACGACAGAAAACAGCACAAAGGCCCAAGGAGTGGAGCTGAGAGCTCTCTTTGATCACATGTCATCAGCCCAGTCCATTTACTGCTGACACATCTATTTTTACTGTGCAGACAGTCTCCTCCCATCCAGTGGCTCTTTGCAGCCTTCATGCTGCACCTGAGCCATAAGAATCTCAATGGAGGCTAAGAGCTCCAAGCCTGTTGCCCCATTTCTTTGTCACTCCCACAAGATGTAGCCACCTCATCTGTTTCTGCCTCCTATGAGTGTGAAGGGCCCAGAGGTCTCAGCTTGCACAGCCCCTCACCCAGCCCCAAATGAAAGAAATCTCTTTCTAGGCTGAGAAAAGTCCCTCCCACCTCCCGATTCTTTAAGCCAGGCTGTTTTTCCTCTCATACTGTGTTGATCATTTTTCCATTCACAATAGACTTTCATGAACTATCAAACCCAGAACCCAGGTTTAACTTTTCAAACCCTCTCAAAATGTGTGGAGAAATATTTCTCTTCCATCTTTCTAGTTCAGAGGAAAAAGGGAAGAAAAATAAAATATTTACATTTCCGTATTTAAAAATTCTCAATAGCCAGTGAATTGTATCCTCCCTACAACGGTGCTCAAAACTTGAAGACTTTCATAATCTACAAAGGGCTTAATCAGCAATCATTTCTGAGACTTCCTGTCATATAATTTATATGACAAAATGTTGAAATGATTTGACAACATTTTTGCACACTTACCTGTTCATAGTTTTCCTTTTCTCTTTTAGTATTAGACTACTAGAACATTTTTATATTTCACCTTTAACTGGAAAAAGTTGAGACCCATAGCATATGCTGGCTTTGTCAACACACCAAGTTCTGTTGCCCCGCTTATATTCATAGTACTTTCTGGGATCAGAAACTCTACTGTGGTATGGGTTTGCTTTAACTATGCTCCAGAGAGGAGTCCCTGGGTGGTGCAAATGGTTTACACACTTGGCTGCTATATGAAAGATTGGAGGTTCAAGTTCAACCAGAGGCACCTCAGAAGAAAGGCCTGGTGATCTACTTCCAAAAAAGTCAACCACTGAAAACCCAATGGAGCACAGTTCTACTCTGACATACATGGGGTCAGGGTCACCAAGAGTCAGAATCTGCTTGTCAGCAACTGATTTTATTCTGGTGCTCCAGGGAATCTTCCACAGCCTTCTGGCTGACTGACAAACATGCTTCTACCTCAGTATAGTAAAGCCCCCAGAGCTTCTGCAGGGAATTCCATTAGCTAACCTTTTATCTATATGTCCCTGCAAACTACAGGTTCTTCATGGGCCTTTACTGTGGCACAGTAATGCTTTTTTGGGACTCCTGAGATAGGTTGAGGAGCCCTGGTGGCACAGTAGTTAAAGCGCTCAGCTGCTACGGTTCAATCCCACCAACCACTCTGCAGGAGAAAGATGTAGCAGTCTGCTTCTGTAAAGATTACAGCCTTGGAAACCCTATGGGACAGTTCTACTCTGTCCTATAAGGTGGCTATGAGTCAGATTGACTTGAAGATAATTTTTTTGTTGTTGTTGTTGTTGTTGCTTGTTTTAAGCTAGGTTATGCTCTGCATGTAAACTGACAGAGATGGCCCTTTCTCTTTTGCCCACTGTTTCTTTTCTTTGCATTTCAAGGTCTGCCCCTAGCAGCACTTTATGGTTTCCACCTCCACGGCTATCTTCTAATGCGTCTGGATATTTTTCACTTTACCTTCTTCTCCTTGTTTTTGTTTTGTTTTGTTTTATTTTTTTCCTTAATCTATCTCTTCTGCTTCTCTCTGAATTTTTGATTAATTAAGTTAAAACTGTTTGGCATTTATCTTCCCCCAGCAAGAAGACTTTTTTCCATGAAATCAAAGAATTGCTAAGTCATATTCTGTTGAGGACAATTTTGGGGTCCTATGATCTTTACAACAAGCTAAACCCTCTCATTTCCAGATACAGGATTTTTCCAGACATGGTATCACTAGATGAATGAAACATTTCTGAGAATTCTGCACAGAAGGTGGCTTCCTCTGGAACATGTACTGGGAGGGTGAATCCAACAGAGTGCTTCATGCAGATCAGAAATAACACATGGTGATGGAAAGAAAAGGAGAGAGCAGTCTTGTAAAAGGCAGAGAGGGAGAGGAAGAAGTCCCCGATCTTATCACCTCATAGTCATAAGAGGACACACTCTCCTTCCAGCATAATTTTCAAATTCCAAGCAGGATGAGAAAGGAAGGGGGAAAAAAAAAAAAAGGCTAAGGAGAAGACATCCTTTTAAAAATCTCAGCTGAAAACTTGGCTCAGTGCCTTTTGTTTGCATCTCATTGGCTAGTATTACACCACATATAAACTTTACACGCAAAGGAACCAGGGAAGGTGAATATATGTGGCTGGGTACGTTACCACTCTGAACGAAACTGAAGTTCTTTATAAAGAAAGAAGGGGGTTGGCTATTGGGTAGGTAACGAACAATGTCAGCCACAAATAATATCCCCATTTTAAAAATGAGAACATGTAGTATTACAGCCTTCTCCACAAACATGAGGCAGGATAATATTTGGGACTGCTTGGAGAGATCTTAATAAAACTCATCTCCTAAGGCAGACAAGTATGGGCTCTGTAATGATGTTGTGTACCTCAGATTTGCAACTTTGATATAATGGGAAATTGATAGATCCTGGGCCTATCAGAGACGTTTTGATGTGGTTCAATGCTTGTGGAGCTTACTCACCAGGGAGGGGACTCATACAGCTAAACCTGTGGTTGTACACAGGAAGAATTCTGCCCACCCCACACCACCAAGACCTCGGGTGATAGCAGCTGAACATTTAGTGGGAAAAGCCACTATGACTGCCATTTTGCTTCTTCACCATAGTGTTCTAAACATCTATGTTCTTATGGTGTCTCCCCAGCTAGTGATAACTTGCTGTAGGACAATTGGATTAAGAGGTAGAGGAAAGGGTGTAGAGATCTCTTTGGACTACTTGCCTATGCTGATTTACTCTCTGTGATTAGGCTACTGTGGTAATCTGAGGAAGTAAATTCAAACAGTGACAACTGTTTCTATGACCCTCTGACACAACCACCTCAGCATTTTCTCCTTTATTCCTTGACCTTCTGCTTCTAGTTCCTGGTCTCATCTGGCTACCTGATGGGATCCTGGTGAGCTATACAACCTTTTTTCTGAGACTTTGCCTTACTGATTTTACTCAGAAACATGCTCAAGGATACTACTGATGCAAGAAAATCACTTAAGACCACTCCCTCACCACTTCCTCTAGGAGGTGCAGATGATTTGACCTTGTCCTGGAGATCAGGGGAGCTCTAAAGGAACCAGGGAATGGTCACCAGGGAGATGGTACAGGAAAAGCTCATGGTAGAGGGGTGTTTCGAATTCACCAGGATACAAAGGCTATATTAAGTTACCTCATAAGTTACAGTGGTTTAGATAAGGGTTTTCTGTGTAATGGTTAAGTGTACACACTCTACAGCCAAACTACTTAGGTTTTAATCCTACTTCCACCACTGATTAAATAACCTTGACTAAATTGCTTCACCTGGCTGTGCCTCAGTTTCCTTAACTGTAAAATGGTGATAATAATAGTACAACCTCATAGGTTGTTGTAGAATTAGATAAATTCATATAAAGCACTTAAGGCAGTATCTGATACAGAATAGGTGTTCAACAAATATCATCTGCTCATTATCATGCCATTCCTACTGCAGGGAGCACATACCCACAACAGATTACATCTCACTGCGTTGCTGATCTTCCCAGGCTTCTCTACAGAAGGGAAAGATGAGTTAGACCATAAAGCAGGAGGGGGATCTTGTTTCCTTCAGAAGGTGATAGATCTTCTCAACCAATCAACACAAATCTTTTTCTCTTGCACTGGTGTGTGCACTCACACGCACAGTCTCACATACACAATGTCAACATTAATTTAGCATAAAAGGAAATGGAGAAAATAAAAGAAAAAAAAACAAGATGCAGATAAGGCAGAGTAAATGAAGTGTAGTAGAAAAATAGAAAAGAAAGCATGGAGTTTTTAATGTCTTCAGGATCACATTCGCAGTGAGATAGTTGTAGTCTTCTTTTTCTGCTCCCTTTTTTTACCCCAAGAAAATATTAAGTTTCTGTCAGTTGGATTCTCTATAAATAATGTTCTATTAGTTTTCTATTGTTATGTAACAAATTACAACAAACTTGTTAGCTGCCATCAGATTGGCCCTGACTCATGATGACCTCATGCACAATGGGATTGAACCACTGTGATCCACAGAGTTTTCATTGGCTGATTTTTGGAAGTAGATTTCTAGGTCTTTCTTCCTAGTTTGTCTTAGCCTGGAAACTCTGCTGAAACTTGTTTAGCATCATAGCAACATGCAAGCCTCCACTGACAGATGGGTTGTCTGCACTTGAGGTGTATTGGCTAGGAATCAAACCAGGATCTCCTGAATGAAGGGTGAGAATTCTACCACCACTGCTCCCACAACAGACTTATTAGGTTAAAATAATACCCATTAAAGTGCAAATCAAAACCACAAGCTATCACACCCACTTTAAATCTACTAGGATGGTTGTAATCCAAAAAATTAAAAAACAAAGGAAAATAATAAATGGTGTGGGTATGAAGAAATTGGAACACTAGTACATTGCTGTGGGAATGTAAAATAGTGCAGCCATTATGGAAAGCAATATTATGGTTCCTCAAAAAGTTAAGGAAGAATTGCCAGATGATCCAGCAATTTTACTTCTAGGGATATAATTAAAATACTGAAAGTAGGTATTCAAACAAATTGAAGAAAAAAAAAAGTTGCTGTTGAATCCATTTCGATTCATGGTGACCCATGTGTTTCAGAGTAGACTCATGGTGACCCCATGTGTTTCAGAGTACAGCCACCTTCCATAGGGTTTTCATGGCTGTAACCTTTCAGAAGCAGATCACCAGGACTTTCTTGTGCCTCTAGGTCGGTTTTAACTGTCAACCTTTTCGTTAGTAGCCTAGTGCTTAACCATTTGTGCTACCACTCAGGGACTCCTATTCAAACAAATACTCATACACAAATGTTCATAGAGCACCATTTACAATATGCCAAAGGTGGAAACAACCCAAATGTCCATAAATGGAAAAATAGATAAACATAATATGGAATATCCATACAATGAAATACCAGGAATGAAGTACTGGTACATGCTACAACATAGATGAAACTCAAAAACATTATGCTAAGTAGAAGAAGCTATAGTCACAAAACACCACATATTGTATGATTCCACTTATATGAAACATTCAGAAAGATAAATCTATAAACTTAGTGGCTGCCAAAAGCTGGAGTGAGGGAGAATAATTTATTATCTCGCAGTTCTGTAGGTCAAAAATATGGGCAAGCTCAGGTAGGTTCCCTTCTCATGTCGCACAAGGCCTAAATCAAGGTATCAGCTAGGCTACACTCTTGCAGGGAGTCTCTAGGGAAGAATCAGCTTCCAAGCTCATTCAGGTTGTTGGCAGAATTCAGTTCCTTGCAGTTGTAGGATTGAGGTCTCCATTTATTTGCTGGCTGTCAGTAGGAGGCTGCTCTCAGCTTCTAGAGGCCACCCACATTCTCGCAACATGCCCCCCTCAATCTTATGTGTAGTGAGGCAAGGGAAGAATCCAAAAGCTTGAGCAAAGTGTAGATGGTGGTGTCATTCACCAAGCAAAGGAAAAAGGAGAGGTGATCATGTTCACAGGCAAAGATGGTAAGATCTGTTTCTATATACTGAATTTGAAATGCCTCTGGGATATCTTACTTTAAGTGCTTAGTAATCAGTTTGATATATGGATTTGGGTAGAGGTTTTTATTGAAGGTATAAGTTTGGAAAACATCTTATTCCCCAAATTTCCTAGGAAAGTGATGGGACCTTTCCAGGCAAAAGTGAGCTGTTTGTTCTCCTTTATTATTTTTAGAGGTTTTTTTAATATGTTCTAGACACCAATTTTTCATCAGGTAAATAATTGTAAATATCATCTTCCAATCCAAACTTGTTTTTTTGCACTTGATTTAGGATTCTTTGGGTTGAAGGGAAAATTGAAAATTTCACAAACTCCAATTTATCAGTTTCTTCCCATTCCCTTTGAATTCCACCATTTTGATGGAAAACAGAATAAACTAATTTTTTGGAAAAATTCTCTATCATTTCTCATGATGCTCAGGCTCTTCAGAACCTTTGGGTCTGTGAACACATCAGGATAGATATTTGAACATATCAGAGAATACTTTTACCTTCAACTGTATGTCTGTATTTCTGGCAAATATTATTTCCTAGAAAAGGTCAGGTTAGCTTGTCTTGTTCTCTTATAAAATACTTTTTCCCTTCAGAGTACTTGCCACCATTTATAATCATACGTATGTGCGTGTGTTTATTTGGTTCATGCATGGCTCACTCTTTGAGGTTAGAAACTCAACCTCTTGGTGGTAACCATCTGATTCTCAGTGCTCTGTAGAATATCACACATGTAGAAATTACTTAATACATCTTTTTTGAATGAAAGAATTGGTCAGAGTTGGACATTTCATCCATGTCTGTATTGTGTAAAAGCCCTTCCTGGGGAATATTTTTCCAATGCTTCTATAATTTTGCTTCCCCCATATCAGCTCTTAGTAATGGAAAGGCTGAAGTGTTCCAGGAAACAGCATCCCTATCTTTGATCTAAGGCCACAGTGATCTTCTTTTTATGAGGTTACAGCTGTGGCTAAGGTGACTGTGCAGAGTCAACGGCTCTTTCAACACAGTGAACACTGGAAGGATGATTTGTGGTTACAGTAGTTAATTGCAAGTCCGTGGTTAATGTCTAATCAAACTGAGTGCTCAGCCTTAACATATTCCCCCAACATTTTTTGCATTTTTTTTCTATAACATTATTTTATTTTCAAGGCATTATTTTATTTGTATTAAATTTAGGGCACTGACAAGGTGTGTCAAGCAAGGTTGGTATTATGACTGATTCAGGCCATACTGGCATGTCCACTTTCCACTGGAAGTTATAGTGCAGAGGGTTTTCACACGTGGACCCCACCCACAATGCTCCCATTATTTGCCCCTTGGAAGATTCTCTGACCATGTCATGTGCACCATCCTACTCTCAGTCTGGCCAGAGTTTAGGTTGGAAGCAAAATGTCAGATGGTATCATTGATGTGTAGGACCAGGCATGTGTTGTATAGTCATTATATATAACAGAAGTAAAATAATGACTAGGATGTAAATCACATAGAAAAGAGGGAGTCCAGTGAAATATCTGGAGCCCTGATGGCACAGTGGATAAGAACTCAGTTGCTAACTAAAAGGTCAGCAGTTCGAATCCACCATCTCTCCTTGGACATCCTATGGGGCAGTTCTACTCTGTCCTATAAGGTAGTTATGAGTTGGATTCTACTCAGCATCAACTGGTAATGGGTAGTGGAATACCTAAAGATGAAAATCCATCCTCATATAAAAAGGTAGCACTGAGGATATACAGTGGTCTCCACTTCATGAACACCATTCTCCTGAAAGGAAACTTAATGGAGGAAGATAGTGATACGTGGGAAGACGGGTGCACAGAACACGATTTAAAAATAACTGCCCCTAAAAAAAGAAAGGCAAACGGGATGAGATCAAAGCCAGAAATGAAATAATCTATAAAGAGAAAGAAAAAGTGAGAGATGAGGCTTCTGTTGCATGGATTGTGAAAAACTGAAAAATGCACTTGGAGATGATGAATCAGTTCTAAAATATTCCTCCAAGCCTGATACCCTGGAGATCTCAAGGGGCTCCTGGAAGGTCACTCTTTTTTCTCGTTCAATAGTCTTCTGAGTGTTGGCTAAGTAATTTATGAACAATCAATTTATTTCTCACCACTGCTCTCCTCTTCACTCCACATTCATCCCATGCCTTAAAGTCTATGTATTTTTTATTCTGCTTACCTTTTCTATTTTGCTTATCTATTTCTATTATCACCCCCCATTATTCCCTGATAGCATAAAAACTCTACATGTGTATTATCCTCACGGCTGTCATTGAGTGCACCATAGAAAACATCCAGTTATTCTTTGGCTGTTTATGTCACTGTCTAGTTGGATAATCCCACAACTGTAAGACAGGAAGAATGAAGAAAAATACAACCTCTTTGGAGGTCAGCATTTTTTCTGGTAAGTCTGGTGGACTAAGCCCTAACTCTTCCTGCTCTAAAATATATTTCCAAATATAAACTTACCATTTTTCCCATGAGATTCTTTGCCTTTATAAGGCACAGGATATGCTCCCTTCCCTTGGTGGAACTGAGAATCTCAGAATGTTGGCTCCATTTTCTACCAATAGCAATTGTTTGGATGAAATTCCTGGTCAGTCCCCTCGAAACTCATTATGAAATGGAACAAGAAAATGCCCTCTATCATAAACCTTAGTTAAACAGAGGGGGAATATATTACCCAAGGACCATCAGGAGGGAATACTATGAGGGGAAAAGATTTAATGGAAGGACATGAAGGGGGAATATCTTGCTTGTAAATTTATAAGAAGGCTTCTTTTGATCTTTAACTTGAGCCTGAAATATAAGGGAGAAATTCCAAAAATTATACTTTCCCACCTTGTCTTATCCTTTCTCCTATAGAAAGCAAAGCCTGAAGCAAGGATTAAAGTGGTAGCAATTTATTTGGGAGGTGCAAGCCCAGTCTAATAAGGGTGAGGAGAAAAAGAATTGAGTAAAGGAAAGAAGCAATGAAATGTGATGTTACATTACCACAGCAGACCACTGCTTCACAACAAGTTGCTAAGAGATGAAGCAGGTTGTTCAGCAAGTGTGGTCACTCAGCACATGGAACTTCTCCAGAACTATTGCAAGGAATGTCTGAAACAAAAAGCTGAATCCATTGCTTGCTAAGAAGGGGAGAGCTGTATTTTAAAAGAATAGTCTCTAAGAACCAAGCAAGAGCTAATCTTACACAAGCTTTGGGAAATGTAAAACCCAGAGATTAGTGGACTTTCAGAAGTCTGTATGTTTAGGGGTTGACTGGTTTTCAGCTGTGGAAACACAGACACTGGAAAGAGGTTGTAGCTGGTTGACTGACTTTCAGAAGTGTGGTCACTGGAGTTGTTATTGATTGACTGGGATGGGTTTAAAACCAGTTTTATGGTTATGTGTTTATGGCTTGGGACTACGGCCAAAGAAAAACGGTTCTTCTCTTTCTGGAATTTGTAAAATAGAAATTTTATTCTCAGGAGGAATTACATGTTTAGCATGACAATGCTAGCACTTGTGATTGTATCAGGCAATCTCACTTGGAAGCCCTTGTCACTTCCATAGCAGTTGCCATTAATTTCAACTCATAACGACCCCATGTGTGCCAGAGTACAACTGTGCTCCATAGGGTTTTCAATGGCTGATTTTTCAAGAATAGATCACCAGGCCTTTCTTCTACAGATGCCTCTGCATGGACTTGAACCTCCAACTTTGCAGATAGAATCTGAGCTCATTCACCTTTTGCATTACCTAGGGACTCCTGCCCCTAGCATACATTTACTCAAATTCAGCCTGTCCCCTTGGACATTATCAAGGAGGCAAAGCTCAATGGTTAGTAGATGTTTTAACACAGAGACCTCACATTATTCAGTCCACAAACAAAAGCTTTACAATTAACTGATACAGCTGCAAATTACTCAGTCTTGTATAGTGCACTGAGTTAAAAGGGTATTGATCCTGAACCAGCAGCTGACTGAGGACTGAGGCTGGGAATTATAACAGGATTGTTCTTTCCTTAAAGCCTGCGAATGGAAGAGAGCTGGCTCCAGTAATGCAGACTTTGTGTGAAAAGCAGCCTGGACAGAAGGACTTTCTTATAATTTTGTGGGAAAGATGAAGACCTTGGTCTCCCCACTAGATGAGGTGTTGATTAAATGATTTATGTTGGTTTTAGAGATATTCTTTATTAGGTTAAGGACATTACTTTCCATTTTGGTTTGGTAAAAGAATATATGTATATATTTTATCATGGGTGGATGATGAATTTTATCAAATGCTTTTTCTGTTTATTAAGCTGATAAAAAGATTTTTTCTCAAGCATCTGTTTATGTGACAAATTACATTAATTGGTCTTTCTAAGGTTAAATGAGGCTTGCATTTTTGTTATAAACTCAACTTGCTCATCTTGATATATTAACCTTTATAAACATGTATAATTGTACTAATATTGAGAGTAGTTGCTTCGTGTAGAATTTTTGTGTCTATGAATCATAAATGAGACAGATCTGTAATTTTTCTTTCATATTTTGTTCTTGCCAGGTTTTGTATCAAGATGATAGTATGATACAAATACTATTATATATTATGTTACAGTATTATCATATTACTAATACTAGCCAACCAATTAAAGGGTATACATAGAGTTTTCTTTTTCTCTTTTCCAGAAGAGTTTGTAGAAGATTAAAAGTTTTCCTTCCTTGAATTTTAGTAGAAATTAACAGAAAAGCCAGCTGTCTATGTGGAAAAAAATTTCACGGTAGATGCAATTTCTTTGACAGTTCTAGTGTTACTCAAGTTTGCAATTTCTTCTTGAGTCAGTGTTAGACTATTTTGTTTAAGTTTTCAAATTTATTAGCATATCATTATTTATAATATCTTTGGCTTATCCTTTAATACTTCACAACATTTACAAAAATTAAAAAAACAAACCTCTTTAATTCCTGATATTAAATATGTGTGCTTTCTCTCTTTTTTTTCCCTTGATCAATTTCTCCAGAGGTTTGTCAATTTTATTAGCCATTTCAAATTAGTCTTGGCTTTATTAAGCCTCTCTATTCTATGCTTGCCTGTTACTTCATTAAATTCTGTTATCTTTTATTATTTCTTCCTTCTACTTTATTATTTCACTTATTAATTTCTAACTTCTTAAGATATATGGTCAGCTCATTAATTTTAGTTTTTTGTGATACATGAATTTTAGGCTGTAAATTTTTCTCTAACTGCTTTAGCTATATCCCATAATTTTTCATAAATACTGTTATTGTTATCATTCAGTTCAAAGTATTTTCTATTTCTTTATAATTTCTATTTTGACTTATGGGTTATTTAGAAGTGTATTTCTTATTTTCCATTTTTTCTAGTTACATTGATTTCTAGCTTAATTATACTGCAGCCAGAAAAAAATATTTAAATTTTTGCAACCTCTCAAGATTAGTTTTAACCCAGTGTATGATCAATTTTGGCAAATATTTTGTTTGTACTTGTAAAAATGTGTATTCTGCAATTGGTGGGTGCAATGTTCCATATCTGTCTACTAGTCAGGTTTGTTAATTGTTCTGTTTAAATAATCTATATCCATACTGACTTTTGTTGTTGTTGTTTGCTTATCGTACCAATTCCTGAGATGATGGTGGATTTATCTTTCAACTTGGAGTTCTTTCAATTTTTGTTTTATGTTATTTCCTGGCCATGTAATTAGGTTTATTAAAATTTAAAATTATTATATTTTCCTGATGACTAACTTTTTATCATTGTCAGGGGACCTTATTTATCTTTGCAGATGCTTTTGGCTTAAAGTCGGTTTTGTCTCGTGTCTAGATGTTTAATACACCTATAACAATTTGGTTGTTTTGGTTACTTATAAATATGGTATATCCTTTCTCTTTTTTCTTTTAACTTTTTAAACCTATCTATTGCACAGAGAACATATAGAACACATTAATGCTTGGTTTTTACAGCTGGTCTTTGAATTTTAATATATTTGCATTTAATACAGTTATTGATATATTTCTTTTTAAATTTATTTTGTTGTTGAGAATATACACAGCACATACACCAATTCAACCATTTCTACATGTACAGGTCAGTGACACTGATTGCATTCTTCAAGTTGCACAACCATTCTTACCATCCTTTTCTGAGTTGTTCCTCCTTCATTAACAAAAACTCATTGCCACCTAAGGTTCTTATTTAATCTTTTGAACTTCTGTTGTCACTTTGATCCCATATAGATAGTTCTTAAAAGAGCATAATGCTCAAAGCAGATATTTTTTTGCTAGTTTTGCTAAACTATTGCTTGGCTTTAAGAAGACTTCAGGGGATTTATATATATATATATATATATATATATATATATATATATATATATATATATATATATATATATATATATATATATATATATAAATATATATATATTATATATATATAATATACAAATATAAATATATATATATATTTGTTTTAAAAACTACTCTTACTTTATGCTTTGTATTTGTCCAAATCGTTCTATGGTTTTGTTTTCTCTTCTTTTTTGTCTTTCTTTAAATGGATTATTTTTTGCCTTTCCTTTTTTCCCTTTTACTAATTTAGAAGTTATACTCTCTGTTTGTAGTCTTTAAGTGGTTATATAAAAGCACAGCATGTTTCCTTAACTTAAGAAAGACTAAATTTAATCAACAGGTACAAGAAACCCAGGACTTTTAACCTCATTTACCTTCTCCCAACATTTTTTTTAATTTTAATTCTATTGTATTCTGTTAAACACTGTTTGAAATTATGAACATCATTTTATATAAACAAGACTTATCTTCCTTTAGTAGTTTCTAGCTACTAGACTAGTTTTGTTTTTTCTGTCTATAGTCTAATAATTTTGTAAGGTCTTTCTTCGAGTTAGTAATTGTCTTACATGCTTTCTTCAACCTGCTAGCAAATCAATCCAGTAAGTTATTTTTTATTCTTGTAAAGTCTTTTTAGTCATTTATCAAATCTTTTATGGCACTATTGATATTTTCTTGTTCCCTGCAGTTATTTTCAAGCTGGAATTATAACATGTACCAAAATCTCCAATATTTTCTGATCTGTTTCTGCTCAGAGTTATTTGCTGTCTCTCATTCATGGTGTCTTATTTCTTATGTTTCTGATTATCTTTGATTATGTGCTGCTTATTACTTTCTAAATGGTTCTGTGTGTATGTGTGTGTGCGTGTATTTGTATGGTGGAAATTTGGTAGGACTTCCAAGGCCTAGAATAAAGGTGCCTTCTTCCAGAGAGGATTTATAATTGCTTCTGCCTGCCACCTGGACCATTTCCTTTTTAAATCACCTAAAAACTAACACCACTGCTTTTTTTTTCTGGACTATTCAGTCAGTGAGAACCAAAGCTATCTTCTCTTTTGGGGGTAGATTCCTTCCATCTCCCCTTATCTTAAGAGGCCCTAGATTAATCACCAAACTGCAGAACTTTTTTTTAGATCTGCAAATACCCTCAGGGCAAAAACATCTTGGGTTAACTTGACTTCTGTTTACATTTCTGGGTTTCAGAATTAAGCTTAAAATTTGATATGACGGTTCTCCACTATCAGCACATCAATGCTTTAAAAGTAGGTTTTTCTTGAATAGTTTAAATTGTTTTCATTCAGAGGGTTGGTCCAAATAACGTGGTATGGAATAACTGAAGATAGAAGTCAAGGTATTACTTTTATATTTATTCAACTAACCTTGATTAAATTTTTATTATCAAGGGCATTATTTTAACTAACTGCCCTAGTCACTGTCTTATCATGTTGGCAGTTATTGTTTATCTCACAAATTCACAGAAACTATTTCAGTGATTACATTTTAGTGTGGATCTGTCCTGGTCACACTTAAGAAGATGGTTTCATCTCAATGAGCAATCTCCAAGTTTCATCATAGGTTGATTTTCTTCAGGAGAAACTTCCTTAAAAAAGCTAATCCAAGCTGGTGTGTAAACTCTTTCCTGATGTCAGAATCCTATCCTCTTGAATTTTAAAGATCCCCTTCTCTAGACTTGAGGGACTGTCTTATACACTTAGAAAAATATATGTGCAGAGAAGACCTCCATGGGTCTTTACCAAGATCCTGAACTTCCTGCTCTGGATAAAGAGAACAATGAGAGCAGGGATTGGACTCAGCCCTCTCTGTGACTTCTTTGGGGAAGAATCTAGACCTTCATGGTTGGAGACTACCAAGGCCTTAATAAATATCATCTAGAGATTGTAAATGCAGGTTTCTTCTTTAATCATTGAACGGCAGTCATTAGGTACCAGCTGTGTGCCAGGACTGCCTCTGTTCACTCTGTTCACACTTCTCCTCTGTTTTCTGCTTCCTTCTCTTCCCCCACCTCCCACCACCTCCTCCTAAACCTCATGCACTATTGTCACCCAGCTTGACTTCCACACTTCTCTGTGGCTGACCCTCTGCCAGCTGAGTCTAGGCTCCGTCAGGAAAGCTGAGTCTACTCCTAGGGAAAAATTAAACCTTTCTGGTCCTGGGTCTCAAGATAAACTTTGTATGTCCTCCAAACTGCTCCATTCCACCTCTATCCTACAATTTTATAGGAAGAAGAACAGGAGTGAGGAAGGGCTGGGGGTATTACCTGAGGGACCCTAGAAGCCAAAAGTCCATGACAGTGAACCCTCAGGTCCTTATCTCCATCCCACTGGGGAGAAGTAAAAGCCCAGTCAGAGTAGAAATATATCATCAAGTCAAGGAGCCAGGAGCTTGGAAGGCTGGGAAGCTGAGTATGCCAGTTTGGGTCCAACCATGCCCAATTCTCCTCTGAATCCAGATCACCTTCCATCCTTCCTGGATCCCTGTTCCCTTCCTGTTCTGCTTAACTGTAAGAGTCACTTAGAAGGTCCCCCTGGCCACTAGCTTCTGCCTCTCCTGATGACCTTGACATAAGCAAATCCCTCCCTCTCTACCTCAACCCAATGCTCCCTGATTCCATGTTCTTTCTAGCAGGACTCGTCTATTGTGCTTCCACATGCCTCATACCTGAGACAGGCATGACTGAGAAGGGCTCTGAGGGGTCAGCTTCTGCTGGCTCCAGAGTGGAAACCTAGAGATGGGTGAGCATAATCTTTCCCTAGACTCTAGGCTTCACCTCACTCCAGGAAGCTGAGCTGCTCACCTCCATCCCAAAATCCCCATCGGCTCAGAGTTCACTGACAGGCCATTCATTCAACAGCCTTAGCTCTTTTGGTCTTTGATGGCAACCTGGTTTCTGGCTTAAGACTCTCCTATGGCCACTGATCTGCAGCTGCCTTTTGAGTAAGAGAGAGATTTTCTGCAGAAGGACTATGAAGCATTACTTTTGCCAGCTATCAGCAAACAAATAGATACTGAGCAGACACTAGGTGCCAGGCACTGGAGATTCAGAAGTGATCATGGCAGGTGCCATTCATGCCCTCATGAGACTTACAGTCTTAAAGGCTTTTATCAGACTATCCCAAGGGCTCCTTCCTTGGCCCAGGTGGGTCATATCCACCTGAATCTGTGTGGGAAATCCACACAAATGAAAAACATTTTGTTTAAGGATAATAGCATTAATTTTTTTTACGAGTTAGAGTTTTCACATGCATTGCCACACTTAGCCCTAGAACAGCGGTTTATGGGATGGGAAATGATTTGGAGACCTTCTGGTCTGAAAGTTTCCAATCTGCACTCAGTGGAACCCCACCCCTGGGGTAAGGGAGGGATGCAGGGAGAAAAATCACAGCCAGGGCAGCAATTTCTTTATGTTTTACATCTGGGGTACCTTGTGGGGTATATACTTCAGTACAAATTCTGATAGGTAAGAGGTACCACATTTCCTTATCTTCCTTCAATCATATCAGATTCTGTAAGGTACATGGTGTCAGCAAATGGAGAACAGCCTCTAATCTGCAGGCCATCATGGTTACTGCTGCATCCTTAGTTTCCAAGCCCACAGTGACCCTTCAAAGATGTATGGCCCTTAACTTGGGGGCCACACTCATGGTAGGAGACTCTGTTGAAACTGGGTTTCCCCATGCCTGGGCCAGTCTAGCCACGCATTCCCAAAAGCTGTCCCCTCCAAGGTCTTTACACCAACCTGGGGCACTGCTTTGGAGTTAAGTCTAGGTCACAGCTATGGATGAATACCTCTTGACCAAAAAACACACATCACCACTAAATTCATTTTTGCATGAGGGAAATATCTCCCTCAGGATTCCTATTCCCCTCAAAGTCATGTCCTCTCACATCTTGTTGCCAACAAAGATCTCTTTAACAGAGTGTCATAATTAGATCTTAACCACTTTTCTCGATAAGGGAAGAACAGTTAATTTCATACAGCTTCTGTTTGGATTCTCAAAATATTCGAGACAAAGATATAGCAAGATCATGCTTGGAAAAAGAAAATGTAGGGATCAAAACAAAAACATATGACAACTATATACACAAATGCACACAAATATATATGTATATGCATGTGTGTGTGTAATCATACATAAAATAAATATATGTGTTTAGATCTATCTATATAATTTCAAAAAATTATTCTGATACATATATAATCCATTTAAGAAAAATATCCTATGATTTAAAACATTTGAAAGCCTCTGCTATACCCCAGATCCTCTTCTGACAGATGAAGCTAATGACACCAGAAAGAGGCAATTTATCCACACAACTGAACTGATGCCAGAGTCTCTTAAATCCCAGCTCAGGTCTCTTCCAACTGAGAGATAAAGGATTGGAACTACAAGGGGTATTAAAAGTGATCTTACAGCCATGCCCATGATAACTTCCCAGTCCCCCTGACTAAGATGTTTTCCAGCCTCTGTTTCAACAACTCCCTGGAGAGGTTGCATCTCACCCAAGCAACCATTACAAGACAACACTTCCCTTTGCTGAGCTGAAATCTGCCCATCATGGTTTCCACCACATCCAAATGTGATAGAGAGGAAAGCCTGCTGGAAAGTATGTGCCTTTTGTGTTGTGTGTGTGTGTGTGTGTGTACAATCTCTGTAATCATGTAGGCACATCACTTTGCATCTGTGAGTCTGTTTTATTTTAAAATGTGATTAATGATAGCTCCCATGAATAATGTGGAGAATTCAGTGAAAAAACTTATGTAAAGCCCCTTGTACATGCTCTGGAACATAGTAAAGTATGGATTAATATTAGCGCTCTTGTCTTTCCTTTTCCCTAATGTTCCCTAGTAGGTCCTTGGGTGTTGCAAATGATTAGGCACTCAACTACTAGCTGAAAGGTTGGTGGTTCAAACCCACCCAGAGGAAACTGAGAAGATAAGCCTTGCAATCTGCTTCAGAAAATTAACAGCCTTGAAAACTCTGCGGAGCAGTTCTGCTCTGTACACATGGGGTCGCCATGAGTCAAAATCAACTCGATGGCAACTAACAACAACAAACAACAGTGTCTCCTACATTGTATTTGTGCATATATTAGCAGGTAATTCTGTTAACAAATAACAGCCTCAAATTATTTGAAGATAGCTATGATGCACCCCTCCTCCAGCCCATCTTTTCCTTACAGGAGTCAACTGGGTGTTAATTCACCAATAAGGACAGTCTCCTCCAGTACACTCATCAGAGGTGGTTACCCTCTTGGGACAAGTCTTTCTTCCCTTTTTAGCTGATGTCATTATATCCTTTATGGGCACAAGATAAAAGCTTGTCCCCTCTGCCTCTATGAGTAGTGAGACAAAGGTGAGATTTCTGGAGGGATAGGGGCCAAGACAAAAAAAGCAAACAGGTTCAAACCCTACTGATTCTGGCCCCCATTACTTCCTCAGGAATTATTGAGTATTACTTATAAGTTGTACGAAGGTATTTAAAATGCTCACAGCCAACATCCAAGGTCTTGACATACAACGCCAAGGGGGGCTGGACAGCAGACTCCTAAAATCTTTTGTGTGATGTTCAATGACTTGATGAATTAAACACGATCCGGGAACAGATCCTTGGTCTTCCAGGCTTAGAAACCTGAGACAAGGGAATATAAAAAAGTCCAGAGTTTTGCAATCATATATTGGAGGTTCTGACAAATGATTCTGAAGAGAGAATAATATAGACATTGGTATCACAATAAATCATCCTGTCACAATTCCACAACGAAATGCTCTAAGAGGCCCAGCATGTTTCTCATGAGGGCCACACACCTGCTTCTTTCATGAGGCAGACTTGTAAGGGTTGGCTGGAATGGTTTAGATCTTCTCCTTTGTTAACAGGTTTTTCCAATGTTACTCCCCAGTACTTTGTCAGACACAGAGGCACTCAATAGCAGAGAGGTCTCTACAACTAGAGGATATCATGCTAAGACTGGAAGACAGATGGGAGATGTGACACAAAAATTCTTAGGCGTGAATTAGAGTTTCCAAGCCTTAACACTTGGTTATACCTGCCTTGAACTTTGAGATTGAGAGAAAGAGAGGGAGAAAGAAAGACCCACCAGTTTTGCAGTCATATACTGGAAGTTCTGATAAGAAATTGGGCAACCTCCCTCTTACCTACCTCAAACCATACCACTGGCCACATGCCATCCAGATAGTGTAAGAAAGTACACAGCACTAACCCCTGAGTGATATGGGAACAGAAAGAGCCCTTTAGAAGGTTAAGGTTTGACCTTCAGGCCCTATCAAAAGGAAATGCTTTGGGGAAGGGAAATGGCCTTGATGGGAGATATTTCTGGGGAGAGAACGATCCCCAGACCAGGGGGAGAGGGGGCTCTTTTTTTTTAAGAAGTAAATAATTTATTTACTGGATGAAAAACATTACTTACACTTATATTTTTTTAGAATTTAATTTATAACTTTATTTGTAACTTTTCATAGAATAGAACACAATTTTCGAAGTTTTCCAAACTGTGTTAATGTCTTTTGAAAAATTCAAGTGTTTCATTCCTCCTTGCAATACCTTACTAAAGTAGAGATTTTCTTTAATATAAACCTCATTTTTTTTTCATTAATCCAAACATTTATTAGCACCTTTTTTTTTTAGCTTTTTTTTTTTTTTTTAATTGTGCTTTAGGTGAAGGTTTACAGAGCAAATTAGTTTCTCATTAAACAAATAATATACATATTGTTTTGTGACATTGGTTGCCAACAAAATGACACGTCAACACTGTCCTTTTCTTGACCTTGGGTTCCCCATTACCAGCTTTCCTGTCCCCTCCTACTTTCTTGTCCTTGCCCCTGGGCTGGTGTGCCCATTTAGTCTTGGTTTGTTTCATGGGCCTGTCTAATCTTTGGCTGAAGGGTGAACCTCAGGAGTAACTTCATCACTGAGCTATAAGGGTGTCTGGGGGCCATACTCACTGGGTTTCTCCAGTCTCTGTCAGACCTGTAAGACTGGTCTCTTTTTTATGATTTACAATTTTGTTCTACATTTTTCTCCATCTCTGTCCAGGACCGTATATTGGGATCCCTGTCAGGGCAGTCGGTGATGGTAGCCGAGCACCATCCAGTTGTGCTAGACTCAGTCTGGTGGAGGCTGTGGTGGTTGTGGTGCATTAGTCTTTTGAACTAATCTTTCTCTTATATCTCTGGTTTTCTTCATTCTCCCTTGCTCCAGATAGGATGGGACCAGTGGCGTATCTTAGATGGCTGCTCACAAGCTTTTAAGATGGGGGGCGGGGGGGTAGGAGCTCTCGATTGTGATCCAAGGTCACATCAACAGTGACATCACAACCCAGCATATCACTCTTTTCCAACTAGCTCCCACCCAGAAATGTAGTAAATATCAGTTTATGTTTTCTGAGTGTGTTACAATTGTCCCAGTATGGTAAGGTGGGTGCACTGTTCTCATCCACGTCCACTTATTCTCTCTTATCCTCTATAGTTCTCTCTCTATCCATCACCCTAGACTTTTATTCACTCCAGGAATGTACTGAATTATCTACAATCCTATATCCAGACCTTATACTTCCCTATACTTTTTGTTATTGGTGATTAAGGAACACAACAAGGGGAAATTAAAGGTTTTCTAGTGGATACCAAAACTCTGAAAAGCTCATAGACATATATCTGTCCTATTGACATTTTTCTCTCCTTATTCCTGCCCTTTCCCCATCCTTGCCACTACAGAGGCAAAATGGAAGTGCCACCCTCCCTACTCCAATACACACACAACCTACATTCTTCTTCACTGACAAGTCTCTCCTTCAAAACTGTTTTTGATGTCGTGCAAACACCTCAGAAATTCTATTATCCCAAACTAATAGGAATTCAGAGATAATAGCAACAAAGTTGAGTCTCATGGCCAGACGAAATCAACTAGGGCCAAGTTCTGGTCCCTTAAACCTACAGATGCTGATTTTGCCGTAACTTAAGAGAACTATCAAGCTCATGGAAATCAGCTTATAAGAGCAGACTCAGATGTCATGTATGAATGCAGGAATGTCAAGTCATTGTGCCATTGTCATCAACTACATGGATACTTACATAGAATGGCCCTGCCTACATTTAATAGAGACTAGATGTCGTTCATTGAGAAGCTAAGGCCCAAGAAAATTGCCCCTCATGGGCTAGGCATGACATTCTCCTATATGTTGGGGAAGCACATCAGAAAATAAAGAATAAAAGTAAAGGAAGTGTGTGATCTGAATGAACATTTCCATCATGATGTGATAGCCACTGAAATACCTTTCTTTTCTAAGAGAGCCAGAGTCACATATCAGAGATATAGACAGAAACTTTTACTCTTCAGCACCTCCTTAATTTTTCCACTAGATTCCATGAATCACATAGGAAATGGGAACATTTGTAGAGTCATAGATAAGAGCACAGGCTCTGGAATCAGATCCCTGCATTTCTCATCCCTGCTCCCCCTCCAGCTTTAGAGCTGAGTGATCCTGGACAAGTCCCTTGCCTTCCTAGTGCCTTAGATTTCTCATCTGTGGTGGAGTGAGGATCTATGGTCAGTAATAAACAAATATTAGCCAGTATTGTGATATTTGTATTATTTCCTCATTTGTTCAACAAACAAAAATTTTGATCATATCTTCTTTTCAATTTTTTTCTATTATTAATTTTTACTTAGACACAGATTTTAAAAACCACAAGTCACACATGATTTTTCACCATCTTTTAGTTTAGCTCCTCTTTGTCACATCAAAGCAGATAATTTAGCCACTCCAATGAGCCTTGTTCCGGATGAGATTTCTTTCTTAGGTGGGTAGCTGTATAAGGGTAGTCTTTTCTCCATGTCTGCCACTTCAGTATGCGTTCCACTTTCTTAAATTTCTATTCTGGATTTTGTGAGAATGTTCCTCCATGGCCTTGGTCATTGGACTAGTTATTGAAGTTAAAAGAAAAATTTTCCCTGCCCCCTCCATTCTCAGCCTGACCAGCATATCATGTAAGGATGGCTCTGCTTATGGGCCCCTGGAGAACTCTCTAAGAACTAACCTAACTAGGGAGGTAGACAGGAATAGGGGTGGTGGGAAAGGGCAGGTCCTGAGACTTTGGAGTACTTGAATTCTTCTTTAGCCTTTCTTCTTGTGTGAGGAGCTGTTGATTTCAAATGATTCTAAAGCAAGGGAGTGGTTCATGAAGCTGTGGGGGCTCTAACAATTCAGAGGAGTGGCCAGCCTGGTCATGATGGACACAGAGCCCTGAAATTCTCTAGCTTAAAGGCAGTAGAATACCTCTTCCAGGCACAGAGCAAACAAAGCCCAGCCATAAAGGTTCCATAGAACTGTGCTCTGCCACTCCAGCCCTTTAGACTTCAGATACGACCGAAAGCCACAAACTCTGCTCTGAAATCCTTCTCTAGTTTCTGTCTTTACAGAGATTAAATCAGGCTCCCAGCTGCAACTAACTAGCTCATAGCACTTAATTCCTTCTGACCCAGACCAATTACCTAAGGCAACATATCCATCAGGCAACAACAAAGGTTATCTAGCCAGGTGTCAAAACAAACATGACAAGATGCTGGAGAAAAACATGAATTAAATGGGAACACCATTCTAAGGAGGATACCTTCATCTGAAGGAATGAACCCTGTAATATTAAAGAAAGAGAAAAGAAGCATATAGTATAAACCATAATTTCTTTCTTGCTCATGTTCATTTCAGGAGCCATCAGTCAAGTCTTCCCTCCATCATTGTTGTTGTTAGGTGTCGTCAAGTCATAGAAACCTCATGTGTTACAGAATAGAACTGTCTCATTGGCTTTTCTAGGCTGCAATCTTTATGAGAGCAGATCATCAGGTTTTAGAAAAAAAGAGAACAGTTAGGCTTAGAGAGAAATGAGTGAATGAGGGAGATAGGGAGCAGAAGCAAAGGGACCACTTCCTTTTATAGTCAGGCTGAGAAGAGCTGAACAGATGAGGAGGAGAGGCCATGTAACCACAGAGCAGAGCATGGGCCAAAGGCTCGGGGCACAAGTGAGGTCAAGCCTTCCCCTAAGCTTTGCAAACTAAAGGGTCTTATTCCTTTTCATAAATTACCAGCACTTGACTGAAAGTCTGGGTCCATGCTACTAGTAGTACAAAAAGGTAAGATTATGGAAATGAGGAAGTAGTATTGAACTGTAATATTACATAGCATCATAAAAATTGGGAAACTCTGAAGAGTTTAAGCCTCTTTAAAACAATGTCCAAGCAAGATAACTAAGATACATTTTTTTCTCTCAGTAAATGTCTTCATAGAAAATAAACCCAAAAACCAAACCCGTTGCCATTGAGTCGGTTCCAACTCACAGCGACCCTATAGGACAGAGCAGAACTTCCCCATAGAGTTTCCAAGGAGTGCCTGGTGGATTGCAACTGCCGACCCTTTGGTTAGCAGCTGTAGCACTGAACCACTATACCACCAGGGTTTCCTCATAGAAAATAGATAAGGATAAATTATTCTATTTTGATGTTTTCACAGCATTAATATTCTATTATCCAGCAATTCTACTTCTGAAAAGTTAACCTGTGATAGACCCAGAATATACATAGAAAGAAAAAAAAAGTGTGTAAAATTGCTTAACACAGCATTATTTATTTATTTATTTTATTGTTGTAATTAATGAACTTTACATTTCAAGTTAGTCTCCCACACAGAAATTTTTTTTTTTAACATACATTGTTATGAGACCCTAACCGCTCACCCCATTCTGCGACAGCACACTCCTCCCCTCTGCCTCTGATTCCCCATGAACATTCAACCAGCTCCTAACTCTCTCTGCCTTCCCTTCTCACCTCTGGACAGAAGCCACCCCTTTGGTCTCTTGTATCTACTTGTCTAAGAGGCACATTCTTCACAAGTATTACTTTATGTCCCACATTCCAGTCCAATCTCTGTCCGAAGAGTTGACCTCAGAAATTGTTTTAGTTCTGGGGTGATGGAGAGACCGGGGCCATGCCTTCTGGGGTGCCTCCAGTCTTAGACCATTAAGTCTGGTCTTCTTACTAGAATTTGAGTTCTGCATCCCATCATTCTACTGCTCCATCAGGGGCCCTCTGTTGTGTTCCCTGTCAGGACGTTCTTTGGTGGTAGCCAGGCACCATCTAGTTCTTCTGGTCTCAGGCTGATGAAGTCTCTGGTTTATGTGGCCCATTCTATCGCTTGGGCCAATACTTTCCTTGTGTCTTTGGTGTTCTTCGTTCTTCTTTACTCCAAGTGGTTGGGACCAATTGATGCATCTTAGATGGCCACTTGCAAGCTTTTAAGACCTCAGATGACATTCACCAAACTAGGATGCAGAACATTTTCTTAATAAGGTTTGTTATGCCAATTGACATAGATGTCCCCTGAAAGCATGGTCCCCAGAACCTACATCCCTGCTACTCTGTCTCTCAAAGTATTTGATTGTATTGAGAAAAGTTCTTAGCTTTGCTTTAGTCCAGTTGTGCTGGCTTCCCCTGTAGTGTGTGCTATCCTTCCCTTCACCTAAGATCATTCTTACCTACTATCTAGTTAGTGAATAACCCTCACCCTCCCTCCCCACGCCCGTAACCACCAAAGAATGTTTTCTTCTGTGTTTAAACCTTTTATTGAGTTCTTATAATAGTGGTCTTATACAGTATTTGTCCTTCTGTGACTGACTACATTCACTCAGCATAATAAGTTCTAGCTTCCACCAAGTTATACGATGTTTCACAGCTTCATCATTTTTCTTTACCATTGCATAATATTCAATTGTGTGGATATACCATAGTTTGTTTATCCTTTTGTCCATCTATGGGCACTTAGGTTGCTTCCGTCTTTTGGCTATTGTGAACAGTGTTGCGATGAACATGGGTATGCATGTTATCTATTCATGTGACGGCTCTTGTTTCTCTAGGATATATTCCAAGGATCGGGATAGCTGGATCGTATGGTACTTCTATTTCTAGCTTTTGAAGGACGTGCCAAATAGATTTCCAAAGTGGTTGTACCATTTTACATTCCCACCAACAGTGTATAAGTGTTCCAGTCTCAACCTCTCCAGCATTTGCTATTTTGTGTTTTCTGAATTAATGCTAGCCTTGTTGGGGTGAGATGATATCTCATTGTAATTTTGATCTGCATTTCTCTAATGGCTAATGATCGTGAGAATTTCTTCATGTGTCTGTTAGCTGCCTGAATATCTTCTTTGGTGAAGTGCCTGTTCATATTCTTTGCCCATTTTGTAATTAGGTTATTTGTCTTTTTGCTGTTAAGGTTTTGGAGAATCTTGTCGATTTTAGGGATTAAATGCTGATTGGATTTGTCATAGCCAAAACTTTTTTCCCAGTCTGTACGTTGTCTTTTTACTCTTTTGGTGAAGTCTTTGGATGAGCATAAGTGTATGATTTTTAGGAGCTCCCATTTATCTAGTCTCTCCTCTGGTGCTTGTGCATTGTTACTTATGGTTTGTGTAGTGTTTATGCCATGTATTAGGGCTCCTAGTGTAGTCCCTATTTTTTCTTCCATGATCTTTAACGTTTTCAATTTTATATTTAAGTTTTTGATCCATTTTGAGTTAGTTTTTGTACGTGGTGTGAGAGATGGGTCTTGTTTCAGTTTTTTGCATATAGATATCCAATTATGCCAGCACCATTTGTTAAAGAGACTATCTTTTCCCCAATTAATGGACTTTGGGCCTTTGTCAAATATTAGCTGCTCATAGGTGGATGAGCTTATAGCTGGATTCTCAACTCTGTTCCATTGGTCTATGTATCTGTTGTTGTACCAGTAGCAGGCTGTCTTGACTACTGTGGCAGTATAATAGGTCCTAACATCAGGTAGTGTAAGGCTTCCCACTTTGTTCTTCTTCTTGAATAATGCTTTATTTATTTGCGGCCTCTTCCCTTTCCATATGAAGTTGGTGATTTGTTTCTCCATCTCAGTAAAAAATGCTGCTGGAATTTGATTGAGATTGCATTGTATCTGTAGATTGCTTTGGGTAGAATTGACATTTTCACTATGTTGGGTCTACCTATCCAGGAACAAGGTATATTTTTCCACTTATGCAGGTCTCTTTTGGTTTCTTGAAGTAGTGTCTTGTAGTTTTTTCTGTAAAGATCTTTTACATCTCTAGTTAGATTTATTCTTTCTGGGGGCTATTGTAAATGCTATTGATTTGGTGATTTCCTCTTCAAGGTTCTCTTTGTTGGTGTAAAGGAATCCAACTGATTTTTGATGCTTATCTTGCATCCTGAAACTTTGCTGAAATCTTCTGTTTGTTCCAGTAGTTTTCGTGTGGATTCCTTGGGGTTTTCTGTGTATAAGATCATATCATCTGTAAATAGAGGTACTTTGACTTCTTCCCTACCTATTTCAATGCACTTTATTTCTTTTTCTAGCCTAACTGCTCTGGCTAGGACCTCCACCACAGTGTTGAATAATAGTGGTGATAAAGGGCATCCTTGTCTGGTTCCTGTTCTCAAGGGGAATGCTTTCAAAGTCTCTCCATTCAGGATGATGTTGGGTATTGGTTTTGTATAAATGCCCTTAATTATACTGAGGAATTTCCCTTCCTTCCTATTTTTTTGAGTTTTTTTCATGAATGGGTGTTGGACTTTGTCAAATGCCTTTTCTGCATCAATTGATAAGATCATGTGGTTCTTGTCTTTTGTTTTATTAATGTGATGGATTACATTGATTGTTTTTCTAATGGTGAACCATCCCTGCATACCTGGTATAAATCCCACTTGGTCATGGTGAATTATTTTTTTGATATGTTGCTGAATTTTATTGGCTAAAATTTTGTTGAGGATTTTTGCATCAATGTTTATGAGGGATATCGGTCTGTAATTTCCTATTTTTGTGGTGTCTTTACCTGGTTTTTCTATCAGGGTTATGCTAGCTTCATAGAATGAGTTTGGGAGTATTCCATCCTTTTCTATGCTCTGAAATACCTTTAGTAGAAGTGGTGTTATCTGTTCTCTGAAAGTTTGGTAGAATTCTCCGGTGAAGCCATCCAGGCCAGGGCTTTTTTTGTTGGCAGTTTTTTATAACCTTTTCAATCTCTTCTTTTGTTATGGGTTTTTTAGTTGCTCTACCTCTGTTTGTGTTAATTTAGGTAGGTAGTGAGTTTCTAGAAATTTGTCCATTTCCTCTAGGTTTTCAAATTTGTCAGAGTACAATTTTTCATAGTATTCTGTTATGATTCTTTTAATTTCAGTTGGGTCTGTTGTGATACCGTCTCATTTCTTATATGGGTTATCTGCTTCCTCTACAGTTTTTCTTTTGTCAGTTTGGCCAATGGTTTATCAATTTTGTTGATCTTTTCAAAGAACCAGCTTTCGGAATTGTTAACTCTTTCAATTGTTTTTCTGTTCTCTATTTCATTTAATTCTGTTCTAATTCTTATTATTTCCTTCCTTCTGGCACCTATAGGCTTCTTTTGCTGCTCTCTTTCTACTTGTTCCAGTTGTAGGGTTAATGCTTTGATTATGACCCTTTCTTCTTTTTGGATGTGTGCATTTATTGCTATAAACTGACTTTTGAGCACGGCTTTTGCTGTGTCCCAAAGGTTCTGGTAGGATGTGTTTTCATTCTCATTTGATTCTATGGATTTCTTTATTCCATCCTTAATTTCTTCTATAACCCAGAAGTTTTTGAGCAAGGTTTTGTTCAGTTTCTATGTGTTTGATTTTTTTTCCTTGCTTTTTATATTGTTGATTTCCACTTGTGTGGCTTTATGGTCAGAAAAGATGCTTTGTAGTATTTCAATGTTTGAGATTTTGTTAAGGGTTGCTTTATGGCTTAATATGTGGTCTATTCTGGAGAATGTTCCATGTGCATTGGAAAAGACAGTATACTTGGCTGCTGTTGGGTGCCGAGTTCGGTATATGACTATGAGATCAAGTTGGTTGATTGTAACATTTAGCTCTTTTGTGTCTTTTTTGAGCTTCTTTCTGGATGTTCGGTCCTTTTACCAAAAGTGGAGGGTTGAAGTCTCCTACTACTATTGTGGAGCTGTCTATCTCTCTCTTCAGAGCTGTTAGAGTTTGTTTTATGTACTTTGGAGCCCTGTTGTTGGGTGTGTAAATATTTATTATAGTTATGTCCTCCCAGTGAATTGACCCTTTAATCATTATATAGTGCCCTTCCTTATCCTTTGCGGTGGATTTTACTTTAAAGTCTATTTTGTCAGAAATTCATATTGCCACTCCTGCTCTTTTTTGAGTGTTGTTTGCTTAATATACTTTTTTCCATCCTTTGAGTTTTAGCTTGTTTGTGTCTTTAAGTCTAAAGTGCATCTCTTGTAGGCAGTATACAGATGGATCATACTTTTTTATCCAATCTGCCACTTTCCGTCTCTTTATTGTTGCATTAAGTTTGATTACATTCAGCTTAATTATTGATAGGTATGAGTTTAGTGCTGTCATCCTGATATCTCTTTTTGTGTGTTGTTCACAGTTTCTTTGTTCTCCTCAAGTTTCGGTGCTGAGTTGTTTATGTTTTTTCTCATCTTTTTCTTTGTACTAGATTTTGTGTTTGCTGGGTCTTTATGTTTTTCTACTTTTTTATTTTGATTTGTAGGATTGTTAGTGTCCTTTGTGGTTACCTTAATATTTACCCTTATTTTTCTAAGTTTATACCAGTCTTTTATTACTTTATATTGCCTTAACTTCCCCTCCATATAGAAAATCAATGTCTCTATTTTTTAAGTCCCTCTTTTTTTTGTTTTAATATTATCCTTTTTTTTTTACTTCGTGATATCTGTTTCCCTATTTTCAATGTTTTAGCTTTGATGTAATTTTGATTTCCATATCTGAGTCAATATCTGGTTGCTCTGTCCTGTGTTCTTTTCTTGCGTTGTTAGCTGGTGTTATTGATTTTCTAACCGTAGGACTCCCTTTAGTATTTCTTGTAATTTTGGTTTGGTTTTTGCAAATTCCCCAAAACTTCTGTTTATCTGGAAATGCCCTAATTTCACCATCATATTTGAGAGACAGTTTTGCTGGATATATAACTCTTGGCTGACAGTTATTTTCCTTCAGGGCTTTAAATATGTCATCCCATTGCCTTCTAGCCTGCATGGTTTCTGCTGAGTAGTCTGAGCTTATTCTAATTGACTCTCCTTTGTAGACGACTTTTCTTTTATCCCTAGAAGCTCTTAAAATTCTTTATCTTTGGTTTTGTTAAGTTTGATTATAATACGTCTTGGTGACTTTCTTTTGGGATCTACCTTATGTGGGGTTTGATGAGCATTTTGGATAGATATCTTCTCATCTTTCATGATATCAGGGAAGTTTTCTGTCAACAAATCTTCAACAATTTTCTCTGTATTTTCTGTTCTCCCCCCCGTTCTGGTACCCCAATCACTCGTAGGTTATGTCTCTTGATAGAGTCCCACATGACTCTTAGAGTTCCTTCATTGTTTTTAATTCTTTTATCTGATTTTTCCTCAAATAAGTTGGCATGAAGGGCTTTATAGTCAATGTCACTAATTCTAACTTCTACTGCCTCAATTCTGCTCCTATGACTTTCTATTGAGTTGTCTAATTCTGAAATTTTATTGTTAATCTTCTGGATCTCTGATTGCTGTCTCTCTATGGATTCTTGCAGCCTATTAAATCTGGCATTATGTTCTTGAATAACTTTTTTAAGTTATGCTAATGTTGCCTGGCTGTTTCTGCATTCTGTCAAATATCCTTTCTTATTTCTAGAAGAGTTCTGTATAGTAATCTTTTGTATTCTGTCTCTGGTAATTCCAAGAAGTTCTCTTCCTCCAGAGAATTTATTGATTCTTTATTTTGGGAGCTTGCTGAAGCCATCATGGATTGTCTCTTTATGTGACTTGATAGTGACTGTTGTCTCCGAGCCATCAATAATTTTTTATAACTTTATTTTGTGTTTGCTTAGTGAGACCTAACTTCTTATTTTGTTTTGTTTTGATACGCCCAAATAGGCTGCTCGTGTGCACTAGTTTGATTTTTGACATCTTTTGATCTCTAATGTCCTGTCACCAGGTAGTTTGTTCTGTAACTAAGTATGTGCACACCAGAGTCCATTAAATTTTCCTATATGGGATCAGCTCAGGTGTGCAGGCAGTCGGTCACCAAGTGTGTGATGCAGGCTCTCACCCCCAGTCCTAGAGAGGCATGGGTGATTGGTTTAGGCACTGGACTCTGGCTGTGGTAGGGGATCACACGCTGAGCCAGGCAGGAGGCTGATGGCTGCCCCTGAGAGTCTGAAAGGAAAGCTTGTCCCTATTCTCTAGGCTGAGTAGGTAGGTGAGTTTTGCAGCTGGGCTAAGAGCACCCCACTTTGTTGGCTGGAATGACTCGAGGGTGCCGCTTTTTCTTGTACTCCTGTAGCAGGGGATTAGGCACATTAGGAGCTATCAGCAGTCCTCAAGACCCTGCTGCAGATCGATAAAAGTGCCTACTTGAGGGGCAGGGCTGTTTCGAGCGTCACAAAACTGCCTGTTCACAGCTGAAGCAGTTGAAGTTATACCTCAGATGTTTGCCCTTGTTGTACTGTGGCAGTGAGGGCTAACACTGTTGAGATGGTTCCCTACAAGTCTATACAGGGGTGTATGGCACTCAGAGTCTGCGGACCCTTATTTCTGTGGCCAGCAAAGGAGCTGTGCCAACCCTGTGTTCCTGGCCTAGCGGAGCCAGCAGCTTATTTGTTCCCTCTCCAAGGCCAGGAGAATGGGTCAGGGTGCCTTATGGGATCTACTTCCAGCCCAGTGGACTCCCAGTGCAGAGCGCAGAGGTAGGAGGTAAAAGGGAGAGAGGTTTTCCCCAAATAGGCTTTTTTTCTTTTTAATCGCCGTGAAAGAGTACACGCAAGTACTTATCCTAGCCTGTTGGTAGCTACTCTTCATTGGTTTGGAGTGTCCAAGCAGAATCTCTGCTGCCGTGTCTCTCTCGATGTGGAAACTGCTTCTCCAGTGCGCGCACAGCACAGCTGTTTGCCTGCTTCACCACGGACCGGCATGGCTATGTCTTTGCAGTTTCACCGCTGTGGCTCTAGCACTCCTCACCTCTTCCAAACGGTCTTCTCCCGTATGACTCAGAAGGATTTCTTAACCTTGCCACATTCAGGGCTGCCAGATGTTCACATAGAATCAAATCACTTGTTTTTCCAGGTCTTTGTTGTAAGAGGGCTATAGGAAGCGTCTAACTACTCCGCCATGTTGACCATGCCTCCCACAGCATTATTTATAATTGCAAAAAATTGAAAACAATCTAGAAACAAACCATAGTACATCTTCACAATGGAGAATTATGCAGTAAGTTAAAAAGACTTTTAGGAACTTTATAGAAAAATGAGAGTCCCTGGCTGGTTCAAATGGTTAACATTCTTGGCTGCTAACTAAAATGTTGGCAGTTCACTCCTACTTAAAGGAGCTTTGGAAGAAAGGCCTGGCTATCTAATTCCAAAAAAATCAGCCATTGAAGATCCAATGGAACTGACATAAATGGGGCTGCCATGAGTCAGAACCAACTCAAGAGCTACTAGTAACTGGTATAGAAAAATGAACTAAGGAACAAGTAGGCATTTAAAACATATTAAAAATATATGACTGAGGAAGAAAATTCCAAATTCTCATGGAATACAGACTTTCTGGCACCATTGAGGCTGGATGAACCCCCAAAGCTATTGTCCTGAGGTAATCTTTAAACCTTAAACTAAAAAAATCCCCTGTGAAGTCTCCTTTAAACCAAACAATAATTTAGCTTAATTTTAAAGAATGTCTGCCTTGAACATTGTCCTGTTTTAAAGAACTATCTATCTTGGATCAAACTGACATCAGTAATTCTAAAGACTAGACAGGAAACTTAGGTGGCAGCAAGTTTGTGTTAATAGGAGAGGACAGTTCAGAAAAGGAAGGTGAGAATGGTTGTACAACTTGAAGAATGTAATCAATGTCACTGGAATTGCACAAGCAGAAATTGTTGAATTAGTGTATGTTCTGCTCTGTATTTTTTCAACAACAACAACAAAAAAATAGAATACATTATTTAAAAATTAAAACCACAATGAGATACCATCTCACCCCGGCATTACTGGCACGAATCAAAAATACTGGAAATAACAAATGTTGGAGGGGCTGCGGGGAGATGGGAACTCTTATACACTGCTGGTGGGAATGCAAAATGATACAGCCATTTTGGAAAATGATATGGCGTATCCTCAGAAAGCTAGAAATAGACATGCCATTCGATCCAGCAACCCACTCTTAGGAATATATCCTAGAGAGATAAGAGTCATCACTCAAATAGCCATATGCACACCAATGTTCATGGCAGCATTGTTCACAATAGCAAACCGATGGAAACAACCTCAATGTCCATCAACAGATGAATGGATACACAAACTATGGTACATACACAAAATGGAGTACTATGCAATGAGAAAGAACAACAATGAATCTGTGAACCATCTCATAACATGGATGAAACTGGAGGACATTATGCTGAGTGAAATAAGTCAATCACAAAAGGACAAATATTGTATGAGACCTCTATTGTAAAAACCCATGAAAAAATTCACATGCAAAATGTAACAATCCTTGTTGGTTACCAGGGATGGGGGGGGGGAATACTAAATAGGTAATAGATAAGTGGTAACTTGGGTGAGAGGTGAGATAGTACACAATACAGGGGAAACTAACACAACCTGTACAAGGAAAGGTCATGGAAGCCCCATAGGCACATCCAAACTCCCTGAGGGACTGAATTGCTGGGCTGAGGGCTCTGGGGACCATGGTCTCAGGGAACATCTAGCTCAATTGGCATGACACTACTTATAAAGATAATGCTCTACATTCTACCTTGGTGAGTAGTGTCTGGGGTCTTAAAAGCCTATGAGCGGCCATCTAAGATACTCCACTGGTCTCATCCCTTCGGGAGCAAGGGAGAATGAAGAGAACAGGATACAAGGAAAAGATTAGTCCAAAGGACTAATTGTCCACAGCTACCAAGGCCTCCACCAGACTGAGTCCAGTACAGCTAGATGGTGCCCAGCTACCACCACTGACTGCTCTGACCAGGATCACAACAGAGGATTCTGGGCAGAGCTGGAGAAGGATGTAGAGCATAATTTTAACTCCCCCCCCCAAAAAAAAAAAAACAGATTTACTGGCCTAAAGAATACTGGATAAACCTCAAGAGTGTGGCCCCCAGACACCCTTTCAGCTCAGAAGTGAAGTTACCTTCGAGGTTCGATGTTAAGCCTGGGAGTGGACAGCCCAGTAAAACTAAATGGGACTAACGAGGTGCAGGAGTCCAGTGACAAGGGCCAGAAGGCAGAGGGGGAGTAGGAAACTGATGATAAGGAACACAACTTGAATAAGGACACTGTCGATGTATTGTGAGATTGTTGACCACTGCTATAGGGCAACATTTGTAGTAACTATTAAATGGGAGGCTGTTTTGTCCTGTAAGCCTTCATCTTGGGCGAGAATGGCAGCACAATTGGAAGAGCATAGTCAATATCACTTAAATGTGTAAGTAAAAAGTTTTGAAATGGTGTTAAAATAAAATAAAATAAAATAAAATAAAAAAAAACCAAATGAGACTAAAGAGGTACAGTAGTCCAGTGACAAGGGCCAGAAGACAGAAGGGGACAAGGAAGTCCCCTGGTGATAGGGAACACAAGGTGGAGTAAGGATATTCTTGACGTGCTGTGAGATTGTTAACCATTGTCATAGGGCAACATGTGTAGTAACTGTTAAATGAAAAACTATTTTGTTCTGTAAGCCTTCATCTTAAGTGAGAATAACAGCACAGTTGGAAGAGCGCAGTCAATGTCGCTGAACTGTGAATGTAGAAATTTTTGAAACGGTGTATCTTTGGCTATCTGTATTTTCACCAAAAAAAAAAAAAAAAAAAGGTTGAGAATTTAGAGGCTTGATATGTTGTGGAGTTGTTAACCAATGTCATGGAACAACATGTGTACTACTGTTTCATGAGAAACTATTTGCTCTGTGAGCTTTCACCTGAAGTACAATAAAATATAATATATATATATATATATATATATATATATATGGTTGATAAATATAGGTATATTAAATATCTAGTTTAGAAGTAAATTCAAATTACAACATCAAGAAAACATTATTGCATATGAGATTGGCAATTATTAAAAAGACTGTATATGTTTGCCAACACTTGCAGAATTTACACTAAAAATGATGAATTTTATTTTATGTAAATTTTCCTGAATTTAAAAAAATGAGAAAAAAGAAGAATAGTGCCTATTAGCAGGGGTGTAGGAAAACAGTTATACTTGACACAGTAGTTAAGCACTTGGTTGCTAACTGAAAAGTTGATGGTTCAAATCCACCAGCAGCTCAGTGGGAGAAAGATGTGGCAGTCCGCTCCTGTAATTATTACACCCTTGGAAACCTTTTGGGGCATTTCTATTCTGTCCTATAGGGTTGGTATGAGTCAGAATCAACTTAATGGCAGTGAGGTTTTTTTGGGTTTTTATTGTGAGCTTCCTGGAAAGCAATTTTTCAATATGAACAAAAGGCTTAAATTTGCATATTTTTGATCCAGCAATCCTACTTCAAGAATTTAATTTATCCTAGGTAATTTAGACATCCACAATACTATTTATGCTAACAACAACAATGAAAAAAATTACAAACAACTTTGAGTTCCACCAATGGGTGATGGATTAAGTAACTAATGTTTTCATTTTAAATTTCACATGCCACATGCTAATATAACAATAATAATAGCAACAACTATTTCAGTTCTGATTTAGATGAATATTTCCAGACAGGGACCAATGCATACCTCATATTGTTGAGTATAAAAAGTTTCAGAGCTTTATGTTTAGCATAATCCCTTTTTAATTAAAAAAATATATAGATAGGTACAGTGAAATCTGTGAGAGCTGGAACTCAAAGGACTGCCTTGTTTTTCCGGGTCTCATAAGTTTTCCGCCTTTGAAAGGGTGCAGTCTTATTCCTTTTCTATCAGTGTCTATTAGTGGAAAATATTTGAGTTTTCTTTCTCTGACAGGTTTCTGCCTTACACAGGTTCCAACTTTCGCAGGTTTTATGGTATTTGCAGGGTAAAAATATATTAGGTCATATTTCAAAACATTAAAGATGATTATCAAAGAGTGATGCAAAATCAGATAATTTTAATTGTTTTATTTTTGCTTAAATTATTTGCTAATTTTCCAATAATTTTATTAATTACTAGCATGCCAAATTTTTTACAACTAGAAAAGAGAAACTACAGTGATATCAACTAATATATTTTTAAGAGCATAAGGGAAATGTTTAAGTCATAAGGTTAAACGAAAATCAAAGGAAATTGCTCTCCACATACAGTATGATCACAAGTATTTAAAACACTGCTTTTAAAGGTTCAAGTCTTTGTCTGTGGGAGATAGTCAAATGAGTGATGTTTTTCCTTTCTACTTTCCAGATTTTGTGTCAGTTCTGACTCATAGCGACCCTATAGGACTGAGTAGAACTGCCCCATAGAGTTTCCAAGGGGAGCCTAGTGGAGTTGAACTGCCGACCTCTTGTGACAACAGGGTTTCCATATTGAACATATATTGTCACTGTAATTAGAAAGGTTCGAGCCACTGATTGACTTAAGACTTTGGGTAGGCTGGCGGGTCACACCGAATTCCATGAACTCAGAATGGGAAAGGGCTGGTTTACCCAGGGAAGGTCAATTTGCTAAATCGTGGATACCATGGGACGTTTTTAAAATGTCCACTACTAGGAAAGCTAAATTGTAAAAAGTAGAGGTTTGTGGTTGATAAGAGAGGAAGTTTAGACTGGAATTATGTATTTTGATATACAATATTCCTTATAGAAAAGTTGTATTGCATAGAAAATATAAAATCGAAAACTTAAGTTAACAAAGTGAAACCACACAGACGTAATACTTAGTTGTTCTTTTAACAGAATTGACTTATGCTGTTTAGAAACAACCATCCTTCACTTCCATTATAGTGAGGTCATCAGCATAGTTAGCAAATGTTTCTATGGGCCTATTACTTGCTTGTTTTTGGTTGTCATCAAGTCAGTTCTGACTCATGGTGACCCCATATGTTACAGAGTAATGCAACAACAGCAACAACATTATGCACTAGGCCTACTATAACATAAGTGTGGATCTTTGGACAGAAGACGGAGAATACTAAAAGGACAATTATTTTCTGTGGGTGGCAGGCACACTTACCCACTTCCAATGGTATCAGTAATTTAGTAAACTGACCTTCCTTAGGTAAACGAGCCCTTTCCAATCCTGAGATCATGCAATTGAATGTGACCCACCTCAGCTGACCCAAAGTCTTAAGTCAATCAGTGGATTCAACTTCTTGGGCCACAGTGATTCCTTAACTTAGGTCAATAAAAGTCAGGTTCAGGATTTGTTAAAAACATTGGGAAAGATAACCGTTTTCACTGCGAGCATTTGTATTTCAATAATCGACATTAAAAAATTCCCTAGGGGTAAAGACAAAGAATCCTGAGAGCAGCTCGTGAAAAACAAGAAGTCACATACAGAGGAGAAACAATAAGACTAAGCTCAGATTATTCAGCAGAAACCATGCAGGCAAGAAGGCAATTGGATGACATACATAAAATTTTGAAAGAAAAAAAAATTGCCAGCCAAGAATAATATATCCTGAAAAACTCTCGTTCAAATTTGATGGTGAAATTAGGTCATTTCCAGATAAACAGAAATTAAGGGAATATGTAAAAGTCAAACCAAACTTCCAAGAATTATTAAAGGGAGTTCTTTGATCTGAGGACAAACAGCTTCAGCTCACAGGCAAAACCTAGGATGCAGGATCGTACGAGCCAGATACCAATCTAGGAAATGAACTCTCGAGGACTATCCAAAACCAAAAGAAATACAACAGGGAATCAGAGCAGTTAATCAATAAATGACAACAACATCAAAACAATAAAAGAGGGAAAAAACGGCATAAGTAGAGAACCTTCTAATGGAGAGGAAGGTAAGGCGATACCAAGTAATGGTAGACTGCTTCAAACTTAGAAAGATAAGGGTAAAATTTATGGTAACCACAAAGAAAGTTAACAAACATACTCTTAAAAATAAAGACGAAAAACATAAAGTCTCAGCAAAAACAAAACTTACAAAAACAAAGAAATGAAAAAAAATCCACAAACAAAAGTAACTCAGCACAAGAGAGTAAGAAGAACAAAGAAAACTTCAGCACCACAAAAAAAAGCACTACCACATGACAGCAACAAACTCACATCTATCAATAATTACACTGAATGTAAATGGACTCAATGCACCCATGAAGAGACGGAGAGTGACAGAATGGATAAGAAAACAGGATCCATCAATATGTTGTCCACAAGAGACACACCTTAGAAACAAAGATGTGAATTTATTCAAAGTCAAAGGTTGGAAAAAAATATATCAAGCTAACAACTACCAAAAAAGAGTAGGAGTGGCAATTCTAATCTCAGATAAAATAGACTTTAAAACAAAATTTACCATAAAAGACAAAGAAGAACACTATATAATGATTAAGGGGACGATCCATCATGAAGACATAACCATAATAAACATCTACACACCCAATGACAGGGCTCCAAAATACATAAAACAAACTCTAACAACACTGAAAAGAGAAATTGACAGTTCCACAACAATAGTAGGAGACTTCAACACACCACTCTCAGTAAAGGACAGAACAACTAAGAAGAAACTCAGCAAAGATATAGAAGACCTGAAGGGCACAATCAGCCAACTTGACCTCATAGACATATACAGAACACTCCATCCAACTGCTGCAAAGTACACATTCTTTTCCAATGTACATGGAACGTTCTCCAGAATAGACCGCATCTTAGGCCACAGAGAAATCCTCAACAAGATCCCAAACGTTGAGATAATTCAAAGTATCTTCTCTGACCACAATGCCATCAAGGTAGAAATTAACAACAGAAAAAGCAAGGGAAAAAAATCAACTACATAGAAACTGAATAATACCCTGCTTACACATCACTGGGTAATAGAAGAAATCAGAGATGGAATCAAATAATTCCTACAATCAAATGAGAATGAAAACACATCATACCAAAACCTTTGGGACACAGCAAAGGCAGTCCTCAGAGGACAATTTATAGCAATAGTTGCACAGATCAAAAAAGAAGAAAGGAACAAAATCAAAACGTTAACTACAGAACTAAAACATATAGAAATAGAACAGCAAAAAAAGCCCACAACCACTGGAAGAAAGGAAATAGTAAAGATCAGAGCAGAAATAAATGAAATAGAGAACAGAAAAACAATAGAAAGAATCAACAAAACCAAAAGTAGGTTCTTTGAAAGATTGAAAGTAATAAAAAAAACTCCCAACCAAAAAAGCCCTGGCCCAATTGGCCTCACTGGAGAATTAAACAAAACATTTGCAGAAGAGCTTCTACCAGTACTACTCAAGCTATTTCAGAGTATAGAAGAGGAAGTAACACTTCCAAATTCATTCTATGAAGCCAGCATAACGCTGATACCAAAACCAGGCAAAGACATCACAAAAAAAGAAAATTACAGACCAGTATCTCTCATGAATATAGATGCAAAAATTCTCAACAAAATTCTAGCCCATAGATTTCAGCATCATAACAAAAAAATAATACACCACGACCAAGTAGGATTCATACCAGGTATGCAAGGATGGTTCAACATTAGAAAATCAATCAACATAATCCACCACATAAATAAAAGGAAAGAAAAGAATCACATGATCATCTCAATTGACGCAGAAAAGGCATTTGACAAAGTCCAACACCCATTCCTGATAAAAACTCTCCATAAAATAGGTAGAGAAGGGAAATTTCTCAACATAATAAAGGGCATCTATGCAAAACCAATGGCCAACATCATTCTTAATGGAGAGAGGCTGAAGACATTCCCCTTGAAAAAAGGAACAAGACAAGGATGCCCTTTATCACCACTCCTATTTAACACTGTGCTAGAAGTTCTAGCTAGAGCAATAAGGCAAGAAAAAGAAAGAAAGGGCATCCAAATTTGTAATGAAGAAGTTAAACTGTCCCTGTTTGCAGGTGATATGATACTATACATAGAAAACCCTAAAGACTTCACGAGAAATCTACTTGAAGTAATAGAAAGATTCAGCAGAGTAGCAGGATACAAGATAACCATAGAAAAATCGGTTGGATTCCTATACACCAATAAGGAGAACGATGAAAAGGAAATCAGGAAAACCATACCATTTTCAATAGCCCCTAAAAAGATAAAATACTTAGGAAAAATTCTGACCAGGAATGTAAAAGACCTATACAAAGAAAACTACAAAACACTACTGCATGATACCCAAAGGGATCTACATAAATGGAAAAACATACCATGCTCATGGATAGGCAGACTCAACATTGTGAAAATGTCAATTCTACCCAAAGCAATTTACAAATGGAATGCAATCCCGATCCAAATACCAACAACATTCTTCGAAGAGGTGGAAAAATTAATCATTAACTTTATATGGAAAGGGAAGAAGCCCCGAATAAGCAAAGCAGTACTGAAGAAGAAGAATAAAGTTGGAGGACTCACACTACCTGACTTCAGAACCTACTATACAGCTATAGTAGTCAATACAGCCTGGTACTGGTACAATGACAGATACATTGACCAATGGAACAGAATTGAAAGCCCAGATGTAAATCCATCCACCTGTGGTCACCTGATCTTTGACAATGGCCCAAAGTCCATCAAATTGGGAAAAGACAGTCTTTTAAACAAATAGTGCTGGCAAAACTGGATATCCATCTGCAAAAAAATGAAACAGTACCCATACCTGACACCGTATACAAAAACTACTTCAAAATGGATCAAAGACCTGAATATAAAGCCTAAAACTATAAAGTTCATAGAAGAAAAAATAGGACCAACATTTCAGGCCTTAATACATGCCATTAACAGGATACAAACCATAACCATCAATGCACAAAACCCAACAGATAAGCTAGATAACTGGAATCTTCTAAAAATAAAACACCTATGCTCTTCAAAAGACTTCACCAAAAGAGTCAAAAGAGAACCTACAGACTGGGAAAAAATTTTTGGACAGTACAAGTCAGACAAAGGTCTAATCTCCATAATCTACAAGAAAATCCAACACCTCTACAACAAAAAGACAAATAATCCTATCAAAAAATAGGCAAAGTAAATGAACAGACACTGCACCAAAGAAGACATTTAAGCGGCCAACAGACACATGAGGAAATGCTCGCGATCACTAGCCATTAGAGAAATGCAAATTAAAACTACAGTGAGATACCATCTCATCCCAGCATTACTGGCACGAATCAAAAACACTGGAAATGACAAATGTTGGAGTTTCTGTGGGGTGATCGGAACTCTTATGCACTGCTGGTGGGAATGCAAAATGATACAACCATTTTGGAAAATGGCATGGCACTTCCTCAGAAAGCTAGAAATAGACATACCATTCGATCCAGCAATCCCACTCCTAGGAATATATCCTAGAGAAATAAGAGTCGTCACTCGAATAGACATATGCACACCTATGTTCATGGCAGCATTGTTCACAATAGCAAAACGATGGAAACAACCTAGATGCCCATCAACAGATGAATGGATAAACAAACTATGGTACATACACACAATGGAGGACTATGCAACGAGAAAGAACAACAATGAATCTGTGAAGCATCTCATAACATAGATGAAACTGGAGGACATTATGCTGAGTGAAATAAGTGAATCACAAAAGGGCAAATATTTTATGAGACCTCTATTGTAAAAACCCATGAAAAAGTTCACACACAAAATGTAACAATCTTTGTTGGTTACCAGGGATGGGAGGGATGGGGGGGGGGAATACTAAACAGGCAATAGATAAGTGGTATCTTGGGTGAAGGGTGAGACAGTACACAATACAGGGGAAACTAGCACAACATGCACAAGGAAAGGTCACGGAAGCCCCATAGACACAACCAAACTCCCTGAGGGACTGAATTGCTGGGCAGAAGGCTGTGGGGACCATGGTCTCGGGGAACATCTAGCTCAAATGGCATGACACTACTTATAAAGACAATGCCCTACATTCTACCTTGGTGAGTAGTGTCTGGGGTCTTAAAAGCCTGTGAGCGGCCATCTATGATACTCCACTGGTCTAATCCCTTCGGGAGCAAGGGAGAATGAAGAGAACAGGATACAAGGAAAAGATTAGTCTGAAGGACTAATTGTCCACAGCTACCAAGGCCTCCACCAGACTGAGTCCAGTACAGCTAGATGGTGCCCGGCTACCACCACTCACTGCTCTGACCAGGATCACAGCAGAGTGTTCTGGGCAGAGCTGGAGAAGAATGTAGAGCATAATTCTAACTCACAAAAAAAAAAAGGCCAGATTTACTAACCTAAAGGAGACTGGAGAAACCCCGAGAGTATGGCCCCCAGACACCGTTTTAGCTCAGTGGTGAAGTTACCGCCGAGGTTCACTGTTCAGCCTGGGAGTGGACACCCCTGTAAAACCAAATGAGACTAACAAGGTACAGGAGTCCAGTGACAAGGGCCAGAAGGCAGAAGGGGACAAGGAAGCTGGTGATAGGGAACCCAAGGTTGAGTAAGGATATTGTTGATGTGTTGTGAGATTGTTAACCATTGTCATAGGGCAACATTTGTAGTAACTGTTAAATGAGAAACTATTTTGTTCTGTAAGCCTTCATCTTAAGTGAGAATAACAGCACAATTGGAAGAGCGTAGTCAATATCACTGAACTGTGTATATAGAAATTTTTGAAATGGTGTATCTTTGGCTATGTGTATTTTCACCAAAAAAAACGGTTGAGAAGTTAGAGGGTTAATATGTTGTGGGGTTGTTAACCAATGTCATAAAACAACATGTGTACTACTGTTTCATGAGAAACTATTTGTTCTGTAAGCCTTCACCTGAAGTACAATAAAAAAAGAATAAAATAAAAAAGAATCTTTACAGAAAAAAAAAAATCCCCTAGGGGTCTTAAAAGCCTGTGAGCAAGCATCAGGATACCCTACTGGTCTCAGTCCTTCGGGAGCAAGAGACAATGAGGAAAACTAAAGACACAGGGGAAAGATTAGTCCAAAGGACTAGTGGACCACAATTACCACAGCCTCCACCAGACTGAGTCCAGTACAACTAGATGGTACTTGGTACCACCACTGACTGCTCTGACAGGTATCCCAATAGAGGGTCCCGGACAGAGCTGGAGAAAAATGTAGAACAAAATTCTAACTAACAAAAAAAAAGACCAGACTTACTGGCCTGACAGAGACTAGAGGAACCCTGAGAGTATGGCCCCCAGACACCCTTTTAGCTCAGTAATGAATTCACTCCTGAGGTTCATCCTTCAGCCAAAGATTAGACAGACCCATCAAACAAAATGAGACTAAAGGGGCACACCAGCCCAGGAGCAAGGACAAGAAGGCTGGAGGGGACAGGAAAGCTGGTAATAGGAACCCAAGGGAGAGTGTTGGTGTGTCGTGAGGTTGTTAACCAATGTCATAAAACAATATGTGTACTAACTGTTTAATGAGAAGCTAGTTTGTTCTGTAAACCTCCATCTAAAGTACAATTTAAAAAAATCCCCTAGGAAGGAAGCTGTGATGATGAATGAGTTGCTGTATGGGTTTAGTAGATGGTGGCCATGCTCACTTACTGCCTTATGAGCCCCTCTACCATAGCCCTCACCATACTGTGCTCTGGTCACTGAGGTTTCTGTCTCCTCCATGAGTTAGTGAGCTCTCTAAAGAAAGGAGACATATCTCCAGTATGCTTGGTCCTGGCACAGAGAAGGACCAAAATACACATCTGCTAAGGAAATTATCCTGATGGACTTAGCAGTATGGAAATGAAGGCATTGGTGATTCTATCACTGGGAACTCTGGCTTCTGGAACTCTAGTACCTCTACTGGGCAATGCCACATCCTACAGTCCCCACCTTCTACCCTTGGGCCCTGCTCTGAGTCATCGGCTATGGGTACTGATATGGCAACTGCCTGATTTTTTCACAAGCACACAAAGAACGAAAGCAGGCTGAGGTTATAGGGATGGGTGTGAAGGGTAGCTTTTGTAAAACACCTTCTATGATGAAGTGTCACAAAACCAGAGGTGACCATGAGATCACTGAGCCCACGTCCACTTCCTTCCTCTCCTGGGGGTTAAAAGCAAGCTAGGGGAAAGTACCAGCAGCTCTGACCTGGGCAGTTTTCCTTGTAAGATGCAGCTTCTTGTGCTCCTATTAGCCTTTCTTCTGGCCCCTGAGGCAGAGACAGGTGAGTGACCACCCCCACCCTCTGAGGTCTGGCCCCATCCCACAGTGGGCACTGATCTTCTGCTCCTTGTGCACATTCCTGATCCATCTTTCTGCCAGGAACATTCTTAATCCCACCTCCAATCCCATCCCAGGTGCCTAGTATGATGCTAGGTAAGCAGTCAGGAGGAACAGCAGGGAAGAAGTCTATTCTTAAGAGTCAGGGATACTATTCCTTCCCCAGGTCCTGCCCTTGTCATCTGGAAAGTGGAACTTTCCTAGAAATGCATAGCAATAGGTGGGAAACTGGAAAGGAGAAATATCAAATTTCCCTACAGAGGGCAGTGTGGGCCTGGCTTCTGTGTCTGGGATGAGACAAGTGCTTCCCTCACCCCTCCGCCTAGGAGAGAGACCCAGAGCTCATCTGACCCTGCAATTGGTGGGAGCACTGTCCCCATAACACTGTTTGCCTTTGCTCAGCCCCAAGACCCCTCAGTCCATTTCTCCAACTCTGCATTTCTTCCAAGGCCTCGGTAGCTCCCCTCTTATCAAGAATAGGTCATGGTCTTTGGCAGACCCGCAACTTCTCTGCTTTCCAGAATCTCACCAGCACTACCCCCAGCAACCCTCATCCAGTAAATGGGGACCATTCCTTCATGCAGCTAATGAATATTTACTGGGCACCCACTCTTTCAGGCTGTAGGAAATATTATATAACACTAGATCCCTAAACTTATGTCCAGGATGCACTAGCCTAGATGTCACAGGACTCACAGTTGTCTTAGAAATTCACTTAAAACCAAGAAAGAACAAGAGGGGAATTTTCTGGAGCCTCTGCGACCTTGCTATCCTAAGACAGCTATGCTCACCTCCAATGATGTACAGAAGAAAGATTACAGACCAGAGACTGCTCTTCCGTTTTTTGGAGGAGGAGGTTGAGCCCCCTCACCCCAGCTGTCCCACCTCAGGTCACCCCAGGCTCGCAAATGCCCAATAATTCTGGACCCATCAAGCAGATGCCTGCTAGGGGTACTCAGTGGTGCACACAGCAGAAGAGACTTCTCCTTCAGGAGAGATCATCGGGGGACATGAGGCCCAGCCCCACTCCCGCCCCTACATGGCATTTCTTTAGTTCTGGAAACAGAAGGGTAAGAAGAGGTGTGGTGGTTTCCTGATCCGAGAGGACTTTGTGCTGACGGCTGCTCACTGCTGGAGAAGGTGAGGAGCAGCAAACATCCCACACTCCCCTGGGAACACCCTACAGAGACCCTTGCCTTCTTCCCAAGGTACTTTCTGGGCTCCTCATAACACAGGGGCCAGGAGAGCTCTACGATAATGAGAAACAGAGCAGCTAATATTGTAGGGAGAGAAGAAGGTCAGTGCCAGAAGCATTACTGAAGAAATAGAGCCTACACTGACCAACCATGCCATATTTAGAGCTGGGGGTCAACATACAAACAAAAACAATCCTTTGTGTTTTCTTGTGGGTAAAGGATCTCTGAGAACATCTGGTGCAGTTACCGATGGTTCTAGCAGCCTACCTGGGCTACAGGAAACAGAGGGCACAGCGAGCTCAGGCCCAGGACCTCAAGCCCCCCCGCCCCACCATTTTCCCTCAGCTACAGTCCTGCTCTGACTCAGCTGTTACCTGCTCTTCCCAGCTTCTGAGTTACAGCTCCTGTGACTTCCCCTGCCCCACTCTGCTCTCTGTATCTGTTGCCGTCGAGTCAATTCCTACTCACAGCGACCATATAGGACAGAGTAGAACTGCCCCAACAGTGTTTCCAAAGAGTGGCTACTGGCTTTGAACTGCTGACGTTTTGGTTAGCAGCCAGGGCTCCCTACTCTCTGTGCAGCAGCATAAATGTCACCCTGGGGGCCCACAACATCAAGGAGCAGGAAAAGACCCAGCAGCACATCCCTGTGAGAAGAGCCATCCGCCATCCAGACTATAATGAGAAGACTATTTCCAATGACATCATGCTACTACAGGTGAGGCACACTTTCCTGCTGCTCCTTGCTCTCCTGGGTCCAGGGAGTTTCTGCTCCCACCGTGACCCCTGTCCTTCCTACCTTCCCACCCTGGCTGCTTAACTAGTCCCAGGGCCTTGGAGGAGCAGCAAGACAGTGCAGCCTGTCAGAGTCTCCAGGTCTAGCAGGCTATTGCTGAACGGGACGTTCTTGTCTCTTCCCATCAGCTGGAGACAGAGGCCCAACGGATGGCAGCTGTGCTCCCAATCTGCCTGCCCGGGAAAAAGGCCCAGTTGAGGCCAGGACAGGTGTGCAGTGTGGCTGGCTGGGGCCAGGTTTCCCCAATGGACAAGTATGCAGCCACCCTGCAAGAGGTGGCACTGACTGTGCAGGAGGACAAGAAGTGTGAGTCCTACTTCAACAATTATAGTAGTGACTCAGAGGTGTGCGTGGGGGACCCGAAGAAGAAGATGGCTTCCTTTAAGGTGGGTTTTAGCATCTGCCTAGCCTGACTCTGGGGAATAGGATGTCTGGGGAAGGTCTGGGACCTGGAGACCCACGCAGTGGGAGACTCCTTCACCCACTAGGCTATGACCTTTTACCCCGGGAAGAGAATAGGCTAGCAGCCAAGCTGAGGAGTCACTAGGGCCTCTGCTGGCCTACTAATGGTGAAGGATGAATTTGCAGCTCCCTGCTCCACCCCAAAGGTCCCTGGGTGGCAGAGTTTATGCTCAGCTACTAACCTAGAAGTCAGTGGTTCAAACTCACCCTGAGGTGTTCCTTAAGGATTATAGCCAAGAAAACCTTATGGAGCAGTTCTACTCTGTAACACATTGGGTTGCCATGAGTTGGAATAGATGTGACAGGAATTGGTTTATTTTCTGGGGGGGCTTTCACCCCACACCAGGGCACACATACTAGAAAACAGTGCTCCCCCTAAATGGAGTAATTAAAAACAGGCAACAACTCAAGAGCTGGCACCCACCTTGGTTAATGGACTGTCCTCCATGCTGGGTTCAGCCACACTTGTCTGCCTCCATAAGGAGTAGCCTGGAATCAAATGTCCCACAGCCACTTATAGGGAGAGGATCCTGGATCTGTGGGCAGAAGGGAGGCCGCAACCCAGGGTGAAGTGAAGCCACCACAGTGTCCAGGGTTGGAGCTTAGCAGCTGAGGGTGCCCAGAGGCCTGCCTGCCCTCTTTTCTCACACCATGTATAGCAGCTTCTCCCAGATTGTGGAGATTGCCAGGGGGGCATAACCAAGAGGAGAACAAGCTCAGTCCTTCCCCTCTCCATTTCCAGGGAGACTCTGGGGGTCCCCTTGTGTGCAACAATATGGCCCAGGGCATTGTCTCCTATGGACGAAAAGACGGGACTTCTCCACGGGTTTTCACCAAAGTCTCGAGTTTCTTGCTCTGGATAAAGGAAACCATGAAACACCTCCAACTGCAGGAATCAGACTGAGCCCCTCTATGACTAACCAACTTTTCTGGAGGGCTAGCACCTTAATAAAAGTGTCTTAGCTGAGAGGGAAGGGCTGGTGTCTTGTTTTTTCATTGACCTTCTTTCACAGGTACCTACTCTGGGCTAGGCAGGCCAAGGACATAATTCTGCTGTGTCCTGCTTCCTCTCTTCTCCATATCGTATCCCCAGATCCCCATGCAAAGTGGTGATTCAGCTCCTTCTTACCCACTCTTGTCTCTCCACAGCCTGCCTTTCTGCAGGGCTGATGCTGAACACCCTCAGGAGGAGACACAAATCTTTCTGGTCCTGTGCTTGGGTAAACATCTTTCCTCCTTCACCTGTGCTACATGGAAGAAAGGAAAGGAATGACTGATGGGTTCTAGAGGTCAAACAGGCATAGCCTGGGGTGCAGGGAAGAGTAAAAGCAAGACGTTTCTTTCCCATAGCCAGAGAAACTGGCAGCTTTCGAGGGATGGCTCCTTAAGAAGCTCCTCATTCTCCCCTGGACTTAGTTTCCTTCCTTCCCTTCCCTGCCTTGCTTTGAGCTCAGGGCCCAGACCAGCCTCCAGCCTCCTGGCTACACTTTCTCCTCCATCCCCAGTTTCCACTGACAGTTCTCAGAGTCCACCAACTCTTGTCCGCTCCAGACCACACTGATCTGAGCTGGCCCCTTCCTCATATCTCCATATAGGACAACGAAAACCATGTGTGGTTCCAGCAGAGCCTCACCACTGGGCTACCAGCCCAGCTCATACTCTAACACTGAAGGTCCTCAGAGGGGCTGGCACCAGGCAGGGCCCTAGGAAGATAGGACTTGTAGGATCACTCTCCAGAACGCTTGGCCCCAACTCTTACCTGGGGAGGACAAACTCAACCCTCCATTCAGCTCAACATCCAGCCCAGTGCCCCTCAAAAGCTCAGGGTTCACTGGCCACTTGGTCACTCAGTAGCCTGAGTTACTCTTATCCTGTCCCTGTTGATCACTACTAACCTCTAGGCTAACACTCCCTGCTGATAGCATGGTCTATGTCAGCCTTATGAATTAGAAAGGGCTTCTCTCTACAGTAGGTCAGGAAAGCACAATTTTATTACTAATTAACAAACAAATACATGTTGAACACCTACTAAGTTCCAGACATTGGAGTGAACATAACAGTCTATCATCTGCAGTCAAATGAAACTGGCTGTGTGGAGGACTTTCACTGGAATTGTGTACTGCCTCTCCTTTCCCCAGATGAGTCCACATACCCTCGATCTATGTGGGAAATCCACAGGAATAAAAATATTTGCATTTTATCTTTCATTGCTGGTTACAGTTTGCATGAATTATCACATGTGACCAAAGAACAACAGAAATGGAAATGATTGTGGTTTCTAGATATGAAGTTTCCAAACTGCGTTCACTGAAGTAACTTTACCTAGAGGAGAAGTCAGGCATGAATGTAATTGTACAGATTCAAATTATAGAAAAAAAAATACATTTATATATTTTCCTGAAAGCATTAGAGTTCTGATTCTAAACACCCATCCTATTGGACTGGTCAGCAACATAATTACAGTCATTACTGCAAGTTCCTGCCTATGCAGAATCAAACTAGAATCAGAGAGGCCCATGTGGTCTGGAAAAGTGGAAAATGCTTCTAATCTTTAGTCCATTATGGTTACTGGGGCATCCAAAGTTTCCAAAAACACCTTGACTTCTCAGTGTTGGAAGTTCTTGGCTTGGGAGCCACACGTAGAGTATGTGACTTTTTGTTGAATATGGGTATCCCTGTGTTTGGGGCTCCATCTTCCAGGCACACCCAGCAGCCATCCCCTCTGTGGTCTTGCCACTAATATGGAGCACTGCCTAGGAGCTGAGTGTAAGTTCCAGCCCTGAGCCAACTCCTCCCTGTTGCCAATACAAACAACATTATGCTCATTTGTGACATGGAGTAAATATCTCTCTCTGTAACCCTAAATGGCATGCCCTTCCACACCTTGTTGTCCACAAAGAATGCTGCAACACAATCTCTTAATGATCTTGGACACTTTTATAAGAATAGAGCACTGGATGTCACACAGTTTCTGATTTGGGAATGAAAAATATCCTGCATCTAAGACATAACAAGAGCCCTGGTGTCACAGTGGATAAAAGCTACATCTGCTAACCAAAAGGTTGGCAATTCGAATCTACCAGCCACTCCTTGGAAACCCTATGGGGCAGTTCTACTTTGTCTTAGAGGATCGCTATGAGTTGGAATTGACTCAGTAGCAACTGGTTTGGTTTAGTTTGGTTGAAGATATAATAAGGACCTAGTTCCTTGATTGGAAAAGACAAAAAAGGAAAATGCAGAAAGTAAAACAAAAAATAGTATTTAAAAAAGTTGCCTAGCCATGTACATATGCAGTTTAGGTATTACATTTACTTTGAGGAAATGGTTCTGTGGTTAAAAACAAGTTTGCAAACCATTGTTACAGGCTCACACCCTCCTTTGAGAGAAAAGGAAACAAAGTTCCAATGAAAGGTACCACAGAAACAAAGGCAAAGCCTGGAGTGGAGCCCAGGTCCCCTGACAACCTGGTCAGCAAGAGATCTTAAATGTCTTCTAACATTCATCCTGTGATGACTTTCTGGCATCCCTGGACAAGAGATCAGCTTCTGCTCAGACACCTCCTCATGGAGAAAGTCTCTGGGCTCCTCTGGCAGCCATTCTGTGACAACTATGCAAAATGCTGTTCTTCGGTGAGCTGAAATTTGCTCATAGGCACATTTGGGTGGACTCAGAGGCAAATAAGTACCTTAAACATGCTGACTCCTTCAAATTTAATTTGTCTGTGGAAGTACCGTCTTCCCCTTGTTCGAGGAAATAATCCTTCCCTTGCTTAAAATCTCTGTAATGACCTCATTGAGTATAGGCACAGAAATGCCAATACTCACCAAAACTCACTCTTACCACCCCTCAATTCCTGCAGACCCACAAGAAGAGTCGGGCCCCAGAAAGGCCAGGGAGAACTGCTAAGTTGGTTCTTGGAGAAGGTAAATCTAAAGGAATGGCAAGATCTTGCTAATTTGTTATGGGGAACATGTACTGGTGTGAATTTACCTTCCCTGCCTACCACCACTCTTCTAACAGCATGACTCTTTGTGGACTAATAGAATAAAATGTTCTATATTTCATTTCTTGGTATTCCCCAAAACATTGCTTTGACCAACAAATGCATATATTTAAATGTAAAGACAGTAATACCTTCAAAAACCAGAACCTATATAAGGCAGAAATAGGTCAGAGAAAGAAATTAAAATATTTTCCACTAATAGAGAGCGATAGAAAAGTGGTAGACTGCACCCTGTCAAAGGCAAAAAACTTGCAAGACCTGGAAAAAACAGGTAGTCCTATTTGACTTCTGGCTCTCACAGGTTTTACTGTATGTATGTACATATATACTTACATTTAGATATAATAGATTACATATATATGTGTATATGTGTATACATATACTTGCATATATATATACATATACATATGTATACATATTGCATTGGACACATATGCTGCAAAAGACTTCTTTAAAGTGTTAAAAAGCAAAGATATCACCTTGAAGACTAAGGTGTGCCTCACCCAAGCCATGGTATTTTCAGTCACCTCATATGCATGTGAAAGCTGAACAATGAATAAGGAAGACAGAAGAAGAATTGATGCATTTGAACCATGATGTTGATGAAGAATATTGAATGTGCCAAGAACTGCCAGAAGAACAAAAAAATCTGTCTTGGAAGAAGTACAGCCAGGATGCTCCTTAGAAATGAGGATGGCGAGATGTAGTCTTACATACTTTGGACATGTTATTAGGAGGGACCACTCCGTGGAGAAGAACGTCATGCTTGGTGAAGTAGAGGGTCAGCGAAAAAGAGGAAGACCCTCAGTGGGATGTATTGACACAGTGGCTTCAACAATAGGCTCAAACATAGCAATGATTGTGGGGATGGCACAGGACTGGACAGCATTTCATTCTGTGGTACACAGGGTCACTATGAATCAGAACCTACTAGGCTGCACCTGTCTTAGTCATCTAGTGCTGCTATAACAGAAATACCACAAGTGGATGACTTTTAACAAAGAGAAATTTATTCTCTCACAGTCTAGTAGACTACAAGTCCAAATTCAAGGCATTAGCTCCAGGGGAAGGCTTCCTCTCTGTGTTGGCTCTGGAGGAAGGTCGTTGTGATGCATAAGTCTTCCCTGGGTCTGGGAGCTTCTCCGTGCAGAAACCTCAGTTCCGAAGCATGCGCTCTGCTCCCAGCACTGCTTTCTTGGTGGTATGAGGTTCCCATGTGTCTATGCTCACTTCTCTCTTTTATATCTCAAAAGAGATTGGCTTAAGACACTGTCTAATCTTGTAGACCTCTTCAGTATAACTGCTGCTAATCCATCTTATTACATCATAATGATAGAGTTTACAACATATAAGGAAATCACATCAGATTACAAAATGGTACACAATCATACAGTACTGGGAATCATGACCCAGCCAAGCTGAGAGATATTTTTGGGGGACACAGTTCAATCCATAACAGCACCTAACTACAACAACAAATATACAGCCAGAAGAAAAAGACCAAAAACCTAATAGAATGGGTAAAACACCTAACAGTTCGTAGTAAAATAATGAGTCATAAATTTACTCATATCAAGATAAATGGAAATATGGAAAATGTAAGTAAAAATTCTACTGAAACATTATATCTCACCTCACATGTAGCCAAACATTCAAAATTTCAACAGTATATTCCATGGACAAGGTTGTTTTCTTTTGATCGGGGTTATAAGATATATGTCTTTTTCCAGAATCTTACTTTTAGCCTAACTGTGTCTTTATATTTATGATGTATCTCTTGTAAATAGCACACATTTGGGTCTTGTATTTTTCATCTGTACTTGCAATCTCTGCCCTTTAATTGGAGTGTTTAATCTGTTTACATTTAATGCAATTACTGATTTAATATAAATATATTGATATTTGATTTTCATTTATGTGATTTATTCTTTACTCCTTTGTCCTTCTTTTCCTGTCTTCTTTTGTTGGATTTATTTTATCTCCTCTACTGGCTTTTAGCTATATCTCTACCTATTATCTTAGTGATTGCTCTAGGATTACAATACGTCTCCTTCACATATTAATTAATGTTATACCACTTCGCATTAGAACCTTGTAACAGGTTCCCATTTATCCCCCCTCCACCTCTTGAGTTATTTTTGCTATATAACTTACTACCATATTCCATAAATTCTATAGCATTTTTTGCTTTCAGTAGTCAATAATCTTTGAAAGAATTTTATCCAAATTCTTTTATATTTAGTCACACTTCATACTTCTGTTGCTCTTTTTCCTTACAACAGGGATCATATATTTGCTCAACTCTATTTTTGTGTTTTTAAGGAGAATTTTAAAGTTACATTTAAATAGGTTTTACACAATTTTTGGTCAAGTTGTTCCTAAATATCTTTTTTGTTGTTATTGTAACAGATTTTCTTTTTAATATCTTCAAACTGGTTATTGTTTGTATATGTGGAAAATGTTGGTTTTAATTTTGAAACAATCTCAAGCTTGCAAAAAAAGCTGTAAGTATAGTACAAAGAAAATTTTTTCATGAACTATTTGAAATGATGCTCCATCTCTTCCTGAATACTTCAGTGTTTAATTCCTAAAAACAAGGACACTGTCTTACATAACCACTATACAACGATCAAACTTAGGAAATAAACATCAATGCCATTAATATCATTACTACCACCTGATTTTCAGATAAACCTGGCTGTCATGAATTTTAATATTTTTACTTTTTTGATTAATCCCCACACAGATTTATATAACAAATCTCCCACCACCAACATTCTCTTTCCCTTAAGTGGGTTCCCTTCATCCCACATCCAGACTCTGACATCCCATATTATGCAGCCTTTCCGTGCTGATGCCTGCTTCACTTTGTCAGGCTCTGACAAATCGCACCAGACTTCCCTCTTTGTGGTGGCCCTTGTCACTCCATTTGACTTCTAATACCAGGTACTAGGCTAGCTCCTTGCATGAACATCCTCGTCACCACACTTGGACTTCCACTCCCAGTGCTGGGTTTTTCTCCTGCAGGGACGCCCTCCTCAGTTCACATTCGTTCTGGTACTCCATGCCAGGCTGCACAGGGCAGGGTGTCAGAGCCTCTCTGTGGTGAATAGGGTGCCACATGTGAAGGGAGGCCTTGCATGGCCACCTTCCTCATCCTGATTAGGCTCTGTACCCCTCTCTGGATTCCTGTGGCTCCCCACACTTCCAGACTCTCTGTTGACAGTGTGCTTTGTTTCTTTAACTAATGTGCTGTTCTTTTTAAAGAGAATTGGGATCAAGATAATTATAACCAACAATATCTTCAAGTCTATGACTCTGTTCTTTTTTTTTCCATTATGAGGACTCGTCAGGACAATCTGTTTAGCGAACGGTATAGGCATATCAGAAATGTAGTTCTCTGGACAGTGGTCTGAGAATATTACTTTGGCTCTGTGGTATTCTTTTCTACTTCACATGACACTGGAAATCCATTAAAGAAAATATCTTTTGGAAGAACAAACCTTCATCCATTCTCACTACAAAGAAGACCCCAATGTATCCAAAGGCTCAGAACAAAGCTTAGACCTGTCACTGGTTTCAACTCCTCTGACCATTTCTATATACACCTAAAGCAGTGTTGCAGATTACATCTTTCTAACAATTGCCACTGTGTATTTCCCATCCCACGGGCTTTTCTTACAAGATAACTTTAATGCTGCTTCCACTGAGACATGGGATCTACTTTCCTTTCTTTTTAATCTGGGGGTAGGGGGCTTTTGATAGCTCCGAGCAATGGAGTATGGTAGAATGGACACTATATGACTTCAAGGCTAGATTGAAAAAAGGAAACAGCTTCCCCCTGGCTCATTTTTTGTGGGGCGCTAACTCTAGGAAACCAACTACCATGTGACAAAAACTTTTAACAATCCCATACAATAAGATAACATGGAGAGGTCCACATGGAGAGCAACTGAGATCTCCCCCAATAGCCAGAATCAACCCCTGGACAAGTGAGTGACTGAGCCTTCAGATGACTCCAACCTCCAGCCTTCAAGCCTCCCCTGTTGACCCCAAGGGTGGCATAGACAAGCTACCCACACTGAACCCTTCCCAAATTACACATCTATGGGCAAAATAAATACTGCTGTTGTTTTATACCACTAAGTTTTTTAGTAACTAGAACAATGCCATCTTTATCATGACTTTCACAATATTCTGTCCATCCCTTAACCATGGCTTTCACTGTGCACTCTATAATCACTGATGTTCCTGTTTCCTCCACCAGAAAAAAATCTCATCTTCACTGTCATTGAGTCTGACATAGAAAGGGCCCCACTAAACAAATCATCTTGATGGTCTTACCAGCACAGAAATAGAAAAGAGAACCAAGGAGATGAAACTGTTCTTGAATCTATCATAATGAAATTCAGGATTCTGGGGCTCAAGGACTCGAAACTGATGGATGCAACATCTCTAATCCCAACTAATAGCCTTGGGTTCCTGTTTTCTGCTGGTGTAGTCAACACTGAATCAAGAGCTACGAGTGGCTATTTGGTGACGGATAAGTTCTTACTCAATTTGGGTCAGAAGACTTGGTAAGACAGTGGTGGGAGGCATCTAGAGATAGCCTTATAAGGTAAAGCAGCCCCATACACCACAGTAAAACACTGGGGATTAAAAGATGGGAGGATGAAGCTCCAGCAGCTCTGACCTGGGCAACCATCCTGGGAAAATGTGGCTACTCCTGCCCCTGCTGGCTTTTCTTCTGCCCTCCAGGAATGAGGCAGGTGAGTAACAATCTCTACCCTAAGAGGCATGGCCCCACCCAACATTGGCACAGCCTTGTTGCTACACTCAGATACATCCTGACTCTGATCCATCCCCAGGAACTTTCTGAACCCCAGGTCCAATCTCACACAAAGACAAACAAGTTTGAAGCTAGATGGACAATCAGTAGGAATGGCAGGTCGGAAGGGTCAGTGGGTACTACCCCATTCCCAGGCCTACCCTTGTCATCTGGAAAGCAAGTTCTTTTATAAAGGCATCTGGAAGAAGGTTGAAAACTGGGAATAAGAAATAATTTAATTCCCCAGGAAAGGGCAACTAAAAAAAGTGGCTGTTTTCTATAATCAAGGTAAGACTCACTAACTTTTTAACTCAGTGTCTTAAAATCAACATTTGGAATCCACCTTCTTTTACAAGCTTTGTCATTCAGTGCTGCCCAGGAAGGAAGGCGTGGATGCAGCTGATGCCAGAGTTGGTGGAATTTTGGTCCCCTTAAACTTATTTTTGCCTTGGCTCAGCCTCAAGTCTTTTCTGGTAATATTTCAGTAACAGATGGGTCCAATGGCTAGCAGATAAAGACCATCTTGAGCTCATATTCAGAATATTACAAACCAGCAGCAGCTCTGTGGGGCGTGGGGAACAAGTGGGGCCAGAGGACCCAGGGAACTTCAGGCAGAGGATTTTCCATCATCTACTAGGATTTTACCGCTTGTTCCAAACACAAATCTTGCCCATCAACGTATATATCCGAAGCAGGAGATGAACAAGGACTGTTCTTCTCATTATCAGAGGGGGAATCTGAGTCTTGTGGGCCATTGTAAGCCAGAAATGTTGTATAAAGAACATCACAGACGCCCTTCTTGGTTGCTGCTGGCTACCGAGGCCCCCATTATAGCCACCCCATTCCAACTCCTTCCCTCTCTATTCTCATTTACCCCAGTTCCCCATTTCATTCTTTCTGTATCCATAAGACAGATATACACTCTGGGATCAATGAACATAGCAGGCAGGGTGGAATTTTTATTTCAGGGGAGATCACTGGGAGCTGTGAGGCCAAGCCTTGCTCTCATCCCTACATGACATTTCTTCAGATCCAAACTCCAGAGACAGTGAAAACATGTGGGGGTTTCCTTGTGCAAGAAGACTTTGTGCTGACAGCAGCTCACTGCTGGGGAAAGTATCAGTGCATGGATCCCCACCCTTCTGTAGACACCTTACAGGAAATCCTCTCCTCAAGGATTGCAGACCTGGGTCACTTAGTAACAGAAAGAGGTTCTTCCAAGGAGCCACCTGAGAGCAGGAATGAGAGAAATAAAACAGGACAGGTAAGTTTTGGGGAGAGAGGGGTAGGCCAATGCAAGTGGCCTCTTGAAGAGAGAAGGAACAAGCTGACCAAAGGTGGCATGGGAGGAGATCAAAGTTGTACCCTGGGGCCCAGAGTGAAGATTTGAGAAAATCACAGTTGTTCATGGAGACAGCAAAGCCCTGTGCATGACTGAGCACCACACATCTGGTCCAAGAATTGAAATCCATCTTGGGCTGCCAAGAAGCAGACGGCAAAGTCACTCAGCCCTTAGGCCCTCCATCCACCAAGCTCCCTCAGCTGCAGTCCAGCCCTGTCCCAGATATCCCCTGCCCTTCCCAGCTCCCAGGTTGTAGCTCCTGTCACTCTCCCCACCTTCCTCACAACTCTGTTCTCTGTCCAGCTCAATAAATGTCACCCTGGGAGCCCATAACATCAAAGTGCAGGAAAGGACTCAACAGCACATCCCTGTGAGAAGAGCCATTCCCTGCAAAACCTAGAAGAATTTTCCAATGACATCGTGTTACTACAGGTATGGCACAGAGTTCCACTGGCTCTTGTACATGCACTTTAATCCAGGGATTTATGCATCACCATGTCTCCTTCCGTTTCCTCATCCCCAATATGACCTCTCCACTTATCCCAGAGCCATGAAAAGAAGAAGTGTGGCCCATGACTGTGTCTGGAATTTCTTCTCTCTCTCCTCCAGCTGAAGAGAAAAGCCCACTTGACTGCAGTGCTGAGCATCCTCAGGCTACCCCAGAGGAAAGTGTGGGTGAAGCTGGGGTAAGTGTGCAGTGTGGCTGGTTGGGGGTACATCAAAGTGAACAGGACCACAGACAAACTGCATGAGGTAGAGCTTGAAGTCCAAAAGGATGAGAAATGCATCTTTCACTACAAAAACCTTTACAACAATGCCATCCAGATATGTGTGGGGGACCTGAAAAAGAGGAAAACTTCTTTTAAGGTATGATCAGCAGCATCTTCCGTGCTTAGCCACGGACACAGGGGAGCTTTGAGAATCTGTGGCAATAGGAACAGGTCATATCCCCAGGTACTCAGCCTTTCCACCTAACCCATCTCTGGTCCTTTCTCCCTGGAAGAAAAAGGAAATGGACTGTCCCATAGCCACATAGTGGCCAAAGGATTTCTGGGAGAGGAGTGAAGGCCAGGCCATGGATGACTGGGCAAAACTGTCAGGGACTAACGGGTCTCAAGGCAGGCCCTGCTACTGCTCTCACACACACAGGCCCAGCATAGAGACCACCTATTCCAGGATGACAGAAGGAGATCTAACTCAATCCTTTCTTCTCTCCTTTCACAGGAGGACTCCAGGTGTCCCCTCATATGTTACAACGAAGCCCAGGGCATCGTCTCCTTTGGAAATAACCATGGGAAAACTCCACGTGTCTACACTAGGATCTCAAGCTATCTGAGCTGGATTAAAAAAAAACAATGAGAGACTTCAAACTGCAGGGACCAGACTGAGGTGCTTCTAGGGTTCATCTGTCCGTCTTCTCTGGAGCAGAGTAGGAGCTACATGGGATGGAAAAAAGGGGAAAGAGGGACAGACAAGCAGTATGGGGGCTGACAGGGCCTTAATAAACTTCATCTCTAGAGTAACATAATTGATGCCTCATTTGTTCATTGAACAGCATGCAAAAGGTGACAACTGTGTGTCCATCAGCCATCTGTTCACATTTATATACTTTTCCCTCCAGTATACCTCACCTCCCACCTCGAGAATGAAAAAAGCAATGCTGTGTTAATACCCAGCTCCTCTCAAATGCACCTTCCCAGGGCTTGGTCCTCCTGCCAGGCTGGGTCTAAGTTCTTCCAGCAAAAGGTAGACACTGAAGCAGGAAAAGATGGCCCTCTCTAGATAAACCTCTTATCTCATTCATATTGCTTCCTACCTCATTCCACCCTGCACTCCTCTACCCTACCCTATCCCAGTGCCAACTGGAAAAAAAAAGGAAAAGTATCCAGGTTTGAAAAAGGATCACCTTAAAGGCCCCAGGTAGAAAGCCACTTCCTCACCCTATGGGTGGGGAAACAGGTGGAGGCATTTACAAACGTATAGCTCACTCAGTGTGGCTTTTGTGGTTCAGTAGTAGAACTCTTGCCTTCCATGCAGGAGAGTTGTGTTCAAGTCTCAGCAAAAGCACACCACTAACCATCTGTAAAACACCACCCATCTGTAAATGGAAGCTTGCATGTTGCTATGATACTGAACAGACTAGGAGGAAAGGCCTGGCAATCTACTCCTAAAAATCAGCCAATGAAAACCCTACAGATCACGATGGTCTGATCAGCAACTGATTCTGGGGATGGCAACTAATTATAGGGTTGCCCTGAGTCAAGGCTGACTCCACAGCAGCTAACAGTAACAACACCCTATGCAGGACTCGCTGCCTGTATCTGAGCAGCTGGCAGATTGAAAGCTAAAAGTTCCTTGAAAGCTGAAAGTTCCAGAAAGGCCCTTCAGCAGCCCTACACCCAGATAAGGTGCCTGTGCAGCCCTGTCTTGGGCTCAAAGCCCAGTACAGCCTCTGGTCTCCAGGTGGCCCATCCTCCTGTAGCCCCAAGTGACCGTCAAGGTACTCTTCCATCTTGGTCTGGGCCAGCCTCTCCTCTACCTCCCACAGTCCAGACTCCCAAAGTCTTGTGAGGTCCCAGCAGGCTTTATTCTCTGTGCTATTCCTCTCAGGTGGATTTGGGCTTCAAGCCCACCTTCTGCCCTGTCCATGTGGGGCAGGGAAGGCAGGATGTGTCCCCAGATCTCTAGGCTATACTTTTTACCTGGACAGGGTGTATCAGTCCTTCTCATCCAGACAATGCCCTTCTTGGGCTTAGAGTACAGCAACTGATAGGCCTCTCAGCAGCCTGAGCCCCTTCAGCCTGTCCTTCCTGGACACAGCTGACAGCCTGTCCTCTAGGGTAGGACTTCCCAGGCTGGTGTCCTGGGCTATAATGGCCTCTTAAGTAAAAGAGGCCTTCTCTCTGCAGCAGGACTAGAAAGCACCACTTTTGCCATCAATCAGTACATCAATACTTACTGGGCAACTATTGTGTGCAAGGCACTGGGGATACAGCAAAGTCTCACTGTCATCACAGAATTCATGTAGCTCCATCCAACTCCTTTTCCAGGGTAAGTTGCTAGGCCTGAGTCTGGGTTTAAATTCCACAAGAATCAAAATCATCTTGTTTTCAAAATAAGACTACAGATTTGAATTGTATATACGTTATGTGCTAGAGTCTTTGTGTGCATGATCACATTTGGCCTGAAAACAGTTGGTTATGGGGTTTAGAACAATTTAGAGATTTTCTAATCCTGTTCAGGCTCAGTAAAGCTACTGCCTAAGAGGGAGGGTGGAAGGTGGTGAGGATGGGCAACTTGAACAGGCCTGTCATTATTATATTTGCATGCAATGGGTATGAACCTTGAAACACAAACTCAGATATTCAAAAATTACCACATTTTCCCTAAATATAACTGGCTCAGACTCTAAGACTGTGTTGGTCTAAAATTGAACTCTAGTCATTACTGAGACCTGCCCACACCCAAAACCAATTTAAATCAGTGCCTGAAAAATGGAGGAAAGTCCTGGATTTTTCAGGCCATTATGCTCAGTTTCTGACTAGACTGCCCTGGGTGCCACCAATCTCACCAGGCATAACCAGAGACTTAGGCCCACAGAGGCCTGTCCCCAATCTGGATACTGCTACAGAGTTAAGCATGGGCTTCAGGTATGAGTTAACACTTCCCTGTCACTGCCCTAACACATACACCCCATCACACTTTCTTAACATTGGAGAAATATTTCTCTCTGTAATCCTGTTATCTTCAAAGAGCTGCGTTTTTATCTCTTTACCCTTAAAAGCGTTCTAAAGTATAATCCCTTGAATATTTAGACTTCTGTATATACTTTTTGAGATACTATATTTTATCACTAAACATAAAACATTGTAAGTATTTCCCAATGCTATCAAGAATATATCACTAAACATCAACTATTTTTTATTCATATGTATTAAAATTAAGCAAAAATAAATAAATAAAATTACCAGTGACAAGCTACCATTAAAATTTAGGTGTGTTTTTCAGATTTTTCCCATGAAAATAATATTTTTACAATTAAAATGGGATTCTGCTATATATTGGTTGACATTCAACAATTTCAGGAGGTACCATATGAGCAGGAACCAATGGTACTGAAGGAGGAAGTCCAAGCTGCACTGAAGGCATTGGTGAAAAACAAGGCTCCAGGAACTGACAGAATACCAATTGAGATGTTTCAACAAATGGATGCAGTGCTGGAAGTACTCACTCGTCTAAGCCAAGAAATTGGGAAGACAGCTACCTGGCCAGCAGAGTGGAAGAGATCCATATTTATGCGCATTCCCATGGAAGGTGATCCCATCCAATGCAGAAATTATCAAACAATATCATTAATATCACACACAAGTAAAAGTTTGCTGAAGATAATTCAAAAGTGGGTGCAGCAGTATATTGACAGGGTACTGCCAGAAATTCAAGCCAGATTCAGAAGAGGACATGGAACCAGGGATATCATTGCTGATGACAGATGAATCCTGGCTGCAAGCAGAGAATAACAGAAAGATGTTTACCTGTGTTTTATTGACTACGCAAAGACATTCAACTGTGTGGATCATAACAAATTATGGATAACATTGCAAAGAATGAAAATTCCAGAACACTTAATTGTGCTCGTGAGGAACCTATACATAGATCAAGAGGCAGTCATTGGAACAGAATAATGGGATACTGTGTGGTTTAAAGTCAGCAAAGGTGTGCATCAGGGTTGTATCTTTTCACCATACCTATTCAATCAGTATGCTGAGCAAATAATCCGAGAAGCTGGACTATATGAAGAAGAATGGGGAATCAGGATTGGAGGAAGACTCATTAAAAACTTGCATTATGCAGATTATACAACCTTCCTTCCTGAAAGTGAAGAGGACTTAAGGCACTTACTGATGAACATCAAAGACCACAGCCTTCAATATGGATTACACCTCAACATAAAGAAAACAAAAATTCTCACAGCTGGACCAATAAGAAACATCATGATAAATGGGGAAAAATTGAAGTTGTCAAGGATTTCATTTTACTTGGATCCACAATCAACACCCATGGAAGCAGCAGTCAAGAAATCAAAAGACGCATTGCATTGGGCAAATCTGCTGCAAAAGACCTCTTTAAAGTGTTGAAAAGCAAAGACATCACCTTGAAGCCTAAGGTGCACCTGACCCAAGCCATCGTGTTTTCAATCGCCTCCTATAAAGAATAAAGAAAACTGAAGAACAATTGACACCTTTGAATTGTGGTGTTGGAGAAGAATATTAAATACACCACAGACTGCCAGAAACCATTTGTTTCTGTCTTGGAAGAAGTACAACCAGAATGCTGCTTAGAAGCAAGGATGGCGAGACTACGTCTTACATATTTTGGACATGTTGTCAGGAGGGATCAGTCTCTGGAGAAGGACATCATACTTGGGGAAGTAGAGGGTCAGTAAAAAAGAGGAATACCCTCAATGAGTTGGATTGACACAGTGGCTGCCACAATGGACTTAAGCATGAAAACGATTGTGAGGATGGCGCAAGAGTGGGCAGTGTTTTGTTCTGTTGTACATAGGGTTGCTGTGAGGAGGAACTAACTCAATGGCACCTAACGACAACAACAACCTTCCTTGTTAGTTAATAATATATAAGAAACATTATTCCCCATCGAGGATTTTTTCGCTTATGGTATTTTTTTAAAAAATGTTATTTTTAGAACAGTTTTAGATTTACAAAAAAAAAAAAAAAAAAAAACAAAATTGTAGACGTAATTCAGAGAGTTCCCATATACCCCACACCCAGTTTCCCCATATACCTGTTTTTAATTTTACTTATTATTGTTGTTGAGAATATACACAGTAAAACATACACCAACAATTTCTACATGTCCAGTTCAGAGACATTGATTACATTCTTCAAGTTGTGCAACCATTCTCTCTCCTTTTCCGAGTTGTTCCTTCTCCATTAACATAAACTCAATTGCTCCCTAAGGTTCCTATGTAAGTTCCTTTCGAGTTGCTGTTATCAATTTGATCTCATATAGACAGTTCTTAAAAGAGCATGATGCTCAGGGCAGACATATCTTTTACTAGTTAAACTAAGCTATCGTTTGGCTTTAAGAAGACTTCAGGGGATATTGTTGGTTTAAGGTTTAAAGATTATCTCAGGTCAATATTTCAGGGGTTCATCCAGCCTTAATGGCTCCAGAAAGTCTGGAGTCCATGAGAATTTGAAATTGTATTCTGCATTTTTCCCCTTTTGATCAGGAGTCCTTTAGAGAATCTGTGATCATTAAGGCTGTGTGTCAACTTGGCTGGGCCATGATTCTCAGTGGTTTGGCAGTTATGATGCAGCTTGGCAGACATATGATGATGTGATCACTTCCATGATAAGATTTGACATAATGTGATCACCTCCATGATGGGATCTGTTGTGAATAGCCAATCAGTTGAAAGGGAGTTTCCTTGGGGGTGTGGCCTGCAATGTATATAAGTGGACTTTCTGGCAAGGCTCAAGGGCTTTTGCTCACTCTGGATCCTGCAGCTGGCTTCTGTTCATCTGATCTCTGGTTCTTGGGACTTGAGCTAGCAGCGTACCTGCCATCTTGCCCGTTGATCTTGGGATTCATCAGTCTTTGCAGCCTGTGAGCAAGAGCCCTGCTGTCTGACCTGCCATTCTTGGGTTCGGCAGCCCCTGTGGCTACGTGTATCAGGAGAAGCCTCCAGCCTGACCCATGGACTTGGAATACTCCGGCCTCTATAACCTCTTGAGTCGCTTCCTTAATATAAATCTCTCTATATATATATTTATATGCTTTACTGGTTTTCTCTAGAGAACCCAGCCTAAGACAGAATCCTTGATGAAAATGTTCAGTATTGGTAGCTGGGCACATTCAGTTCTTCAGGTCTCATACAAAAGTGGCAATTGTTCATGGATGCAATTAGTCACTATTCCATATCTTCCTCTTATTCCTGTCTCTCCTTCTTCCTCTGTTGTTCCAGGTGGATAGAGACCATTTGTTTTGCCTTGGATGGCTGCCTGCAAGCTTTTAAGACCCCAGACCCTACACAACAAACTGGGAGGTAGAACAGAAACACTAAACAAGTTATTAAGCCAATGAACTGGGATGTCCCATGAAACCATGACTCTGAACCTCAAATCAAGGAACCAAATCCCATCAAGTGTTTGGTTGTACACAAACAGCCTCAGCAGCTACTCTTTGTTTGTCATTGTAGGTATATCTATCACACAACTTTTGCCAATTCAACTTTTTGCAGGTGTACGGCCTCTTGACAGAAATTACAATAATTGGCTGTGCAACCCTATCCTTAATCAGTACAATATTTCCATCACCGTTATACTCCCACCTCTTTCCCTCTCTCTCTCACACTTGGCAACCTCTAACAAACTTTGGTGTCTATACATTTGCCTTTTCTTGTCTTTTTATATAAGTTAAGCCATATAATATTTATACTTTTGTGATTGACTTATTTCCTCAGGGGTTTCAAAGGGTGGAGCCATGGCCTCTGGTGTTTCTAAGGGTGGAGTTGTCACTCCAATGGACTAGGAGAATGGTGTGCCTGAAGCCAAGGGAGCAGAGTTGCCGTCCCAGTGGGCCTGGAAGGCAGTGCTGAAGCTAAGGGCTGAGGGGCCTCTGCTCAGAATCCGGAGACTGTGGCCAATACCTACAGTCTGGAGGGCAGGGCTATTTGGTAAATTGTCTCAGAAAACAGAAGATTATTTTCAAAGCCTTGAGTGCTAATGTAATATGTTTTGCTGACTTGCTTGGTGCCTGTTATCCCTTCTTCTCCTCCAGTTTCTCCCACTGTAATAGAAATGTCTAGCTTGTGCCTGTTCTGCCACTGTACTTTTGGAAGCAGATAACTTGTATTCTAGATTTCACAGATGAAGAGGAATTTTTGGATTTTGGACTTGGAGTTAAGACTTTTGCTGTGATATGATGAGATGAATATCTTTTGCATGTTGCAAGGAGGTGATGTTTGGGGGGCCAAAGGGTGGAGTGTCATGGATTGAATTGTGTCCCCCAAAAATATCTGCCGACTTGGCTGGGTCATGATTCCCAGTATTGTATAATTGTACGCCATTTTGTAATCTGATGTGATTTCCTTATGTGTAATAAATTCCATCACTATGATCTAATAAGATAGATTAGCAGCAGTTATACTGATGAGGTATACAAGACTGGATAATGTCTTAAGCCAGTCTCTTTTGAGATATAAAAGAAAGAAGCCAACAGAGACACATGGGAACCTCATACCACGAAGAAAGCAGTGCCAGGAGCAGAGCCCATCCTTTGGAACTGAGGTTCCTGCACGGAGAAGCTCCCAGACCAGGGGAAGATTGATGACATGGACCTTCCTTCAGAGCCAACAGATAAAGCATTCCCTTGGAGCTGATGCTCTGAATTTGGACTTGTAGCCTACTGGACTGTGAGAGAATAAACTTCACTTTGTTAAAGCCATCCACTTTTGGTATTTCTGTTATAGCAGCACAAGATGACTAAGACAACCAGTACCAGGCTATTTTGATTACTGCAGCTGTATAATATAAAACCAATAACCAAACCCATTGTTGATGAGTCGATTCTGACTCATAGCGACCCTACAGGACAGAGTAGAACTGCCCCATAGGGTTCCCAAGGAGCAGCTGGTGGATTCGAACTGCTGACCTTTTGGTTAGCAGCTGTGGCTCTTAACCACTGCTCCACCAGTGATAGCATGGTTTAAAATCAGGAAGTGTGAGTCCTCCTACTTTGTTCTTCTCTTTCAACATTGCTTTAGCTATTGGGGCCCTCTTGCCATTCCATATGAAGTTGAGGATTGGTTTTCTATTTCTGTAAAGAAGCAATTTCTCCATATTATTAGCATTTTACGTTAGTATGGTACATTTATTACATACAGCTAATGAAGCAATATTGAAACATAATTATTAGCTAAAGTCGATACTTCAGTCAGACTTCCTTCATTTTTACCTACTGTTCTTTGACTATTCCAGGTTCCCTCCCAGGACACCACAATACATTTAGTCTTCTTGTCTCCTCAGGTTCCTCTTGGTTGTGACAGTTTCTCAGACTTTCCTTATTTCCACTGACCTTGACAGTTTTGAAGAGTACTGGTCAAGTATTTTGTAAAACGCCCTGCTATTGGAATTTGCCTTATGTTTTTCTTATCATTTGACTGGAGTTATGGGTTTTGAGGAGGAAGACCCCAAATGGGTAAAGTGCCATTTTCATCACTTCATATCAGACATACGTACTATCAACACGGCATATCACTGCTGATGCTGACCTTGATCACCTGACTGAGGTATTGTTTATCAGGTTTCTCTGCTGTAAGGTTTCTCATTTATTTTTTATTTCTTTCTAGACTCTACACTGCTCTTCTCTGTGACACAGACTGCATTACACAGATTCTTTTCTCTGGCAGTTTCCTGCTGGGCCAAACCACTGGGAGGCACAAGTGAATGAGGGCATCCCTGCCTACTCTCTCTTAGCTTGGGAACTGTCTCTGTATGGCTGCCCTGCCTCCTCAACCTCACCGCAGTGGCTGCAGCCCACCTGGCATGCCACCAATTCTGCCCTGTGACTGGGGCTTCTGGTATCACTGCTTACTCCCTTCATTCCTCCAGTTAGGTGTGCCCGTGTCTTCCTGCTGGGTTGTTTCACCTTTCCCTTTCGGTTCATTGAATAGTGAGTCCTGGAATTTTGTTCAGAATTGTGGGATGAGAGAAGCTCTCTGTCACAGAATATTTATATTTAAAGAGAGAATTCTAAATATTTCAAATGTATGAATCGGTGATGGTAGTGAGATGAGAAAGGGGGCTACCCTTTGGGGTATTCAGGTGTGTTTGCCTCTACAGACTTCTCAGGCAGGCCCTAGACTCTACATCATACTAGCAGACACATCCCTCCCCCATAGCCCTTATCATGTTGTACTGTAACCCCAGACTGTCCATCTGCTCCAGCAGACCGTCAGCCATGTGTCTCATATTCCTGGACCTAGCTTGCTAAATAATTACTCTCATGATTGCCGCAGAGTGGAAAAAGACCCAAGAGCCAGAGAAGTAGTGCCTTCTTAGTTCAGTCACCAAGGGTTCCAGGTTTCTGTGGTTCCAACAACTCTACTGGCTGTTGCCACAGCCTCAGTAGCCTCCACCTTCTTCTTTATTCTTGCTTTCTGCTTGTGTCTCAGCAGCGATGGGTACAAATGTGGTAGCAGCACTGTTCTCATCTAACCTAAGCCAGAGAACTTCAACAAACGACCTCGTATGATGACACCCCACCAAATCAGAGGAGCACAAGCCTGTGTGTGGAGTCTGAGGTTAATGAACCTGCTCCTCTTTGTTGCCCTCCAGATATTTAGTGTCTAGAAGGAGGAAGACACCAGCAGCTCTAACCAGGACAGCCTTCCTGGGAAGATGCAGCCACTCCTGCTCCTGCTGGCCTTTCTCTTGCCCCACGGTGCTGGAGCAGGTGAGCGACCCTCCCCATCCCAGAAGCCTGAGCCCATCTGATGATATCCCCTGTACTCCTGGCCCTTCTGCCCAGCACTAATCAGGAATTTCTCTCAGTCTGATCTCTGAACTTTCTGAACCTCAACTTTCATCCCAAACACAGACTAACCAGTCTGATTCTGGATAGACACTCCACAAGGATGGCAAGAAGAAATGGTGTTCTTTGAAAGGCTTAGTAGGTATTATTAGCCTTTCCCCAGCTTCTCCTTATCGTCTGGTAAGTGGGTTGTTCTATTAGAAAGGCACTTGGCAGAAGATATGAAGATAAGTAATTAAAATCTCTCACTCCATTCCAGGAAAGAGCAGCTCAGACACACAGGGCTGCAGTAAAAAAACCAAACCAAGCTCGTTGCCATTGAGTTGCTTTCAACTCACAGCAACCCTACAAGGCAGAGTAGAACTGACCCATACGGTTTCCAAGGAGCGCCTGGTGGATTCGAACTGCCGACCTTTGGGGTAGCAGCTGTGGCTCGTAACCACTCTGCCACCAGGGTTTCCAGGGCTGTAGTAGTGCGTGTTAAACTATTCCTCATTGCCCTCCACCCCACTCTCCATGCTGAGTTGTTCACTCTTGCCCCGGAGAGAAGGTCGGCTTGCAATTGATCTCGAAGGTGCAATTGATCTCAAAGGTGTAATTGATCTCAAAGATCTCATATTGCCTGGACTCCTTTGCAATCCACTTTTAGTCAGCTTTTCTGTCTCCCCCGCCTTCCCAACCCTTGGCTGCTCCATTGTCTTTGCAGCCCACTCCCCCAACATTCCTATGGCCTTGTATCCTACCAACACCACACATACCAAACCTCATCCAAAGACTAATTGGGAGCCATTCATGCATGCAGCCAAAAATACATTTACTGACCACCTAGGATGTGTTAAGCACTATGGGACATAAGAATTTTTGAAACTCCAACTCCGTAAACTCATGAGTAGGTTATTAGAGAATGGCACCAACTTGGATGTTAACAGAGGCTCAGAGGTGTTAGGAAACTCACCAAGAAATAAGGAATTGGGGAACTCCTGTCCAAGATTCTCTGGGGCTGTCTTGAAGACAGACCCTTCCCCCTCTATTCATGCGCCTAAACTAGAATGTGCATAACAAGCCCTGTCCCCTATCTAAAAGGGGCCATCTGAAGCTTGAGAGTGAGGAAAGGTCCCTTTGCTAGTAAGGAGTGCTGCCTGCACAACCCAGGAGGACTCACCCCAGTGCCTGGAGAGCACTGTTGACCATGTAGGAAGCCTACCCTGCTCACCACAGCCACCCCCAGTCACCCTATCTTCCAGGCTTTTCTTTCAGGGGAGATCATCGGGGGCCACGAGGTCAAGCCCCACTCTCACCCCTACATGACATTTCTTCCATTTCTGCATCAGGAGCTCAGGAAGAGATACGATGGTGTCCTGGTGTGAGAGGACTTTATCCTGACGGCAGCTCACTTCTGGGGAAGGTGAGAAGCAGCAGCCAGCCCATACTTCCTGAGACCCCAACAGGGACCCCTCTCCCCAGAACTGCAGCTTGCTGGGCTCTGTGTAACACAGGCCCAAGAGCTCTCAGCAGAAGAACCATCTGAGAGCAGGACCAGGTGATGAAAGGGTGAGAGAGAATATGACAGGTAAGCTTTGGGGTCAGAGAGTCAGAGGTTGGGACAAGTGGAATAGGTCAGAGAGGGACCACACTGGCCAAATAAGGCAGAAAGTGGAGGTTAAGAGCAGGTACTGGAGTGAGCAATTTCCTGATATTGCCTGAGGGCAAAAGAGAGTTCCAGGAACAGCTACCCTCAATGTTGTTGAGAAGCAGGGGGCACAGTGAGCTCAGGCCTAGGGCCTCCTGTCCCCTCCATTTTCCCTCAGCAGCAGTCCTGCCCTGCCCCAGCTGTCACCTGCTCTTCCCATCTCCTGGGCTACAGCTTCTGTGAGACCTCCCACCCTGCTTTCTGTGCAGCTCCACAAATGTCACCTTGGGGGCCCACAACATCAAAGAGCAGGAAAAGACCTAGCAGCACATCCCTGTGAGAAGAGCCATTTGCCACCCAAACTATAATGAGAGGACCATTTCCAATGACATCATGCTACTACAGGTGAGGCACACCTTCCTGCTGCTCCTTGCTCCCCTAAGTCCAGAGAGTTGCTCCTCCCATCATGACCCCTGCCCTTCCTACCTTCCCACCCTGGTTGCTTGTCTAGTCCCAGGGCCTTGGAGGAGCAGCAAGACAGTGCAGCCTGTCGGAGCCTCCAGATCCAGCAGGCTATTGCTGACTGGGACTTTCTTGTCTCTCTCCACCAGCTGGAGACTAAGGCCCAATGGACAACAGCTGTGCACCCGCTCCACCTGCCCGGGAAAGGGACTCAGGTAAAGTCAGGGCAGGTGTGCAGTGTGGCCAGCTGGGGCAGTGTCTCAGTGGGCACTTCAACCACCACGCTGCACGTAGGGGCACTGACCATGAGGGAGGACCAGAAGTGTGAGCCCCTCTTCCCTGACTATTACACCAAGCTATGTGTAGGGGACCAAAGGAAGAAGAAGGCGGGTTTCCAGGTCCGTTTCCAGCATCTGTCTAGACAGGCTGAAGGGAGACAGAACTTGGGGGAGGTCTGGGTTATGGGAGAGGCCACGTCTTCATGCCCTCAGCCTGAAGGCATAAGCAGGCTAGGGCCTCCAAGAATCCAGCCTCTAGCCTTTCTTCCCCTGGGTGGGCCAGGGGTGGGGGTGAAGGTACAGGATGTGGGGGTGGGGGAGGGGATCAATCATCCACAGCAGCTTTATCAACAGAGCATCCCTGAGGATTGGAGAGAAAGACTTGGCCTGGGCCAAGCTGAGAAGAACAGTCATGGCCAACCTGGAGCCCTGGAGCTGAGGGAGGGCTCACTGTCACATAGTCAGCACCCTAACACCCCCACCCCTGCCTTCTCAGAGAGCACAGGGCCAGGACAAGTCCCAGCTCAGCCCTTCCCCTCTCTGTCCACAGGGGGATTCCGGGGGCCCTCTTGTGTGTAAGAACACGGCCCAGGGTATTTTCTCCTATGCACCCAGAAACGGAACACCTCTAGAAGTCTTCATGAAGGTCTCACACTTCCTGCCTTGGATCAAGAGAACAATGAAGCACCCTAAAAGCAGGCATCCAACTGAGCTTCCTCTGTGACTAATCATCTTTTCTAGGGCTAAGGCAAGATTTCCATGGGGGTGGGGATCTCAGGGCCATAATAAATGGCTCTCTAGAACTGAACCCCTTTCGATATGCAACAACCCTGCTCCAGGCAGCCCTGCACTATCAGGTCTCTGAGTTTTGCTTCCTCCTCCCTAAACCCTATGCTGCATAACTTCTCATCAACTTCTCAACCACACCTCTTTGTTGTTGAACCCTCTGCCAGGGTTGAATTTGAACTTCACTATAAAAGTGCAATCGTCCCTCCTCTAAAATGAACCTCTCTGGTCTTTAGGAACTTCCCTCTAAGCCAACTGCCCTCACCAAGCCTCAGCAATCTGGCAGAGAGCAAAGCAGGGCAGTAGGAGGAGGATAACTCGAGGGACCCATGATTCATGGGCACTTGGTTTCCTGTTCCCAGGCCTCTGTCTCCAATGGGGGAAGGCTTCTCCCGCAACCAGGACAGTCTGCAGTTTAGGAGGCTGAGCTGCTCCCATGATGCTTCTCAGCCTCACCCAAGTCCTGTTTCCCTGCCCTGTGCTGGGCTCAGCACAGAGCTCACTGCACCTCCTTTTTCCCTGGCTCATCTTCACACACCAGCCTCTATTTTCCATCCGAGTGTCCCTGGTCACCAGCCCCTTTCTCTTCCAGCTCACCCTGCTTTGAGCCAGCACCTCTGTCATCTCCCTCCTGACAGAGTTCCCAAAGCCCTGTGTGGATTCTCCTCTCTTGCTTGTTTCAGCCAGACCTGGACTGCCAGCCCACCTGATTCCTACTGGAAAAGCCAGGTCCCACGTCCCACCTGGGCAAAGCCAGCTCAGTCCCTCTGTCCTGCCCAACAACCCCCAAGTGTTCAGTCACTCAACATCCTAGGCCCCATTCGGCTTGTCTGGGCCTCCTGACCCAGGCTCCCCCTGCTGGCAACCTGGGTTATGGCAGCCTGTGAGCCAGAGGGTTCAAAGGCTGAAGTACTGGGAAGTACCACTTTATCATCTATCAATAAACAAACCATCTGCCATTGAGTTGATTTTGACTCATGGTGATCCCATGTGTGTCAGAGTACAACTGTACTTCGTAAGGTTTTCAGTGGCTGATTTTTCAGAAGTAGATCTCCAGACCTTTCTTCAGAGACGACTCTGGGTGCACTGGAACTTCCAACCTTTTGGACGGAGCGAGTTAACTGTTTGCACCACCCAGGAACTCAAATCTGGAGGTTAGCTTTTAAAGAGTTACACACAATTGAACTCTATGAAATCTTTTCAAGTTTATATATATAACTACTTTTTGTCACATGGAAGAATGTTCAGCAGGTATGTTTATGTTAAAAACAGGTTATAGAGCAGTGTATATTACAAGCGAATTTTTGCTTATGTGCATATTTGCCTTTTAGGCAGTTTTTTCTTTCTACGTGTCTATTTTCCTAGTTTTTTTTTTTTTTTTTTTTTTACAACTTATTCGTATTATTTAGATAATTGAAAGCTTTGTTTATTAAATATTAATGAGATCCTAAAATCATATTCAGTAATAGATTTTTAAGGAGCCTTGGTGGCACAGTGGTTAAAGCGATCGACTGCTAACCTAAAGGTCAGTGGTTTGAAACCACCAGCAGCTCAGCAGGAGAAAGATGTGGCAGTCTGCTTCCATAGAGTTTTATAGCTTTGGAAACCCTGTGGGTTGCTATGAGTTGGAATCAACTCGACGGCAGTGGGGTTTTAATAGATTTTTAATAAAATAAGGGAAATATTTATGTTGAATAATTAGAACAGTGTTTTGCTCTGTTGTGCATAGGGTCACCATGAGTCAGAACCAACTTGAAGGCACCTAACAACAACATAGGATTCAAATCTAAATATATTGTGAAGACACTAATATAAAAATATACATAGAAAGAAATGAGGAGGAAATTCATTGATTTTAACAGTGGTCAGTTGGGGTAATAAGATTAAAGCTGACAGTTTGCTTCTATTTTTTAATCTTTTCAATGTTTTTATTTTATAATTATTTAAATCACTTTAGTTTTTTTTAAATATACCATGTTAGAGAAAGATAAACTTAAATAAATTGGTACATGTATTAGTTAAGATAACCCTAACTACTACTCTAAGAGACAAATTTCAAAATTTCAGTGACTAACAAAGTAAAGGGTCCCTGGGTGGCACAAATAGTTAAGCACTTGACTATTTACCAGAATGTTGGTGGTTTGAACCCACCCAGAGGCACCTCGGAAGACAGGTCTGGTGATGATCTGCTTTTGAAAGGTCACAGTCTTGAAAACCCTATGGAGTAGTTCTACTCTACACACATGGGGTTTATTTACTTCTCACACAGCCCAAAATGAGTGTTCCTGATGAATAGCACCCCCTTTTACTCCCAAGTGTCTCAGTTTGGGCAAATAATTACATGGTCAGTCATGATTAATGGACCCAAGCTCAGTCCCCTAAAGATAACTTCCAAGTTCCCCGTGGCGGGGGAAGAGCCTAGACAATCCGGCATGAGAGTGTCTTACGGGCCAGATCAGGAAGGTGCACACCTCATTTCCACTCACTCCATTTGTTAAAACAGTCACACAGTCACATCTAACCTCAGGTGAGGCTGGGCAATGTAGTTCATCCATGACCTCTGGAAGAAAAGGAAATTGCTTTGCTAAACTACTAGCTCGTCTCTACCACAGCACTTTGTGTTTGCTGTTAAGAATGATGGTTTCAACTGTTTTTTTCTGCTTATAAAATGAATATATTGCCATTATAGAAAAAAAAAGGAAAATATAATGGTGAAAATAAGAGTCATGTAAAATTGTTGTCTGGTTTTGCCTTTTTAACAGAATTAGTACCAAATTGTATATATGGTTTACTTTCTGCCTTTTCCACTGAATACTAGATGATAAAAATTTCCTCATGCTTTTAGATAGTCTTCTAAAACATGATGATTTTAATAGCTAGATAGCGTTTCATTCCATGAATATATCATAATTTATATTACCATTCTCCTATTATTGAATACTTAGATAGTATGAGAATTTTTGGAAGAGAATCTTAGGGAATACGTTTGCTCCCATCTCTTTCTCATGAGCCTCAAGGGAAGCTGCTCAATTTCAGAAATAAGCTTTCCCACTAGGAAAAACTGAGAACTTTGAGGCTTTTTTCAAATCGTTCTCTGCCACATCCAGGGCTTCCAGGGTGCCTCTCTCCCTCTAACTATCTTGATGTGAAGATTTTTCGCAGATCCCAATCAATTTGCTACAGCAAATCATGTATCTCAGGACCCTCCCAGGAGTTTGGTCCTTTTGTCACCTGCATAGTACCCCTCCCTACAGAGACAATAGCTCAGGCCAGCTTTCGGGAATAAAGTGTCTTGCTGCCTGCAAACATGTGTAGTGGGAAGATCATGGCTCTGGCACAGCCTTCTCCCAGCGCTGGCACCTGGGAACCAGAGCCCTTCTCACTTCGCCGCAGAGTCATAAAACAATCACAAGTCCATCAGTAGAAACTTCTCAAGAAACTTCTAAAACATCCTTGTAAGACTGACATTAAGACAACCATGAGATGTCCAGATTGCCTCAGTAGCACACTGGTCTCCTACAAAGCCAGGAGGAACTAGAAGTGGTTGCTGACTAGAGTAGCATCAAAGGGAGGGAGGGGAAGTGACACAGCAACTGCCCAGAGGATTTGCATTGTTGATGGCTTATGGGACCCAGGGAGACGGGAAACATTTTGCCTTAGTGGCCCAACATCCCAGAGGAGAGAAAAAAAAAAAAAAATTGTAACTGACGGAAATGTAATAAAACAGTCAAAAGTAGATGCAGCGATCCATAGATATTGTGAAACATATCACAGTCTTATTTGTTCAAACATCACTAATGTTTTATTAAAATAGAAAATAAAAACAGAGAAAAATATGTGCCTCTATCTACTCTCATATATTTACATCCCTATCCAAATGTTCCCTCTAACTCCCACTCTCTGACAACCAGAATTATATATATAACAAAATATAGAATTATATATATATTACAAATATATATATTACAAAATATATATATTACAAAATATAGCACATGTGAAAAGTACACAAAACATAAATGTACAGTTTAAAAAATAATTATAAGGCAACAACTACAAGTTACGTCAAGAAATAGAACATGGTCAACACTCCAGAAATCTCCCATACTTCTCTTCCTGATAAAAATACTCTCTCTGTCCTCCAGCACACAGGGTAAACCACTATCTTGACTTTTCTGATAACTACTTGTTTTTCGTTATGCTTTTACCACCTATGTAAGCATCTCTATGCAATATAGTTTCATTTTACGTAGTTTGGAACATTTTAATGACCAGACTCCTGCTGAATGTAGTCTTTTGGGTTCTTGCTTCTTTTGTTCAACATTATGTTTGTAAGGTTCATTTATTTAGTTGCATGTTGCAATACTTCATTTATTTTCATTGCCATGCAATATTCTGTTATATGAATATTCCACAATTTTGTTATTCATGCTTCTCTTGATGGATCTTCCAAGTGTTTCCAGTTTGGGGCTATTATGAATAATGCTACTGTGAATTTCTTATACATATATCGGGTAGAAATTTGCATGGGTTTCTGTAAGGTATATATCTACATGAAGAAAGGACCAGTCTGGTGGCTGTAACTGTTTTCTGTAATCTAAATCTTTGGTTCTCTAGTATCTAATGAGAGTGAGCATTTTTTCATACGTTTATTGGCCATTTGGCCTCAAGTTTATGCTATACCAGCTTTCTGTTGATTAGTGTTTTCGTGGCATAAATATATATTTTTTGACTACTTTTAATCTTCCTTTAACTTTTTTCAAAAATATTTATTTTAAACAGCATACAGTAAGATTTTTATCATGTTTAAAAATCTTTAAGTAAATATTTAATGTTATTATTAATTTATTTGGGCTTTCATTTATCATCTTATTTTCATATTTACCCAAATATTCTTTATTTCTTTGTCTTCTTTTGGACTGAGTGAAAATATTTTTAATCATTCCATTTTTTTCCCTGTACAAAGTCTGGAAGTTACACACTACATTTCTATTATTTTAGTAGTTATTATTATAGAAATTACAACATTTATCCTTAATTACTCAGAATCTAACATAAAACAATAACTTTAATTTCCTCTAACAAAATGCCTGTAAACCAAATCCATTGCTGTCAGTCAATTCTGACTCCTAACTACCCTCTAGGACAGAGTAGAACTGTCCCACAGGGTTTCCAAGGAGCAGCTGGTGGATTCAAACTGCTGGCTGTCTTGGTTAACAGCCAAGCTCTTAACCACTAGTCATTAGAAGACTTTCATTCAATTTACCACCTTCTCAACTTATAGATATTTTAAAATATAAAAAAAAAGTTTTGTTTAGATTTAGCCACATATTTATTACTTTCTTTGTTCTTTATTCTTTCTTACATAGCAGACCTTCTACCTCTCTTAAAATTTTCTACCTCCTTAAATTGTTCCATTGATGTAGTTTGTATTTTTCTGAAGGTATTATTTTGCCTCATTCCTTAAAAAAAAATATCTTGGTGTAGCACTTTAGATAAATTTGTTTATTTATTTTTTTAGTACTTTTAATATTTCATTCCACTCTCTTCTGGCTTCTGTTGCTGCTGTTGAGAATCTATCCATTAATCTATCATTCCTTTGAAGCCTCTGGTTCTGCATCTGTAGATTCAACCATTTGCAGATGAGAAATATTCAGGAAAAAAATTTTTTAAAAGTTACAAAAAACAAAAACTGAGTTTGCTGTGCGCCAAGCACTATGCTGAATTCACACGAATAAATTGTTGATGTGTACGTAGGCATATCCTGCTGTAGCCTCCCTCCATTTCACAGATCCTCAGGCTTTCTCCAACACTTTTTGAGCATTGTTCACCTCGCTTCTTGTTCCTTTGCTAATTGTGTGCACCCTTTGTATCTGTGAAAAAATGGCTCCTAAAAAGCAATGACGTTATCAAAGCAATCCCTCAAAGGCGAAGTGTGAGGGAGTTGAGGAGAGCTAGAAGGAGTTTAAGGCTAGCAAGTGATGGCGCTACAGCCTCCAGAACTTCAAGCTCACTAGCGAATTGGCATCGGCTGATGCCCAGGCAGCATCAGCGTTCCCAGAAGAGCACAAGAAACTCAGAGAAGATCAAGGCTACCTTCCAGAGCAAGTCTTTAATTGTGGTGGAACAACTATTTTTACATAGCATTGCCATTGTATTAGATATTGTAAGTAATCTAGAGATGATTTCAAGTATACTGGTGGATGTTTGCAGGTTATATGCAAATACTACACCATTTTATATAAGAAACTTGAGCATCTGTGGATTTTGGTATTTGCTGGGGTCCTGAAACAAATCCTCCGCATATACCTAGGGAAGACTGTAATCATTTTTTTTCTCTAGTTGCTCATAACATTCTTTCTTTGTCTTTGGATTTCCACCACTTGTCTATGACATGTCTACATATGGATGTATTTCTATTATTCTTCTTGAGATTTACTTATCTTTGTGAACCTCTAATTGGATGTTTTTCGTAAGTTGTTTGTTTGTTTTGAAATCTCAGCCATAACCTCATTAAATGATGCCTGTTTTCATATTGTTTCTCTTTTCCTTCTAGAACTCCAACTGAACACGTTTGACCTTATTTTTTACCTTCTTATTCCATCACCTCTGTATGTTTTATCTTTGTGCTTCTCTGCGCTACATTAATGACACTTTTTCTGACCTATTTCAAGTTAGTAATTCTTTCTGCATCTTTGTCCAATCTGTTATTAAAGTCGTCCACTGTGACTGTAAGTTGATTACAGTTTTCACTTTTAGCAGTTGTATTTCGTTATTTTTGAAAGTTATGTCATTTTTTTGTAGTTGAATGTTCCCTGCAGCTATTTTAAACTTTAAAAAAATTTTCATTAAAGATATTAAGGATAATTTTGTAATAATCTTTATTTGATTATTCCAATAATTAAAGCCTTTTGGTCTTTTTTTATTGTCCATTGTTTCTTGGTCAAGGTATCTCATTTCTTTGTGTGCTGATTTATCTTTGCCTACGTGCATGTCATTTTAATTAAAAATAATTCTTGAATATAATTATGGTGATTTCCTCCAGATACGCATTTGCTTCTGCCAGGTACCTCAAGGCACAGTCCATAAACACATTAATGCAAGTTCGAGGTTTAAGATTCCCTGAAAAATTAAGGTAATTCAAATCTTTCATGCAATTCCTTGCAAAGACTGGCCCACTCTCTCCTTTGTTATTTTGAGGTTATAGACTTTTTAGGTCCCAGCTTACTGTGGGGAAGGTCTCAGATCTGCTTGTGTATCTTGGTCTTTGATTTCCATACCCCTCACCTTATATGATCATCAAAGCAGAAGTTCAAATTTTGTGAGTTTAGATCTTTCATCCACCCTTATCCAAGCCTTATTAAGTATAAATGAACAAGCAATCCAGGGATCTTGGAATCATTTTGAGAACCCCTAAAATTCCAAAGGACTGAAGCTCTAATCACAGAGGGATGGAAATGGGAGTAAGTAGAGAGCCTCCAGCTGTCATGCATTATTGGGGATATTGTTAAATTTAGTGGGTTTAGAGTTCTGGGACAAAGTGCTCAAAACCCCCCTCCTAGTTGCCCTGGTTTCCTGTTTCTGCTCTCAGCCCTGACTCAGCAGCTGTTTGGGGGATCATAGTGTTTATCTGGATTATTCTCTCTTCACCCAGTTCACTGGCAGTTGATGGGGAACCTCTTGGGCAGCTTAGGGTGATGAAACCTATCACACCAGCAGGAGAATGGGACTGTGGATTCTCAATCTCTCCTCCCCTTCCTTCCTCTCTTCGGGACTAAAAATCCATCAGGAGGAAGCACAAGCAGTAACTGACCAAGCAGCCACCCAGGGAACATGCAGCTGCTCCTGCTCCTGTTGGCCTTTCTTCTATCCCCCGGGGCTAGAGCAGGTGAGTGACCACCCCCACTCCAAGGTCTAAAGCCCTTCTTAGGTGTCTCCAGGTAGCCCTGGTCACATCCTCAGACACATTCTGGCCTTGTTTCATTCCAGAAACTTTCTGAAGTCTAAAGCTGAATAGATAATCAGTGGGAATGGAAAGAAGAATTTTCCCTTGAAGGCCAAGTGGGTTTTCTCCCTCCTCTGGGTCATCTGAGAATAGTCATTTTCTAGAAGGTCACAGGATTCTGGTGAAAGGAAGGAAGCTAGAAATGAGAAACAGTAAAACCCCTTCTTTCTCCAGTCCCAGGAAAACATGCTCATAATGGCACGGTGGGAGGTATCTCTGTGTTCGTATGAGGACACTGTTGCTTATTGTGATTTTCTGCTCTTCCCTAGTTTAAGTCTCTCAGCTCTGCTAGGACAGTAGCCCAAGGCCCATTTAGTCCCAGATTTGGTGAGCTCACTGACCCAAAGGCCCCTACTCTCTCAGTGCAAAGACATTCCTGGTTCACTTCCCAACTCTCCTTGCATGCTAGGTCTTTGGTCACACTAAATTTTCCCAGATAGGTACCAATGGTTTAGGTAAGTTCAGTGTACAGAAGCCCTGCCCTTCCCTTTCTTGCCCTCTCCCACCCTACCTAACAACAAATAACCACTATATAGTTGTCAGGGGCATAGACTCTGAATCCAGTCTGCCTGGCTATGGCTATGAATCTGCCTTGGCCACTTTCTAATTCTGCATCCTTAAAAAATGTCATAATATTTTATAAGTCGTAAACATTTGCTTGATTTAAGAAATGTTTTAAGACTAATAGCTTAAGAAGAGTAGATTCTGACTCATAGCTATGTTATAGGACAGGGTAGAACTGCCCCAAAGGGTTTCCAAGACTGTAATCTTCATGGAAGCAGACTGCCACATCTTTCTCTTGAGAAGAGGCTGGTAAGTTCGAACTGCCAACCTTTTGGTTAGCAGCTGAGCTTATTTAAATTCACACTTTCTCAGTTTCTTCATCTATAAAATGGGGATAATATTAATACCTACCCCATAGAGTTTCTGTGAGGGTTAAATTAGTGTACATAAAGCCCTTGGAATAGTGCCTAGCATGTAGTGAGTGCTATATAAATGTGCTGTATAAATTCACTCTGCAGTCCTAGTGTCAGAGCCTAGGAGATAAGGATACAACAATAACAGTCCCATCAACTCATGTCCAGATCCTTAGAAACCAATCCCCTGCTGGCCATGAGCTGGCAATACCTGGACTCAGAAGGATCAGGATCTGGGAAATTCCCTGAGGAAGAAACTACCAGAAAACTCCAGGGAGAGTCCATTTCAGAGGCTTCCAGATTTCCATCCTGACAGTAGATCAGATCTCAATATGTGATGCTGAAGCTGGCCTTGCCTAGACCAAGGATTGTGCTGCTTTTTTTTTTCAGGAGGTAGGGGGAGCAGGTCTGGGATGGAGGATGAGTATCCCTTCAAGCCAAGTGTTTCCTGCAGAGCCCTGGAGCCCTCTCCCAACGTCTGGTGTCCTGCAGACTGCAGACCCAAGTCTTCACCGCTGCTCTCCAACTCCTCCTTCCCCTGCATCAACTCTTCTCCCCACTTCCCCCATCTCATAGTCTTTTTGGAGCCACCAGTCTGGTGCCACACTGCGGGTTCAGTGAGCACAAGATTTATGCCAAATGCTTTCTTCCAAGGGAAATCATCGGAGGCCAAGAGGCTAGACCCCACTCCCACCCCTATAGGGCTTATCTTCAGATTTGGACTCCAAATGGTGGCATGGGTGCTTGTGGGGGTTTCCTGGTGCGAGAAGACTTTGTGCTGACAGAAGCTCACTGCCTGGGGAGGTGAGGAGCTCAGGAGCCTCTGGGGCAGCTAGTAACACAGGGCCCAAAAGAGCCCATCAGAGGAACCATCTGAAAGCAGGGTTGTGGCAATGAAAAGGTGAAAAAGAGACCTAGTAAGACTTCGGCAGAGGGGACAGGTCAGGGCAAATGGCACTTCTGAGGAAGAAAGGAGCACACTGATAGAAAATAACAAGAGGTGGAGGTGGGAGGCATGGACTGGGCTCAGTTTAATCTGAGGAAGCAAAATTTAAGGCCACTGTGCCGCTGTAATCCCAAACTCAGGGCTAACAAGAGAAGCAGAGGCACAGAGTAGCTCAGCCCCAGGGCCCTCTCACTTCCCCTCAGCTATGTCCTACCTGCTCTGGGCTGTCCACCTACCCTGCAGACCTGGAGGACTGTAGCTTGTGTGACTCACACCTACCTCTAGACCACCTTTCCTTTGCAGCCAAATAATTGTCATCTTGGGGGCCCACGACATCCAGAGGTCAGAAAGTACCCAGCAGCACATCCCTGTGCTCAGAGCCATCCCCCATCCTGACTATAATCCTCAGATCAAGTGGAATGACATCATGTTGCTGCAGGTACCACCCGTCTGACCCTCTGGTCCTCCCACACCTAGTGGGCCCCTTCCAGGGAGGCAGCTCCACTGTGTCCTGGGACTGTGGAGGAGGAAGCAAGGGCATTACCCAAGGTGGTGATAGAGGTGTGGGGTGGAGCTGGAGCTCACACCAGCAGATCCTGAGCCCTTGGCTGGGGCTCCAGCTAACATGAATACCTGTGCTCTTCCTGCCAGCTGGAGAATAGAACCAGACGAAATCGAGCCGTGAAACCTGTGGCTCTGCCTCGGACTCAGGCCAGGCTGAGGCCTGGCACCTTGTGCACCGCAGTTGGCTGGGGCCTAGTTGGCCTGAACAGGAAAACAAGCACACTCAAGGATGTGAAGCTGAGGGTGGAGAGGGATGAGGAGTGCAGCATTTGCTTCGTTTTGTGTACCGGCCAATTGCAGATTTGTGTGGGAAACCCAAGAGAGCGCAAGTCCGTCTTCCTGGTAAGGACCAGGACATCTGCCAGCATGGCCCTGGGACAGAGGGGCCTGCGCAGAACTGGAGTAGTGGGAACAGACCTCATCCCCATGTCCTCAGCCTGGGGGCCAGACCAGAGTTGGGGAGGGGCCCCTGGGGAATGGGAGGAGCATCTGACCACACGCTTACACACAAAGTTTTCCTGAGGTAGGTGAAAGCCCCTTGGCTTGCATCGAGCTGGAGACAGTAAGCATAACCAGCACCTGTAAACGTGACTTTGGTTGGAAATAGAGACAGCACAGTGACAGAAAGCTCCAGAGGCTGACCTTCTGTACCACCTCCCCCACCTCAAGCACAATTAAAGGAGACCCCCTCCTTTCTGAGAGCATTGGGTTTAGGGATAGGTCTTGGAGTGCGGACGCCTGGCTAAGTCCCTTTCCTCTCTCTGTCCACAGGGGGACTCCGGGGGCCCCCTCGTGTGCAACAATGTGGCCCAGGGCATCGTCTCTTATGGAAATTGAAACGGGACTCCTCCAGCAGTCTTCACCAAGATCTCAAGCTTCTTGTCCTGGATAAACAGAACAATGAGACGCTTCAAACAGCAGGGTTAAACTGAGACCCCTCTTGACTGACTCTTCTTCTCTGCAGTGGTGGGGTGGCAGGTAGGGTGACATAGCCTTAATAAATGTCCATGTCTAGAGTGAAAATAACTGATTTCTTTTTTATTCATTGAACATCATTCAGTATACAACAAACGTGCATCAGGTAGACCTCTGTTCCCATTTCAACTGTTTCTTGCCTCCTCCTCATCCATCTCTCCCCCTGCCTCTGCCCATCTATTAACACTTCACTGTTTCCCAGTTATTCGAGATGCCACCTGTATTATATATTAAAGTGGGCCTTTTTATTAAATTTCAATTCTGTCCCTTTTGTCTGCCTGCGCTTAAACACACCGATAGCGCATGTTTTTAATTAGACTATGCTTTAATATTTCATAGAGGGAGTCTTTGGTAGGCTTGAGAGAGCCCTTCCATCACTCCCTAAAGCATCTGGGGGAGCAGGGGAGACAGAAAACTGAGGAAGATGGATGGCCTGGAGGAGGGAAGAAACTCTCCTGGGAAAGAGGTCCCACTTTCCTAGCGGAGTTCAGACTCAGTCCTGGCAAAAGAACTGGCTCTAAAAAGTGTGGCAAAGAAAGAGCCGGTTACCTAAACCCAGCATGATATTCTAGATAGCTATTTGTAAAAAAGATATACAGTTGGATCCGTTTCTCACACCGTTCTCCAAAATAAACCTCAAATGGAGCAGGGATCTAAATGTAAAAAATAAATAAATTATGTAAGTACTAGAAGAAAGTGTGAACGAATTTCTTTATAATCCAGAAGTGAGAAAATCTCTTAACCTTTTTGATATGACTCAAAATCCAAAACCTTTAGAAAAGATAGGTAAATTTTACTGTATTTAAAACAAACAAGCAACAACCTTGTGCATGGCCAAAAACAAAACAAAACACACACTGTTACTAAAGTCAAATAAAAAATGACAAATTGGGGAGGAGGATTGCAAATTATACCACAGAAAAAAGTGCTAATCTCCCTCATATGTAGGGATTTGTGAAAACTGAGAAGAAACAGGCCAAAGCCAATAGGAAAATGGTCAAAAGACATGAACCAACGGTTTACATAAATAAAAAACAAATGGCACTTTAACACACATGAAACCATTCAACTCAACATTTGGTTATTTTTTATTTTGTTTTTTGTTGTTGTTGAGAATATATACAGTAGAACATACACCAGTTCAACAATTTCTACATGTACAGTTCAATGACATTGATTACATTCTTCAAGTTGTGCAATCATTCCCACCCTTCTATTCCAAGTTGTTCCTCCCTCATTAACATAAACTCACTGCCCCCTAAGTTTCCTATCTAATCTTTTGAGTTGCTATTGTCAATTTTTATCCCATACAGATAGCTCTTAAAAGAGCACAATGCTCAAGGCGGACCAAACCAAACCAACCTCGTTGCCCTCAAGTCGATTGTGACTCATAGTGACCCTACAGGACAGAGTAGAACTGCCCCATAGGGTTTCCAAGAAATGGCTGGTGGATTCAAACTGCAGAACTTTTGGTTAGCAGTGGAGCTCTTAACCACTATGCCACCAGGGGTCCTCAAGGCAGACATTTACTAATTAAGCTAAACTATTGTTTGGTTTAAAGAAGACTTAAGAGAGTATTTTTGGTTTAAGATTTAAGGATTATCTCAGGGCAATAGTTCCAAAGGCTCAACCAGCCTCAATGGCTCCAGAAAGTCTGGACTCCATAAACGTTCCATATTTTTAAGGCACTTCCTCTATGTGTTTTAGAAGTGTAGATACCTCTACGCATCTGCTCGTTATTGCCGATGAATTGTGCCAATGTTCATGCACTCCAGTAGTATGCAAGTTCTGTCTGATCATCCACATCTGTCTTCAGTCCATCACTTCACCTATTGCTTGTTAGGGATTAAATTGTGTCTCCCAAAAAGATATGCTGAAGTTCTAACCCCCAGTACCTGTGGAGGTGACCGTGCTTGGAAACAGGGTCCTTGAAGATGTTATCAGTTAAGTGAACATGATGTCTAATCCAATCTGAGTGCTGTCCTTATGAAAGAGAAGAAGAGACACAGAAACATGCTGAGGGAAGATGGCCATGTGATGACTGAGGCAGAGATAGAGTTATGCTGCAGCTGCAAGCCAAGGAACTCCTGGGGCTACCAGAAACCAGGAGAGACAAGAAAGGGCCCTCTAGAGTCTTCAGAGAGAGTAAGGCTCTGCCAACACCCTGAATTCAGACTTCTAACCTCCAGAAATGTGAAGGAATACATTTCTGGAACGATAAGCCACCCAATTTGCAGTACTTAGTTAACAGCAACCCTAGGAAATCAATACATTGCTTCTCTTCCCTTGTCTCCAATCCTGTCTTTTGCAAATCTGATCAGATGTATGTTCGGGTCTCTTTCTACGCAACATTTCTTGTCACTGTTCTGAATTTAAACTTCTAAGACTCCAGAACTGTGAAGGAATAAATTTTTGCTATTTTAAGCCACCCACTTTGTGGTAATTTGTTTCAGCACCCTAGAAAACTAAGAGTACCTGCTGCCATCAGATTTACTCCAACTCATTGTAACTCCATGTGTGTCAGAGTAGAACTGTGCTCCATAGGGTTTTCAACCTTGGAAACCCTGTGGGGTCACTATGAGTAGGAATTAACTCAGCAGCAGGGGGTATAGGCATTTCTTTCTGCAATTATTTGCCTAGGGTTCTGGCCAACTTTCTATTAAAATAAAACATAAAATGATTTGCTTGCTTAAAAATAGCTAACATTCCTGTGTGCCAAGCACCATGCTTTAAATGATGTATCTTCATGACATCCCTTAGGAACTAGATTATTATGATTCCATTTGATAATGAAGGCACTAAGTTCAGAGACATTAATCAACCTCCGAAGGTCAAAGAACTTAAAAGTAGTGGAGGTTAAATTCAAACCCAGGCAGTCTACAGCCAAAGTCCTTGTCCTAAACCGTGACACCTTAGCAACTCCCACTGTCCTATAAACCAGTTTTCATTTTCAATATGAGGAGAGTCTGCTTAATGCTTTTGACACTCTAAAGTTCTACAAAATTTCACACAAAATGCTAGTGAAGATAACAAGACTTTTGTCCTAAAGATTAGCCCATGCCTGTACACATAAATAGTATATTCAAGTAAAAGATCACTGAAATCGAGTAATTTAAAATCAACACATAAAGCCATGCTTTAAATGCCTTCTTAAAGTAACTGTATAGAATCAGCTAGGAGGTTTTTCTATGCATATCAAATTGTTAGTTAGTCCTTTTGGTGTGACATTTACTATCTGAACTTTTGCAATTTCTATAATTTTAAGTAGAACAAACACCAAACAGATATTTTGTCAAATCCAACTGGCTATATTCAGAGATATTTTGGTAAAGCTGACCATATGTATGTCTCTTATCAGAAAGTCATCTGTTAATATTCAGTGTAATCCATTTATCAACAAAAATTTAATTAATGGTATGTCTTTGACAATACCTCATTCTCTCTATATTTGCTACTGCCTGCTTACCGATAAGAATTATTTATTACTTGCATGCTCTGGTGGGTAACAGCCTCATTATTGTTTTCATTGTCAAGTGGGAAAAATACATGATGAAAGGAAGGGGGAAAGAGAGAGCAGTGAAAGAGTCTTCCACTGATCCTCTCCTGTCTTTTATTTACTCAGAGCCCCAGAGCACTGCCAAGTCTCAGGAAGAGTCTCACTTTCATTTCTTTCTCTACTAGTCAGCACTTCCAAGACATCTCTTTCCCTCTAGCTGCAGTGCTGAAAAGACTGTATAGACTGGAAGGTGCTGACCTCCAGAAGACAATTCACTTTATGGCCATCCCAAAAGTCAAATCCACCAGTCCTCTGTCCAGCTCTGCACTCTTCCCTATTAAGTAAGCCTAAGCAGAACTTTGGCAAGAAATTGTTTTCATTTTTTTTAAATTGTGGTAAGTACATATATAACAAAACATTTGCCATTTTACCCATTTTAAGTGCACATTCAGCAACGTTAATTACATTCACTATGTTGTGCAACCATCACCACTGTTTCCAAACGTTTTCCATTACCCCAAATAAAAACTCAATACCCCTTGTCTTAGTTATCTAGTGCTGCTATAACAGAAATATCACAAGTGGATGGCTTTAACAAAGAGAAATTTATTCTTTCACAGTTTAGGAGGCTGGAAATCCAAATTCAGGGTGCCAGGTCTAGGGAAAGTTTTTCTCTCTGTGTCGGTTCTGGGGGAAAATCCTTGTCATCAATCTTCCCCTGTTCTCCAGCTTCTTAGCGCAGGAACCCGGGTTCCAAAGGACTCGTTCTGCTCCTGGCACTGCTTTCTTGGTGGTATGAGTTTCCTCTGTCTCTCTGCTTGTTTTTCTCTCTTATGTCTCAAAAGAAATTGATTCAAGATACAATCTAATCTTATAGATTGAGTCCTGCCTCCTTAACATCATAGAGGTAGGATTTACAACACTTCCGAAAACCACATCAGATGACAATATGGTGGACAATCACACGATACTGAGAATCATAGCTTAGCCAAGTTGACACACATTTTCTGGAGACACAATTCCATCCATAACACCCCATGAGCAATAATTGCCCTTTTTCTCCTCTCCTCAGCCCTGGTAATCACTAATAAACTTTGGTCTCTATTTATTTGCCTATTCTAGATATTTTATATAAGTAGGATCATACAATATTTGTCTTTTTGTTTTGACTTATTTCACTCAACGTAATTTACTCAAGGTTCATCCATGTCATAGCGTATTTTAGAAATCTGTTTTTCACTTTTCTTAATAATTTTTCTTTTTCAATGTTTCATTGTGTGGGTATACCAATTTGTGCTTATCCATTATTTGTTGATGGACACTTGGGTTGTTTTCATCATTTAGTTATTGTGAATAAGGCTGCAATGAACACTGATGTACAAGTATCTGTTTGTGTTCCTGCTTTAAAGTCTTTTGGGTATGTACTAGTGGAATTACTAGAGCATATGGTATCCACAATCAACACCTATGGAAGCAGCAGTCAAGCAATCAACATGATGTCCTTCTTCAGAGACTAGTCCCTCTTGATAACAAGTCAAGTATGTGAGATGAAGTCTTACCATCGCTTCTAAAAAGCACTCTGGCTGTACTTCTTCCAAGACAGATTTGTTCATTCTTCTGGCAGTCCATAGTATATTCAATATTCTTTGCCAACACCAAAATTCAAAGGCATCACTTCTTCTTTGGTCTTTCTTATTCATTGCCCAGCTTTCACACGCGTATGAGGTAATTGAAAATATTACGGCTTGGCTAAGGCACACCTTAGTTCTCAAAGTGACATCTTTACTTTTTAACACTTTAAAGAGGTCTTTTGCAGTAGATTTGCCCAATGCAACACATCGTTTGATTTCCTTCTTTCTTTCTTTCTTTCTTTTGCCTTTAACAAACAAATTTATCCTCTCACAGTTTAGTGGGGTAGAAGTCCAAATTTAGGGTGCCAGCACTAGGGGACAACTTTCTCTGTTGGCTCTGGGGGAAGGTCCTTGTCTCTTTTCAGCTTCTATCCCTTGGCAATCATGTGCCATGGCATCTATCTTCCCCCATCTCTGCTTGCTCACTTGCTTGTTTAATCTCTTTTATATCTCAGAAGAGAATGAATTAACACACATCATACACTAATACTGTCTCATTAACATAACAAAGAAAACACATTCCCAGATGGGGTTATAACCACAGTTATAGGGGTTAGGATTTACGTATTTTGGGGGAACACGATTCAGTCTATAACAATGGCCATGTAACTATGGAGGCAGATGCAAGGTAAGGAATATTAAGGCTTTCTAAGAGCTGCCAGAAATTAGGAGAGAGGCATGAGACAACTTCTCTCTTCAAGCCCTCAGAAGGAATCAACATGGCTCACACCCTGATATGGACCTCTACCTTCTAGAACAGTGAGACAATAAATTTCTGTTCTTCAAAGCCACCTGCTTTGTGGTATTTTGTTACAGAAGTTCTAGGAAAACTAAGACAGGGCTGTAGGACTGAGCTCCTCGTTCTTTGTTGTGGGCCAATCTCAGCTTGTAGAGGTCGACTCACAACCCCCGCCACATGGCCTTCATCATAGACTCTCCCACAACACATCATGGCATCTGTCTTAGGCTGGGTTCTCCATAGAAGCAAAATCAGTAAAGTGTATAAATATACATATAGAAAGAGATTTATATCAAGGAAACAGCTCAAGTCCCAAGTCCACGGATCAGAGTAGAGGCCTCTCCCAAATCACGCAGCCGCAGAAGCTGGCAAGCCCAAGATAGGCAGGTCCGAGAGAGGGGCTCCCGCTCACAGGCTGTGAAGGTTGATGAATTCCAAGATCAGCAGGCAAGACCACAGGGTTTCTCCTCATTCACGTAGCTGCAGGGGCTGGCGAACCAAAGATCAGCAGGTCCGAGAGCAGTGCTCCACTCACAGACCTTGCAGATCGACGAATCCCAAGTTTGGCAGATAAGCTGAAAGCTCAAGTCCCAAGAACCGGGGATTTGACAACAGGAGGCAGACACAGGATCCAGAGAGAGCAAAAAGCCAGAACGCCTGCTTATATTCAGGTGCAGGCCACACCCCCAAGGAGACTACCTTTCATCTGATTGGCTACTCACAGTATATTCAATCATGGGAGTCATCACATTAAAACACTGAGAAGCATGGTCCAGCCAAGGTGACACACAATCTTAACCATCACAACGTCTTACTTATTCAAAACTAGCAAGGAAGTTTCTCTCTCAGGGATGGTCCAATTCTTCTTTAGGAATTTACACCTGCTTTAGTGAGACCTACACAGCTTAATCTCCCTTTAGATTACTTCATAATCAACTGATTTAAGACTTTAACTTCATCTGCAAAATCTCTTGACCATTGCAATATTTTACTTGCTAGCAGCAAGACACAGGTTCTGCTCACACTCAAGGGGAAGGGATACCATGAATACCAGAAGGTGGGGGTAATTGGAGATTACCATAACATATATGTCCCACAGCATTTTTGTTTTCAAAAATTTTACCTTTAATTTTTTGCCAATATTTTTTTCTTTGTTATAGAAAAGTGTATTTGTCTTTTTTCTTTATTTTTTCCCATAAAAATTTATACGTACATTGTTATGTGACCATAATTGATCCCCCCATCCTGCAACAGCACACTCCTCCTTTCCATCCCTGATTCCCCATGTCCATTCAAACAGCTCCTAACCCTCTCTGCCTTCCCATTTAACCTTCAGACAGAAGCTGCCAGTTTAGTCTCTTGTCTACTCACAAGTATCACTTTATGTCCCACAGTCCGGTCCAATCCCTGTCTGAAGAGTTGGCCTTGGATATTGCTTTATTTCTGGGATGATAGAGAATCCAGGGGCCATGCTTTCCAGGGTTCCTCCAGTTTCAGTCAGACCATTAAGTCTGGTCTTTTTACTAGAATTTTAGTTCTGCACCCCACCTTTCTCCTGCTCCATCAAAGACACTCTGTTGCGGTCCCTGTCAGGATGGTCATTGGTGGTAGCCGGGCACCATCTAGTTCTTCTGGTCTCAGGCTGATGAAGTCTCTGGTTTATGTGGCCCTTTCTGTCTCTTAGGCTAATACTTTCCTTGTGTCTCTGGTGTACTTCGTTCTCCTTTACTCCAGGCGGTGGGGACCAAATTGATGCATCTTAGATGGCAGCTTGCAAACTTTTAAGACCCCAGATGTCACTCACCAAAATAGGATGCAGAACATTTTCTTAATAAGCTTTGTTATGCCAGTTGACCTAGATATCCCCTGAAAGCATGGTTCCCAGACCCCCAGCCCTGATACTCTGTCCCTCGAAGTGTTTGACTGTATTCAGGAAACTTCTTAGCTTTGGTTTAGTCCAGTTGTGCTGATTCCCCCTGTAGTGTGTGCTGTCCTTCCCTTCACCTAGGATAATTCTTATCTATTATCTAGTTAGTAAATAACGCTTGTCCTCTCTCCCCACCCTCATAACCATCAAAGAATATTTTCTTCTGTGTTTAAAACTTTTCTTGAGTTCTTATAATAGTGGTCTTATCCACTATTTGTCCTTCTGTGACTCACGGAATTCACTCAGCATAATGAGTTCCAGCTTCCTCCATGTTATGTTTCATGCCTTCATCGTTGTTCTTTACAGTTGTGTAGTAGTCCGTTGTGTGGATATACAATAATTTCTTTATCCATTCATCCGTTGATGGGCACCTAGGTTGGTTCCATCTTTTTGCTACTGTAAACAGTGCTACAATGATCATGGGTGTGCATGTATCTATTCATGTGACGGCTCTTATTTCTCTAAGATATATTCCAAAGAGCAGGATAGCTGGATCATATGGTACTTCTAGCTTTTTAAGAAAGCTCCAAATCGATTTCCAAAGTGGTTGTACCATTTTACATTCCCACCAGCAGTGTGTAAGTGTTCCACTCTCTCCACAACCTCTCCATCATTTATTATTTTGTGTTTTTTGGATTAATGCTAGCCTTGTTAGTGTGAGATGGTATCTCATTGTAGTTTTGATTTGCACTTCTCTAATGGCTAATGATCGTGAGCATTTCTTCATGTGTCTGTTAGCTGCCTGAATGTCTTCTTTGGTGAAGTGCCTGTTCATATCCTTTGCCCATTTTTTAATTGGGTTGTCTTTTTGTTGTTGTGTTTTTGCAGTATCTTGTAGATTTTAGAGATTAGACGCTGATCAGATTTGTCACAGCCAAAAATTTTTTCCCAGTCTGTAGGTTGTCTTTTTACTCTTTTGGTGAAGTCTTTTGATGAGCATAAGTGTATGATTCTTAGGAGATCTCATTTATCTGTCTCTCTTCTGGTTCTTGTGCACTGTTACTTATGGCTCTTATTGTGTTTTTGCCATATATTAGGGGTCCTAGTGTTGTCCCTATTTTTTCTTCCATGATCTTTATCCTTTTTGATTTTATATTTAAGTCTTTATTCCTTTTTGATTCAGTTTTTGTGCATGGTGTGAGGTATGGTTCTTATTTCAGTTTTTTGCAGATGGATATCCAGTTATGCCAGCACCATTTGTTAAAGAGACTGTCTTTTCCCCAAATAATGGACTTTGGGCCTTTGTCAAATATCAACTGCTCATAGGTGGATAATTTAATCTGGATTCTCAATTTTGTTCTATTGGTCTATGTATCTGTTGTTGTACCAATACCAGGTGATTTTAACTACCGTGGTAGTATAATAGGTTCTAAAATCAGGTAGTGTGAGGCCTCCCACTTTGTTCTCCTTTTTGAGTAATGCTTTACTTATCCAGGGCCTCTTCACTTTCCATATACAGTTGGTGATTTGTTTCTCCATCTCATTAAAAAATGCCATTGGAATTTGGATCAGGGTTGCACTGTATCTGTAGATTGCTTTGGGTAGAACTGACATTTTCAGAATGTTGAGTCTTCCTATCCATGAGCAAGGTGTGTTTTTCCACTTATGCAGGTCTCTTTTTATTTCTTGTAGTAGTGTCTTCTAGTTTTCATTGTATAGGTCTTTTACGTCTCTAGTTAGATTTATTCCTAAGTATTTTTTTTTCTTGGGGGCTATTGTAAATGATATTCATTTGGTGATTTCCTCTTCGAGGTTCTGTTTGTTGGTGTAAAGGAATCCAACCGATTTTTGTATATTTAGCTTCTATCCTGATACTTTGCTGAAATCTTCTATTAGTTCCACTAGTTTTCTTGTGGATTCTTTGGGTTTTGTGTGTGTGTGTGTGTGTGTGTGTGTGTATAAGATCATATTATCTACCAATAGAGATACTTTTACTTCTTCCTTCCCTATCTGAGTGCCCTTTATTTCTTTTCCTAGCCTAATTGCTCTGGCTAGGACCTCCAGCACAATGTTTAATAAGAGTAGTGATATAAGGCATCCTAGTCTGGTTCCCATTCTCAAGGGGAATACTTTCAAAGTCTCTCCATTCAGGATGATGTTGGCTATTGGCTTTGTATAAATACCTTTAATTATATTGAGGAATTTCCCTTCTATTCCTATTTTGTTGAGAGTTTTTTTATCATGAGTGGGTGTTGGACTTTGTGAAATGCCTTTTTTTCATCTATTGATAAAGATTATGTGGTTCTTGTTTTTTGTTTTATTTATGTGATGGATGACATTGATTGTTTTTCTAATGTTGAAGCACCCCTGCATACCTGGTATAAATCCCAATTGATCATGGTAAATTATTTTTTTGATATGTTGCTGAATTCTATTGGCTAGAATTTTGCAGAGGATTTTTGTGTCAATTTTCATGATGGATATTGGTCTGTAATTTTCTTTTTTTGTGGTGTCTTTACCTGGTTTTGGTATCAGGGTTATGGTGGCTTCATAGAATGAGTTTGGGAGTATTCCATCCTTTTCTATGCTCTGAAATACCTTTAGTAGTAGTGTTGTTAACTCTTCTCTGAAAGTTTGGTAGAATTCTCCAGTGAAGACATCTGGGCCAGGATTTTTTCTCGTTGGGAATTTTTTAATTACATTTTCAGCCTCTTCTTTTGTTATGAGTTTATTTAGTTGTTCTACCTCTGTTTGTGTTAGTTTACGTAGGTACCGAGTTTCTCAAAATTTTTCCTTTTCCTCTAAGTTTTCAAATTTGTTAGAGTACAATTTTTCATAGTACTCTGTTATGGTTCTTTTAATTTCAGTTGGGTCTGTTGTAATATCACCCATCTCATTTCTTGTGTGGTTTGTTTTCTTCCTTCCCTGTTTTTCTTTTGTCAGTTTTGCCAATTGTTTATCACTTTTGTTGATCTTTTCAAAGAACCAGCTTTTGGACTTGTTAACCCTTTCAATTATTTTTCTGTTCTCTATTTCATTTAATTCTGGTCTAATTCTTATTATTTCCTTCCTTCTGGCACCTGTAGGCTTCTTTTCCTGCTCTCTTTCTACTTTTTCTAGTTGTAGTGTTAATGTTTTGATTATGGACCTTTATTCTTTTTGGATGTGTGCATTTATTGCGATAAACTCACCTCTGAGCACTGCTTTTGCTGTGTCCCAAAGGTTCTGCTAGCATGTGTTTTCATTCTCATTTGGTTCTCTGAATTTCGTTATTCCATCTTTAATTTCTTCTGTAACCCAGTAGTTTTTGTGCAATATGTTGTTCAGTTTTCATGTGTTTAATTTTTTTCCTTACTTTTTCTGTTGTTGATTTCTACTTTTATGGCTTTATGGTCAGAAATGATGCTTTGTAATATTTCGATGCTTTGGATTTTGTTAAGGCTTGCTTTATGGCCTAATATGTGGTCTATTCTGGAGAATGTTCCAAGTGTGTTGGAAAAGAAAGTATATTTGGTTGCTGTTTGGTGGAGTGTTTGGTATATGTCTGTGAGATCAAATTGTTTGATTTGTAGCATTTAGCTCTTCTGTGTCTTTGTTGAGTTTCTTTCTGGATGTTCTGTCCTTTACCGAAAGTGGTGTGTTGAAGTCTCCTACTACTATTGTGGAGCTGCCTATCTCTCTTTTCAGTGCTGTTAGAGTTTGTTTTATGTATTTTGGAGCCCTGTCATTGAGTGTGTAAATATTTGTTATAGTTATATCCTCCTGGTGGATTGACCCTTAAATCATTATATAGTGTCTTTCCTTATCCTTTGTGGTGGATTTTACTTTAAAGTCTATTTTTTCAGAGATTAATATTGCTACTCTTACCCTTTTTTTTTAAATTTTTTATTGTACTTTAGATGTATATTTACAGAACAAATAGTATCTCATTAAACAGTCAGTACACATATTGTTTTATGACATTAGTTAATAACCCCACAACATGTCAATTCTCTCCCTTCTCGACCTTGAGGACATTTTTTTTTTGGTGAAAATATACACAGCCAAAAGTTACACCATTTTGAAAGTTTCTACATGTAGAATTCATTGACATCGATTACCTTATTACAGTTGTGCTGCTATTCTCACTATCCTTTTCCAAATTATTCCGTCAACTTTGTCTTCAACTCACTGTCCCCTAGGCTTCCCATCAAACCTTTTGAGTTGCTGTCGTCAATTTGATCTCACATAATTTTTTTTTTTTTGTACCTTAGATGAAGGTTTGCAGAACAAAGAGTTTCTCATTAAACAGTACACATATTGCCCTATGACAATGGTTAACTAACCCCATGACATGTCAACACTGTCCCTTCTCAACCTTGGGTTCCCTATCATCAGCTTTCCTGTCCCCTCCTGCCTTCTGATCCTTGTTCCTGGACTGCTGTGCCTCATTAGTCTTGTTTTGTTTTATGAGGCGGTCCAATCCCCAGCTGAACGGTGAACTTTGGGAGTGACTTCATCCCTGCATTAAAAGGATGTCTGGGGGCAATACTCTCGGGGTTTCTCCAGTCTGTCAGGCCAGTAAATCTGGCCTTTTTTTGTGAGTTAGAATTCTGTTCTACATCCTTTTATAGCTCTGTACAGGACCCTCTCTTATGATCTTAGTCAGAGCAGTCTGTGGTGGTAGCCAGGCACCATATAGCTGTACTGGACAGATTCTGGTGGATGCCGTGGTAGCAGTGGTCCATTAGTACTTTGGACTAATCCATTCCTTGTGTCTTGTTCTCTTCATTCTCTCTTGCTCCTGGGATGAGACCAGTGTAGTGTCTTAGATGGATGCTCACAGGCTTTTAAGACCCCAGACGCTACTCACCAAGATAGAATGTAGAACATTGTCTTTATAAACAGTGTTATGCCAATTGAGCTAGATGTTCCCAGAGATCATGGTCCCCACAGCCCTCTGCCCAGCAATTCAGTCACTCAGGGAGCTTGGAAGTGTCCATGGAACTTCCATGACCTTTCGTTGTACAAGTTGTGCTGGCTTCCCCAGTAATGTGTACTGTCTTACCCTTCACCAAGTTACCACTTATTTCTTTAGTTCCCCCCGCAACCCTCCCATCCCTGTAACCAACAAAGATTGTTTCCTTTTGTGTGTAAACCTTTACATGAGTTATACAGTAGAGGTCTCATACAATATTTGTCCCTTTGTGATTGACTTATTTCACTCAGCATAATGTCCTCCAGTTTCATCCATGTTATGAGATGCTTCACAGATTCATCATTGTTCTTTATCTTTATAAAATACTCCATTGTGTGTATGTACCATAGTTTGTTTACCCATTCATCTGTTGATGTGCATCTAGGTTGTTTCTATCATTCTGCTATTGTGAACAGTGCTGCAAAGAATATGGGTGTGAATATGTCTATTAGTGTGATGACTCTTATTTCTCTAAGATATGCTACTAGGAGTCGGATTGCATTTTGTAGTGTTTTTATTTGTGGTGCTGACGTATACATTGTTCCTCTTACTCTCCTGTGCTGAGTCCCTTTTGTTTGTAGATTTTTTTCATTTCTTTTATTTTTGTACGTTTTGTTTTCACTGAGAGTTTATTTTTTCTTCTTTATTTTGATGGGTAGATTTGTTAACTTTCTCTGTGCTTACCTTGAAATTTACACTTATCTTCCTAGATTTGGACCAGTCTATTATTGCTTGGTATCACTTGACTTCCTCTCCATTAGAAGGTTCTATACCAACACTGTTTATTCCTTCTTTTATTGTTCTGATGCTGTTGTCATTTACAGATTAACCTCTCTGGTTCACTTTTGTAATTCTTTTGGTTTTGCATAGTCCTTAAGAGTTCATTTCCTAGATTACTATCTGGCTAGTACAATCCTGTGTCCTATATTCAGCCTGAGGTCTGATACCGTTTGTTCTCAGATCGAAGGACTTCCTTTAATAAGTCTTGTAAGTTTGGTTTGGTTTTTACGTAGTCCCTTAATTTCTATTTATCTGGAAATGACTTAATTTCACCATCATATTTCAATGAGAGTTTTGCAGGGTATACTATTCCTGGCTGGCAATTTTTTACTTTCAAGTAAATGTCATCCCATTGCCTTCTTGCCTGCATGATTTCTGCTGAATAATCCGAGCTTAGTCTTATTGTTTCTCCTCTGTATGTGACTTTTTGTTTTTCTTGAGCTGCTCTCAGTATTCTTTGTCTTTGGTTTTAGTGAGTGTGATTATGATACGCCTTGGTGGTTTTCTTCTGGAATCTGTCCTATATGGGGTTCTTTGAACTTCTCGGATGGTCGGCTTGTCATTTTCATGATATTGGGGAAGTTTTCTGTCAGCAATTCTTCAATGATCCTCTCTGTGTTTTCTGTTTTCTCTCCTGTTCTGGAACTCCGATCACTCGCTAATTTTTGCTTTTGCTTTTATCCCACATAATTCCCAGGTTTTCTTCTTTTTTATTTGTTCTTTTTTCTGATTTTTCCCCAAACAGAGTTGTATCCAAGTATTTGTCTTCAATTTTACTGATCCTATCTTCCATTGTTTCAAACCTGCTCCTCAGTCCTTCTATGACACTGTCCATTTCTGAAATCTTGTTGTTTCATTTGTATTTCTAATTGTTGTTTTTGTATAATTTCTAGTTGTGAATTTATTTTAGCATTTTGTTCCTGTATTATTTTCTTGAATTCTTCCATTTTTTCTGTATTTTCCATGAATTTGTCTGCCTTTTCCATGCATTTTTCTATTTTTTTCCTCATTTTTGTTTTTTGCTTCAACTCTTGGATAATTCTGAACATTAGAGATGTGAATTCCCTATTAGTTAGGTTTAGTGCCTTTTTTCCTACTGGAAGTTCATCTGGTGTTTTATTTTGGAAGCCTACTGGAACCATACTGTACTGTTTTTGTACAAGTTTTGATATTGTCTGCTGTCTTCGGGGCATTCAGTGGTTATTTTCCTCATTTATTGATTGTAGCTTTGTTTGTTTCGTCCTGATTTTTTGTTTTATTTGGTTATGTCTGAGCAGGCATGCTGTGCGTTCTTTGTTGTTTGCTCGTCTGTGCGCACAATACTTTTCACCTCTTTCTCCAATGGACAGGGTCAGTCACCCAGGTATGGTACAGCAGGCAGGTCCAGCTGAAGGGGAGTTGTGGAATAGGTTTTTTGTAGAACACACCAGAGCTGACAGTGCAGACTGGGAATCAGTGCAGGGCAAGTTCCAGTATGCCGTGCCTGTGCTGCTTGGGAATGTGATGTTTAATACACAGTGCGTGTAGGCATGAAAGAGGGGGTAGATTGTGATGTGTGGAGCTAAGTTGGGTATGGGAAAATGGAGAGATAGGAGAGAGGAACAGGGGCCAGAAACTTACCCACAAACATAAAAGAGTGCTAAGAGAGATTGTTATTGCAGTGGAGGGATGAGAGACTGACAAATGGGGAAAAACCAAAATGAGGAAAAAGAAAAAGGGTAAAAGAAAAAAATGAATAAATCGAGAAACTGGAAATGAAGAAAGACAAAAAGAGACTAAGAGAGAGAAGAAAACTAAACAAAGAAATGAAAAAAAGGGTCTTTCAGCAACATGGCACTTTAGGCAGAAGCACCACACTGCTCTTCCACAGCAAAGATCTGAAAAACTAAGCCAAGCAGAAAACAGCAATCCTGAATCCCTAAACATCAAATGAAGAGATAAAGAACTCAGTCAAGCACCAAACGGACTAAGAAAGTGACAGAGAACAGAGAGCGAGGAGACATACATGCAGAAGTCCCCTATCAGCTACCCCAGCATGGATCTGCCATATTGGACTCCTATCAGATACCAGCAAACAGGGGGCATGAAAAAGCAGCTTCACAGAGCGTCCAGCAGGAGACAGAACAACAAGTAAACAGCGATATATGCTTTCCAATTGTCACCCTTCTTCACCCCCACTCAGCTTCCTCTGCTTCCTGTGGCCACAGTCTCTTGGCCGGGAAGCACAGGCTTCACCCCCATGTTGCTTGGATTCCACCTGCCCGCACTGTGCTATTTGTTGGCTGCTGGTGTTGCTTTTTTCCACATCTTTTGATTTCTTCCTTACCTCTCACCACCACCCCCTCCTTTCTCTCAAATACCTGGTTCCCTGCGACATATTTGCTTCTTCCTGAGGGGCTGTGGAGCTCCGCTCTAGGGTGGAATGGCTTCCCGGTCTGTGCTGCCATGCTGGTGGGATCCTGGGGCTTTGTTTGCTTGTTTCTTTCTTTTGAATTGTTTGTTTTCTTTTTCTTTTATTGAGTTTGGAGCACGTTCTGGCTGGGTAGGGCTGTGTAGCTTGGGACCTATCCCCTCAGCTGTGCAGACACACAGAGGGATACCTGAGGGCAATTCTTCTTTCGAGGTTTTTTTTTTTTTTTTCCTGTTTTTGGGGGGGGTTTCTTGTTCTTTTTTTTTTTTTTAATATTTTATTGTACTTCAGGTGAAGGCTTACAGAACAAACAGTTTCTCATGTAACAAGAGTACACATGCTGTTTTATGACTCTGGTTAACAACCCCACAACATTGTAACCGTCTGAATTCTCAGCATTTTTTTTTTATGAAAATACACATAGTCAAAGATACACCATTTCAAAACTTTTTACGTACACATCTAAGTGACATTGACTATGCTCTTCTAATTGTGCTGCCATTCTCGCCCAAGATGAAGGCTTACAGGAAAAAATAGCCTCCCATTTAACAGTTACTACAAATGTTGCCCTGTAACAGTGGTTAACAATCTCACAACACATCAACAGTATCCTTACTCAACTTGTGTTCCTTATCATCAGCTTCCTACTCCCCCTCTGCCTTCTGGCCCTTGTCACTGGACTCCTGTACCTCGTTAGTCTCATTTAGTTTAACTGGGCTGTCCACTCCCAGGCTGAACAGTGAACCTCGAAGGTAACTTCACCTCTGACCTGAGAGGGTGTCTGGGGGCCACACTCTAGAGGTTTCTCCAGTCTCCTTTAGGCCAGTAAATCTGGTCTTTTTTGGGGGGGGGGAGTTAGAATTATGCTCTACATCCTTCTCCAGCTCTGTCCGGAACCCTCTGTTGTGATCCTGGTCAGAGCAGTCAGTGGTGGTAGCCGGGCACCATCTAGCTGTACTGGACTCAGTCCGGTGGAGGTTTAGGTAGCTGTGGACAATTAGTCCTTTGGACTAATCTTTTCATTGTATCCTATTCTCTTCATTCTCCCTTGCTCCCGAAGGGATGACACCAGTGGAGTATCTTAGATGGCTGCTCACAGGCTTTTAAGACCCCAGACACTACTCACCAAGGTAAATGTAGAGCATTATCTTTATAAGTAGTGTCATGCCAATTGAGCTAGATGTTCCCCAAGACCATGGTCCCCAGAGCCCTCCGTCCAACAACTCAGTCCCTCGGGGAGTTTGGATGTGTCCATGGGGCCTCCGAGACCTTTCCTTGTGCAGGTTGTGTTAGTTTCCCTTGTACTGTGTACTGTCTCACCTCTCACCCAAGATACAAATTATCTATTGCCTATTTAGTATTCCCCCCCCCCAATCCCTGGTAACCAACAAGGATTGTTACATTTTGCATGTGAATTTTTTCATGGGTTTTTACAATAGAGGTCTCATACAATATTTGTCCTTTTGTGATTGACTTATTTCACTCAGCATAATGTCCTCCAGTTTCATCCATGTTATGAGATGCTTCACAGATTCATTGTTGTTCTTTCTCGTTGCATAGTACTCCATTGTGTGTATGTACCATAGTTTGTTCATCCATTCATCTGTTGATGGGCACCTACGTTGTTTCCATCGTTTTGCTATTGTGAACAATGCTGCCATGAACATAGGTGTGCATATGTCTATTCGAGTGACGACTCTTATTTCTCTAGGATATATTCCTAGGAGTGGGATTGCTGGATCAAATGGTATGTCTATTTCTAGCTTTCTGAGGAAACGCCATATCATTTTCCAAAATAGTTGTATCATTTTGCATTCCCAGCAGCAGTGTAAAAGAGCTCCCATCTCCCTGCAGCCCCTCCAACATTTGTTATTTCCAGTATTTTTGATTCGTGCCAGTAATGCTAGGGTGAGATGGTATCTCATTGTGGTTTTAATTTGCATTTCTCTAATGGCTAGTGAACGCGAGCATTTCCTTATGTGTGTGTTGGCCATTTGAATGTCTTAATTGGTGAAGTGTCTGTTCATTTCCTTTGCCCATTTTTTGATAGGATTGTTTGGCTTTTTGTTCTAGAGGTGTTGGATTTTCTTGTAGATTATGGAGATTAGACCTTTGTCTGACTTGTACTGTCCAAAAATTTTTCCCAGTCTGTAGGTTCTCTTTTGACTCTTTTGGTGAAGTCTTTTGAGAGCATAGGTGTTTGATTTTTAGAAGATCCCAGTTATCTAGTTTGTCTCTTGGGTTTTGTGTGTTGATGGTTATGGTTTGTATCCTGTCAATGCCATGTATTAAGGCCTGAAGTGTTGGTCGTATTTTTTCTTCTATGAACTTTATAGTTTTAGGTTTTATATTCAGGTCTTTGATCCATTTTGAAGTAGTTTTTGTATACAGTGTGAGGTATGGGTCCTGTTTCGTTTTTCTGCAAATGGATATCCAGTTTTGCCAGCACCATTTGTTAAAAAGACTGTCTTTTCCCCATTTGGTGGACTTTGGACCCTTGTAGAAAATCAGGTGACCGTAGGTAGATGGATTTACTTCTGGGTTCTCAATTCTGTTCCATTGGTCAATGTCTCTGTTGTTGTACCAGGCTGTTTTGACTACTGTAGCTGTATAGTAGGTTCTCAAGTCAGGTAGTGTGAGTCCTCCAACTTTATTCTTCTTCTTCAGTAGTGCTTTACTTATTCGGGGCTTCTTCCCTTTCCATATAAAGTTAATAATTAGTTTTTCCATCTCTTTGAAGAATGTTGTTGGTATTTGGATCGGGATTGCATTGTATTTGTAAATTGCTTTAGGTAGAATTGCCATTTTCACAATGTTGAGTCTGCCTATCCATGAGCATGGTATGTTTTTCCATTTATGTAGATCCCTTTGGGTTTCATGCAGCAGTGTTTTGTAGTTTTCTTTGTATAGGTCTTTTACATTCCTGGTCAGATTTATTCCTAAGTATTTTATCTTCTTAGGGGCTACTGAAAATGCTATTGATTTCCTGATCTCCTTTTCATCGTTCTCTTTACTGGTGTATAGGAATCCAACTGATTTTTGAATGTTTATCTTGTATCCTGCTACTCTGCTGAATCTTTCTATTAGTTCAAGTAGATTTCTCGTGGAGTCTTTAGGGTTTTCTATGTATAGTATCATATCATCTGCAAACAGGGAGAGTTTAACTTCTTCATTACCAATTTGGATGCCCTTTATTTCTTTCTCTTGCCTTATTGCTCTAGCTAGAACTTCCAGCACAATGTTAAATAGGAGTGGTGATAATGGGCATCCTTGTCTTGTTCCTGTTTTCAAGGGGAATGTTTTCAGCCTCTCTCCATTAAGAATGTTGTTGGCTGTTGCTTTTGCATAGATGCCCTTTATTATGTTGAGAAATTTCCCTTCTATACCTATTTTATTGAGAGCTTTTATCAGGAATGGGTGGTGGACTTTGTCAAATGCCTTTTCTGCGTCAATTGAGATGATCATGTGATTTTTTCCTTCCTTTTATTTATGTGGTGAATTACATCGATGGATTTTCTAATGTTAAACCATCCTTGCATACCTTGTATGAATCCTACTTGGTCGTGGTGTATAATTTTTTTGATATGATACTGAATTCTATTGGCTAGAATTTTGTTCAGAATTTTTGCATCTATATTCATGAGAGATATTGGTCTGTAATTTTCTTTTTTTGTGATGTCGTTGCCTGGTTTTGGTATCAGCATTATGCTGGCTTCATAGAATGAATTTGGAAGTGTTGCTTCCTCTTATATGCTCTGAAATAGCTTGAGTAGAATTGGTACAAGCTCTTCTGTAAATGTTTTGTAGAATTCTCCAGTGAAGCCATCTGGGCCAGGGCTGTTTTTCATTGGGAGTTTTTTTTATTACCTTTTCAATCTCTTCTTCTGTTATGGGTCTGTTCAGATTTTCAATATCACTTTGTTGTAGTTTGGGTAGGCCATGTGTTTCTAGAAATTGATCCATTTCCTCTAGGTTTTCAAATTTTTGGAATATAGTTTTTCATAATATTCTGTTATAATCCTTTTTATTTTAGTTGGGTCTGTTGTAACGTCCCCCATTTCATTTCTTATTTGGGTTATTTGTGCCCTCTGCTGTTTTTCTTTTGTCAATCTGGCCAGTGGTTTGTCGATTTTATTGATTCTTTCAAAGAACTAACTTTTGGTTTTGTTAATTCTTTCTTTGTTTTTCTGTTCCCTATTCCATTTATTTCTGCTCTGATCTTTACTATCTCCTTTCTTCCGGTGGTTGTAGGCTCTTTTTGCTGTTCTCTTTCTATTTGTTTGAGTTCTGTAGGTAATGTTTTTATTTTGTCCCTTTCTTCTTTTTTGATATGTGCATCTATTTCTATAAATTGTCCTCTGAGGACTGCCTTTGCTGTGTCCCAAAGGTTTTGGTATGATGTATTTTCATGTTCATTTGATTCTAGGAATTTTTTAATTCCATCTCTGATTTCTTCTATTACCCATTGATGTGTAAGCAGAGTATTATTCAGTTTCCATGTAGTTGATTTTTTTTCCTTGCTCTTTCTAGTGTTAATTTCTACCTTGATGGCATTGTGGTCAGAGAAGATACTGTGAATTATCTCAACGTTTTGGATCTTGTTGAGGATTGCTCTGTGGCCTAAGATGTGGTCTATTCTGGAGAACGTTCCATGTGCATTGGAAAAGAATGTGTACTTTGCAGCGGTTGGATGGATTGTTGTATATATGTCTATGAGGTCCAGTTGGCTGATTGTGTCCTTTAGGTCTTCCGTATCTTTGCTGAGTTTCTTCTTAGTTGTTCTGTCCTTTACTGAGAGTGGTGTGTTGAAGTCTCCTACTGTAATTGTGGAACTGTCAATTTCTCTTTTCAGTGCTGTTAGAGTTTGTTTTATGTATTTTGGAGCCCTGTCATTGGGTGCGTAGATGTTTATTATGGTTATGTCTTCATGATGGATCGTCCCTTTAATCATTATATAGTGTCCTTCTTTGTCTTTTATGGTAGATTTTGCTTTAAAGTCTATTTTATCTGAGATTAGAATTGCCACTCCTTCTCTCTTTTGGTAGTTGTTAGCTTGATATATTTTTTTCCAACCTTTGATTTTTAATAAATTCACATCTTTGTTTCTAAGCTGTGTCTCTTATAGACAACATATTGATGGATCCTGTTTTCTTATCCATTCTGGCACTCTCCGTCTCTTTATGGGTGCATTGAGTCCATTTACATTCAGTGTAATTATTGATAGATGGAAGTTTGTTGCTGTCATTTTGTAATGCTTTTTTTTGTGGTGCTGAAGTTTTCTTTGTTCTTCTTACACTCTTGTGCTGAGTTACTTATGTTTGTGGATTTTGTGTTCATTTCCTTTCTTTTTGTAGGTTTTGTTTTTGCTGAGACTATGTTTGTCGTCTTTATTTTTATGAGTTGGTTTGTTAAAACTTTCATTGTGGTTACCATGAATTTTACTCTTATCTTTATAAGTTTGAAGCAGTCTACCCTTACTTGGTATCGCCTTGCCTTCCTCTCCGTTAGAAGGTTCTATACCTATGCCATTTATTCCCTCTTTCATTGTTTTGATGTTGTTGTCATCCTTTGATCGATTTCCCTGATTCCCTGTTGTATTTCTTTTAGTTTTGGATGTCTTCGATAGTGCATTTCCTAGAATGGTATCTGGTTCGTATGAACCTGCGTCCTAGGTCCTAGGTCCTGCCTGAGGGCTGAAGCTGTTTGTCCTCAGATCGAAGAACTCCCTTTAATAATTCTTGTAAGTTTGGTTTGATTTTTGCATATTCCCTTAGTTTCTGTTTATCTGGAAATGACCTAATTTCACCAGCAAATTTGAACGAGAGTTTTGCAGGATATATTATTCTCGGCTGACAATTTTTTTCTTTCAAGATTTTATATATGTCATCCCACTGCCTTCTTGCCTGCATGGTTTCTGCCGAATAATCTGAGCTTAGTCTTATTGTTTCTCCTCTGTATGTGACTTCTTGTTTTTCACAAGCTGCTCTCAGGATTCTTTGTTTGTCTTTAGTTTTGGTGAGTGTGAATATGATATGTCTTGGTGATTTTCTTTTGGGGTCTCTTCTATATGGGGTTCGTTGAGCTTCTTGGATGGCCAGCTTTTCATCTTTCATGATATTGGGAAAGTTTTCTGTCAGCAGTTCGTCAATGATCCTCTCTGTGTTTTCTGTTTTCTCCCCCTGTTCTGGGATGCCAATCACTCGTAAGTTTTTGCTTTTAATTGTGTCCACATAACTCTCAGGATCTCTTCATTTTTCTTTGTTCTTTTTCCTGAGTTTTCCTGAAACAGAGTTGTATCCAAGTGTTTGTCTTCAGTTCCACTGATACTGTCTTCCACGGTTTCATATCTACTTCTCAGCCCTTCTACAACACCGTCCATTTCTGAAATCTTGTTGTTTATCTTTTTGATTTTTAATTGTTGTTTTTGTATAATTTCGAGGTGTGAATTTATTTTGGCATTTTGTTCCTGCATCATCTTCCTGAATTCTTCCAATTTTTTGTCTGCATTTTCCATAAATTTGTCTATTTTTTCCTCATGTTTGTCAGCTTTTTGCCTCAGTTCTTGGAAAATTCTGAGTATTAGTGATTTGAGTTCCCTATCAGGTACTTCTAGTGAATTTTCTTCCACAGGAGAGTTATCTGGTGTTTTAATTTGGATGCCCATTGGAGCTATCTTGTCTTGTTTTTGTAAATGTTTTGATATTGTTTGCTGTTTTCGGGGCATTCAGTAGATATTTCTCTCCTTTTTTGATTGTAGATTTTTTTGTTTCGTCCTTGTGGCACAGCTGGGCAGATCTAGCTGAAGAGGAGCCACTGGGACGGGTTGTTTGTGGCACTCACCGCAGCCACCAGGAAGGTCGGTAGTCAGTGCTGGGCAGGTTCCAATAGGGCGTGCCTGCACAGCTTGGTGGTTTGATGTCAAGTGCACGGTGCAGGTTGGCAGGATGCAGCGGGGAGATGGTTATGTGTGAAGCTAAGCTGGATATGGGAGACAGGAGGGAGGAGCAGGAGCGAAAAGCATACAAACAGAAAAGAATGCTAGGGGAGCTTGTCGTTGGAATGGACAGATGAGAGACTATGGGATGGAGAAAACCTGAAGGGGGAAGAGAAAGAAAAGGAAAGAATGAAGAAATAAAAACCAGGAAAGTTAAAGAACTGCAAAGTTCTCAGGGATCCCACCGATGCAGCTATGAGGTCTGGGTAAATCGGTCTCAGGTTTCACAGCCCAGCCTGGCCAGAAGGCACAGAGGCATACATGGTCTGGTATTCAGGGATCAGAAAGAGAAGGAAGAGATAGAGAGATGAGAAATTGAGCAATGAAGAAACACAAAAGGGAAAAAGAGGGAAAAGAAAACAAAACTAATCAAAAAAGAAAAAAAAATTAAATAAAAAAAAATGCAACACCAGCAGTCAATGAATGGCACTCAGAGAGCCAGTCAGTGGGGGCTGGTGTTTCTGGACAGGAGACTGTGTCCGTGTGAAACAGAGGAGGCCGAGTGTGAATGAAGAAGTGTGGAGAGTGGAAAGCGTACACCACAAATTACCTGCACTCTGGGGATCCTCAGAAAGGAGCTAAGAGTGTGCAAGGAGCCAGGCACCCGAGTGAAAGGAGAGGCAGGTGGCGAGAGGCAAGCGAGAAACCAAAAGAAACAGGAGGGAAAAAAAAGAAAAGAAAAAAATAAGGCAGCACCAGCAGCCAACAAACGGCTTCTAGAGAGCCGCCCGCCTGGGCATGCAGAAGCCAAGCAGCTGGCGGACCCCGGTGAAGAGACTGCGGCCACGGGAAGCAGAGGGGCAAAAGAACGAAGGTCCCGGCATCTCACCAGCACAGCAGCCCAGACCTGGAAGCAGCCACACGCCTGAATGCAGCCCCACAGCCCCACAGGAAAGAGCGAAGATGGCGCTCGGAGCCAGGCACCTGAGCAAAAGGAGGGGGAGGCAGCAAGAGGCAAGTGAGAAACCAGAAGAAGCAGAAAAACCACACCAGCAGCCAACAAACGGCACCCAGAGAGCCCCCGCTCAGGCGCGAGGATTCCAAGCAGCTGGCAGTCTCCAGTCCAGAGACCGTGGCCAGGGGAAGCAAAGGGGCAAAAGAACAAAGGCCCTGGGATCTCACCAGCACGGCAGCCCAGACCTGGAAGCAGCCACACGCCGAATGCAGCCCCACAGCCCCGCAGGAGAGAGCAGAGTCGGCACTCGGAACCAGGCACCCGAGCAAAAGGAGGGAGAGGCGGCATAAAAAGCTACGCCAGCAGCCCACAAATGGCTCTCAGAAAGCCACCGGCCTGGACTTGAGGAATCCAAGCACCAGCGCCCCCGGCCCAGGGACCCTGGCTACGGGAAGCAGGGGAGCCCCAGCAGAGGCGGAGAGGGGTGGGGGGTGGGAAAGCACACACCGCAATTTGCCGGTCGTTCTGTCTCCCACTGGACGCTCCGCGAGGCTGCTCTCCCGTTCTCCTGTTTGCTGGTCTCCGATAGGAGTCCAAGATGGTGGATCCGCGCTGCGTTAGCTGGTAGGGAATCTCTGCATGAGTCTCTCCTCGCTCTCCGTTCTCTTTCAGTATTCTCACTCCGTTTGGTGTTTGGCTGAGTTCTTTATCTCTTCATTTGGTCTTCTAGGGTTTCAGGATTGTTGATTCTCTGTTAGGCTTAGTTTTTCAGATCTTTGCTGTGGAGGGACGGCGTGGTGGTTCTGCCTAGAGCGCCATCTTGCCCCGCCCCCTGTCTTGTTCTTTTTTTAAAAAAAATTGTTTTGTTCTCTTTTCCCTCTTTTTCCCTTTTTGTTTTTCTTCATTCTCAGCTTCTCGTCTCTCTATACCTTCATTCTCTTCCTGTCCCTTGAAAAACTGGTGCTGAGTGACACTTCTATGCCTTCTAGCCAAGCTGTACTTCAACCCCTGGAAACAACTTCCCCAGACCTCATAGCCATAAATGTGGGATCCCTGGGAGCATTCCTTTGCTTGTTTCTTCTTAATTTTTATTTATTCATTCATTTTTTTTCCCTTTACTGTTTTTCTCCATTTAATAGTCTCTCTTCTCTCCACTCCAATGGCAACCTCCGCTAGCACTCTTTTTTGTTTGTTTGCATGTTTTTGGCTTCTGTTCCTCTCTCCTCTTTCCCATACCCATCTTAGCCTTACACATCACAATCTCCCCCCTCCATCCTGCCTACCTGCACCATGCACTTAACATCACACCACCAAGCAGCACAGTCATGGACTACCGGAACCTGCGGTGCACTGATTACTGACCCGCCCTGTGGCTGTAGTAAGTGCCACAAACAACCCATTCAGGAACACTTCTTCAGCTAGACATGCCCTGCTGTACCATATCTGAGTGACTGACCCTGCCAGTTGGAGAAGGAGACAAAAAGTATCATGCCCACAGAAGAGCAAACAACAAAGAACACACAGCACGCCTGCTCAGACATAGCCAAATTTAGAAAAGAACATGACACAACAAACAAATCGACAATCAATAAATGAGAAAAATAACCATTGAATGCCCTGAAGACAGCACACAATATCAAAACTTTTACAAAAACAGTATAGTATGGTTCCAGTAGGCTTCCAAAATAAAACACCAGATGACCTTCCATTAGAAAAAAGGGCACTAAACCTAAATGATAGGGAATTCAAATCTCTAATATTCAGAATTATCCAAGAGTTGAAACAAAAAAACAGACAAAAATGAGGAAAAAATAGAAAAATTCATGGAAAAGGCAGACAAATTCATGGAAAACAAAACCAAAAAAATCAAAGAATTCAGGAAAATAATGTAGGAACAAAATGCCAAAATAAATTCACAGCTATAAATTATTCAGAAACAGACAATAGAAATCCAAAAGATAAACAAGTTTTTAGAAATGGACAGTGTCCTAGAAGGGTTGAGGAGCAGATTTGAAACAGTGGAAGACAGGATCAGGAGAATTGAGGACAAACACTTGGATACAGCTCTCTTTGAGGAAAACTCAGAAAAATGAACAAAGAAAAATGAAGACCCTGAGAATTGTGTGGAATACAATCAAAAGCAAAAATTTTCGAGTGATCGGAGTTCCAGAACGGGGGAGAAAACAGAAAACACAGAGAGAATCCTTAAAGAACTTCTGACAGAACACTTCCCCAATAGCATAAAGATGAAAAGCTGGTCATACAAGAAGGACAATGAACACCATACAGGATAGACCCTGAAAGAAAATCACCAAGACATATCATAATCACACTTGCTAAAGCCAAAGATGAACAAAGAATCCTGAGAGCATCTCAGGAAAAATAAGAAGTCACATACACTGGAGAAACAGTAAGACTAAGCTCGGATTATTCAGCAGAAATCACGCAGGCAAGAAGGCAATGGGATGACATACATAAAACCTTGAAAGAAAAAATTGCTAGCCAAGAATGATATATCCTGCAAAACTCTCATTCAAATATGATGGTTAAATTCGGTCATTTCCACATAAACAGAAATTAAGGGAATATGTAAAAACCAAATCAAACTTACAAGAATTATTTAAGGGAGTCCTTCGATCTGAGAACAAACAACTTCAGCTCACAGGCTGCATCTAGGAAGAAAGATCATATCAGCCAGATACCAATCTAGAAAATGAACTCTCCAGGACTATCCAAAACCAAAAGAAATACAACAGGGAATCAGAGCAGTTAATCTGCAAATGACAACAACGGCAGAACAATACAAGAGGGAATAAACGGTGTAGGTATAGAACCTTCTAATGGAGAGGAAGGCAAGGCAATACCAAGTAGTAATAGACTTCTTCACACTTAGAAAGATAAGGCTAAATTTCATGGTAACCACAAAGAAAGTTAACAAACATACTCATAAATATAAAGAGGGAAACAAAGTCTCATTGAAAACAAAACCTACAAAAAAAATAAATGAAAAAAACTTCACAAACCCAAGGAATTCAGCACAGGAGAGTAAGAACAAAGAAAACGTCAGCACCACATAAAAACGACTACAAAATGACAGCAATAAACTCACATCTATCAATAATTACACTGAATGTAAATGGCCTCAATGCGCCCATAAAGAGATGGACAGTGACACAATGGATGAAAAAACAGGATCCATCAATATGCTGTCCACAAGAGACACACCTTAGAAACAAAGACATGAACTTATTAAAAATCAAAGGCTGGAAAAAAATATATCAAGCTAACAACTACCAAAAAAAAGAGCAGGAGTGGCAATTCTAATCTCAGATAAAATAGACTTTAAAAAAAAATCCACCATAAAAGATAAAGAAGGACATTATATAATGATTAAAGTGACAATCCATCATGAAGACATAACCTTAATAAATATCTAAACACCCAATGACAGGGCTCCAAAATACATAAAACAAACTCTAACAGTACTGAAAAGAGAAATTGACAGTTCCACATTAATAGTAGAAGACTTCAAAACACCACTTTCAGTAAAGGACAGAACATCTAAAAAGAAACTCAGCAAAGATACAGAAGACCTAAAGGGCACAATCGGCCAATCTGACCTCATAGACATGTATAGAACACTCCATCCAACAGCTGCAAAGTACACATTCTTTTCCAATGTGCATGGAACATTCTCCAGAATAGACCACATCTTAGGCCACACAGCAATCCTCAGCAATATCCAAAACACTGAGATAATACAAAGTGTCTTCTCTGACCACAATGCCATCAAGGTAGAAATTAACAACAGAAATAACAAGGAAAAAAATCGATTACATGGAAACTGAATAACACCGTGCTTATGAAACTCTGGGTGATAGAAGGAATCAGAGATAGAATCAGAAAGTTCCTAGAATCAGTTGAGAATGAAAACACATCATACCAAAACTTTTGGGACACAGAAAAGGCAGTCCTCAGAGGACAAGTTACAGCAATAGATGCACAGATCAAAAAAGAAGAAAGGGACAAAATCAAAATATTAACTACAGAACTCAAACAAATAGAAAGAGAATAGCAAAAAAAGCCCACAGCCCAGACTAAAGGAAATAATAAAGATCAGAGCAGAAATTAATGAAATAGAGAAAAGAAAAACAATAGAAAGAATGAACAAAACCAAACTTCTTTCTTTGAAAGAATCAACAAAATCAACAAACCACTGGCCAGACTGACAAAAGAAAAACAGGAGAGGACACAAATAACCCAAATAATAAATGAAATGGGTGACATTACAACAGATCCAACTGAAACAAAGAGGGTCATAACAGAATATGAGGAGAAACTATACTGCAACAAATTTGAAAACCTAGAAGAAATGGATAAATTTCTAGAAACACACTACCTACCCAAACTACAACGAAGTGATGTTGAAAATCTGAACAGACCCATAACAAGAGAAGAGGTTGAAAAGCTAGTTACAAAAAACTCCTAACAAAAAAAGCCCTCGCCCAGATCACTTCACTGGAGAATTCTACCAAACATTCAGAGAAGAGCTTGTACCAGTACTACTCAAACTATTTCAGAGCACAAAAAAGGAAGCAACACTTCTTAACTCATTCTACAAAGCCAGCATAACCCTGATACCAAAACCAGGCAAAGATGCACAAAAAAAGAAAATCATAGACCAATATCTTTCATGAATATAGGTACAAAAATTCTCAACAAAATTCTAGCCAATAGAATTCAGCATCATATCAAATAAGTAATACACCACAACCAAGTAGGATTCATACCAGGTATGCAAGGATGGTTCAACATTAGAAAATTAATCAGTGTAATTCACTGCATAAAGAAAAAGAAAGAAAAGAATCACATGATCATCTCAATTGACGCAGAAAAGGAAATGACAGATACATTGTCCAGTGGAACAGAAGTAAATCCATCCACCTAAGGTCACCTGACCTTCGACAAGGGCCCAAAATCAAATGGGGAAAAGACAGTCTTTTTAACAAATGGTGCTGGCAAAACTGGATATCCATCTGCAAAAAAATGAAACAGGACTCATACCTCACACTGTACACAAAAATTAATTCAAAATGGATCAAAGACCTAAATATAAAGCCTAAAACTATAAAGCTCATAGAAGAAAAAATAGCAGAAATGCTACAGGCCCTAACAGGATACAAACCATAACCATCAACACACAAACCCCAGAAGATAAGCTAGATAACTGGGATCTTTAAAAATAAAACACCTATGCTCTTCAAAAACTTCACCAAAAGAGTAAAAAGAGAATCTACACCCTGGGAAAAAATTTTTGGGCATTACAAGTCATACAAATGTCTAATCTCCATAATCTACAAGAAAATCCAACACCTCTACAGCAAAAAAACAAATAATCCAATTAAAAAATGGGCAAAGGAAACGAACAGACACTTCACCAAAGAAGACATTCAAGCGGCCAACAGACACATGAGGAAATGCTTGCGATCACTAGCCTTTAGAGAAATGCAAATTAAAACCACAATGAGACACCATCTCACCCCGGCTTTACTGGCATGAATAAAAAACACTGGAAATAATAAATGTTGGAGAGGCTGCAGTGAGATGGGAACTCTTATGCAGTATTGGTGGGAATGCAAAATGATACAACTATTTTGGAAAATGATATAGCTCTTCCTTAGAAAGCTAGAAACAGAAATACCATAGGATCCAGCAATCCCACTCCTAGGAATATATCCTAGAGAATTAAGAGCCATCACTCGAATAGACATATGCACACCCATGTTCTTGGCAGCATTGTTCACAATAGCAAAAGATGGAAACAACCTAGATGCCCATCAACAGATGAATGGATAAACAAACTATGGTACATACACACAATGGAGTACTATGCAACAATAAAGAACAAGGATGCATATGTGAAGCATCTCATAACATGGATGAAACTGGAGGACATTACGCTGAGTGAAATAAGTCAATCACAAAAGGACAGATTTTGTATGAGACCTCTATTGTAAAAACTCATGAAAAAGTTTACACACAAAAAGTAATAATTTTTGTTGGTTATGAGGGATCAGAAGCGTGGGGGGGAATACTAAATAGGCAATAGATAAGTGGTATCTTTGGTGAAAGGTGAGACAGTACACAATACTGGGGAAACCAGCACAGCTTGTACAAGGAAAGGTCATGGAAGCTCCATAGACACATCCAAACTCCCTGAGGGACTGAATTGCTGGGCAGAGGGCTGTGGGGACCATGGTCTCGGGGAACATCTAGCTCAACTGGCATAACACAGTTTATAAAGACAATGTTCTACATTCTACCTTTGTGAGTAGCAACTGGGGTCTTAAAAGCCTGTGAGCAGCCATCTAAGATACTCCACTGGTCCCAACACTTCGGGAGCAAGGGAGAATGAAGAGAACTGAATACAAGAAGAGATCAGTCCAAAGGACTAATGGACCACCGCTACCAAGGCCTCCACCAGACTGAGTCCAGTACAGCTAGATGGTGCCCGGCTACCACCACTGACTGCTCTGACTGTGATCACAGCAGAGGGTTCTGGAACTGAGCTGGAGAAAGATGTAGAAAAAAATTCTAACACACACAAAAAAGACCAGATTTACTGGCCTGAAAGAGACTGGAGAAACCCCGAGAGTATGGCCCCCAGACTCCTTTTTAGCTTAGTGGTGAGGTCCCTTCTGAGGTTCACTGTTCAGCTGGGGATTGGATAGCCCTATAAAACAAAATGGGAGTAATGAAGCACAGCAGTCCAGGGACAAGGACTAGAAGGCAGAAGGGGACAGGAAAGCTGGTGATAGGGAACCCAAGGTTGAGTAAGGACAGTGTTGACATGTAGTGGTGTTGTTAACCATTGTCGTAGGGCAACATGTGTACTAACTGTTTAATGAGAAACTATTTTCTTCTGTAAACCTTCATCTAAAGTGAGAATAGCAGTACAACTGGAAGAACGTAATTGATGTCACTGAATTGTGCATGTAGAAATTTTTGAAATGGTGTATCTTTGACTATGTATATTTTTACCAAAAAAAAAAAAAAAGGTAATGAAGGGAGAGGGTGGACATGTCATGAGGTTGTTAACCAGTGTCATAAAACAATATGTGTACTGATGTTCTCTAAACCTTCACCTAAAGTACAATAAAGAAAGAAATAAAAGAAAAACCAAAGAAAAAAAAATGCCCCCAGGGATGTCCCTGTGAGTCTGCACAGAGTAAGGGACTAGGTTCCAAGCTGCGTGGTACTGCCCAGCTAGAAGGGGCTCCCAAGCCTAGAAAAGAAAAAGAAAACAAACAAACAAATCAAAACAGAACAAATCAGAGCAAACAAACAAAAAAGCCCTGGGGGTCCCACCAAGGTTGCAGCATAGTCCAGGAAGGAGTTTCACAGTTGAGCAGTGTTTCCCAGACTTTCAGGAAGAATCAGTGATGGTGCATGGAGCCAGGTATTTGAGAGAAAGGAGGGGGAGGTGGTGAGAGGTAATGAAGAAATCAAAAGAAGCCCAAAAAAGCAACACCAGCAGCCAACAAATGGCACTCAGGGAGGTGGCCAGTGAGGGCGGGTGGAATCCAAGCAGCACTGGGGAGAAGCTAATGCTTCCTGGCCAATAGACTGTGGCTGCAGGAAGCAGAGGAGGCTAAATGGGAGTGAAGAAGGGTGGGGGGTGGGAAAGCCTGTATCATTCGTTACTGGTTGTGTCTCCTGCTGGAAGCTCCGAGAAGCTGTTTTCTTGTACCTCCTGTCCGCTGATCTCCGATAGGAGTCCAAGATGGCGGATCTGTGCTGCAGTAGTGGATAGGGGACCTCTACATGCATCTCTCCTCGTGCTCTGTTCTCATTCCGTTTCTTATTCCATTCAGTGCTTGGCTGAGTTCTTTATCTCTTCATTTGATGCTTAGGGTTTCAGAATTGACATGTGACTCTGTTTGATTTAGTTTTTCTGATCGTTGCTGCAGAGGGATGGCATGGTGCTTCTGACTATAGTGCCATGTTGCCCGGAAGTCCTCCTGCTCTTGTTTGAGTGTTGTTTGCTTGATATATTTTTTTCCATCCTTTGAGTTTGAGTTTGTTTGTGTCTTCAAGTCCAAAGTGTGTCTCTTGTAGGCAGCATATAGACAGATCGTGTTTTTTAAACCAGTCTGCCACTTTCTGTCTCTTTATTGGTGCATTTAGTCCATTTACATTCAGCGTAATTATTGATAAGTATGAGTTTAGTGCTGTCATATTGATGTCTTTTTTTGTGTGTTGTTCACAGTTTCTTTGTTCCACTTAATTTTCTGTGCTGAGTCATTTTTCTTTACGTATTTTCTTTTCTTCTTTTTGATTGTTGTTAATTTTGTGTTTGCTGAGTCTTTATATTTTTCTAGTTTTTTATTTTGACATGTAGGATTGTTAGTTTCCTTCGTGGTTACCTTAATATTTACCCCTATTTTTCTAAGATTTATCAGTCTTTTATTTCTTTATATCGCCTTGACTTCTTCTCCATATGAAAAATCTGTCTACATTTTTTAGGTCCCTCTTTTTTGTTTTAATGTTGTCATCTTTTACATATTGACATCTGTTTCCCTATTTTCAGTGTTTTAGCTTTGATTTCCTTTTGTGACTTTCCTATCTGGGTTGATATCTGGTTTGTCTGTCCTGTGTTCTAGTCTTGGGTTGTTATCTGATGTTACTGATTTTCTTACCGGATGACTCCCTTTAGTATTTCTTATAATTTTGGTTTGGTTTTTGCAAATTCCCTAAACTTCTGTTTATCGGAAATTGCCTAATTTTGGCATCTTATTTGAGAGAAAGTTTTGATGGATATATAATTCATGGCTTGGAGTTTTTTCCCTTCAAGGCTTTATATATGTCATCCCATTGCCTGCATGGTTTCTGCTGAGTAGTCCGAGCTTATTCTTATTGACTCACTTTTGTAGATGACTTTTCGTTTATCCCTAGCTGCTCTTAAAATTCTCTCTTTTATCTTTGGTTTTGGCAAGTATGATTATAATATGTCTTGGTGACTTTCCTTTGGGATCTACCTTATGTGGGGTTGATGAGCATCTTGGATAGACATCTTGTCATCTTTCACGATATCAGGGTAGTTTTCTGCCAACAAATCTTCAACAATTCTCTCTGTATTTTCTGTTATCCCCCTCTGAACTGATCAGGCCTGAAGGGCTCAGGCTCCCTCTGGATCAGGTCTAGCAACTCCTCGCAGCTTCTGAACCGTCTCCCCTTCTCCTGCCACTCTGTCCGGTTTCTCAACTCTGCTTTGATGTCCAGGTCTCCCAGATTGCCATATACAATCAATTCACTTGTTTTTTTGGGCCTTTGTTGTAAGAGGGTCCACCAGAAGCATCAGACTACTCTGCCAACTTGGCCCTGACTCCCCCCGTTTGATTTCCTGACTGCTGCTTCTACGGGCATTGATTGTGGAAACAAGTAAAATGAAATCCTTGACAACTTCAATCTTTTCTTCGTTTATCATGATGTTGCTTATTGGTCCAGGTGGGAGGATTTTTGTTTTCTTTATGTTAATGTGTAATCCATACTGAAGGCTGTAGTCTTTAATCTTTATCAGTAAGTGTTTCAAGTCCACTTCCCTTTCAGCAAACAAGATTATGTCATCTGCATATAGCAGGTTGCTAAAGAGTCCTCCTCCAATCCTGATGCCATGTTCTTCTTCATATAGTCCAGCTTTTCAGATTATTTGTTCAGCATACAGATTGAATAAATATGGTTATAGGATATAACACTGACACATATCTTTCCTGATTTTAAACCACATAGTATTCCCTTCTTCTGTTCCAACAACTGCCTCTTGGTCATCATGTACAGGCTCCTCTGAGCACAAGTAAGTGTTTTGATATTTCCCTTCTTTGCAATGTTATCCACATTTTGTTATGATCCTCACATTGTTATGATTCAAGTCCAATGTCTTTGCATAGTCAATAAAACACAGGTGAACTTCTTTCTGGTAGTCTCTGATTTCAGCCAAGATCCATCTGACATCAGCAACGATATCCCTCGTTCCAAGTCTTCTTCTGAATACGGCTTGAATTTTTGGCAGTTCCCTCTTTTTGTACTGCTGCAACCGTTTTTGAATCTTCAGCAAAACTTTACTTGCATATGATATTGTTGATAATTTCCACATTCTGTTGGATCACCTTTCTTTGGAATGGGCATAAATATGAATCTTTTTTAGTCATTTGACCAAGTACTGTCTTCCAAATTTCTTGGCATAGACAAATGAGCACTTTCAGTGTTGCATCCATTTGTTGAAACATCTCAATTGATATTCTGTTTTTTGTCAATGCCTTCAGTGCAGCTAGGACTTCTTCCTTCAATACTATCACTTCTTGATCATATGCTACCTTCTGAAATGGATGAACAACAACCACTTCTTTTTGGTACAGTGGCTCTGTATATTCCTTCCATCTTCTTTTAATGTTTCCTGTGTCTTTCAATATTTTGCACATAGAATCCTTCAAGATTGCAAATCGAGGCTTGAATATTTTCTTCAGCTCTTTCAGCTTGAGAATTGCCATAGCTTCCAGCTTCACAGCAACACACATGCCACCAGTGTACAACAAACTGACAGACAAGTATTGTAGAGGTGAAAATAGAGAATAGAAGTGAAGTGGAGATGGGATGTTGATGAAAGTACTAGGAAGGTGAAGAGATGCCAAATAAGGGAGCAGAAGAGGACAGGCTTGCCAGACCAACCTGCTTGAGTTTACATTTGGCTCCAGACCATGCTGATAAAGCCAATGTCGTTCTCAATTCCTTGATATTTTTAAGGTGTCAAAGAAGCTAGTGTCAAAGTATTTGAGAGCAAGCAGCTAGAGACAAAAGAGAAGAAACAAGTCTTTGTCATATATTCTGACTTTTCCCCATCTCTCCAGTAGCACCATGTAAAGGTAATCTGAGACCCAAGTGAAGATTGTAACATAGGACAAAGTTTCTGCCCCTCATGCCTCCCTGCTCCTGGTAATAGCTTCTGTTCTTATTTCACGGAAAGAAGCAACATCCCCAATTAAGGGTGACTGTCTCCAACTAGACATTCCTCTTCTGTCCTTCCACCTAAACTCACTGTCCTAAGAAGTATAGTGGGTAAAGTAGAATGTTGGACATTTTTCCTCCAGAAACTACATTCCCAGGCCTGATCTTCGTTGGAGCAGTTCACTAAGTTAAAGGATGGGATCTTCTCTCATTGATGTGATTTCCTTCGTTACCTGATGACAGGTTGGCTCAGCATTAGGTGGACAGAAACCAGAGAACCTGGGCCTAAGATGTCACAGCCTTGGACTGTGAATAGAATCTTCATAGGGGATGATTTTGGGAGGTGAATAGATTTCCAATTCTCTTAGAACAGATGAAGAACTGGAGGTGTTTGACTCAAAAGAGAGCAGAGTTGCACTTAAAAAAATGGCATGCTTGATAGATGTCTTAAATTAAGAACTGCCAGATGAGTCAAGGTGAGCATTTATCTTTGGGGTTCCAGATTTGGGTGCTTGAGTAGCGTGTTGAATTACACTAATAGAGGAAATAAAGAAAAACTCAGGGAACTCAAACTCAACAACCTTATAGAGGATTTCAAACGGATGGAGGTCCAGGGAGGCAGATTTTAGCTCAGAGGGAGATGGAATAGGCACCTTGTTTCCACATGGGACAGCCTCTCCAGTCACATGTCTGAGCAGCCTGGATGGCAACATATCCAAGCGGCTGGAAAATAAGAGAATTTGGGGAACAACATCTCCTGATTGAAAGAGTCCTGTTCCTTTAGATAATTCACTGAATAGCTGTGTCTTTCACTTCCCTTTCTTGGCCTCATATATCAATGGAGCAAGATTGTGTCTCAGTGTACTTCCAAAGTTGTAACATATTAAACCAAGGTTATTATTCTTTAAAGTATAAATTTTACACTTGCCCAATATTTAAAACAGATGTGTAGTTCTTAACGAAATGTGGTGGGGTGGGTCTTGATCTCTTCCCTGTACTCTCCCTCAAAAAATCTCCATTATTTCAAACCCATGTCACACAATGGTCAATAAGTTTCCTTCAGCTCCAATCATCTGTATTTTTAAGATCATATGAAATGATATAAACAAAATGTAGTGTGATAAACCAATGAAAGTTGAGGTGTTTATTTAAGAATGTGACACGTTTCCATTCTTACTGAGTTTTACCCAGACCTGGGTCATACAGGACTGCAGTACAAAGCACAGGGATCAGTGGAATGCAGTTTGAGTTCAGCAGGACACCTGGTCATTATGTGATTGTTGTGCTCGTCATTGTGTCTCAAGGGCCTATCAACATGCCTGCATTGACTGACCCTCACAAACCATTTAGGTGTTGATGAATGGCAGGAACAGAGCATTTATGCAACCTCTCTCACAAAGGGCAGCTAAAGTCCAGGCGCCGGCAGAGTGCACTATAGCCCAGAATCCAGGCTGCCAGCTCTGAGCAAAAGGCCTGAGCAGGGATGGACTGAAGCTGCTGAGCAACCAGGAGGTGGGTGGACTCTTATCTATGGGCAAATCCTGCCATTTTGTCCTCCAGACCTGAGCTAAGAGACCAGCTTAGCCACCTCTTTGCTAAGGCTTGAGGTTGGCTGGGACCACTGAGGAGCACAACTGACAGCTGTGGGAACCAAGGCCAGGGGTGGGGGAGGTGGGTGAAGGGCTCCCCAAGAAGGTTGCTGTCTTAGTCATCTAGTGCTGCCATAACAGAAATACCACAAGTGTATGGCTTTAATGAAGAAAAATTTATTTCCTCACAGTCAAAGTAGGCTACAAGTCCAAATTCAGGGCGTTAGCTCCAGGGGAAGGCTTTCTCTCTCTGTCGGCCTTCTTCTCTTCTGAGTTTCCCTGGACTAGGAGCTTCTCTGTGCAGGTACCCCAGTCTAAAGGACGCCCTCTGCTCCCAGCACTGCTTTCTTGATGGTATGAGGTCCCACTGTCTCTCTGCTCACTTCTGTCTTTTATATTTCAAGACATTGCCTCAGGATACAATCCAATCTTGTAGACTAAGTCCTGTCTTACTAATACAACAGCCACCCATCCTCCCTCATTAACATCATAGAGGCAGGATTTACAACATATAGGAAAACCACACCATACCAGGAGTCATGGCCCGGCCAAATTGATACACACGTTTTTGGGGGGACATAATTCAAACCATGACAGTTGCCCTGGTGGGAAGTGTCTATCAGGTGTGAAGTGCTTTCTCAGCCCAGTACTCCGCCCTCATTTGTGTGGTTGTGTCAGGAAGAGATGAGGCTAATGGCCTGGGCTAGTCAAGTGGGTGGTCTCTTTAGAAAGAGACTTCCCTTGTGAAGCCCAGACTCACCCAAGTCGGAGGGTTTCCATGCTGGTGAGACAGTGATAAGAAAGCGAGCACATGTTTATACGTGGGGTGTGTATGGTGTGGGTTGCTAGAGGAACACAGAAAGGATGGAGAACAAAGATGTAGTTAGAGACTGCCTGTGTTCATTTTCTAGGGCTGCCATAAGAAAGTATCACAAACTAGGTGGCTTCTAAGAACATAAATTTATTGTCTCACGGTTCTGGAGGCTTAAAGTCTGAAGTCAGGGCATGAGGAATGTTGATTCCTTTTGAGATCTCTGAGGGAGAATCTGTTCGATGCCTCTCCTCTAGCTTCAGCTGGGTCCTTGCAGTCCTTGGCATTCCTTCGTTTACAGCTCTGCTTCCTACAATTTTGACATCCATCATCACAAGTCCATCTTCTCTCTGAATGTCTCTTTGTGTTTCTTCTTCCCTTTTATAAAGACACCACTGATATTGGATTAAGGTCCATGAGTGGCACAGATGGTTTGTGTCCATCTACTAACCAAAATGTTGGCAGTTCAAACCTACCCAGTGGCACCATAGAAAAGCCTGATGATCTGCTTCCGTAAAGATTACAGCCAAGAAATTCCTATCAAGCAGTTCTACACAGTAACACGTAGGGTCTTCATGAGTCAGAATCAACTTGGTGGCAAAGGGGTTTTTTTTGTTGTTTTTTTGGTTTGATAATGGATTAGGACTCGCCCTACTCCAGTATGACCCCATGTTAACTTTACTAATAACGTCTACAAAGAGTTTTTTCACAACAAGATCACATTCACAGATACCAGGGATTAGGACTTCAACCTATCTTTCTTTGGAAATAGACAATTCAATCCATAAAACCGCCTAATGGATGGGATGTAATTAATGCATTTTTATTCAGGGGGGGAAAAGCTAGCACTTTCACATGTTAGAGGTGGTTTACTATGACAACTCACAACATGAGTCAGTTACAAAATGAGGATCACTTTATTCCCAGTTACTCACAATTTGATCATTTCCTGCTCTAGGGTCAAAACTTGAGATCCTGGTGAAGCCTCAGGAGGTTTTTCATTTACATTCTCATGTCATTTACTGCCCTGAGCCTCATACAGAAAAGTCTAAGTCCTCATATCAGAGGGGTCTCAGCTCAGCATTCTCCACTGTTCCCTCCATTCAGACTCTTCTTTTTCCCCACCTCTCTGCTGAAGGAAGTCCTTTGTTTTCAGAGAAGGAAGGTACTTTCAGGTATGTGTGTGGAGGAGAGAAAGAGAGGTAGAAGAAGGGTCTTCTAGCATTCTGAGCCCCCCTCCTGGCACTGATTCATGTTTCCAGCTCAACATCAGCTCTTCTGTGTCTCCCTGGAGCAAGGTCCATAGACTACATGGGCCCCCTGTGGGCCCTGGTAAGTCAGTTTTTGTATACTCTGGGCATAGTTTTTCCCCAGGTAGCCCCACGAACTTTCTGTCCCTTGGCAATGCTGGGTACATGTCTGTCAACTTACCCTGGAATGTTATCCTTGTCCTTAGGGCTCTCCACACCACTGTACAGAGCTATTGATTTTGTAGATGTCGGTGTAGCCCTGTTGCCTTTCAAGCTCTTCTTCCTTGCAGTGCGTCCAAACAAGACCATCCACCAGGGTCCCAAGCCTGCCTTGCTGCATGTAGTCCAGCTTTACCTCATGTAGCTCTGTGATAAGATAAGGGCTCCTACAGCTGTGCTGAGCATGGCCATGATCTCAGTTTCCCAACGAGACCAGGCAAAACTTAGAAGCTCAGATTCTTCTGTCTCTTTTGGTGTCCAGGGACAAGAGTTGGGCTGTCCTTACAGATCTTCCCCTTGAGGGCCTGCCCCAGCCCCCAAGTGACCATGAGACCAAGCTGAGGAACTATGCAGGGAAAGGGAGCAGAGTGAGGTCTGAAGAGCTGGTGAACACAAAAACACACACGGGCCACTACTCTTGGTTTATATCCTTTCTTTTGTCTCAAGGCAGCATGTGGGCTGTCTCTCAGCACAGGGATTTGTTGTTAGGTAAGTCTTCCTTCATGACGCTCTGAGTACCCAGGGTGACATCTGCTTGTAGGAGAAAATGTGAATGGGAAGCTCTTTATGCTGACTATTCTTGGTCACTCTGGTCCCACCAGGCCCATGAACCTGGGGATGCAGTAACGACCATGTCATTGATTGACTTATGTCCCCCCTCCCAAAAAAATGTGTGTATCAGTTTGGCTGGGCCACTGTTCCTGGTATTGTGTGATTTTCCTATATGTTGTAAATTCTGCCTCTATGATGTTAATTAGGGAGGATGGGTGACAGTTGTGTTAGTGAAGCAGGACTCAATCTACAAGATTGGATTGTGTCCTGAGGTAATCTCTTGAGATATAAAAGAGAGAAGTGAGCAGAGAGACAGGGAGACCTCATACCACAAGAAAGCAGTGCCACGAGCAGAGCGTGTCCTATGGACCCAGGGTCCCTGCACAGAGAAGCTCCTAGTCCGGGGGAACATTGAAGAGAAGGCCGACGGAGAGAGAAAGCTGGTGCCCTGAATTTGGACTTTTAGTCTACTTTACTGTGAAGAAATAAATTTATCTTTGTTAAAGCCATCCACTTGTGGTATTTCTGTTATAACAGCATTAGATGACTAAGACCATGATTCCGATGACAGCCTCCGCCTTCCTGTTCCCCAGTTCTGAGCTTGGTTCCCAGGGGGTGCCCTACACATGGGCGATTGAGGGCTGTTAGGATTTGAATGGGAGAGTGTTATGTATATACTGTCTAAAATACAGGGGCCAGCCTTAATTATTTCCATTTTCTGCCCCAGATGTGAGAGTTTATATAGTGATTATTCATCCTAAATGTGCTAGTTATAATAGCACCCTCCTCTCCCCCAAAAATAAATAAATAAACAAAAGTTTTGCATTGGTGAAATTGTTTCATAAATTACTGCACTGGGTCATAATTTTGTTGTGGGCAATTATATTTTTGAAGAGTCTGTAGAAACTTAAAAAAGCAGTATAGGTACAATATAAGTCTAACACAGTAACAATCATTCTGGGAGTCATGTCAACTAAAATCTTAAAATCATTTATACTTTTTAAAATACAATTTTATTTACTTTGTTGTTGTTGAGAATATACACAGAAAAACACACCAATTCAACAATTTCTACGTGTACCATTTAGCGACATTGATTAAATTCTTCAAGTTCTATAAATATTCTCATGCCCCTTTTCTGAGTTGTTCCTCCCCCATTAACATAAATTCACTGCCCCCTAAGTTTCCTATCTAATCTTTCTAGTTGCTGTTGTCAATTTTATCCCATATAGATAGTTCTTAAAAGAGCATAATGTTCAAGGTAGACATTTTTTACTAGTTAAACTATTGTTTGGTTTTAAGAAGACTTTAGGGGATATTTTTGGTTTAAAGTCTGAGTCTACCAATTTCTGGCTATTTTCCTTGGTGATCCTGAAGAGAAAGTTGGGTGGGAGCATGGAACTTCTTCTGCTGTCATCTTCCAGGAATTACTGGCAAAGAAGTGTTTTGCATATTGAAAACAAGTGCAAAAGGACACAATTTCTTTCTCTAATTGTAGACTTTTTACATTAGAAGCCCTGCTAATCTCTCTCAAAAGTTATAACACCATTATAAGCTGTTATGAATTGAATTGTGTCCTCCCAAAATATGTGTTGGAATCCTAACCCCTATACCTGTGGATATAGTCCTGTTTGGGAATCAGATTTTCTTTTTTATTTTAATGAGGCCATATCATTTTAGGGTGTGTCCTAAACCTAATTACTTATTAGTTTTGAGGAGTAGCATAGATACAAAGATAAGGAAGCACAAATGGGAGAAAATAGTTGCCATGTGAAGATTGCCAAGGAACTGAAAAACAGGAGCTGAGACAAAGATCTTTCCCCATAACAACAAAGAAAGAGAGCTTTCTCCTATACTCACTAATTCACATTTCCAGATTCCTGAGCTGTGAGAAAATAAATTTCTGTTCTTTAAATCTACCCCATTGTGATATTTGTGTTAGAGCAGCACTAGGAATTTAAGACATAAACTCATTAACAGAAACCTCACAGAAACTTCTTTCCCAACCCAATAGCTAAGGCAGATTTCCACTCCCCAGAGGCCTGGTGCCCTCTTCCCTGGGGCAGAACATCAGAGCCAGGAGAAATGAGAAACTGGCCGTTCATCATAACTGTAGTAGAATCACAGAGATGAAGCGATGAAGGATAGTGACTTTGATAATGGTGTCTGTGTTTGTCTGGGAAAAGGGAGGTGCTCTAAGAGAAAGCAGTTTGATCCTTGGATGGGAGCACAAGGGGCAGCACAGGGGTAGTCCCAACAGCTTGTAGGAACTGTCCCTATCACGGAAATGTGATAAAACTACTCAAAGTGCATGAAATCTTTTAAATAAATTATGAAAGATTTCATGATTTTACGTGACATGGTCCCAGAACAATGAAGAACTTCATTAGACTGATATTCTATCACTATTGATTTTTTTTAAGTTTCCACGGAATTTTCAGAAGTATAAGTTTCCATGGGTACATGGAAATGACACGAGTTGACTCATTTTGCCTATGTACAACAATTCATGCCAACAATGCAGAACTTTTATAGTGTTTCTTTTTGGAAAGTGCTGTTAACAACTTTCACAATTAGAATGAATTTCAATGGTAGCCAACCTCTACCATGGCCCAAATGATGCTAACTTCCTGGTATTCACACTGGAAAATAAAGACCTTTGCTGGCATGACAATCATCACTGGGGCCCCAAATAACCTGGGCCAGGTGATACCAGAATGTATAGTGAACACCAGGATAAACACCATTCCATCCACATTTTCTACCATAAATAAAGGCCACTCTGGGGACCACAACATCATGAAGGTGAAAAGCGCCCAGCATCAAATCCTTGTGCACAAAGTCATCACATATCCTGGCTTGAGACAAATGACAGGACATGATCCAACTGCAGTGCCCCATGTGTGCCTTCTTGTTCATTAGCTCGTCAGGCCTCACTCTTCTCCCTCTTGTCCAATCTGTCTCCTCTAATGGTCACTCGGAGGGCTGAAGTAGGCTCTGCAGGAGGGGTTCAATAAAGATAACCCTTCTCTGACTCTAGGCCCTAGCAAAAGATAATCGGTCTCTTGTCTCTTCCAGCCATCTGAAACTTGAACCCAAATGATTTTAGCTTTGAGGTTCTTCATTTAACACCAGAGCTAGGACTGAGTGAAACAGGCAATAATATGCAGCAAGGCAGGCTGAAGATATCTGGCTGATGACAACTATTCAAACACCTTCCAGGAAGTAGAAATGGAAGTACAATAGGATCACAAATCAGCATAAACCACTGCAATGGCTCCAATCAGTTGTGTGTGGGAAATCCTAAGGAGAAGAAGGCTGTTGTAAGGGTAAAGTGACAGACATTGGCCCAGCAAGGAACCAGGGACAGAGGGTCTTGGGTACATCTGGGGAAGGACTATGCCAACAAGATCCAGAAAAGGTTTACCAGGGTCCATGGAGAATAACCGTCAGGCTATGGTTCTTGTTCCTGAGGCCCCAGGAAGACACTGAAGAGCTGAGTTTTAGCTGGAGACATGAATCAGGGCAAAGTAGATGTCTAGGATGTTGAAGGACCCCTTCTCTACCTCCACTCCCACTCCATCTCTCTCAAACACACACACACACACACACACACACACACACACACACACACACACACACACATCTTTCTTTCTCTGAAAACAAACGGCCAAGTAGGAGAAGGTGTCTGAGTAAAAGAGAAACTCTTAAACACTAAGCTGAGACCACTGTCTTCCTGTTCCAAGTAGGGACTACAGGGGCCCTTCAGAGTGAGAACACCATCAGGGTCTCATATGCACATGAAAGTGAAAAATCTACTCAGGCTTCAAAAGGATCTCAAGTTTTGTTTCTTGAATCAAGGGTTCAATCTTTATGTACCTACAGATCTAGTACTCATTGCTCTTTGGCTTAACCATGACATAAATTGCCTTTATGAACCTCCTCTAAGATGAGAAAAGGCTAACTTTTCTTTTCCTGAGTAAAATGCACTCAATTCCCAATGTCCATGAGACAGCCTCTAACTACATCTTTGTTCTCCATCCCTTCTGTGTTCCTTCAGCAGCCCACGCCATGCACACTTCACACATAAACACGTGCTCAGTAGTCCTACACTTTCTTATCACTGTCTCATCAAGGTGAAAACCTTTTGACTCCGACAAGTCTGGGCTCCACAGGGGAAGTCTCCTGAGGGGACCATGCATCTCACTGGCCCAACCCATCAGCTTCATCTCCTCTTCCTGACACAGCCACACAAATGAGGGCAGAGTGCTGGGCTGAGAAAGCATCTGAAACCTGATAGACACTCTTCCTACCAGGACCACCTTCCTGGAGAGTTCCTCACACTCCCGAGACCAGGTTCCCACAGCCATCAGTTATGCTCCTCATCTGTGTTCCCAACCAAACTCATGCCCTAGCAAAAAGGGTGCTCTGCTGGGCTCTGGGCTCAGGTCTGGAGGACAAGACAGCAGGTTCTGCCCAGAGATCAGAGTTGCATACTACCCAGTCACTCAGCTGTCTCAGGTCACTCCACCCCATGTCTTTCTCTCCCACCTGACAGCCGAGCATCTGGGTTATACTGTCCCCTGCTGGCACCTGGGAATTAGCTGCCTTATGCAAGAAAGGTTACAGAAAAGCTCTGCTCCTGCCATCCATCAACACCTAAATAGTTTGTGAGGGTCAGTCAATGCAGGCGTGGTGATGGACCCTGGAGACACAATGGCAAGCACAACAATCACCTAATGACCAGGTGTCCTGCTGAACTCAATCTGCATTCCACTGATCCCTGCGCTTTGCACTGCAGTCCTGTGTGACCCAGCTCTGGGCAAAACTCGTTAATAATGGAAACCATCCTGTTCTAAAATAAACACTGCAGCTTTCAATTGTTTAACACACTACATTTGCTTACATAATTTCACTTAGAAATACCAAAGATTGGAAGTGAAAGAAGGTTGTTTACTGTTATGTAACATGATTTTCAAATTGTGAATCACCCTAGAGAGAGAGAAGGTGGAAAGGATAAAGGCACATCCATCTTCGCCTATCTGACACCTGACTTGAGAGCATGACCGATGTAGAGACAACTGGCTCATCAAATCTCCTTTCTCTGAGCTGAAAGCTGCCTCTCTGGGCTTTTAGACATCTGTAACATTGCATAAAATGATCGAGACTTAGTTGCCTAAGTTTATTCTTTAATCCTTCTTATAGTTAAATGCAACAATATACTCTGCAAACAAATTTTGGAAACAAAAGTAGAAATTCAAACCCAGACCCACATGGTAGTACTTAATTTAAGAAAGATATCATGCATTCTATCCTTTTCATGTAAGTCTACTTTCTTTTAAGCCAAATCCTCCAGATCGTCATATATTTTCCTAAAGACAGTTGGGGGTTTAGTCATGTCTCAGGAGCCTCTCCTCAGGAAATACTTCTCAGGCCCAATAATGGAATCTCATTCTCCCAGGTTCTCTTGGTTTCTCTCCACCTAATGCTGAGCTAAACTCTCAGGTAATGAAGAAAATCGAAAAAGAGGGAAAAGATCCCTCCAAACTAGTGAGATGCTTCATTGAGGACAGAGCCTCTAAATGTTATGTCTAGAGGGAAAGTGATCAATATTTCCACCATGTTAACCACTCTTTGGGAAGGGAAATTTTGGAGAAAGGGCAGAAGTAATTCAGAATTACCAGAGAAGGGTAGGGACCCTAATTAAGGCTATTTTGTCTTTCTGTGGAAACAAGAAAAGTGACCATCACCACCAGCAGGGAGGCACATGATGCAGAAACTTTGCCTAAATAACAATCTTCACAGGAACCCCAAATTGCATGGGCTAAGTGGAAAGACAGAGACCAGGAAATTCATGATGAATGGAAAAGTCTGTTTATTTTCTTTCTGTAGCTACCCACATGCTCACAAATACTTTGATACTGGAATCTTTGATCCTTTAAAAATATCAAGTTTCAGAGAAAAATTGGTTTATTGGGGCAGCCTGGGACCAAATGATGAACTTATACAAACTGGCCTGTCAAACCATCCTCTCACCGTCTTCTGGTACCTCTTTGCCTTCCTAGTACTCTCATCAACACCCCATCTTCACTTCATCCCCAATCTCTATTCTCATCCCCATTCGCAAGATTCTGCAGTAGCCTGAAACTACCTAAAGTTGATGGAGGACTAAGATCTTGCCTAGTGTATTTTGCTTGACACTTTTGCATTTATAAATATTAAGATTTTCGGCTCTCAAACGATGGAGCACTAAAAAGGGAAGAATTGGGTTGAGAGATGCTATGTAAAGAAGTAAGCAGTTGCTAATCATAAATGAAAGGCAATATGGCATCATGTTCATGCTCTTTGAAGACCCAGAACAGAACATAGAGGAAGGGAACACAAGTTCTGATGGAAATAAAAGCCCCCAGCGCCCCTTTCCTCCCTTCAGAGTTCAGAATTTTATCCAGGAGTGTGGTTATGTTGACTTAGTAGCTGCCTAATAATGTGATTTTTGGAACACCAACACCACACACATTCCTCTATCACGGAAGGATCACTTGGTAAAACTTCATATCTTGAGAATCAGTACAACGTGAAGGAAACCAGTGGTCACTGAACGTGACCCTCCTTACTTACCATTTGGGTTAAAAAGCCCTCAAAGCAGAACCACAAGCAACTTCTGACCTGAGCAGTCTTTCTGAGACGATACCGCTGTTCCTGATCCTGTTGGCCTTTCCTCTGCCCTCTAGGGCTCACATAGGTAAAGTGACTGTCCCCATCTCAGAAGCATGGCTTACTCAATCAGTGACATTTCCACAGAGACCCACTCTGTCAATCTCTATGATGCATCCTGGATCCGACTTGTCCCCAAGAAATTTCTGAAACAACTCTATTGCTGCATAAACAATATACTGAAATAACAAGGAAAAAAAATGCTCCTAGGAACCTAGTGGGTTATTTTCCTTTTCTTGGGCTAAACCTGTGTCTAGAAAGTGATATTTTATTATTAGGAATATCAAAGTTTATGGTGGAAGCCAGAAAGTTGAAAATGAATGCTACAAATTCCCATTATCTAAACTTAAGATTGGAGAAGGTCAATGTCCGGAGCTATCATCATACAGATCAAGAAAGGAAGAGGTATTTCATACTCCATTTTCTAGACTTTACCTTTATCTTGTCCTTATACTACTGAACCCCTCAGCTGTATCAGGACAGATATTCAGAACTTAACTGAGCCATTGGACTGGCCCAGTCACTAATCCTAAAGTCCTGACAGAGATGGCACCTCCACCCAGCCCCTTAGCCCATTTCATCATTTCCACTTTAATTTCCAGTTCTTCTCATCTCTCTTTATCATGAGGACTCAATATCATAAGAAGTTAATTCAGGGCTGACACTCAAAAGTCCATTAGGATCTCCCCTCCCCAACTACAGGCCAAAGACAATCTGGCAACTGTTCATTCATGTTTCCAATGAACATTTACTTTTTTTTTTTTTTTTCTGCTGTGTATTAGACTCAGGATGGTGGGGAGAGAAAGTAGAGTATTCTGCTCCACGAGCTCATCATGGTCAGGTATTAAAGACCAGCTTATGCTGAAAATGATCAGGATATCAGAGAACTGAGATGTTTGGCCACAAAGAAGCAACCAAAGTAAGTCAGAGACACTTTCTAGGTATTCTGGAACATTTATCCTGAAGGCAGATAATTTCTTAACATGTGTCTGAAACATTTTTTTTTTACTTTTTTTTATTGTTGTAGTTTAAGTTTACAATTTAAGTTAGTCTCTTATACAAAAATTTATACATACATTGTTATGTGACCCTAATTGCTCTCCCTATACTGCGACAGAGCATTCCTCCTTCCCACCTCTGATGTCCAGTGTCCACTCAACCAGTTCCTAACCTTCTCTGCCTTCTCATCTCACCCCCACACAGAAGCTGCCCATTTAGTCTCATGTATTTACTTGAGCTAAGAAGCATACTCTTCACAAATATCATTTTATGTCCCACAGTCCAGTCCAATCTTTGAAGAATTGGCCTCAGGAATTGTTTTAGTTCTGGGTTGACAAAGAGTCCAGGGCTGTTCTTTCTGGGATTCCTTCAGTCTCAGTCAGACCATTAGGTCTGGTCTTTTTACTAGAATTTGAGTTCTGCATCCCACCCTTCCCCTTCTCCATCAAGGACTCTCTGTTGTGTTCCCAGACACGGTGGTCATTGGCGGTAGCCAGGCACCACCCACTTCTTCTGGTCTCAGGCTGATGAAGTCTCTAGTTTATGTGGCCCTGTCTGTCTCTTGGGCTAACACTTTCCTTGTGTCTTTGGTGTTCTTCATTCTGTTTTACTCCAAGTGGTTGGGACCAGTTGATACATCTTAGATGGCAACTTGCTAGCTTTTAAGACCACAGACGCCATTCACCAAAGTAGGATGCAGAACATTTTCTTAATAAAGTTTGTTATACCAGTTGACCTAGATGTCCCCTGAAAGCATGGTCCTCAGATGCCCGCCCCTGCTACTCTGTCCCTCGAAGTGTTTAATTGTATTCAGGAAACTTTTTAGCTTTGGTTTAGTTCCGCTGTGTTGACTTCCCCTGTAGTATGTGCTGTCCTTCCCTTCACCTAAGATAATTCTTGTCTACTACCTAGTTAGCAAATAACCCTCTCCCTCCATCTCCACCCTCGTAACCATCAAAGAATGTTTTCTTCTGTGTTTAAACATTTTCTTGAGTTCTTATAATAGTGGTCTTATATAATATTTGTCCTGTGACTAAATTAATTCAGCATAATGAGTTCCAGCTTCCTCCATGTTATAAGATGTTTCACAGCTTCATTATTGTTTTTTATTGTTGCATAGTATTCCATTGTGTGAATATACCATAATTTGTTTATCCAGTTGTCCGTTGATGGGCACCTAGGTTGTTTCCATCTTTTTGCTACTGTGAACAGTGCTACAGAGGAACATGGGTGTGCATATATCTATTCGTGTGACGGCTCTTATTTCTCTAGGATATCCAAGGAGCGGGATAGCTGGATTTTATGGTACTTCTATTTCTAGCTTTTTAAGAAACGTCCAAATCGATTTCCAAAGTGGTTGTACCATTTTACATTCCCACCAGCAGTGTGTAAATGTTCCAGTCTCTCCACAACCTCTCCAGCATTTATTATTTTGTGTTTTTTGGATTAATGTTAGCCTTGTTGGGGTGAGATGGTATCTCATTGTAGTTTTGATTTGCATTTCTCTAATGGCTAATGATCACGAGCATTTCTTTTTTTTACAGAGAAGTGGGACCAGGGGGGTCACTCTGAGGAGTCGACCCTGGCTTCAGTCCCAGGAGTTTATTTTATAGTCAATACAGCAAGCAATAAAGCAATTAACATAACTATGGGCTTTGGGTGCTGGCAAGGGAGGAGGAATTGAGGTAAACAAGCCAATCAGAAAAGGGGCAATAGTTTGGGAAAACAAATCCTGACAAGTCTCAACATGTTGGAGACAAGTCTTAACATGTTGGGGACAAGTCTCAACATGTTGTGCAGCATAGAGGCCTTTATACATCCATATTTTAATGGCAAGTATCTACACATTTCCCCCCTTTTGTTTAGTTAATGGAATAAGAATCAAGAGGATCTTCACTGGTCCAACAAGTGTCCATTAGGAGAAAGTAAAATTTTCTCTACGAGATAAAATCCAAGATTATCTCAGCTACTGTCTCCACACCTCAGGGCCTGGCATCTTAGTGAGTCCTTGTGAGCCCAGCTACGGCTGGGGCACACTCCATATGTTTAAGGAGGAGAAGTAGCATAGCTATGAGTAACACCTGGACTTAGTTGCCTAGATGGCGGTTATGGCAAGCTCTTTAAACTCACGGTGCTGGTTTTCCACCAGATACCATCTGGTTCTTCACCAGGTTATCACTTAATGCCTGGGCTTAAGTCTCCTAGATGGCGGCATAGCAGGCTCTTTAAACTCACGGTGCGGGTTTTCCACCAGATACCATCTGGTTCTTCACCAGGTTACTAAGTAAGAGTGATGCTCTTATCAATTGCATAGCCAGAGTGAGCAGACTCAATGTGTCTTTCAGGTGTGTAAGACAATACAGGATGATCTTATGAGGATAATATAATCCTCTGCACCAGTAATATCCTGATTGTTGGACACATGGGTTTCCTCTGACTCTCATTTTGTCAGGTAAACACTAACTTTTAACATCCACTGAAATTATTATTCTTAAAGGTTTAAAGATTTATAAAGGCTCAAAGATTCATTAACAATCAAACAAACATTGATTTACACAAATGGATCGTGAGCATTTCTTCATGTGTCTGTTAGCTACCTGAATATCTTCTTTGGTGAAGTGCCTGTTCGTATCCTTTGCCCATTTTTTAATTGGGTTGTCCTTTTGTTGTTGAGGTTTTGCAGTATCTTGTAGATTTTAGAGATTAGATGCTGACCAGATTTGTCATAGCCAAAAATTTTTTCCCAGTCTGTAGGTTGTTTTTTGACACTTTTGGTGAACTCTTCTGATGAGCATAAGTGTTTGATTTTTAGGAGCTCCCAGTTATTTAGTCTCTATTCTGGTACTTGTGCATTGTTACTTACGGTTCGTATTGTATTTATGCCATGTATGAGGGCTCCTAGCATTGTCCCTATTTTTTCTTCCATGACTTTTATCGTGTTCAATTTGATATTCAGGTCTTTGATCCATTCTGATTTAGTTTTTGTGCATTGTGTGAGGTATGGGTCTTGTTTCAGTTTTTTGCAGATGGATATCCAGTTATGTCAGCACCGTTTATTAAAGAGACTGTCTTTTCCCCAAATAATGGACTTTGGGCCTTTGTAGAATAGCAGCTGCTAATAGGAGGATGAACTTATGTCTGGATTCTCAATTCCAATCCATTGGTCTATGTATCTGTTGTTGTACGAGTACCAGGCTGTTTTGACTATTGTGGCTATATAATAGGTTCTAAAATCAGGTAGTATGAGGCCTCCCACTTTGTTCTTCTTGAGTAATGCTTTACTTACCCGAGGACGCTTTCCTTTCCATAGGAAGTTGGTAATTTGTTTCTCCATCTCATTAAAAAATGCCATTGGAATTTGGATCAGGATTGCATTGTATCTGTAGATCGCTTTGGGTTGAATTGACATTTTCACTGTGTTGAGTCTTCCTATCCATGAGCAAGGTATGTTTTTCCACTTATGCAGGTCTCTTTTGGTTTCTTGCAGTAGTGTCTTGTAGTTTTCACTGTACAGTTCTTTGACGTCTCTGGTTAGATTTATTCCTATTTATCTTCTTGGGGACTATTTTAAATGGTATTGATTTGGTGATTTCCTCTTGGAAATTCTCTTTGTTGATGTAGAGGAATCCAACTGATTTTTGTATGTTTAGCTTGTATCCTGATAATTTTCTGAAATCTTCTACTAGTTCCAGTAGTTTTCTTGTGGATTCTTTGGGGTTTTCTGTGTATAAGATCATATCATCTGCAAATGAGATACTTTAACTTCTTCCCTACCAATTTGGATGCCCTTTATTTATTTTTCTAGCCTACTTGCTCTGGCTAGGACCTCCAGCACAATGTTGAAGTGGTGATAAAGGGCATCCTTTTCTGGTTCCCATTCTCAAGGGGAATGCTTTGAAAGTCTCTCCATTTAGGATGATGTTGACTGTTGTCTTTGTATAAATGCCCTTAATTATACTGAGGAATTTCCCTTCTATTCCTATTTTGTTGAGAGTTTTTATCATGAATGGGTGTTGGATTTTGTCAAGTGCCTTTTCTGCATTGATTGATAAGATCATGTGGTCATGGTCTTTTTTTTATTAATGTGATGGACTACATTGATTGTTTTTCTAATGTTAAAACAACTCTGCATACCTGGTATAAATCCCACTTGATCATGGTGAATTATTTTTTTGATATGTTGCTAAATTTTATTGGCTAGAAGTTTGTTGAGAATTTTTGCATCAATGTTCATGAGGGATATTGTTCTGTAATTTTCTTTTTTTGTGTTGTCGTTACCTGGTTTTGGTATCAGGATTATGCTGGCTTCATAGAATGAGTTTGGGAGTATTTCATCCTTTTCTATGCTCTGAAATACCTTTAGTAGAAGTGGTGTTATCTCTTCTCTGAAAGTTTGGTAGATTTCTCCACTGAAGCCATCCGGGCCAGGGCTTTTTTTGTGTGCATTGGGAGTTTTTTAATTACCGTTTCAATCTCTTCTTTTGTTGTGGGTTTATTTAGTTGTTCTACCTCTGTTTGTGTTAGTTTAGGTAGTGTCATGGATTGAATTATGTCCCCCAAAAAATGTGTATGCCAATTTGGCTGGGCCATGATTCCTGGTACTGTGTGATTTTCCTATGTGTTGTAAACCCTGCCTCTATGATGTTAATGAGGGAGGATGGGTGGCGGTTGTGTTAGTAAGGCAGGACTCAATCTAGAAGACTGGACTGTGTCCTGAGGAAATCTCTTGAGATATAAAAGATAGAAGTGAGCAGTGAGACAGGGGGACCTCATACCATCAAGAAAGCAGTGACAGGAGAACAGCACGTCCTTTGGACTGGGGTCTCTGCGCCGAGAAGCTCCTAGTCCAGAGGAACACCAAAGAGAAGAAGGCCGACAGAGAGAGAAAGACTTACCCTGGTGCTGACACCCTGAATCTGGACTTTTAGTCTATGTTACAGTGTAGAAATAAATTTCTTTTTGTTAAAGCCATCCCCTTGTGGTATTTCTGTTATAGCAGCACTAGATAACTAAGAAAAGTAGGTAGCGAGTTTCTCAAAATTTGTCCATTTCCTCTTGGTTTTCAAATTTGTTAGAGTACAATTTTTCATAGTATTCTGTTATGATTCTTTTAATTTCACCTGGGTCTGTTGTGATATCACCCGTCTCATTTCTTATACAGGTTCTTTGCTTTTTGTCCTTGTTTTCTTTTGTCATTTTGGCCACTGGTTTATCTATTTTATTGATCTTTTCATAGAACCATCTTTTGACCTTGTTAACCCTTTCAATTGTTTTTCTATTCTCTATTTCATTTAACTCTGCTCTAATTCTTATTATTTCCTTTCTTCTGGTGCAGAGGGCTTCTTTTGCTGCTCTCTTTCTACTTGTTCCAGTAGTAGGGTTAATGTTTTGATTATGACCCTTTATTCTTTTTGGATGTGTGCATTTATTGCTATAAGCTGACCTCTGAGCACTGCTTTTGCTGTGTCCCAAAGGTTCTGGTAGGATGTGTTTTCACTCTCATTTGAGTCTATGAATTTCTTTATTCCATCTTTAATTTCTTCTATAACCCAGTAGTTTTTGAGCAAGGTGTTGTTCAGTTTCCATGTGTTTGAGTTTTTTCCTTACTTTTTCTGTTGTTGATTTCTACTTTACGGATTTATGTTCAGAAAAGATGCTTTGTAATATTTTGATGCTTTGGATTTTGTTAAGGCTTGCTTTATGGTCTAATATATGGTCTATTCTGGAGAATATTCCATGTGCATTGGAAAAGAAAGTATACTTGGCTGCTGTTGGGTGGAGTGTTCGGTATATGTCTATGAGATCAAGTTGGTTGATTGTAGCATTTAGATCTTTCGTGTCTTTGTTGAGCTTCTTTCTGGATGTTCTGTCCATCACCAAAAGTGATGTGTTGAAGTCTCCTATTACTATTGTGGAGCTATCTCTCTTTTCAATGCTGTTAGGCTTTGTTTTTTGTATTTTGGAGCCCTGTCATTGGGCCTGTAAATCTTTTTTATAGTTTTGTCTTCCTAGTGTATTGATCCTTTAATCATTATATAGTGTCCTTCCTTATCCTTTTTTGGTGGATTTTACTTCAAAGTCTATTTTGTCAGAGATTAATATTGCCACTCCTGCTCTTTTTTGAGTGTTGTTTGCTTGATATAGTTTTTCCATCTTTTGAATTTTAGTTTGTTTGTGTCTTTAAGTCTAAGGTGTATCTCTTGTAAGCAGCATATAGACAGATCTTTTTTTTAACCAATCTGCCACTCTCTGTCTCTTTATTGGTGCATTTAGTCCATTTACATTCAGCGTAATTATTGACAGGTATGAGTTTAGTCTTTTTTTGTGTGTTGTTAACAGCTTCTTTTTTTTGTGCTGAGCCATTTTTCTTTACGTATTGTCTTTCTATCTTTTTCATTGTTGTCGATTTTGTATTTGCTGAGTCTTTATATTTTTCTTAGTTTTTGTTTTGACGTGTAGGATTGTTAGTTTCCTTTGTGGTTACCTTAATAGTCTGAAACATTTTTGACCCAGAACAAGAGTTGTGCTCCCTCATCTCCAAGGGAATAAAGTTAGAACAAAGGAAGAAATGAGCCATCTTACAAGTCAGTCAGGCTGCCCAGAGAAGCCAGGAGCCCCATCTCATTGATGTAAGTCCTGCAGGCAGCTCTCTTCCAATTCCAGTCAAACTCTGCAGACTATCCCAACCTTTGATACCCCAGTTTTCTAGACCACAGGCAGTGTCCATCTTCTGGGTTCTGTGAGTGAAGAGATCCAGAGCAGATTTTGTCATTAAGCAGTGATCAAAGGGAGCACAAAGGCTATACCATACTCTCAACCTTACATGGCATACGTAATGGCAACCATCACATGGAGCTCTGTGGGGGATTCCTGATCTAAGAAGACTTGGTGTTAACAGAAGCTCATTGTTACAGAAGGTGAAGAGCAGCACCTGGCAAACCCCTAGCAGTGTCCCACAGACAGAGCTCAGGACAGTCCCTGAACACACAGGGCCCAATGAGCTCATCAGAGGAGACTTTTATGCATCTCCAGGCTGGGGGAAGCGAGTGTAGAATCCAAACCAAAAGCCAAACCCATTACCGTTGAGTTGATTCTGACTCAAACAACACTATAAGACAGAGTAGAACTGCCCCATAGGATTTCCAAGGCTGTAATCTTTACAGAACAAACTGCCATATCTTACCCCCATGGAACGGCTGGTGAGTTTAAACCCCTGACCTTTCAGTTAGCAGCTGAGTGCTTTAACCACTGCACTAGCAGGGCTCCTTGAGTGTAGGATAGAGGATTGGAATTTGTGAACTGGAGGCTAGGAGGCAGGTGAGGCTTCTGAAGGACCATGCCTGGATCATTGCTGCAGAGCAGAGAGGGGAACCCTATAGATATTTGACTGAGGTGTTGAAGGGGAGAACTGAGATATGACTACTGACCATCTTCCTGCTCCAAATTTGACTCAGCTGCAGGCCTGCCTTGGGCTGGAACATAAATATTCTTATCTGATACTGAGTTGATGCTATCACTTGCTATATCCAGCTTACCTTTGCAGCAATATTTTTGTCACCATGGGTGGTCACATGGTCATAGCATACGAACCCACCCAGCAGATCATCACTTTGCTTCAAGCTTTCATTCACTGAGGCTTTAACAGTGTCACAACTTTGAATAACATCATATTACTGAATGTACCTTCTTGCCTCTATTTGGGTGAACTTCTTGCAGAGTAATGGGGAGCCTCAGCTCATTCAGAGACTCAGACCCCACCCCTTCATCCAGTCTTGATGATTTCCTGGTCCCAGTGCAATAGAAGGGGAGTTGGGAGGCTTTCCAGGCAGGGCAGAAACTGGCAACCTCATCCCTGACTCTGAGCTCTGCTGGCAAGGCAGGAACTAAAATGCCATCTCTCACCTCCTCTGACCAGCTGAAACACAAGGCTCAATTGAACACTTCTGTGCAGACCATTGCCCTACCACAGATCCTGGATTGGATGAGGCCAGGGCAAATGTGCAGGAGGAAATCTGGGGAATAATGTCTAATGACTGGTCTTCAAGCAGACTCCAGGAAGTAAATCTAGAGTGCAGAACAAGCAGATTTGCAAGAGAATCTAACCATACTACTGCAACTCCGTCTAGCTGTGTATGGGAAACCCTCTGTACACTAAGAATATGAGAAGGGTAAGGAGACAAGCATCCTCCCTGCCTTGCCCCCAGACACAGAGATTCTTAAGCCCCATGGTCAGTTGTTCACAGACCCAAGGAGCCACTGGTAGAGCAGTGTCCACCATGGGTGGGGGCATCCTGTTCTTAACCCTTGAGGCCTAGGAATCTCCCTCCAGCTCATTTCTTATCCTTTCTCCTTGGGACAACAAGAGGAAAGCCTGAGACTGGCTAGAGCTGAAGAGAGGACTCAGCCAAGGCTGATGCTTATGGTGCTGGGGGTACTCAGAGGCCTGGACTCTGCCCACCCCCTCACACTCAGAGCCAAAGTGGATGGTGATCCTTCAGCCCTTCCTCTGCTGAACACCCAGACCCTAAGCAGGAGGCCATGGGAACCACGGAGGGAAAAATAAAAAAGTCTGAGCAGGGAAGCCAGAGTGATCTGGGCTGAGACTCTTCCTTTGTCTGTCCACAGGATGACTGTGGGGGAATCTTTAGTGTGTAACAGTGTTGCCCATGGCTTTGCCCAATATTCATATGAAAATACTCCCCCCTCCCAACTTTAATCTTCATCAGACTCTCCACCTTTGTGTCCTGGATTCATAGAATAAAGAATGTGTCCATGCATGGCTAAGTGACTACCCTTGTGTTCTGTGGCAGGGTCGACACCTGTGTGTGAGGAAGTGTTCATGGGGAAGAGTTGCCTTCTCTTTCTTCCTTGAACACATACATACACTAGTCCCCTGCTTGCCCTAAGCAGCTCTGATTGTACCTTTTCCACCCTGTTCTCTGCTCCACCTACCCACACGTTCCCAAACTCCCCACACAAGCCAACAACTCACGCTTGTGCACTGTCTTGTCCTATCAATATCTCTAAGGTCAGGTCCCTCTGTCTGACTCTGTCAGGTAGGGGTCTGTCTTCTTCACAGGAACAATGGAACTTGCTGCAAGAGACCCTTAATGATGGCCTTTTTTTCTTCCTTAACTGACCCTAAACCCAAAGGCACAGAAGAAGGGGATAAAAGCCATTGAGCCCCCAACCAACACAATAGGAGCCTGGCCATGTTTCCCAACAAGATCACCTTCCCTGTGAGATTCCACCCTCATCTCCCTCTGTCCACCGCTCAGCAAGGCCTCTTCTTAGTGCTGCTTTCCCATCTGGCCTTGCCTGCCAGATGCTTATCATGTCAGAGAGGGTTCTATGGGAAGCCAAGCTGTGCACACCAGAGCAGAGCTTGAAGAGTTGTGATAGACAGGCTGAGTTCCCACATCTGTGGACACACCTCCCACCAGCACAAACCTAGGTCAGTCTTTCTTATCCATCCCAGCAAAACTAACCATCACATGGGCTCAGAATCAACAAGCCACCAACATGTTTTGTTACCTCAGTCCTTTCAATGTGTCCCACTTGGTCATACTTGGCTGACTAGTATCTCAGTCATATCCCATGTCTGTCTCTGATCACTGGTCCTTGGGATATTTTGTGCTGGAGTTAACACTTATTTGCAGCAGTCACCTCCCACCTTTAAGTGAACATTAATCAACTGCTTTAGTGACAGGCCTTATGATACAGCGGTGAAACCACAATCATGGTCTTCTCCCAAGGACTGTAAACCTGCTATTTTTGCTTGAATTCCACAGACTTTCCAAAGGTACCATGCTCTCCCACTTTCTGTCCAAGAGACTTTCTCCTTTGCGCAGGTGAAGATTTACCTCTGCTGTTTCTGACATCTCATAGTGGACAGCAGGGGCCAAAGCTGGATGGACCACAAAAAGACACCCTGCTGGTAGTAGCTCAGTGATGGAGAGTTCAGGGCAGCAGCCCACACCCTTCAGTAGACATATACTGTGCTGCATCATCTCTAAAGACCTGCAACTCAGGGGGCTTCCTGTGCCCTAGTCACCCAGGACCCCGAGGAGCTTACAGTGGGTCCATCCCAGAGCAGAGCTACCTGGGACTGAGAGGTGGACATAGGATAGGACTGTGGGCATATATCCTCTCCCTAGAGGACAGCAGGACAGCACTGACCTTGAGCTCAGTACAGAGACATGGAAGCAATGGGACCAGAATGCAAACTGCCTTGGCAGGGTCCAGTCCCCAAAGACACTGCTGCCCCACTCTAGCTGCTCCAAACAGCAAGAGTGCCTAGAGGCAGAGCATACTGAAGATCTAGGTACCAATATCATTCACCCTGTCTTAGTCATCTAGTGCTGCTATAACAGAAATACCTCAAGTTCATGGTTTCAACAAACAGAAGTTTATTCTCTCACAGTCTAGTAGGCTAGAAGTTCAAATTCAGGGTGTTAGCTCCAGAGGAAGGCTTTCTCTTTGCTGACTCTGGAGGAAGGTCCTTGTTATCAATCTTTCCCTGGTCTAGGAGCTTCTTAGGCACAGAGACCCCAGGTCCAAAGGAAGTGCTCTGATCCCAGGGCTGCTTTATTTGTGGTATGAGGTTCCCAAATCTCTCTGCTGCTTCTCTCTTTTGTATCTCAAAAGAGATTGGCTCAAGACAGAATCCAGTCTTGTAGATTGAGTACTGCCTCATTAACATAACTGCTGCTAATCCCATCTCATCAACATCATAGAGAGGATTTACAACACTTAGGAAAATCACATCGGATGACAAAATGGTGGGCAATCACACAATATTGGGAATAATGGCCTAGCCAAATTGATACACATATTTTGGGGGACACAGTTCAATCCATGACACACCCTCATCCTATTCCACTCACACTGAGGATGTAAATGACGTTCAGTGAAAGTTAACTAATAAAAAGTGCCAAAGAAGTCTCAGTTAAAAAAGAAAGCACACACACATGCACAAAAAACAAAACCAGGGGAATGAATCAGTCATAACAGAAATCAGTTAGGTACATTGGTTATTTTTATAAAATTGAAATGTGAGTGGAATACCATGTTTATATATATATATATATATATATATATATATATATATATATATACACACACACACAATGTTCATATATATACCAAGTTTACATATATGTGTGTGTATATATATATATATATAAAGCTGAAATTTTAGTTAAGTCAGGAGGATACTAACTACATTAAAATAATTACATGTGCCCCCGGTAACCCAGGGCCCAGAGGAGCTTATGGAGCATCATCACAGAGCAGGACTATTCAGGACTGTGAGGTGAACATAGGATAGGACTGTGGGTATCCATCCTCTCTCCAGATGACAGCACTACACTTGAGGTCAGGAGGGAGACATTGAAGCAATGGGATCAGAATGCAAACTGTCTTGGGAGAGCCTGGTCTCTGCAGACTTTACAGTTCTGACCCACTCCCAGCCCCAAACAGAGGTAGAACATCCTGAACACCTAGGCACCAAGGACAGCCACCCTCACCTCTACCCATAACAACAGCAGGTTTTTTTAATTTGCAGGAATTAAGTTTCTGCTCTCCAAATATGCCCATCCAGTTGGTGTCTACAAGACTGGTTTGGCAGATCAGCTCTCCACACTATTTGTATTTGTTTCACTGTGCCTTCCCCAGGACAATGTGCTGGGCAAATTTTTCTGTTAAGGTGATCTTAGAAGAATACTGCCATAAATTGTTTTGCAGGTTAAAAAAAAACTTTATTTTTTTTTTTCCCATCAGAAAAAGACACTCTTTTAAAGAGCTAGCCTATGGCACAGCCAAACCAGATACACACATGTAAATATATATATATATACACAAACATACATATGTACATAAACATATATATATTTAAGGAGCTCTGGTGAGGCAATAAGCACTTGGCTGCAAACAAAAAAGTCTGTGGATGGACCCCACCAGTGGCTGCTCGAGAGAAAAGGCCTGTCAATCTGCTCCTGTAAAGATTACTAGGAAACTCTATGGGGCAGTTCTACTCTGACCTACAGGGTTTCTATGAGTCAGAATTGACTCAGTGGCACACAACAGCATATGTATATTTATCCACACATATAATTATATACATGCATGTTATTACTTTACATGAAAATTTATAATAGAACCAGAGACTCCACCAGCCTGAGACAAGAACTAGATTGTTTCCAGCTACCACCAAAGACCACCCTGATAGGGAACACAGCAGAGAGTCCCAGACAGAGCAGGAGAAAAATGTAGAGCAGAACTCAAATTCATGTAAAAAGAGCAGACCTAATGGTGTGACAGAGACTGCAGGAACCCTCAAAACTATGGCACCTGGATGCACTGATAATCCGGAACTGAAACCATTCTTGAAGCTCACTCTTCAGACAAAGATTAGACAGGATTATAAAACAAAAATTAATACATGTGAGGAATGTACTTCTTAGTTCAATCAGATGTATGAGACCAAATAGGCAGCTCCTGTCCAAAAGCAAGATGAGAAAGCAGGAAGGGACAGAAACTTGTCGAATGGACACAGGGAACCCTGGGTGGAAAAGGAGCGAGTGCTGCCACATTGGGGGGATTTTAACTAATTTCACAAAACAATATGTGTATAGATTTTTGAATGGGAAATTAACTTGAGCTCTAAACTTCCACCTAAATCACAATAAAAAAAAAGAAACAAAATAAATAAAATAAAAACTTAAGGTCCGAAGAGATTGTGACTCTGTATGCCGTATTCTTTAGATTAAATAAATTCAGTGTTAAGGAAAAAATTGTAATATGTATTTACTCGGAATTTTCTATTCTAATGTATCATTTAATTTTTTATATAAATCCTATTATTTAAACAAATCAACAACATGACTATTTAGCACTGGCAAAAAGAATTAACTAATATTAAGGACAAATTGGAAAATTAGTATCTGTGAGAAAAGTGTGACAATATTTTATAATGTTCCTTTCAACTTTGATAAAGCAATTCATCTTCATACTTTTAAAACCCATTATTAGATATTTATAATTTGCAGGATATTTTACTGAGTTGTCCTAATAAACAAAATAATGGATACTGTTATATACATATAAGATTTTTTAAATATAAATACATTAGAGTTAATTAGGCAGATATTAAAGAAACCAAACCTTTTTCCATCAAGTCATTTCAACTTATAATGACTCTTTAGGACAGAGTATAATAGCCCCATAGGATTTCCAGTGCTATGGAATCTTTGGAGCCCTGGTTGCATAGTGGTTAAGAGTTTGCTGCTAACCTAAAGACTGGCAGTTCAAATCCACCAGCCACTCCTTGGACACCCTATGGGGTAATTCTACTCTGTCCTATAAGATCACTATGAGTCAGAACCTACTATGAGTAGGAACCAACTCGACGGCACCTAACAACAACAACACAGAATCTTTATGGAAGATAAAGATTTTCCAGTCTTTATGGAAGCAGACTGCCACATCTTTTTCTCCCACAGAGCAGCTGGTAGGTTCAAACTGCTGACATTTCAGTTAGCAACTGAGCATTTAACCACTAGGACGCCTTCAGAGAAGATCAGTGGCCTTTAACTAAAGCTGCTTTGTTTTTCTGTGGAAACAGGAAAAATGATCATCACCAGGGAAAAGGAGGCACAAGGTGCAGAAAGTTTGCCTATACGAGAATCTTCACCAGGATCCCAGATTACCTGGGCCAAATGGAAACAGAGAAATCAAGAAAATTCAGTGTGAATGGAAAAGCCTGTTTCTCCTCTTTCTATATCTATCTGCATGCTTGCATGCTTTGATCCCTTAAAAATATCAAGGTTCAGAGCAACATTTGTTTATCAGGGTGGCCTGGGACCAAACAATGAATTCACACAGGTTGATCTGTGGAATCTGAGCTCTCACACTGTCTTATTCTGGCATCTCTTTGTCTTCCTATTCATCTCATCAATTTCACATGTCCACTTCATCCACAGTTTCTATCTTCACTCACAATCCCAAGATTCTGCAGTTTCCTCAAACTACCAAAAGTTGTTGGGTGACCACAATCTTGGCTTGTGTGTTTAAGGTAAGACAAGAGCTTGGTACTTTTTCATTTATAAATAATAAGGTATTGGACTCTCAAAGGGTAAAGAAATAAAAAGGGAAGGACTGGGCTGAAAGATGCTGTATAAAGAAGAAGGCAATTGCTAATCATAAATGAGAGGTAATATGCCATCATTTTCATGCTCTTTGAAGAACCAAAACAGAACTTAAGGGAAAGGAACACCATTTCTGACTGAAACAAAAGCCCCCCCAAACACACTTCTACCCTTCTCAGAGTTCAAGATTTTCTCCAGGTGAATGTGGACACACTGACTCAGAAACTGCCTAAGAATGTGGTTCTTGCAACACCCTCATCAAAAACATTCCTCTGGAAGGGAAGAGGGACATGCTGAAAGTTCTTATCTTGAGAATCAGTATGACCTGAAGGAAAATGGTGGTCACCGAGGCTGCCCCTCTCACCACTTTGGTTAAAAAATCCTGTAAAGTGGAACCATAACAACTTCTGACCTGAGCATCTTTTTCTAGAGGACGCTGCCTCTCATGATCCTGTTGATCTTTCCTCTGCCTTCTAGGGCTTTCATATGTAAGTGACCATATCCATCTCAGAGGTCTGGCTAACTCTGGCACTAATATTTTCACAAAGACTCAGGTCATCTCTATGATGCATCATGGACCCGAATCTTCCCCAGGAATTTGCTGAATCACAATTCTATGTCTACATAAACAGGACACATAAATGACAGGAACAAAAAAAGAAAATGCTCCCTTGTAACTTGGTGTGTCATCTCCATTCCATGGGCTACACCTTTTTTATCTGGAGACCGATTTTATTATTAAGATAGTCAAATATTCTGGTGGAGATAAGAAAGCTAAAACTGAAAGCAATAAATTTCACTTATGTAAACCTAAGAATGGACAGATAAATGTTAGGAGCTATTGTATACAACAAGAAGGGGAGAATTATTTCATACTTTACTTTCTAGACTTCATCTTCAACTTGTCCCTGTTCTTCTGAATCCCTCAGCTCTACCAGTGCAGATATCCAGAACCTAACTGAGCCATTGGACTAGTGACCTTATCACTGCTCCTAAGGTCCTGATGGAGACCGGGATCTCACCCAGTTCATTTCCCCACCTCAACTTTGATTTCCAGTTCTTTTTTCTCATTCCACTACTCTCAGGGCTCAAAGTCGTATGAAGGTAATTCTGTGCTGACGTTAAGAAATCCATTAAAGTCTCTCCTCTTCAACTGCAAGCTAAAGAAATCTAGAGGCTGTTCATTCACAAATTCAATGGGTATTTATGGGGTCTTACTATGTAGCAGACTCAGGATGGGAGAGAGATATAAGATTACTTCAGTTAATGAGTGCATCATGTTCAGGTCCTTAGAAACCAGCCCATTCTGGAAGTTATCAGTACACAGGAGTCTGAGAGGCCTGGGGACAAAGAAGCAATTGGGGCAGATCAGAAAGAATGTTTTCCAGGTCTTCTGGATGTGCATCCTGAATGCAGAGTATTTCCCCTTCAAAAGTGTCTTCAGCATATTTAACCCCCTCCCCTAAAGGCTTAGGACTCTCATTTCCAGTGAAAGAAAATGAAAACAAGATAAGAAACCCAACATGCTACAAGCCAGCATGGTGACCCTAGAAGTCAGAATCCTCATCTGAGTGTTAGAACCAGTGCAGATGGCTCTCTTTCCAACAAGTGAAGCAAGGACACCAGTCTCCAAATTTTCCAGTTCCAGATTGTCTTAGTTACCTAGTGCTGCTATAACAGAAATACCACAAGTGGATGGCTTTAACAAAGAAATTTATTCTCACACAGTCTAGGAGTCTAGAAGTTCAAATTCAGCATGCCAACTCCAGGAGAAGCCTTTCTCTCCACTAGCTCTGGGGAAAGGTCCTTGTCATCAGTCTTCCCCTGGTCAAGGAACTTCTCAGTGCAAGGACCCCAGGCCCAAAGGATACACTCCGCTCTTCCATCTTTGTTGCATGAGGTCCCTCTGTCTCTCTGCTGTCTTCTCTCTTTTATATCTCAAAAGAGATTGACTCAAGATAGCACCTAATCTTGTAGATTGAGTCCTGCCTCTTTAACATAACTACCTTTAATCCTGCCTCATTAACATCATAGAGGCAGGATTTACAACACAGAGGAAAATCACATCAGACAACAAAATGGTGGACAAACACACAATGCTGTTAATCATGGCCTAGCTAAGCTGACACATATTTTAGGAAGACACAATTCAATCCGTAACACAGGTCATAAGCAATGTTCATCCTCTGATTCTGTGACTGCAGAGATCCAGGAAAGATTTTATATTTAAGCAGTGGTCAAATGGGGTACAGAAGCCAGACCACATCATGGCATCAATAAGGTTCATTAGAACATGGCACAATAGACAGAAGCACCACGCCATCCCTCTACAGCAAAGACCAAAAAAACTAAGTAAAATAGGTACAAACATGAATCCTGGTACTCTAAGAATCAAATGAAGGGATAAAGAACTCAATCAAGCACTGAATGGAATAAGAAACTGACAGAGAACATAGAATGAAGAGACCTATGGAGTGGAGTCCCCTATCAGCTAATGTGGCATGGACATCCCACCTTGGACTACTCAGCAACCAAGAACAGTGGACAGGAAGTATAGGAAGGCAACTTCACAGAGGTCCCAGCAGGAGACAGAGCACCTGGTAACCAGGGATACATGTTTTTCCACCCCATACCCTTCTTCCCTCTGTGAAGCCTCCTCTGCTTTCTGGTGGGCTGAGATCCCTAGGCTGGGGAGACTCTGGTTCCTTGCCACTTGGATTTGCCCTGCCCTTCTGGGCTGTTACTTCAGTGCCATTTTTTGTTTGTTATTCCTTTTTTAGCTTCTTTTTGTTTCTCCTCTCTCTCTCAGCTCCTACCTTTCCTTTCCCCTGAACACCTGGTGTTGTGTACCATCTCTGCTACTTCTTGATGAGCTGTGTTGCACCACTCAGCTGGGGAGCCACTTCCCTGGTCCATGCTGACACACCAATGGGCTCCCTCAGGGCATTTATTTTTTTTCCTTTTTTCTCAGTTTCCTGTCTCTCACTGCCTTCCGTCCTTTCGTTTCTCCCAACCACCTGGCTGCATGTGCCGTCTCTGCTGCCTTCTGATGGGCTGTGCCCCACTGCTCAGCTGGGGAACCACTGGTACATGGCTTCCCCAGTCTGAACCACCATGCTGGTGGGCTCCCTTGGGGCACTTTCTTTCCCTCAATTTTTCACCTCTCTACCTTTCTACATTTCCATTCTCCCAGCCACCTGCCTGTGTGTGTGTGTGTGTGTGTGTGTGTGTGTGTGTGTGTGTGTGTTTTCTTTCCTGGTTTCTTTTCTCTCTCTCTCTCCCTTCCTTCCTTTCCTGTCTCCCACCAACCTAGCCATGTGTGCTGTCTCTGTCCCTTCTTGACAGGCTGTGCCACACCACGCAGTTAGAAAGCCACTGACACATGGCTTCTCTGGGTCCACACCACTCCAGTGGCAGACTCTCTCCGCATCTTTTTTTTTTTTTTTTTTGGCTTGTATTTCTCTCTCTTCTTTCTCTTTTTGCAGTATCCACTAGCTTCATATATCACATCCTCCTCCTTTCCTCTTGTCTATCTGCACTGCATGCTGAGGACCACACCACTGAGCAGCACAGGCACAACCACCAATCCAGCCCTGTACTGCCCCCTAATCCTCCCATGTCAGCCCAGTATCTGTCAAAAACAATCGATCCCTGCCCCTGCCCATATGCTGGACCTGTCCTGCTGCACCATAGCTGAGCGACTGGCCCTGCCCACTTTAACAAGGTAGTGAGAAGTATCATAACCACAGATGAGCAAACAACAAAGAATGCCCAGCCTGCCTGCCCAGACATAAACAAATAAAACAAAAAGCAGGACAGAACAAAAAATCTACAATCAATAAATGAAGAAAATAATTTCTGAATGTCCTGAAGACAGCAGACAAAATCAAACCATATAAAAAGAAGGACAGGATGGCTCCAGAAAGAGTCCAAAATAAAACATCAGATGACCTTCCAGAAGAAAAGGCACTGGAACTACCTGACAGAGAATTCAAAACTCTAATATTCAGTGCTCTCCAAGAGATGAAGAAAAACACAGATAATAATAAGGACAAAAAATAGACAAAATCATGGAAAATACTTATAAAATCAGGGACAACACTGACAAATCAATGGAAGAAGTCAGGAAAATAATACAGGAAAAAAATGCCAAAATAAATAAAAACTAAAATTCATACAAAAACACCATTAGAAATCCAAAAGATAAACAACAAGATTTCATAAATGGACAGTACCATAGAAGGTTCTAGGAGCAAATTTGAAACAATGGAAGACAGGATCAGTGAAATTGAAGACAAATACTTGGATATCACTTTGAGGAAAAATCAGAGAAAAGAATGAAGAAAAATGAAAAAATCCTGAGAATGATGTGAGATACAATCAAAGGCAAAAAATTATGTGTGATCGGAGTTCCAGAACAAGGAGAATATAAAAACTGAAAACACAGAGAATCACTGAAGAATTGCTGACAGAAAACTTCCCTTATGTCAAGAAAGATGAAAAGCTGTCCATCAATGAAGCTCAACGAATTCCATGTAGGATAGATCCCAACATAAAATCACCAAGGCATATTATAATCACACTTGCTAAAACTAAAGACAAAGAAAGAATCCTGAGACCAGCTCAAGAAAAACAAAAAGTCACATAAGGGGAAACAATAAGACTAAGCACTGATTACTCGGTATAAACCATGCAGGCAAGAAGGCAATGGCATGACATATATAAAAATTTGAAAGAAAAATTTCCAACCAAGAATAATATATCCTGCAAAACTCTCACTCAAATATGATGGCAAAATTAAGACATTTCCAGATAATCAGAAGTTAAGAGAATTTGTAAAAACCAAACCAAACTTACAAGAATTATTAAAGAGAGTTCTTCAGTTAGTGAACCAACATCAGACAATAGCATGAATCTAGGACACAAGACTACATCAGCCAGATGCCTACCTAGATAATGAACTCTCAAGGATAAAGCAAAACTAAAATACTTGCAACAGGGAACCAGAGAAGTCAACCTGTAAATGACAACAACATCAGAACAATAAAAAGGTTATAAATGGTGTAGGTATAAATCTTTCAAATGGAGAGAAAGTCAAAGTGATATCAAGTTATAAAAAACTAGTTCAAATTTAGGAAGATAAGGGTAAAACTCAAGGTAACCACAAAGAAAGTTAACAAATCTACTCATCAAAATAAAGAAGAAAAACATAAAGCCTCAGTGAACAGGAAATCTGGAAATAAGAAATAAATGAAAAAAAATTCACAAAACCAGAGAAATTCAGCATAGGAGAGTAAGAGGAAGAAAGAAAACATCAACTCCCCTTCCCAAAAAAAAGTGCTACAAAATGACAGCAATAAACTCACACTTATCAATAATCACACTGAACATAAATGGCTTAAATGCACAAATAAAGAGACAGAGAGTGACAGAATGGATAAAAAAACAGAATCCATCAATATGTTGTATACAAAAGACACACTTTAGAAACAAAGAAGTAAATATATTAAAAATCAAATATACTGAAAATTAAAAATCAAAAATACAGAAAAAATATATCAAGCAAACATCAACCAAAAAAAAGCATGGGTGGCAATACTAATAATAAAAAACACTGATGAAATTGACTTTTAAGCAAAATTGACCGTAAAAAGCAAAGAAGGACATTATATAATGATTAAAGGGACAATCCACCATGAAGATATAACCATAATAAATATCTATGCAACCAATGTCAGGGCTCCAAACTCTAACAGCACTGAAAAGAGAAACTGACAGTTTCACAATAACAGTAGCAAACTTCACCACACCACTCTCAGTAAAGGACAGACATTTAGAAAGAAACTCAACAAATATACAGAAGATCTAAAGGCCACAATCAACAGGCTTGATCTCAGAGATATATATAGAATACTCCATCCAATATCAGCAAAATACACATCCTTTTCCAATGCACATGGAACATTTTCCAGAGTAGACCACATCATAGGCCACAAAACAACCCTCAACAAAATCCAAAACATTGAGAAAATAGAAAATATCTTCTCTGATCACAATGCCATAAAAATAGAAATTAATAACAGGAAGAGCAAGGAAAAAATCAAGTACATGGAAACTCAGCAACACCTTGCTGAAAAACCACTGGGTCATACAAGAAATCAAAGATAGAATCAAAACATTCCTAGAATCAAATAAGAATGAAAAAACATCATACCCAAGCCTTTGAGACACTGCAAAGGCAATGCTCAGAGGTCAATTTATAGCAATAGATGCACACATCAAAAAAGAAGAAAGGAAAAACTCAAAACATTAGCTACACAACTCGAACAAATAGAAAGAGAACAGCAAAAGAAGCCCACAGATGCCAAAATAAAGGAAATAATAAAGAACAGAGCAGAAATAAATGATACAGATGATAGGAAAACAACAGAAAGAATCAACACCAAAAGATGGTTCTTTGAAAGGATAGACATAATTGACAAACCACTGACCAAATTGACAAAAGGAAAACTGGAGAGGGCACAAATAACTCAAATATGAAATCAAACGGGGGACATTAAAACAGACTCAACTGAAATAAATGGATCATAACAGCTTATCATGAAAAACTATACTCCAACAAATTTGAAAACCTAGAGAAAATGGACACACTTCTAGAAACACACTACCTACACAAACTAACATAAACTGAAGTTGAAAATCTGAACAGACACATAACAAGAGAACAGATTGAAAAGGTAATTTAAAAAGAAAACTAACAAGAAAAAAAAGCCCTGGCCCAGATGGCTTCAGTGGAGAATTCTACCAAACATTCGAAGAAGAGTCTACACAAGTACTACTCAATCTATTTAGAACACAGTAACGGAAGGGATATTTCCAAATTCTTTCTATGAAGCTAGCATAACTCTGATACTAAAACCAGGCAAAGAAACAACAACAACAAAAAAAGAAAATTACAGACCAATATCTCTCATGAATATAGATTCAAAAATTCTCAATAAAATTCTAACCAAAGAATTCAGCATCATTACATTAAAAAAAAGAAAAAAAATACACCATGACCAAGTGAGATTCATACCAGATTCATAACCAAGGATGGTTAACATTAGAAAATCAATCAACATAATCCACCACATAAATAAAAGAATCCCATGATCATCTTAATCAACACAGAAAAGGCATTCAACAAAGTCCAACACCCATTCCTGATTAAAAACTCTCAATAAAATAGGTATAGAAAGGAAATCCGTCAACATAATAAAGGACATCTATACAAAACCAACAGCCAGTTTCATTCTTAATGGAGAGAGGCTGAAAACATTCTCCTTGAGAACAGGAACAAGGCAAGGGTGTCCTTTATCACAACTTCTATTTAACATTGTGCTGAAAGTCCTAGCTAGAGCAATAAGGCAAGAGAAAGGACATTCAAATTGGTAAAGAAGAAGTAAAACTATTCCTATTTTTGAATGATATGATACTATACATAGAAAACCCAAAAGGCTCAAAAAAAAAAAAAGAAAAGAAAACTACTAGAACTAATAGAAAGATTCAGCAGAGTAGCGGGATACAAGATAAACATACAAAACCAGTTGGATTCCTATACATCAATAAAGAGAACTATCAAAAGTAAATCAGGAAAACAGTACCACTTATAATAGCCCATAAAAAAATAAAATGCTTAGGAATAAATCTAACCAGGGATGTAAAAGACTTATACAAAGACAACCACAAAACACTATTGCAAGCAACCAAACGAGACTTATATTAATGGAAAAACATACCATGCCCATGGATAGGTAGACTCAACATTGTGAAAACGTCAGTTCTATCCAAAGTAATTTACATATACAATGCAATCCTGATCCACATACCAACAACATTCTTTAAAGAGACGAAAAAACTAGTCATTACCTATATGGAGAGGGAAGAGACCCTGGATAATAAAGGACTATTGAAGACGAAGAATAAAGTAAGGGGACTCACACTACTTGACCTCAGAACCTATTATACAGCTACAGTAGTCAAAACAGCCTGGTACTAGTACAATGGCAGATACATTGGCCAACAGAACATAATTGAGAACACAGTTGTAATTCATCCATCTAAGGTCACTTGATCTTTGACAAAGGTCCAAAGTCATCAAATGGGGAAAAGACTGTCTCTTTAACAAATGGTGCTGGCATAATTGGATGTCCATCTCCAAAAAAAATGAAATGGGACCCATACCTCACACCATACACAAAAACTAATTCAAAAAGGATCAAAGACCTAAATACAAAACCAAAAACTGTAAAGATCTTAGAAGAAAAAAATAAAGTCAATGCTAGAGGCCCTAATACACTCATTAACAGGATACAAACCATAATTAACAATACACAAACACCAGAAGATAAACTAGATAACTGGGATCTTCTAACAATTAAACACTTAAGCTCATCGAAAGACTTCACCAAAAGTGTAAAAAGAGAACCTACTGACAGGGAAAAATTTTTTTTGGCTATGACAAATCCGACCAAGGTTTAATCTCTAAAATCTACAGTAAAATCTAACACTTCTACAACAAAAAGACAAATAATCCAATTAAAAAATAGGTAAAGGATACGAACAGACACGTCACCAAAGAAGACTTTCAGGGGGCTAACAGACACAGGAGGAAATGCTCACTATCGTTAGCCATTAGAGAAATGCAAATCAAAACGACAGCGAGATACCATCTCACCCCAATATTACTGGCACAAATAAAAAAAAAAAAAACAGAAAATAACTAATGTTAGAGAGCCTGCAGAGAGATTGCAACTCTTATGCACTGCTGGTGGGAATGCAAAATGGTGCAATCATTTTGGAAAATGATATGGCACTTCCTTAAAAAGCTAGAGATAGAAATATTATACGTCCCAGCAATCCCACTCCTAGAAACATACCCTAGAGAAATAAGATCTGTCACATGAATAGACATATGCACAGCCATGTTCATTGCAATGTTATTCACAATAGCGAAAATGACCTAAGAGCCCATCAACAGATGAATGGATAGACATACTATGGTATACACACTCAACCGTAAAGAAAAATGACGAATCTGTGAAACTTCTCACAACACAGATGAATCTGGAGGGCATTATGCTGAGTGAATTAAGTCAATCACAAAAGGACAAAGTAAATGTTCTACTTGGTAAGTAGTGTCTGCCGTCTTAAAATTTTGTGACTGGCCATCTAAGATTCTCCACTGGTCTCACCCCATCTGGTGCAAGGGAGAAAGAAGCAACCCAAAGACAAAAGGACAGATTAGTACAAAGGACTAATGGGCCACAACTACAAAACAGCCACCAGACTGAGTCCAGCACAACTAGATGGTGTTTGGCTACCATCACTGACTGCTCTGACAATGATCACAATAGAGGGTCCCGGACAGAGCTGGAGAAAAATGTAGAACAAAATTCTAACTCACACACCAAAAAAGACCAGACTTACTGGTCTGACAGAGACAGGAGAAACCTGGAGAGTATGTCCCCTGGCCACCCTTTTAACTCAGTACTGAAGTCACTCTTGAGGTTCACCCTTCAGCCAAAGATTAGACAGACCCATAAACAAAACGAGACTAAATGGGCACACAAACCTAGGGACAAAGATGGGAAGGCAGGAAGGAACAGGAAAGCTGGTAATAGGGAACTCAACTTGGAGAAGGGGAGAATGTTGACATGTTGTGGAGTTGGCAACCAATGCCACAGAACAATGTGTATTAATTGTTTAATGAGAAACTAATTTGCTCTGTAAACCTTTATCTAATGTGCAATTAAAAAAAAAGAAGATGATGGAAGCAGTACACAGAGTCACTGTACCAAAAAGAATTGGTTGACTTTCAACCATTTCAGGAAGTAGCATATGACTAAGAACCAATGGTACAAAAGGAAGAAGTCCCAACTGCACTGAAGAAGTTGGCAAAAAAACAAGGCTCCAGGAATTGATGTAATACCAAGTAAGATGTTTCAACAAATGAATGAAGTGCTGGAAGTGCTCACCCATCTATGCCAAAAAAAAAAGCAGCTACCTGGCCAACTGACCAGAAGAGTTCCCATTTATGCCTATTCCAAAGAAAGGTGATCCAACAGAATGCGAAAATTATCAAACAATACCATTAATATCACAGGCAAGTAAAATTCTTCGGAAGATCATTCAAAAGCGTTGTAACAGTGCATTGACAGGGAACTGCCAGAAATTCAAGCTGGGTTCAGATGAGGATGTAGAATGAGAGATATCCTTGCTGATGTCAGATGAATCTTGGCTGAAAGCAGAGAATATCAGAAAGATGTTTACCTGTGTTTTATTGACAATGCAAAGACATTCGACTGTGTGGATCATAACAAATTATAGATAACATTGCCAAGGATGGGAATTCCAGAACGCTTTATTGTGCTTATGGGGAACCTGTACCTAGACCAAGAGGCAGCCGTTTGAACAGAACAAGGAGATACTGCATGGTTTAAAATCAGGAAAAATGTTCATCAAGGTTGTATCCTTTCACCATACTTATTCAATCTGCATGCTGAGCAAATAATCTGAGAAGATGAACTATATGAAGAGGAACGTGGTATCAGGATTGGAGGAAGACTTATTAACAACCTGCTTTATGCAGCTAACATAAACTTGCTTGCTGAAGGTGAAGAGGATTTGAAGCACTTACTGATGAAGATCAAAGACTATAGCCTGCAGTATGGATTATACCTCAAGATAAAGAAAATAAAAATCCTCACAACTGTGCCAATAATATTGTGACAAACTGAGAAAAGATTGAAGCGGTCAAGGAATTCCTTTTGCTAGGATCCACAATTGAAGCCGGTGGAAGCAGCAGACAAGAAATCAACAACATACTGCACTGATCAAATCTGCTGCAAAAGACCTCATTGAAGTGTTAGAAAGCAAAGATGTCACTTCAAGAACTAAGGTGTGCCTGACTCAAGCCATGGTGTTTTCAATTGTCTCATATGCATGAGAAAGCTGGACAATAAAGAAGATGAAAGAATAATTGATGCCTTTGAATTATCGTGTTAACGAAGAATATTGAATACTCCATGGCCTGCCAGAAGAATGAACAAATCTGTCTTGGAAGAAGTACAGCCAGAATGCTCCTTAGAAGTGAGGATGGCGAGACTTTGTCTCACATACTTTGGACATGTTATCAGGAGGGACCGGTCCCTGGAAAAGGACGTTATGTTTTGTAAAGTAGAGAGTCAGTGAAAAGAGGAAGACCCTCAATGAGATGGACTGACACAGTAGCTGCAACAACCGGCTCATGCATAACAACCGTTGTGAGGATGGTGCAGGACTGGGCAGTGTTTCATTCTGTTGTACATAGGGTCACTATGAATTGGAACCAACTGGATGGCATCTAACAGCAATGTAGTATAATCACTTCCATGATGAGATATGATATAATGCGATCACTTCCGTGATTGGAACTGACATAATATAATCACCTCCATGATGAGATCTGCTATGAGCAGTCTATCATATATATGGGGAGTTTCCATGGGGGCATGGCCTGTCTCTAGTATATAAATGGATGTTCCAGCAAGGATCATTCTTGCTCTAGATCCTGCGTCTGACTCTTCATCATCTAACCTCTAGTTCTTGGGATGTGAGTTAGCAGCCTACCGTCTGACCTGCCGATTTTGGGTTTGTCAGCCCCTGAAACCACATGAGTCAGGAAAACCCTCCAGTCTGATGCCTGACCCACAGATTTGGGACTTCCCAGACTCCACAACTGCAAGTGTCTTGCAATTGTGGTTCTTTCCAGACCAAGAGGACTCCAAGTCCAACCTTTGATTTGGGAGGACCAGTGGATACAGGAGGAGAAGATAATAAGAATATCAATAATTTGCTGGAGAGTCATGACTCTTCTTGGCAGCTTTTTGTGGAATTGGAGGGAAAAGACAGAAACACTACATACTGACTTCCAAATAGGAGGGTGAGAACTGAGGTCATCATCTCACTTCCTAGCTTCTGGGTAACAGGCTTTTCTGAAGAGTTTCCTCAGACTGAAACACTCACTGCACAATGGACTTTGCAGCCTTCCTGGCTGGCCTCCAAGCAGAGGCCAGCTGCCCCAACTGCCTGGAGTGTCTGAGAGACCTAGTGACTATTGACTGAGGCCACAACTTCTGTTACCCCTGCATCTACCAGTGCTGGGAAGGTCTACAGGACATCTTCCCCTGTCCCATCTGCCTCCATCACTGCTATAGTGGGAACCTACAGAAGAATACCCAATTACATCACATGACTGATATTGCTAAGCAACTTTCCATCAAGAGGACCAAGAGGAAATGGCAGGAAGAGAAACACTTGTGTGAGAAGCGTAACCAGGTGCTGGTCCTGTTCTGTGAGCAGGACTTGGAGCTGCTGTGTCCCCAATGCAGGATCTCTTCCAACCACTACCTGATGCCCATAAAGCAAGCTGTAACTAGTCACAGGAAGAAGTTCTAAAGGTACATTGAGACCCTGTGAGAGCAAGCTGAGGATGCTGAGAAGGGGCTAGAAATGCAAGCCTCAAAGTCGTTTGAATTGGGGGGAAGGTGGAAAATTTGAGAGGAGAATTAAACTCTGAATTTAATCAACTTAAGCATTTACTGGACCAGGAACAGGATGCCGTTTTTTTGGAACTAATGATAGAAGAGAAAGATGTTGAAGAAAAACTAGTTGAAAACAATAGCCAAATTTCTGACATTTTCCATGCTAAAAAATCTGCTTAGTGGAGTTACAGAAAAATGTGTGCAGGCAGATCTGGATTTACTGAAAGGTATTGAAAACATCTACAACAGGTATAAAAACCTAAAACCCCCCACAGTCTTTTCATATGAATTAAAGAAGGAGAGTTGCTATCTCTCTCCACAATATTTTGGCCTGAAAAATATATGATCAGCACATTTAAGGAAGATTTGACACTAGATCCTGAAACTGCTGACCCCAAATTTATTATTTCTGAAGACAGAAAAGGTGTGAAATATGGACAGATGAAACCAGACTTGCTTTACAATCCCAAGAGGTTTACTTTTATCCCACTTGTCCTGATTTCTGAAGGCTTTGATGCTGGCAGGCATTACTGGCACCTATACTAAAGTAAGAGGTATAGGTGAATGGTGCTTAGATGTATGTAAAGAATCTTTTCCTAGAAATGCTATTAAGTCACCATCTGCAGAAGACGGATGCTGGCAAATTCAGCAGGGAACTCTTATTTGCGAGACTTTGGATACAGAACAAGTCATATGGATTATCATTTTTCTGGATTATGATTTGGAGAAGTTTCATTTTATAACTGGAATAATAAATCTTATCTTTATAACTTAACTGATACTTTTACAGAAAAACTTAGGCCTTATTTCTCTCTTGGATCTACTTAAAACTCGGTTATAATCTATGTAACCGCAAATGAATGATGGATGAGCTCCTTGGAAGCCTGATTTGTGTCTTGTTAGCTTCTGTCTCTGTAATTATGGAATGTCTTTAGGATATTGTATAATACAATCCCTGTTTAATTTTTTTCACTTTTTGATTCTTATATTTTATATTAAAATCTAAATTTTTGCATTTTCCTCTGATGTGTTATATGTACACTTAAACTTAATATAGACTATATTCTATGGTTTCATTTCTCTAGAAGTCATTCTACATTTTTTTCTTCATTGTAATTTAGATGAAGGTTTACAGAGCAAACAAGTTTCTCAATAAACAATTAAGACACATTGTTTTGTGACATTGGTTGCCAACCCTGCAACATGTCAACACTCTCCCCTTCTCCACCTTGGGTTTCCCATTACCAGCTTTCCCGTCCCCTCCTGCATACTTGTCCTTGCCCCTGGGTTTGTGTGCCCATTTAGTCTCGTTTGGTTTTATGGGCCTTTGGCTGAAGGGTGAACCTCAAATGTGACTTCAGTACTGAGTTAAAAGAGATTCCAGAGACCATACTCTCGGTGATTCTCCAGTCTCTATCGGACCAGTAAGTCTGGTCTTTTTTTTTTTTTTTTGTGATTTAGAATTTTGTTCTACATTTTTCTGCAGCTCTGTCCAGGACCCTCTCTTGTGATCCCTGTCAGAGCAGTCGCTGGTGGTAGTTGTGCTGGACTCAGTCTGGTAGAGGCTGTCATAGTTGTGGTCCATTAGTCCTTTGTACTAATCTTTCCCTTGTATCTTTGGTTTGCTTCTTTCTCCCTTGCTTCAGACAGGGTGAGACCAGTGTAGTATCTCAGATGGCTGCTCATAAGCTTTTAAGACCCCAGACGCAACTCACCAAAGTAGAATGTAGAACATTTTCTTTATAAACTATGTTATGCCAACTGAGATAGATGTTCTCTGAGATCATGGCCCCAGAGCCCTCAGCCCAGTAATTTGATCCCTCAGGAAATTTAGATGTGTCTATGGGGCTTCCATGACCTTGACTTGGACAAGTAGTGCTGGCTTCCCCTGTATTGTATACTGTCTTACCCTTCACCAAAGTTCCCTGTTTAATTTTTACATAACATAATTTCAAGAGTTATGGTTTTGTTTTTTCAATAGCAGAAGAGAGTCAATTTTCTTCTTTTAATTCAATCACTAATGATAATGTAGAGTTTGTTGTTTGTGTCACGAGGTGAATCAATTAGGAATCGTAATTTGCAATTCTGATAGAAAATACTTTTTATCACCATGTTTTTCTTACCATTCTTGTAGTATCATAACCAATAAATGTCTTTTATCACATTTACCTAAAAAAGCAAAACAAAAAACAGGGTAAGGTGGGGCCAAGATGGCCGAGTAGTCAGACACCTTCCTATGTCCCTCTAACAATAAAGACTGGAAAAAACAAGTGACTTGATTGTATATGAATATCTAGAAGCCCTGAACAAGGCAAAGTTGAGGAATCAGACTGAGTGGCGTGGGGAGAGAGAGACAGTTTGGAAGCAGCAAGGAGTTGCCTGACCCAACCCGGCAAAATCAGCAGCCCTTCAGCCCGGATAGGCTCGGGGTGTGCAGTGAGGTGGGCATACAGGTCTACTCACTTGCTCGGGAGGCAGTTTCCACATTGAGAGCAATCTGGCAGCAGAGATTCTTCTTGGACACTCCAAACCGGTGAAAAGCAGCACCCAAGTGGCTAAAGATAAGTACATGCGTGTGGCCTTTCATGGGGATTTAAAAAAAAAAAGCCATTTGGGAAATACCTGTCTCCCATTTACCTCCTCCCTCCCTGCTCTGTGCCAGGGCTAGACAGCTTCAGCAATCTGTGAGTCCCCTGGGCTGGAAGTAGATCCCATAAGGCTCCCTGATCCATTCTTCTGGCCTTGGAGAGGGAACAAATTAACAAACAGGGAACAAATAAGCTACTGACTTCCCTAATCCAGGAACTCAGGGTTGGCACAGCTCCTTTGCCTAGGCACAGGCATAAGGAATCCACAGATTTTGAGTGCCTTCCACCCCTGTATAGACTTGTGTGGACCCATCTCAACAGTGCAAGCCCTCACTACCACAGTACAACAGGGTAAACACCTGAAGTCTAACTTCAACTGTTTCAACTGTAAAGTGACAGATTAGTGATGCTTGACACTACTCTGCCCTATAAGCAGGCACCTTACCTGTCTGCATCAGGGACTTGATGACGGGTGGCTCTACCCACACCACCTAGCCACCTGCTACATTGGTCCAAGAATAAGTGGTGCCCCCCGTCCTTACAGTCAACAGAGTATGGTGCTCATAGTCTGGCTGCAAAACTCACCTACTTACTCTCTCTAGGGAACAGAGCTATGCTTTCCTTTCAGACACTCAAGAGCAGCTGTCAGACCCGTGCCTTGCTCAGCAAGTGATCCTCTACTGCAACCAGATATCTGTGCCTACACCAATCACCCATGCCTCTCTAAGACTGTAGGTGAGATCTGGCACCACACACTTGGTGACCAATTGCCTGGACACCTGACCTGAATCCAAACAGGAAAATTTAATGAACTCCTGGGAACACATGCTTAGTTACAGACCTAACTACTTGGTGACAGGATGTTAGCGCTTCAAAGGCACCAATAATCAAACTAGCACACACACAGCCTATTTGGGCATAGCAAAACAAAACAAAAAGCTAGGACACACTTTAAAAAATATAAAATAAAATTTTAATAACTTATTGATGGCTCAGAGACAACAGTCAATACCAAATCACATAAAGAGACAAACCATGATGGCTTTAGGAATCTCCCAAAATAAAGAATTTAGAAATTTTCTGGAAGAAGAGAATTTCTTGGAATTACCAGAGGCAGAATACAAAAGATTAATATACAGAACACTTCAAGAAATTAGAAAGGAAATCCTACAAAATGCAGATAAATCTAAAGAACATCCAGACAAAGCAGTACAGGAACTTAAAAAAGTTATTCAAGAGCATAATGACAAATTTAATAAGCTGCAAGAATCCATAGAGAGACAGCAATCAGAAATCCATAAGATTAACAATAAAATTGCAGAATTAGACAACTCAATAGAAAGTCATAGGAGCAGAATTGAGGCAGTAGAAGTCAGAATTAGTGACACTGAAGATAAAGCACTTGACACCAACTTATTTGAGAAAAAATCAGATAAAAGAATTAAAAAGAATGAAGAAACGCTAAGAGTCACGTGGGACTCTACCAAGAGAAATAACCTACGAGTGATTGGAGTACCAGAACAGGGGGGATAACAGAAAATACAGAGAGAATTGTTGAAGATTTGTTGGCAGAAAACTTCCCTGATATTATGAAAGATGAGAAGGTATCTATCCAAGATGCTCATTGAACCCCACATAAGGTAGATCCTAAAAGAAAGTCACCAAGACATATTACAATAAATTTCCCAAAACCAAAGATAAAGAGAGAATTTTAAGGGTGGCCAGGGATAAAACTCATCTACAAAGGAGAGTCAATTAGAATAAGCTCGGATTACTCGACAGAAACCATGCAGGAAAGAGGGCAGTTGGATGACATATATAAAGCACTGAAGGAAAAAAATTGCCAGCCAAGAATTATATCCAGCAAAACTGTCTCTCAAATATCAAATTAGGGCATTCCAGATGAACAGAAGTTTAGGGAATTTGAAAAAACCAAACCAAAATTACAAGAAATACTAAAGGGTGGCCTCCGGTTAGAAAATCAATAACATCAGATCACAACCCAAGACTAGAACACAGGAGAAAGCAACCAGATATCAACTCAGATAGGGAAATCACAAAAATACATCAAAGCTAAAACATTGAAAATAGGGAAACAGAGATATCAATATGTAAAAATAACATTAAAACAAAAAAGAGGGACTTAAAAATGTAGACATAGACTGTTCATATGCAGAGGAAGTCAAGGCGATATAAAGAAATAAAAGACTGGTATAAGCTTAGAAAAATAGGGGTAAATATTAAGGTAACCACAAAGGAAACTGACAATCCTACAAATCAAAATAAAAACCTAGAAAAATATAAAGACTCAGCAAACACAAAATCAACAACAATGAAAAAGATGAAAAGAAAATACATAAAGAAAAACGACTCAGCACAGAAAATTAAGGGGAACAAAGAAACTGTGAACAACACACAAAAAAAGACATCAAAACGACAGCACTGAACTTACATCTATCAATAATTACGCTGAATGTAACTGGACTAAATGCACCAATAAAGAGACAGAGTGGCAGATTGGATTAAAAAAACACCATCCGTCTATATGCTGCCTACAAGAGACACACCATAGACTTAAAGGCATGAACAAAAATTCAAAGGATGGAAAAAAATATATCAAGCAAAAAACACTCAAAAAAGAGCAAGAATAGCAATATTAATCTCTGACAAAATAAACTTAAAAGTAAAATCCACCACAAAGGATAAGGAAGGACACTATGTAATGATTAAAGGGTCAATACACCAGGAGGACATAACTATAATAAATATTTACGCACCCAATGACAGGGCTCCAAAATACATAAAACAAACTCTAACAGCTTTGAGGAGATAGATAGCTCCACAATAGTGGTAGGAGACTTCAACATGCCACTTTCGGTGAAGGACAGAACATCCAGAAAGAAGCTCAACAAAGACACGGAAGAGCTAAATGCTACAATCAACCAACTTGATCTCATAGACACATACCGAACACTGCACCCAACAGCAGCCAAGTATACTTTCTTTTCCAATGCACGTGAAACATTCTTCAGAATAGACCACATATTAATTAGGCCATAAAGCAAGCCTTAACAAAATCCAAAGCATCAAAATATTACAAGGCATCTTTTCTGACCATAAAGCCATAAAAATAGAAAGCAACAACAGAAAAAGCAAGGAAAAAAAACACATTGAAACTGAACAACACCTTGCACAAAAGCTACTGGGTTACAGAGGAAATTAAGGATGGAATAAAGAAATTCATAGAATCAAATGAGAATGAAAACACATCCCACCAGAAAGAACCTTTGGGACACAGAAAAAGCAGTGCTCAGAGGTCAGCTTATAGCAATAAATGCACACATCCAAAAAGAAGAAAGGGCCATAATCAAAACATTAACCCTACAACTAGAACAAGTAGAAAGAGAGCAGTAAAAGAAGCCCTCAGGTGCCAGAAGGAAGGAAATAATAAGAATTAGAGCAGAATTAAATGAAATAGAGAAAAGAAAAACAATTGAAACAGTTAACAAGACCAAAAACTGGTTCTTTGAAAAGATCAATAAAATTGATAAACCATTGGCCAAACTACAAAATAAAAACAGGAGAGGATTAAGATAACCCATATAAGAAATGAGAGGGTTGATAGCACAACAGACCCAACAGAAATTAAAAGAATTATAACAGAATGTTATGAAAAATTGCACTAACAAATTTGAAAACCTAGAGGAAATGAGACAAATCCCGAGAAACTCACTACGTACCTAAACTAACACAAACAGAGGTAGAAAAACTAAATAAACCCACAACAAAAGAAGAGACTAAAAAGGTAATTTAAAAACTCCCAACAACAACAAATAAAAGCCTTGGCCTGGAAGGCTTAACTGCAGAATTCTACCAAACTTTTAGAGAAGAGTTAACACCACTTCTACTAAATGTATTTCAGAGCATAGGAAAGGATGGAATACCCCCAAACTCATTCTATGAAGCTAGCAGAATCCGAATACCAAAACCAGGTAAATACACCATAAAAAAAGAAAATTACTGACCAATATCCCTCATGAACATTGACGCAAAAATCCTCAGCAAAATTCTAGCCAATAGCATTCAACTACATATAAAAAAAATAATTCACCATGATCAAGTAGGATTTATACAGGTATGCAGGGATGGTTCAACATTAGAAAAACAATCAATATAATCCATCACATTAATAAAATAAAAGATAAAAACCACATGATCTTATAAATCGATGCAGAAAAGACATTTGACAGAGTCCAACACCCATTCATGATAAAAACTCTCAACAAAACAGGAATAGAAGGGAAATTCCTCAATATAATTAAGGGCATTTATACAAAGCCAACGGCCAACGTCATCCTAAATGGAGAGACTTTGAAAGCATTCCCCTTGAGAACAGGAACTAGACAAGGATGCCCTTTATCACCACTCTTATTCAACACTGTGCTGGAGGTCCTGGCCAGAGCTATCAGGCTAGAAAAATAAATATAGGGCATTCAAATTGGTAGGGAAGAAGTCAAAGTATCTCTATTTGTAGATGATATGATCTTATATGTATAAAACCTCAAAGAATCCACAAGAAAACTACTGGAACTAATAGAAGATTTCAGCAAAGTATCAGGATACAATATAAACATACAAAAATCAGTGGGATTCCTTTAAACCAAGAAAGAGAACCTCAAAAAGGAAATTACTGAATCAATACCATTTACAATAGCCCCCAAGAAGATAAAATACTTAGGAATAAATCTAACCAGAAAACTAAAAGACCTATACAATGAAAACTACAAAACACTACTGCAAGAAACCAAAAGAGAATTGCAAAAGTGGAAAAACATACCTTGCTCATGGATAGGTAGACGCAACATAGTGAAAATGTCAATTCTTCTCAAAGCGATCTACAGATACAATGAAATCCCTATCCAAATTCCACTGGCATTTTTTAGAGAGATGGAAAAACAAATCACCATCTTCTTATGCAAAGGGAAAAGACCCTGAATAAATAAAACTTTATTCAAGAAGGAGAACAAAGTGGGAGGCCTCACACTGCCTGATTTTAGAAACTATTATACCTCCACAGTAGTCAAAACAGCCTGGTATTGGTACAACAACAGATACCTCACACCATGCACAAAAACTAACTCAAAATGCATCAAAGACTTAAATATAAAATTGAAAACGATAAAGATCATAGAAGAAGAAATAGGGACAAAGCGAGGAGCCTTAATGTATGGCATAAACCAAATAAGAACCATAAGTAACAATGCACAAGCACCAGAAGAGAGACTAGATAACTGGGAGCTCCTAAAAATCAAACACTTATGGTCATCAGAAGAGTTCACCAAAAGAGTCAAAAGACAACCTACAGACTGAGAAAAAAAATTTGGCTACGACAAATCCTATCAGAGTCTTATCTCTGAACTCTGCGAGATACTGCAAAACCTCAACAACAAAAAGACAAATAACCCAACTAAAAAATGGGTAAAGGATATGAACAGGTACTTCACCAAAGAAGATATTCAGGTAGCTAACAGACACATGAAGAAATGCTCATGATCTTTAGCCATTAGAGAAATGCAGATCAAAACTAAAATGAGATATCATCTCACCCCAAAAAGGCTAGCATTAATCCAAAAAACACAAAATAATAAATGCTGGAGAGGTTGTGGAGAGACTGGAACACTTATACACTATTGGTGGCAATGTAAAATGGTACAACCACTTTGGAAATAGATTTGGCACTTACTTAAAAAGCTAGAAATAGAAGTACCATACGATCCAGCTATCCTGCTCCTTGGAATATATCCTAGAGAAATAAGAGCAGTCATACGAATAGACATATACACTGTCCACAATAGCAAAAAGATGGAAACAACCTAGATGCCCATCAGTGGACGAATGGATAAACAAACTATGGTACATATGCACAATGGAATACTACGCAATGATAAAGAACATCCATGAGGCCGTGAAATATAATAGGGAGGAAGCCGGAACTCATTATGATGAGTGAATTTAGTCAGTCACAGAAGGACAAATATTGTATAAGACCACTAATATAAGAATTCAAGAAAAGGTTTAAACACAGAATAAAACATTCTTTGATGGTTACGAGGGTGGCGAGGGAGGGTGAGTGTTATTTACTAACTATATAGTAGGTAAGAATTATCTTAGGTGAACGAAAGGACAGCACACACTACAGGGGAAGTCAGCACAACTGGACTAAAGCTAAGAAGTTTCCTGAATGCAATCAAACACTTTGAGGGACAGAGTGCAAGGGTAGGGGTCTAGGGACTATCCTTTCAGGGGACATCTAGGTCAATTGGCACAACAAAGCTTATTAAGAAAACGTTCTGTATCCTACTCTGGTGAGTGGCATCTGGGGTCTTAAAAGCTTACAAGCAAGCTAAGATGCATTGATTGGTCCCAACTGCTTGTAGTAAAGGAGAACAAAGAACATCAAAGACACAAAGAAACTATTAGCCCAAGAGACAGAAAGGGCCACATAAACCTGAGACTTCATCAGCCTGAGACCAGAAAAACTAGATGGTGCCTGGCTATCACCAATGACCGCCCTGACAGGGAACACAACAGAGAGTCCTTGATGGAGCAGGAGAAAGGTGGGGTGCAGAGCTCAAATTCACTAAGAAGACCAGACTTAATGGTCTGACTGAGACTGGCAGAACCCAGGAAAGCATGGCCTCTGGATTCTCTATCTGCCCAGAAATAAAATAATTTCTGAGGCCAAGTCTTCAGACACGGATTGGACTGGACTGTGGGACATAAAGTGAGTGATATTCATGAGAAGTGTGCCTCTTAGCTCAAGTAGATACAAGAGACTAAATGGGCAGCTTCTGTCCGGAGGTGAGATGGGAAGGCAGAGATGGTTAGGAGCTGGCTGAATGGACATGCGGAATCAGGAGTGGAAAGGAGTGTGCTGTCACAGTATGAGGAGAGCAGTTAGGGTCACAAAACAATGTATGTATAAATTTTTCAAGTTAGTCATTTAAACTACAGCAATAAAAAAAATTAAAACAAAATAAAACAAAAAACAACTATAAACGGAACCATTGTGGTGGGTTCCTGGCGCAAAAAGACTGTGATGACAGCACTCACTGTTAGGGAAGGTGAGGAGCGGCATCTGGGTTCTTTTTTCCTGGAAACACTTAACATCATCCCACAGCCATAGCTTAAGATGGTCTCTGAGCACACAGAGCCAATGAGCTCCTAAGAGGAACCTTAACTACAACTTCAGTCTAGGGGAAGTGAGTGAGGGATAGAGGATTGGAATTTGTGGGAAGGAAGCTAGGTGACACGTGAAGCTGCAGAAAAGAACAGTCCTGGGTCACCTTTGCAGAGCAAAGAAGGGGATCACTGTCTACATTTAAATGATCTTAGATGGCCACTTGCAAGCTTTTAAGACCCCAGATGCTACTCAACAAAGTGGGATGTAGAACATTTTCTTTATAAAAATCTATGTTATGCCGGTTGATCTAGATGTCCCCCCAAAACTATAGTCCCCAGGCCCCAGTCCCAGCTACTCTGTCCCTCAAAGTGTTTGGACGTGTCTAGGAAACTGCTTTTGCGTTGGTCCAGTTGTGCTGACTTCCACTGTATTGTGTGTTGTCCTTCCCTTCACAGAAGTTGACCCTTGTCTGCTATATAGTTATTGATTTCCCCTTCCCTCCCTTCCCACCCTCATAACCATCAAAGAATGCTTTTTCTGTGTTTAAACCTTTTCTTGAGTTCTTATAATAATGGTCTCATACAATATTTGTCCTTTTGTGACTGTCCTATTTCACTCAGCATAATGCCCTCCAGATTCATCCATGTAGTGAGATATTTCACAGATTCATCATTGTTCCTTATCGTTGCATAGTATTCCATTGTGTGTATGTACCATAATTTATTCATCTGTTGATGGACATTTCAGTTTTTTCCATATTTTTGCTATTGTGAATAGTGCTACAATGAACATGGGTGTGCATATGTTTACTCATGTGATGGCTCTTATTTCTCTCAGGTATATTACTAGGAATGGGATTGCTGGCTCATATGGTATTTGAATTTCTGGCTTTTTAAGGAAGCACCGTATCATTTTCCAAAGTGGTTGTATGATTTTACTTTTCCACCAGCAGTGCATAAGAGTTGCAATCTTCCCACAACCTCTCCAACATTTGTTATTTTGTGTTTTTTGGATTAGTGCCAGCCTTGTTGAGGTGAGATAGTACCTCACTGTAGTTTTGATTTGCATTTTCTTAATGATTGTGAGCATTTTCTCATGTGTCTATTAGCCTCCTGAATGTCTTGTTTGGTGAAGTGTCTATTCATAACCTTTGTCCATTTTTTAATTGGGTTATTTGTTTTTTGTTGTTGAGGTATTGCAGTATCTTGTAGATTTTAGAGATTAGACCCTGATCGAATATGTCATAGCCAGAAGTTTTTTTTCCTAGTCTATATGTTCTCTTTTTTCTCTTTTGTAGAAGTCTTTTGATAGCATAAGTGTTTGATTTTTAGGATCTCCCAGTTATCTAGTTTCTCTTCTGGTGTTTGTGCATTGTTAGTTATGGTTTATATACTACTTATGCCAAATATTAGGACCCCTAACTTTGTCCCTATTTTTTCTTCCACGATTTTTATCATTTTAGATTTTATATGTAGGTCTTTGATCCATTTTGAGTCAGTTTTTGTGTATGGTGTGAGGTATGGATCTTGTTTCATTTTTTGACAGATGGATATCCAGTTATGCCAGCATCATTTGTTAAAAAGATTATCTTTTGCCCATTTAATGAGTTTTGGGCCTTTGTCAAATATCAGCTGCTCATAGGTGTATGGATTTACGTCTGAGTGCTCAATTCTGTTCCATTGATCTATGTGTCTGTTATACTAGTACCAGGCTGTTTTGACTACTATGGTGGTATGATAGGTTCTAAAATCAGGTAGTGTGAGGCTTCCCACTTTGTTATTCTTCTTCAGTAATGCTTTACTTATCTGGGGTGATTAATTATTAAGACAGACAAAGATTGAAGTGGAGATGAGAAAGCCTATTATGAATGCAATAAATTTCATTTAACTAAACCTAAGAATGGGCAGCTTAATACCAGGAGCTATTGTATAGATCAAGAGGCAAAGAGTTATTTCATACTTCACTTTCTAGAGTTCACCTTCACCTTGTCCTTATTCTTCTGAGCCTCTCAGCTCTGCCAGGGTAGATACTTAGAATCAAACTGAGCCATTGGACTATTGTCCTGATCACTGCTCCCAAGGTCCTAATGGAGACAAGGATTCCACTCAAAATATTTCCCCATCTCAACTTTTATTTCCAGCTCTTTACTGTCATCCTCCTTTCTTCTGAGGGCTCAATATTGTATGAAGGTAATTCTGTACTGAGATTCAGAAATCCATTAGAAACTCTCCTCTTCAACATTAAGTGAAAGAAATCTGGAGATTGTTCATTCATGTAGCAAAGGAATTTATGGATTTTTACTATGTATCAGACTCAGTAAGGGAAGGACATACGAGATTTTTTTGGTTCATGTGCAGGACCTTAGAAACCAGCCCATGCAGGAAGTTTTCAAGATACCAGGGTCTGAAAGTGTTGAGGACAAAGAATAAATTGGGGCAGGTCAGATAAAATATTTTCCAGATCTTCTGGGATGTACATTTTGAAGGCAGATCATTCCCTCCCTTAAAATGTGTCTCAATTATATTTAATCCAAAAAAAGTCTTAGGACCCTAAATTCTAGTGAAAGAAAGTGAGACTAGAGAAGAAAGCTGCCATGCTACAAGCTAGTCATGCTGCCCTCAGAAGCCAGGATCCTCATCTCAGTGTAAGGGGTTCTGAAGATGACTCTTTTCCCACCAAGTCAAACCAGGACACAATTATAGTCTCTGAATATCCCAGTTTAGGATCACAGGCAATGCTATCTTATGGTTCTGTGAATGCAGAGATACAGAAAAGATTTTTTTTTAAGCAGTGATCAAATGGGACACTGAAGCCAGACCACACTTACTGCCTTACATTAATAACAACCATAAATGGAAACATTGTGGAGGATTCCTGGTCTAAGAAGACTTCGTTATGACAGCAGCTCATTGTTACAGAAGGTGAGGAACAGGATCTGGGTTCTTGTTTTCTGGGAACTCATAACATCATCCACAGCCATAGTTTAGGAAAGTCTCTGAGCTCACAGAACCAGTGAACCATAAGAGGAACTTTAAGTGCACCTTCGGTCTGGGAGAAGTAAGCGAGGGATAGAAATTCAGAATTTGTCAGCAGGAAGCTGAGTGGCAGGTGAAGGTGTAGAAGAAACTGTCCTGGTTCACCGTTGCAGAGTAAAAAAGGGGATCACTGTCCTCATTTAAATGAAATGTTGGAGACACAAATGAGACTGGACTTCTGCCCTTCCTCCTAACAATAACTCAGGTGCAGGACTACCTTAGACTGGAACATCAATATCTTTATCTGACGCTGAGTTTAAGTTACTCTGACTTACTATTCTCAGTCTTTTCTTGCAGAATATGATTGTCACCCTGAGAGCTCAAAATATCAAGAAAGAGGAACATACCAGACAGGTCATCCCTGTGCTTCAAGCCTTTCCTCACCCAGACCATAGCAACATTTCATCTTTCAATGACATCATGCTATTGAAGGTACCATCTTGCCTCCATTCAGGTGCACCTACACAGAGTACTGGGGAGCATCAGCCCATTCAGAGCCTTAGATCCCTCCCACTTCCCATCCTCAATGCTCTTCTTGTCCCAGTGCAATAGAAAGGAACTTGGAGACTCTACAGGCGGGGGAGGATTGAGCAACCCGCTTCCTGGCTTTGAGCCCTGCTATCAGAGCAGGGTTTGAACTGATATCTACCACCTTCTCTGACCAGATGAAACACAAGGCTCACCTGAACTCAGCTGTGAAGACCATTGCCCTACCTCAGAGCCAGGACTGTGTGAGGCTGCACCAGGTGTGCAGTGTGGCCGACTGGGGAAGACTAGCTAAAGGCTATTCTACACACACACTCCAGGAAGTACACCTGAAAGTACAGAACAAACAGAAGTATGAAAAAAACCTACAATTACTACAAAAACTCCATCCATCTATGTGTACGGAACCCTCAGCACAGGAAGAAAACAAGAATGGTAAGGATTCAAGCACCTTTCCTGACGTTCTCCAAGGACAGAGTGATTCTGGAACCCCTTAGTCAGGCCTTCACTGGCCTGTGAAGCCATAGGTAGAACAGGTTTCGCCATGGGTGGGGGCATCCTGTTGTCAATCCCTGTGCCCCAGACGTCTCCCTCCTGCTCATCTCTTGTCCTTTCTCCATGGGACAAAAAGAGAAAACCCTGGGACAAGGTTGAGGTGGAGAGGGTTACCAGCCAAGGAAGAAGCTCATGGTGCTGGGGGATCCCTGAGGCCAGGACCTTACCCATCACTCTCTCACTAAGAGCCAAAAGGAATGGTAATCCCTCAACTCCTTCCTCCTCTGAACACCCAGGCTCAGAGCAGAATGACTTGGGGACCGTGGAGAAAAAAGCCCGAGGGGTCTGTGCTGAGACTCTTCCTTTCTATTTCCACAGGGTGACTTCAGGGGACTCTTGGTGTGTAACAATGTGGCCCAGGGCATTGTCAGCCATGGATAAGGAAGAAAACTCCTATGGTCTGCACTAGAATCTCTAGCTTTGTTTCCTGGATACACAAAATAATGAATATGTTCTAGGGTAGCCATGTGACCGCCCTTGGCTTATGTTGCAGAGTCCACATCTGTGTGGAGGGAGAATGCCAGACTGTTAATAAAGTCCATCTCCCAGTGTGGAGAAATTATCTACTCTACCTTCCTTGACCATTCACTGGTATCTTGCTGTACCCCAGACGGGCAGATTGCACCTCCTTGCCCCTCTTCTCTGTTCCCCTTGACCATCCATCCATCCTCAAACTTCCCATGCAAGCTACCTCTCAACCTGTGCATTGCATTGTCCCTGTTCTATCTGCACCTCTAAAGTCAGGACCCTCTGTCTGACCCTATCAAGTGGTGGAGTGTCTCCCTCAGAGGACCAATGGAGCTTGCTGCATGACATTCTCAATGTTGGCCTTTTCTCCTTCCTTAAACCATCCCAGCACAGAGGAAAAGAGGACAGGGAGTAAAGCAACTGAACTTCCAAATGACACAATAGGGTCCTGGCATGGCCCCCACCAGGACCCCCTTTCCTGTGAGGTTCTACCCTCATCTCCCTCTATCGATGGCTTAGCATGGCCTCTCCACAGTGCTGCCATCCTATCTGGTCACTGCCTGGCTGACACTCATCCTTTGAAATAGGAGGTTAAGGGAAGTCTGGCTGTGCCTACCTGAGCAAAATTTGGGGTAAGGTAATGTGACAGACAGGTCTGGTTCACATAGCTTAGACATATGTCTCACTTGAGAAGGCCCCATGCAGCCTCTCTCACCCAGCCCAGCACATCCTGAACCCTCACTTGGGCTCAGAGTCAACCAGCCCCCTCTCATTAGGACCTATATGCTTGAGATGACACTCTCTGTGGTAGGATTGGAATTCACTCCTCCCACCCTTAAGTGAACATTCATCAACCACTGAGTAACAGGCCTTTTGATACAGCAGTGAAACCACAAACATATTTTTTCCCCAGGCACTGCAGACTTGGTCTTTTTCTCTGAATCCCTCAGTCCTTCTTAATTCTCTATGTCCCCTTTCTTTCCTTGGGCAGATGACCACATTGTATATGATGTGGTCTCATTATCCCTGAGGACTTTCCCTCTAGGATGCAGAGAGGTAAAGTTTCTGGTGCAAAGAGGTCAAGCTTCACTCCTGCTCCATCATGGCCTGTCTGGCACGACCTGGAGGGCAGCAGGGGACAATGGTGGGTGGGCTACAAAAAGACTTCCTTCTGATGGCAGCTCAGAGCTGGGGAGTGAGGAGCACCAGCCCACACCACCTGCAAACAGCCACAGAGCAGCATCCCCTCATAAAGGTCTGCATCTTAATGACTCCTTGTGCCCCCAATCATCCAGGGCCCAGAGGAGCTGATGGAGGGTCCATCCCAGGGCAGGGCTGAGCTAGACTGAGAGGTTGACATAAGATAAGACTGTGGGTATTTGTCCTCTCCACAGAGGACAGCAGGACATCACTAAGCTTGAGATCAGGAGGAATATACTGAAACCACTGGACCAGAATGCAAATTTCTTGGGACAGCACAGTCTCCATAGACAGTGCAGTTCTGATCTACTCCAGCTGCCCCAAACAACATATGTGCCAAGATGTACAGCATCCTGAACATCTAGCCATCAAGGACATTCACCCTCACCCCTTACCACAGCAACAGCAGGTTTTTAAATTTGCAGGAATTAGGTTTCTGCTCTCCAGATATACCCATCCACTTGGTGTCTACGAGACTAGTTTGGTAGATCAGCTCTCAATACCTTTTGTACTTGTTGTACTCTGCCCTCCCCAGGATAATGTGCTCTTAACACTTCTCTCTTAAGGCAATCTTACAAGAAGAACTAAGCCACAAATTGCTTTTCAGGTCAAAACCCCCATTATTTTTTTCCTTCAATTAGACACTAACTTTCTTAGAGGGCTAACATAGGGCACAGCCATACCAGACACACACACACGGAAACATATACACACTCACACACACACACATGCGCACACACACACACAGAGATTTAAGGAGCCTGCTTAAGCACTGGGCTGCTATCCAATAGGTCGGCTGATGGAGCCTACGATGGGCTACTCTGGAGAAAAGTCCTGTCCTATGCTCCCATAAAGATTACAGCCTAGGAAACTCTATGGGGCAATTCTATTCTTTCCTATAATGTCTCTGTGAGTCCGAATCAACTCAACGTATACAACAATAACATATATATATTTATATATACACATATATGTAATATATAATATACATGTTATTACTTTACATAAAACATTTATAACAGATATTTATTTGGAATTTTATATTCTAATGTATGGTTTAATTTTTTACATGTATGCTATTATTTAAACAAATCAACAATAAGTAGTAACTAATAGTAGGTCAAATTGGAAAATCATTACCTGTGATAAGAGTATAACAATATTTTATAAGGTTTCTTTCAAACTTCTGATACAGAAATTCATTTTCATGTTTTAAATCATTTATTAGATATTTACAATATGTAGGATATTTTATTCTGTTGTTCTAAAGCACAAAGTACTGCATACTGTTACCCACAACTAAGATTTTTTAAATGTAAATACAATAGGTTTAATTAGGCAGATATTACCTATATTTAATTAAAATAACTATTTTGTTTCTGTCCTTATGATACAGTAGAATATTTTACTCTTTTTGTGTCCTTGTATAATAATACTTTGTTGATGTGCCTGACTAGTAAGAATATTCTTCTTTTCTTTTAGATAGTGGAAAAATGACATATGGTCAAACACTGTACTTACTCACTTTGGCTTGCAGCTCTGCTCTTATCAAGCCCACATTTCACTGATTCCTGGTGTCTACAAATTAATGTGCTCTCACCCAGAGCATTTGAAAATGTGACACTTAGGATTTTACTTATTAGCAACAGCAGGGTTTCAAATCTGTAAGAATTCGGTTTCTGCCCTGCAAATATGTCCATCCACTTGGGGTCTACAAGACTAGTTTGGTAGATCAGCTCTCAACGTCTAACATACCCAACATTTTTAAATTCTCTGAAGGACTTTGGCTGTCACCCCCAGTTAAACCTCTCTGTCTCTTGGAAAATATCTCTAAAGCAAAGGCACATTTTAAACTTTTTTACAAAGAAATTACAGTTTTAGCAAAGAAATAAAGTCATATTTAACTTGCTTGCCCTTTTCTGGTGATATGTTTTGAATTCTGAAGCAGTCTTACTTCCTTTTTTTTTTTTCTCCTCTGTTTGAGGTTTTTGCAACTTTCACATGACATAGAACAACTGAGTTGCTATCCATTCATCCTTTTTTAGAGTCTAATAATCTCTTCAAAGTACCCTTGAGAGTCAATGGTTAAGAGCGTGGCTGCTAACCAAAAGGTCAGTAGATGTAATCCACTTGTGGCTTACAGGACAAAAGACTTGGCTGTGTGCTTTCATAAAGGTTACAGCTTAGGAAACCCTACAGAGCAATTCTACTTTGTCCTTTAGGGTCAGAATTGATTAGATGGTACACTGCAAGTATCCTTTTTAAGCAATGTTAAACACTTTGGAGTTATCATCAAGCATACAAATTTCTGTTTCATAGTAACCCTTTTATCCATTCTCATCCTCAATGCACTCCCAAATTACAGAAGGATATTCTTTAAGTCCTACATTTTGAAAAGATGATTTTTAAGGCAGGCCAATACTTTAACATCTCTACTATAGTCGGAAACAATGATAGCCATCTTGTAGGCTTACGTCTATGGCTCCCATGTCTATACACCAAAAATCTTAGTAAGTTCTTCTGCACAGTGTGAGGACACTGAAAAGTGACCAAAAGCTTCCTTTATGAAAGCTTCACTGTCACAGGTAAGAAATCACACTCAATTTTTAGCCATGTTGAGTACAAGGTGTGCAGCACATTAAACAAGTAAGAGCTTTAAAATGTCTTTGGTAAGAAATTCGTAGACCAAATAGAATTTGTTAAAATTTTCATGTGCATCGTAGGCCAAATATGCAACAGATGACAAAAGACTTATTTACTATTTATAAGACATCAATAGTCCTCTGTTTTACATTTCCACAGTTTCATTAAAATTTTTATACAAGTCAAAACTATGAGTTCAAACTCCATTTTTCAAATCAAAGTACCTAAGTGCTAGGAGGAACATATTTTCCTGCCAAATCGACACTCACTTGATATGGTACAGAAAGCATTATCTTTGGTAAGATTTATGGATTTGCTCTCTACTGAAAGGAACCAACACACCTGGAACCAAAATTCCCCTTTTTTTCACCCACAGGGCACTCTTACTGCAACTTCTGAATCAGGAAATATAAGATTACTCATTTGCTGAGAGTGATCAAAGGAACATATGATAATGCCTATGTGTTCCTGGGTGTGCCCAAGCAAATTCAGTGGCTTCTCCTTTCCCCTAATCATTGGGGTCTTTATGGGAAATGAAAACACTAATGACTCAGGAAGAACTTACCTGTCTTGTCTTGGACTCATACGCGCTTTCACAACCCCTCCTCCACCAGACTAAGCCCTATACCTCTCTCCATAAGGTGCAGTTTGCTCTGTTTTGGATACTTACAGCCTTCTTTCTATGTATCCTTCCAAATGTCATTAAAATAACAGTCTCTACCTTTCTTTTTGGACATTGCCTAAATCATGCTGGCATTGATATTATCATGATTCTCAGTTTCATTATATGTACTCTTACAGAACGTGTTCACAATACTTATTATAAGTAGCACATTTACAAGGATCACCATTTTAGAAACATTTACCTCTGGTGAAGAAAATGGAAATAATTAAGACTGGCTCTGAGAATTCTAGGTAGTAGTCTTAGTGCTGCTATAACAGAAATACCACAAGTAGTTGGCTTTAATAAACAGACATTTATTTTCTCACAGTCAGGAGGCTAGGAGTCCAAATTCAGAAACTGGCTCCAGGGGAAGGATTTCTCTTTCTGTAGGCTCTGGCAGATGGTCTTTGTCTGTTTTCAGCTTCTGTACTTCTATTGCTTGGTGAACTTAATGTGATGTGGCATCTGTCTTACCTCATCTGTGCTTGTGTGCCTAATATGCTCTTCTTACATCTCAAAAGACATTGAATTAAGAAACACTCTACAGTGATACAGCCTCATTAACATAACAACAAAAACTCTTTTGCTAATGGGATTGTATTAACAAGTATGAATCAAAACTCATTGACTTTCAGTTCATTCCAACTCATAGTGACCCTACCCAACAGGGTAGAACTGCCCCTATAGGGTAACCAAGGAGCAGCTGCTGGATTAGAAAAGCCAACCTTTTAATTAACAGCCTTAGCTCTTAACCACTGTACCAGCAGGGCTCCTCCATAAGTATTGGGTTTTGTATTCCAACACATATCTTGAAGAGACACAATTCAATCCATAATAGCAGCATAATAAATATATATATACATATACGTATGTGCGTGTGTATGTGTGTGTGTGTGTGTGTGTAACAGTTTCCCATCCAAAACCTGACAGCCCTCAAACAACCATGTGCAGGGCACACCCTGCAAACTAAGCCCATAGCCTCACCAGACCTGGAGAGCAGGAATATGAAGGACTTCATCTGAATCACATCATTATTGATGCCCCAGGTTCCTGGGCCAGGTGAGATCAGAGGAATCAAGTATAGTGTGCATAAAGATTATCCCATCTACGTTTTCTCCCACTAACAGATGTCACAGTGGTTGCTCACAGCATCATCAAGGAGGAAAGCACCCTGTACTCAGAGATATTCCATATATGCCCCAAGAAGAGAGGGAGAACATGATCCCATGGCAATACCCTATGGGTACCCTGTTGTTCACCAATTCAGTGGGCCTCACTCTGCTCCTTCTTCCAAGTCTGACTCCTCTGCTACGTCCTAGAGTCATGTGGTGATGGGGAAAACCCACAAGTGTAGAATCAGTGAGACCAGCCTTAACCCCCAGCCCTGGGTCTGAAGTGTTGCCTGGTCCTGTTTGCTGTGGAGATCAAGACCATACTCACCACAGCTGTATGACCCCTCACCATGTCCCAGACCAAAACAAGGTGAAGCCTGGTCATATACACCAAGGCAGGCTTGGGACTCTGGTAGATGGCATGATAGGAACACACTCAAGAAAGGGGAGCTGGAAGGTCAGTGGGGCTACAAAGATATCTTTCACGAAGCCAACAGCTCTGTGCAGTAGTGTGGGGAGCCCTAAAGATAAGGGTAACTTGTCAGTGTAAGTTGATAGGCATGCATCCAGAGTGACCCCAAAACAGAAAGAATATCACAGTGTCTATAGATATTGATCAGCAGGGTACAAAATGGGTCCCACCCAATCTATGTGCCTTGCTCCAGAGTGACAATAAAGAGCCATGGTTCAGATGAAGACAAGAACCAGCAGCAGGGTATGGCCCTAAAATGCTAGAAGATTCCTTCCCTCCATGTCTTTCTCCCTCACACGCTGGAACAACTTCTTTATCTGAAGACAAAGTCCACAGCAAAGGGTAGGAGAAGAGAAAGAATTTGAATGGAGGACAAAGTAGAGAATGCTGAGTTAAAACATCCTTTCTCTTCCATGTGGAAACTCCAGGGACCCTCTGTGTGAGGACCAAGAAAGTAATTCTGGAGCCCCACGGTCATGCTTTCACTTGTCCATAAAGCCACTGGTATAGCAGGGTCCACCATGGGTGGAGGCATTTTGTTATTAACCCATGAGACTCAGACAACTCCATCAGCTCATCTCTGGTCCAATCTCCATGTGAAAAGAACAGAGCCTGGGACAAAGCTGAGCTGAAGAGAGGACTCAGCCAGTGTAGAGGCTTATGGTAATGTGGGATTCCAGAGACCTTAGACTTTACAGACCTCTCTCACTCAGAACAAAAGTGAATGGTGACCTTAGGCTCCTGTCTACTCTGAATACCCAGGCCCTGCGAAGCAGGACACAGGAACAGAGAAAAAAAAAGCCGGAGAAGGGAAATCAGAGTGGTTTGATCTGGAAAACTTCCCTTTTCTCTCCCCAGGGCAATTCCAGGAAATCCTTGGTGTTTTACAAATAAGTCTAGGTCGTTGTCAGTTTTGGCCATGACAATACACCTTCTGGAGTCTTCACCAGACTCTCCAACTGTATTCCCTGGATCCACAGAATAATGAATGCCTCCAGGCATAGCTAAGTGACTTGCCTTTGGGCTCTCAGAAGTGGCTACCAGTGTACATGAGGGAACGTCATAGTCTTAATAAAGACCAGGTCCCTTTGGGGAAGAGCTGACCTCTGTTTTTCTATGGATATATTCAAGGTTTCCTGCTGTGCCCCAAGTAAATTCTGTTTGCACCTCCTACAGCTTCTTCTCTGCTCCCTATATTCATCCACCCTCAAACTCCCAAATACAAGCCACTTACTCACACCTGAGCACTGTCCTTGTCCTATCAGCATCTCTAAGGTCAGGTTTTTCTATCTGTCTGATGGCTTTTTCTCCTTCTTAAACTCACTCCAGCTCAATGGTGTAAAAGTGTGTGAGAAAAGCAACAAAGCCTCCAACTGACACAATAGAAACCTGGCATTTCCCCCATAGGACCACATTTTCCTTAGGCTCCACCCTAGTATCCTTCTGTCTATGGCTCAGCAAGGCCTCCCTCAGTGCTATTGTCTAAGCATGTCCTGCCTGCTTGTCCCTCATCCTGTCAGAGAGGGAGCTCTGGGAAACCAGGCTATGCTCATCAAAGTAGAATTTGTGAAAAAATGAAATAAAGGCTTGGTGTCACACCTGTAGACACACCTCTCACTGGAGCAAGCTAGGGTCAGCCTTCCCCATTCTGCCCAGCACACTACACACAATCTTGTGTGCTCAGATTCAGCCAGCCAGTGCTCACTTAGTGGCCCAAATCCCTTCAGCCTGTAAAATTTGGTCCCAACTGGCTAACTGGTATCTTGATCATGACCCATATCAGCTACTGACCACCTGGTTCTCAAGGTCTTTTGTGCTTGAGCTGATGTGTTTTTAGAGCAGAATTGAAATTCATTCCTCCACCGGTCAATTAACTGTCATCAACTGCCTGAGTAAAAAGTCTTGTAACACAGCAGTGACACCATAAAATGTTCCTCCCCCAAGGACTGTAGACCTGCTCTTTTTGTCTAAATACCACAATCCCTGAAGAATTATTATGTCCCTTTTCTGACCTTGTACAGATGTCCACATTGTGTATGACGTGGGATCAACACATTTGGTACTTTTCTTTATGGTGCACAGAGGTCAAGCTTTTGGTGCAGAAGGCCAAGCTTCATTACTTCCCTGACACAGCCTTTCTGTAGTGATGTTGAGGGCAGCTGGGGCAGTGCTGGGTGGGCTGCAGAAAGACCCTCTGCTGATGGCAGCTCAGTATTTGAGAGGGAAAGTCAGCGGCACACATCCTCCTGTGGATACCCCCAAGGCACCCTCCCCTGATGAAGGTCTGCAGTTCTGGGACTTCTTGTTTCCCCCAGTCACCTAGGGCCCAGAAGAGCTTATGTGGGGTCATGGAAGAGCAAGTCTGGGCAGGACTGAGAGGTGGACTAAGATAGGCCTGTGGGCACTGACCTTGAGATCAGGAGGGAGACATTGAAGGAATGGGACCAGAATGCAAACTGCCTTGCAACAACCCAGTCTCCTCAGACACTGTGGTTCTGACTCACTTCAGCTGTACCAAACAGCAGGGTGCTGAAAGGTAGAGTATCCTGAAGATCTAGGAACCAGCCTCATCCACCCTCATTATATTCCACCCACACCATTTACATTTATTCCACTCTGTCCTCCCAGGACAATGTGCTCTGCACCCTTCTTTAATAAGATAATCTTCAAAATGAACTCTGCCAATACTTCGTTTCACAAAATTTCACACAATTTCAGTGAACACTTAAGTCCCAGCACACTGAACAATGTAACAAGTCGTAGTAGCCAGATGAGCAGTCAGGGGGCAAACAGCAACAGTGTTGACAGAAGGCAGATGATCGATGCTGCACACACTTGACATCAAAACCAGTGCTTCTTTCTGCCCCTGTACTTTGGGTGTCGTTCTGGGATTGTTTTTAATTTTCCACAATAATCCACACACATCCCCAAACCTAGGACTTTAGCTCCTGGGGATGGGCTTCTTGAACAGAAGACACTTGTTTCTAAAACCAGGATTTTCCTGGGCAAGCCCTACAGTGTGCAAAATAGTTGCATTTGCAACACTTCTCATTTCGCTTAGCTCAGAATACTACTGAAGGTTCACTATCAGAAACCGTACTAAGAACTTGCAAACTGTCTTCCCTGCCCAAAGTGTGGGCAGATATTGTCAACATGAAGGCACCAGTGCCCTCTGTTCTGAGCAGAACACCTCAGCACAAATATACTGGTGGCCATAGGTGATAATGATGATAGCACCAAAGAGGGGACAGAAGGTGAGGGAGAATGTGGACTGAATATTGAGTGGGAGCTAGGAGACAGCACAGAGCCATTTCCAACAGATCAGACCAAACTTCTCCTTCACAAAACTCTGCTAAAATATCAAAAGTCCGTAAAATCTGACAAATAAGTTTTGAGTGATTTCAACATTTTAGGTGACATGACTCCTGGAATGATTACAATTGCATTAGACTTATATTGTATCTGCATTGGTTTTCTAATTTTCCCAGAATTCTTTACAAGATAATTGCCCGCAGCAAAATTATGACTCAATGTTTTGATGTACAGCAATTTTCTATACCATTTCAAAAATACTGAAATTTTACAGTGTTTCTTTTTGCGGTGGTTGCTCTTATAAACAGCATGATTAGGAAAGACAAACATTTCAAAAACAGTCACGTGTGGGGCTGAAAATATTTGTAAGACAAACCTCCACCTGGTATTTTAAGCAATATCTACATAACACTATCCCGCAAAGCCTGGCAGCCCTCAAGCACCTATGTGCAGGTGATACCCAGGCACCAAATCCAGGGCCTCACTAGAACTGTAGAGCAGCAGTGTGGAGGCCTTCATCTGAATCACGTCATCACTGAGGCTCCAGGTTTGTGCCAGGTGGGACCAGAGTGACCAAGGATAGTGGGCATAAGAATTGTCCCATCCAAATTTCTACTACAAGCAGATGTCACCCTGGGTGCTCATGGCATCATGAATGAGGAAAGCACCCAGCAATAAATCTCTATGCTCAGAGCCAGCACACATACTACCTCAGGACATAATACAGGACACAATCAAATGGCAATGTTATGGGTGCCTTTGTATTCACTAGCTCTCGGGCCCCTTGCCTTCTTGTTCCAAGCCAGACACCTCTACTAGATCACAGAGTCCCTTAGGGAGTTGGAGCAGTTCTTCGAGTACAGGGTGTATCAGAACATCCCAATAACTAATCCCAGGCTAACATTGTTGTTGAGGCTGGCAAGTCCCAAGTTCTTGGGTCTGGAATCAGCTAGAGGCTTCCTCTGACTCACGTGGCTGCAGGGGCTGACAAATCCAGAATCGACAGGTCAGACAGGAGGTTGCTGGCTCATAGGAGTGCAGAAGCTGGCGAATCCCAGTGTCGGCAGATCGAACAGGCTTAAATCCCAAGAACTGAAGTTCAGATGGTGATGAGCCAGAAACAGAATCCAGAGCAAGCAAATGAACTTTGCTAGAATGTCCATATATATTGGGTGCAAGCCATGCCACCAGGAAAACTCCCCTTACACCTGATGGGCTGGTCACATCAGATCACATCACGGACATGATTACATTATATCACAAAATAGAGGATAATTACCTAACACTGAGAATCATGGCCTAGCCAACTTGATTCAACATTAACTATTACAGCACTGAAACGGTTTGTGAGGGTCAGTCAATGCTGGGCATGGTGATGGACCCTGAAGACACAATGGTGAGCAGGACAATCACTTAATGATCTAGTGTTGAGGTGACCTCAATCTATGTTCCACTCTTTCCTCTGCTTGGTTCTGGAGTCCTCTGTCAATAAGCTTTGGATGAAACTCACTAAAATGAAAAATTATCCCATTTTAAAATAAACACTGCTATGTACATTTGTTTAGCACATGACACCTTTCTTGCATCATTTCACATGATATCTTAGAAATACAGATGATTGGACTCTTGCTTTGATTCCTGGTGAATGTTTGGACAATGCACTTTGGGAACTTTAGGATTACCTTTAGATGTTCCTAGTAATGATGCTAGTAAATATTGGAAAGGTAATGTTAAATTGTTATACATTGTAAAACTAGAGTCAGAAGAAAACCCATTAGTCCAACGCTCAGGGTGGGGTTGGTAGACTTAATTTCTGCTTATGGTATAGCTGATTGTAGAAATCTTTAAGAAATTTATTAATCACTATGGAACAAATAGCAGGTGAAGTTGCTAATGGGAAGGAAACACAACAGTGATTTCTGACTTCATTAAGCCAAGGTGACATGAGATAACAGAATAGCCTTAAATTTTTATTAGCCCAAAAAAGGGTAGTCTGTGCTGTAGCAAATATCTCTTGTTGCACTTGGATAAATAACACAGGAGAAGTAGAACAGGATACACATAGAATTAGACAGCAAGCTACTTGGTTACACACTACAACACCCTTACAAACACCAGATTTATTTTGTTGGTCACCATCAGGAATAAGTACATGGGCTAGATCACTACTGCAAAGAATAGTAATATTCTGAATCTGCATCCTGATAGTATTAGGCATAATAAAACTTATCTTGTATTGTCTTATGCACTTGAAAGGCAAAGGAAGGCCTCAGGCTAAAATGTTGATGTACTTTGAGTCTGCTCATTTTGGTAATGCAATGATGAGAACGTCATTCTTACTTAAGATCCTGGTTAAGAACCAGATGGTATCTGGTGGAAAAACAATATGGTAAATTTAAAGAGCCTGCCATGGCCACCATCTAGGAGCCAGACTAAGTCCAGGTATTGATCATTGTCTTAGGCTGGGTTCTCTAGAGAAGCAACACCAGTAAAGTGTGTAAATATATATATACAGAGAGAGAGAGAGAGAGAGAGATTTATATCAAGGAAACAGCTCACAAGATTGTAGAGGCTGGAAAGTCCCAAGTCCATGGATCAGGATAAAGGCTTCTCTTGTTTCATGTAGCCTCAGGGGCTAGCTAACCCAAGATAGAGCAGGGCTCTTGCTCAGATGAAAGGGAGTCTCCTTGGGGGTGTGGCCCGCATCTGTATATAAGCAGACGTTCTGGGCTTTTTGCTTTCTCTGGATCCTGCGGCTGTTTCCTGTCATCTTATCTCCAATTCTTGAGACTCGAGCTGTCAGCTTATCTGCTGAACCTGAGATTCGTCGATCTGCACAGCCTGTGAGCAGGAGCCTTGCTCTCTGACCTGCCAATCTTGGGCTTGCCAGCTTCTGCAGCTGTGTGAGTTGGGAGAGGCCTCTACCCTGATCCACGGACTTGGGACGTTTTAGCCTCTACTATTTCGTGAGATGTTTCCTTGATATAATCTCTCTTTCTATATATGTATTTATACACTTTACTGGTTTTACTTCTCTAGAAAACCCAGCCTAAGATATTTGGTACTGGGAGTGGTTCTAGAGAAATAAAATTGTAAGGATGAGTTTCCTAAATTGGTTCTCAAGTCTGGTTAGTCATAAAGACGTTGATGACTCTGCTTCCAGCAGTAAAGTGGTTGCTGCTAGTCCATGGAGAGAGGTGGCAATACAAATACGCAAAATATCACCACCGGTAGATCAGGTATTGGTGAAAGGTGAGGCTCAGGTGAACATGTGTGTGATATCTTTCTACAGCTTTGTCAGAATGAGAAGTGTAAGGAACTAGTTGGTTTGTCCTACTTTCGCTAGACAAACTGGTGAAGGAAAGAGATGTGCTCAGGGCTTCAGAGTCAAGGCTCAAGTGCCGCATACATGACCTCAAGGCTTCCACTTGTGCTTTGAAAGAAAGCCTTATTTCTTGTAGTAACAGAGCCGAAATTGCTGAAAACCAAACCTAGAGTCTTATTGTAAGAGTGGCTGAATTACAATGCCAGCTCAATTGCAAACCTCAAGAGGTGTCTGAATTTAAAGTTAGGGCATTGATTGGGAAGAGATGGGAACCTGAGTCTTGGGATGGGGACATATGGGCAGGAAGCTGGGGACACTGAGCCTGTATATTCTGTTGAATCACTTCTGCCAGCAGAACCAGTCCCATCTGAAGAGATTACTTCAAGTTTGTCTGCTAAACCACCCTGCCCAGAAAAACCATCAGCCTCTCCACTCCCATCTGAGGAGATTGGCCCTAGCCCAGCTGCCTCTAAAGAGCACTTGTCTGAGTCATTGCCTGGAGCATCGCCTGAGGCAGATGCTTTACAAGATAATGCTGAATGTTCTCAAAACAATTCCACACTACCGATTCTGTCTTCTAGACCTATAACTAGGCTTAAGTACCAGCGAGCCCCAAAAGGTGAAGTACAAAGTGTGACCCAGGAGGAGGTATGCTACACTCCAAAAGAACTACTTGAGTTTTCTAATATGTACAAACAGAAACAAGGGGAATATGTGGGAATAACTATTAAGGGTGTGGGATAATGGTGCAAGGAACATAAAGATGGATCAGTCTGAGTTTTTTGATATGGGTCCACTGAGCACAGACTGTTCTTTTAATGTTTCTGCTAGAGAAATTAGGAAAGGATCTAATAGTTTATTTGGCTGGGTTGCTGAAGCATGGATTATGAGGTGGCCGACACTAAATCAAGTTGAAGTACCAGACCTGCCTTGGTATACTGTAGAAGAAGGTATCCAAAGGCTTAGGGAAATTGGCATGCAAGAGTGGATTTATCAAGTTAGACCCACAGACCCACAAATGGAGTGTCCAGAGGACACACACAACCATGAGGAACAAATTTGTGAAGGGAGATCCAGTATCCTTGAAGACTGCTGTCATTGCTATTTTATGTAAGTCAGATTTGACAGTGGGAACTGCCCTAACTGAATTAAGACAACTAGCTACAATGGGGATGGTTGGACCCCTTGGTAGTAGGGGCCAAGTGGCTGCATTCAATTGACAAAGACAAGGTGGGTGTGGTTACAGTAATGGACAGACGAGTCAAAGAAGTAATCAGAATAGTCTGCCTGGTATGCACTTACGGCGTTGGCTACTTAGTCATGGTGTCCCTAGGAGTGAAATAGATAGGAAATCTACTAAATATTTACTTGATCTATACAAACAGACAAATTCTAGGTCAGGTGAACAGCAGTCCAACTCGAATCACCAGAATAGAGAGTCATGGTCTTTAAATAAATTCCCAGATTTGAGCGAGTTTAAAGACCCACAAGCCCTTGAATGAAGGGGAGGCCGGGTCCCCTTGAGGAAGGACTCCAATACACTGCAAAAAATTTTTACTATTAATCTACAGCCTTTTATAAGAGTGACTGTTCATTGGGGAAAAGGAGATAATCAGACTTTTTGGGGTTTACTGGATACTGGTTCTGAGCAGACACTAATTCCAGGAGACCCAAAAGCATCACTATGGCGCACCAGTCAGAGTTGGGGCATATGGAGGCCAGGTTATTAATGGGGTCTTGGCTCATGTCTGTCTCACAGTAGGTCCAGTGGGTCCCCGAACCCATCCTGTAGTGATTTCCCTAGTTCCAGAATGCATAATTGGAATAGATATACTCAGCAACTGGCAGAACCCTGACATTGGATCCCTGACAAATAGAGTAAGGGCTATTATGGTAGGAAAAGCCAAGTGGAAGCCATTAGAACTGCCCCTACCTAGGAAAATAGTAAATCAAAAACAATACCGCATTCCTGGAGGGATTGCAGAGATTGCTGCCACCATCAAGGACTTGAAAGATGCAGGGGTGGTAATTCCCACCACGTCCCCCTTCAACTCACCTATTTGGCCTGTGCAAAAAACAGATGGATCTTGGAGAATGACAGTAGATTATCGAAAACTTAACCAGGTGGTGACTCCAATTATGGCTGCTGTTCCAGATGTAGTTTCACTGCTTGAGCAAATAATACATTTCCTGGTACCTGGTATGCAGTTATTGAGCTGGCTAATGACTTTTTCTCCATACCTGTTTCAAAGGACCGCCAGAATCAGTTTGCCTTCAGCTGGCAAGGCCAACAAAGCACCTTCACTTACCTACCTCAGGGCTACATCGACTCTCCAGCCCTATGTCATAATTTAGTCTGCAGGGAACTTGACCACTTTTCCCTTCCACAAGATGTCACACTGGTCCATTATATTGATGACATTATGCTTATTGGACCTAGTAAGGAAGAAGTGTCAATGACTCTGGAATTATTGGTAAAACACTTATATGCTAGAGGGTGGGAGAATTAATCCAACAAAAATTCAGGCACCTTCCACTTCAGTGAAATTTCTAGGGGTCCATCGGTGTGCGGCATGTGGACACATTCCTTCTAAAGTGAAGGGTAAGTTATTGCATCTTGCTGCTCCCACGATTAAAAAGGAGGCACAATGCCTAGTGGGCCTCTTTGGATTTTGGAGGCAATATATTCCTCACTTGGGTGTGCTACGCTGGCCTGCTTATCAAGTGACTCGAAAAGCTGCTAGTTTTGATTGGGAACCAGAATAAGAGAAGGCTCTGCAACAGGTTCAGGCTGCTGTGCAAGCCGCTCTGCACTTGGACCATATGATCCAGCAGATCCAATGGCGCTTGAAGTGTCAGTGGCAGATAGAGATGCTATTTGGAGTCTTTGGCAGGCCCCTATAGGTGAGTCACAGCACAGACCCTTAGGATTTTGGAGCAAAGCTCTACCATCCTCTACAGATAACTATTCTCCTTTTGAGAAACATCTTTTGGCTTGTTACTGGGCCTTAGTAGAGACTGGATGATTAACCATGGGACACCAAGTCACCATGAGGCCTGAGCTGCCCATCATGAACTGGGTGTTGTCTGACCCACACTATCATAAATTTAGACATGCACAGCAGTACTCCATCATTAAATGGAAGTGGTATATTTGAGATCAGGCCTGAGCAGGACCCAAAGGCACAAGTAAGTTGCATGAGGAAGTGGACCAAATGCCCATGATCTCCACTCCTGTCACATTACCTTCCATCTCCCAGTCTGCACCTATGGCCTCATGGGGAGTTCCTTATGATCAGTTGACTGAGGAAGAGAAAACTTGTGCCTGGTTTACAGATGAATCTGCATGATATGCAGGAGCCACTTGAAAGTGGGCTGCAGCAGCATTACAGCCCCTTTCTGGGACATCCCTGAAGGACAGTGGTGAAGGGAAATCCTCTCAATGGACAGAACATTGAGCAATGCACCTGGTTGTTCACTTTGCTTGGAAGGAGAAATGGTCAAATGTGTGATTATATACTGATTCATGGGCTGTGGCCAATGGTTTGGCTGGATGGTCATGGACTTGGAAGGAACACGATTGGAAAATTGGAGACAAGGACTTATGCGGAAGAGGTATGTGGACAGACCTCTTCAAATGGGCCAAAGAAGTGAAGATACTTGTGTCTCATGTGAATGCTCACCAAAGGGTGATCTCAGCAGAGGATGATTTTAACAATCAAGTTGATAGGATGATGTGTTCTGTGGAAACCAGTCATCCTCCTTCCCCTGCTACTCCCATCATTGTTCCATGGGCTCATGAACAAAGTGGCCATGGTGGCAGGGATGGAGATTATGCATGGGCCCAGCAACATGGACTTCCACTCACCAATGGTGACTTGGCTACAGACACTGCTGAGTGCCTAATCTGCCAGCAGCAGAGACCAACACTGAGTCCCCAGTATGGTACTATCCCTCGAGGTGATCAGCCAGCAACCTGGTGGCAAATTGATTACATTGGACCACTTCCATCATGGAAAGGGTAGCGTTATGTCCTTACTGGAATAGACACTTACTCTAGATATGGATTTTCCTTCCCTGCATGCAATGCTTCTGCCAAAACTACCATCTCTGGACTTATAGAATGCCTTATCCACAGTCATGGTATCCCACACATCATAGCCTCAGATCAAGGGACTCACTTCACAGCAAATGAAATGTGACAGTGGGCCCATGTTCATGGAATTCACTGGTCTTACCATGTTCCCCATCATCCTGAAGCATCTGGCTTGATAGAACGACGTGTCTAAAGACACATTTATGGTGCCAGCTAGGTAGCAGTACCTTGCAGGGTTGGAGCTATTTTCTCCAGGAGGCTGTATATGCTTTAAACCAGTGTCCAATACATGGTGCTGTTTCTCCTATAGCCAGGATTCATGGGTCCAGGAATCAAGGGGTAGAAATGGGAGTGGCACAACTTGCAAGATTTTTGCTTCCTTTCCCCTCGACCTTAAGCTCTGAAGGACTAGAGGTCTTAGTTCCAAAGGGAGGAATGCTCCCACCTGGAGACACATCACTGATTCCATTGAACTGGAAGTTAAGAATGCCACCTGGCCACTTTGGGCTCCTTATGCATCTGGATCAACAGGCAATGAAGGGGATTACTGTACTGGATGGTGTGATTGTTCCTGATTACCAAGAGGAAATTGGATTGATATTACATAATGGAGATAAAGAAGAGTATGTCTGGAATGCAGGAGATTCCTTAGGGTATCTCTTAGTACTACCATGCCCTGTGATCAAAGTCAATGGAAAACTACAGCAACCGAATTCCGACATGACTACTAACGACCCAGACCTTTCAGGAATGAAGGTTTGGGTCACCCCAGCAGGCAAAGAACCACAACCAGCTGAGGTACTTGCTGAGGGCAAAGGGACTACAGAATGGGTGGTGGAAGAAGGTAGTTCTAAATACAAGTTACAGCCACATGACCAGTTGCAGAAACGGGGACTGTAATTGTTATGAGTTTTTCTGCTTTGTATGCGTGCATCAAATATTCTTGTTTCCTTCACTTATAAAGTGTAAGTGGTAAATGGGGCTAGTGCATATTTTATTGTACACGTGTTAGTTGTATCATCTGAGGCACAAGTGTGACTTTCTAATTCTCTTTATTCAGAGACTATATATCGTTTAAGGAGATGTGTACATGTGCCTATTTGACAAGGGGTGGACTGTGATGGTTAAGATTGTGTGTCAACTTGGCTGGACCATGCTTCTCAGTGTTTTAATGTGATGACTCCCATGATTGAATATACTGTGAGTAGCCAGTCAGATGAAAGGTAGTCTCCTTGGGGGTGTGGCCTGCACCTGAATATAAGCAGGCGTTCTGGCTTTTTGCTCTCTCTGGATCCTGTGTCTGCCTCCTGTTGTCAAATCCCCGGTTCTTGGGACTTGAGCTTTCAGCTTATCTGCCAAACTTGGGATTCGTCGATCTGCAAGGTCTGTGAGTGGAGCACTGCTCTCGGACCTGCTGATCTTTGGTTCGCCAGCCCCTGCAGCTACGTGAATGAGGAGAAACCCTGTGGTCTTGCCTGCTGATCTTGGAATTCATCAACCTTCACAGCCTGTGAGCGGGAGCCCCTCTCTCGGACCTGCCTATCTTGGGCTTGCCAGCTTCTGCGGCTGCGTGATTTGGGAGAGGCCTCTACTCTGATCCGTGGACTTGGGACTTGAGCTGTTTCCTTGATATAAATCTCTTTCTATATGTATATTTATACACTTTACTGATTTTGCTTCTATGGAGAACCCAGCCTAAGACAGATGCCATGATGTGTTGTGGGAGAGTCTATGATGAAGGCCATGTGGCGGGGGTTGTGAGTCGACCTCTACAAGCTGAGATTGGCCCACAACAAAGAACGAGGAGCTCAGTCCTACAGCCCTGTCTTAGTTTTCCTAGAACTTCTGTAACAAAATACCACAAAGCAGGTGGCTTTGAAGAACAGAAATTTATTGTCTCACTGTTCTAGAAGGTAGAGGTCCATATCAGGGTGTGAGCCATGTTGATTCCTTCTGAGGGCTTGAAGAGAGAAGTTGTCTCATGCCTCTCTCCTAATTTCTGGCAGCTCTTAGAAAGCCTTAATATTCCTTACCTTGCATCTGCCTCCATAGTTACATGGCCATTGTTATAGACTGAATCGTGTTCCCCCAAAATACGTAAATCCTAACCCCTATAACTGTGGTTATAACCCCATCTGGGAATGTGTTTTCTTTGTTATGTTAATGAGACAGTATTAGTGTATGATGTGTGTTAATTCATTCTCTTCTGAGATATAAAAGAGATTAAACAAGCAAGTGAGCAAGCAGAGATGGGGGAAGATAGATGCCATGGCACATGATTGCCAAGGGATAGAAGCTGAAAAGAGACAAGGACCTTCCCCCAGAGCCAACAGAGAAAGTTGTCCCCTAGTGCTGGCACCCTAAATTTGGACTTCTACCCCACTAAACTGTGAGAGGATAAATTTGTTTGTTAAAGGCAAAAGAAAGAAAGAAAGAAAGAAGGAAATCAAACGATGTGTTGCATTGGGCAAATCTACTGCAAAAGACCTCTTTAAAGTGTTAAAAAGTAAAGATGTCACTTTGAGAACTAAGGTGTGCCTTAGCCAAGCCGTAATATTTTCAATTACCTCATACGCGTGTGAAAGCTGGGCAATGAATAAGAAAGACCAAAGAAGAAGTGATGCCTTTGAATTTTGGTGTTGGCAAAGAATATTGAATATACTATGGACTGCCAGAAGAATGAACAAATCTGTCTTGGAAGAAGTACAGCCAGAGTGCTTTTTAGAAGCGATGGTAAGACTTCATCTCACATACTTGACTTGTTATCAAGAGGGACTAGTCTCTGAAGAAGGACATCATGTTGATTGCTTGACTGCTGCTTCCATAGGTGTTGATTGTGGATACCATATGCTCTAGTAATTCCACTAGTACATACCCAAAAGACTTTAAAGCAGGAACACAAACAGATACTTGTACATCAGTGTTCATTGCAGCCTTATTCACAATAACTAAATGATGAAAACAACCCAAGTGTCCATCAACAAATAATGGATAAGCACAAATTGGTATACCCACACAATGAAACATTGAAAAAGAAAAATTATTAAGAAAAGTGAAAAACAGATTTCTAAAATACGCTATGACATGGATGAACCTTGAGTAAATTACGTTGAGTGAAATAAGTCAAAACAAAAAGACAAATATTGTATGATCCTACTTATATAAAATATCTAGAATAGGCAAATAAATAGAGACCAAAGTTTATTAGTGATTACCAGGGCTGAGGAGAGGAGAAAAAGGGCAATTATTGCTCATGGGGTGTTATGGATGGAATTGTGTCTCCAGAAAATGTGTGTCAACTTGGCTAAGCTATGATTCTCAGTATCGTGTGATTGTCCACCATATTGTCATCTGATGTGGTTTTCGGAAGTGTTGTAAATCCTACCTCTATGATGTTAAGGAGGCAGGACTCAATCTATAAGATTAGATTGTATCTTGAATCAATTTCTTTTGAGACATAAGAGAGAAAAACAAGCAGAGAGACAGAGGAAACTCATACCACCAAGAAAGCAGTGCCAGGAGCAGAACGAGTCCTTTGGAACCCGGGTTCCTGCGCTAAGAAGCTGGAGAACAGGGGAAGATTGATGACAAGGATTTTCCCCCAGAACCGACACAGAGAGAAAAACTTTCCCTAGACCTGGCACCCTGAATTTGGATTTCCAGCCTCCTAAACTGTGAAAGAATAAATTTCTCTTTGTTAAAGCCATCCACTTGTGATATTTCTGTTATAGCAGCACTAGATAACTAAGACAAGGGGTATTGAGTTTTTATTTGGGGTAATGGAAAACGTTTGGAAACAGTGGTGATGGTTGCACAACATAGTGAATGTAATTAACGTTGCTGAATGTGCACTTAAAATGGGTAAAATGGCAAATGTTTTGTTATATATGTACTTACCACAATTTAAAAAAAATGAAAACAATTTCTTGCCAAAGTTCTGCTTAGGCTTACTTAATAGGGAAGAGTGCAGAGCTGGACAGAGGACTGGTGGATTTGACTTTTGGGATGGCCATAAAGTGAATTGTCTTCTGGAGGTCAGCACCTTCCAGTCTATACAGTCTTTTCAGCACTGCAGCTAGAGGGAAAGAGATGTCTTGGAAGTGCTGACTAGTAGAGAAAGAAATGAAAGTGAGACTCTTCCTGAGACTTGGCAGTGCTCTGGGGCTCTGAGTAAATAAAAGACAGGAGAGGATCAGTGGAAGACTCTTTCACTGCTCTCTCTTTCCCCCTTCCTTTCATCATGTATTTTTCCCACTTGACAATGAAAACAATAATGAGGCTGTTACCCACCAGAGCATGCAAGTAATAAATAATTCTTATCGGTAAGCAGGCAGTAGCAAATATAGAGAGAATGAGGTATTGTCAAAGACATACCATTAATTAAATTTTTGTTGATAAATGGATTACACTGAATATTAACAGATGACTTTCTGATAAGAGACATACATATGGTCAGCTTTACCAAAATATCTCTGAATATAGCCAGTTGGATTTGACAAAATATCTGTTTGGTGTTTGTTCTACTTAAAATTATAGAAATTGCAAAAGTTCAGATAGTAAATGTCACACCAAAAGGACTAACTAACAATTTGATATGCATAGAAAAACCTCCTAGCTGATTCTATACAGTTACTTTAAGAAGGCATTTAAAGCATGGCTTTATGTGTTGATTTTAAATTACTCGATTTCAGTGATCTTTTACTTGAATATACTATTTATGTGTACAGGCATGGGCTAATCTTTAGGACAAAAGTCTTGTTATCTTCACTAGCATTTTGTGTGAAATTTTGTAGAACTTTAGAGTGTCAAAAGCATTAAGCAGACTCTCCTCATATTGAAAATGAAAACTGGTTTATAGGACAGTGGGAGTTGCTAAGGTGTCACGGTTTAGGACAAGGACTTTGGCTGTAGACTGCCTGGGTTTGAATTTAACCTCCACTACTTTTAAGTTCTTTGACCTTCGGAGGTTGATTAATGTCTCTGAACTTAGTGCCTTCATTATCAAATGGAATCATAATAATCTAGTTCCTAAGGGATGTCATGAAGATACATCATTTAAAGCATGGTGCTTGGCACACAGGAATGTTAGCTATTTTTAAGCAAGCAAATCATTTTATGTTTTATTTTAATAGAAAGTTGGCCAGAACCCTAGGCAAATAATTGCAGAAAGAAATGCCTATACCCCCTGCTGCTGAGTTAATTCCTACTCATAGTGACCCCACAGGGTTTCCAAGGTTGAAAACCCTATGGAGCACAGTTCTACTCTGACACACATGGAGTTACAATGAGTTGGAGTAAATCTGATGGCAGCAGGTACTCTTAGTTTTCTAGGGTGCTGAAACAAATTACCACAAAGTGGGTGGCTTAAAATAGCAAAAATTTATTCCTTCACAGTTCTGGAGTCTTAGAAGTTTAAATTCAGAACAGTGACAAGAAATGTTGCGTAGAAAGAGACCCGAACATACATCTGATCAGATTTGCAAAAGACAGGATTGGAGACAAGGGAAGAGAAGCAATGTATTGATTTCCTAGGGTTGCTGTTAACTAAGTACTGCAAATTGGGTGGCTTATCGTTCCAGAAATGTATTCCTTCACATTTCTGGAGGTTAGAAGTCTGAATTCAGGGTGTTGGCAGAGCCTTACTCTCTCTGAAGACTCTAGAGGGCCCTTTCTTGTCTCTCCTGGTTTCTGGTAGCCCCAGGAGTTCCTTGGCTTGCAGCTGCAGCATAACTCTATCTCTGCCTCAGTCATCACATGGCCATCTTCCCTCAGCATGTTTCTGTGTCTCTTCTTCTCTTTCATAAGGACAGCACTCAGATTGGATTAGACATCATGTTCACTTAACTGATAACATCTTCAAGGACCCTGTTTCCAAGCACGGTCACCTCCACAGGTACTGGGGGTTAGAACTTCAGCATATCTTTTTGGGAGACACAATTTAATCCCTAACAAGCAATAGGTGAAGTGATGGACTGAAGACAGATGTGGATGATCAGACAGAACTTGCATACTACTGGAGTGCATGAACATTGGCACAATTCATCGGCAATAACGAGCAGATGCGTAGAGGTATCTACACTTCTAAAACACATAGAGGAAGTGCCTTAAAAATATGGAACGTTTATGGAGTCCAGACTTTCTGGAGCCATTGAGGCTGGTTGAGCCTTTGGAACTATTGCCCTGAGATAATCCTTAAATCTTAAACCAAAAATACTCTCTTAAGTCTTCTTTAAACCAAACAATAGTTTAGCTTAATTAGTAAATGTCTGCCTTGAGGACCCCTGGTGGCATAGTGGTTAAGAGCTCCACTGCTAACCAAAAGTTCTGCAGTTTGAATCCACCAGCCATTTCTTGGAAACCCTATGGGGCAGTTCTACTCTGTCCTGTAGGGTCACTATGAGTCACAATCGACTTGAGGGCAACGAGGTTGGTTTGGTTTGGTCCGCCTTGAGCATTGTGCTCTTTTAAGAGCTATCTGTATGGGATAAAAATTGACAATAGCAACTCAAAAGATTAGATAGGAAACTTAGGGGGCAGTGAGTTTATGTTAATGAGGGAGGAACAACTTGGAATAGAAGGGTGGGAATGATTGCACAACTTGAAGAATGTAATCAATGTCATTGAACTGTACATGTAGAAATTGTTGAACTGGTGTATGTTCTACTGTATATATTCTCAACAACAACAAAAAACAAAATAAAAAATAACCAAATGTTGAGTTGAATGGTTTCATGTGTGTTAAAGTGCCATTTGTTTTTTATTTATGTAAACCGTTGGTTCATGTCTTTTGACCATTTTCCTATTGGCTTTGGCCTGTTTCTTCTCAGTTTTCACAAATCCCTACATATGAGGGAGATTAGCACTTTTTTCTGTGGTATAATTTGCAATCCTCCTCCCCAATTTGTCATTTTTTATTTGACTTTAGTAACAGTGTGTGTTTTGTTTTGTTTTTGGCCATGCACAAGGTTGTTGCTTGTTTGTTTTAAATACAGTAAAATTTACCTATCTTTTCTAAAGGTTTTGGATTTTGAGTCATATCAAAAAGGTTAAGAGATTTTCTCACTTCTGGATTATAAAGAAATTCGTTCACACTTTCTTCTAGTACTTACATAATTTATTTATTTTTTACATTTAGATCCCTGCTCCATTTGAGGTTTATTTTGGAGAACGGTGTGAGAAACGGATCCAACTGTATATCTTTTTTACAAATAGCTATCTAGAATATCATGCTGGGTTTAGGTAACCGGCTCTTTCTTTGCCACACTTTTTAGAGCCAGTTCTTTTGCCAGGACTGAGTCTGAACCCCGCTAGGAAAGTGGGACCTCTTTCCCAGGAGAGTTTCTTCCCTCCTCCAGGCCATCCATCTTCCTCAGTTTTCTGTCTCCCCTGCTCCCCCAGATGCTTTAGGGAGTGATGGAAGGGCTCTCTCAAGCCTACCAAAGACTCCCTCTATGAAATATTAAAGCATAGTCTAATTAAAAACATGCGCTATCGGTGTGTTTAAGCGCAGGCAGACAAAAGGGACAGAATTGAAATTTAATAAAAAGGCCCACTTTAATATATAATACAGGTGGCATCTCGAATAACTGGGAAACAGTGAAGTGTTAATAGATGGGCAGAGGCAGGGGGAGAGATGGATGAGGAGGAGGCAAGAAACAGTTGAAATGGGAACAGAGGTCTACCTGATGCACGTTTGTTGTATACTGAATGATGTTCAATGAATAAAAAAGAAATCAGTTATTTTCACTCTAGACATGGACATTTATTAAGGCTATGTCACCCTACCTGCCACCCCACCACTGCAGAGAAGAAGAGTCAGTCAAGAGGGGTCTCAGTTTAACCCTGCTGTTTGAAGCGTCTCATTGTTCTGTTTATCCAGGACAAGAAGCTTGAGATCTTGGTGAAGACTGCTGGAGGAGTCCCGTTTCAATTTCCATAAGAGACGATGCCCTGGGCCACATTGTTGCACACGAGGGGGCCCCCGGAGTCCCCCTGTGGACAGAGAGAGGAAAGGGACTTAGCCAGGCGTCCGCACTCCAAGACCTATCCCTAAACCCAATGCTCTCAGAAAGGAGGGGGTCTCCTTTAATTGTGCTTGAGGTGGGGGAGGTGGTACAGAAGGTCAGCCTCTGGAGCTTTCTGTCACTGTGCTGTCTCTATTTCCAACCAAAGTCACGTTTACAGGTGCTGGTTATGCTTACTGTCTCCAGCTCGATGCAAGCCAAGGGGCTTTCACCTACCTCAGGAAAACTTTGTGTGTAAGCGTGTGGTCAGATGCTCCTCCCATTCCCCAGGGGCCCCTCCCCAACTCTGGTCTGGCCCCCAGGCTGAGGACATGGGGATGAGGTCTGTTCCCACTACTCCAGTTCTGCGCAGGCCCCTCTGTCCCAGGGCCATGCTGGCAGATGTCCTGGTCCTTACCAGGAAGACGGACTTGCGCTCTCTTGGGTTTCCCACACAAATCTGCAATTGGCCGGTACACAAAACGAAGCAAATGCTGCACTCCTCATCCCTCTCCACCCTCAGCTTCACATCCTTGAGTGTGCTTGTTTTCCTGTTCAGGCCAACTAGGCCCCAGCCAACTGCGGTGCACAAGGTGCCAGGCCTCAGCCTGGCCTGAGTCCGAGGCAGAGCCACAGGTTTCACGGCTCGATTTCGTCTGGTTCTATTCTCCAGCTGGCAGGAAGAGCACAGGTATTCATGTTAGCTGGAGCCCCAGCCAAGGGCTCAGGATCTGCTGGTGTGAGCTCCAGCTCCACCCCACACCTCTATCACCACCTTGGGTAATGCCCTTGCTTCCTCCTCCACAGTCCCAGGACACAGTGGAGCTGCCTCCCTGGAAGGGGCCCACTAGGTGTGGGAGGACCAGAGGGTCAGACGGGTGGTACCTGCAGCAACATGATGTCATTCCACTTGATCTGAGGATTATAGTCAGGATGGGGGATGGCTCTGAGCACAGGGATGTGCTGCTGGGTACTTTCTGACCTCTGGATGTCGTGGGCCCCCAAGATGACAATTATTTGGCTGCAAAGGAAAGGTGGTCTAGAGGTAGGTGTGAGTCACACAAGCTACAGTCCTCCAGGTCTGCAGGGTAGGTGGACAGCCCAGAGCAGGTAGGACATAGCTGAGGGGAAGTGAGAGGGCCCTGGGGCTGAGCTACTCTGTGCCTCTGCTTCTCTTGTTAGCCCTGAGTTTGGGATTACAGCGGCACAGTGGCCTTAAATTTTGCTTCCTCAGATTAAACTGAGCCCAGTCCATGCCTCCCACCTCCACCTCTTGTTATTTTCTATCAGTGTGCTCCTTTCTTCCTCAGAAGTGCCATTTGCCCTGACCTGTCCCCTCTGCCGAAGTCTTACTAGGTCTCTTTTTCACCTTTTCATTGCCACAACCCTGCTTTCAGATGGTTCCTCTGATGGGCTCTTTTGGGCCCTGTGTTACTAGCTGCCCCAGAGGCTCCTGAGCTCCTCACCTCCCCAGGCAGTGAGCTTCTGTCAGCACAAAGTCTTCTCGCACCAGGAAACCCCCACAAGCACCCATGCCACCATTTGGAGTCCAAATCTGAAGATAAGCCCTATAGGGGTGGGAGTGGGGTCTAGCCTCTTGGCCTCCGATGATTTCCCTTGGAAGAAAGCATTTGGCATAAATCTTGTGCTCACTGAACCCGCAGTGTGGCACCAGACTGGTGGCTCCAAAAAGACTATGAGATGGGGGAAGTGGGGAGAAGAGTTGATGCAGGGGAAGGAGGAGTTGGAGAGCAGCGGTGAAGACTTGGGTCTGCAGTCTGCAGGACACCAGACGTTGGGAGAGGGCTCCAGGGCTCTGCAGGAAACACTTGGCTTGAAGGGATACTCATCCTCCATCCCAGACCTGCTCCCCCTACCTCCTGAAAAAAAAAAGCAGCACAATCCTTGGTCTAGGCAAGGCCAGCTTCAGCATCACATATTGAGATCTGATCTACTGTCAGGATGGAAATCTGGAAGCCTCTGAAATGGACTCTCCCTGGAGTTTTCTGGTAGTTTCTTCCTCAGGGAATTTCCCAGATCCTGATCCTTCTGAGTCCAGGTATTGCCAGCTCATGGCCAGCAGGGGATTGGTTTCTAAGGATCTGGACATGAGTTGATGGGACTGTTATTGTTGTATCCTTATCTCCTAGGCTCTGACACTAGGACTGCAGAGTGAATTTATACAGCACATTTATATAGCACTCACTACATGCTAGGCACTATTCCAAGGGCTTTATGTACACTAATTTAACCCTCACAGAAACTCTATGGGGTAGGTATTAATATTATCCCCATTTTATAGATGAAGAAACTGAGAAAGTGTGAATTTAAATAAGCTCAGCTGCTAACCAAAAGGTTGGCAGTTCGAACTTACCAGCCTCTTCTCAAGAGAAAGATGTGGCAGTCTGCTTCCATGAAGATTACAGTCTTGGAAACCCTTTGGGGCAGTTCTACCCTGTCCTATAACATAGCTATGAGTCAGAATCTACTCTTCTTAAGCTATTAGTCTTAAAACATTTCTTAAATCAAGCAAATGTTTACGACTTATAAAATATTATGACATTTTTTAAGGATGCAGAATTAGAAAGTGGCCAAGGCAGATTCATAGCCATAGCCAGGCAGACTGGATTCAGAGTCTATGCCCCTGACAACTATATAGTGGTTATTTGTTGTTAGGTAGGGTGGGAGAGGGCAAGAAAGGGAAGGGCAGGGCTTCTGTACACTGAACTTACCTAAACCATTGGTACCTATCTGGGAAAATTTAGTGTGACCAAAGACCTAGCATGCAAGGAGAGTTGGGAAGTGAACCAGGAATGTCTTTGCACTGAGAGAGTAGGGGCCTTTGGGTCAGTGAGCTCACCAAATCTGGGACTAAATGGGCCTTGGGCTACTGTCCTAGCAGAGCTGAGAGACTTAAACTAGGGAAGAGCAGAAAATCACAATAAGCAACAGTGTCCTCATACGAACACAGAGATACCTCCCACCGTGCCATTATGAGCATGTTTTCCTGGGACTGGAGAAAGAAGGGGTTTTACTGTTTCTCATTTCTAGCTTCCTTCCTTTCACCAGAATCCTGTGACCTTCTAGAAAATGACTATTCTCAGATGACCCAGAGGAGGGAGAAAACCCACTTGGCCTTCAAGGGAAAATTCTTCTTTCCATTCCCACTGATTATCTATTCAGCTTTAGACTTCAGAAAGTTTCTGGAATGAAACAAGGCCAGAATGTGTCTGAGGATGTGACCAGGGCTACCTGGAGACACCTAAGAAGGGCTTTAGACCTTGGAGTGGGGGTGGTCACTCACCTGCTCTAGCCCCGGGGGATAGAAGAAAGGCCAACAGGAGCAGGAGCAGCTGCATGTTCCCTGGGTGGCTGCTTGGTCAGTTACTGCTTGTGCTTCCTCCTGATGGATTTTTAGTCCCGAAGAGAGGAAGGAAGGGGAGGAGAGATTGAGAATCCACAGTCCCATTCTCCTGCTGGTGTGATAGGTTTCATCACCCTAAGCTGCCCAAGAGGTTCCCCATCAACTGCCAGTGAACTGGGTGAAGAGAGAATAATCCAGATAAACACTATGATCCCCCAAACAACTGCTGAGTCAGGGCTGAGAGCAGAAACAGGAAACCAGGGCAACTAGGAGGGGGGTTTTGAGCACTTTGTCCCAGAACTCTAAACCCACTAAATTTAACAATATCCCCAATAATGCATGACAGCTGGAGGCTCTCTACTTACTCCCATTTCCATCCCTCTGTGATTAGAGCTTCAGTCCTTTGGAATTTTAGGGGTTCTCAAAATGATTCCAAGATCCCTGGATTGCTTGTTCATTTATACTTAATAAGGCTTGGATAAGGGTGGATGAAAGATCTAAACTCACAAAATTTGAACTTCTGCTTTGATGATCATATAAGGTGAGGGGTATGGAAATCAAAGACCAAGATACACAAGCAGATCTGAGACCTTCCCCACAGTAAGCTGGGACCTAAAAAGTCTATAACCTCAAAATAACAAAGGAGAGAGTGGGCCAGTCTTTGCAAGGAATTGCATGAAAGATTTGAATTACCTTAATTTTTCAGGGAATCTTAAACCTCGAACTTGCATTAATGTGTTTATGGACTGTGCCTTGAGGTACCTGGCAGAAGCAAATGCGTATCTGGAGGAAATCACCATAATTATATTCAAGAATTATTTTTAATTAAAATGACATGCACGTAGGCAAAGATAAATCAGCACACAAAGAAATGAGATACCTTGACCAAGAAACAATGGACAATAAAAAAAGACCAAAAGGCTTTAATTATTGGAATAATCAAATAAAGATTATTACAAAATTATCCTTAATATCTTTAATGAAAATTTTTTTAAAGTTTAAAATAGCTGCAGGGAACATTCAACTACAAAAAAATGACATAACTTTCAAAAATAACGAAATACAACTGCTAAAAGTGAAAACTGTAATCAACTTACAGTCACAGTGGACGACTTTAATAACAGATTGGACAAAGATGCAGAAAGAATTACTAACTTGAAATAGGTCAGAAAAAGTGTCATTAATGTAGCGCAGAGAAGCACAAAGATAAAACATACAGAGGTGATGGAATAAGAAGGTAAAAAATAAGGTCAAACGTGTTCAGTTGGAGTTCTAGAAGGAAAAGAGAAACAATATGAAAACAGGCATCATTTAATGAGGTTATGGCTGAGATTTCAAAACAAACAAACAACTTACGAAAAACATCCAATTAGAGGTTCACAAAGATAAGTAAATCTCAAGAAGAATAATAGAAATACATCCATATGTAGACATGTCATAGACAAGTGGTGGAAATCCAAAGACAAAGAAAGAATGTTATGAGCAACTAGAGAAAAAAAATGATTACAGTCTTCCCTAGGTATATGCGGAGGATTTGTTTCAGGACCCCAGCAAATACCAAAATCCACAGATGCTCAAGTTTCTTATATAAAATGGTGTAGTATTTGCATATAACCTGCAAACATCCACCAGTATACTTGAAATCATCTCTAGATTACTTACAATATCTAATACAATGGCAATGCTATGTAAAAATAGTTGTTCCACCACAATTAAAGACTTGCTCTGGAAGGTAGCCTTGATCTTCTCTGAGTTTCTTGTGCTCTTCTGGGAACGCTGATGCTGCCTGGGCATCAGCCGATGCCAATTCGCTAGTGAGCTTGAAGTTCTGGAGGCTGTAGCGCCATCACTTGCTAGCCTTAAACTCCTTCTAGCTCTCCTCAACTCCCTCACACTTCGCCTTTGAGGGATTGCTTTGATAACGTCATTGCTTTTTAGGAGCCATTTTTTCACAGATACAAAGGGTGCACACAATTAGCAAAGGAACAAGAAGCGAGGTGAACAATGCTCAAAAAGTGTTGGAGAAAGCCTGAGGATCTGTGAAATGGAGGGAGGCTACAGCAGGATATGCCTACGTACACATCAACAATTTATTCGTGTGAATTCAGCATAGTGCTTGGCGCACAGCAAACTCAGTTTTTGTTTTTTGTAACTTTTAAAAAATTTTTTTCCTGAATATTTCTCATCTGCAAATGGTTGAATCTACAGATGCAGAACCAGAGGCTTCAAAGGAATGATAGATTAATGGATAGATTCTCAACAGCAGCAACAGAAGCCAGAAGAGAGTGGAATGAAATATTAAAAGTACTAAAAAAATAAATAAACAAATTTATCTAAAGTGCTACACCAAGATATTTTTTTTTAAGGAATGAGGCAAAATAATACCTTCAGAAAAATACAAACTACATCAATGGAACAATTTAAGGAGGTAGAAAATTTTAAGAGAGGTAGAAGGTCTGCTATGTAAGAAAGAATAAAGAACAAAGAAAGTAATAAATATGTGGCTAAATCTAAACAAAACTTTTTTTTTATATTTTAAAATATCTATAAGTTGAGAAGGTGGTAAATTGAATGAAAGTCTTCTAATGACTAGTGGTTAAGAGCTTGGCTGTTAACCAAGACAGCCAGCAGTTTGAATCCACCAGCTGCTCCTTGGAAACCCTGTGGGACAGTTCTACTCTGTCCTAGAGGGTAGTTAGGAGTCAGAATTGACTGACAGCAATGGATTTGGTTTACAGGCATTTTGTTAGAGGAAATTAAAGTTATTGTTTTATGTTAGATTCTGAGTAATTAAGGATAAATGTTGTAATTTCTATAATAATAACTACTAAAATAATAGAAATGTAGTGTGTAACTTCCAGACTTTGTACAGGGAAAAAAATGGAATGATTAAAAATATTTTCACTCAGTCCAAAAGAAGACAAAGAAATAAAGAATATTTGGGTAAATATGAAAATAAGATGATAAATGAAAGCCCAAATAAATTAATAATAACATTAAATATTTACTTAAAGATTTTTAAACATGATAAAAATCTTACTGTATGCTGTTTAAAATAAATATTTTTGAAAAAAGTTAAAGGAAGATTAAAAGTAGTCAAAAAATATATATTTATGCCACGAAAACACTAATCAACAGAAAGCTGGTATAGCATAAACTTGAGGCCAAATGGCCAATAAACGTATGAAAAAATGCTCACTCTCATTAGATACTAGAGAACCAAAGATTTAGATTACAGAAAACAGTTACAGCCACCAGACTGGTCCTTTCTTCATGTAGATATATACCTTACAGAAACCCATGCAAATTTCTACCCGATATATGTATAAGAAATTCACAGTAGCATTATTCATAATAGCCCCAAACTGGAAACACTTGGAAGATCCATCAAGAGAAGCATGAATAACAAAATTGTGGAATATTCATATAACAGAATATTGCATGGCAATGAAAATAAATGAAGTATTGCAACATGCAACTAAATAAATGAACCTTACAAACATAATGTTGAACAAAAGAAGCAAGAACCCAAAAGACTACATTCAGCAGGAGTCTGGTCATTAAAATGTTCCAAACTACGTAAAATGAAACTATATTGCATAGAGATGCTTACATAGGTGGTAAAAGCATAACGAAAAACAAGTAGTTATCAGAAAAGTCAAGATAGTGGTTTACCCTGTGTGCTGGAGGACAGAGAGAGTATTTTTATCAGGAAGAGAAGTATGGGAGATTTCTGGAGTGTTGACCATGTTCTATTTCTTGACGTAACTTGTAGTTGTTGCCTTATAATTATTTTTTAAACTGTACATTTATGTTTTGTGTACTTTTCACATGTGCTATATTTTGTAATATATATATTTTGTAATATATATATTTGTAATATATATATAATTCTATATTTTGTTATATATATAATTCTGGTTGTCAGAGAGTGGGAGTTAGAGGGAACATTTGGATAGGGATGTAAATATATGAGAGTAGATAGAGGCACATATTTTTCTCTGTTTTTATTTTCTATTTTAATAAAACATTAGTGATGTTTGAACAAATAAGACTGTGATATGTTTCACAATATCTATGGATCGCTGCATCTACTTTTGACTGTTTTATTACATTTCCGTCAGTTACAATTTTTTTTTTTTTTTCTCTCCTCTGGGATGTTGGGCCACTAAGGCAAAATGTTTCCCGTCTCCCTGGGTCCCATAAGCCATCAACAATGCAAATCCTCTGGGCAGTTGCTGTGTCACTTCCCCTCCCTCCCTTTGATGCTACTCTAGTCAGCAACCACTTCTAGTTCCTCCTGGCTTTGTAGGAGACCAGTGTGCTACTGAGGCAATCTGGACATCTCATGGTTGTCTTAATGTCAGTCTTACAAGGATGTTTTAGAAGTTTCTTGAGAAGTTTCTACTGATGGACTTGTGATTGTTTTATGACTCTGCGGCGAAGTGAGAAGGGCTCTGGTTCCCAGGTGCCAGCGCTGGGAGAAGGCTGTGCCAGAGCCATGATCTTCCCACTACACATGTTTGCAGGCAGCAAGACACTTTATTCCCGAAAGCTGGCCTGAGCTATTGTCTCTGTAGGGAGGGGTACTATGCAGGTGACAAAAGGACCAAACTCCTGGGAGGGTCCTGAGATACATGATTTGCTGTAGCAAATTGATTGGGATCTGCGAAAAATCTTCACATCAAGATAGTTAGAGGGAGAGAGGCACCCTGGAAGCCCTGGATGTGGCAGAGAACGATTTGAAAAAAGCCTCAAAGTTCTCAGTTTTTCCTAGTGGGAAAGCTTATTTCTGAAATTGAGCAGCTTCCCTTGAGGCTCATGAGAAAGAGATGGGAGCAAACGTATTCCCTAAGATTCTCTTCCAAAAATTCTCATACTATCTAAGTATTCAATAATAGGAGAATGGTAATATAAATTATGATATATTCATGGAATGAAACGCTATCTAGCTATTAAAATCATCATGTTTTAGAAGACTATCTAAAAGCATGAGGAAATTTTTATCATCTAGTATTCAGTGGAAAAGGCAGAAAGTAAACCATATATACAATTTGGTACTAATTCTGTTAAAAAGGCAAAACCAGACAACAATTTTACATGACTCTTATTTTCACCATTATATTTTCCTTTTTTTTTCTATAATGGCAATATATTCATTTTATAAGCAGAAAAAAACAGTTGAAACCATCATTCTTAACAGCAAACACAAAGTGCTGTGGTAGAGACGAGCTAGTAGTTTAGCAAAGCAATTTCCTTTTCTTCCAGAGGTCATGGATGAACTACATTGCCCAGCCTCACCTGAGGTTAGATGTGACTGTGTGACTGTTTTAACAAATGGAGTGAGTGGAAATGAGGTGTGCACCTTCCTGATCTGGCCCGTAAGACACTCTCATGCCGGATTGTCTAGGCTCTTCCCCCGCCACGGGGAACTTGGAAGTTATCTTTAGGGGACTGAGCTTGGGTCCATTAATCATGACTGACCATGTAATTATTTGCCCAAACTGAGACACTTGGGAGTAAAAGGGGGTGCTATTCATCAGGAACACTCATTTTGGGCTGTGTGAGAAGTAAATAAACCCCATGTGTGTAGAGTAGAACTACTCCATAGGGTTTTCAAGACTGTGACCTTTCAAAAGCAGATCATCACCAGACCTGTCTTCCGAGGTGCCTCTGGGTGGGTTCAAACCACCAACATTCTGGTAAATAGTCAAGTGCTTAACTATTTGTGCCACCCAGGGACCCTTTACTTTGTTAGTCACTGAAATTTTGAAATTTGTCTCTTAGAGTAGTAGTTAGGGTTATCTTAACTAATACATGTACCAATTTATTTAAGTTTATCTTTCTCTAACATGGTATATTTAAAAAAAACTAAAGTGATTTAAATAATTATAAAATAAAAACATTGAAAAGATTAAAAAATAGAAGCAAACTGTCAGCTTTAATCTTATTACCCCAACTGACCACTGTTAAAATCAATGAATTTCCTCCTCATTTCTTTCTATGTATATTTTTATATTAGTGTCTTCACAATATATTTAGATTTGAATCCTATGTTGTTGTTAGGTGCCTTCAAGTTGGTTCTGACTCATGGTGACCCTATGCACAACAGAGCAAAACACTGTTCTAATTATTCAACATAAATATTTCCCTTATTTTATTAAAAATCTATTAAAACCCCACTGCCGTCGAGTTGATTCCAACTCATAGCAACCCACAGGGTTTCCAAAGCTATAAAACTCTATGGAAGCAGACTGCCACATCTTTCTCCTGCTGAGCTGCTGGTGGTTTCAAACCACTGACCTTTAGGTTAGCAGTCGATCGCTTTAACCACTGTGCCACCAAGGCTCCTTAAAAATCTATTACTGAATATGATTTTAGGATCTCATTAATATTTAATAAACAAAGCTTTCAATTATCTAAATAATACGAATAAGTTGTAAAAAAAAAAAAAAAAAAAAAACTAGGAAAATAGACACGTAGAAAGAAAAAACTGCCTAAAAGGCAAATATGCACATAAGCAAAAATTCGCTTGTAATATACACTGCTCTATAACCTGTTTTTAACATAAACATACCTGCTGAACATTCTTCCATGTGACAAAAAGTAGTTATATATATAAACTTGAAAAGATTTCATAGAGTTCAATTGTGTGTAACTCTTTAAAAGCTAACCTCCAGATTTGAGTTCCTGGGTGGTGCAAACAGTTAACTCGCTCCGTCCAAAAGGTTGGAAGTTCCAGTGCACCCAGAGTCGTCTCTGAAGAAAGGTCTGGAGATCTACTTCTGAAAAATCAGCCACTGAAAACCTTACGAAGTACAGTTGTACTCTGACACACATGGGATCACCATGAGTCAAAATCAACTCAATGGCAGATGGTTTGTTTATTGATAGATGATAAAGTGGTACTTCCCAGTACTTCAGCCTTTGAACCCTCTGGCTCACAGGCTGCCATAACCCAGGTTGCCAGCAGGGGGAGCCTGGGTCAGGAGGCCCAGACAAGCCGAATGGGGCCTAGGATGTTGAGTGACTGAACACTTGGGGGTTGTTGGGCAGGACAGAGGGACTGAGCTGGCTTTGCCCAGGTGGGACGTGGGACCTGGCTTTTCCAGTAGGAATCAGGTGGGCTGGCAGTCCAGGTCTGGCTGAAACAAGCAAGAGAGGAGAATCCACACAGGGCTTTGGGAACTCTGTCAGGAGGGAGATGACAGAGGTGCTGGCTCAAAGCAGGGTGAGCTGGAAGAGAAAGGGGCTGGTGACCAGGGACACTCGGATGGAAAATAGAGGCTGGTGTGTGAAGATGAGCCAGGGAAAAAGGAGGTGCAGTGAGCTCTGTGCTGAGCCCAGCACAGGGCAGGGAAACAGGACTTGGGTGAGGCTGAGAAGCATCATGGGAGCAGCTCAGCCTCCTAAACTGCAGACTGTCCTGGTTGCGGGAGAAGCCTTCCCCCATTGGAGACAGAGGCCTGGGAACAGGAAACCAAGTGCCCATGAATCATGGGTCCCTCGAGTTATCCTCCTCCTACTGCCCTGCTTTGCTCTCTGCCAGATTGCTGAGGCTTGGTGAGGGCAGTTGGCTTAGAGGGAAGTTCCTAAAGACCAGAGAGGTTCATTTTAGAGGAGGGACGATTGCACTTTTATAGTGAAGTTCAAATTCAACCCTGGCAGAGGGTTCAACAACAAAGAGGTGTGGTTGAGAAGTTGATGAGAAGTTATGCAGCATAGGGTTTAGGGAGGAGGAAGCAAAACTCAGAGACCTGATAGTGCAGGGCTGCCTGGAGCAGGGTTGTTGCATATCGAAAGGGGTTCAGTTCTAGAGAGCCATTTATTATGGCCCTGAGATCCCCACCCCCATGGAAATCTTGCCTTAGCCCTAGAAAAGATGATTAGTCACAGAGGAAGCTCAGTTGGATGCCTGCTTTTAGGGTGCTTCATTGTTCTCTTGATCCAAGGCAGGAAGTGTGAGACCTTCATGAAGACTTCTAGAGGTGTTCCGTTTCTGGGTGCATAGGAGAAAATACCCTGGGCCGTGTTCTTACACACAAGAGGGCCCCCGGAATCCCCCTGTGGACAGAGAGGGGAAGGGCTGAGCTGGGACTTGTCCTGGCCCTGTGCTCTCTGAGAAGGCAGGGGTGGGGGTGTTAGGGTGCTGACTATGTGACAGTGAGCCCTCCCTCAGCTCCAGGGCTCCAGGTTGGCCATGACTGTTCTTCTCAGCTTGGCCCAGGCCAAGTCTTTCTCTCCAATCCTCAGGGATGCTCTGTTGATAAAGCTGCTGTGGATGATTGATCCCCTCCCCCACCCCCACATCCTGTACCTTCACCCCCACCCCTGGCCCACCCAGGGGAAGAAAGGCTAGAGGCTGGATTCTTGGAGGCCCTAGCCTGCTTATGCCTTCAGGCTGAGGGCATGAAGACGTGGCCTCTCCCATAACCCAGACCTCCCCCAAGTTCTGTCTCCCTTCAGCCTGTCTAGACAGATGCTGGAAACGGACCTGGAAACCCGCCTTCTTCTTCCTTTGGTCCCCTACACATAGCTTGGTGTAATAGTCAGGGAAGAGGGGCTCACACTTCTGGTCCTCCCTCATGGTCAGTGCCCCTACGTGCAGCGTGGTGGTTGAAGTGCCCACTGAGACACTGCCCCAGCTGGCCACACTGCACACCTGCCCTGACTTTACCTGAGTCCCTTTCCCGGGCAGGTGGAGCGGGTGCACAGCTGTTGTCCATTGGGCCTTAGTCTCCAGCTGGTGGAGAGAGACAAGAAAGTCCCAGTCAGCAATAGCCTGCTGGATCTGGAGGCTCCGACAGGCTGCACTGTCTTGCTGCTCCTCCAAGGCCCTGGGACTAGACAAGCAACCAGGGTGGGAAGGTAGGAAGGGCAGGGGTCATGATGGGAGGAGCAACTCTCTGGACTTAGGGGAGCAAGGAGCAGCAGGAAGGTGTGCCTCACCTGTAGTAGCATGATGTCATTGGAAATGGTCCTCTCATTATAGTTTGGGTGGCAAATGGCTCTTCTCACAGGGATGTGCTGCTAGGTCTTTTCCTGCTCTTTGATGTTGTGGGCCCCCAAGGTGACATTTGTGGAGCTGCACAGAAAGCAGGGTGGGAGGTCTCACAGAAGCTGTAGCCCAGGAGATGGGAAGAGCAGGTGACAGCTGGGGCAGGGCAGGACTGCTGCTGAGGGAAAATGGAGGGGACAGGAGGCCCTAGGCCTGAGCTCACTGTGCCCCCTGCTTCTCAACAACATTGAGGGTAGCTGTTCCTGGAACTCTCTTTTGCCCTCAGGCAATATCAGGAAATTGCTCACTCCAGTACCTGCTCTTAACCTCCACTTTCTGCCTTATTTGGCCAGTGTGGTCCCTCTCTGACCTATTCCACTTGTCCCAACCTCTGACTCTCTGACCCCAAAGCTTACCTGTCATATTCTCTCTCACCCTTTCATCACCTGGTCCTGCTCTCAGATGGTTCTTCTGCTGAGAGCTCTTGGGCCTGTGTTACACAGAGCCCAGCAAGCTGCAGTTCTGGGGAGAGGGGTCCCTGTTGGGGTCTCAGGAAGTATGGGCTGGCTGCTGCTTCTCACCTTCCCCAGAAGTGAGCTGCCGTCAGGATAAAGTCCTCTCACACCAGGACACCATCGTACCTCTTCCTGAGCTCCTGATGCAGAAATGGAAGAAATGTCATGTAGGGGTGAGAGTGGGGCTTGACCTCGTGGCCCCCGATGATCTCCCCTGAAAGAAAAGCCTGGAAGATAGGGTGACTGGGGGTGGCTGTGGTGAGCAGGGTAGGCTTCCTACATGGTCAACAGTGCTCTCCAGGCACTGGGGTGAGTCCTCCTGGGTTGTGCAGGCAGCACTCCTTACTAGCAAAGGGACCTTTCCTCACTCTCAAGCTTCAGATGGCCCCTTTTAGATAGGGGACAGGGCTTGTTATGCACATTCTAGTTTAGGCGCATGAATAGAGGGGGAAGGGTCTGTCTTCAAGACAGCCCCAGAGAATCTTGGACAGGAGTTCCCCAATTCCTTATTTCTTGGTGAGTTTCCTAACACCTCTGAGCCTCTGTTAACATCCAAGTTGGTGCCATTCTCTAATAACCTACTCATGAGTTTACGGAGTTGGAGTTTCAAAAATTCTTATGTCCCATAGTGCTTAACACATCCTAGGTGGTCAGTAAATGTATTTTTGGCTGCATGCATGAATGGCTCCCAATTAGTCTTTGGATGAGGTTTGGTATGTGTGGTGTTGGTAGGATACAAGGCCATAGGAATGTTGGGGGAGTGGGCTGCAAAGACAATGGAGCAGCCAAGGGTTGGGAAGGCGGGGGAGACAGAAAAGCTGACTAAAAGTGGATTGCAAAGGAGTCCAGGCAATATGAGATCTTTGAGATCAATTACACCTTTGAGATCAATTGCACCTTCGAGATCAATTGCAAGCCGACCTTCTCTCCGGGGCAAGAGTGAACAACTCAGCATGGAGAGTGGGGTGGAGGGCAATGAGGAATAGTTTAACACGCACTACTACAGCCCTGGAAACCCTGGTGGCAGAGTGGTTACGAGCCACAGCTGCTACCCCAAAGGTCGGCAGTTCGAATCCACCAGGCGCTCCTTGGAAACCGTATGGGTCAGTTCTACTCTGCCTTGTAGGGTTGCTGTGAGTTGAAAGCAACTCAATGGCAACGAGCTTGGTTTGGTTTTTTTACTGCAGCCCTGTGTGTCTGAGCTGCTCTTTCCTGGAATGGAGTGAGAGATTTTAATTACTTATCTTCATATCTTCTGCCAAGTGCCTTTCTAATAGAACAACCCACTTACCAGACGATAAGGAGAAGCTGGGGAAAGGCTAATAATACCTACTAAGCCTTTCAAAGAACACCATTTCTTCTTGCCATCCTTGTGGAGTGTCTATCCAGAATCAGACTGGTTAGTCTGTGTTTGGGATGAAAGTTGAGGTTCAGAAAGTTCAGAGATCAGACTGAGAGAAATTCCTGATTAGTGCTGGGCAGAAGGGCCAGGAGTACAGGGGATATCATCAGATGGGCTCAGGCTTCTGGGATGGGGAGGGTCGCTCACCTGCTCCAGCACCGTGGGGCAAGAGAAAGGCCAGCAGGAGCAGGAGTGGCTGCATCTTCCCAGGAAGGCTGTCCTGGTTAGAGCTGCTGGTGTCTTCCTCCTTCTAGACACTAAATATCTGGAGGGCAACAAAGAGGAGCAGGTTCATTAACCTCAGACTCCACACACAGGCTTGTGCTCCTCTGATTTGGTGGGGTGTCATCATACGAGGTCGTTTGTTGAAGTTCTCTGGCTTAGGTTAGATGAGAACAGTGCTGCTACCACATTTGTACCCATCGCTGCTGAGACACAAGCAGAAAGCAAGAATAAAGAAGAAGGTGGAGGCTACTGAGGCTGTGGCAACAGCCAGTAGAGTTGTTGGAACCACAGAAACCTGGAACCCTTGGTGACTGAACTAAGAAGGCACTACTTCTCTGGCTCTTGGGTCTTTTTCCACTCTGCGGCAATCATGAGAGTAATTATTTAGCAAGCTAGGTCCAGGAATATGAGACACATGGCTGACGGTCTGCTGGAGCAGATGGACAGTCTGGGGTTACAGTACAACATGATAAGGGCTATGGGGGAGGGATGTGTCTGCTAGTATGATGTAGAGTCTAGGGCCTGCCTGAGAAGTCTGTAGAGGCAAACACACCTGAATACCCCAAAGGGTAGCCCCCTTTCTCATCTCACTACCATCACCGATTCATACATTTGAAATATTTAGAATTCTCTCTTTAAATATAAATATTCTGTGACAGAGAGCTTCTCTCATCCCACAATTCTGAACAAAATTCCAGGACTCACTATTCAATGAACCGAAAGGGAAAGGTGAAACAACCCAGCAGGAAGACACGGGCACACCTAACTGGAGGAATGAAGGGAGTAAGCAGTGATACCAGAAGCCCCAGTCACAGGGCAGAATTGGTGGCATGCCAGGTGGGCTGCAGCCACTGCGGTGAGGTTGAGGAGGCAGGGCAGCCATACAGAGACAGTTCCCAAGCTAAGAGAGAGTAGGCAGGGATGCCCTCATTCACTTGTGCCTCCCAGTGGTTTGGCCCAGCAGGAAACTGCCAGAGAAAAGAATCTGTGTAATGCAGTCTGTGTCACAGAGAAGAGCAGTGTAGAGTCTAGAAAGAAATAAAAAATAAATGAGAAACCTTACAGCAGAGAAACCTGATAAACAATACCTCAGTCAGGTGATCAAGGTCAGCATCAGCAGTGATATGCCGTGTTGATAGTACGTATGTCTGATATGAAGTGATGAAAATGGCACTTTACCCATTTGGGGTCTTCCTCCTCAAAACCCATAACTCCAGTCAAATGATAAGAAAAACATAAGGCAAATTCCAATAGCAGGGCGTTTTACAAAATACTTGACCAGTACTCTTCAAAACTGTCAAGGTCAGTGGAAATAAGGAAAGTCTGAGAAACTGTCACAACCAAGAGGAACCTGAGGAGACAAGAAGACTAAATGTATTGTGGTGTCCTGGGAGGGAACCTGGAATAGTCAAAGAACAGTAGGTAAAAATGAAGGAAGTCTGACTGAAGTATCGACTTTAGCTAATAATTATGTTTCAATATTGCTTCATTAGCTGTATGTAATAAATGTACCATACTAACGTAAAATGCTAATAATATGGAGAAATTGCTTCTTTACAGAAATAGAAAACCAATCCTCAACTTCATATGGAATGGCAAGAGGGCCCCAATAGCTAAAGCAATGTTGAAAGAGAAGAACAAAGTAGGAGGACTCACACTTCCTGATTTTAAACCATGCTATCACTGGTGGAGCAGTGGTTAAGAGCCACAGCTGCTAACCAAAAGGTCAGCAGTTCGAATCCACCAGCTGCTCCTTGGGAACCCTATGGGGCAGTTCTACTCTGTCCTGTAGGGTCGCTATGAGTCAGAATCGACTCATCAACAATGGGTTTGGTTATTGGTTTTATATTATACAGCTGCAGTAATCAAAATAGCCTGGTACTGGTTGTCTTAGTCATCTTGTGCTGCTATAACAGAAATACCAAAAGTGGATGGCTTTAACAAAGTGAAGTTTATTCTCTCACAGTCCAGTAGGCTACAAGTCCAAATTCAGAGCATCAGCTCCAAGGGAATGCTTTATCTGTTGGCTCTGAAGGAAGGTCCATGTCATCAATCTTCCCCTGGTCTGGGAGCTTCTCCGTGCAGGAACCTCAGTTCCAAAGGATGGGCTCTGCTCCTGGCACTGCTTTCTTCGTGGTATGAGGTTCCCATGTGTCTCTGTTGGCTTCTTTCTTTTATATCTCAAAAGAGACTGGCTTAAGACATTATCCAGTCTTGTATACCTCATCAGTATAACTGCTGCTAATCTATCTTATTAGATCATAGTGATGGAATTTATTACACATAAGGAAATCACATCAGATTACAAAATGGCGTACAATTATACAATACTGGGAATCATGACCCAGCCAAGTCGGCAGATATTTTTGGGGGACACAATTCAATCCATGACACTCCACCCTTTGGCCCCCCAAACATCACCTCCTTGCAACATGCAAAAGATATTCATCTCATCATATCACAGCAAAAGTCTTAACTCCAAGTCCAAAATCCAAAAATTCCTCTTCATCTGTGAAATCTAGAATACAAGTTATCTGCTTCCAAAAGTACAGTGGCAGAACAGGCACAAGCTAGACATTTCTATTACAGTGGGAGAAACTGGAGGAGAAGAAGGGATAACAGGCACCAAGCAAGTCAGCAAAACATATTACATTAGCACTCAAGGCTTTGAAAATAATCTTCTGTTTTCTGAGACAATTTACCAAATAGCCCTGCCCTCCAGACTGTAGGTATTGGCCACAGTCTCCGGATTCTGAGCAGAGGCCCCTCAGCCCTTAGCTTCAGCACTGCCTTCCAGGCCCACTGGGACGGCAACTCTGCTCCCTTGGCTTCAGGCACACCATTCTCCTAGTCCATTGGAGTGACAACTCCACCCTTAGAAACACCAGAGGCCATGGCTCCACCCTTTGAAACCCCTGAGGAAATAAGTCAATCACAAAAGTATAAATATTATATGGCTTAACTTATATAAAAAGACAAGAAAAGGCAAATGTATAGACACCAAAGTTTGTTAGAGGTTGCCAAGTGTGAGAGAGAGAGGGAAAGAGGTGGGAGTATAACGGTGATGGAAATATTGTACTGATTAAGGATAGGGTTGCACAGCCAATTATTGTAATTTCTGTCAAGAGGCTGTACACCTGCAAAAAGTTGAATTGGCAAAAGTTGTGTGATAGATATACCTACAATGACAAACAAAGAGTAGCTGCTGAGGCTGTTTGTGTACAACCAAACACTTGATGGGATTTGGTTCCTTGATTTGAGGTTCAGAGTCATGGTTTCATGGGACATCCCAGTTCATTGGCTTAATAACTTGTTTAGTGTTTCTGTTCTACCTCCCAGTTTGTTGTGTAGGGTCTGGGGTCTTAAAAGCTTGCAGGCAGCCATCCAAGGCAAAACAAATGGTCTCTATCCACCTGGAACAACAGAGGAAGAAGGAGAGACAGGAATAAGAGGAAGATATGGAATAGTGACTAATTGCATCCATGAACAATTGCCACTTTTGTATGAGACCTGAAGAACTGAATGTGCCCAGCTACCAATACTGAACATTTTCATCAAGGATTCTGTCTTAGGCTGGGTTCTCTAGAGAAAACCAGTAAAGCATATAAATATATATATAGAGAGATTTATATTAAGGAAGCGACTCAAGAGGTTATAGAGGCCGGAGTATTCCAAGTCCATGGGTCAGGCTGGAGGCTTCTCCTGATACACGTAGCCACAGGGGCTGCCGAACCCAAGAATGGCAGGTCAGACAGCAGGGCTCTTGCTCACAGGCTGCAAAGACTGATGAATCCCAAGATCAACGGGCAAGATGGCAGGTACGCTGCTAGCTCAAGTCCCAAGAACCAGAGATCAGATGAACAGAAGCCAGCTGCAGGATCCAGAGTGAGCAAAAGCCCTTGAGCCTTGCCAGAAAGTCCACTTATATACATTGCAGGCCACACCCCCAAGGAAACTCCCTTTCAACTGATTGGCTATTCACAACAGATCCCATCATGGAGGTGATCACATTATGTCAAATCTTATCATGGAAGTGATCACATCATCATATGTCTGCCAAGCTGCATCATAACTGCCAAACCACTGAGAATCATGGCCCAGCCAAGTTGACACACAGCCTTAATGATCACAGATTCTCTAAAGGACTCCTGATCAAAAGGGGAAAAATGCAGAATACAATTTCAAATTCTCATGGACTCCAGACTTTCTGGAGCCATTAAGGCTGGATGAACCCCTGAAATATTGACCTGAGATAATCTTTAAACCTTAAACCAACAATATCCCCTGAAGTCTTCTTAAAGCCAAACGATAGCTTAGTTTAACTAGTAAAAGATATGTCTGCCCTGAGCATCATGCTCTTTTAAGAACTGTCTATATGAGATCAAATTGATAACAGCAACTCGAAAGGAACTTACATAGGAACCTTAGGGAGCAATTGAGTTTATGTTAATGGAGAAGGAACAACTCGGAAAAGGAGAGAGAATGGTTGCACAACTTGAAGAATGTAATCAATGTCTCTGAACTGGACATGTAGAAATTGTTGGTGTATGTTTTACTGTGTATATTCTCAACAACAATAATAAGTAAAATTAAAAACAGGTATATGGGGAAACTGGGTGTGGGGTATATGGGAACTCTCTGAATTACGTCTACAATTTTGTTTTTTTTTTTTTTTTTTTGTAAATCTAAAACTGTTCTAAAAATAACATTTTTTAAAAAAATACCATAAGCGAAAAAATCCTCGATGGGGAATAATGTTTCTTATATATTATTAACTAACAAGGAAGGTTGTTGTTGTCGTTAGGTGCCATTGAGTTAGTTCCTCCTCACAGCAACCCTATGTACAACAGAACAAAACACTGCCCACTCTTGCGCCATCCTCACAATCGTTTTCATGCTTAAGTCCATTGTGGCAGCCACTGTGTCAATCCAACTCATTGAGGGTATTCCTCTTTTTTACTGACCCTCTACTTCCCCAAGTATGATGTCCTTCTCCAGAGACTGATCCCTCCTGACAACATGTCCAAAATATGTAAGACGTAGTCTCGCCATCCTTGCTTCTAAGCAGCATTCTGGTTGTACTTCTTCCAAGACAGAAACAAATGGTTTCTGGCAGTCTGTGGTGTATTTAATATTCTTCTCCAACACCACAATTCAAAGGTGTCAATTGTTCTTCAGTTTTCTTTATTCTTTATAGGAGGCGATTGAAAACACGATGGCTTGGGTCAGGTGCACCTTAGGCTTCAAGGTGATGTCTTTGCTTTTCAACACTTTAAAGAGGTCCTTTGCAGCAGATTTGCCAAATGCAATGCGTTTTTTGATTTCTTGACTGCTGCTTCCATGGGTGTTGATTGTGGATCCAAGTAAAATGAAATCCTTGACAACTTCAATTTTTCCCCATTTATCATGATGTTTCTTATTGGTCCAGCTGTGAGAATTTTTGTTTTTTTTATGTTGAGGTGTAATCCAAGTAATTAGCATGAAGAATTGGTCCAAATGCCCACAGTCTCCACTTCTGTCACATTACCTTCCATCTCTCAGTCTGCACCTATGCCTCATGGGGAGTTCCTTATGATCAGTTGACAGAGGAAGAGAAAACTCGTGCCTGGTTTACAGATGGTTCTGCACGATATGCAGGCGCCTCTCAAAAGTGGACTGCGGCAGCACTACAGCCCCTTTCTGGGACTTCCCTGAAGGACAGTGGTGAAGGGAAATCCTCTCGATGGGCAGAACTTCGAGCAGTGCACCTAGTTGTTCACTTTGCTTGGAAGGAGAAATGGCCAGATGTACGATTATATACTGATTCATTGGGCTGTGGCCAATGGTTTGGCTGGATGGTCAGGTACTTGGAAGGAACACGATTGGAAAATTGGAGACAAGGATTTATGGGGAAGAGGTACGTGGATAGACCTCTACAAATGTGCCAAAGAAGTGAAGATATTTGTGTCTCATGTGACTGCTCACCAAAGGGTGATCTCAGCAGAGGATGATTTTAACAATCAAGTTGATAGGATGATGCGTTCTGTGGAAACCAGTCATCCTCTTTCCCCAGCTACTCCTGCCATTGCTCAATAGGCTCCTGAACAAATTGGCCATGTTGGCAGGGATGGGCCCAGCAACATGGACTTCCACTCACCAAGGCTGACATGGCCACAGCCTCTGCTGAGTGCCTAATCTGCCAGCAGCAGAGTCCAACACTGAGTCCCCGATATGGCACCATCCCTGGAGGTGATCAGCCAGAAACCTGGTGGCAAGTTGATTACATTGGAGCACTTCCATCAAGGAAAGGGCAGCGTTTTGTCCTTACTGGAATAGACACTTACTCTGGATATAGATTTGCCTTCCCTGCACGCAATGCTTCTGCAAAAACTACCATCTGTAGACCTACAGAATGTCTTATCCACTGTCATGGTATCCCACACAGCATTGCCTCAGATCAAGGGACTCACTTCACAGCAAATGAAGTGTGGCAGTAGCCCCATGCTCATGGAATTCACTGGTCTTACCATGTTCCCCATCATCCTGAAGCAGCTGGCTTGATAGAACTATGGAATTGCCTTCTAAAGACACAATTATGGTGCCATCTAGGTGGCAATACCTTGCAGCTTTGGGGCCACGTGCTCCAGGAGGCTGTATATGCTTTAAACCAGCGTCCAATATATGGAGCTGTTTCCTTATAGCTAGGATTCACGGGTCCAGGAATCAAGGGGTGGAAATGGGAGTGGCACAACTCACTATTACCCCTAATGACCCACATGCAAGATTTTTGCTTCCTTTCCCCTTGACCTTATGCTCTGCAGGACTGGAGGTCTTAGTTCCAAAGGGAGGAATGCTCCCACCTGGAGATGCATCACTGATTCCATTGAACTGGAAGTTAAGAATGCCACCTGGTCACTTTGGGCTCCTTATGCCTCTGGAGTAACAGGCAAAGAAGGGAGTTACCATGCTGGGTTGTGTGATTGATCCTGATTACCAAGAGGAAATCAGATTGATATTACATAATGGAGATAAAGATGAATATGTCTGGAATGCAGGAGATTCCTTGGGGCATCTCTTGGTACTACCATGCCCTGTGATTAAAGTCAATGGAAAACTACAGCAACCTAATTCTGACATAACTACTAATGACCCATACCCTTCAGGAATGAAGGTTTGGATCACCCCATCAGGCAAAGAACCATGACCAGCCGAGGTGCTTGCTGAGAGCAAAGGGAATACAGAATGGGTGGTGGAAGAAGGTAGTTCTAAATACCAGTAACGGCCACGTGACCAGTTGCAGAAATGGGGACTGTAATTATTATGAGTATTTGTACCTTCTATGTGTGCATCAAATATTTTTGTTTCCTTCACTTACATATATAACCTGTAAACGGGGCTAGTGCGTTTTCGATCGGAAGCATGTTAGTTGTATCATGTTAGGTGTAAGTATGACTTTCTAATTGTCTTTATTCAGAGATTATGTATGGTTTAAGGAGATGTGTACATGTGCCAACTTTACAAGGGGTTGACTGTGATGGTTAAGATTGTGTGTCAACTTGGCTGGGCCATGACTCTCAGTGTTTTAATGTAATCACTCCCATGATTGAATATACTGTGAGTATCCAATCAGATGAAAGGGAGTCTCCTTGGAGGTGTGGCCTTCATCTGTATATAAACGGACGTCTGGTTTTTTTCTCTCTCTGGATCCTGCAGCTGTTTCCTGTCATCTCATCTCCCATTCTTGGGAGTTGAACTGTAAGCTTTTCTGCTGAACCTGGGATTCGTTGATCTGCACAGCCAGACTGTGAGTGGGAGCCTTGCTCTCTGACCTGCCGATCTTGGGCTTGCCAGCTTCTGCAGCTGTGTGACTTGGGAGAGGCCTCTACCCTGATCCATGGACTTGGGATGTTTTAGCCTCTACAATTGTATGAGTTGTTTCCTTGATATAATCTCTCTCTATATATATATATTTATGCACTTTACTGGTTTTGCTTCTCTATAGAACCCATCCTAAGACATCATGTTAGTACTACGAGACACCTTAAGGGATCTCCTGCATTCCAGACATACTCTTCTTTACCTTCATTATGTAATATTAATATGATTTCCTCTTGGTAATCAGGATCAATCACACCAGCCAGTATGGTAACTCCCTTCTTTGCTTGTTGATCCAGAGGCATAAGGAGCCCAAAGTGGCCAGGTGGCATTCTTAGCTTCCAGTTAAATGGAATCAGTGCTGTGTCTCCAGGTGGAAGCACTCCTTTCTTTGGAACTAAGACCACTAGACCTGTAGAGCATAAGGTCACAGGGACAGGAAGCAAAAATCTTGTTAGTGGGTCACTAGGGGCAACAGTGAGTTGTGCCACTCCCATTTCCACCCCTTGATTCCTGGACCCCTGAATCCTGGCTAGGGGAGAAACAACACCTTACATTAGATGCTGATTTAGAGCATGTACAGCCTCCTGCAGACCATTTTTCCAGCCCTGAAAGGTATTGTCACCTAGCTGGCACCATAATTGTATCTTTAGAAGGCCATTCCATTGTTCTATCAAGTCAGCTTCTTCAGGATGATGGGGAACATGGTAAGACCAGTGAATTCCATGAGCATGGGCCCACTGCAACTGCAGCATATCATTTACTGTGAATTGAGTCCCTGGATCAGAGGCAGTGCTGTGTGAGATACCATTACAGTGGACAACGCATTCTGTAAGTCCACCAACAGCAGTTTTGGCAGAAGCATTGCATGCTGGGAATGCAAATCTATATCCACAGTAAATGTTTATTCCAGTAGGGACAAAATGCAGCCCTTTCCATGATGGAAGTGGTCCAGTGTAATCAACTTTCTGCCAGGTTGCTGGCTGATCACCTTGAGGGATAGTGCCATGTTGGGGCCTCAGTGTTGGTCTCTGCTGCTGGCAGATTGAGCACTCAGCTGTGGCTGTACCCAAGTCAGCCTTGGTGAGTGGAAGTCCATGTTGCTGGGCCCAGGCATAACCTCCATCCGTGTCACCATTGCCGCTTTTTTCAGGAGCCCAATGAGAAACAACAGGAGTAGCTGGGGAAGGAGGATGACTGGTTTCCACAGAATGCATCATCTTATCAACTTGGTTGTTAAAATTATCCTCTTTATTCCCTTTGGTGAACATTCACATGAGACACAAACATCTTCACTTCTTTGGCCCATTCAGAGAAGTCTATCCACATACCTCTCCCCATAAATCCTTGTCTCCAGTTTTCCAGTCATGATCCTTCCAAGTCCCTGACCATCCAGCCAAACCATTAGCCACAGCCCATGAACACAATCACACATCTGGCTATTTCTCCTCCCAAGCAAAGTGAAAAACCAGGTGCACTGCTGGCAGTTCTGTCCATTAGGAAGATTTCCCTTCACCACTATTGTTTAAGGAGGTCCCAGAAAGGGCCTGTAGTGCTATCCCTGTCCACTTTTGGAAAGTAATGTGACAGGAATGGAGACCATGAGCGTTTGGGCCACTTTCTCATGCAACTTACTTGTGCTTTCAGGTCCTGCTCGGGTCCAGTCTCGTATATAACACTTCCACTTAATGATAGATTACTGCTGTGCACATTCAGCTTTAGAACTCGGTGGGTCAGACAGCAGCTAGTTCATGACAGGTAGCTCAGCCTGCATGGTGACTCGTTGTCCCATGGTTAAGTGATCAGTCTCTACTAAGGCCCAGTAACAAGCCAAAAATTGTTTCTGAAAAGGAGAGTAGATATCTGCACACAATGACAGGGCTTTGCTCAAAATCCTAAGGGTTTGCACTGTGATTCACCAATAGGAGCCTGCCAAACACTCCAAACAGCATCTCTATCTGCCACTGACACTTCAAGAACCATTGGATCAGCTGGATCATATGGTCCAAGTGGCAGAGTGGCTTGCATAGCAACCTGAGTCTGTGGCAGAGCCTTCTCTTGTTCTGGTCCCCACTCAAAACTAGCAGCTTTTCGAGTCACTTGACAAAGAGGCCAGAATAGCACACCCGAATGAGGAATATATTGCCTCCAAAATCCAAAGAGGCCCACTAGGCATTTTTAGTTGTGGGATCAGCAAGATTCAATAACTTATCCTTCACTTTAGAAGGAATGTGTCGACATGCCCCACACCGATGGACTCCTGGAAATTTCACTGAAGTGGAAGGTGCCTGAATTTTTGTGGGATTAATTTTCCACCCTCTGCAGGCAAATGTTCTACCAATAAGTCCAGAGTCATTGACACTTCTTCCTTACTAGATCCAATTAGCATAATGTCATCTATGTAATGGACCAAGTGTGATGTCTTGTGGAAGGGAAAGACAATCAAGTTCCTTGCCCACTAAATTATGACACAGGGTTGGGGAGTTGATGTATCCCTGAGGTAAGCAACTGAAGGTGTATTACTGGCCTTGCCAGCTGAAGGCAAACTGCTTCTGATGTTCCTTCAAAACAAGTATGGAGAAAAAGGCATTAGCCAGATCAATAGCTGCATACCAGGTACCAGGAGATGTATTAATTTGCTCAAGCAGTGAAACTACATCTGGAACAGCAGCCGCAATTGGAGTCATCATCTGGTTAAGTTTTTAATAATCTACTGTCATGCTCCAAGGTTCTCCTGTTTTTTGCATAGGCCAAATAAGTGAGTTGAATGGGGATGTGGTGGGAATCACCACCCCTGCATCGTTCAAGTCCTTGATGGTGGCAGTAATCTTTGCAATCCCTCCAGGAATGCAGTATTGCTTTTGGTTTACTATTTTCCTAGGTAGGGGCAGTTCTAATGACTTCCACTTGGCTTTTTCTAACATAATAGCCCTTACACCATTTGTTAAGGATCCAGTGTGGGGTCTGCCAGTTGCTGAGTATATCTATTCCAATTATGCATTCTGGAAATGGGGAACTCACTACAGGATGGGTTCAGGAACCCACTGGAACTACTGGGAGCTGGACATGAGCCAAGACTCCATAACCTGACTTCCATATGCCCCAACACTGACTGGTGAGCCACAGTGACATTTGGTGTCTCCTGGAATTAGGGTCAGTTCAGAGCTAGTATCCAGTAATCACCAAAAAGTCTGATTATTTCCTTTTCCCCGATGAATAGTCACTCTTGTAAAAGGCCATAGATCATTTTGGGGAAGGCTGGGAGAGTGATTAATAGTAATTTTGGGGAGTATATTGGTGTTCTTTCTCAAGGGGACCCAGCTTCCTCTTCATTCAAGGGGTTGTGGGTCTTTAAATTTTCTCAAGTCTGGGAGTTGATTGAGGGACCATAACTCTCTATTCTTGTGATTTGAGTTAGACTGCTGTTCACCTGACCTAGAATTCTTCTGTTTGTACAGATCAAGTTAGTATTTAGATTTCCTATCTATTTCACTCCTAGGGACGCCACAACTAAGTAGACAATGTCATAAGTCCATATGAGTCAGACTATTCTGATCACTACTTTGACTCCACTGTCCGTTAGTGTAACCATACCCACATTGTCTTTGTCCTTTGAATGCAGCCACTTGGCCCCTACTACCAAGGCATCCGATCAGCCCCATTGTAGTTAGGTGACTTAATTCAGTTAGGGTGGTTCCCACTGTCAAATCTGATTTACATAAAACAGCAATCACAGAAGTCTTCAAGGATGCTGGAGTTCTCTTCACAAATTTGTTCCTCGCAGTTGTGGTAAAAGATGTGTCCTCTGGGCATTCCATGTGTGGGTCTAACTTGATAAATCCACTCTAGCATGCGAATTTCCCTAAGCCTTTGGATATGTTCTACAGTATACCAAGGCAAGTCTGGTACTTCAACTTGATTTAGTGTAGGCCACCTCATAATCGATGCTTCAGCAACCCAACCAAATAAACCATTAAATCCTTTCCTAATTTCTCGAGCTGAAACATTGAATGAAGAATTTGTGTTTATTAGATCCATATCAATAAACTCAGACTGATCCATCTTTATATTCCTTGCACAATTATCCTACACCCTTAGTAGCCATTCCCACACATATTCCCTAGGTTTTGGTTTGTATGTAATAAAAAAGTCAAGCAGTTCTTTTGGAGTGTAGTGTACCTCCTCCTGTGTCACACTTTGTACTTCATCTTTTGGGGATCACTTGGACTTAAGTCTAGTTATAGATCTAGAAGCCAGAATTGTTAGTGTGGAAGTGTTTTAAGAAAATTCAGCAAAGTCTGGTAAAGCATCTTCCTCAGGCGATACCCCAGGCTGTGACTCAGGCAAGGGCTTTTCAGAAGCAGCTAGGCTAGGGCTAATCTCATTAGATGGGTGTGGAGGGGATAATGGTTTTTCTGGGCAGGGTGGTGTAATAGACAAAAGTGAAGTAGTCTTTTCAGATGGAATTGGTTCTGTTGGCAGGAGTGATTCAATGGAATTTAGGGGTTCAGTGTCCCCAGATTCTTGATTATCTGCCATTTTGTCCCCATCTCAACTTTCAGGATCTTATTTCTTCCCAATCAATGCCCTCAGTTTAACTTCAGACACTTCTCAATGTAGGCAATCGAGCTGGTGTTGTAATTCAGCCAGTCTTACAATAAGACTCTGGGTTTGGCTTTCAGCAATATCAGCTCCATTACTATAAGAAATAAGGCTTTCTTTCAAAGCAGAAGTGGAAACTTTGAGGTCACTTATGCAGCACTTAAGCTTTGACTCTGGATCCCTGAACACATCTCTTTCTTTCACCCCAGTTTGTCTAGCAAAAGTAGGATCAACCAACCAGCTTTCTTATGCTTATCATTCTGACAAAACCATAGAAAGACATCACGCAAGTTCACCCAGTGCCTCACCTTTAACCAATACCTGATCTATTGGTGGTGATATTTTGTGTATTTTTATCGCCACCTCACGCCATGGATTAGCAATGCGTTCTTTACTGCTGGAAGGGGTAATCAACATCTCTAAGACTAACCAGACTTGGGAATCAATTTATAAAACTCATCCTTACAATCATGTTTCTCTAGAACCACTCTTGGTATCAAATGTCTTAGGCTGTGTTCTATAGAGAAGCAAAACCAGTTAAGTGTATAAATATATTTATATAGAGGGAATTATATCAAGGAAACAGCTTACGTGATTGTAGAGGCTGGAACGTCCCAAATCAATGGATCAGGATAGAGACTTCTCCTGCTTCAAGTAGCCACAGGTGCTGCCGAACCCAAGATGGGCAGGTCAGAGACCAGGACTCTTGTTCACAGGCTGTGAAGATCGACAAATCCCAAGATCGACAAGTCCCAAGAACCAGAGGTCAGAAAAACAGGAGGCAACTGCAGGATCCAGATCAGGCAAAGCCAGAACGTCCACTTATATTCAGATGCAGGCCACATAGACAAAGAAACTCCCTTTCAACTGATTAGCTACCCAGAGCAGATCCCATCATGGGAGTGATCACATATAAACAATGAGAATCATGGCCCATCCAAGTTGACACACAATCTTAACCATCACAATCATCGATATGTTTTCTCCAATCTTTGATCAAAAGGGGGGAATAATTTAGGAGATAATATTGGAGCCATTATTCCCTGTCCTTAAGTATAAAGAATGTGACACAGCTGGAGCTGGACTCACAAGGACACATAAGGACACATCAACTGAGTCCTGAGGTATAAAGTCAATAGCTAGGCAATCATGGAAAACATCTTTCAGGGAACATTTTACATAGCAATTCATAAACAGCACAAAAGACCTGCATACTTTCCACGCTTTTTATTAGCATTTAGTGAATAGTAAGATTTGTTGGACCAATGAAGACACTCCTGACTGCTGTGACTGATACCTGCACAAGTGATTATTAAGAAAGACGTCCAAAATGTAGAATAATGGTGATTTGGCAATTTTTAGTCAATCCGTGTAAAGATGAAGATTTCAGTGACTGTCCATTTTTGATGTTAATATATACGGATGATTCTGTAGTGATCCTCAGACTCAAGCAGACATGGCTCTAGCAGCATGCATGTTCATTTTCCCACTTTTGCTTATTCTGTAATATTCCTTGGACTCGGACAGACATGGCTCTGGCAACAAGCTTATCTGTTTTTCCACTTTTGTCTATTCTATAATATTCCTTGGACTCGAGTAGACATGGCTCTAGCAGAATGCTTGTCCGTTTTCCCACTTTTGCTTATTCTGTAATATTCCCTGGATTCAGGCAGATTTTAGCTATGTCAGCATGCTGTCCATTTCCCATGTTTGTCTCTGAACATATGTTGAATAAAATCTTTTTTTTTTTTTTTGCTTTACCAAAAAAAAAAAAAAATACAGATGAAAGAAGGTTGTTGACCAAGTATAACATGGTTTCAAATTGCCAAGCACCTTAGAATGTGAGTAGCCCTATTGGAACAGAGGTTAAGAGCTTGGCTGCTAATGAAAAGATCAGCAGTTCAAATCTACGAGTTGCTTCTTGGTAACCTTATGGTCCTATAGGGTCACTATAAGTCAGAATGAACTTGACAGCAATGAGTTAGGTTTCTTTGGGTTTTTCGATGGAGAGAAGAGAGAAGGGATCAAGACACATCCATCCAGGACTTTCTGACACCTGACGAGAGAGGATGCTCAATGTAAAACACACTGAGTCATCAAATCTCCCCTCTCAGATGTGAATGCTGCCTCCCTGGGCTTCAAGCCATATGTAATACTGTATAAGGTAGTAGAGTCTGAATTGCCTGAGTTTATTCTTTAATCCTTCTATTTAACTCAACAACATACTTTGCAACCTATATCTGGAATCAGAAAAAGAAATTCACACCCAAGTCTGCCTGGTAGTCCTTAATTTAAGACAGCTATCATGCATACTATCTTTTCTGTGTAAGTCTGTTCTCTTCCAATCCAAACACCTCCAGATGGTGTATTTTCCTAAAGGTAGTTGTGTGTCTATTCATGTCTCATGAACCTCTCCTCAGAAAATTCTCAGAGTACAAGAATGGAATCTCAGTCTCCAGGTTCTCTTGGTTTCTCTCCACCTAATTCTGAGGCAAAGAAGGAAAATAGACCTTTGTGGGAAGATCTACTGCTCCAACCAAGTGAGGGATTTCATATACGAAGAGTTCTAGGGAGATTATTTCTATAGGGAAAACTATCAATCTTACCACTGCATCAACCACTCTCCTCAGGAATGTGAATTTTGGTTAAAGAGTGGAAATGCTTGGAGAATTCTCAATGACCCTTAATTAAGCCTAAGTTGTCTTCCTGTGGAAACAATAAAAGTAACCATCACTAGTGGAAGGCAAGAAGAAGGTGCAGAAAATTTGCCTAAATGACAATCATCACTGACAGGCCAGATTACCCAGACCAAACAGAAAGAGAGAGATCAAGAAATTTCCGGATGAATGAAAAGTCTGTTTCTTATCTTTGTATATCTACCTGCAGAGTTGCATGATTTGATATTTTTTAATATATCAAGCTTCAGAGCAATATTGGCTTTATTGAGGTGGTCTGAGGCCAAGTGATGAATTCATACAAGTTAGTCTATCAAATCTGTGCTCTCCAATAAGGCAAGAAAAGGAAATAAAGGGCATCCAAATTGGTAATGAAGAAGTTACACTGTCCCTGTTTGAGGACGATACGATACTATACATAGAAAACCCTAAAGACTCCACAAGAAATCTACTGGAACTAATAGAAAGATTCAGAAGACTAGAAGGATACAAGATAAAAATACAAAAATCAGTTGGATGCCTATACACCAATAAAGAAAATGATGAAAAGGAAATCAGGCAAACAACATCATTTATAACAGACCCTAAAAAAATAAAATACTTAAGAATAAATCTAGCCAGAGATGTAAAAGACCTATACAAAGAAAACTATAAAACACTACTGCAAGAGACCCAAAGGGATCTACATAAATGGAAAAACATACCATGTTCATGGATAGGTAAACTCAACATTGTGAAAATGACAATTCTACCCAAAGTAATTTACAAATACAATGCAATCCCCATCACAATACCAACAATAGTCTTTAAGGAGATGGAAAACTAATCATTAACTTTATATGGAAAGAGAAGGAGCCCTGGATAAGTAAAGCACTATTGAAGAAGAAGAAGAAAGCAGGAGGAATTGCACTACCTGACCTCAGAACATGCTATACAGCTACGGTAGTCAAAACAGCCTTGTACTAGTACAATGACAGATACATTGACTAATAGAACAGAATTGAGAACCCAGATGTAAATCCATCCACCTATGGTTACCTGATCTTCGACAAGGGCCCAAAGTCCATCAAATGGGGAAAAGACAGTCTTTTTTAACAAATGGTGTTGGCAAAACTGGATGTCCACCTGTAAAAAAATTAAAGAGCAGCCATACTTCACACCATACACAAAAACTAATTCAAAATGGATCAAAGACCTAAATATAAAATCAAAAACTATAAAGATCTTAGAAGAAAAAATAGGATCAAAACTATAGGCCCTAATGCACAGCATTAACAGGATACAAACCATAACCAACAACACACGAACTCCAGAAGACAAGCTAGATAACTGGGATCTTCTAAAAATTAGACACTTATGCTCATCAAAAGACTTCACGAAGAACATGGCAGAGTAGTTAGACGCTTCCTATATCCCTCTTACAACAAAGACCTGGAAAAACAAGTGATTTGATTCTATATGAATAGCTAGGAGCTCTGAACAAGGCAAAGTTGAGAAATCCGTCTGAGTGATACAGGAGAGGGAGACTGTTTGGAAGAAGTGAAGAAGGCCAGAGCCACACTGACGAAACTGCAGCTCTGCAGCAGTGCCGGTCTGCAGTGAAGCAGTCAAACAGCTGTGCTGTGCACGCACTCCAGAAGCAGTTTCCACATCGAGAGAGACCCGGCAGCAGAGATTCTGCTTGGACACTCCGAACCTGTGAGAAGCAAATCCCAAGAGACTAAGATAAGTACATGCATGCACCCTTTTGTGGGGATTGAAAAAAAAAAAAAAGCCCATTTGGGGAAAACCTCTCTCCCTTTTACCTCCTCCCTCCACGCTCTGCACCAGGAGTCTGCTTGGCCAGAAGTAGATCCAAAAAGGTACCCTGACCCATTCTCCTATCCTTGAAGAAGGAACAAATAAGCTACTGGCTCCCCTAAGCCAGGAACACAGGGTTGGCACAGCTTCTTTGCTAGATGCAGGTATCATGGGCCCACAGACTCTGAGTGCCTTACAGTCCTGTATAGACTTGTGGGGACCCATCTCAACAGCGTTAGTCCTCACTACCACAGTACAACAGGGCAAAAATCTGAAGTTTAACTTCAACTGCTTCAGCAGTGAATTGGCAGATTTGTAACCCTCGAAAAAGCCCTGCCTTTTAAGTAGGCACTTTTATATATCTGAAGCAGGGGCTTGATGACTGGTGGTAGCACTTAAAGCGCCTAGTCACCTGCTACAGGAATCCAGAAAAATTGGTGCTTTTGACTCTACTGCCAACTGAGTGGGGTGCTCATAGTCTGGCTGCAGAACTCACCTACCTACTCATCCTAGAGAATAGGGACACGCTTTCCTTTCAGAGTCTTAGGGGCAGCCATCAGCCCCCTGCCTATCTCAGTGCGTGACCACCTACCACAGCCAGAGTCCAGTGCCTGAACAAATCACCCATGCCTCTCTAGGACTGGGGGTGAGAGCAGACATCACACACTTGTTGACTGACTGCCTGAACACCCGAGCTGAACCCATATAGGAAAGTTTAACAGACTCCTGTGTGCACATGCTTAGTTACAGAACTAACTACCTGGTGACAGGACGTTAGAGATCCAAATGTGTCAAAAATAAAACTAGTGCACACGAGAAGCCTATTTGGGCATATCAAAATGAAACAAAATAAGTAGCTAGGTCTCACTAAACAAATACAAAATAAAATTATAATAAATTATTGATGGCTTGGAGACAACAGTCAATATCAAGTCACATAAAGAGGCAGTCCATGATGGCTTCAGCAAGCTCCTAAAATAAAGAACCAATAAATTCTCTAGAGGAAGAGAACTTCCTGGAATTACCAGAGGCAGAATACAAAAGATTAATATACAGAACTCTTCTAGAAATAAGAAAGGAAATTCGACAGAATGCAGAAACATGCAGGCAACATACAGACACAGTAGTAGTGGAACTTAAAGAAGTTATTCAAGAACATTGTGCCAAATTTAATAGGCTTCAAGAATCTATAGAGAGACATCCATCAGAAATCCAGAAGATTAACAATAAAATTTCAGAATTAGACAACTCAATAGAAAGTCATAGGAGCAGAATTGAGGCAGTAGAAGTTAGAATTAGTGACATTGAAGATAAAGCTCTTGACGCCAACTTATTTAAGGAAAAATCAGAAAAAAGAATGAAGAAACTCTAAGAGTCATGTGGGACTTTATCAAGAGAAATAACCTACCAGTGATTGGAGTACCAGAGCAGGGGGGATAATAGAAAATAAAGAGAAAATTGTTGAAGATTTGTTGACAGAAAACTTCCCTGATATCATGAAAGATGAGAAGATATCTATCCAAGATGCTCATCGAACCCCACATAAGGTAGATCCAAAAAGAAAGTCACCAAGACATATTATAGTCACACTTACAAAAACAAAAGACAAAGAGAGCATTTTAAGAGCAGCTAGGGATAAAAGAAAAGTCTTCTACAAAGGAGATCCAATTAGAATAAGCTCGGACTACTCAGCAGAAATCATGCAGGCTAGAAGGTGATGGGATGACATATTTAAAGCCTTGAAGGAAAATAACCGTCAGCCAAGAATAATATATCCAGGAAAACTGTCTCTCAAATATGATGGTGAAATTAGGGCATTTCCAGATAAACAGAAGTTCAGGGAATTTGCAAAAACCAAAGCAAAATTACAAGAAATACCAAACGGAGTCCTATGATGAGATAATAACACCAGCTAAAATTGCAAAAGTAGAACACAGGACAGAGCAACCAGATATTGACTCAGATACGGATATAGAAAATACATCAAAGCTAAAAATTGAATATAGGGAAACAGATATCAACATGTAAAAAAGGATAATATTAAAACAAAAAAAGAGGGACTTAGACAAATGGAGACATTGATTTTCTATATGAAGGGGAAGTTAAGGTGATATAAAGTAATAAAAGACTGGTATAGGGGGAGCCCGGCAAGATGGCGCTCTAGGCAGAAGCACCAGGCCGTCCCTCCACAGCAAAGATCCAAAAAACTAAGCCAAATAGAGAATCAACAATCCTGAAACCCTAGAACATCAAATGAAGAGATAAAGAACTCAGCCAAACACCAAACGGAGTGAGAATACTGAAAGAGAATGGAGAGCGAAGAGAGATTCATTCAGAGGTCCCCTACCAGCTAACGCAGCGCAGATCCACCATCTTGGACTCCTATCAGAGACCAACAAACAGGAGAACGGGAGAGCAGCCTCGTGGAGCATCCAGTGGGAGACAAAACAGCCGGTAATTTCCGGTGTGTGCTTTCCCACCCCCACCCCTTTCCACCTCAGCTGGGGCTCCCCTGCTTCCCGTAGCCAGGGTCCATGGGCTGGGGGGCGCCGGTGCTTGGATTCCATGTGCCTGGGCCGGCGGCTCTCTGGGAGCCATTTGTTGGCTGCTGGCGTAGCTTTTTCTGCCGCCTCCCCCTCCTTTTGCTCGGGTGCCTTGTTCCGAGCACTGTCTTTGCTCTCTCCTGTGGGGCTGTGGGGCTGCGTTCGGGCATGTGGCTGCTTCCAGGTCTGGGGTGCTGCGCTGGTGAGATCCTGGGAACTTTCTTCATTCGCCCCTCTGCTTCCCGTGGCCACAGTCTCTTGACCCGGGACCGCCGGCTGCTTGGAGTCCATGCGCCTGGGCGGACACCTCTCTGGGTGCCGTTTATTGGCTACTGGTGTTGCTTTTTCTGCTTTTTCTGGTTTCTCGCTTGCTTCTCACTGACTCCCCCTCCTTTTGCTCGGGTTCCTGGCTCTGAGTGCCGTCTTTGCTCTTTCCTGCAGGGCTGTGGGGCTGCGTTTGGGTGTGTGGCTGCTTCCAGGTCTGGGCTGCTGGACTGGTGAGATCCCAGGACCTTTGTTCATTCACCCCTCTGCTTCCCGTGGCCACGGTCTCTTGACCCGGGACCGCTGGCTGCTTGGATTCTGCGCACCTGTGCAGGTGGCTCTCTGGATGCCATTTGTTGGCTGCTGGTGCTGCCTTTTTTTTTTTTTTTTCCTCCTGCTTCTTTTGGTTTCTCGCTTGCCTCTCGCCACCTCCCCCTCCTTTCACTCGGGTGCCTGGCTCCTTGCACCCTCTTAGCTCCTTTCTGAGGGTCCCCAGAGTGCAGGTAATTTGTGATATGCGCTTTCCACTATCCACCCTTCTTCACTCACACTCGGCCTCCTCTGTTTCCCACGGATACAGTCTCTTGTCCAGAAACACCAGCCCGCACTGCCTGGCTCACTGAGTGCCATTCATTGATTGCTGGTGTTGCTTTTCTTATTTTTATTTTTTTTCATTTTTGATTAGTTTTGTTTTATTTTTCCTCTTTTTCCCTTTTGTCCTTCTTCATTGCTCAATTTCACATCTCTCTATCTCTTCCTTCTCTTTCTGATACCTGAATACCAGGTGTTGTATGCCTCTGCACCTTCTGGCCAGGCTGTGCTGTGAAACCTGAGACCAACTTCCCCAGACGTCATAGCTGCATCCGGGGGATCCCTGGGAAATTTGAAGCTCTTTAATTTTTCTGATATTTATTTGTTCATTCTTTCCTTTTCTTTCTCTTCCCCCTTCTAGGTTTCTCCATCCCATAGTCTCTCATCTGTCCATTCCAACGGCAAGCCTCCCTAGCATTCTTTTATGTTTGTATGTTTTTTGCTCCTGCTCCTCTCTCCTCTCTCCCATATCCAGCTTAGCTTCACATGTAACCATCTCCCCGCTGCATCCTGCCTACCTGCACCGTACACTTGACATCACACCACCAAGCTGTGCAGGCACGCCCTATTGGAACCTGCCCAGCACTGACTACCGCTGTCCTAGTGGCTACGGTGAGTGCCACAAACAACCAGTCCCAGTGGCTTCTCTTCAGGTAGACCTGTCCAGCTGTACCACAAAGAAGAAACAAAAAAATCTACAATCAATAAATGAGAGAAATATCTATTGAATGCCCCGAAAACAGCAGACAATATCAAAACATTTACAAAAACAAGACAAGATGGCTCCAATAGGCGTCCAAATTAAAACACCAGATAACTCTCCTGTGGAAGAAAATTCACTAGAAGTACCTGATAGGGAACTCAAATCACTAATACTCGGAATTTTTCCAAGAACTGAGGCAAAAAGCTGACAAACATGAGGAAAAAATAGACAAATTTATGGAAAATACAGACAAAAAATTGGAAGAATTCAGGTAGATGATGCAGGAACAAAATGCCAAAATAAATTCACACCTCGAAATTATACAAAAGCAACAATTAGAAATCCAAAAGATAAACAACAAGATTTCAGAAATGGACAATGTCATAGAAGGGCTGAGAAGTAGATTTGAAACCGTGGAAGACAGGATCAGTGGAACTGAAGACAAACACTCAGATACAACTCTGTTTCAGGAAAACTCAGAAAAAAGAACGAAGAAAAATAAAGAGACCCTGAGAGTTATGTGGGACCAATTAAAACAAAAAACTTACGAGTGATTGGCATCCCCGAACAGGAGGAGAAAACAGAAAACACAGAGAGGATCATTGAGGAACTGCTGACAGAAAACTTTCCCAATATCATGAAAGACGAAAAGCTGGCCATCCAAGAAGCTCAACGAACCCCACATAGAAGAGACCCCAAAAGAAAATCACCAAGACTTATCATATTCACACTCGAAAAACTAAAGACAAAGAATCCTGAGAGCAGCTCGTGAAAAACAAGAAGTCACATACAGAGGAGAAACAATAAGACTAAGCTCAGATTATTCGGCAGAAACCCTGCAGGCAAGAAGGCAGTGGGATGACATATATAAAATCTTGAAAGAAAAAAATTGTCAACCAAAACTAATATATCCTGCAAAACTCTCATTCAAATTTGATGGAGAAATTAGGTCATTTCCAGATAAACAGAAAATAAGGGAATATGCAAAAGTCAAACCAAACTTACAAGAATTATTAAAGGGAGTTTTTCGATCGGTGGACAAACAACTTCAACCCTCAGGCAGGACCAAGGACGCAGGATCATACGAACCAGATACCATTCTAGGAAATGAACTCTCGAGGATATCCAAAACCAAAAGAAATACAACAGGGAATCAGAGCAATCAATCAAAGGATGACAACAACATCAAAACAATGAAAGAGGGAATAAATGGCATAGATATAGAACCTTCTAATGGAGAGGAAGGCAAGGCGATACCAAGTAAGGGTAGACTGCTTCAAACTTATAAAGATAAGGGTAGAATTCATGGTAACCACAAAGAAAGTTAACAAACCAACTCATAAAAATAAAGATGAAAAACATAAAGTCTCAGGAAAAACAAAACCTACAAATACAAAAGAAATGAACACAAAATCCACAAACAAAAATAACTCAGCACAAGAGAGTAAGAAGAACAAAGAAAACTTCAGCACCACAAAAAAAAGCACTACAAAATGACAGCAACAAACTTCCATCTATCAATAATTACACTGAATGTAAATGGACTCAGTGCACCCATAAAGAGATGGAGAGTGGCAGAATGGATAAGAAAACAGGATCCATCAATATGCTGTCTACAAGAGACACAGCTTAGAAACAAAGATGTGAATTTATTAAAAATCAAAGGTTGGAAAAAAATATATCAAGCTAACAACTACCAAAAAAGAGCAGGAGTGGCAATTCTAAACTCAGATAAAATAGATTTTAAAACAAAATCTACCATAAAAGACACAGAAGGACACTATATAATGATTAAGGGGACGATCCATCATGAAGACATAACCATAATAAACATCTACGCACCCAATGACAGGGCTCCAAAATACATAAAACAAACTCTAACAGCACTGAAAAGAGAAATTGACAGTTCCACAATTATAGTAGGAGACTTCAACACACCACTCTCAGTAAAGGACAGAACAACTAAGAAGAAACTCAGCAAAGATACGGAAGACCTAAAGGACACAATCAGCCAACTGGACCTCATAGACATATATAGAACAATCCATCCAACCGCTGCAAAGTACACATTCTTTTCCAATGCACATGGAACGTTCTCCAGAATAGACCACATCTTAGGCCACAGAGCAATCCTCAACAAGATCCAAAACGTTGAGATAATTCACAGTATCTTCTCTGACCACAATGCCATCAAGGTAGAAATTAACACTAGAAAGAGCAAGGAAAAAAAAATCAACTACATGGAAACTGAATAATACTCTGCTTACACATCAATGGGTAATAGAAGAAATCAGAGATGGAATTAAAAAATTCCTAGAATCAAATGAACATGAAAACACATCATACCAAAACCTTTGGGACACAGCAAAGGCAGTCCTCAGAGGACAATTTATAACAATAGACGCACATATCAAAAAGAAAGAAGAAAGGGACAAAATCAAAACATTAACTAAAGAACTTAAAGAAATAGAAAGAGAACAGCAAAAAAAGCCTACAACCACCTGAAGAAAGGAGATAGTAAAGATCAGAGCAGAAATAAATGAAATAGAGAACAGAAAAACAATAGAAAGAATCAACAAAACCAAAAGTTGGTTCTTTGAAAGAATCAACAACATCGACAAACCACTGGACAGACTAACAAAGGAAAAACAGCAGAGGGCACAATTAACCCAAATAAGAAATGAAATGGGGGGCATTACAACAGACCCAACTGAAATAAAAAGGATTATAATAGAATATTATGAAAAACTATATTCCAACAAATTTGAAAACCTAGAGGAAATGGATCAATTTCTAGAAACACACAGCCTACCCAAACTACAACAAAGTGATATTGAAAATCTGAACAGACCCATAACAGGAGAAGAGATTGAAAAGGTAATAAAAAAACTCCCAACCAAAAAAAGCCCTGGCCCGGATGGCTTCACTGGAGAATTCTACAAAACATTTACAGAAGAGCTTGTACCAGTTCTACTCAAGCTATTTCAGAGCATAGAAGACGAAGCCACACTTCCAAATGCATTCTATGAAGCCAGCATAACGCTGATACCAAAACCAGGCAACAACATCACAAAAAAAGAAAATTACAGACCAGTATCTCTCATGAATATAGATGCAAAAATTCTGAACAAAATTCTAGCCAATAGAATTCAGTATCATATCAAAAAAATTATACACCACGACCAAGTAAGATTCATACCAGGTATGCAAGGATGGTTTAACATTAGAAAATCCATCAACGTAATTCACCACATAAATAAAAGGAAAGAAAAAAATCACATGATCATCTCAATTGACGCAGAAAAGGCATTTGACAAAGTCCAACACCCATTCCTGATAAAAGCTCTCCATAAAATAGGTATAGAAGGGAAATTTCTCAACATAATAAAGGGCATCTATGCAAAACCAACGGGCAACATCATTCTCAATGGAGAGAGGCAGAAAACATTCCCCTTGAAAACAGGAACAAGACAAGCATGCCCTTTATCACCACTCCTATTTAACATTGTGCTGGAAGTTCTAGCTAGAGCAATAAGGCAAGAGAAAGAAATAAAGGGCATCCAAAATGGTAATGAAGAAGTTAAACTCTCCCTGTTTGCAGATGATATGATACTATACATAGAAAACCCTAAAGACTCCACGAGAAATCTACTGGAACTAATAGATTCAGCAGAGTAGCAGGATACAAGATAAACATTCAAAAATCAGTTGGATTCCTATACACCAGTAAAGAGAACGATGAAAAGGAGATCAGGAAATCAATACCATTTTCAGTAGCCCCTAAAAAGATAAAATACTTAGGAATAAATCTGACCAGGAACGTAAAAGACCTATACAAAGAAAACTGCAAAACACTGCTGCATGAAACCCAAAGGGATCTACATAAATGGAAAAACATACCATGCTCATGGATAGGAAAACCCAACATTGTGAAAATGGTAATTCTAACTACAGCAATTTACAAATACAATGCAATCCTGATCCAAATACCAACAAAGTTCTTCAAAGAGATGGAAAAACTAATTATTAACTTTATATGGAAATGGAAGAAGCCCCGAATAAGTAAAGCACTACTGAAGAAGAAGAATAAAGTTTGAGGACTCACACTACCTGACTTGAGAACCTACTATACAGCTACAGTACTCAAAACAGCCTGGTACTGGTACAACAACAGAGACATTGACCAATGGAACAGAATTGAGAACCCAGATGTAAATCCATCCACCTAGAGTCACCTGATTTTCGACAAGGGCCCAAAGTCCATCAAATGGGGAAAAGACAGTCTTTTTAACAAATGGTATTGGCAAAACTGGATGTTCATTTGCAGAAAAATGAAACAGGACCCATACCTCACACTGTATACAAAAACTACTTCAAAATGGATCAAAGACCTGAATATGAAGCCTAAAACAGTAAAGTTCATAGAAGAAAAAATAGGACCAACACTTCAGGCCTTAATACATGGCATTAACAGGATACAAACCATAATCATCAACACACAAAACCCAACAAATAAACTAGATAACTGGGATCTTCTAAAAATCAAACACCTATGCTCTTCAAAAGACTTCACCAAAAGAGTAGAAAGAGAACCTACAGACTGGGAAAAAATTTTTCAACAGTACAAGTCAGAGAAAGGTCTAATCTCCATAATCTACAAGAAAATCCAACACCTCTACAACAAAAAGACAAACAATCCTATCAAAAAATGGGCAAAGGAAATGAAAAGACACTTCACAAAAGAAGACATTCAAATGGCCAACAGACACATGAGGAAATGCTCGCGTTCACTATCCATTAGAGAAATGCAAATTAAAACCACAATGAGATACCATCTCACCCTAGCATTACTGGCACGAATCAAAAAGACTGGAAATAACAAATGTTGGAGGGGCTGCAGGGAGATGGGAGCTCTTTTACACTGCTGGTGGGAATGCAAAATGATACAACCATTTTGGAAAATGATATGGCACTTCCTCAGAAAGCTAGAAATAGACATACCATTCGATCCAGCAATCCCACTCCTAGGAATATATCCTAGAGAAATAAGAGTCGTCACTCAAATAGACATATGCACACCTATGTTCATGGCAACATTGTTCACAATAGCAAAACGATGGAAACAACGTAGGTGCCCATCAACAGATGAATGGATAAACAAACTATGGTACATACACACAATGGAGTACTATGCAACAAGAAAGAACAACAATGAATCTGTGAACCATCTCATAACATGGATGAAACTGGAGGACATTATGCTGAGTGAAATAAGTCAATCACAAAAGGACAAATATTGTATGACACCTCTATTGTAAAAACCCATGAAAAAGTTCACATGCAAAATGTAACAATCCTTGTTGGTTACCAGGGATGGGAGGGGAGGGGGGGGGAACTACTAAATAGGCAATAGACAAGTGGTATCTTGGGTGAGAGGTGAGACAGTACACAGTACAAGGGAAACTAACACAACCTGCACAAGGAAAGGTCATGGAGGCCCCATGGACATATCCAAACTCCCCGGGGGACTACATTCTACCTTGGTGAGTAGTGTCTGGGGTCTTAAAAGCCTGTGAGTGGCTATCTAAGATATTACACTGGTCTCATCCCTTCGGGAGCAAGGGAGAATGAAGCGAACAGGATACAATGAAAAGATTAGTCCAAAGGACTAATTATCACAGCTACCAAGACCTCCACCAGACTGAGTCCAGTACAGCTAGATAGTGCCCGGCTACCACCGCTGACTGCTCTGACCAGGATCACAACAGAGGGTTCTGGACAGAGCTGGAGAAGGATGTAAAGCATAATTCTAACTAACAACAACAACAAAAAAAGACCAGATTTACTGGCCTAAAGGAGACTGGAGAGACCTCAAGAGTAAGCCCCCAGACACACTTTCAGCTCAGAGGTGAAGTTACCTTCGAGATTCACTGTTCAGCCTGGGAGTGGACAGCCCAGTAAAACTAAATGAGACTAACGAGGTACAGGAGTCCAGTGACAAGGGCCAGAAGGCAGAGGGGGAGTAGGAAGCTGATGATAGGGAACACAAGTTGAGTAAGGATACTGTTGATGTGTTGTGAGATTATTAACCATTGTTATAGGGCAACATTTGTAGTAACTGTTAAATGGGAGGCTATTTTGTCCTGTAAGCCTTCATCTGGGGTGAGAATGGCAGCACAATTGGAAGAGCATAGTCAATGTCACTTAAATGTGTACGTAAAAAGTTTTGAAATGGTGTATCTTTGGCTATGTGCATTTTCAGCAAAAAAAAAAAAAAACCTGAGAATTCAGAGTGTTAAAATGTTGTGAGGTTGTTAACCAAAGTCATAAAACAGCATGTGTACATGAGAAACTGTTAGTTCTGTAAGCCTTCACCTGAAGTACAGTAAAATATTAAAAAAAAAAAAAGACTGGTATAAACTTAGAAAAATAGGGGCAAATATTAAGGTAACCACAAAGGAATCTAACAATCCTAGAAATCAAAATAAAGAAGTAGAAAAACATAAAGACCCAGAAAACACAAAATCTACAACAAAGAAAAAGATGAAAAAAAATACATAAAGAAAAACGACTCAGCACAGAAAATTGAGGAGAGCAAAGAAACTGTGAACAACACACAAAAACAGATATCAGGATGACAACACTAACTCATACCTATCAATAATTATGCTGAATGTAAATGGACTTAATGCACCAATAAAGAGACAGAGAGTGGCAGATTGGATAAAAAAGCATCATCCATTTATATGTTGCCTACAAGAGATGCACCTTAGACTTAAAGACACAAACAGGCTAAAACTCAAAGGATGGAAAAAAATATCAAGGAAACAACACTCAAAAAAGAGTGGGAGTGGCAATATTAATCTCTGACAAAATAGAATTTAAAGTAATATCCACCACAAAGGATAAGGAAGGGCACTATATAATGATTAAAGGGTCAATACACCAGGAGGAGATAACAATAATATATATTTATGCCCCCAACAACAGGGCTCCAAAATACATAAAACGAACTCTAACAACTCTGAAGACAGAGATAGACAGCTCCACAATAGTATAGGAGACTTCAACATGCCACTTTCAGTGAAGGAAAGAACATCTTGAAAGAAGCTCAACAAAGACACTTAAGAGCTAAATGCTACAATCAACCAACTTGAGCTCATAGACATATACTGAACACTGCACCCAATAGCAGCCAAGTATACTTTTTTTTTCCAACACACATGGAAAATTCTCCAGAATAGACCACATATTAGGCCATAAAGCAAGCCTTAACAAAATCCAAAACATCAAAATACTACAAAGCATCTTTTCTGACCATAGCCATAAAAGTGGTAATAAACAAAACAAAATGCAAGGAAAAAAAATCAAATGCATGGAAGCTGACCAACACCTTGCTCAAAAACTACTGGGTTATAGAAGAAATTAAGGAGGGAATAAAGAAATTCATAGAATCAAATGAGAATGAAAACACATCCTACCAGAACCATTGGGACACAGCAAAAGCAGTGCTCAGAGGTCAGTTTATAGCAGTAAATGGACACATCCAAAAAGAAGAAAGGCTCATAATCAAAGCATTAACTCTACAACTGGAACAAGTAGAAAGACAGCAGCAAAAGAAGCCCACAGGTGAGAGGTGGGAGGAAATAATAAGAATTAGAGCATAATTAAATGAAATAGAGAACAGAAAAACAATTGAAAAAGTTAACAAGTACTAGAGCTGGTTCTTTGAAAAGATCAACAAAATTGATAAACCATTGGCCAAACTGACAAAAGAAAAACTGGAGAGGAAGCAGATAACCCATATAAAAAATGAGATGGGTGGTATCACAACAGACCCAATGGAAATTAAAAGAAGCATAACAGATTACTATGAAAAATTGTACTCTGACACATTTGAAAACCTAGAGGAAATGGACAAATTTCTAGAAACTCACTACCTACCTAGATTGACACAAACAAAGGTAGAACAACTAAATAAACCCATAACAGAAGAAGCGATTGAAAAGGTTATTAAAAAACTACCAACAAAAAAAAAGCCCTGGCCCAGATGGCGTCACTGGAGAATTCTACCAAACTTTCAGAGAAGAGATAACACCACTTCTACTAAAGGTATTTCAGAGCATAGAAAAGGATGGAATACTCCCAAACTTATTCTATGAAGCCAGCATAACCCTGATACCAAAGCCAGGTAAAGACACCACAAAAAAAGAAAATTACAGACTGATAACCCTCATGAACATTAATGCAAAAATCCTCAACAAAATTTTAGACAATATAATTCAGCAACATATCAAAAAAAAATTCACCTTGACCAAGTGGGATTTATACCAGGTATGCAGGAATGGTTCAACATTAGAAAAACAATCAATGTAATACATCACACAAATAAAACAAAAGACAAGAACCACATGATCTTATCAATCGAAGCAGAAAAGGCATTCAACAAAGTCCTACACCCATTCATGATAAAAACTCAAAAAAATAGGAATAGAAGGGAAATTCCTCAATATAATTAAGGGCATTTATACAAAACCGAATGGAGAGACTTTGAAAGCATTCCCCTTGAGAATGGGAACCAGACAAGGATGCCCTTTATCACCACTATTATTCAACATTGTGCTGGAGGTCCTAGCCAGAGCAATTAGGCTAGAAAAAGAAATGAAGGACATCTAAATAGGTAGGGAAGAAGTCAAAGTACCTCTATCTGCAGATGATATGATCTTATACATAGAAAACCCAAAAAAAATCCACAAGAAAACCACTAGAACTAATAGAAGATTTCAGCAAATTTCAGGATGCAAGATAAACATACAAAAATCAGTTGGATTCCTTTACACCAATAAAGATAACCTTGAAGAGGAAATCACCAAATCAATACCATTTACAATAGCCCTCAAAAAGATAAAATATTTAGGAATAAATCAACCAGAGATGTAAAAGGTCTTTACAAAGAAAACTACAAGACACTACTGCAAGAAACTAAAAGACACCTGCATAAGTGATACCTTGCTCATGGATAGGTAGACTCAATATAGTAAAAATGTCAATTCTACCTAAAGCAATCTACAGATACAATGCAATCCCGATCCAAATTCCAGCATCATTTTTTAATGAGATGGAGAAAAAAATCACCAACCTCATATGGAAAGGGAAGAGGCCCCAGATAAATAAAGCACTACTCAAGAAGAAGAACAAAGTGGGAGGCCTTACACTACCTGATTTTAGGACCTATTATACTGCCACAGTAGTCAAGATAGCCTGGTACTGGTACAACAACAGATACACAGACCAGTGGAACAGAGTTGAGAATCTAAATATAAGCCCATCCACCCATGAGCAGCTAAAATTTGACAAAGGCTCAAAGTCCATTAATTGGGGAAAAGACTGTCTCTTTAACAAATGGTGCTGGCATAATTGGATATCTATATGCAGAAAACTGAAACAAGACCCATATCTCACACCATGCACAAAAACTAACTCAAAATGGATCAAAGACTTAAATATAAAATCGAAAACGATAAAGATCATGGAAGAAAAAATAGGGACTACACTAGGAGCTCTAAGACATGGCATAAACACAATACGAACCATAAGTAACAATGCACAAGCACCAGAAGAGAGATTAGACAAATGGGAGCTCCTAAAAATCAAACACTTATGCTCATCGAAAGACTTCACCAAAAGAGTCAAAAGACAACCTACAGACTGGGAAAAAATTTTTGGCTACAACAAATCCGATCAGCGTTTAATCTCTAAAATCTGCAAGATACTGCAAAACCTCAACAGCAAAAAGACAAATAACCCAATTAAAAAATGGGCAAAGGATATGAACAGACACTTCACCAAAGAAGATATTCAGGCAGCTAACAGACACATGAAGAGATGCTCATGATCATTAGCCATTAGAGAAATGCAGATCAAAACTACAATGAGATATCATCTCACCCCAACGAGGCTAGCATTAATCCAGAAAACACAAAATAACAAATGCTGGGGAGGTTGTGGAGAGACTGGAACACTTATACACTGTTGGTGGGAATGTAAAATGGTAGAACCACTTTGGAAATCAATTTGGCACTTCCTAAAAAAGCTAGAAATAGAAGTGCCATACAATCCAGCTATCCCGCTCCTTGTAATATATCCTAGACAAACAAGAGCCATCACACAAATAGATATATGCACACCCATGTTCATCGTAGCACTGTTCACAATAACAAAAAGATGGAAGCAACCTAAGTGCCCATCAATGGAAGAATGGTTAAAGAAACTATGGTATATCCACGCAATGGAATATTATGCAATGATAAAGAACAATGATGAAGCTGTGAAACACTGTATAACACAGTGGAAGCTGGAACTTATGCCGAGTGAATTGTCAGTCACAGAAGGACAAATACTGTATAAGACCACTATTATAAGAATTCAAGAAAAGGTTTAAACACAGAAGAAAACATTCTTTGATGGTTACGGGGATGGGGAGGGAGGGTGAGGGTTATTCACTAACTAGATAGTAGATAAGAATCATCTTAGGTGAAGGGAAGGACCGCACACACTACAGGGGAAGCCAGCACAACTGGACTAAAGCAAAGCTAAGAACTTTTCTCAATACAATCAAATACTTTGAGAGACAGAGTAGCAAGGATGCGGGGTCTGGGTACCATGCTTTCAGAGGACATCTATGTCAATTGGCATAACAAAGCTTATTAAGAAAATGTTCTGCATCCTACTTTGGTGAGTGGCATCTGGGGTCTTAAAAGATTGCAAGCATCCATCTAAGATGCATCAATTGGTCCCAACCACTTGGATTAAAGGAGAACGAAGAACACCAAAGACACAAGGAAAGTATTAGCCCAAGAGACAGAGTGGGCCACATAAACCAGAGACTTCATCAGCCTGAGACCAGAAGAACTAAATGGTGCCCGGCTACCACCAATGAACGTCCTGACAGGGAACACAACAGATGGTCCCTGATGGAGCAGTATAACGATGGGATGCAGAACTCAAATTCTAGTAAGAAGACCAGACTTAATGGTCTGACTGAGACTGGAGGTGCCCCAGAAAGCATGGTCCCTGGACTCTATCACCCCAGAACTAAAATAATTTCCAAGGCCAACTCTTGAGGCAGGGATTGGACTGGACTGTGCGACATAAAGTGATACTTGTGAAGAATGTGTCTCTTAGTCAAGTAGGCACAAGAGACCAAAGTGGCGGCTTCTGTCCAGAGATGAGATGGGAAGGCAGAGAGAGTTAGGAGCTGGTTGAATGTTCACTGGGGAATCAGGGGCGGAGGGGAAGAGTGTGCTATCGCAGAATGTGATTAGTCGTTGGGGTCTCATAACAATGTATGTAAAAAAAATTCTGTATAGGAGATTAACTTGAAATGTAAACTTCATTTTATTACAACAATAAAAAAAGAAAAAGAAGAAGAAAAAAGAAAAAACTTCCCCAAAAGAGTAAAAAGAAAACCTAAAAACTTGAAAAAAAATTTTGGCTGTTACAAATCTGACAAAGGTCTAATCTCTAAAATCTACAGGAAAATCCAACACCTCTACAACAGAAAAAGATAAAATCCGATTAAAAAATGGGCAAAGGAAATGAACAGACACTTCACCAAAGAACACATTCAAGTTGCCAACAGACATGTGAGGAAATGCTTGAGATCACTAGCTATTAGAGAAATGCAAATTAAAACCACAATGATATACCATCTCACCCCGGCATTACTGGCAGCAATCAAAAAAACAGAAAATAACAAATGTTGGAGAGGCTGTGGGGAGACTGGAACTCTTATGCACTGCCAGTAGGAATGCAAAATGATACATCCATTTTGGAAAATAATATGGTGATTTGTTAGAAAGCTAGAAATAGAAATATCATATGATCCAGCAATCCCACTCCTAGGAATATATCCTAGAGAAATAAGAATCCTCATACTAGTAGACATATGCATACTCAAGTTCATTGTGGCATTGTTCACAATAGCAAAAAGATGAAAACAACCTAGATGCCCATCAACAGATGAATGATGAATGGATAAACAATCTATGGTGCATACACACAATGGTGTACTACACAAGATAAAGAATAATGATGAATAATCTGTGAAGCATCTTAAAATATGGATGAATCTGGAGGACATTGCGCTGAATTAAATAAGTCAATCCAAAAGGACAAATATTGCATGAGACCACTACTATAAAAACTCATGAAAATGTTTACACACAAAAAGAAACAATCTTTGATAGTTATGAGGGAGGGGAGGTGGGGGATGGAAGAACACTAAATAGACAATAGATAAGTGGTAACATTGGTGAAGGGTAAGCCAGCACAACTTGTACAAGGCATGGTCTTGAAAGCTCCATAGACACACCCTGAGCCACTGAATTGCTGGAATGGGGACAGTGGGTTCCATGGTCCTGGGGAACATCTAGCTCAGTTGGCATAACACAGTTTATAAAGACAATGTTCTACATTCTACCTTGGTGAGTAGCGTCTGGGGTCTTAAAGGCCTGTGAGTGGCCATCTAAGGTACTCCACCAGTTGGAGTATCCTTATTCTTGGACCCAGACCATCTTGTGAGGCTAACCAGTGGGGGATGAACAGACCATCTGGGGGTCTGATATTGACTAAGCCTCATAGGCATGATGTAATCTATCATGGCCACATGGTGAGGCTGATAAAAGCCCTAGCCCTCAGGCTCAGATGGAGACTCCTTGTCGATGGCACTGCACCGAAGAAAGTAGTGCATCCCTCTTTGGGACATGGACACTATATGATGGAATCCCTCCCAGGCCTCACCCTATGTGATACTTCATTTGTATCATTTTGGGTTGTAATGAAGTAGTAATTGTAAGTACAATATACTCTGCTTGAGTTCTGTGAGTTGTACCAGTGAATTAATGAACTGAAAAGGGCAATGAAAGCCAGAAGGAGCTGACATCTGTTGTTTGTCCGTCTTATAGAAGGTGTCCATCTAACTAGTAAACTCTGGCACAGCTTTGGGAGCCTAGGGTTGGAGAGGGTGGGCTGTGGGGGCAGCTGGTACCTTCGGTGAAAGCACAGGGAGCAACTCAGAGTCATTCCCAAGCTCAGAGGAAACTTCTCCTTCACAAAAACTGCTAAAACTATCATAATGATATGAAATCTGGCAAATAAATTTTGAATGATTTCAACATTTTAGGTCACATGACTCCCAGAATGATTACTACTGCATTAGACTTATATTCTATCTACATTGTTTTTCTAAGTTTCCATGCACTCTTCAAAAGTATAATTGTCCACAGTGATATTATGACCCAGTGTTTGGATGCAGAACCATTTTCTATAACATTTCAAAAATAATGAAATTTACAGTGTTTCTTCTAAGAGGGGTGCTATTATAAGTAGAATGATTAGAATAGATAATAATTTTAGCAAAAATTATATCTGGGGCAGAAAAAATTTATCTCAAACGTGTGCCTTCTATTCTAGGCAGTATACATGTAACACTCTCCTATGCAAAGCACAATATCCCTCAAGGACCCATGTGCAGGGCATTCCCTCAGAAACACACCCAGAGCCTCACCAGAACCAGGAAGCAGCAACCTGACGGCCTTCATCTGAATCCCGTCATTATTGATGTGCCAGGTTCGTGAGCCAAATGGGACCAGAGTGACTAAGGATAGTCAGTGTAAGGAGCATCTCATCCATATCTTCTAGAAGCAGATGTCACCCTGGGTGTTCACAGCATCATAAAGGAGGAAAGCACCCAGTAGCAAATCCCTGTTCTCAGAGCCAGTCCACATGCAGCCTCAAGACAAAAGACGGGGCATAATACAGCATCAATGCCCCATGTATACCTCTCCATTCACAAGGTCATCAGGCCCCATTGTGCTTCCTCTTCCCAGGCTGGCATCTCTGCTGTACCATAATCTCTCAGGGGACTAGAGCAAGCTCTCAAGTGAAGGGTGGAAAGGACAGCCCAACCCCTGGCCCTGGCACGCAAATGAAACAGTAGGACCGGAGTTTATAAGAGTTGGCTGGTTGCTGGGCAGCTGAGAGCAAAGCAAAACTTATGAAACATCTTTTGGACCCTCTTCTGCTCCCAGACCTAAATGGGGTGAGCTGGGCCACATGCAGCGAGGCAGGCTTGGAACTCTTGAAGCTGGTAATGAAGGATATAAGACCAGCGGGAGAAGATTATATCCTCCAACTTAGTGAGCTTCTCCATTGAGGATGAGGCCTAGGAATGTTATTTCTAGAAGGAAAGTGATCAGTATTTCCATTGCATCAATAACTCTTCTAAGGAAGGGGAATTTTAGTTAAAGGCAGAAGTGTTACCGCAATAATGCAGATTGGAGCCGCCTGCCACAATAGCCAATTCTGAGACGGGGTGAGGTAAGCAGCAAGAGTTTTATTATATATTGATATATAGGAGACAGAGGGGAATAGATTCTTCCAAAAAACCCATCTCTTCAACTGGAGATCAGCTGAAGGCTTTTATAGGGACAGGATTATGGGTCTTACAAGTTTGTGTTAGTTCCCCCTTGAGGTGGTCACGTCCCAGATGAGTTAATCTTTTCTTGGGGGTTATCTGGTGACATCCTGATTTTCTTGTCCCAAGATGGGTGCTTTGTTTGTTTTATCATTCTTAGATCATTATCACTTGTTTTCCACCCTCCAGGGAGGAACACTGGTTAATCTTAAACCTTTTGTAAAGACTGGAACCGGCGAGAAAAAGAAAATCATGAGACAATGTGGCGGTTAGCAATGGGGAGTAAATAATAGTGATCCGGACCTATGCAGCCTCTTCAAGAAGTATTTGGTGAATTCTAATAGTAGGGCAGTGACCCTGGATTAAGACTATGTCCTCTTTCTGTGAAAACAAGAACAGAGAGCATTACTAGAAGCAGGAAGGCACAAGGTGCAGAAAATTTGCATAAATAACAGTCTTCACTGGGACCCCAGATTATCTGGTCCAAATGAAAAGAGAGAGATCAAGAAAATTAAAGATGAATGGGAAAGCTTGTTTACCTTTTTCTGTATATACCTGCATTCTCACAAATACTTTGATAGTGGGATATTTGATCCCTCAAAAATATCATTGTTGAGACTTCCAGCTACATGGCTCTCTAGGCAGAAGCACTAGGCTGTCCCTCCACAGCAAATATCCAAAAAACTAAGCCAAACAGACGAAACAGAAACCCTGAAACCCTAAACATTAAACGAACAGATAAAGAACTCAGAGAAAAAAGAGGGAGGAGAGATACAGGCAAAGGTCTGCTATCAGCTACTGCAGCATGGATCCACCATGTTGGACTCCTATCAGAGATCAGCAAATGGGGTATGAGAAAGCAGCTTCACAGATCTTCCAGCAGGAGACAGAACAACTGGTAACTGGTGATATACACTTTCCCACTCCCCGCCCTTCTTCACCCCCACTTGGCCTCCTCTGCTTCCCACGGCCAAGGTCTCTTGGCTGGGAAGCACTGGCAGCTTGGATTCCACACGCCTGCACTAACTGAATCACTGAGTGCCATTTATTGGCTGCTGGCATTGCTTTTTTCTGCTTCTTTTGATTTCTTCCTTACCTATCACCATGTCCCCTCCTTTGGCTCAAATACATGGCTCCAGGTGCCATCTTTGCTTCTTTCTGAGGCACTGTGGAGCTCCACTCGAGTGTGGAACTGCTTCCCGGTCTGTGCTGCAACACTGGTGGGATCCTGGGGCTTTTGTTTGTTTGTTTTGAATTACTTGTTTCTTTTATTTTTCTTTTCTTGAATTGGGAGCCCATTCTGGCTGGGAAGTGCTGCATGGCTTGGGACCTAGGCCCTCAGCTTGCACAGATGCACAGAGAGATCCCTGACAGCATTTTTTTGGTGTGGTTTTTCTTTTATTCTGTTTTTTGGGGGGTTTTCTTGTTCTTTTTTTATTTTTTTTCTTTTCCATTTTTATCTTTCTTCATTACACAGTTTCTCGTCTCTCTATACCTTTTTTCTCTTCCTGTCCCCTGAATACCTGGCACTGAGTGACACATCTACGCCTCCTCGCCAGACTGTACTTTAACACCTGGGAAAAACTTCCCCAGATCTCATAGCTGTACTGGTGGGATCCCTGGGAGCTTTCCTTTTTCCTTCCTAATTTTTCTTTATTCATTCTTTTCTTTCCTTTTTTTCTTCTTCCTCTTTTTGTTTTTCTCCATTTCATAGTCTCTCATCTCTCCACTCCAATGGCAAGCTCCCCTACCACTCTTTTTTGTTTGTTTGTATGTTTTTGGCTCCTGTTCCTCCCTCCTCTCTCCCATAACCAGCTTAGCTCCACATATCACAATCTACCCCCTCCTTCCTGCCTACCTGCACTGTGCACTTAACATCACACCACCAAGCAGCACAGTCATGGCCTACCAGAACCTACCCTGCACTAATTATCTACCCACCCTGGTGGCTGTACTAAGTGCCACAAACAACCCATTCCAGAAATTCCTCATCAGCTAGACCTGCCCTGCTCTACCATATCTGAGCAACTTACCCTGCCAATTGGAGAAAGAGGTGAAAAGTATCATGCCCACAGAGAAGCAAACAACAAAGAATACACAGCCCACCTGCTCAGACATAGCCAAATTAAAAAAAAGGACAAAACAAACAAATCTACAATCAATAAATCAGAAAAATGACTACTGAATGCCCCAAAGACAGCAGACAATATCAAAACATTTACAAAAATAGGACAGGATGGTTCCAGTAGACGTCCAAAATAAAACACCAGATTACTTTACAGTAGGAGAAAAGGCACTAGAACTACCTGATAGGGAATTCAAATCTCTAATGCTCAGAATTATCCAAGACTTGAAGCAAAAAGCAGACAAAAATGAGGAAAAAATAGACAAATTCGTGGAAAAGGCAGACAAATTCATGGAAAATACAGCAAAAAAAGGAAGACTTCAGGAAAATAATGTAGGAACAATATACCAAACTAAATTCATAACTACAAATTATGCAAAAACAACAATTAGAAATACGAAAGATAAACAACAAGATTTCAGAAATGGACAGTGTTACAGAAGAGCTGAGGAACAGCTTTGAAACAGTGGAAGACAGGTTCAGTAGAATTGAAGACAAACACTTGGATAAACTCTGTTTGAGGGAAACTCAGAAAAAAAGAGCAAAGAAAAATGAAAAGACCCTGAAAATTATGTGCGATACAATCAAAAGCAAAAATTTTCGAGGGATTGGAGTTCCAGAACAGGGGGAGAAAACAGAAAACACAGAAAGGATCATTGAAGAACTGTTGACAGAAAACTTTCCCAATTTCATGAAAGATGAAAAGTGGGCCATCCAAGAAGCTCAATGAACCCCATATAGGACAGACCCCAAAAGAAAATCACCAAGGCCTATCATAATCACACTCAACAAAACCAAAGACAAACAAAGAATCCTGAGAGCAGATCAAGAAAAACAAAAAGTCACATACAGAGGAGAAACAATGAGACTAAGCTCAGATTAATCAGCAGAAACCATGCAGGCAAGAAGGCAATGGGATGACATATATAAAACCTTGACAGAAAAATAATTGTCAGCCAAGAATAATATATCATGCAAAACTCCTGTTCAAATATGATGGTGAAATTAGGATATTTCCAGATAAACAGAAATTAAGGGAATATGTGAAAACCAAACCAAAATTACAAGAATTATTAAAGAGAGTCCTTCAATCTGAGAATAAACAACTTCAGCTCTCAGGCTGAATCCAGGACACAGGATCATACTAGCCAGATACCAATCTAGGAAATGAACTCTCAAGGACTATTCAAAACTAAAACAAATACAACAGGGAATCAGAGCAGTTAATTTGTAAATGACAACAACATCAGAACAATAAAAGAGGGAATAAATAGTGTAGGTATAGAACCTTCTAATGGAGAGGAAGGCAAGGCAATATCAAGTAATAATACACTCCTTCAAACTTGGAAAGAAAAGGGTAAATTTCACAGTAACCACAAAGAAAGTTAACAAACATACTCATAAAAATAAAGAGGGAAAACATAAAGTCTCAGTAAAAACAAAACCTACAAAAACAAAAGAAATGAAAAAAAAAAACACAAACACAAGGAATTCAGCACAGAAGAGTAAGAAGAATAAAGAAAACGTCAGCACCACAAAAAAAAAAAAACACTATAAAATGACAGCAATAAACTCACATCTATCATTAATTACACTGAATGTAAAAGGACTCAATGCACCCATAAAGAGATGGAAAGTGACAGAATGGATAAAAAACCAGGATCCATCAATATGCTGTCTACAAGAGACACACCTTAGAAACAAAGATGTAAATTTATTAAAAATCAAAGGTTGGAAAAAATCTATCAAGCAAACAACTACCAAAAAGAGCAGGAGTGGCAATACTAATCTCAGATAAAATAAACTTTAAAAAAATCCATCATAAAAGACAAAGAAGGACACCATATACTGATGAAAGGGACGATCCATCATGAAGACATAGCCATAATAAACATCTATGCACCCAATGACAGGGCTCCAAAATACATAAAACAAACTCTAACAGTACTGAAAAGAGAAACTGACAGTTCCTCAATAATAGTAGAAGACTTCCACACAGAAAATCTAGAAAAGACAGAACATCTAGAAAGAAACTCAGTAAAGATACAGAAGACTTAAAGGGCACAATCAGCCAAATTGACCTCACAGACATATATAGAACACTCCATCCACATCTGCAAAGTACATATTCTTTTCCAATTCACAAGGAATGTACTCCAGAATAGACCACATCTTAGGCCACAGAGAAATCCTCAACAAGATCCAAAATGCTGAGCTAATACAGAGTATCTTCTCTGACCACAGTGCCATTAAGGTAGAAATTAAAAACAGAAAGAGCAAGGAAAAAAATATGAATTACATGGAAACTGAATAACACCCTGCTTACAAACCACTGGGTAATAAAAGAAAACAGAGATGTAATAAAAAAATTCCTAGTGTCAGTCGAGAATGAAAAAACATCATACCAAAACCTTTCGGACACAGCAAAGTCAGTCCTCAGAGGACAACTTATAGCAATAGATGCACATACCAAAAAAGAAGAAAGGGACAAAATCAAAACATTAACTACACAACTCAAACAAATAGAAAGAGAACAGAAAAAAAAAAAAAAGCCCACAGCCACCAGAAGAAAGGAAATAATAAAGACCAGAGTAGAAATAAATGAAATAGAGAATAGAAAGAATCAACCAAACCAAAAGTTGGTTCTTTGAAAGAATCAACAAAATTGACAAACCACTGGCCAGACTGACAAATGAAAAACAGGAGAGGACGCAAGTAACCCAAATAAGAAATGAAATGGGGGACAATACAACCGACCCAACTGAAATAAAAAGGATCGTAACAGAATATTATGAAAAACTTGCTTCAACAAATTTGAAAACCTAGAGGAAATGGATAAATTTCTAGAAACACTACCTACCCAAACTACAACAAAGTGATGTTGAAAATCTGAACAGACTCATAACAAGAGAAGAGATTGAAAAGGTAATTAAAAAAACTCCCAACAAAATAAAAGCCCTGATCCAGATGGCTTCACTGGAGAATTCTACCAAACATTCAGAGAAGAGCTTGTACCAGTACTAATCAAACTATCTCAGAGTGTAGAAAAGGAAGCAAAACTTCCAAATTCATTCTATGAAGTCAGCATAACCCTAGTACCAAAACCAGGAAAAGATGCCACAAAAAAAGAAAATTATAGACCAATATCTCTCATGAATATAGATGCAAAAATTCTGAACAAAATTCTAGCCAATAGAATTCAGCATCATATAAAAAAAAATAATACACCACGACCAAGTAGGATTCATACCAGGTATGCAAGGATGGTTCAACATTAGAAAATCAATCAATGTAATCCACCACATAAATAAAAGAATCACATGATCATCTCAGTTGACACAGAAAAGGCATTTGACAAAGTCCAACACCCATTCCTGATAAAAACTCTCAATAAAATAGGTGTAGAAGGGAAATTTCTCAACATAATAAAGGGCATCTATGCAAAACTAACAACCAACATCATTCTTAATGGAGAGATGCTGAAAACATTCCCCTTTACCACCATTCCTATTTAACATTTTGCTGGAAGTTCTAGCTAGGGAAATAAGGCAAGAAAAAGAAATAAAAGGCATCCAAATTGGTAATGAAGAAGTTAAACTGTCCCCGTTTGTGAAGGATATGAAAACACTAACAACGTCACGAGAAATCTGCTGGAACTAATAAAAAGATTCAGCAGAATAGCAGGATACAAGATAAACATACAAAAATCCATTGGATTCTTATACACCAATAAAGAGAACGATGAAAAGGAAATCAGGAAAACAATACCATTTATAATAGCCCCTAAAAAAAAATACTTAGGAATAAATCTAACCAGGGATGTAAAAGATGTATATAAAGAAAACTACAGAACACTACTGCAAGAAACCCAGAGGGAGCTACATAAATGGAAAAACATACCATGCTAATGGATAGGTATACTCAACATTATGAAAATGACAGTTCTACCCAAAGCAGTTTACAAATACAACTGAATCCCAATCCAAATATGAACAATTAATCATTAACTTTATATGGAAAGGGAAGAAACCCCAAAGAACTAAAGCACTATTGAAGAAGAATAAAGATGGAGGACTCACGCTACCTGACCTCAGAACCTTCTATACAGCTTCGGTAGTCAAAACAGCTGGTACTGGTACAATGACAGATACATTGACCAATGGAACAGAATTGAGAACCCAGATGTAAATCCATCCACCTACGGTCACCTGATCTTAGACAAGGGCCCAAAGTCCATCAAATGGGGAAAAGACAGTCTTTTTAACAAACGGTGATGGCAAAACTGGATATCCATCTGCAAAAAAATGAAATAGGACCCATACCTCACGCCATACACAAAAACTAATTCAAAATGGATCAAAGACCTGAATATAAAGGCTAAAACTATAAAGTTCACAGAAGAAAAAATAAGACCAACACTTCAGGCCCTAATACACGGCATTAACAGGATACAAACCATAGCCATCAACACACAAACCCCAGAAGATAAGCTAGATAACTGGGATCGTCTAAAAATCAAAGATGTATGCTCTTCAAAAGACTTCACAAAAAGAGTAAAAAGAGAACCTACAGACTGGGAAAAAATTTTTGGACAGTACAAGTCAGACAAAGGTCTAATCTCCATAATCTACAAGAAAATCCAACACCTCTACAACAAAAAGACAAATAGTCCTATTAAAAAATGGGTAAAGGAAATGAACAGACACTTCACCAAAGAAGACATTCAAGCGGCCAACAGACACATGAGGAAATTCTCGCGATCACTAGCCATTAGAGAAATGCAAATTAAAACTACAGTGAGATACCATCTCATCTAGCATTCCTGGCACGAATCAAAAACACTGGAAATAACAAATGTTGGAGCTTCTGTGGGGAGATCGGAACTCTTATGCACTGCTGGTGGGAATGCAAAATGATACAACCATTTTGGAAAATGATATAGTGCTTCTTTAGAAAGCTAGAAACAGAAATACCCTACGATCCTGCAATCCCACTCCTAGGAATATATCCTAGCGAAATAAGAGCTGTCACAGGAATAGACATATGCACACCCATGTTCATGGCAGCATTGTTCACAATAGCGAAACGATGGAAACAACCTAGATGCCCATCAACAGATGAATGGATAAACAAACTACACACAATGGAGTACTATGCAAAGAGAAGAACAATTATGCATCTGTGAAACACCTCATAACATAGATGAAACTGGAGGACATTATTCTGAGTGAAATAAGTTAATCACAAAAGGACAAATACTGTATGAGATCTTCATTTAAAAACTCATAAAAAAGTTTACACACAAAAAGTAACAATCTTTGTTGGTTACCAAGGATAGGAGGGGTGGGGGGATAAATACTAAATAGGCAATAGATAAGTGGTATCTTTGGTGAAGGGTGAGAGAGTACACAATACTGGGGAAACCAGCACAACTTGTACAAGGGAAGGTCATGGAAGCTCCATAGACACATCCAAACTCCCTGAGGGACTGAATTGCTGGGCAGAGAGCTGTGGGGACCATGGTCTCAGGGAACATCTAGCTCAATTGGCATAACACAGTTTATAAAGACAATGTTCTACATCGTACCTTGGTGAGTAGTGTCTGGGGTCTTAAAAGCCTGTGAGCAGCCATCTAAGATACTCCACTGGTCTCACCCCTTCAGGAGGAAGGGAGAATGAAAAGAACAGGATACAAGGAAAAGATTAGTCCAAAGGACTAATTGTCCACAGCTACCAAGGCCTCCACCAGACTGAGTCCAGTACAGCTAGGTGGTGCCTGGCTATGAACACCAACTGCTCTGACCAGGATCACAACAGAGGGTTCTGGACAGGGCTGGAGAAGGATGTAGAACAAAATTCTAACACATAAAAAAAAGACCAGATTTACTGCCCTAAGACAGACTGGAGAAACCCCAAGAGTATGGCCCCCAGACACCCTTTTAGCTCAGTGGTAAAGTCACTTCAGAGGTTCACTGTTCAGCCAGGGACTGGACAGCCCCATAAAACCAAATGGGACTAATGAGGCACAGCAGTCCAGGGACAAGGACTAGAAGGAAGAAAAGGACAGGAAGGCTGGTGATAGGGAACCCAAAGTTGAGTAAGGGCAGTGTTGACGTGTAGTGGGGTGTTAACCATTGTCTAGGGCAACGTGTACTAACTGTTTAATGAGAAACTATTTTCTTCTGTAAACCTTCATCTAAAGTGAGAATAGAACCACAACTGAAAGAACGTAATCGATGTCACTGAACTGTGCATGTAAAAATTTTTGAAATGGTGTATCTTTGGCTATGTATATTTTCACCAAAAAAAAAAAAAAAAAAGTCGAGAAGCGAGAGGGTTGACATGTTGTGGGATTGTTAACCAATGTCATAAAACAATATGTGTACTACATTTAATGAGAAAGTATTTGTTCTGTAAAACTTCACCTAAAGTACAATAAAAAGAAAAAAAAATATTGTTGAGAGGAACGTTGGTTGATCAACGTGGCATGGGACTGAATGATGAATTCACACAGGGTAGACTGTGAAACACGTGCTCTCACCCTCTCCTATTCTGGTATCTCTTTAACTTCCTACTATTTCATCAACATTCTGTCTCCACTTCATCCCCAGTCTCTATTCTCACCCCCACCCCAAGATTCTGCATTGATTAAAACTGCCAATGGTAGACGGATGATGAACAACTTATACGGTGTGTTTCCAGGAAGAAGAGTTTGTCGCTTTTACTTTTATAATTATTTAAACATATGTGTTCTCAAACAGTGAAGCACTAAAATGGAAAGATTGGGTTGAGAGACGTTATATAAGGAAGTAGGCAGTTGCTAATCACAAATGCAAGGTCATATGGCAGCATGTTCATGCTTTTTGAAGACCCAAAACAGAACTTAAGGGAAGGGAACTCACTTTTGACTAAAACAAAAGCCCCAAAGTTCCTTCCTCTCTTTTCAGAGTTCAGGATTTTCTTTAGTAAATGTGGTCACGCTGATTAAGAAACTGCTTACGAATGTGGTTCTTGCAACAAACTCACCATAAACATTCTTCTAGGAGGGAAGAGGGACATACTGTGTTCATACCTTGAGAATCAATACAGCTTACAAATAAACAGGTTGTCATTGAGTCTGTATCTCCTTACTCACCTCCTGTGTTAAAAAGCCTGGAATGAGGAACTTCTGACCTGAGCAAACTTTCCAAGATGATGCTGCCACTCCTGATCCTATTGTCCTTGTCTCTGCCCTCCAGGGACTTCATAGGTAAGTTACTGTCCTCACCTAAGAGGCCTGGCTTGCTCCATCAGTGACATTTCCACAGATTTCCAGTCAGCCTTCTCTATGATGCATTCTGGAACCAGCAGTTCCCCAAGAATTTGACGAACTCTATGACTGTAGAAACAACATATGGAAATGACAGGGAAAAAATGCTCCCAAGAAACGTGGTGGGTCATTTCCCTTCATTGGGCTGCACCTCTATTATTTGGAAAGTGATTTATTATTAGGATGGCCATAGATTTTGGTGGAGGAGGAAAAGCCGAAAATGAATGCTATTAATTTTCTCAACTGAAACATAAAAATACACAGCTTAATGTTAGGAGGTGTCTTATGGATAAAAAGGGGAAAGTTATTTCATACTCCATATTCTAGACTTAGCCTTCACCTTGTCCCTATTCTGCTGAGCCATCAGCTATATCAGAGCAGATGCTCAGAAGCTAACTAAATCATTGAACTGTTGGCCTGATCACTACTTCCAAGATCATGATGGAGAAGGGTCCCCCATCCAGGCCCCCAGCCTACCATTTTCCATCTCCACTTTGATTTCTAGGTCTTTATTCTCATCCCCCTTTATCCTGAGGACTCAATGTCTTATGAAGCTAATTCCCTGCTGAAGTTCAGATGTTATTAGAAATTATCCTTCCCAACCACAGGCCAAAGATAATCTGAGAACTCTTCATTCATGTATCCAATGAACATTTATGGAATATTTACTATGTCCTAGATTCAGAATGGAAGAGAACAAAGGATTCTGCTCCATGAGCTCATGATGTTCAGGTCCTTAGAAACCATCCCATGCTGGAAGTGATCACAACACCAGGGTCTGAGCTGATTGGGAAAAAAAACATCCAAAGCAAGTCAGAGAAAGTATATTCTAGGTCTTCTGGGATGTGCATCCTAAAGGCAGATCATTTCCTATTAACATGTGTCTGAAGTGTATTTAACCCAAATGAAGGCTGAGTTCCCTCATCTTCAGAGGAAGAAAATGAGAACAAGGAATTAAGTTAGTCATGCTACAAACCAGCCATGCTGTCCACAGGAGACAGAATCCCATCTCAGTGTTAGGGGCCTTGCAGATGACTTTTTCTTCCAACCTAACTCAAACTCTGCAGACCATCCAGCCTCTGAACATCCCAATCTTCTAGACCACAGTCAGTGCCCATCCTGTAGGTTCTGTGAGCACAGAGATTCAGACATGTTTTCTCTTTAAGCAGTGATCAAAGGAGGCACAGAGACCACACCACACTCCCGGTCTTACATGGCATCAATAATGGTGTCTGAGAACAATAGCTGGAAAGTATACCGGGGTTTTCTGGTTTGAGAAGACTCTGTGCTGACAATGGCTTACTGTTAAAAAGGTGAGAAGCAACAACCGGGTTCTTGTTTTCTGGGAAACCCTAACACCATTACACAGATGTAGCTCAGGACTGTCCCTCAGTACATAGGGCCCAATGAGCTCATCAGAGGACCATTTTGTGCACCTCCAGACTGGAGGAAGTGAATGTGGGTTAGAGTATTGGGACTTGCAGACTAGGGGTGGGTGGCAGGTGAGGCAGCTGAAGGACCAGGCCTGGGTCACTGCTATAGAGAAAAAAGAACATAACATTGTCCACATTAAGACTGAGGTATTAGAGGTGAAAAATGAGACATGATTTCCGCCTCATTTTCCTTTTCCCAATTTGATTGGTCTGCAAGCCTGCCTTGTGTTGGAACATCAGTATCCATATCAGATGCTGAGATGAAGTTCCTATGACTTACTATATCCAGCCTTTCTTTGTAGAAATATGACTGCCACCTTGGGAGCTCAATCTGTCATCCCTGTGTTTCAAGCCTTCACTCACCCAGAGAATAGCAGAGTTTTAACTTTCAATGTCATCATGTTACTGAAGGAACCATTTTGCCTCCATTTGGATGCACATTCTCAGGATACTGGAGAACCTCAGGTCATTCAAAGCCTCAGGCCACCTCCCTCCTCCATTGGACTGCTCTACTGGTCCCAGTTCAATGGAAGGGGCCTGGGAGGCTCTCAGGACAGGAGAGAAACAGGCAACCACCTCCCTCGTTCTGATCCCCGCTGGCAGAACAGAATGGGAACTACCATTTCTCACTGTTCTCTGGCCAGCTGAAACACAAGGCTCAACTGAACACAGCTGTGCAAACTATTGCCCTACCATGGAGCCAGAACTGGGTGAGGCCAGAGTAGGTGTGCAGCATGGCAGGCTGGGGAATAAAGGATAATGGCAGGCTGTCAGTCACACTCCAGGAAGTAGGCCTGGAAGTGCAGAACAAGAAGCAGCGTGAGCAAATCATCTCACACTATTATTATGTCACCCAACAGTGTGTGGGTAACACTAAGAACATGTGAATGGTAAAGAGACAAGTATCTTTCCTATCTTGCTTCAGAAAACAGACTGATTCTAAAACCCTATGGTCAGACAGTCACTGGCCATGAAGCCAGTTATGGTAGAGCAGTGTCCCCCATAAAGGGGACAGACTGTTCTCAACATGTCACACCTGGGAATCGCCCTCCTGTTCATCTCTAGTCCTTTCTCCTTGGGAGAAAAAGAGGAAAGCGTGAGACTGGGTTGAGCTGGAGAGAAGAGTCAGCCAGGGCAGAGGCTCACTACACTGGGGAATCCCAGAGGCCAGGACTCTTCCTGCCTATCTCACTAAGAGCCAAAGTGAATGGTAACTCTTCATCCCTTTCCTCCTCTGAACCCTAAGGCCCTGAACAGGAGGACATGGCAAACAGGAAGAAAAAAAAAAAAAAGCCAGAAGGAGGAAGCTAGAGAGGTCTGGGCAGAGACTCTTCCCTTCATTGTCCACAGGGTGACTCTGGGGGACACCTGGCATATAACAATGTGGCCCAGGGCATTGTCAGCCATGGATATGAGAATAAACCACCTAAAGTTTTCACAAGAATCTCCAGCTTTGTGACCTGGATCCACAGAATAATGAATGTGTCCTAAGATAGCTAAGTGACTGGACTCTGGGTTCTGCAGCAGGGTCTACACCAGTGTGAGAGGGGGTGTCAGACTCTTAATATAGATCATCTCCCAGTATGAAGGAACTGCCTTCTTTGTCTTCCTTGAACACATTCACGGGTCCCCTTTGTGATCCAGGCAGGCTCTGATTGCACCTCCTCTACACTCTTCTCTGCTTCTCTTGTTCAACAATTCACAAACTCCCCACACAAGCCGTTAAGTCACACATGTGCACTGTTACTGCCCTATCAGCATCTGTAAGGTCAGGTCCCTCTGTCTGACCTTATCAGGTGATGGAATGTCTCCTTCAGAAGAACAGTGGAACTTGCTGCATGAGGCTGTTAATGATGGCATTTTCTCCTTCCTAAACCCACCTCAGTTCAACAGCACAGAGGAGGGGGAGAAAAGCAACTGAGCTTCCAAAGGACACAATAGGGGTCTGGCATGGTCCCCTCCAGGACCACAACTGCATGAGGCTCCATCCTTGTCTCCCTCTGTCCATGGCTCAGCAAGGCCTCTCCTCAGTGCTGCTGTCCCAGCTGGGCACTACCTGCCAGCGGCCTCTCATCCTGTCAGAGAGGGTCTCACGAAAGCCCGACTGCTCACCAGACATGAGCTTGGGGGAAAGTGACAGACAGACCATGTCCACACACCTGTAGACATAACTCTCACCTGTGCGGACCTGGCTTAGCCGTTCTCATCCAGCTCAGCACATCCCACAACCCCGTGTAGGATTAGAGTCAAGCAGCCCCCACTCACATAGTGGATACCGTCCCTCAGACTGTCCCACTTGGTCACACCTGTCTGACTGGTTTCTTGATTATGTCTCATGTCTGCCACCTGGTCATTAAAGTCTATGTGCTTCAAATATTGCCTTTTTGTAGGAAGACTAGAATTTGGTCCCTCCACCTGTAAATAAATATTCATCTACTGCCTAATGACAGGATTTGTATACCACAGGAATTATACAAAAAAAAAAAAAAAAAAAAAAAAACCCGTTGCTGTCGAGTCAATTCTGACTCATAGTGACCCTATAGGACAGAGTAGAACTGCCCCATAGGGTTTCCAAGGAGTGGCTGGTGGATTCAAACTGCTGACCTTATGGTTTACAGCCTAGCTCTTAACCACTGCACCACCAGGAACTATAGACCTACTGTTTTTGTCTAAGTTCCAAGGTCCCTCTGAGGTTACTATTTCCTCCTGTCTGTCCTCTGGCCCACACTGTGTATGCTTAGGGGATTTTCTCTAGGCTGCAGAGAGGTCAAGCTTCTGGTACAGAGAAGTCAAGCCTCACTCCTGCCCAAACATGGCCTTTCTGGCATAACATGGAGCGCTGCAGGGGGCAATGCTGGTATTGGCTGCAAAAAAACTTTCTGCAGATTCTAGCTCAGTGTTGACGAGTGAGGAATAGCAGCCCAAACCTTACTCTGGAATCTTCCAGGGCTGCTTACTCTGTAGCTCAAGGGCTCCCTGTTCCCTCAGTCACCCAGGGCTCAGAGCACCTTATGAAGGCTTATTGCAGAGCAGGGCCAGGAGGACTGAGAGCTGGATTTAGGATAGGACTGTGGGCACCTGTCCTCTCCCCAGAGGAAAGCAGAACAGTGCTGACTTTGAGATCAAGAAGGAGACATTGAAGCAATGGAATCAGAATGCAAACTGCTTTGGGACAGCCAAGTCCCCACAGACACTGCAGTTCTGACCCACTCCAGCTGTCCAAACAGCAGGGGTGCTGAGAGGTAGACCATCCTGAAGATGACGGCACCAGCATCATCCACCCTCACCTCATTTCACCCCACACCTTTAGCACTTGTTCCATTCTGCGTTCTCCAGGAAAATGTGCTCTGCACCCTTCATTATTTAGGGAACATTAGAAGATGAACTCTGGAAATATATTTTTCCACACTGCACACAGGTACAGATGGTCAGAAACCTCTCAATATCTTTCTCTAAGGCAAGAGACACCAACTTTTTAGAGCTAATCCAAGACAAGGCCAAAGCAGATAAAAATAATAAAAACATTGTAATATATAATTATACACATGTGTTATGAGCATTCACATAACATTTTTAAATATATGTTCACTTTAAATATCATATTCTGTTTTATTTAATCACTTTTTACATGGTGCCATTATTTAAACAAATAAACAATAAAGTTATTTAACAGTGGCAATTAGTAGTAACTGAGGGTAGGAAAAATTAAACAATTAGTATGTATGAAGTGTATAAGATATTTTATAAGATTTCTTTCTGTCTTCCAATACAGCAATTCATTTTAGTATTTTTAAAATCTTTTGTTATATATTTAATTAAGATTCTTAATTCTCTTAATATACAATAAACTGTATATTGTTACAGAAACAGTAGTCTTTATAGTAATTCTAAACACAATATGATTAATTATGAAGATATGTATATTCAATTAAAAATAATACTATCATTTTTTTTAATTTTCATATATTTTGACTCTGTGTTCTTTTCCAGTAACACTTTGTTGCAGAAATGCCTGCCACTTTTGAACATCTTTCATTTCTTTTAGGTAGTGCCAAAATGGAATATAAACCAAAAAAACACCTGTTGCCATTGAGTCAGTTCTGACTCATAGTGACCCTATAGGACAGAATAGAACTGCCCCATAGGGTTTCCAAGGAGCAGCGAGTGGATTTTAACTGCCGATCTTTTGGTTAGCAGCCATAGCTGTTAACCACTGCACCACCAGGCCTCCTCAAATGGAATATAGTCAAACATAATTCTCACTTTGACTCAGGTCAGCTCACATTATACTGATTCCTGATGTCTACAAGACAAATTCTCTTTCAACAAAGTGTCTGAGCGTGAAATACTTAGGATTTTACCTATTCACAATAGTAGATTTTTTAATTTGTAGGGAGTAGGTTTCTGTTCTCCAAATATATCCATGGACCTGGTGTCTACAGGACTGCTTTGGTAGACTAGCTGTTTGTTATCAAAACCTCTGCATTTGTAAATTCATCACACAGATTCTCCTCATCAGTTATACTCAACATGTCTTAACACTCTGTCTTAGGCTGGGTTCTCTAAAGAGGCAAAACCAGTAAATATATATATAGAGAGAGACAGATTTATCAAGGAAATGGCTCACATGGTAGTAAAGGCTGGAACTTCCCAAGTCTGTGGCTCAGGATAGAGGTTTCTTTTGATTCACATAGCTGCAGGGACTGACCAACCCAAGACTGGAAGGTGGCAGTGCAGGGCTCTTGCTCACAGGCTGTGAAGATTGATGAATCCCAAGGTCTGCAGGCAAGACCGGAGGTAAGCTGCTAGCTCAGCTCCTAAGAACTGGAGGTCAGATGAACAGGGGCCAGCTGCAGGATCCAGAATGAGCATAGCCCATAAGACTTGACAGAATATCCACCTATGTTCAAGACAGGCCACAAGCCCAAGGAAACTCCTTTTCAACTGATTGCCTGCTCACAGCAGATCCTATCATGTGATCCCATCATATCAAATCTCATCATGGAAATGATCACAACATCATATGACTGTCAAAACACTAAGAATCATGGCCCAGCCAATTTGACATACAACCTTAACCATCACACCCTCCAAAGCACATTGGATCTCATCACAACTCACACCTCTCTATCTCAGGGAAAATGACTGTAAAGCACAGGAATAATGTGAACTTTATTACAAAGAAATTACAGGTTTACTAAAAAATAAAATAAAATAAGAAAGCCCTATTTACATTGGCTGCCATCTTCTGATGATATATTTCTGAATTCTGAAGCAGTATTACCTTTGAAGTATGAGTAATATTTCCTCTGTATGAGTTTTTGTTGCAATCTACACATGACATCAAACCATGAGTTTATCCTTTTCTAGGCTTTTAATAACCTCATCAAAGATCATCAGTTTTGAGGAACAACATACAAATTTCTGTTTCACTGTAACCCTTTTCTCCATTCTCAGCCTCAATGCACTTAAGAATATCCTTTAAGTTAATCATTTTGCAAAAATGATTTTATGGCAGGCCGACATTTTAACATCTTTACTATGGCCAGAAACAACGATAGCCATCTTATAGGCTTATGTTTATTCTTCTCATTTCTGTACACCAAAAATCTCTGTAAGTGCCTCTACATGTTTGGGGGAAACTGAAAAGTGATTAAAAGATTCCATTATGAAAGCTTCGATATCACAGGTAAGAAATCACACCCATTTTTGGACATGTTGTGTACAAGGTTTGCAGGACATTGAACAAGTAAGATCTTTAAATTTTCTTAGGTATGAAATTTATAGAATGAATGGAATTTTCCAAAATTGGCTTTTGCAGCATTGGCCAAATATGCAGAGTGATAACCAAAGACTATTTACATTTGGAAAAGATAATGACAGTCTTGGTTTATGGTTCCATAATCTCATTAAGTTTTTATAGAAATAAAAAATATGTTTTTAAATCACAGATCACCCTAGAGGGAGAGAAGAGGAAGGAGTTCAAGCGCTGTCATGGATTGAATTGTGTCCCCAAAAACAACTGTCGATATTTGTGAAGTATGAGTAATATTCATACTTGGCTGGGTCATGATTCCCAGTATTGTATGATTGTGTACCATTTTGTAATCTGATGCAATTTCCTTATGTGTTGTAAACTCTATCACTACGATGACGTTCTACTGATGAGGTTTAGATAGTGTCTTAATTAAATCTCTTTTGAGATATAAAAAAGAGAAGTGAGCTGAGACACCTGGGACCTCACACCACCAAGAAAGCAGTGCCAGGAGCAGACCGTGTCTTTGGACCTGAGGTTCCTGTGCAGAGAAGTTCCCAGACCAAGGGAAGATTGATGACACAGACCTTCCTCCAGAGAAGACAGAGAAAGCTTACTCTTGGAGCTGATGCCTTGAATTTGGATTTGTAGCCTACTGGACTGTGAAAGAATAAACTTCTCTTTGTTAAAGTCATCAACTTGTGCTATTTCTGTTATAGCAGCATTAGATGACTAAGACAAGCTCCCAGACCCATTTCATTAAATCAAAGCTGCCCATCAGTTTTAAATATTGAGCATGGGTAAAATTGTTTTCCTTGAAGTAAAACGTTGGCTTCAGAAAGTAAAAAATGTGAATACACACTAATTTTAGGTTGAATTGCATAGTCCAAAGAGATATGCTACAGTTCTAAATAGGGTCTTTGCAAATATAATTAGTTGAGTTGAGATAAAATCATATTGGAATACAGTGAATTCTAATCTTATATGACTAGTGTTCTTATAAAAGAGGAGAAGATATACAGAGAAAGACAGATGATGGCCATGTGAAAATGCATGTACAAGAAAGGGGACTCCAAGCATTGCTGGCTCTTACCAGTAGCTAGTAGAGAGGCATGAAACAGATTCTATCTCAAAGCCTTTATAACAAATCAACAGAGCCAACACATTGATTTAGAACTCCCAGCCTCCAGAACAGTGAAGCAATACATTTTTATTCTTCTAAGCCACCCAATTTGTGGTATCTTGCTACAACAGCCGAAGAAAACTAATACGGATTTTGATGCAGAATGTTGAGTGCTGTTATAACAATACATAAAATATGGAAGTGATTTTTGAATTAGCTGATAGGTAGAGGCTGGAAGAATTTTGAGGCACATGTTAACGAAAGCCTAGTATGCTTGTAGACACTGTTGGTAGAGTTATGGATGTTAAAGTCAGTTCTTGTGAGGTCTCAGAATGAAGGGAAGAGAACTGTAGAGAAAGCTCCAATTATCATGAACAGAATGTTTCTAGACAAGTGAAAGATAAATATGCATCTGGTAGGTCTTAAAAGCAAATTATGAACCTGTTATTAGACACTGAAGGAACTTGGCTGTATTATGTTAGAATGTTTTGTGGAAATTAAAAATTCTAAGTTATGAATCTGGATGTTTAGCTCAGGAACTTCCAAGAAAATGTTGAAGGCCTTGGTTGGTTTCTCCTTGCTGTTTATAATATAATGCAATAGGAAACAGATAAATTGAGAAATGAGCTGTGCAGAAAGGAATAAAAACTTGAAGATTTGGAAAATTCTTCCAGAACACTTAATTGTGCTTATAGGAAACCTGTACATAGATCAAGAGACAGTCATCCAAACAGAACAAGAGAATACTTGGAGGTTTAAAATCTAAAAATGTGTGTGGCAGGGTTGTATCCTTTCACCCTACTTATTCAATCTGTATGTTGAGTAAATAATCCAAGAAGCTGGACTGTATGGGAAAAAAAACATGACATCAGGATTGGGGAACCCTCAGTAACAACGTATGATATGCAGATGACACAAACTTGCTTGCTGAAAGTGAAGACGACATGAAGTACTTACTGATGAAGATCAAAGAACACAGCCTTCAATATGAATAACACGTCAACATAAAGAAAACAAAAATCCTTACAACTAGACTAATTAGCAATATCGTGGTAAATGGAAAAACTACTGAGTTTGTCAAGGATTTCGTTTTAATTAAATCAACAATCAACGTCCATGGAAACAGCAGTCAAGAAATCAAATGTCATATTGCACTGGGCAAATGTACTGCAAAAGACCTTTTTCAAATCTTAAAAAGCAAAAATGGCACTTTAATGACTAAGGTACACCTGACCCAAGCCATGGTATTTTCAATCACCTCATATACCTTCAAAAGCTAGAAAATGAAAAAAGAAGACCTAAGAAAAATTGACACATTCAAATTATGTTGTTGGTGAAGAATATTGAATATACTATGGACTCCCAGAAGAACAAACAAATTTGTCTTGTAGGAAGTACAGCCAGAATGCTCCTTAGAAGCTAGGATGGTGAGATTTCATCTTGCCTACTTTGGACACATTATCAGGAGGGACCAATCCCTGGAGAAAGACATCATGCTAGGTAAAGTACAGGATGAGCAAAGAAAAAGGAAACCCTTGCTGAGATGGATTGACATACTAAATGCAACAAAGTGCTCAAACATATTTACTATTGTAAGGATGGTGCAGGACTGGGAAACTTATACAAAGGGTCATTATCATTTGGAGTTGACAGTACCTTACAACATTAACATTATTGTCAAAACTGAGAAAAAGTGCTCTGGAAAGAACTAACTAAAGTGTGCTGCATAACCATTGGCTAAAGGGATTAAGCAAGTGACTTATGGATCCAATCAACCATCTCATTAAAAACACTGCCATCTTAGACTGAAACGGACAGAAAAAGTTTGAAATGAAGAAAAGCTATCCAATTTCTGGGATTCTACAGGCAAGAAAAACTAATGAAACTGTTGACTGTGAACTTCTACCATCCTTCAAGAAAAGAAAAGATTATCTCAACAGCAGTTCAGAGGCCAGTAGTGTTGGGTTGCAGCTGGCATGGGCTGGGGAGGCAGTGCTGCCACCTCATCAGTTCCAGAGTGGACCACCTCCTTGATTTCAGAGGGCAGGGCCACTTTCTTGGTATCAGAAAGCAAATTTGCCAACGAAGACAGGATGGAGTGGGGAGGCGTGGTTCCACTGCCCAAACTGAGGAGGAAGTGCCACCATGGAGATGTGTCCAGAGAACAGAGAATTATTTTCAAGCTTTGAAACCTAATGAAATTGCCCTACTGGATTTTGGACATGTTTGGGACCCATGATTCCTTTTTCATCTCCAATTCTCTCCTTTTGGAATGGGAGTATCTATCCCAGATCTGTTACTTACAATGTATTTTGGAAACAGATAACTTTTATCCTAGGTTACACAGATCTTAATGGAAACTAAGTTTAGACTTAGAGTTAAGGCTAGAATGGGTTAAGATTATTGGAGATACTGGGATGGAGTGAGTGTATTTTGCACTTGGGAAGGACTTGAATTTAGGGAGGGAAGAGGGCAGGAAGACTATTATGTATTGAATTGTTTTTACCCAAAATTTATGTTGAAGTCTTAAGCCCTGTAACTTTGAGTGTGACCTTGTTTGAAAATAAGGTCTTTGACGATGTTGTCAGTTAGGTTAAAATGAGGTCATACTGGAGTAGAGTGGGTCCTAATACTATATGACATGTGTCCTTATAAAAGAAGAGAAGATAGACGGAGATAAGCAACAGCAATGTGAAGATGAATCTACAGGCCAAGAAATGTCAAAAATTTCCAACTGTCACCAAAATCTATGAGAGAAGCATGTAACAGATTCTCAGAGGCTTCAGAAAGAATCAACATGGCCAACACCCATATTTTGGACTCCTAGCTTCTAAAACCCCAGGTGTCTGTCAGATTGTCATACTATGGGGGCTTACATGTTGCTGTGAGGTTGGAAGCTATGCCACCAGTATTCAGATACCATCAGGGTCACCCATGGTGGACGGTTTCAGCTGAGCTTCCAGACTAAGACAGAATAGGAAGCAGGACCTGGTAGTCTACTTCTGAAAAGAATTAGCCAGTGAAAACCTTATAAACAGCAGAGGAACATTATCTGATATAGTGCTGGAAGATGAGCCCCCCAGTTTGGAAGACACTCTGAAGAAAACCGGGGACGAGCTGCCTCTTCAGAGTTGAGTCCACCTTAATGACATGGATAGAGTCAAGCTTTTGGGACCTTCATTTGCTGGTGTGGCATGACTCAAAATGAGAAGAAACAGCTTCAAACATCCATTAATAATCAGAACATGGAATATACGAAATATGAATCTAGGAAAACAGGAAATCATCAAAAATGAAATGGAATGCATAAACATTGAAATCCTAGGCATTAGTGAGCTGAAATGGACTGGTATTGGCTATTTTGAATTGGACAATCATATTGTCTACTATGCCAGAATGACAACTTGAAGAGGAATGGCATTGCATTTATCATCAAAAAGAACATTTCAAGATCTATCCTGAAGTACAACACTGTCAGTGATAGGATAATATCCATACACCTACAAGAAAGACCTGTTAATACAAATATTATTCAAATTTACACACCAACCACTAAGGCCACAGATAAAGAAACTGAAGATTTTTACCAGGTTCTTCAGTCTGAAATTGATCGAACATGCAATCAGTATGCATTCATAATTACTGGTGATTGGAATGCGGAAGTTGGAAACAAAGAAGAAGGATTGGTAGTTGGAAAATATGGCTTTAGTGATAGAAACGATGCCGGAAATCGCATGGTAGAATTTTGCAAGACCAAGGACGTCTTCATTGCAAATACCTTTTATCATCAACATAAACAGTGACTATACACGTGGATCTCGCCAGATGGAATACATAGAAATCAAATCAACTACATCTGTGGAAAGAGACAATGGAAAAGTTCAATATCATCAGTTAGAACAAGGCCAGGGGCTGACTGTGGAACAGACCACAAATTGCTCGTATGCAAGTTTAAGTTGAAACTGAAAAAAAATTAAAACAAGTACATGAGAGCCAAAGTACGACCTTGAGTATATCCTACCTGAATTTAGAGACCGTCTCTAGAATAGATTTGACGCATTGAACACTTACAACCAAAGACCAGATGAGTCATGGAAAGACATCAAGGACATCATACATGAAGAAAGAAAGAGGTCATTAAAAAGACAGGAAAGAAAGAAAACATCAAAATGGATATCAGAAGAGACTCTGAAACTTGCTCTTGAACGTCAAGTAGCTAAAACAAAAGGAAGAAATGATGAAGTAAAATAGCTGAACAGAAGATTTCAAAGGGCAGCTCGAGAAGATGAAGTAAAGTATTATAATGACGTGTGCAAAGACCTGGAGATAGAATACCTAAAAAGGGAAGAACATTTCTCAAGCTGAAAGAATTGAAGAAAAAAGTCAAGCCTCGAGTTGCAATAGTGAAGGATTCTATGGGGAAAATATTAAATGATGCAGGAAGCATCAAAAGAAGATGGAAGGAATACAGAGAGTCATTACTAAAGACATTCAACCATTTCAAGAGGTAGCATATGATCAGGAACCAATGGTACTGAAGGAAGAAGTCCAAGCTACACTGAAGGCATTGTCAAAAAACAAGGCTCCAGGAATTGACGGAACATCAATTGAGATGTTTCAACATATGGATGCAGCACTGGAAGTGCTCACTCGTCTATGCCAAGAAATTTGGAAGACAGCTACCTGGCCAACTGACTGGAAGAGATCTATATTTAGGCCTATTCCCAAGAAAGGTGATCCAACCGAATGCAGAAATTATTGAATAATATCATTAATATCACATGCAAGTAAAATTTTGCTGAAGATCATTCAAAAGTGGCTGCAGCAGTATATTGACAGGGAACGGCCAGAAATTCAGACCGGATTCAGAAGAGGACGAGGAACCTGGGATATCATTGATGATGTCAGATGGATTCTGGCTGAAAGCAGAGGATACCAGAAAAAATGTTTACCTGTGTTTTATTGACGATGCAAAGATATTTGACTGTGTGGATCATAACAAATTATGGATAACACTGCCAAGAATGGGAATTCCATAACAATTGTGCACATGAGGAACCTGTACATAGAACAACAGGCAGTTGTTGGAACAGAACAAGGGGATACTGTGTGGTTTAAAGTTAGGAAACGTGTGCATCAGGGATGTATCCTTTCACCATACCTATTCAATCTGTATGCTGAGCAAATACTCGGAGAAGTTGGACTATATGAAGAAGAAAGGGGCATCAGGATTGGAGGAAGACTCATTAATAACTTGTGTTATGTAGATGACACAACCTTACTTGCTGAAATTGAAGAGGACTTGAAGCACTTACTGGTGAAGATCAAAGACCACAGCCTTCAGTATGGATTACACCTAAACATGAAGAAAACAAAAATCCTGACAACTGGACTAATAAGCAACATCATGATAAACAGAGAAAAAATTGAGGTTATCAAGGATTTCATTTTACTTGGATCCACAATCGACACCCATGGAAACAGTAGTCAAGAAATCAAAAGATGCATTGCATGGGCAAATCTGCTGCAAAAGACCTCTTTAAAGTGTTGAAAAGCAAAGATGTCACCTTGAAGACTAAGGTGCGCCTGACCCAAGCCATAGTATTTTCAATTGCATCATATGCATGCAAAATCTGGACAATGAATAAGGAAGTCCAAAGAAGAATTGAAATTTTGAATTGTGGTGTTGGCAAAGAATATTGAATATACCATGGACTGCCAAAAGATAGAACAAATCTGTCTTGGAAGAAGTACAACCAGAATGCTCCTTAGAAGCAGGGATGGTGAGACTACATCTTACATACTTTGGACATATTATCAGGAGGGATCAGTCCATGGAGAAGGACATCATGCTTGGTAAAGTACTTGGTCAGCAAAAACTAAGAAGACCCTCAATGAGATGGATTGACGCAGAGGCTGCAACAACAGGCTCGACCATAACAAGGATTGTGAGGATGGTGCAGGATCAGGCAGTGTTTCAGTCTGTAGTACGTAGTGTTGCTATGAGTTGGAACCGATTCGACGGCACCTAACAACAACAACAACAGCCTCTAGAACTGTGAAACAATGAATTTCTATTCTTATAAGGCACTCAGATTGTGGTCTATTATTATAACATCAATAGGAAACAAAGCTCACTGGCTTAGAAAGTATAAATGTGGATACACACTAATATAAACAATCCTGCCACCTTAAAATATGAAGCCCAGAAAGGAAAGTTACCACTCATTAATTCAACAAATTATCCATAGGAACAGGAAATACACATATCTCTTGATTGCCAGGCTATACCCTTCCAATCAGTGACCATCTAGGCAGCCCAGACACCTGACTGAAGAGGACACTCCATATGGAACCATGTGGACCATCACATCTCCGTCCTCTGAGCTGAAATCTGCATCCCTGTGCTTCCAGTCATCTGTACTGCTATAAAATGTGGTAAAATCTGCATTGCCTAAGTTTCCTCTTTATTCTATCCGTTAGTGTGACCTGAAAAGTTACTCAGTTGTCCAGCTTTGGAACCACAAAGAGAAAATCTCACACAGATATGATTGGCAGTCCTTAATTTACGACAGCTATTATGCATATCAAGGAGCTCTGGTGGAGGAATTGTTAGGTGTTTGGCTGCTAACTGAAAGTATGGTCGATAGAACACACAATCAATTCCATGGGACAAAATACTTGGAAATCTGGTCTCTTAAAGTTTACAGCCTAAGAAACCTTATGGGGCACTCTACTCTGTTAAACAGAGTCACTACATGTTGGAATCAACTCAAAGATACAACAAAATTATGCATACCTTTCAGGGCAACTCAATTATCATCCAAGCCAAATACTTTCAGTTCTTCATTGATGTTCCCAAAAGAAATTGGGAGTCCATTCACCTCCCAAGACCCTCTTCTCTGGAAATTCTCTTCAGAGCCCAAGGGCATGATGTTTTAGGCCCAAGTATTCTAGGTTTCTCCCCACTTCGTGCTGACTGACCTATCAGGTAATGAAGGAAATCGTACCGGTAAGGGATAATCACCTCCTCCACCCTGGTTAATTGCTCCAGTGAGGATGAAGCTTAGAAATACGGTTTCTGGAGGGACCACTGTTCCCATTGCATTCTCCATTCTTCCCAGGACAGTGAGTTTTGGATGAAAGGAAAAAAGAAACACTCAAGTATGGGCAGTCACACTTAATTGGGTCTGTTTCATCATTCCTTGAAACAAGAGACTATTCTGAGAGAAAGAGCTACAGGTGCAGACACTTTGCCTACATGACTGTCTTCAGTGAGATCTAACTTTACCTTGGCTAGTTGGGACAAGAGAGATTATGATCACTTAGGGTGCCTGGAATAAATGTCTTATTTACTCTCTTTCATTTTCTATATGCATACACCTACTCCTTATCAACTATGTCGTTATTTGATATATTTTATTTACAAAAATAGTAAAAAATCTACTATCTGACTATTTTGAACATTAACGACGCACAATTGGCAGTAACAAATGCCAAGGTTTGAGCCAAGAGTAACGCTCGTTGTGATGGTTAAATTTATGTGTCAGTTTTGCTGGGCCATGATTCTCAGTGGTTTGGCGGTTATATAATGATGGAATTTGACAGTTATGTAATGATTTAATTTGGCAGTTATGTAATTATGTAGTCATCATCCATTTTATGATCTGATGTGGTCATCCCCCATTTTTGCATAACACTGATTTTCACATGACTTGGTCTTTGGAACTTAACCATGCCAGTAAGTGAAGAGTGGGTGTACTGTCTTCAAGGCATGAAACCTTATTGCAAAAATTCATTTGTCCTTTGTTCTCCATTATTTCCAGACATACCAACACCTAAGGCTAATGAATGGGTGCTGACCAGCCCAAGAGTGACCACATGGGGGCCTAATGCTCACTAAGCCTCAAAAGGCATAATGAAATCTCTCATGCCCATGGGGGATGCCAATAAAAGCCCTGAGCCCTAAGGCTCAGATGGAGATTCCTGGTTGATGACCATGCACGGAAAGCTTAGTGACATCCCTCTTGAAAAATAAAAGCTCTGTGCCGTGACACCTCCCTGACCTTACCCTATATCTTTCTTTGTGTGTTTTATCCGTTTTCATTGTAATATATCTATAGTAAATATGGTGTACTCTCTGCTAATGCTAATTCGCAGTGAATTAACAAACCCTCAAGGGCAGTGAGAGCCAGCAGGGGCTGGGGTCTGCCTATTTGGCAGTCTGAAAGAAGATGTCCTTCTAACGTGTGAGTCCTGACCTAGCTCTGGATTGCTAGTGTTGAAAGTCATGTCAGTCTAACTTGTGACCTCAGCTCTGGTGGCTGGGACTGAGAAAGTGCACTGTGAGTGGCTGGCAGCTAAGTTGGAGAAGTGGGAAAGTAAGGATGGCTGCATTTCCACACCCTGGGAAATGAACTCAAGGTGATCCTTAGCATGCAGGCAGTCTTGGAGGTGGGATTTGCCAACTGTGCCCCTTCTTTAGTGCCTGTCAAATTCCTTGATACTGGAATTATTGACCTTGAAAATACCAATATTACATTATTAGCCTGGGACCGAATGATGAACAGATGCAGGTGGTCTGTCAAAACTCCTGTCTCCAATTGTATTATTCTGTCATCTCTTTACCTTCCTCATCAACATCCCATCTCAACTTCATCCCAATCTCTAATCTCATTTCCAAGATACTTGAAACTATCAAGAACTGATAGATGACTAAGATTTTGTCAAGTGTTTATTATAGTGAAGCCAGTGCTTGTTATTTTTACATTTTTAATTATTAAGCTCTTGTACTCTCAAATAATGAAGCATTAAGAGGGGAAGGATTGGACTGAGAGATGTTATGTAAATAAGTAGGCCATTGTGAATCACAAATGCATGGCAGTATGGCACCGTGTTCATTCTCTTTGAAAACCCAAAACAGAACTTAGTGGAAGGTAACACCGTTTCTGAGTGAAAGAAATGCCCCTAAAAGCCACCTTTCTTCCTTCTAAGAGTTCAGGATTTTCTCCAGGGAAATATGTCATGTGGACTAAGGAACTGCTAAGAGTATAGTTCTTGTAATACCCTCACCATGCACATTCCTCTAGGAGGGTGTCTTAGTCGTCTAGTGCTGCTACAACAGAAATACAAAAAGTGGATGGCTTTAACAAAGCTAAATTCATTTTCTCACAGTCTAGTAGACTACAAGTCCAAATTCAAGACATCAGCTCCAGGTGAAGGCTTTCTCTCTCTGTAGGCTCTGGAGGAAGGTCCGCGTTGTCGTTGATCTTCCCCCAAACTAGGGCCTTCTCTGTGCAGAAACCTCAGGTCCAAAGGACACCTTCTGCAGCCTGCACTGCTTTCTTGGTGGTATGAGGTCCCCAACTCTCTGCTTGCTTCCCTTTCCTTTTATATCTTGAGAGATAAAAGGTGGTGCAGGCCACTCTCCAGGGAAACTCCCTTTACATTGGATCAGTGATGTGACCTGGGTAAGGGTGGTGTCACAATTCCACCCTAATCCTCTTTAATGTAAAATTATAATCACAGAATGGAGGACAACCACACAATACTGGGAATCATGGCCTAGCCAAATCGATACACACATTTTGGAGGGGACATAATTGAATCCATGACATGCTTAGTCTTAAAAATCAATACAACCTAGAAAAAAACATGGTCTTTGAGCCTGCCCCTCCTCACTCACCTCTTCTGTTATAAAGCCTGGAAAGAGAAATCACAATCAACTTCTATACTGAACAACTTTTCTGAGAAGATGCTGCTGCTCCTGATCCTGTTGGCCTTGCCTCTGCCCTCCAGGACCTTCATAAGTAAGTGCCAGTCTCCACCTCAGGGGTCTGGCTTACTCTATCAGTGACTTTTCCACAGAGCTCTAGTCAGCCTATCTCTATGATGCATCTTGGACCCAATTGTTCCCCAGAAATTTGCTGAACTCTATGGCTGCATAAACAACTTACAGAGATGATACGAAAAAAAATTCCCCCAAGAAACCTGACAGGTCATTTCTCTTCCATGGGCTGCATCTCTGTTATCTGGTAAGTGATTATTATCAGGAAGGCCAAAGATTCTGGTGGAGGTGTGAAGTAGAAAATTAATGCTATAAATTCCCTTTAACTAAAGCTAAGAGTGGTCATTTCAACATCAGGCACCATTGTACAGATCAAGAAGGGAAGATTTATCTCATATTCTATTTTCTAGATTTCACCATCACCTTGCCTTTATTCTTCTGAGCCCCTCAGCTCAATAAGTGCAGATAATTAGAACTTATCTAAGCCATTTATGGTTTTTTAACTATCATATTCAGGAAGGGGAAGGAAAATTCAGAGTGTTCTGGTCCAAGATAGTCAAGTCTTAGAAACCACCCCATGTTGGACATGATCAGTACACCAGGGGTCTGAGATTCTGGGAAACAAAGATGCATTCAGAGCAGATCAGAGAGAGTATTTTCTAGGTCTTCTGGGTTGTGCATCCTGAAGAAAGATCATTTTCCTTTAACATGTGTCTGAAGTATATTTAACTCCCCAAAACACTGAGCTTCCTCATTTTCAGAGGAAGAAAGTAAGAACTACGGAAGAAATGGGCCATGTTTCAAGCCAGCCATGCTGCCCACAGAAGCCAGGATAACATCTCAGTGTTAGGGCCCCTGTGGATTGCTGTCTTCAAACTCAAGTTAAACTCTGCAGATCATCACAGGGTTGAACATCACAGTTGTCTAGGCCACATGCAGTACCCATTCTTTGGGTTCAGTCTGCACACAGATCTAGGAAAGATTTTATCTTTATGCAGTGATCAGCAGGGGTACAGAAGCCAGACTGCACTCCCTGCCCTACATGGCAGCAATAAGGATCTATGAAGGCCGCCTTACCTTGGATCACTGTGGGGGGTTTATGGTGTGAGAAGATATTGTGCTGAAAGCAGCTCACTGTTATGGAAGGTGAGAAGCAGCAACTGGCTAGTTTTTCCCTGGGAACTTGAAACAGCATCCCACAGACATAGCTTATGATGATCCTTCAGGACACAGGGTTCAATGAGCTTATCAGAAGATCCTTCTGTGTATCTCTAGTAGGAGGGAGTGAGTGTGGGATAGAGAATTAGGGTTTGTGGGCAAGAACAGGGTGGCAGGAGAAGTTGCTGAAGGACTAAGCCTGGATTCCCGCTGCAGAAAAAAGAAAAAAGAAGGTAACATTGTCCATATTTGACTGAGGTGTTGGATGAGAGAAGTGAGACATGACTTCTGCCCCGTCTTCTTCCTCGCAATTTGACTTGGCTGCAGGCCTGCCTTTGGCTGGAACATCAAAATTCTTATCCGACACTGAGTTAAAGTTCCTATGACTTATTATATTCAGCTTTTCTTGATGGAAATTTGATTGTCACTCTGGGAGTGCACAATGTCTTGAAAGAGGAAAACACACAGCAAGTCATCCCTTTGCTTCAAGCCTTCCCTCATCCAGAGTTTAACAGAGCTTTAAGTTTCAGTGACAACATGTTACTGAAGGTGCCATGTTACCTACATTTGGATGCACCGTCTCAGGTTACTGGGGAGCCTCAGATCATGCAGAATGTCAAGTTCCTCCCCCTCCTCCAACTGACTGCTGTACTGGTCCCAGTGCAATGGAAGGGGGGTAGGAGCCTCTCAGACTAGGGGAGGAGCAAGCAACTCCCTCCCTGGCTCTGAGCCCCGCTGGCTGAGCAGGATGGAGACTGCCATTTCTCACCTTCTCTGACCAGCCGACAAGCCTCAACTGAACTCAGCTGTGCAGACATTGCCCTGCCACAGAGCCAAGACTGGGTGAGGCCAGAGCAGGTGTGCAGTACGGCAGGCTGGGGAATAATGGATAATGGCTTTCTGTCAGCTACACTTAAGCAAGTAGACCTGGAAGTGCAGAACTATCTATGTGAAGGAATAACCAGATACTACAATGCACCACCCAGCTGTGTGTTGGGAACCCTCTGTACAATAATCACTTGGAAATGGTAAGCGAACAAGAACCTTTCCTGCCTTGTTCCATAAACAGAGTGATTCTAAAGTCCCGTGGCCAGGAATCTACTGCTCCCAGAGCTACTGGTAGGCCAGGGTCCACTATGGGTGGAGACATTCTGTTCTCAACTCATGACACGTGGGCATCTCTCTCCTGCTAATCTCTTGTCCTTTCTCTATGGGATAAAAAGAAGAAAGCATGAGACCGGGTTGAGCTGGAGAGAGGACTCAGCCAGTGCAGAGGCTCACTGTTCTAGGGGATCCCAGAAGCATGGGCTCTGCCTCCACCTCTACTCATAGTCAAAGTGAATAGTGACACTTCAGACCCTTCCTCCTCTGAACAAACAGGCTCTGAGCAGGAGGACATGGGAAACAGAAAGAAAAAAAAAGCCAGAAGGGGAAAGCTAGAGGGTTCTGGGCTGGGATTCTTCACTTTTCTGTCCACATGGTGACTCCGGGAGAACTTTGGTGTGTAACAATGTGGCCCAGGGCATTAGCAGCCATGGATTTCATGATTATAAACCTCCTGAGGTCTTCACAAGAGTCTCCAGCTTTGTTCCCTGGATCCACAGAATAATGAGTACCAGTCATAGCTTACTTAAGTAACTGGACCTTGAATTTTGCAGCAGGGTCTACACCAGTGTGTGAGGGGTGTTTGACTCTTAATAAAGATCATCTCCCAGGACTTCCAGGCAACATGGCACTATAGTCAGAAGCACCACGCTGTCCCTCCATGGCGAAGATGAGAAAAACTAAGTCAAACAGAGTCACATGTCAATCCTGAAACCTTAAGCATCAAATGAAGAGATAAAGAACTCAGCCAAGCACCGAATGGAATAAGAAACTGACCGAGAACAAAGAGTGGGGAGAGATACGTGTAGAGGTCCCCTATCAGCTACCACTGCATGGATCCACCATCTTGGACTCCTATTGAATATCAGCAAACAGGGGGTATGAGAAAGCAGCTTCACGGAGATTCCAGCAGGAGATAGAACAACCTGTAACCAGTGATATAGGCTTTCCCATCCCCTAACCTTCTTCACCCCCACTTAGCCTACTCTTCTTCCTGCAGCCACAGTCTCTTGGCCGGGAAGCACCGGTGTGCTTCTGGTGTCCCTTGGATTCCACCCGCCCACACTGGCTGGCTCCCTGAGTGCCTTTTGTTGCCTGCTAGAGTAGCCTTTTTCTCTCAAATACCTGGCTCCATGTGCCATCTTTGCTTCTTCCTGAAAGGCTGCAAAACACCGCTTGACTGTGAAACTGCTTCCTGGCCCATGCTGCCACGCTGGTGGGACCTCCGGCCCTTTTTTTTGTTCGTTTGCTCTGATTTGTTCTATTTTGATTTGTTTGTTTGTTTTCTTTTTCTTTTCTCAGCTTGGGAGCCCCTTCTACCCAGGCAGTATCACACGGCTTGGAAGCTACTCCCTTACTCTGTGCAGACGCACAGGGACATCCCTGGGGGCATTTCATTTTTCCTGTTTTTTTTTTTTTTTTGTTTGTTTGTTTGTTTCTTTGTTTTGTTTTCTTCTCCTTCTTATTCCCTTTTTGTATTTCATTCCCAGTTTCTTGATTTATCCATTTTTTTCCTTTACCCTTTTTCTTTTTTTTATCTTTGTTTTTCCTCATTTCTCAGTCTCTCATCTCTCCACTCCAATAGCAAGCTCCCGTAGCTCTCTTTTTTGTTTGTGTGTATCTTTTTGGCTCGTATTCCTCTCTCCTCTCTCTCCTCTTTCCCATACCCATCTTAGCTCCACACATCACAATCTAGCCCCTCCTTCCTGCCTACCTGCACTGGGCACTGAACATCACACTGCCAAGCAGCACAGGCACAGCCTTACCAGAACCTGTCCTCCACTGATTACTGGTCCATACTGTCAGCCCTGATATGTGCCACAAACAACCCATCCCAGCAACTCCCCTTCAGCTGGACTGCCCTGCTGTACCATATCTGAGTCACTGACCCTGCCCACTGGAGACGGAGGTGAAAAGTTATCATGCCCACAGGCAAGCGAACAACAAAGAACGTACACCCTGCCTGCTCAGACATAACCAAATAAAAAAAAAAAAAGCAGGATGAAACAAACAAATCTACAATCAATAAATGAGGAAAATAACCACTGAATGCCCCAAAGACAGCAGACAATATCAAAACTTTTACAAAAACAGGACAAGATGTTTCCAGTAGGTGTCCAAAATAAAACACCAGATGACCTTCCAGTAGAAGAAAAAACTTGAGACCTAACTGATAGAGAATTCAAATCTCTAATATTCAGAATTATCCAAGAGTTGAAGCAAAAAGCAGACAAAAATGAGGAAAAAATAGACAAATTCATGGAAAATACAGACAAAAAAATGGAAGAATTGAAGAAAATAATACAGGAACAAAATGCTGAAATAAACTCACAACTAGAAATCATACAAAAACAACAATTAGAAATCCAAAAGATAAACAACAAGATTTCAGAAATGGACAGTGTCATAAAAGAGCTGAGGAGAAGGTTTAAAATGATGGAAGATAGGATCAGTGAAATTGAAGACAAACAATTGGATGAAACTCTTTTGAGGAAAATTCAGAAAAAAGAAGTAAGAAAAATGAAGAGACCTTGAGAATTATGTAGGATACAATCAAAAGCAAAAATGTGTAAGTGATTGGAGTTCCAGAACAGGGGGAGAAAACAGAAAACACAGAGAGCATCACTGAAGAATTGCTGACAGAAAACTTCCCCAATATCATGAAAGATGAAAAGCTGACCATCCAAGAAAATCACCGAACCCCATATAAGATAGACCCCAAAAGAAAGTCACCAAGGCATATCATAATCACACTAGGTAAAACCAAAGACAAAGAATCCTGAGAGCAGCTTGAGGAAAACAAAAAGTCACATATAGAGGAAAAACAATAAGGCTGAACTCGGATTATTTGGCAGAAACCATGCAGGCAAGAAGGCAATGGGATGACATATATAAAACCTTGAAAGTAAAAAATTGCCAGCCAAGAATAATATATCTTGCAAAACTCCTGTTCAAATATGATGGTGAAATTAGGTCATTTCCAGATAAACAGAAATTAAGGGACTATGTAAAAACCAAACAAAACTTACAAAACTTGTTAAAGGAAGTCCTTTGATCTGAGAACAAACAACATCAGACCACAGGCAGAATCTCGGACACAGGATTGTACTAGCCAGATACCAACCTTGGAAATGAACTCTTAAGGACTATGCAGAACCAGAAGAATTACAACAGGGAACCAGAGAGGTTAATTTGTAAATGACGACAGCATCAGAACAGTAAAAGAGGGAATAAATGGTGTAGGTATAGAACCTTCTAATGGACAGGAAGGCAAGGCAATACCAAGTAATAATAGACTGGTTCAAATCTAGGAAGATAAGAGTAAATTTCAAGTTAACCACAAAGAAAGTTAACAAACCTACTCATCAAAATAAAAAAGAAAAACATAAAATCTCAGTAAAAACAAAACCTACAAAAACAAAAGAAATGAGATAAAATCCACAAACAAAAGAAACTCAGCACAGGAGAGTAAGAGGAACAAAGAAAACATCAGCATCACAAAAAAAAAAAAAAAAAAAAAGCGCTACAAAATGCAGTCCCACTCCTAGGAATATATCCTAGAGAAATAGACATATGCACACCCATATTCATTGCAGCACTGTTTGCAATAGCAAAAAGATGGAGACAACCTAGATGCCCATCAACAGATGAATGGATAAACAACCTATGGTACATATACACAATGGAGTATTATGCAAGATAAAGAACAATGATGAATCTGTGAGGAATCTCATAACATGGATGAAACTGGAGGACATTATGCTGAGTGAAATAAGTCAATCACAAAAGGACAAATATTGTGTGAGATCTCTACTGTAAAAACTCATGTAAAAGTTTATACACAAAAAGAAACAATCTTTGTTGATTATGAGGGATGGGAGGGGTGGAGGGGAACTAAATAGACAATAGATAAGTGGTAACTTTGGTGAAGGTTAAGACAGTACACAATACTGGGGAAGCCAGCACAACTTGTACAAGGAAGGTCATGGAAGTTCCATAGACACATCCAAACTCCATGAGGGACTGAATTGCTGAGTGGAGGGCTGTGGGGACCATGGTCTTGGGGAACATCTAGCTCAATTGCATAACACAATTTGTAAAGACAATGTGCTGCATTCTACCTTGGTGAGTAGCATCTGGGGTTTTAAAAGCCTGTGAGCAGCCATCTAAGATACTCCACTGGTCTCACCCCTTTGGGAGCAAGGGAGAATGAAGAGAAGAAGACACAAGGAAAAGATTATTCCAGAGGACACAACTACCAAGGCCTCCACCACAATGAGTCCAGTACACAACTACCAAGGCCTCCACCACAATGAGTCCAGTACAGCTAGATGGTGCCCAACTACCACTGACTGCTCTTACCGGGATCACAATAAAGGGTCCTAGGCAGAGCTGGAAAAGAATGTAGAACAAAATTCTAACTCACAAAAAAAAGACCAGATTTACTGGCCTGACAGACTGGAGACACCCCAAGAGTATGGCCCCTGGACACCCTTTTAGCTCAGTGGTGAAGTCACTCCCGAAGTTCACTGTTTAGCTGGAGACTGGACAGCCTCATAAAACAAAACGGGACTAATGAGGCACAGCGGTCCAGGAACAAGGACTAGAAGACAGGAAGAGACAGGAAATCTGGTGATAGGGAACCCAAGGTTGAGAAGGGACAGTGTTGACCTGTCGTGGGGTTGTTAACCATTGTCATAGGGCAATACTAACTCTTTAACTAGAAACTACTTGTTCTGCAAACCTTCATCTAAGTACCAAAAAAAAAAAAGAGAATTATCTATGTGAGATCAAATTGACAACAGCAACTCAAAAGATTTGATGGGAAGCCTAGTGGGAAGTGAGTTGAAGATAATGTTGATGGAATAATTTGGAAAATGATAGTGAGAATAGCAGCACAAAGGGAAGAATGTAATCGATGTCACTGAATTGTACACCTAGAAACTTTTGAAATGGTGTAACTTTGTCCATGTGTATTTTCACCAAAAAAAAGAAAAAAAAAAGGTCCTCCAAGGTCAAGAAGGGAGAATGCTGACATGTGGTGGGGTTGTTAACCAATGTCATAAAACAATGTGCATACTGACTCTTTAATGAGAAACTATTTGTTCTGTAAACATCCATCTAAAGTACAATTTAAAAAAATTTAAAAAAAAAAAAGATCATCCGCCAGTGTGAAGGAGCTGCCTTATGTGTCTTCCTTGAACATAATCAATGATCTCATTCTGTGCCCCAGGCAGGCTGTAATTGCACCTCTTGCACGCTCTTTCCTACTCCTCCTGCTCAACAATTTGAAATCTCCCCACGCAAGCCAATAAGTCTTCACACCTGTGAATTGTCCCATTCTAACAGTATCAGTAAGGTTAGGTCCCTCTTTCTGATCGTATTAGGTAGGGGAGTGTCTTCCTCAGAGTAACAATGGAACTTGTTGCTTGAGGCTCTCATTGATGGCCTTTTCTCCTTCCTAAACCCACCCCAGCCCAACAGAACAGAAGGTAGGGAGAAAAGCAACTGAGCCTCCAACCGACACTATAGGGGCCTGGCATGGCCCCACCAGGACCACCTCCCCAGGAGCCTCTATCCTAGTCTCCCTCTGTCCATGGCTCAGCAGGGCCTCTCTTCAGTGCTGCTGTCCCTGCTGGACCATGCCTGCTGGCTTTTCATTCTGTCAGAGCATGGGCTCAGGGAAAACAGACTGTGCCCACAAGAGCAGGACTTGGGAGTATGTGACAGACAGGCTGGGTCCCCACATTTGTAGACATACATCCCACATGTGCAGGCCTGGCTCAGCCTTTCTCATCCATCGCAGGACACCCTAAGCCCATAGTGAGGATCAGAATCCAGTAGCCCCCACTTGCTTAGTGGCTACAGTCCCTCAGCCTGGCCCACTTGGTCCCACTTGGCTGACTGGTTTCTTGATTAAGTCCCAAGTCTGGAAACCTGGTCATTAGGGCCTATGTGCTTGAGATGTTGCCTCTACGAATCAAGATTGGAGTTCGCTCCTCCACTCTCAAGTGACCATCCATCAACTGCCTAAGTGGCAGGCCTTGTGATACAGCAGTTAAACCACAAACGAGGTCTTCCCCCAGAAACTATAGTCCTGCTTTTTTTTTTGTTTGAATCCCAAGAACCCTCTGAAGGTACTGTTTCTGTTCGTGTAACCTTGGACAGGTGCCCACACCGTGTTTGATTAGAAGATTTTTCTCTCTAGGGTGCAGAGAGGTCAAGCTCCACTCCTGCCCAGACACAGCCTTTCTAGCATAACATGGAGGGCAGCAGGAGCAATGCCTGTGACAGCCGCAGAAAAAACTTTCTGCTGATGGTAGTTCACTGTTGAGGAGTGAAGAGCAGCAGCCCACATCCTTCTGTGAACATCCACAGGGCCACATCCTTGCTAAAGTTCTGTAGCTTTAGGGGCTGCCTGTGCGTCCAGTCACTCAGGGCCCAGAGCAGCTTATGGAGGGTCCATCCCAGAACAGATCTGGGTGAGACTGAGAGCTAGACTTATGATAGGACTGTGGGCATCTGTGCTCTTCCCAGAGGACAGCACTGACCTTCATAGTAGAAAGTAGACATTGAAGAAATGGGATCAAAGTGCAAACAGCCCTAGGACAGCTCAGTCTCCGCAGACATTACAGTTTTGACCCTCTCCAGCTGCTCCAAACAGTAGGGGTTCAAGATGTAGAGTATCCTGAAGATCTAGGACTAGTCTCATCCACCCTCACTCAATTCCACCCTACACTTACAGCACTTGTTCACTCTGCCCCTCCCAGGCAAATGGGCTCTTCATCCTTTTCTATTAAGGAAATAAATTGTTCCACACTACAGACAGATACAGATGATCGAAAACCTCCCAATATCTTTTCATCTGACAGGAGACACCAACTTTTTGAGAGTTAATCCAAGACTATGCCAAAAGAGATAAGAATAATAAAAACTCTGCAATATAACATATAATTACACACGTATGTTACGAGTCTTAACATAAAATTTTTTAAATATATGTTTGCTTTAAATTTTATATTCTTCTGTATTATTTAATAGACTCTTACATGATGCCATTATTTAAGCAAAAAAATAACAGGGTTATATAACAGTAACAATTAGTAGTAACTAAGAGTAAGAAAAATTTAAAAATATGTGTTTGAAATATAACAATATTTTTTAATATTTCTGTCTTCCAACACAGCAATTCATTTTAGTGCTTTTAAAATCTTTTATTAGGAGACATCAGGCAAGATGGCGCTCTAGGCAGAAGCACCTCCACAGCAAAGATCCGAAAAACTAAGCCAAACAGAGAATCAACAATCCTGAAACCCTAGAACATCAAATGAAGAGATAAAGAACTCAGCCAAACACCAAACGGAGTGAGAATACTGAAAGAGAATGGAGAGCGAAGAGAGATTCATGCGGAGGTCTCCTACCAGCTAACGCAGTGCGGATCCACCATCTTGGACTCCTATCAGAGACAAGCAAACGGGAGAACGGGAGAGCAGCCTTGCAGAGCATCCAGTGGGAGGCAAAACAGCCGGTAATTTGCGGTGTGCACTTTCCCACCACCCACCCCTCTTCGCCCCAGCTGGGGGTCCCCTGCTTCCTGTGGCCAAGGTCCCTGAGCCGGGGGCGCCGGTTACTTGGATTCCGCGTGCCCAGGCCGGCGGCTCTCTGGGTGCCGTTTGTTGGCTGCTGGTGTTGCTTTTTTTTTTTCCTTTTTCTTTTTCTGCTTCTTTTGGTTTCTCGCTTGCCTCTTGCTGCCTCCCTCTCCTTTTGCTTAGGTGCCTGACTCCGAGCGCCATCTTTGCCCTTTCCTGTGGGGCTGTAGAGCTACGTTTGGGAGTGCAGTTGCTTCCAGGTCTGTGCTGCTGTGCTGTTGAGATCCCGGGGCCTTTATTTGTTTGCCCCTCTGCTTCCCACGGCTGCAATCTCTTGACCCGGGGCCACCGGCTGCTTGGATTCCATGCGCCCAGGCGGGCGGCTCTCTGGTTGCCGTTTCTTGGCTGCTGGTGTTGCTTTTTCTGCTTCTTTTGGTTTCTCTCTTGCCTCTCACTGCCTCCCCCTCCTTTTGCTCTGCTGCCTGATTCCGAGCGCCATCTTTGCCCTTTCCTGCAGGACTGTGGGGCTACGTTTGGGTGTGTGGCTGCTTCCAAATCTCGGCTGCCACGCTGGTGAGATACTGGAGCTTTTGTTCGTTTGCTCCTCTGCTTCCAGTGGCTGCAGTCTCTTCACCGGGGTCCACCGGCTGCTTGGATTCCATGCGCCCGGGTGGGCAGCTCTCTGGGTGCCGTTTGTTGGCTGCTGATGCTGCTTTTTTTTTTTCTTTTCTTTTTTTCTTTTTCTCCGCTTCTTTTGGTTTCTCGCTTGCCTCTCTCCGCCTCCCCCTCCTTTCACTCAGTTGCCTGGCTCTGTGCACCCTCTTTGCTCCTTTCTGAGGGTCCCCAGAGCACAGGCAATTTGTGATATATGCTTTCCCACTCTCCACCATTCTTCACTCACACTCGGCCTCCTCTGTTTCCCACAGACACAGTCTCTTGTCCAGAAACACCAGCCCGCACTGGCTGGCTCTCTGAGTGCCATTCGTTGACTGCTGGTGTTGCTTTTTTTAATTTAATTTTATTTTGTTTTATTTTTTCTTTTTTGATTAGTTTTGTTTTCTTTTCCCTCTTTTTCCCTTTGGTCTTTCTTCATTACTCAATTTCTCGTCTCTCTATCTCTTCCTCCTCTATCTGATCCCTGAATACCAGGCGATGTATGTCTCTGCACCTTCTCGCCAGGCTGTGCTGTGAAACCTGAGACCAACTCCCCCAGACCTCATAGCTGCATCGGTGGGATCCCTGGGAACTTTACAGTTATTTAACTTTTCTGATTTTTATTTGTTCATTCTTTCCTTTTCTTTCTCTTCCCCCTTCTGGTTTTCTCCATCCTATAGTCTCTCATCTGTCCATTCCAACGGCAACCTCCCCTAGCATTCTTTTATGATTGTATGTTTTTTCGCTCCTGCTCCTATCTCCTCTCTCCCATATCCAGCTTAGCTTCACACATAACCATCTCCCCGCTGCATCCTGCCTACCTACACCATGCACTTGACATCACACCACCAAGCTGTGCAGGCACACCCTATTGGAACCTGCCCAGCACTGACTACCGAACTTCCTGGTGGCTGTGATGAGTGCCACAAACAACCCGTCCCAGTGGCTCCTCTTCAGCTAGACCTTCCCAACTGTACCACAAGGATGAAACAAAAAAAATCTACAATCAATAAACGAGAGAAATATCTACTGAGCGCCCTGAAAACAGCAAACAATATCAAAACATTTACAAAAACAAGACAAGATGGCTCCAATAGGCGTCCAAATTAAAACACCAGATAACTCTCCTGTGGAAGAAAATGCACTAGAAGTACCTGATAGGGAACTCAAATCACTAAAACTCGGAATTTTCCAAGAACTGAGGCAAAAAGCTGACAAACATGAGGAAAAAATAGACAAATTTATGGAAAATACAGACAAAAAATTGGAAGAATTCAGGAAGATGATGCAGGAACAAAATACCAAAATAAATCCACAACTCGAAATTATACAAAAGCAACAATTAGAAATCCAAAAGATAAACAAGATTTCAGAAATGGATGGTGTCATAGAAGGGCTGAGAAGTAGATTTGAAACCGTGGAAGACAGGATCAGTGGAACTGAAGACAAACACTTGGGTACAACTCTGTTTCAGGAAAACTCAGAAAAAAGAACAAAGAAAAATGAAGAGACCCTGAGAGTTATGTGGGACACAATCAAAAGCAAAAACTTATGAGTGATTGGCATCCCAGAACAGGAGGAGAAAACAGAAAACACAGAAAGGATCATTGAGGAAATGCTGACACAAAACTTTCCCAATATCATGAAAGACGAAAAGCTGGCCATCCAAGAAGCTCAACGAACCCCATATAGAAGAGACCCCAAAAGAAAATCACCAAGACTTATCATATTCACACTTGCCAAAACAAACAAAGAATCCTGAGAGCAGCTCATGAAAAACAAGAAGACACATACAGAGGAGAAACAATAAGACTAAGCTCAGATTATTCGGCAGAAACCATGCAGACAAGAAGGCAGTGGGATAACATATTAAAATCTTGAAAGAAAAAAATTGTCAGCCAAAAGTAATATATCCTGCAAAACTCTCGTTCAAATTTGATGGTGAAATTAGGTCATTTCCAGATAAACAGAAACTAAGGGAATATGCAAAAGTCAAACCAAACTTACAAGAATTATTAAAGGGAGTTTTTCGATCGGAGGACAAACAACTTCAACCCTCAGGCAGGACCAAGGACGCAGGATCATACGAACCAGATACCATTCTAGGAAATGAACTCTCGAGGCCTATCTAAAACCAAAAGAAATACAAAAGGGAATCAGAGCAATCAATCAAAGGATGACAACAACATCAAAACAATGAAAGAGAGAATAAATGGCATAGGTATAGAACCTTCTAATGGAGAGGAAGGGAAGGCGATAACAAGTAAGGGTAGACTGCTTCAAACTTATAAAGGTAAGGGTAAAATTCATGGTAACCACAAAGAAAGTTAACAAACCAACTCATAAAAATAAAGACGAAAAACATAAAGTCTCAGGAAAAACAAAACCTACAAATACAAAAGAAATGAACACAAAATCCACAAACAAAAGTAACTCAGCACAAGAGAGTAAGAAGAACAAAGAAAACTTCAGCACCACAAAAAAAAAGCACTACAAAATGACAGCAACAAACTTCCATCTAACAATAATTACACTGAATGTAAATGGACTCAATGCACCCATAAAGAGATGGAGAGTGGCAGAATGGATAAGAAAACCGGATCCATCAATATGCTGTCTACAAGAGACACAGCTTAGAAACAAAGATGTGAATTTATTAAAAATCAAAGGTTGGAAAAAAATATATCAAGCTAACAACTACCAAAAAAGAGCAGGAGTGGCAATTCTAACCTCAGATAAAATAGATTTTAAAACAAAATCTACCATAAAAGACACAGAAGGACACTATATAATGATTAAGAGGACAATCCATCATGAAGACATAACCATAATAAACATGTACGCACCCAATGACAGGGCTCCAAAATACATAAAACAAACTCTAACAACACTGAAAAGAGAAATTGACAGTTCCACAATAATAGTAGGGGACTTCAACAGCCCACTCTCAGTAAAGGACAGAACAACTAAGAAGAAACTCAGCAAAGCTACAAAAGACCTGAAGGGCACAATCAGCCAACTTGACCTCATAGACATATATAGAACTCTCCCTCCAACCACTGCAAAGTACACATTCTTTTCCAAAGCACGTGGAACGTTCTCCAGTATAGACCATATCTTAGGCCACAGAGCAACCCTCAACAAGATCCAAAACTTTGAGATAATTCACAGTATCTTCTCTGACCACAATGCAATCAAGGTAGAAATTAACACTAGAAAGAGCAAGGAAAAAAAATCAATTACATGGAAATTGAATAATACTCTGCTTACACATCAATGGGTAATAGAAGAAATCAGAGATGGGATCAAAAAATTCCTAGAATCAAATGAAAATGAAAACACATCATACCAAAACCTTTGGGACACAGCAAAGGCAGTCCTCAGAGGACAATTTATAGCTATAGATGCACATATCAAAAAAGAAGAAAGGAACAAAATCAAAACATTAACTACAGAACTCAAACAAATAGAAAGAGAACAGCAAAAAAAGCCTACAACCACCGGAATAAATGAAATACTAAAGATCAGAGCAGAAATAAATGAAATAGAGAACAGAAAAACAATAGAAAGAATCAACAAAACCACAAGTTGGTTCTTTGAAAGAATCAACAAAATCGACAAACCACTGACCAGACTGACAAAAGAAAAACAACAGAGGACACAATTAACCCAAATAAGAATTGAAATGGGGGACATTACAACAGACCCAACCGAAATAAAAAGGATTATAACAGAATATTATGAAAAACTATATTCCAACAAATTTGAAAACCTAGAGGAAATGGATAAATTTCTAGAAACATACGGCCTACCCAAACTACAACAAAGTGATATTGAAAATCTGAACAGACCCATAACAGGAGAAGAGATTGAAAAGGTAATAAAAAAAACTCCCAACCAAAAAAAGCCCTGGCCCAGATGGCTTCACTGGAGAATTCTACAAAACATTTACAGAAGAGCTTGTACCAGTACTACTCAAGCTATTTCAGAGCATAGAAGACGAAGCAACACTTCCAAATTCATTCTATGAAGCCAGCATAATGCTGATACCAAAACCAGGCAACAACATCACAAAAAAAGAAAATTACAGACCAATATCTCTCATGAATATAGATGCAAAAATTCTGAACAAAATTCTAGCCAATAGAATTCAGTATCATATCAAAAAAATTATACACCACGACCAAGTAGGATTCATACCAGGCATGCAAGGATGGTTTAACATTAGAAAATCCATCAACGTAATTCACCACATAAATAAAAGGAAAGAAAAAAATCACATGATCATCTCAATTGACTCAGAAAAGGCATTTGACAAAGTCCAACACCCATTCCTGATAAAAGCTCTCCATAAAATAGGTATAGAAGGGAAATTTCTCAACATAATAAAGGGCATCTATGCAAAACCAACGGGCAACATCATTCTCAATGGAGAGAGGCAGAAAACATTCCCCTTGAAAACAGGAACAAGACAAGCATGCCCTTTATCACCACTCCTATTTAACATTGTGCTGGAAGTTCTAGTTAGAGCAATAAGGCAAGAGAAAGAAATAAAGGGCATCCAAATTGGTAATGAAGAAGTTAAACTCTCCCTGTTTGCAGATGATATGATACTATACATAGAAAACCCTAAAGACTCCACGAGAAATCTACTGGAACTAATAGAAAGATTCAGCAGAGTAGCAGGATACAAGATAAACATTCAAAAATCAGTTGGATTCCTATACACCAGTAAAGAGAACGATGAAAAGGAGATCAGGAAATCAATACCATTTTCATTAGCCCCTAAAAAGATAAAATACTTAGGAAGAAATCTAACCAGGAATGTAAAAGACCTATACAAAGAAAACTACAAAACACTGCTGCATGAAACCCAAAGGGATCTACATAAATGGAAAAACATACCATGCTCATGGATAGGCAGACTCAACATTGTGAAAATGACAATTCTACCTAAAGCAATTTACAAATACAATGCAATCCCGATCCAAATACCAACAACATTCTTCAAAGAGATGGAAAAACTAATCATTAACTTTATATGGAAAGGGAAGAAGCCCCGAATAAGTAAAGCACTACTGAAGAAGAAGAATAAAGTTGGAGGATTCACACTACCTGACTTGAGAACCTACTATACAGCTACAGTAGTCAAAATAGCCTGGTACTGGTACAACAACAGAGACATTGACCAATGGAACAGAATTGAGAACCCAGATGTAAATCCATCCACCTACGGTAACCAGATTTTCGATAAGGGCCCAAAGTCCATCAAATGGGGAAAAGACAGTCTTTTTAACAAATGGTGCTGGCAAAACTGGATATCCATTTGCAGAAAAATGAAACAGGACCCATACCTCACACTATATACAAAAACTGCTTCAAAATGGATCAAAGACCTGAATATAAAACCTAAAACTATAAAGTTCATAGAAGAAAAAATAGGACCAACACTTCAGGCCTTAATACATGGCATTAACAGGATACAAACCATAACCATCAACACACAAAACCCAAGAGACAAACTAGATAACTGGGATCTTCTAAAAATCAAACACCTATGCTCTCAAAAGACTTCACCAAAAGAGTAAAAAGAGAACCTACAGACTGGGAAAAAATTTTTGGACAGTACAAGTCAGACAAAGGTTTCATCTCCTCATCTACAAGAAAATCCAACACCTCTACAACAAAAAGACAAACAATCCTATCAAAAAATGGGCAAAGGAAATGAACAGACACTTCACCAAAGAAGACATTCAAATGGCCAACAGACACATGAGGAAATGCTTGCGTTCACTAGCCATTAGAGAAATGCAAATTAAAACCACAATGAGATACCATCTCACCCCGGCATTACTGGCACGAATGAAAAATACTGGAAATAATAAATGTTGGAGGGGCTGCGGGGAGATGGGAACTCTTATACACTGCTGGTGGGAATGCAAAATGATACAACCATTTTGGAAAATGATACGGCACTTCCTCAGAAAGCTAGAAATAGACATACCATTCGATCCAGCAATCCCACTCCTAGGAATATATCCTAGAGAAATAAGAGTCGTCACTCGAATAGACATATGCACACCTATGTTCATGGCAGCATTGTTCACAATAGCAAAACGATGGAAACAACGTAGGTGCCCATCAACAGATGAATGGATAAACAAACTATGGTACATACACACAATGTAGTACTATGCAACGAGAAAGAACAACAATGAATCTGTGAAGCATCTCATAACATGGATGAAACTGGAGGACATTATGCTGAGTGAAATAAGTCAATCACAAAAGGACAAATATTGTATGAGACCTTTATTGTAAAAACCCATGAAAAAATTCACATGCAAAATGTAACAATCCTTGTTGGTTACCAGGGATGGGAGAGGAGGGGGGAATACTAAATAGGCAATAGATTAGTGGTATCTTGGGTGAAAGGTGAGACAGTACACAACACAAGGGAAACTAACACAACCTGCACAAGGAAAGGTCATGGAGGCCCCATGGACACATCCAAACTCCCCGAGGGACTGAGTTGCTGGACGGAGGGTTCTGGGGACCATGGTCTCGGGGAACATCTAGCTCAATTGACATGACACTACTTATAAAGATAATGCTCTACATTCTACCTTGGTGAGTAGTGTCTGGGGTCTTAAAAGCCTGTGAGCGGCCATCTAAGATACTACACTGGTCTCATCCCTTCGGGAGCAAGGGAGAATGAAGAGAACAGGATACAATGAAAAGATTAGTCCAAAGGACTAATTGTCCACAGCTACCAAGGCCTCCACCGGACTGAGTCCAGTACAGCTAGATGGTGCCCGGCTACCACCGCTGACTGCTCTGACCAGGATCACAACAGAGGGTTCTGGACAGAGCTGGAGAAGGATGTAGAACATAATTCTAACTCACAAAAAAAAAAAAAAAAAAAAAAATACCAGATTTAGTGGCCTAAAGCAGACTGGAGAAACCTCAGGATTATGGCCCCCAGACACCCTTTTAGCTCAGTGGGAAGTTACCTTCGAGGTTCACTGTTCAGCCTGGGAGTGGACAGCCCAGTAAAACCAAATGAGACTGACGAGGTACAGGAGTCCAGTGACAGGGGCCAGAAGGCAGAAGGGGAGTAGGAAGCTGATGATAGGGAACACGAGGTTGAGTAAGGATACTGTTGATGTGTTGTGAGATTGTTAACCATTGTTATAGGGCAAGATTTATAGTAACTGTTAAATGGGAGGCTATTTTGTCCTGTAAGCCTTTATCTTAAGTGAGAATAACAGCACAATTAGAAGAGCGTAGTCAATGTCACTTAAATGAGTATGTAAAAAGTTTTGAAATGGGATATCTTTGGCTATGTGTATTTTCACCAAAAAAAAAAAAAAAAAAGCTGAGAATTTAGAGGGTTAAAATGTTGTGGGGTTTTAACCAAAGTCATAAAACAGCATGTGTACTACTGTTACATGAGAAACTGTTTGTTCTGTAAGTCTTCACCTGAAGTACAATAAAATATTTTTAAAAAAAATCTTTTATTAGGTATTTAACTATTATGAGATTTTTTATTCTCTTAATATACAAAAAACGGTATATTCTTATAAAATAAATCTTTTAAAAATAATTCTAAATACAATAGGATTAATTATGCAGATATGTATATTTAAAAATAATACTATCAAATTTTTTCTGTCTTTTGACATATTTTGACTTTCTGTTTTCATTTCCAATAACACTTTGCTGAAATGCCTGACACTTTTGGATATCTTTCATTTCTTTTAGGTAATACCCAAATGCAATATAGTCATACATAATTCTCACTTTGACCTCCAATTCTGCTCTTATCAACCCCATATTACACTGATTCCTGATGTCTATGAGCTACATTTCCACTTAGCAATAGTGTCTGAGCATGCAGTACTTAGGATTTTACCTATTAACAACAAAATATTTTTTTAATTTGTAGGAAGTAGGTTTCCACTCTCCAAGTATGCCCAGTTCACTTGGTGTCTACGGATAGCTTTGTTAGACCAGCTGCTTGTCCTCAGAACCTCTGCTTTTGTAAATTCATCACACAGATTTGCCTTATTAATTATATCCAATATGCCTAAACACCCCAAAGCACATTGTATGTCATCACAAGTTAAACCTCTCTATCTCAGGGAAAATGACTTTAAAGCACAGGAATAAAGTGAACTTTATTACAAAGAAATTATAGTCTTACTGAAAAATAAGAAAGCCCTGTTTACCTTGGTTGCTATCTCTGGTGATATGTTTTTGTTTTCTGAAGAAGGTTTACCTTCGAGGAATGAGTCATGTTTCTCCCTGTATGAGTTTTTGTTGCAATCTACACATGACATCAAACAACTGATTCCCATCAGTTCATGCTTTGGTAGGCTCTTAATAACCTCTTCAAAGATCATCAAACACTTTGGAGCAACAACATACAAGTTTCTGTTTCACTGTAACCTTTTTCTCCATAAATCAAACATTTTGCAAAAATGATTTTATGGCAGGTCAACATATTAACATTTTTACTTCTGCCAGAAACAATGACGGCAATTATAGGTTTATCTTTATTCCTTCCATTTCTCTAAACCAAAAATGTGAGTGCTTCTGCACATTTGGAGGAAACTGAAAAGTGACCAGAAACTTCCATTATGAAAGCTTTGATATTACAGGTAAGAAATTACATCCATTATTAGCCATATTGTGTAGAAGATTTACAGGACATTGAAGGAGTAAGATCTTTAGTTTTCTTAGGTAAGAAATTTATAGACTGAATGGAATTTTCCAAAAATCAGCTTTAGCATTATTGCCAAAGTACGCAGATAGATAACCAAAGACTATTTTCATTTGGACAAGATAACAACAGTCTTATGTTTTATGTTGCCACAATTTCATTAAAGTTTTCATACAAGTAAAGAATATGTTTTTAAATAACAGACCACCCTAGAGCAAGAGAAGAGGGAAGGGTTCAAGACCCTATCTCATGTCATTAAATCAAAGTTGCCCATCTGTTTTAAATATCAGGCATGGGTAAAATTGTTTTTCTTGAAGTAAAACTTCACAGACTTCAGAAAATAAAAATGAGAATGCATAGTAGTTATTGGTTGAATTGCATTGCCTAAAAAGCTATGTTACATCTAAATAGGGTCTTTGCAAATGTTATTAGTTCAGATGAGGTCATATTGGAATGGGGTGGTGTCATGGATTGAATTATGTCCCCCAAAAAATGTGTGTGTCAGTTTGGCTGAGCCATGATTCCCAGTATTGTGTGATTTTCCTGTGTGTTGTAAATCCTGCCTTTATGATGTTAATGAGGGAGGATGGGCGGCAGTTGTGTTAGTGAGGCAGGACTCAGTCTACAAGATTGGATTGTGTCCTCAGGCAATCTCTTGAGACACGAAAGAGAGAAGTGAGCAGAGAGACAGGGGGCCTCATACCACCAAGAAAGCAGTGCCAGGAGCAGAGCGTGTCCTTTGGACCTGGAGTCCCTGCATGGAGAAGCTCCTAGTCTGGGGGAACACGGATGAGAAGAAGGCTGACAGAGAGAGAAAGGCTTCCCCTGGAGCTGATGCCCTGACTTTGGTCCTTTAGCCTACTTTACTGTGAGGAAATAAACTTCTCTTTGTTAAAGCCATCCACTTGTGGTATTTCTGTTATAGCAACACTAGATGACTAAGACAGATAGGTTCTAATCATATATGACTGTGTCCTTATAAAAGAGGATAAGATATATAGAGACAGAGAGATGATGACCATATGAAGATGCATGTACAAGCCAAGAGACAACAGGCATTGCTGGCTCTCACCAGTAGCTAGGAGAAAGGCATGAAATAGATTCTCAGAGCCCTCAAAAGAAATCAACACAGAGTTCTGGCAAAATGGCGCTCTAGGCAGAAGCACCACACCATCCCTCCACAGCAAAGATCCGAAAAACTAAGCCGAGCAGAGAATATAACAATCCTGAAACCCTAAAACATCAAATGAAGAGATAAAGAACTCAGCCAAGCACCAAATGGAGTGAGAAAACTGAGAGAGATTGGAGAGTGAGGAGAGATTCTTGCAGAGGTCCCCTACCAGCTAACACTGCACGGATCCACCATCTTGGACTCCTATTGGAGACCAGCAAACGGGGTACAAGAAAGCAGCCTCACGGAGCTTCCAGCGGGAGACAAAACAACCAGTAATTGGTGATATACGCTTTCCCACCCCCCACCCTTCTTCACCCCGACTAGAACTCCTCTGCTTCCTGCAGCCACAGTCTCTTGAATAGGAAACACCGGCTGCTTGGATTCCACACACATGAATGGGCCAGCTCTCTGAGTGCCATTTGTTGGCTTCTGGTGTTGATTTTTTTCTGCTTCTTTTTATTTCTTCCTTGCCTCTCCCCCCGCCTCTTTTTGCTAGAGTACCTAGCTCCATGAGCCATCTTTGCTTCTTCCTGAGGGGCTGCAGAGCTCCAGTAATTTGTGATATATGCATTCCCACTCTCTACTCTTCTTCACCCACACTCAGACCCCTCTGCTCCCCGCGGACACAGTCTCTTGTCCAGAAACACCAGCCCACACTAGCTGGCTCTCTGAGTGCCATTTCTTGGCTGCTAGTGTTGCTTTTTTTTTTTTTTTCCTGCTTCTTTTGATTTCTTATTTGCCTCTCGCCACCTCCTTCTCCCTTTGCTCAAGTAACTGGCTCCATGAGCCATCTTTGTTTCTTTCTGAGGGGCTGCAGAGCTCCATTCGAGTGTGGAGCTGCTTCCTGGTTTGGGCTGCTGCACTAGTAGTATCCCAGGGATTTTGTTTGTTTTGAATTGTTTGTTTGTTTTCTTTTCCTTTTCTTGAGTTGGGAGCCCTTTCTGGCCAGGCTGAGCTGTGTGGCAGGGAGACTCCCCTTCGACTTCCACAGAAGTGCAGAGGGATCTCTGAGGGCATTTCTTTTTACGTTGGTTTGTTTTTTTGTTTTTTGTTTTCCTGTTTCTTTGGGGCCCTTTCTTTTTTTTTTTTTTTTTTTTTTCCTTCTTAATTTGTTTTGTTTTCTTTTTCTTCTTTTTCTCTTTTTGTCTTTCTTCATTGCTCAGTTTCTCCTCTCTGTATATCTTCCTTCTCTTTGTGTTTCCTGAATACCTGGCATTGTATACCTCTACACCTTCTAGCCAGGCTGTACTGCAACACCTGAGAGCGATTTCCCCAGACCTCATAGCTGCACTGGTGGGATCCCTGGGAACTTTGTGGTTCTTTAACCTTTCTGATTCTTATTTGTTCATTCTTTTCTTTCCTTCCTCCTCTGCTTTCTGTTTTTTCTCCATTTCATAGTCTCTCATCTCTCCACTCCAACCGCAAGCTCCCCTAGCATTCTTTTTTGTTTGTTTGTATGTTTTTGGCTCCTGTTCCTCTCTCCTCTCTCCCATATCCATCTTAGCTCCACACATAACAATCTCCCTGCTGCATTATGCCAACCTGTACTGTGCACTTGACATCACACCACCAAGCAGTACAGGCACGGCCTACTGGAACCTGCCCTGCACTGATCACTAACCTGCTCTGGTGGCTGTAGTAAGTGTCACAAACCACCCGTCCCAGTAACCCCTCTTCAGCTAGACCTGCCCTGCTGTACCATATCTGAGTGACTGACCCTGCCAGTTGAAGAAGGAGGCAAAAAGTATTGTGCCCACAGACGAGCACACAACAAAGAACACACATGCTGCCTGCTCAGACATAGTCAAAGTTTTTTTAAAAAGGGACAAAACAAATAATGAGAAAAATAACTACTGAATGCCCCAAAGACAGCAGACAATAACAAAACATTTACAAAAACAGGACACAATGGTTCCATTAGGTGTCCAAAATAAAACACCAGATGACTCTCCTCTGGAAGAAAATGCACTAGAACGACCTGATAGGGAATTCAAATCACTAATACTCAGAATTCTCCAAGAGCTGAGGCAAAAAGCTGACAAACATAAGGAAAAAATAGACAAATTCATGGAAAATATGGACAAAAAATTGGAAGAATTCAGGAAAATAATGCAGGAAAAAAATGCCAAAATAAATTCACAACTATAAATTATACAAAAACAAAAATTAGAAATCCAAAAGATAAACAACAAGATTTCAGAAATGGATGATGTCATAGAAGGGCTGAGAAGCAGATTTGAAACAGTGGAAGACAGCATCAGTGGAATTGAAGACAAACACTTGGATACAACTCGGTTTCAGGAAAACTCAGAAAAAAGAACAAAGAAAAATGAAGAGACCCTGAGAGTTATGTGGGACACAATCAAAAGCGAAAATCTTCGAGTGATTGGAATTCCAGAACAGGGGGAGAAAACAGAAAACACAGAGAGGATCATCGAGGAACTGCTCACAGAAAACTTCCCCAATATCATGAAAGACAAAAAGCTGGCCATCCAAGAAGCTCAATGAACCCCATATAGAAGACACCCCAAAAGAAAATCACCAAGGCATATCATAATCACACTCACCAAAACCAAAGACAAACAAAGAATCCTGAGAGCAGCTCGTGAAAAACAAGAAGTCACATACAGAGGAGAAACAATAAGACTAAGCTTGGATTATTTGGCAGAAACCATGCAGGCAAGAAGGCAATGGGGTGACATATATAAAATCTTGAAAGAAAATAATTTCCAGCCAAGAATAATATATCCTGCAAAACTCTCGTTCAAATTTGATGGTGAAATTAGGTCATTTCCAGATAAACAGAAATTAAGGGCATGTGTAAAAGTCAAACCAAACTTACAAGAATTATTAAAGCGAGTTCTTCAGTCTGAGGACAAACAGCTTCAGCTCACAGACAGAACCTAGGATGCAGGATAGTACCACCCAGATACCAGTCTAGGAAATGAACTCTCGAGGACTATCCAAAACCAGAAGAAATACAACAGGGAATCAGAGAAGTTAATCAGTAAATGACAACAACATCAAAACAATAAAAAAGGGAATAAACGGCATAGGTATAGAACCTTCTAATGGAGAGGAAGGCAAGGCGATACCAAGTAATGGCAGTCTGCTTCAAACTTAGAAAGATAAGGGTAAAATTTATAGTAACCACAAAGAAAGTTAACAAACATACTCATAAAAAAAAGAGGAAAAATATAAAGTCTCAGCAAAAACAAAACCTACAAAAACAAAAGAAATGAAAAAAAAAAATCCACAAACAAAAGTAACTCAGCACAGGAGAGTAAGAAGAACAAAGAAAACGTCAGCACCACAAAAAAAAAGCACAACAAAATGACAGCAACAAACCCACATCTATCAATAATTACACTGCATAACACGGATGAAACTGGAGGACATTATGCTGAGTGAAATAAGTCAATCACAAAAGGACAAATATTGTATGAAACCTCTATTGTAAAAACCCATGAAAAAGTTCACACACAAATTGTAACGATCTTTGTTGGTTACCAGGGATGGGAGGGGTGGGGGGGAATATAAAATAGACAATAGATAAGTGATATCTTGGGTGAGGGGTGAGACAGTACACAATACAGGAGAAACTAGCACAACTTGTACAAGGAAAGGTCATGGAAGCTCCATAGACACATCCAAACTCCCTGAGGGACTGAATTGCTGGGTGGAGGGCTCTGGGGACCATGGTCTCGGTGAACATCTAGCTCAATTGGCATGACACAGCTTATAAAGACAATGCTTTAGTGTCTGGGGTCTTAAAAGCCTGTGAGCGGCCATCTAAGATACTCCACTGTTCTCATCCCTTCGGGAACAAGGGAGAATGAAGAGAACAGGATACAAGAAAAAGATCAGTCTGAAGGACTAATTGTCCACAGCTACCAAGGCCTCCACCGGACTGAGTCCAGTACAGCTAGATGGTGCCCAGCTACCACCACTGACTGCTCTGACCAGGATCACAACAGAGGGTTCTGGACTGAGCTGGAGAACTATGTAGAGCATAATTCTAACCCACAAAAAAAAGGCCAGGTTTACTGGCCCAAAGGAGACTGGAGAAACCCTGAGAGTATGGCCCCCAGACACCGTTTTAGCTCAGTGGTGAAGTTACCTCCGAGGTTCACAGTTCAGCCTGGGAATGGACACCCCCGTAAAACCAAATGACACTAACAAGGTACAGGAGTCCAGTGACAAGGGCCAGAAAGCAGAAGGGGACAAGGAAGCTGGTGATAGGGAACCCAAGGTTGAGTAAGGATATTGTTGATGTGTTGTGAGATTGTTAACCATTGTCATAGGGCAACATTTGTAGTAACTGTTAAATGAGAAACTATTTTGTTCTGTAAGCCTTCATCTTAAGTGAGAATAACAGCACAATTCAAAGAGCGTAGTCAGTGTCACTGAACTGTGCGTGTAGAAATTTTTGAAATGGTGTATCTTTGGCTATGTGTATTTTCACCAAAAAGAAAAGGTTGAGAAGTTAGAGGGTTGATATGTTGTGGGGTTGTTAACCAATGTCATAAAACAACATGTGTACTTCTGTTTCATGAGAATCTATTTGTTCTGTAAGCCTTCATCTGAAGTACAATAAAATAAATAAATAAATAAAAAGGAATCAACACAGCCAACACCTTAATTTAGCACCCCCAAGTTAGAGGATATTACAGCAATAAATTTTTGTTATTATAGTTATCCCAAATGTGGTATCTAGCTACAGTGGCCCTAGAAAACTAGTAAACTAATACAGTTTTTGGTACCAAATGTGGGGTGCAGCTGTAGCAAAATCTAAAATGTGGAAGTGGTTTTTAGATTGGCTGATGAGTACAGTTTGTTAGGCTGGTTTCTCTAGAGAAGCAAAAACAATGAAGCTTGTCTGTATCTATATATATATATACACAACCAAACCAAGCCTGTTGCCGACGAGCCGATTCAATGCATAGTGACCCTACTGGATAGAGCAGAACTGCCCCATAGAGTTTCCAAGGAGAAGTTGGTGGATTCAAAGTGTTGACCTTTTGCTTAGCTGTCAAGTTCTTAACCACTGTGCTGCCAAGGGCCCATATATATGAGATTTAACATAAAAATATACATATATATCTATGTATATACATGTAGAGAGATTTATCTCAAGGAAATGACTCATGTGGTTGTAGATGCTGGTAAGTCCTAGGTCTGTGGATCAGGCATCAGGCTGGAGGGTTCTCCTGACTCACGTAGCCACAGGGACTGATGTACCCAAGGTTGGCAGTTCAGATGGCAGATGTGGATCATGGGCTGTGGAATCTGATGAATCCAAGATTGGCAGATAAGATGGCAGGCTGCTGACTCAAGTCCCAAACACTGGAGGTCAGATGATGGCAAACCAGATACAGGATGCAGAGTAACACAAATCCAGTGAGCTTTGCCAGAACATCCATAGATATTGGATGCAGGCCACACCTCTGAGGAAACTCCTCTTACAATTGTTTGGTTGATGACATCAGATCACATCACGGAGGTGATTACATTACATTGCAAAATGCAGGATCACTACATCATTACATAACTGTCAAATTACATCATTACATAACTGCCATCCACTGAGAATCATGGCCCAGCCAAACTGACGCACGACTTTAACCATCACAGTAGAGGCTGGAAGAATTTTGAGGCCCATGCGAATGACATCCTAGATTGCCTTGTAGAGACTGTTTGTAGAAATATGGATGTTCAAGGCAAATCTTGTGAGGGTTGAGAAAGAAGGAAGGAGACCTATAGACAAAGTTCCAATTATTATGAACAGAATGTTGCTAGAAATGTGAATATTAAATATAATTCTGGTGAGGCCTTAAAAGGAAATGATGAATCTGTTATTGGACACTAGAAAAGGCAATCCGTGTTTTAAAGTGACAAAAAAAATGGCTGTATAATATTAGAATGTTCTGTGGAAAGTAAAACTTATAAGTAATGAACTTGGATATTTAGCTCAGTTAAGTCTAAAAAAAGTTGAAGGTCTTACCTCGTTTCTCTTTGCTGCTTCTAATACAATACCAAATGAAAGAGATAAATTGAGAAATGAACTGTACAAAAAAGAATCAGAACTTGAAGATCTGAGAAATTCTTCCAGAATACTTTTAATTGTGCTTATGTGAGACCTGTTCATATACCAAAAGGCAGTCTTTCTAACAAAACAAGAGGATACTATGAGGTTTATAATAAAAAAAAAAAAAAAAAAGGTATGCAGTAGGGTTGTATCCTTTCACTGTACTTATTCAGTCTGCCTACTGAGTAAATAATCCTAAAACCAGGAGTAAGTGAAAAGACCGTGTCATCAGGATTAGAGAAACACTCAAATAATCTTTGATATGCAGATGACATAGACTTGCTGGCTGAAAGTGAAGACAACATGAAGCACTTACTGAAGAAGATCACAGACCATAACCTTTAGTATAGATTACTCCTCAACATAAAGAAAAAAAAAAATCCTCACAACTGGTTCAATAAGCAAAATGGAGAAAATATTAAAATTGTCAAGGATATCATTTTACATGCATCAGCAGTCAATGTCCATCAAAGCAGCAGTCAAGAAATCAAATGACTTATTGGATAGGGCTAATCTGCTGCCCTGGTGGTGTAGTGGTTAAGAACTCAGCTGCTAACCAAAAGGTTGGCAGTTCAAATCCACCACTCCTTGGATATCCTACTGGGCAGTTCTACTCTGTCCTATAGGGTGGCTGTGAGTTGGAACTGTCTCAACGGCACCTAACAACAACAATAAAATCTACTGCAAAGGGCCTCTTTCAAATTTTAAAAGTCAAAACTATCATTTTAATAATGAAGGTATGCCTGGCCTAGGCCATGGTATTTTCAATCACTTCATATACATACAAAAGCTGGACAGTGAAAAGGAACACCAAAGAAGAATTGATGCATTTGAAGTGTGGTGTTGGCAAAGAATATTGAATATTCTATGGCCTTCCAGAAGAACAAACAAGTCTGTCTAGGAGGAAGTACAGCCAGAATGCTCCTTAGAAGTGAGGATGGTGAAACTTCTTGCTTACTTCAGACATGTTGTCAGGAGGAGCCAATACCTGGAGAAGGACATCATGCTTGGCAAAGTTAAGGATGGGTAAAGACGAGGGAGATCCTCAATGAGATAGACTGACACAGTGGCTGCAATAATGGGCTTATACATACCTACTATTGTGAGGATTGCACAGAACAGGGCAAGGTACACAGAGAGCTACTATGAATCAGAGATGACTCAAAGGTACTTAACAACAACAACATTGTCATTATTGTAAAGGTTGAGAAAAGTTATCTGGAAAGAACAACATGGATGCTGCACAACCATTTACTAAAGAGATTAAGTAAGTGACTTACGGATCCAATCAGCCATCTCATTAAAAACACTGCCATCTTAGACTTAAAGGGACAGAAAAAGATTGTAATGAAGAAAAACTATCAATTTCTGGAATTCAACAGGCATGAAACTGATAAAACTGCTTGACTGTGAATATCTGCTGTCCTTCAAGAAAAGGAAGAATGATTCTGATAGCAATTAAGAAGGCAGTAGTGTTACTGGCACAGTTTGGGGAAACTGGGATGCCCCCTCTTCAGTTCTAAAGGGGGCCACTTCCTTGTTTTTCAGAGTGCAAGGCCACTTATTAGGTACGCTAAGGTAAAGTAACCAACAAAGACAGAGGGAGCAATGCCACTGCTCAGAACAGAGGATGAGGGGTCACTGCACAGATAAGTCCAGAGAATGAGGAATTATTTTCAAGCCTTGAAACCTAAAGAAATTATCTGCTGGATTTTGGACATGATTGAGACTCAAGCTTACTTTTGTATTGTCAACTTTCTTCTTTTGGAATGGAAATGTCTATCCCAGATCTGTTCTTTACATTGTACTTTGGAAACATAAATTTTATCCTAATTTTCACAGGTTCTAATGGAAACTAACACCACGTGCCTGTCAGTTTGTTGCACTGTGGTGGTGGTATTGTGTTCAATGTCAGAAAGAACATTTCAAGATCTATCCAGAAATACAGCACAATCTGTGATAGGGTAATAGCCATATGACTACAGGAAAGACCAGTTAATGTGACTATTATTCAAATTTATGCACCAACAACTAATATCAAAGATAAGGAAATTGAAGATTTTTACGAACTTCTGCAGTTTTAAATTGATAAAACATGAAATCAAGCTGCATTGATAATTACTGGTGATTGGAATGAGAAAGTTAGAAACAAAGAAGAAGGATTGTTAGATGGAAAATATAGCCTTGGTTATACAAACAACACCAGAGATTACGTGACAGAATTTTGAAAACCAATGACTTCTTCATTGCAAATAGCTTTTTTCAACAACATAAACATCGACTATACAAGTGGACCTTGTCAGATAGAATACCTAGGAATCAAATCGATTACATCTGTGGAAAGAGATGATGAAAAAGCTCAATACCATCAGTCAGAACAAGGCCAGGGGCTGATTGTGGAACAGACCATCAATTGCTCATATGAAATTTCAAGATGAAGCTGAAGAAAATTAAAACAAGTCCACAAGAGCAAAAGTATGACCTTGAGTATATCCCACCTGAATTTAGAGACTATCTCAAAAATGGATTTGACACATTGAACAACAATGACTGAAGATCGTAAGAGTTGTGGAGTGACATCAAGGACATCATACCTAAAGAAAGCCAGAGGTCATTAAGATGACAGGGGAAAAAAAAAAAGACCAAAATGGATGTCCAAAGAGATTCTGAAATTTGCTCTTGAACATCAAGTAGCTAAATCTAATGGAAGAAATGATGAAGTAAAGAGTTGAACAGCAGATTTCAAAAAGTAACTTGAGAAAGCAAAGTATTTTAATGAAATGTGCAAAGACCTGGAGTTAGAAAATCAAAAATGGAAGAACTTACTCCACATTTCTGAAGCTGAAAGAACTGAAGAAAAAGTTCAAGTATTAAGCTACAATTCTAAAGGACTCTGGAAGGAATACTAAGAGTCACTGTACCAAAAAGAATAGATCAACATTCAACCATTTCAGGAGGTAACATATGATCAAGAAACAGTGATATTGTAGAAAGAATTCCAACCTGCACCAAAGGCATTGGAGAGAAACAAGGCTCTAGGAATTGACTAAATACCAACCGAGATGTTTCTACAAAAGTAGGTGAATCTAGAAGCTCTCGTGTGTCTATGCTAAGAAATTTGGGAGACAGCTAACTGGCTAAACAACTAGAAGAGATGATATTTGTCTCAATAAAAAAAAAAAAAGATGATCAAATATCCTTTTTTGGATGCAGAAATTATTAAACAATATCATTAATATCACAGGCAAGTAAAATTCTGCTGAAGATAATTAAAACTTTTGCAGCAGTACATCAACAAAGAACTTCAAGAAATTCAAGCCAGATTCAGAAGAGGATGTGGAATGAGGGATATCACTGTTAACGTCAGATGGATCTTTGCTGAAAGCATAGAATACCAGAAATATGTTTACCTGTGTTTTATTAACTATGCAAAGGCATTTGAATGTATGTATCATAACAAATTATATATAACATTTGGAAGAATGGGAATTCCAGAATACTTAATTGTACTTATGTGAAACCTATACATAAACCAAGAGGCGTCATTTGAACAGAATGAGGGGGTACCATGTAGTTTAAAACCAGGAAAGTGTGTGTCAGTGTTGAATCCATTCACCATACTTATTCAATCTGTATGCTGAGCAAATAATCCAAGAAGCTAGACTATATGAAGAATGCAGCATCAGGATTAAAGGAAGATTCATTAACAAAGTGCTATATGCAGATGACACAAACTTGCTTGCTGAAAGTAAAGAGGACTGAATTACCGATGAAGATCAAAGATTACACTTCAAAACAAAGAAAACAAAAGTTGTAATAACTGGACCAATTAGCAACATCATGATAAATGGAGAAAATATTGAAAATGTCAAGTATTTCGTTTTACCTGGATCCACAATCGATGTCCATGGAAGCAGCAGTCAAGAAATCAAACGCTGTATTGCATGGGGAAAATCTGCTGCAAATGACCTCTTTAAAGTACTAAAAAGCAAAGGTTTTACTTTAAGGACTATGGTACTCCTGATCCAAGCCATAGTTCTTTCAATTGTCTCATATACATGCAAAAGCAGGGCAGTGAATAAGGAAGACCAAAGAAGAATTGATGCACTTGAATTATGGTGATGGTGAAGAATATTGAATACACCATGGGCTGTCAGAAGAACAAACAAATCTGTCTTGGAAGAAGTACAGCCAGGAGAGGCAGAGCCAACATGGTGCTATAGACAAAAGCATCACAGATTGGCAGATACAAATGTGTCAATCCTGGAACCCTAAGCAACAAATAAAAGAATAAAGAACTAGATCAAGAACCAAATGGAAGAAGAAATTGACGGAGAATGAGAAGAGCTACGAGTGGAGGGCCCCTGTCAGCTAATGCAGCACAAATTTGCCATCTTGGACCATACTACCAAGGACCCCAGATAGGAAGTATGGGAAGGCAGCTTCATGGAGTTCCCAACAGGAGACAGAGCACCCAGCCCTGCACTGCCTTCACCTCTTCTTGATGGGCCATGCCACATTGCCCAGTGAGAGAGACATCATCTCACTGACACCCTACTTCTGCCCCACTCCCAAAGGCAAGTTCCTTCAATGCTATATATTTTTTCTCCTTTTCTCCCCTCCTTTCTTTCCTTTCTCCCACTCACCTAGACCCGTGCACCACCCCTGCTCCTTCTTGAATGTCTGTGCCTCACTGCTTAACTAGACAGCCACTGGCTCACAGCCTCCCTAGGTCTGACACCTGGCCTCCCCAGGTCTGACCCAAACCCACCCGCTGAATCCCCCCATGCCACTATTTTATTTACTTTTTTCCTTCACTTTTTTGCCTCTGTTTCTCTTTCTCTTCTTTCTGTCTCCCATGTATCCCTGCACATCACATCCCCTTCTTCTCTCTTGTCTATCTGTACCACACACTGAGCACAATGCCCCTGAGCAAAACCAGTGTGGACCCCTGGGCCCTGCCCCACTTTGCCCACCAGCCTGCCCTGCCAGCCCTAGTTTGTGCCACAAATGACCCATCTCTGCCTCTCTGTCTGCTGGACATGCCCTGCTACACCGTAGTTGAGCAATTGGCCCTTCCAACTTGGACAAGCCGGTAAGAATTATCATGTCCACAGATGAGCAAGCAACAAAACACACCCAGCCCACCTGCCAAGGCATAACCAAATAAAACAAAAAAGCAGGATTAAACAAACAAACCTGTAATCGATAAAGAAAGAAAATAATTCCTGAATGTCCTGGAGACAGCAGACAATATCAAAACATATTTTTTTAAAAAAAGAACAGGATGGCACCAGGAAGCAACCAAAATAAAACACCACATGACCTTCCAGTAGAAGAAAAGACACTAGAACTACCTGATAGAGAATTCAAAAGTCTAATATTCAGGGTTCTCCAAGAGATTAGGAAAGAGAAGAAGGAAAACAAAGACCAAACTAAGGAAAAAATGGACAGAATGATGGAAAGTACAGACAAAGCAATGGAAGAGTTCAGGAAAATATTATAGGAAAAATATGTCAAAATAAGTAAACAATTAAAAATCATACAAAAAAGCAATTCAAAATTCAAAAGATAAAAAGCAAGATTTCAGAAATGCACAACGGAATAGAAGATTTTAGGGGCAAATTTGAAACAATAGAAAACAGGAGCAGTGAAGTTGAAGACAAACCCTTGGATACCACTTTGAGCACAAATCAGAGAAAAGAATGAAAAAAAATTAAGAAAACCTGAGAACAATGTGGGATACAATCAAGAGAAAAAGAATTGTGTTTGATGGGAGTTCCATAACATGAGGAAAAAATGGAAAACACAGAGAGGATCGTTAAAGATTTGCTGAAAGAAAGCTTCCCTAATATCATGAAAGATGAAAATGTGACCATCCAAGAAGCTCAATTAACCCCATATATGAGAGACTTCAAAAGAAAGTCACTAAGACTTATCATAATCACACTCATCAAAACAAAAGACAAAGAAATAATCCTGAGAGCAGCTAGAGAAAAATGAAAAGTCACATACAAAGGAGAAACAATAAGATTAAGCTCTGATCACTCAGCACAAATCATGAAGGAAAGAAGGAAATGGGATGAAAGAAAAAAAAATTGCCAACCAAGAATAATATATCCTGCAAAACTCTTGTTCAAATATGATGCTGAAATTAGGACATTTCCAGATAATCATGCATGTTGTCCTTTCAGTTCAACTCTGCTCTCTACTGAGATAAAACTCTCCAGTTCTTCTTCTCTTCTCCTAAAGGGAGTTAGGTATCTAGAAACAGTAAGAATCCTCTGGACTAAAAGCTTATCCATTCTAGGCCAGGTTTCCCTTGGCTTCATTCGAATTCATGATGACCTAACATGTCAGAAATGAAGAAAATTAGACCAGAGGTATAAGATCTCATCCTGCAAGCTACTGGGCATCTCCATTTTGGGTGTGGCCTATGAATGTTGTTTCTAGAAGGAAAGCAACACATCTATCCACTCCATCCACTACTCTTCTCAGGTAAGTGAATTTTGGTTAAAAGGCAGAAGTACTTGGAGTCAGACAACCTTAAGTGAGGCTGTTTCTTCTTTCCTGGAAACAAGAACAAGGGCCATAGTTGGGGAAGCAGCCATGGGGTACAGAAACATTGCCTATATGACTATCTTCCCAAGATCTAACATTATCTGGACAATTTGGGACAGAAGAGATCAGGGATAGCCAAGATGCCTTGAAGGAAAGCCTTGTGTCTCCTCCACATGCATTCCTGTGGGAGAAAAGTGGGACATGCTGAAATTTCATACTGAGAATCAATAGAAAAAGGAGGAAACTGTTGGTCACTGATTCTGCCCCTCCCTACTCACCTCTTGTATTAAATAGCCAGGAAAGAGGAAATACAAGTAACTTTTGCCCGGAGCAGCCTTCCAAGAAGATGTTGCTGCTGCTGATCCTGTCGGCTTTTTCTCTGCCCTCCAGGCTTTTTCTTAGGTAAGACACTGTCACCACCTCAGAGGCCTGGATTATTCTAGCAGTGACATTTCCAAAGAGTCCAGATCAGCTGATCTCTATGATTGATCCTAGATCCAGTGCATCCCCAGGAATTTACTGAAACCCAACTATATCTCTGGGTAAACAATGCACAGAAAGGACAGATAAAAAAGATGCTCTCAAGTAGCCATGATGGGTCCTCACTTTTCCAAGGATCCCACCCCTGTCACTCAGAAACTTATTTATTGTAAGGATAAGGATGGTATAATTTTCTGGTGGAGGGGGCAGAACAGAAACTGAGACTTATAGTTTACCATTCTCCAAACCTAGGAATGGGCAGATTTATCTCAGGAACGATCATCTGAATCAAGAAGGGAAGATGAGATTTATATGTGTTTTCTAGACTTCGTCTTCACCCTGTACCTGTGTTGCAAAAGCCTCAGCTCTACCAGGGCAGATACTCAGAAACTGAGTCATTGGACTGTTGGCATGATCACTACAGCCCAAGGTCCTGATGGAAATTGGACCCTTATCCAGGCCTCTTGTAGACATTTTCCTCATCTCCATTTTGATTTCTAGTTTTTTGAAATCTCTTCTTATCTTGAAAGCTCAATGTTGCATGGAACTAATTCTTCGCTAGGGTTTAAAGTCCATTTTGACCTATTGTCCCCAGCGGCAGGCAAAAATAAATTTAGAGAATGTTAATTCATGTATTCAGTGAATTTGGGGGGGGGATTATTTATTATGTATTTGACTCAGGATCAGGGAGAGAGACACCAGAGTATTCTGCTCCTTGAGCCTATCGTGTTCAGGTTCTTAGAAACCAGTTTATGGAAGTGATCAGGACATTAGGGGTCTGTGATGCTTGGGGAAAAAGAAGCAACCAGGGTAGTTCAGAGAGAGTATTTTCCAGGTCTTCTGCGATGTGCATCCTGAAGACAGATCCTTTCCCATTAATATGTATCTGAAGCATATTTGACGTAGAACAAAGTCTGAGCTGCCTCATCTCCAGAGGAAGAAAGTGAGAACTAGGGAAGAAATTGGTCATGCTACAAGTCAACCATGATGCTCACAGAAGCCAGGTGCCCCATCTCAGTGTTAAGGGTGCTGCAGTTGTCTCTCTTCCCACCCAAGTCAAGCCAGTATACCATCCAGCCTCTGAACATCCCAGTATTCTAGACCACAGGTGTTGTCCCTCCTCTGGGTTCTATGAGTGCAGAGATCCAGGATATGTTTTCTCTTTCAGGTGAGAATATACGGGGCACAGAGGCCAGGTTGCACTCCCAGCCTTTTATGGCAACAATAAGGATCTCTGATGACAATTTTATCTGAGGCCATTGTGAAGATTTCCTCGTGTAAGAAGACTTCCATCTGAATGAAGCTCACTGTAAAATAAGTGAGGAGTAGCAACTGGGTTCTTGTTTGCTGAGAATTCAAAACACCATTCCACAGACAGAGCTCAGGATGGTCTCTGAGAGCACAGGGCCCAATAAGTTCATCAGACCTGCCATATGTACACCTCCAGGCTGGGGGAAGGGAGTGTGTAATAAAGGATTGGAGTACTGTGGGCAGAGGGATGGGAGGCTGGTGAGGCTGCTGAAAGACCAGGCCTGCATTACTGCTGCACAGTCACAAAGAAGAACACTGTCTATATTTGACTGAGGTGTTGGAGGGGAGAGTGAGACATTATTTCTGTCCCATCTTCTTCCTCTCAATTTGACTCATCTGTAGGCCTGTCCTGGGCTGGAACATCAATCTGCCTTTTAGAAGCTGAATAGAGTTTCAATGACTTACCACATCCAGCCTTTCTTTGCAGAAATAAGATTGTCATCCTGGATGCCCACAATATCAACAATAAGGAACCCCCCGCCCAGAAGTTCATATACTGTTGTTCAAGACTTCTGTCATCCAGAGTATACAAATGTTTCATTTTACTATGACATCATGCTATTGAAGGTACCGTCTTGCTTCTAAATAGCACTCACACAAATTCTGGGACTCCTCTGTTCTTTCAGAAACTCAGGTTCCACCCTCTCCTCCATCCTGACTGCTCTGCTGGCCCTAGTACAAGATAATCAGGCATGGGGGGCTCTCAAGGCAGGGGAGGATCCAACATCCTAATCTCTATGACCCCTGCTACCAGAACAGGATCTGAACTTCCATTTCTCACCTACTCTGACCAGTTAAATCAGAAGACTAGACTGAACATAGCTGTTCAGACCATTGCCCTACCTATGGAGCCAGGACTGAGTGAGGCTGAGGCAAGTGAGTAATGTAGTAGGCTGTGGAGGACAGGCTATTAGTTTGTCTTCAGACACACTCCGAGAAGTAGACTTGGATGCTCAGATTTGCAAGTAAATTTTCAAATACTATTACAACTACATCCACATGTGTGCAAGGTACCCTCCAGTTAAGAATTTTTTTGCAAAAGTAAGGTGATAGATATATGCCCAATAGTGTCTCAGAGAGAGTGATTCTGGAACCCCCTCTCAAGCTTTCTCCTACTTGCACAGCCACTGGTAGAGCATCTCCACTATTGGAGGAGTCATCCTGATCTCAACACATGAGACCTGAACATCTTCCTCCAGCTCATGTCTGGTCCTTTCTCCATGGGTCAAGAATAGGAAAGCCTGAGTCTAGGTTGAGCTGGAGATAGGACTCAGCCAGGGCAGAGACTCATAGTGCTGAGGGATCCCAGAGGACTAGACTCTGCCCACCTCTCTCACATGAAACCAAACTAAGTGGTGACCTCTCTTCTTCTTCTGAAAATATATACCTGCTTTGTTTTACTTCTTTTCCTTTCTAGAGTTAACCTTCAAATTCCACTTGGAAATGTTAGATGTTTATATAAGATTTTTTTTTTTCTGGGGGGGAAGCTGAGCCACGGAGTCAGTTCAGACTCTTGTCAACCCATGTGTTACAGTGTAGAACTGCTTCATTCGGTTTTCTTGGCTATAATCTTTATGGAAGCAGGTCATCAGGCCTTTTCTTGCGTGGTGCTACTGGATAAGTTCAAACAACACAACCTTTTACTTACCAGTACAGAGCAAATAATTTGTACGACCCAGGGACCTTCTGAGATGTTTGACTTCTCCATCCACAGGGAGATTGTGGGGGAGCTTGGTGTGTAGCATTGTGGCCCAGGGCATTGTCAGTTTTGGACATCCTGTTTTAATAGCTCCTTCTTACGACTTCACCAGAATCTCCAGCTTTGTACTCTGGATCGGTAGAATAATGAATGGGTCCAGGCATAGCTAAGCAACTGGCTCTTGGGTTCTACGGCAGGGTCCACATCTGCGTGTGAGGGGATGTCAGACTATTAATAATGACCATATCCCAGCTGGAAGGAACTAATTCTTGTCTTTCTTCAACATATTCACTTGTCACCTGCTGTGCCCTAAGCAGGCTTTTATTGCACCACCACCAGCCTCTCCTCTGCTCCCCCTGCTCACACATTCCCAAACTCACCTGCACAAGCCACCAACTCACACTTGTGCACTGTCTCATCCTATCAGCATCTTAAAGTCAGGTCCGTCTGTCTGGCCTGATAGGTAAGGGAGTGTGTTCCTCAGAGGAAAAATGGAACCCATGACCCAAGAGTGGAACTCTCAGTGATAGCTGTTTCTACTTCCTAAATCAATATCAACCTGATAGTGCAGAAGAGGGAGACAAAAGCAATTGAAATTCCAGCTGACACAAAAGGAGCCTGGCACGGTCCCCAATAAGATGGCCTTCCTGTGAGGCTCCATCTTTGTCTCCTCTGTCCACAGCTCAGAAGGACCTCTACTCAGTGATACTGTCCCAGCTGGGGCCCACCTGCCTGTCCCTCATACTGTCAGAGATGAGGCTCAGGGAAGCCAGGTCGTGGTCACCATTAGCAAAGATTGTGAAAAAGTGATAGACAGGCCTGTTCTGCACACCTGTAATACATCTGTCACCCACATAGACCTGATTGAGCTTCTCTCATCCTGCCCAGCTCACTCCACAAAGCCGTCTGAGCCCTGAGTCAACCAGCCCCTGCTCACTTAGTGGCCACAGTCCCTTCATCCTGTACCATTTGGTCACACCTGGCTAACTGGTATCTTGATTATATCCCAAACCTGCCACTGTCTACCTGGTCTTCAAGGCCTTTTGTGCTTGAGCAGACCCATTTCTGCATCAGGATTGGAATTCACTCCTCCACCCTTAAATGAGCATTCATGAATCACCTCAGTAACAGGCCTTGTGATTCAACAGAGAAACCACAAACTTGTTCTTACCCCACTGACAGTAGACATGCTCTTTTAGACTGAATCTCACGGCCCTGAACTCATCTCACCTCTGATAGATGCCCACATTCTGAACTACTTGGGCTAAATACATTGAGAATTTTCTTTCTCTGGTGCACAGTGGTCAAGCTTTTGGTGCAGAGATGCCAAACTTCATTACTTTCCCCAACATGGCCTTTCTGGCATGAAGTGGACCCAGCAGGAGGCTATGCTGAGTGGGCTGGAAAGACTCCTTGCTGATGGCAGCTCAGTGCTGAGGAATGAGGACACCTATAGGCCTCATCCCTTCTAAGGCCTGCAGCTAGGATGTTCCTTTTTCCTCCAGGCACCCATGGCCCAGAGCAGCTTATGGAGGGTCCATCCCAGATCAGGGCTAGGTAGGGATGAGAGGTGGATGTAGGATAGGACTGTGGGCAACTGTCCTCTCCCCAGAGGACAGTACAACACCACCAATTGGGGGAAGATATTGAAGCAATGGGATCAGAATGCAAACTGCCCAGTCTCCACAAACACTGCAGTTCTGAACCACTCGAGCTGCCTCAAATAACAGGGATGCCTAGAGGTAGAGCCTCCTGAAGATCTAGGAGCCAGCCTCATCCATACTCATCCCATTCTACCATAAACTTTTGCACTTGTTAAACTCTGCCAGCCCTAGGAAAATGTCCCCTCCACACTTCTCTTAATAGGATAATCATTTAAAATGAAATTTGCCAATAAATTGTGTCACAAAAAGTCACAAAATTTAGGTGACCACTTAAGTTCCAAAACACTGAGCAAAGTAATAAGTCATAGTAGGCAGATGAGCAGTCAGAGGACAAACAGCAACAGGGACAACACAAGGCAAATGATCAGTGCTATACACACTTGACACCATAAAACAGTGGTGTATATTTTGGGTTTCATTCTGGGTTTTTTTGTTTTTTGGTTTAAATTTTTCCACAATATTCCACACAAATCCCAAACCTAGGATTTTTAGTTCCTGGGGATGCACGATATTCCACACAAACCCAAAAACCTAACACTTTTACGTCCTGGGGATGGGCTTCTTGAACAGAAAAAATTAATTTCTAAAACCAGGATAGTCCTGGTCAAGCCCTACCATGTGCAAAATACTTGCATTCAAAACCTTCTCATTTCAGCGAGAGTCAGAAAACAACTGTGGATTCACTAACAGAAACCTCACAAAGAATTCCTGACCACACAGCAAAGGCATAAATTGTCACCACAGGCACCAGTGCCCTCTGCCCCCAGCAGAACACCAGACAGGAGACAAAGATACTAGTCATGGGTCATGACAATGGTAGAATCACAGAGGGGACAGAAAATGAGGCCACATTCACCATAGTTGTATGACCCCTCATCTTGTCCCAGAGCTACTTGTGGTGAAGGTGGGCCACATGCAGCAAGGCAGATTTGGGATTCAGGCAGATGGCATTGTCTGGACACTTTCTAGAAAAAGGAGCTGGAAGGGACCATACCCATTGCCTTCTGATTTAGACTCATAGAGATCCTATAGGACAGAGTAGAACCAATTATGACTCATAAAGACCCTACAGGACAGAGTGGAATTGTCCCATAGGATAACGAAGACCATAAATCTTTACAGAAGCTAACAGTCATATCTTTCTCCCACAGAATATCTGGTGGGTTTAAACCACTGACCTTTCTGTTAACAGCAGAGCACCTAACCACTGTGCAACGAGGGATTCTGCTGGAAGGGCAGCAGGGCTAAAAAAAAAATTGTCCACAAGTACAACAGCTCCTAACTGAACTATTTGACTGTTGGTCTGATCACTGCTCCCAAGGCCCAATTGGAGACCAAGATCCCACCCAGCTCATTTCCCCATCTCAATTTGGATTTCTAGTTCTTTATTCTCATCCCCCTTTATTCTGAGGGGTCAATGTTGTTTGGAGGTAAATATGTGCTGAAATTCAGGAACTCATTAGGACCCCTGGTCTTCAACATTAAGCCAAAGAAATCTGGAAATTTTTCATTTGTGAATCCAAAGGACATTTATGGGTTTTTACTATGCACCAGACTCCGGATGGGAGAGAGATACAAGAGAATTTTGGTTCATGAGCTCATCGTGTTCAGGCCCTTAGAAACCAGGCCATGATGGAAATTATCAGGACACCAGGGGTCTGAGAAGCTTGGGGACAAAAAGCAATTGTGGCAGGTAGACAGAATATTTTCCAGGTCTTCTGGGATGTGCATCCTGAAGGCAGATTTTTCCCACTTAAAATGTCTCTGAAGTATGTTTAATCGCATACAAAGGCTGAAAACCCTCATTTTCGGTGAAAGAAAGTGAGAACTAGAAAAGAAACCTGTCATGCTATCAGCTAGCCATGTTGCCCACAGAAGCCAAGATTCTCTTCTCAGTATTAGGGGTCCCACAGATGGCTCTCTTCCCACCAAGTGAAGCTAGGACACCATTCCAGGTTCTGAATATCCCAGGTGCAGATCACAGGCAGTGCCCATTCTCTGGGTTCTGTGAACACAGAGATCTGGGAAAGATTTTATTCTATGTGGTGATCACTTGGGGCACAGAAGCCAGACCACACTGCCAGCCCTACATGGGATCAGTAAAGTTAACTAATAATAACTATAAATGGAAACATTGTGGAGGGTTCCTTCTGTGAGGAGACTTCATTATGACAGCAGCTCACTGTTACAGAAGTTGAGGAGCAGCACCTGGGTTCTTGTTTCCTGGTAACTCCTAACATAGTCCCATAGCCATAGCTTAGGATCGTCTCTGAGCACACGGAGCCAATGAGCCCATAAGAAGAGCTTAAAGTACACCTTCATCCTGGGGGAAGTGAGTGAGGTAAAAAGGATTGAAATTTCTGGGCAGGAAGATGCAGAAGAGACATCCTGGGTCACTTCTGGAGAAGAAAGAAGAGGATCACTGTCCACATTTAAAAGAATTATTGAAGAAAAGTGAGACACGACTTCTGCTCCAAATTCCTACTCACAATGATTCAGGTGCAGGACAGCTGTGGGCAGGAACATCAAAATCCTTATGTGATGCTTTGTTAAAGTTCCTCTGACTTATTATATCCATCTTTTCCTTGCAGCAATATCATTGTTACCTTGGGACCTCAAAATATCAATAAAAAGGGATCTACCAGACAGGTCATCCCTATGCCCCCAGTCTTTCCTCACCCACAGTATAGTAACATTTCAGCTTTCAACTACTTCATGCTACTGAAGGTACCATCTTACCTCCATTCAGGTGCACCAGCTCATGGTTCTGTAGAGCATTAACTCATTCAGAGCCTCAGGACATTTCTCCCTCTCCAACCTCCATGCTCTACAGGTCCCAGTGCAATAGAAGGGAACTTGGGAGATTTTCCAGGCAGGGGAAGAATGGGATACTTGATACCTGGCTTTGAGACCTGCTAGAAGGGCATAATCTGAACTGCCGTCTCTCAGCTTCTCTGACTAGCTGAAACACAAGGCTCAGCTGATCACACATGAGAAGACCATTGTCCTACTGCAGAGCCAAGAGTGGGTGATGACAGACCAGGTGTGCAGTGTGGCAGGATCTGAAAACTAGCTAAGGCTGGTCTTCAGACACACTCCAGGAAGTAGACCTGGAAGTACTGAACGAGCAGCAGTGAGAGAAAACTTTGAATTCTATGAAAATTCCATCCAGCTATGTATTGGGAACCCTCTGTACCAGAACTAAATGGGAAGGGTAAGGAGTGAAGTATCTTTCCTGCCTTCCCCAGAGAAAGAGTATTTCTGGAACCCCAAAGTCAGGGCTTCACTGACCCACAAAGCCAAAGGTAAAACAGGGTACACCACGGATGGAGCATCTTGTTGTCAATCCGTGAGACCAGGCATCTCCCTCCAGCTAATCTTTTGTCTTTTCTTCATGAAACAACAGAAGGAAAGCTTGGGATAAGTTTGAGTTGGACAGAGGACTCAACCAAGGCAGAAGCTCATGGTGCAGGGGATCCCAGAGGACAGGACTCTGCCTACCTCTCTGTCACTCAGGGCCAAAGTGAATGGTGACCCCTCAGCCCCTTCCTCCTCTGAGCACCCAGCCCCTAGCGGGAGGACTTGGGAACCATGGAGAAAAGAGAGCCTGAGGGAGGAATCCGGAGGGGTCTGCAATGAGATTCTTCTCTTCTATGCTCACAGGGTGACTCCAGGGGACCATTGGTGTGCAACAGTGTGGCCCAGGCCATTGTTTGTAATGGATGTAATAATAAAACTCCTAATGTTTTCATCAGAATCTCTAGCTTTTTTCCCTGGATCCACAGAATAATGAATGTGTCCAGCAGTATCTAAGTTACTAACCCTTAGGTTCTGTGGAAGATTCCACACCTATGTAGAGGGAAGATGTCAGACTCTTAGTAAAGACCACCTCCCAGTGTAGAGGAGCTGCCTTCTGTGTCTTCCTTGGACATATTCACTGGTCCCTACTGTGCCCCAGGAAGGTTCTGATTGTATCTCCTCCGCCTTCTTTCTCTGCTCTCCCTGCTCATCTATCTCCAAACTCCCCACACAAGCCAACAATTCACACCTGTGAATTTTTTTTGTCCCTGTATTATTAGCATCTCTGAGGTCAGTCCCTCTGTCACAACCCATCAGGTGGTAGAATGTTTCCTTCAGAGGAGTAATGGAACTTGCCACATGAGCTCCTAATGATGATCTTTTCTCCTACCTTAACCCACCCCAGTTCAACAACACAGAAGAGGGGGAGAAAAGCAACTGAGCCTCCAACCGACACAATGGGGGCCAGACATGATCTCTACCAGGGCCACTTTTCCCATGAGGCTCCATCCTTATCTCCCCTGTCCACCACTCAGCAGGGCCTCTCCTCAATGTTGTTGTCCCAGCTGGGCCCTTCCTATCATCAGGTCATCCCGTGAGAGAGGAGGCTCTGGGAAGTTAGGCTGTGCCCATCCAGAGAAGAGCTTCGGGAAATGTCACAGGGACGCCAACTTTTAAACATCTTTACTACGGCAGGCAACAAAGACAGTCATCTTGTAAGCTTAAGTCTATTCCTCCCATTTCTAAAAACCAAAAATCTCCGTGGGTGCTCCTTCAGGTTTTGAGGAAACTGAGAAGTTTCCAAAAGCTTACCTTATGAGAGCTTCAATATTATGATTAAGAAAATCACCCCATTTTCAGCCATGTTTTCTACAAAATGTGCAGGATATTTCCTTGTGAAATTTTAAAATTATCCTTGGTAAGAAATTAACAAAACAAATAAAATTGGCCAAAATTGTTTACACCATCAGCCAAATATACAATAGATGACCAAAGGCTATTTACATTTTGACAAGATATTAACAATCCTCTATTTTATGTTCCCATGTTTTCATTAAAATCTTTATAAAAATCATGAATATCATTTCAAATTCCATTTTTCAGGTCAAAGTACCTAAGTGCTACGAGGAACATATTTTATTGCAGAGTCAACACATCACTTTATATGCTGTAGAAACTAGTCTTTGGTAAAATCTGCAGAATCACTCTCTGTTGAAAACATTCAACATATTTGCAATCAAAATGTCTACCAGAATTTCAAATTATTACAGAATCTAGACTTACTGGAGTTTTTGAGACTAGATGGTGTTGTTAAATGCCATCAAGTTGGTCCCCACTCATAGTGACCCTACATACAACAGAACGAAATACTGCCTGGTCCTCCTCCATCCTCACAACTGTTGCTATGTTTGAGCCTATTGTTGAAGCCACTGCATCAATCCATCTTGTCGAGGGTCTTCCTCTTTTTCTCTGACACTCTACCTTACAAAGCATAATGTCCTTCTCCAGAGATTGGTCCCTCCTGATAACATGTCCAAAGTATGTGAGACGAAGTCTCACCAACCTTGCTTCCAAGAACCATTTTGGCTGTACTTCTTCCAAGACAGATTTGTTCATTCTTCTGTTAGTCCATAGTATATTCAATATTCTTCACCAAAACCATAATTCAAAGCGTTAATTCTTCTTTGGTCTTCCTTTTTCACTATTCAGCTTTAGCGTGCATATGAGGCAATTGAAAATACCAGGCCTTGGGTCAGGTTCTCCTTAGTGCTCAAAGTGACATTTTTGCTTTTTAACACTTTAAAGAGGTCTTTTGCAGCAGATTTGCCCAATGCTATACATTGCTTGATTTCTTGACTACTGCTCCTATGGATTTTGATTGTGGATCCAAGTAAAATGAAATCCTTGACAACTTCAATATTTTCTCCGTTTATTATGTTGTTGCTTATTGGTCCAGTTGTGAGGATTTTTGTTTACTTTATTTTGATTTTATTTTAATCCGTGCTGAAGGTTGTGGTCTTTGATTTTCTTCAGTAAGTGCTTCAAGTCCTCTTAGATTTCAGCCAGCAAAGTTGTGTCATCTGCATATCACAGGTTGTTAATAAGTCTTCAACTAACCCTGATGCCATGTTCTTCTTCGTATAGTCCAGTTTCTCAGATTATTTGCTCGGCATACAGATTGAATAAGTGTGGTGAAAAGATACAAACCTGATGCACACCTTTCCTGATTTTAAGCCACACAGAATCTCCTTCTTCTGTTTGAATGAATGTCTCTTGGTCTAGGTAGTTCCTTATAAGCACAATTAAGTGTTCTGGAATTCCCATTCTTTGCAATGTTATCCATAATTTGTTATGATCCACACAGTTGAGTTCCTTTGCATAGTCAATAAAACACAGGTAAACATTTTTCTTGTGTTCTCTGCTTTCACCCTAGATCCAACTGACATCAACAATGATATCCCTCGTTCCATGTCCTCATCTGAATCCAACCTGAATTTCTGGAAGTTCCCTGTTGATGTACTCCTGCAAAAGTTTTTGAATTATCTTCAGCAAAATTTTACCTGTGTACTATATCAGTGATATTGTTGGATAATTTCTGCATTCTGTTGTATCTCTCTTTTTTTTTTTGGAATGGGCACAAATATGGATCTTTCACAGTCATTTGGCCAGGTAGCTGCCCTCCAAATTTCTTGGCATAGATGAATGAAAGCTTCCAGCTTTGCATCCATTTGTCGAAACATTTCTATCGGTATTCTGTCAATTCTCGGAGCCTTGTTTTTTTGCCAACATCTTCAGTGCAGCTTGGACTTCTTCCTTCTATAACATCAATTCTTGACTATATGTTACCTCTGTAAATGGTTAAACTTTGATTAGTTCTTTTTGGTGCAGCGACTCTGTATATTCCGTCCATCTTCTTTTGATGTTTCCTGTTTCATTCAATATTTTACCCATAGAGTCCTTTAATTCTGCAACTCGAGGCTTGATTCTTTTCTTCAGTTTTTTTCAGCTTGAGAAATGCTGAGTATGTTCTTCCCTTTTCATTTTCTAACTCCAGGTCTTTGCACATTTCATTCGAATATTTTACTTTGTCTTCTTGAGCTGCCTTTTGAAACCTTCTGTTCAACTATTTTACTTCATTTCTTCCATTCACTTTGCTACTCTACATTCAAGAGCAAGAGTCTCTTCTGAAATCCATTTTCATCTTTTCTTTCTTTCCAGACTTTTAAAGACCTTTCACTTTCTTCATGTATGACGTCCTTGATGTCATCTCACAACTTTTCTGGCCTTGGGTCATAGGTGTTTAATGCATCAAATCTATTCTTGACATGGTCTCCAAATTCAGGTGGGATATACTCAAAGTCGTACTTTGGTTCTAGTGGACTTGTTTTAATCTTCTTCATCTTCAACTAAAATTTGCATGTGAGCAGTTGATGGTCTATTCCACATTAGTCCCCTGGCCTTCTTCTGACTGATGATACTGAGCCATGCTTCTGTCAGTTTGTCAGACTGTTGTGGCTTGTGTGTTGTGATGCTGCAAGCTATGCCATCAGTATTTCAAATACTAGCAAGATCATCCATGGTGGTCCGATTTTAAAGACACTTCCAGACTAAGACAGACTAGGAAGAAAGGCCTGGCAGTCTGCTTCTGAAAAAATTGGCCAGTGAAAACCTTTTGTAGAGTAGAACATTTTCCAATGTAGTGCTGGAAGATGAGCTTGTCCGGTTGGAAGTTACTCAAAATACGCCTGGCAAAGTGCTGCATCCTCAAAATAGAGTAAATCTTAATGACATGGGATGGAGTAAAGTTTTCAGACCTTCATTTGCTGATGTGGTACAACTCAAAATGAGAAGAAAGAGCTTCAAACTTCCATTAATAATCCAAATGTGGAACATACGAAGTATTAATCCAGGAAAATTGGATGTCATAAAAAATGAAACATAATGGGTAAAGATCAATATCCTAGGCATTAGTGAGCTGAAATGGACTGGTGTTGGCCATTTTGAATTCTCTAATGATATGATCTCCTATGCCTGGAATGACAATTTGAAGAGAAATGGCATCACATTCATCGTCAAAAAGAACATTTCAAGATCTATCCTGAAGTACAATGCTATCACTGATAGGATAATATTCATATGCCAACAAGGAAGACCAGTTAATACTACTACTATTCAAATTTACCCACAAACCACTAATGCAAAAGATGAGGAAATTGAAGATTTTTGCCAACATCTACAGTCTGAAATTGATCAAACATTCAATCAAGATGCATTGATAATTACTGGTGATTGGAATGCAAAAGTTAGAAACTAAGAAGAAGGATTGGTAGGTGGAAAATACTACCTTGCTGATAGAAAGGACTCTGGAGATCTCATGATAGAATTTTACAACATTAATGACTTATTCATTGCAAATATTTTTTTTCAACAGCATAAATTGTGACTATACACGTGGACCTCACCAAATGGAAAACACAAGAATTGAGACTGGAGGAACCCAAAAATCTATCACTCTGAGAAAATTTTCAAACCATGAACTGAAATTATCTCCTGAAGTCATCTTTGAATAACTGTTTAAAGTACTAAAAAAGTTTGCCATGAGAATTGCACAGTTATAAAGAATTATCTATATGAGATCAAGTTGTCAACAGTAACTTTAAAGCATAGATGGGAAGTTTAGGGGGTAGTGAGCTTAAGTTAATGGTGGTAAAACAATATGGGTAGAGATAACAAGAATGGTGGTTCAACGTGAGGAAGGTAACCAATGTTATTAAATTATACATGTAGAAATTGAGTGTGTTCTGCCATGTGTATTTTCACCAAAACTAAAATTATATATATATACACACACATATATATATAATTTTCCTTTTGTTCAGTCATAGAGCATTTTCATTATAACCTCGGAATCAGGAAATGTTAGTTTACTTATTTTCAGGGAGCTATGAAAGGAACATATGATAATGTCTCTATCTTCCTGGGGTGCACCCAAGCAAATTCAGCAGCTGCTCCTTTCCCCTAAACATTGTACACTTTATGGGAGATGAAAATATTTAGGATTGAGCAAGAAGAACTTGCCTATCTCTCTTGGACCTATGAGACTAAGTCCCAATATGTGCCTTCACAACCACTTGTCCACCAGCCAGGCCTACGCTTGTCTCCATAAGGTGTACTTTGTTCTGTTTTGGATACTTACATCCTTCATTTAGTGTATCCTATTATCAGTCATTAAAATAACACAGTATTTACGTTTCTTTTTGGATGATGTTTGAATCATGCTGGTATTAGTATTATAATTACAGCTTCGATATCTGTACTGTTAGAGAACATGGTCACAATACTTATTCTAAGTAGCACATTTACTAGCATTGCCATTTTATAAATCCTTACCTCAGGTGCAGTAAATGGAAATAATTATAGGTAGCTCTGTGTATTCTAGGCTGTTGTCGTAGTTTATTAGTTCTGCTATAACAGATATGGCACAAGGGCATGGCTTGAGCAAACAGAAATCTATTTTCTTACAGTTAGAAGGCTAGAATTTCAAATTCAGGGAGACAGCTCTAGGGAAGGCTTTCCCTTTCTGTCAGCTCTGGGAGAATGCTCTTGCCTCTTTTCTGCTTCTATTCCTCAGATTCTTGGCATTCTTTATATGGTGTGGCATGTATCTTCTCTCCCCCCCTCCTTTATTGTACTTTAGGTGAAGGTTTACAGAACAAATAGTTTCTCATTAAACAGGCAGTACACATATTGTTTTATAACATTGGTTAATGACCCAACAACATGTCAACCCTCTCCCTTCTCGATCTTTTTGGTGAAAATATACATAGCCAAAGAGACATCATTTCAAAAATTTCTACATGCACAATTCAGTGACATCAGTTACATTCTTCCAGTTGCGCTGCTACTCACACTTTAGGTGAAGGTTTACAGAAGAAAATAGTTTCTCATTAAACAGTTAGTACACATGTTGCCCTATGACAATGGTTAACAACCACACTACATGTCAACACTGTCCTTACCCAACCTTGGGTTCCCTATCACTAGCGTTCCTATCCCCTTCTGCCTTCTAGTCCTTGTCCCTGGACTGCTGTGCCTCATTAGTCCCGTTTTTGTTTTGTAAGTCTGTCTAATTCCCTGCTGAACGGTGAACCTCGGAAGTGTCTTCACCGCTGAGCTAAAAGCGTGTCCAGGGGCCATACTGTCGGGGTTTCTCTAGTCTCCTTTAGGCCAGTATATCTGGTCTTTTTTATTTGTGTTAGAATTTTGTTCTACATCCTTCTCCAGCTCTGTCCATAACCCTCTGTTGTGATCCTGATCAGAGCAGTCAGCGGAGATAGCTGGGCACCATCTAGCTGTACTGGACTCAGTCTGGTGGAGGCCTTGGTAGCGGTGGCCCATTAGTCCTTTGGACTAGTCTTTTCCTCGTATTTTGTTCTTTTGATTCTCTCTCGCTCCCAAAGGGATGAGACCAGTGGAGTATCTTAGATGGCTGCTCACAGGCTTTTAAGACCCCAGACGCTACTCACCAAAGTAGAATGTAGAACATTGTCCTTATAAAATGTTATGCCAATTGAGCTAGATTTTCCTGGAGACCATGGTCCCCACAGCCTTCTGCCCAGCAATTTAGTCCCTCAGGGAGTTTGGATGTGTCTATGGAGCTTCCATGATATTTCCTCGCACAAGTTGGACTGCCTTCCTCAGTATTGTGTACTGTCTCACCCTTCACCAAAGATACCACTTATCTATTGCCTATTTAGTATTTCTCAACCACCCCTCCATCCCTTGTAACCAACAAAGATTGTTACTTTTTGTGTGTAAACTTTTTCATGAGTTTTTACAGTAGAAGTCTCATACAATATTTGTCCTTTTGTGATTCACTTATTTCACTCAGCATAATGTCCTCCAGTTTCATCCATGTTATGAAATGCTTCACAGATTTATCATTGTTCTTTATCGTTGTACTCCATTGTGTGTATGCACCATAGTTTGTATATCGATTCATCTATTGATGGGCATCTAGGTTGTTTTCATTTTTTTGCTATTGTGAACAATGCTGCCATGAAAATGGGTGTGCATATGTCTATTCCTGTGACAGCTCTTATTTCTCTAGGATATATTCCTAGAAGTGGGATTGCTGGATGGTATGGTATTTCTATTTCTAGCTTTCTAAGGAAGTGCCATATTATTTTCCAAAATAGTTGTATCATTTTGCATTCCCACCAGCAGTGCATAAGAATTCCGATCTCCCTGCAGCCTCTCCAACATTTGTTATTTCCAGTGCTTTTGATTCATGCCGGTAATGCCGGGGTGAGATGGTATCTTATTGTTGTTCTAATTTACATTTCTCTAAAGGCTAGTGATAGTGAGCATTTCCTTATGTGTCTGTTGGCTGTTTGAGTGTGTTTTTTGGTGAAGTGTCTGTTCATTTATTTTGCCCATTTTTGAATGGGATTGTCTTTTTGCTGTAGAGGTGTTGGATTTTCTGGTAGATTTTAAGGATTTTACCTTTGTCTGACTTGTAATGTCCAAAAAATTTTTTCCCAGTCTGTAGGTTCTCTTTTTACTTTTTTGGTGAAGTCTTTTGAAGACCATACATCTTTGATTTTTAGAAGATCCCAGTTATCTAGCTTATGTCATGGGCTTTATGTGTTGATGGTTATGGTTTGTATCCTGTTAATGCCGTGTATTAGGACCTGTAGCACTGGTCCTATTTTTTCTTCTATGAACTTTATAGTTTTTGGCTTTATATTTAGGTCTTTGATCCATTTTGAATTAGTTTTTGTGTATGGTGTGAGATATGGGTCCTATTTCTTTTTTTTGCCAATGGATATCCAGTTTTGCCAGCACCATTTGTTAAAAAGACTGTCTTTTCCTCATCGGATGGACTTAGGGCCCTTGTCAAAGATCAGGTGACCGTAGGTGGATGGACTGACATCTAGGTTCTCAAGTTGTGTTCCACTGGTCAATGTATCTGTCGTTGTAACAGTACCAGTCTGTTTTGACTACCGTAGCTGTATAGTGCTTCTGAGGTCAGGTAGTGTGAGTCCTCCTACTTTATTCTTCTTCTTCAATAGTGCTTTACTTATTCAGGGCTTCTTCCCTTTCCATATGAAGTTAATGATTAGTTTTCCCATCTCTTTGAAGAATGTTGTTGGTATTTCAATCGGGATTGCCTTGTATTTAAAACTGCTTTGGGTAGAATTGTCATTTTCACAATGTTGAGTCTTCCTATCCATGAGCATGGTATGTTTTTCCATTTATGTCAATCCCTTTGGGTTTCTTGCAGTAGTGTTTTGTAGTTTTCTTTGTATAGGTCTTTTGCATCCCTGGTCAGATTTCTTCCTAAGTATTTTATCTTTTTAGGGGCTATTGAAAATGGTATTGTTTTCCTGATTTCCTTTTCATCGTTCTCCTTATTGGTGTATAGGAATCCAACTGATTTTTTAATGTTTATCTTGTATCCTGCTACTCTGCTGAATCTTTCTATTAGTTCCAGTAGATTTCTCATGGAGTCTTTAGGGTTTTCTATATATGGTGTCATATCCTCTGCAAACAGGGACAGTTTAACTTCTTCATTACCAATTTGGATGCCCTTTATTTCTTTTTCTTGCCTTATTGCTCTAGCTAGAACTTCCAGCACAATGTTAAATAGGAGTGGTGATAAAGGGCATCATTACCTTATTCCTGTTCTCAGTGGGAATGTTTTCAGCCTCTCTTCATTAAGAATGATGTTGGCCATTGGTTTTGCATAGATGCCTTTTATTATGTTGAGAAATTTCCCTTCTATACCTATTTTATTGAAAGTTTTTAACAGGAATGCGTGTTGCACTTTGTCAAATGCCTTTTCTGCATCAATTGAAATGATCATGTGATTCTTTGTTTTCCATTTTTTTATGTGGTGGATTCATTGATTGATTTTCTAATGTTGAACCATTCTTGCATACGTGGTATGAATCCTACTTGGTCATGGTGTATTATTTTTTTATATGATGCTGAATTCTATTGGCTAGAATTTTGTTGAGAATTTTTGCAACTATATTCATGAGAGATATTGTTCTGTAATTTTCTTTTTCTGTAGTGCCTTGCCTGGTTTTGGTATCAAGGTTATGCTGGCTTCATAGAATGAATTCGGGAGTGTTGCTTCCTTTTCTATGTTCTGAAATAGTTTAAGTAGTACTGGTACAAGCTCTTCTGTGAACGTTTTTTAGAATTCTCCTGTGAAGCCATCTGGGCCAGGGCTTTTTTTTTGGGGGGGGGGGAGTTGTTTTTATTACCTTTTCAATCTCTTCTCTTGTTATTGGTCTGTTCAGATTTTCAACATCATTTTGTTGTAGTTTGGGTAGGTAGTGTGTTTCTAGAAATTTATCCATTTCCTCTAGGTCTCCAAATTTGTTAAAGTTTTTCATAACATTCTGTTACAGTCCTCTTTATTTCAGTTGGGTCTGTTGTAATGTAGCCCATTTCATTTCTTATTTGGGTTAGTTGCTTCATCTCCTGTTTTTCTTTTGTCAGTCTGGCCAGTGGTTTGTCTATTTTATTGATTCTTTCAAAGAACCAACTTTGGGTTTGTTGATTCTTTCTATTGTTTTTCTATTCTCTATTTTATTTATTTCTGCTCTGGTCTTTATTTCCTTTTTCTGGTGGCTATGGGTTTTATTTTTTATTTTTATTTTTTTTTTGCTGTTCTCTTTTTATTTGTTTAAGTTGTGTAGTTAATGTTTTGATTTTGTCCCTTTCTTCTTTTTTGATATGTGCATCTATTGCTATAAATTGTCCTCTGAGGACTGCCTTTATTGTGTTCCAAAGGTTTTCGTATGATGTGTTTGCATTCTCGTTTGATTCAAGGAATTTTTTGATTCCATCTCTAATTTATTCTATTACCCAGTGGTTTGTAAGCAAGGTGTTATTCAGTTTCCATGTAATTGATCTTTTTTTCCTTGCTCTTTCTGTTTTTAATGTCTACCTTGATGACATTGTGGTCAGAGAAGATACTTTGTATTATCTTAACTTTTTGGATCTTGTTGAGGATTGCTCTGTTGCCTAAGGTGTGGCTATTCTGGAGAACGTTCCACATGCATTGGAAAAGAAAGTGTGTAGATGTTGGATAGAGTGTTCTATATATATGTATGAGGTCAAGTTGGCTGACTGTGCCCTTTAGGTCTTCTGTATCTTTGCTGATTTTCTTTTCAGATTGTTCTGTCCTTTACTGAGAGTGGTGTGCTGAAGCCTCCTTCTATTATTGTGGAACTGTCAGTTTCTCTTTTCAGTGTTGTTAGTGTTTGTTTTATGTATTTTGGAGCATTGTCATTGGGTGCATAGATGTTTACTATGGTTATGTCTTCATGATATATTATCCCCTTAATCATTATATAGTTTCCTTCTTTGTCTTTTATGGTGGATTGTGTTTTACAGTCTATTTTATCTGAGACTACTATGGCCATTCCTGCTATTTTTTGGTAGTTGTTAGCTTGATATATTTTTTTTCCAACCTTTGATTTTTAATAAGTTCATGTCTTTGTTTCTAAGGTGTGTCTCTTGTGGACAGCATATTGAAGGATCCTGTTTTTTATCCATTCTGTCAGTCTCCATCTCTTTATGGGTGCATTGAGGCCATTTACCTTCCGTGTAATTATTGATAGATGTGAGTTTATTGCTGTCATTTTGTAGTGCTTTTTTCCTGTGGTGCTGACATTTTCTTTGTTCTTCTTACTCTCCTGTGCTGAATTCCCTTTGTTTGTGGATTTTTTTTTCATTTCTTTTGTTTTAGTAGGTTTTGTTTTTTCTCAGACTTTATATTTTTCGTCGTTATTTTTATGAGTATGTTTGTTAACTTTCTTTGTGGTTACCATGAAATTTACCCTTATATTTCCAAGTGTGAAGCAGTGGAGTATTACTTGGTGTCACCTTGCCTTCCTCTCCATTTGAAGGTTCTGTATCTACATTGTTTATTCCCTCTTTTATTGTTCTGATGTTGTTGTCAACTACAGATTAACTCCTCTGATTCCCTGTTGTATTTGTTTTAGTTTTGAATAGTCCTTGAGAGTTCATTTCCTAGATTGGTATCTGGATTGTATGATCCTGCATACTATATTCATCCTGTGAGCTTAAGTTGTTTGTTCTCAGATTGAAGAACTCCCTTTAAAAATTCTTGTGAGTTTGGTTTGGTTTTTACATATTCCCTTAATTTCTGTTTATCTGGAAATGTCCTAATTTCACCATCATATTTGAACAAATGTTTTGTAAGATATATTATTCTTGTCTAGCAATTTTTTTCTTTCAAGGTTTTATATATGTCATCCCATTGCCTTCTTGCCTGCATGGTTTCTGCCAAATAATCTGAGCTTAGTCTTATTGTTTCTCCTCTGTATGTGACTTCTTGTTTTTCTTGAGCTGCTCTCAGGATTCTTTGTCTTTGATTTTGTCGAGTGTGATTATGATATGCTTTGGTGATTTTCTTTTGGGGTCTATCCTATATGGGGTTCTTTGAGTTTCTTGGATGGCCAGCTTTTTCATCTTTCATGATATTGGGGAAGTTTTCTGTCAACAGTTCTTCAATGATCCTTTCTGTGTTTTCTGTTTTCTCTGCCTGTTCTGGAACTCTGATCACTCGAACATTTTTGCTTTTGATTGTATCCCACATAATTCTCAAGGTCTCTTCATTTTTCTTACTTTTTTTTCCTAAATTTTCCTCAAAATATTTGTATCCAATTGTTTGTCTTCAATTTCACTGATCCTGTCTTCCACCATTTCAAATCAGCACCTCAGCTCTTCTGTGACATTGTCCATTTCTGAAATCTTGTTGTTTATCTTTTGGATTTCTAATTGTTGTTTTTCTATAATTTCTAGTTGTGAATTTATTTTGGTATTTTGTTCCTGAATTATTTTCCTGAATTCTTCCATTTTTTGTTTTCCATGAATTTGTCTGCATTTTCCATGAATTTATCTATTTGTTCCTCTTTTTTGTATGCTTTTTGTTTCAAGTCTTGGATAATTCTGAATATTAGATATTTGAATTTCCTATCAGGTAGTTCTAGTGCTTTTCTTCTACTGGAAAGTAATCTGGTGTTTTATTTTGGATGCCTGATGACACCTTCTTGTCCTGTTTTTGTAAACGTTTTGATATTGTCTGATGTCTTTGGGGCATTCAGTAGTTATTTTTCTCATTTAATGATTGTAGATTTGTTTCATTCTTTTTTTTAACTTGGCTGTGTCTGAACAGGTTGGCTGTGTGTTCTTTGTTGTTTGCTCATCTCTGGGCATGATTCTTTTCACCTCCTTCTCCAATGGCAGGGTCAGTCACTCAGATATGGTACAGCAGGGCAGTTCTAGCTGAAGATCAGTTGCTGGGATGGGTTGTTTGTGGTTGTAGCCACCAGGGTGGGTGGTAATCAGTGCAGGGTAGGTTCCAGTAGGCAGTGCCTGTGCTGCTTGGTGGTGTGATGTTAAACACATGGTGCAGATAGGCAAGATGGAGGGAGGAGACTGTGAAGTGTGGAGCTAAGATGGGTGTGGGAGAGAGGTGAGAGGAACAGGAGCCAAAAACTAAAAAACAATGCCAGGGGAGCTTGCCATTTGATTGGAGAGATGAGAGACTATGAAATGGAGAAAAACAGAAAAGGGAAGAACAAGAAATAAAGAAAAGAATGAATAAATAAAAATTAGAAAGAAAAAAAGAGCTCCCAGGAATCCCACCAGTAAGACTATGAGGTCTGGGGAAGTTTTTCCCAGGTATTGAAGTACAGCCTGGCTAGAAGGCGTAGAGATATCACTCAGCACCAGGCATTCAGGGGACAGGAAGAGAAGGAAGGTATATAGAGATGAGAAACTTAGTAAGTAATGAATAAAGGGAAAAGAAGACAAAACAAATTTTAAAAAAAGAACAAGAAACCCCCCCCCCAAAAAAAAAACAGAAAAAATAACAAAAAAGAAATGCCCTCACAGATCCCTCTGCATGTCTGCACAGGCTGAGGGGGTAGGTCTCAAGCCAGCAACACTGCTTGGCCAGAACTGGCTCCCAACTCAAGAAAAGAAAAAGAAACCAAACAAACAATTCAAAACAAACAAACAAAAGCCCCAGGATCCCATCACTGTGGCAACACAGACTGGGAAGCAGTTCCACACTTGAACGGAGCTCCACAGCCCCTCAGGAAGAAGCAAAGATGTCACACAAAGCCCAGTATTTGAGCAAAAGAAGGGGGAGGTGGTGAGAGGTAAGGACGAAATCAATAGAAGCAAAAAAAAGCAGGACCAGCAGCCAACAAATGGCACACAGGGAATCGGCCAGTGCGGGCATGTGGAACCCAAGCAGCCAGTGCTTCCCAGCCAAGAGACTGTGGCTGCGGGAAGCAGAGGAGGCCAAGTACAAGAGAAGAAATGTGGGGAGTGCGAAAGCATATATCACTCTTTACTGGTTTTTCTGTCTCCTGCTGGAAGCTCTGTGAAGTGCTTTCTCATACTCCCTGTTCGCTGGTCTCTGATAGGAGTCCAAGATGGTGGCTCTGTGATGCATTAGCTGATAGGGGACCCCTACATGTATCACTCCTTGCTTTCTGTTCTCTGTCAGTTTCTTATTCCATTTGGTGGTTGCTGAGTTCTTTATCTCTTTATTTGATGTTAAGGTTTTCAGGATTGCTGTTTTCTATGTTTGGCTTAGTTTTTCGGATCTTTGCTGTGGAAGGACGGCATGGTGCTTCTGCCTAGGGTGCCATGTTGCCGGAAGCCTTGTGACATCTATCTTACCTCATCTGTGCTTCTTCCCTTCTGTACCTAATCTGCTCTTTTCATATCTCAAAAGTGATTTGGTTTAAACTACAGGTGTTAAAGAGGATGTGGAGAAATTGGAATCCTCATCCATTGCTAGTATAAATGTAAAATGGTACAACAACTTTAGAAAATCATTTGGTGGTTCCTCAAAAAGTTTAACATAGAGATGTAGAGCCAACATGGCACCCTAGGCAGACGCATCAAGCCATTCCTCTGCAGCAAAGACCTAAAAACTAAGTAAAAGAGATAGAAATGTCAATCCTGGAACCCTAAGCATCAAATGAAGGGATAAAGAAATAGACCAAACACTGAACTAAACATAAACAGAGAACAGGGAGAGATATTGCATAGAAATCACCTGCCAACTAACACAGCACAGCTTCGCCATCTTGAAGTACAGCCCGAAAAGACACAGGACAGTGAGTGTAGGAAGGCAAATTCACAGTGCTACCAAGAGGAGACAGAACACTTGGTAACGAGAGAAACATGTTTTCCCACCCCTCACCCTCCTGTCCTGTATCCCCCCCCCCCAGCATTCCTGATGGGCCACAATGTGCCACTCAGCTAGAGAGCTACTGGCTTGCATTCACCCCAGATCTGCCCTACCCCACAGGCCGACTCTCCTCCTGCCATTTTTCCCTTTTCTTCCTTTTCTTTCTCCCCCCCAGGTGGCCCTATACACTACCCCCACCCTTTCACCACAGGCAGTGTTATGATGCTGTGCTAGAAAGCTACCAAACTGTTGTCACCCTGGGTCCACCCCACCCCCACTTGCCAGCTCCTGCCATACTATTTTTCCCTTTCTTTTTCCCTCCCACCCAGCTCCATTCTCCCCCCCCCCATCCCTTCTGAAAGACCATGCTGTCCCAGTAGGCTAGAGAGCTACTGGCCCACCATCACCCTGGTTCCTCACTGCCCCAACCCACCATCTCCTGCCATGCCTTTTTTGTTTGTTTGTTTTTAGCCTTACTTCCTTTTCTTTCTCCCTCTCACCTAGCCCCTTACAGCACCTCTACCCCTTCCCATCTGGCCACACCCTACTGCCACAGGTAGAGAGCTACTGGCCAGCCACCATCCTCAGTCTCACTCACCCCCACCTGATCTCCTCTGCCACATCATTTTTCCCCTTTCCTCCTTTTGTTTCTCCCTACCCCATAGCCCCATACTCCACCTCTACCCCTTCTTGATGGGCCATGACACACTACCTACGCTAGAGAGATACCAGCTGGCCACCAACCTGGGTCTTCCCCACCCCCACTCACTGGCTCTTGCAGTGCAATTTTTTTCCTTTCCTCCCTTTCTTTCTCCCTCCCACCTAGCCCTATATGCCAACCTCACCTCCTCCTGATGGACCACTCGCATCACTGGATTAGAGAGCAACCAGCCCACCATCATCCCAGGTCTGTCTCATCCCTATCTGCCAGATCCCGTCACACCATTTTTCTTAGTTTGCTTTTGTTTTGCTTTTCTTTCCCTTTCTTCCTTTTCTTTCTGTCTCCCACTTAACCCCATATGCCACCCCAACCCCTCCTGCAGGGATACACTTCATCACTGCAAATAGATACCTACTGGTCCACCACATCCCTGGGATGCCCCCCACCCCCACCCACTGGCTCCAGCTGTGTCATTTTTTTCCCTTTCCTCCTTTACTTTCTCCCTCCCACCTAGCCCCATGTGCCACTTGATCCTTTCCCTCCAGGCCACATCTTGTCACCTTGGCTAGAGAGCCAATGGCCCACCACTACCCCAGTTCCTCTGCACTTCCACCTGCTGGCTCCCACTATGCACTTTCATTTTGTGTTTCTTTTTTTCTCTTTGTCTCCTTTCTTCCTCTCACTTTGCCCTGTATGCCACCTCTACCCTTTCCCACAAAGCCTTGCTACATTGCCCCAGGTAGACATTTTCTGGCTCACCACTGTCCCAGGCTCCCCATGAACCCACACACCAGCTCCTACCAAGTCATTTTTTTCCACTTTCTTCCTTTTCCTTCTCCGTCCCACCCAGCCCCATAAGCCATCTCTACCATGTACTGCTGGGTCATGACACAGTGCTGCAGGTTGAGAGCCACTGGCCCGTATCAGCTTGGGTCTGTCCTGCTCCCACCTGCAGGATCACTCTGAGTCTTTTTTTTTTCTTTCCCTTTTTTTATTTTCTTTCTTCTTCCCATCTAGCCACGTACATCACCTTAGCCCCTTCCATTGGTCCCCAGGTCTGCCCTGCTCCCACCTACGAGCTATCCTTTTTATTTTTTCTTTTTTGTTTCTTTCTCTTTTCTTTGTTCCTCATACCAAGCCCCATATGCCACCCCCTCTTCCTGCCATCACTCGCAGTACTGCTGCAACTAAAGTATCCTTGGATCAGACCTGCTACTGCTCAAGGCTCCCACTACCCCTCCCATCCTTCCACTTGACCAGCTGCTGAGTGAAGGGAAGTAAGTCCTTACCACTCCTCATCAATACCCCTGATTCTCCAGTCAGGGGCTATGAATGCACCCACACCACTGGACCTATCAACAAGTCTAGCCTCAGCCATCTCACAAAACCAATGTACAGCAAAGCAGGGTAACACTGCCTGCTGCTGACTTGCCCACCCAAACAAGGCAGTGAGAGTTATTGTGCCAACAGACAAACAAGTAGCAAAGCATGCCTGGACTGCCAAGCCTAACATATCAAAACAAAACAAATAAGCAAGATGAAACAAACACACAATCAATAAATACAGAAAATAGTACCTTAAGGCCTCAAAGATAGCAGACTATATCAAAACATATTAAAAAAGCAGGACAAGATGGCTCCAGCAAGTGACCAAAATAAATAATCAGATGATCTTCTGGTAGAAGAAAAGGCAATGGAAATACCTGATGTGAAATTCAAAAGATAATATTTATATCTTTCCGAAAGTTTAAGAAAGTGATCAAGGAAAATAGACAAAACCAAGCAAAAAGACAAAATATTGGAAAACACAGACAAAACCAAAGAAAACATAGCCAAAATCTAGGACACAGAGAAAGCAATAGAAGAATTCAGGAAAATAATATAAGAACAAAACATTAAAATAAGTAATTAGAAATCATACAAAAACAGCAACTAGAAATCCAAAAAGATAAACAAAATTTCAGAAATGGATAACTCAATAGAAGGTTTTAGGGGGCAAATAAAAACAATACAAGACAGAATCAGCGAGATTGAAAACAAACCTGTGGACTCCACTTTGAGGAAAATCAGAGAGGACAATGAAGAAAACCTAAAAATTATACAGAATGCAATCAAGAGCAAAAATTCGCATGTCATTGCAGTGTTACAATGTTGAGTAGGGGGAAATGGAAAACAGAGAGAAGATTGTTGAAGATTTGCTGTCAGAAACTTCTTGAGTGTTATGAAAGAAAAGCTGACCATCCAAGAAGCTCAATGAATCCCATATAGGATAGACTGCAGAAGAAAAGTCACCAAGACATATCATAATCACACTTGCCCAAACCAAAGACAAAGAATCCTGAGAGCAGCTAAAGAAAAACAAAAGTCACATACAAAGGGGAAACAATAAGACTAAACTCTGAGTACTCAACAGAAACTATGCAGGCAAGAAGATAATGGGATCACATAAATAAAAGCTTAAAAAAAAAAAGCTGCCAACCATATATCCTGTAAAACTCCCTCAAATACAATGGTGAAAATAGGACATTCCAGATAAACAAAAATGAAAGGAATTCCTAAAAACCAAGCCAAATTTACATGAAATATTAAAGGAAGTCTTTTGGTTAGAGAACCAACAACATCAGACAACACCTGGAGTCTAGGACATAAGACAGCATTGCACAGATACCAGCCTCGGTAAAGAACTTTCACCAATAAAGCTAGAAGACTTAAAATAGGGAAACAGAGAAGTCATTCTGTAAATGACGACAACGTCAAAACAGTAAGTGGGAGAATAAGTGAAGTAGGTATAGAACTCTCTAATGGAGAGGAAGTGAAGGTAATATCAAATAATAACAGACTGGTTCAAACTTTAGAAGATGAAGGTAAATTTCATGGTAACCCCAAAGAAAGCTAATAAACTGATTCATCAGAACAAAAAAAAAAAAGAAAAACATTAACTCTCAGCAAACACAAAATCTACAAAAAAAAAAAAAAAGAAAAAAAAATCTACAAACAAAAGGAACTCAGTAAGGAGATACAGAGGAACAAAAAAGGTCAGCACCACAAAACAAAAAATGCACAAGAATAGGACAGCAATAAATTAATTCATACTTATTGATAATCACACCAAATGTAAATGGTTTAAATATGCCTATAAAGAGACAGGGAGTGGCAAAATGGATTAAAAAAAAAGAACACTACCAATCAATATGCTGTCTACAAGAGACACACCTTAGACATGAAGATATAAGTTTATTAAAATCAAAGGATGGATAAAATATATCAAGCAAACAATTACCAAAAAAGGAAGGTGTGGCAATACTAATCTCAGATAGAACAGACTTCAGAGCAAAATCAAACACAAAAGACAAGGAAGGACATCATATAATGATGAAAGGGACAATCTACCAAAAAGACATAACCTTAATAAATATATATGCATCCAAAGTCAGGGATCCAAAATACATAAAACAAAGTCTAACAGCACTGAAAAGAGAAAATGACAGTTCCACAATAATAGTAGGAGACTTCAAAACACCACTGTTTGTAACAGACAGAAATCTAGAAAGAAACTCAACAAAGGTACCAAAGAGCTAACGGCTGAAATCAACCAACTTGACGTCATACATATATATAGAACACTCCAACCAGCAGCAGCAAAGTTTACATTCTTTTCCAACACACATGGAACATTCTCCAGAATAGACCAAATTTTAGGCCCAAAAGCAGCCTCAGTCCAATCCAAAACATTGAAATACTCCAAAGCATCTTGTCTGATCACAACGTCATAAAAATAGAAATCAATAAGACAAACAGCAAGGTTAAAAAAATCAAATGCATGTAAACTGAATAGCACTTTGCTGAAAAACAAACGGGTAATAGAAAAAATTAAAGAAAGAATCAAAAAATTCCTAGGATCCAGTGAGAATGAAAAAATACCATACCAAAACCTTTGGGACACAGCACAGGCAGTACTCAGAGGACAATTTGTAGCAATAATGGCACACATCAAAAAAGAAAAATTGGCCAAAATCAAAATGTTAGCCTTAAAACCCAAACAAATAGAAAGAGGACAGCAAAAGAAGCCTACAGACACCAGAAGAGAGGAAATTAAAAAGACTGGGGCAAAAATAAATGAAATAGAGAACAGGAAAACAAGAGAATCAACAAGACTAAAAGTTGTTTTTTTGAAAAGATCAACAAAATCAGCAAACTAACAAAAGAAAAACAGGAGAAGAAGAAAATAAACCAGATAAGAAATGAAATGGGGGTCATTACAACAGACCCAATTGAAAGAAAAAGAATCATAATAGAATACTATGAAAAATTAGACTCCAACAAATTTGAAAACCTAGAGGAAACAGGCAAATTTCTAGAAATGCAGTACCTACCTAAACTAACCAAACTGAGATATAAAATCTGAACAGACTCAGAACAAGAAAAAAGATTGAAGAGGTAATTAAAAAAAAACAAAAAAAAAAATACTCCCCCCAAAAAAGCCCCAGCCAAGATGGCATCACTGAAGAATTCTACCAAACATTCAAAGAAAAGCTCACACCAGTACTACTGAAACTATTTCAGAGCATAGAAAAGGAAGGAATACTCTTGAATTCATTCTATGAAACCAGCATAACTGTGATACCAAAGCCAGGCAACGACATCACAAAGAAAGTAAATTACAGAGCAGTATCTCTCATGAATATAGATGCAAAAATTCTCAACAATATTCTAGCTAATAAAATTCAGCATCATATCAAAAAAATAATACACTACAATCAAGTGGGATTCTTACCAGGTATGCAAGGATGGTTCAACATTAGAAAATCAATCAATATAATCCACCACAAAAATAGAACAAAAGAAAAGAATCACAAGATCATGTCAATTGATGTAAAAAAGATATTTGATAAAGTCCGACACCCATTCTTGATAAAAACTCTTGAAAAAATAGGAATAGAAGAGAAATTCCTCAGCATAGTAAAGGGCATCTATACAAAACCAGGAGCCCTGGTGGTGCAGTGGTTAAAAGCTTAGGCTGCTAATCAAAAGGTCAGCAGTTCGAATCCACCAGCCACTCCTTGGAAACCCTGTGGGGCAGTTCTACTCTGTCCTGTACAGTAGATATGAGTCATAACTGATTCAATGGCAATGAGTATACAAAACCAACAGCCAACATCATTCTCAATGGAGAGAAACTGAAAATATTCACCCTGAATGGGAACAAGACAAGAATGCCTTTTATCACCACTCCTATTTAATACTGTGCTGAAGTTCTAGCTAGAGCAATAAGGCAGGAAAAAGAAATAAAGGGTACCCAAATTGGAAAGGGGGAGTAAAACTATGCCTATGTGCATATGATATGATCCTGTGAATATAGAAAGCCAAAGATTCCACAAGAAAACTGCTGGAACTAATAGAATGTTTCCACAAAAGCAGAATACAAGATCACATACAAAATTCATTTGGATTCCTATTCAACAACAAAGAGAGCTTTGAAAAGGAAATCAGGAAAACAGTACCATTTATAACAGCCTATGAAAAGATAAAACATTTAGGAGTAAATCTAACCAGGGACATAAAAGGCTTATTCAAAGAAAACTACAAAATACTATTGCAAGAAACCAAAAGAGACCTAAATAAATAGAAAAATATACCATGCTCATGGATAGGAAGACTCAAAGCTGTGAAACTGTGAATCTACCCACAGTGATCTACAGATACAATGCAATCCTGATCCAAATACCAACAGCATTCTTTATTGAGATGGAAAAACAAATTACCAACTTTATATGGAAAGGAAAGAGTCCTTGGATAAGCAAAGATTATTGAAGACAAAGAATAAAGCAGGAGGCATCACAGTATCTGATCTAAAAACCTACTATATAGCCATGGTAGTCAAAACAGCCTCGTACTTGTACAATGACAGACACATAGATCAATGGATCAGAAGTGAGAACCCAGAGGTAAATCCATCCACTTACGGTTAGCTGATTTTTGACAAAGGACAAAAATCCATTCAACAGGGGAAGAGTCTTTTTAACAATGGTGATGGCAAAACTGCCTGTCCATCTGTAAAAAATGAAACAGGACCCATATCTTACACCATACACAGAAACTAACTTGAAATGGATCAAAGACCTAAATATAAAACCTAAAACGATAAAGATCATGGAATAAAAATTTGGGACAATATGCCTAATACATGGCATAAACTGAACACAAACCATAACTAACAATGCACAAACACTAGAAGATAAACTAGATAACTGGGAGATAATGAAAATTAAACACTTATGCTCATCAAAAGACTTAACTACAGAGTAAAAAGAGAACCTACAGACTGGGAAAAAAATTTTGGCTACAACATATCCGACAAGGATCTAATCTCCAAAATCTATAGACTACTTCAACACCTCAATAACAAAAAGACAAATAATCCAGTTAAGAAATGGGCAAAGGATATGAATAGACACTACACCAAAGAAGACATTAAGGCAGCTAACAGATACGTGAGGAAATGTTCATGAGCACTAGCCATTAAAGAAATGCAAATGAAAACTACAGTGAAATACCATTTCACCTCGACATTAGGGCACTAAATTAAAAAAAAAAAAAAACAGAAAATAACAAATGTTGGAGAGGTTGTGGGGAGATTAGAACTTTATGCACTGCTGGTGGGAATGTAATATGGTAAAAACACTATGGAAAATGACATGGCTCCTCCTTTAAAGGCTAGAAATAGAAATATCATAAGATCCAGCAAGCTCACTACTAGGAATATGTCCTATAGAAATAAGAACCATTATACAAATAGACATATGCACACCCGTGTTCATTGCAGCATTGTTTACAATAGCAAAAAGATGGAAACAACCTAAGTGGTCATCAACAAATGAATGGATAAACAAATTATGGTGCATACACACAATGGAATAATATGCAATGATAAAGAACAATGATGAATCTGAGAAACATTTCATAACATGGATGAAACTGGAAGGCATCACTCTCCATGAAGTAAGTCAATCACAAAATGACAAATATTGTATGAAACCACTATTATAACAACTCAAGAAAAGGTTTACACACAGAAAAAAACAACCTTTGATGGTTAAGAGAGAGGGGAGTAGTGGGGAGGGGAAATCACTAACTAGGTAGTAGACAGGTCTAACTTTGGTGAAACTAAAGACGACACATACATAGGGAATATCAGCACAACTTGATCAAGGTAAAGCCATGGAAACTTCCTAGACACCTCCAAACACCTTGAGACACTGAGTTACGGGGGCTGAGGGCTGGCGACCATGGTATTGGGGGAAATCCAGGTCAATTGGCATTAATATACTTCATAAATAAAATGTTCTACGTCCCACTTTGGTGAGCAGCGTATGTAGTTTTAAAAGGTTGTAAGCAGCCATCTAAAATACATCTATTGGTCCCATCACATTCGGAGCAAATGAGAATTAAGAAAAACAAAGAGAAAAGGAAAATATAAGCCCAAAGGTCTAATGAACCACCAGAACCATTGCCTCCACCAGCCTAAGCCCAGAGGAAATAGATGTTTCCCGGCTACCCACCACTGACCACTCTGGCTGGAATACAATACAGGGTTCTGGCTGAGCAGGAGAAAAATATAGAACAAAACTCAAATTCACGAAAAAGACCAGACTTAGGACTTGTCTGACAGAGACTAGAAGGACACCGGAGACTATGGCCCCCGGATACCCTGCTAACTCAGAACTGAAACCACTCCCAAAGTCCACTTTTCAGCCAAAGATTAGACAGGACTGTAAAACAAAGTATAATACATGTGATGGATGTCCTTCTTAGTCCAATCAAATACAGGAGACTTAATGGGCAAAACCTGCTCAAAGGCAAAGACAAGAAGGCAGGAAGGAACAGGAAACCTGGAAGAATGGACACGGGGAACCCGGGGTGTAAAGGGAAAGGCGGAGAGTGCAGACACATTGTGAGGATTGCAACCAATGTCACAAAACAATTTGTGTATTGGATGAGAAACTAATTTACACCATAAACGTTCATCTAAAATACAATAAAAGAAAGAAAAAATTGAACATAGAACTGCCATATGACCCACCAATCCCAATTTTAGGTATATACCCAAAAGAAGTGAAAGAAGGAACATAAACAGACACCTGTACACCAATGTTCATTGCAGCGCTATTAACAATAGCCAAAAGATAGAAATAACCTAAATGTCTATAAAAAGATGAATTGAAAAACATATGTGGTACATATATACAATACAGGCATAAAGAAAAATAAAGTCCTGAAACATGCCACAACTTGTATAAACCTTGAAAACATACTGAGTGAAATTAGTCTGTCCCAAAAGGAAAACAGTGTTATGATTTCATGTGCATCAAATAGGCAGATATCTAGAAAACAAAACTTAACAGTAGTTACCAGGTGTGGGAGGAAGGGGAAAAGACTTAGCTATTGCTTAGGAAGCACTGACTTTGTATTTAATGGTGATGGAATAATGAAAAAAAGATAGTGATAATGGTTGTACAACATAAAGAATGAAATCAATGTCACTGAATCATTGTTGCTGTTGTTAGGTGCAGTCAAGTCGGTTCCGACTCATAATGACCCTATGCACCACAGAACGAAACACTGCCCGGTCCTGTGCCATGCTCACAATCATTGTTGTGCTTGAGCCCATTGTTGCAGCCACTGTATCAGTCCATCTCGTTGAAGGTCTTCCTCTTTTTCACTGACCTTGCACTTTACCAAGCATGATGTCCTTCTGCAGGGACAGATCCCTCCTGATAACATGTCTAAAGTATGTAAGAAGTAGTCTTTCCATCTTTCCTTCTAAAGAGCATCCTGTTTGTACTTCTTCCAAGACAAATTTGTTCGTTCTTTTGGCAGTCCATGGTATATTCAATATTCTTTGCCAACACCACCATTCAAAGGTGTCAGTTCTTCTTCAGTCTCTCTTATTCATTGTCCAGCTTTCACATACATATGATGCAATTGAAAATACCATGGCTTGGGTCAGGCGCACCTTAGTCTTCAAGGTGACATCTTTGCTTTTCAACACTTTAAAGAGGTCTTTTGCAGCAGATTTGCCCGATGCAATGTGTCTTTTGATTTCCTGACTGCTGCTTCCATGGGTGTTGATTGTGGAACCAAGTAAAATGAAATCTTTGATACTTCAATCTTATTGGTCCAATTAAGAGAATTTTGGTTTTCTTAATGTTGATGTGTAGTCCATACTGAAGGCTGTAGTCTTTGATCTTCACCAGTAAGTGCTTCAAGTCCTCTTCACTTTCAGCAACCAAGGTTGTGTCATCTACATAATGCAGGTTGTTAATGAGTCTTCCTCCAATCCTGATGTCCCTTTCTTCTTCATATGGTCCAGCTTCTTGGACAATTTGCTCAGCATACAGATTGAATAGGTATGGGGAAAGGATGCAACCCTGACGCACACCTTTCCTGACTTTAAACCACGCAGTATCCCGTTGTTCTGTCCGAACAGCTGCCTCTTGATCTGTGTACAGTTTGTTCATGAGTGCAATTAAGTATTCTGGAAGTCCCATTCTTGGCAATGTTATCCATAACTTGTTAAGACCCACACAATCAAATGTCTTTGCATAGTCAATAAAACACAGGTAAATATCTTTCTGGTATTCTGTTTTCAGCCAGGATCCATCTGACATCAGCAGTGATATCCCTAGTTCCACGTCCTCTTCTGAATCCGGCCTGAATTTCTGGCAGTTTCCTGTCAATATACTGCTGCTGCCCCTTTTGAATGATCTTTAGTAAAATTTTACTTGCGTGTGATATTAACGATGTTGTTCAATAATTTCCACATTCAGTTGGATCACCCTTGTTGGCAATAGGCATAAATATAGACCTTTTCCAGTAGGTTGGACAGTTAGCTGTCTTCCAAACATTTTGGCATAGACGAGTGAGCACATCCAGCACTGCATCTATTTATTGAAACATCTCAGTTGATATTCTGTCAATTCCTGGAGCCTTGTTTTTCACCAATGCCTTCAGTGCAGCTTGGACTTCTTCCTTCAGTACCATTGGTTCCTGATCACATGCTACCTCTTGAAATGGTTGAACATCGACCAATTCGTTTTGGTATAATGACTCTTTGTTTTCCTTCCATCTTCTCTTGATGCTTCTTGCATTGTTTAATATTTTCACCACAGAATCCTTCATTATTGCAACTAGAGGCTTGAATTTTTTCTTCAGTTCTTTCAGCTTGAGAAATGCCAAGCATGTTCTTCCCTTTTGGTTTTCTATCTTCAGCTCTTTGCACATGTCATTAAAACACTTTACTTTGTCTTGTCGAGCAGCCCTTTGAAATCTTCTATTCAGTTCTTTTAGTTCATCATTTCTTCCTTTTGTTTAGCTACTCAACATTCAACAGCAATTTTCAGAGTCTCTTCTGACATCCATTTTGTTCTTTTCTTTCTTTCCTGTCTTGTTAATGACCTCTTTCTTTCTTCACCTATGATGTCCTTGATGTCACTGCACAACTCTTCTGGTCTTCTGTCATTAGTGTGCCATGTATCAAATCTATTCTTGAGATGGTCTCTAAATTCAGGTGGGATATACTCAAGGTCGTACTTTGGCTCTCGTGGACTTATTCTAATTTCCTTCAGTTTCAACTTGAACTTGCATATGAGCAATTAATGGTTTGTTCGACAGTTGGCCCCTGGCCTTATTCTGACTGATGATATTGAGCTTATCCATCGTCTCTTTCCACAGATGTAGTCAATTTGATAGCTGTGTATTCCATCTGGCTAGGTCCATGTGTATAGTCGTCATTTATGTTGATGAAAAAGGGTATTTGAAATGAAGAAGTTCTTGGTCTTGCAAAATTCTATCACGTGATCACTGGCATTATTTCTCTCACCAAGGCCATATTTTCCAACTACCTATCCTTTTTTGTTCCAACTTCTGCATTCCAATCACCAGTAATTATCAAAGCATCCTGATTGTATGTTCGATCAATTTCAGATTGAAGAAGATGGTAAAAATCTTCAATTTCTTCATCTTTGACCTTAGTGGTTGGTGGGCAAATTTGAATGATAGTCGTATTAACTGATCTTTCCTGTAGGTGTATGGATATTATCCTATCACTGACAGCATTGTACTTCGGAATAGATCTTGAAATGTTCTTTTTGATTATGAATGCAACATTATTCCTCTTCAACTTGTCATTCCTGGCACCGCAGACCATATGTTTGTCAGATTCAAAATGGCCAATACCAGTCCATTTCAGCTCACTAATGCCTAGGATATTGACTTTTATGTGTTCCATCTCATTTTTGATGATTTCTAGTTTTCCTAAGTTCATACTTCATACATTCCAGGTTCCGATTATTAATGGATGTTTGCAACTGTTTCTTCTCATTTTGAGTCATGCCACATCAGCAAATGAAGGTCCCCAAAGCTTGAGTCGATACACCTCATTAAGGTTGACTCTACTTTGAGGAGGCAACTCTTCCCCAGTTGTATTTTGAGTGCCTTCCAACCTGGGGCCTCATCTTCTGGCACTATATCAGACAATATTTCACTGCTATTCATAAGGTTTTCACTGGCTAATTTTTTTCAGAAGTAGACTGCCAGCTCCTTCTTCCTAGTCTTAGTCTGGAAGCTCAGCTGAAACATATCCACCGTGAGTGATCCTGATGGTATTTGAGTACCGGTGGCATAACTTCCAGCGTCACAGCAACACGCAAGCTCCCACAGTACTACAAACTGATAGACACATGGAGACACTGAATCATATATGTTAAAATTGTTTAATTGGCAAATGTTTTGTTATGTATATTTTATCACAATAAAAGAAAAAATAAAAGTATGAAGAGATTAAAAAGTGATTGGGTTTAAGACACACCCTACGCTGATATGGTCTCATTAACATAACAAAGAAAGCTCTATTCACAAATGGGATTATATTCACAGGTATAGGTGTTAGTATTTCAACACGAATTTTGATAGAATACAATTCAGCCCATAAGAGCAGTACATATTTTATAACAGAAAAAGGTTATAACTCAAACCTTCACTTGGTGTCTCGGTAGTACATACATAACACTGTCCCATGCAAAGTCTAACAGCCCTCAATCATCTATGTGCAAGGTACCCCTTAGGAACCAATTCCAGTTCCTCACCAGAAGAAGGGAGCAGGAAGGTAGAGGCCAGTAATCATGAGACCCCAGGTTACTGGGACAAATGTGACCAGAATGGCCGAGCATGAAGAGTGTTCCCTTCACATTTTCTCCCACAATCAGATGTCACCCTGGGTAAGCACAGCATCATGAAGGAGGGAAGCACCCAGCAGCAAATCTCTATGCTCAGAGCCAGCTCACATTCTGCCTTGAGAGAAAAGATAGTACATGATCCAAGGGCAGCGCCCTATGGGTCCCTTTCTGTTCACCAGCTCTTTTGGACTCAATCTGTTACCTTTTCCCACTCTGATTCCTCTGCTGGGTCCAGAGTTGTGAGGGTGCTGGGCAAAACCTGCAAGTGGAGGGTCAGTGAAGAAAGCCTTAACTGTGGGCCTGAAGTGTTGCCAGGTCCTGTTGAGCAGCTGAGATCAAGGCCACACTCATCACAGCTGTATGACACCTCAACTTGTTCCAGAGCAAAACGGGGCGAAGACAGGCCACATGCACCAAGGCAGGCTTAGGACTCTGACAGGTGGCATGGTATTTACACAGTCAAGAAAGAGGAGCTGGAAGGGCAGTGGGGCTACAAAGATATCTTCCACAAAAACAGCAGCTCTGTATAGTGGTGTAGGGAGCCATGAGAACAAAGGTAACCTGCCAGGGTATGTTAACAGGCATATACCAAGAGTCACCCAAAACCAAAAAGTCATAGAGGCACCTGGGGAAGTACTATATACAGAGTCTCCAAAACTAGCTCACCAGGGTCCCCTGGGGGGGATGGTCCCAACCAGTCTAAGGGACTTGCTCCAAGGTGTGGGATCAGAATGCTGGAAGATCTCTCCATTCCTCTCTTCCTCCCTCACACTCACACACAGAAACCTGAAAAACTTCCTTGTCTGAAAACAAAGGGACACAGCAGTGTGGGGAGGAGAAAGAGGTGGAATGGAGTAGAAAGTGGAGAATGCTGAGCTGTGACTCCTCTTCTAGTTCTATGTGGGGACTCCCAGGGCCCTGTAGGGGAGGACCAATGAAGTGATTCTAGAGCCCCATGGTGAGGCCTTCACTGACCTATGAAGACACTGATAAAGCAAGATCAACCATGGCTGGAGAGATCCTGTTTTCAATCCGTAAGACCCAAACATCTCCCTCCAGTTCATGTGCTCTCATTCATGGAACAACACGAGGAAAGTCTAGGACTTAGTAGAGCTGGAGACAGGACTCAACCAGGGCAGAGGAAGGGGGATCCTAGAAGCCTGGACACTGCCTGCCCCTCTCACTCAGAACTAAAAGGAATGATGACCCTTCAGCCCCTTCTGCCACTGAACACCAAGGCCCTCAGTGGGAGGACATGGGAACTGCAGAGAAAAAGGAGCCTGGGAGGGAATACAGGGGGGTTTTCACTGAGACTCTTACCTTCTCTGTCCACAGAGCAACTCCCGGGGACCCTTGGTGTATAACAATGTGGCCCAAGTCATTGTCAGTCTTGGATATGATTGATAATACCCATCAAGGGGTCTTCACCAGAATCTCTAATTTTGTTCCACGGATCCATAGAATAACGAATGTGGTCAGGCATATCTAAGTGACTGGTCCCTAAATTCTGTGTCAGAGTCCACACCTGCGTTTGAAGGGGTGTCAGACTCTTAATAAAGACCTTCTCCCAGTGTGGAGGAGCTGTTTTGTGTGTCTTCCTTGAACATAATTCACTGGTCACCAGCTGTGTCCCAGGCAGGCTCTGTCTGTAACTCCTCCACCTTCTTTTCTGCACCCCTGCTCACTTGTCCCCCTGCTCCTTGACACAAGCCACCAACTCACAGCTGTGAACTATCCCATCCTATCAACATCTGTAAGGTCAAGTCCCTTTGTCTGCCTCTATCAGGTAAATCTTCCTCAGAGGAACAATAGAACTTGTTGCATGATGGTCTTTTTTCCTGTCTAATCGCATCCCAGCAGCTTAGCACAAAGGAGGAGAGAAGAGCAACTGAAACTTCAGTACACACAATAGGGACCCTGGCTACTTCCCTGAGAGTCTCCAACATCATATCCCTCTGTCCATGGCTCAGCAGGGCCTCTTCTCATTGCTGCTGTCCCAGGTGGGCCCTGCCTGCTGGCTTCTCATCCTGTCAGAGAGGAGGCTCAGGGATGCCAGGCTGTGAATATCAGAGCAGAGCTTGGAAAATATGACAGACAGACCTGGTCCCCATACCTGTGCAGGCTTGGTTCAACAATTCTTACCTAGCCCAGCACACTACACACCCCTGTAAGGGCTCATAGTCGACCAGATTCAGCTTACTTAGTGGGCTCAGTCCCTTCAGCCTGTACCATTTGGTCACACATGGTGACTGGTATCTTGTTTATGTTCATGTCTGAAACTGGTCACTGGTTCATTGGGACTCTGTGCTTGAAATGATGCTTGTCCGAGGCAGGACTGGAATTCACTTGTCCCATCCTTAAATGAACATTCACTATAAGTGACAGGCTGTAAGGTATGGAATCACTTTGCATCAATTTGGTCTTTATTCTTCTTTCTTGGAGCCAGACCAACAACTGAGGCTAATTATTAGGGGCTGATCAGACCAAATATCGGGTCCATCTGGGGCCTGATATTGACTAAGCCTCCCAGGCACTATGTTATTTGTCATGGGCACATGGCAAGGCCAATAAAAGCCCTGAGTCCGAAGGCTCAGAGAGAGACTCTTAGTTGGTGACACCAGAGGAAGAAAGTAGTGCTATCCCTCTTTGGGACATGGAAACTATGCAATGGGACCCTCCCCAGGCCTCATCCTATGTTTTACCTTTTTTTTGTATCATTTTTGGTTGTAATAATGTTGTAACTGTATGTACTGTATTAAAAACAAACAAACCCATTGGTGTCCAGTGGATTTTGACTCATAGTGACCCTAAAGGACAGAGTAGAACTGCCCCATAGGGTTTACAAGGAGCGCTTGGTGGTTTCAAACTGCCAACATTTTGGTTAGTAGCTGTAGCTCTTAACCAGTATGCAACCAGGATTTCCAAGTACAATATGCTCAGCTTGAATTCTGTGAGTCATGCCAGCGAATTAATGAACCCAAAATGGCAGTGAGAGCCAGCAGGTGTTTACTTCTGCCTGTTTGCAGTCTGAAAAAAGGTGTCCCTCTGACAAATGAACTCTGACACAGCTTTGGGAGACTAGGGTCAGAGAGAGGGTAGTGTGGGTGACTGATACCTTCAATGGAAGCACAGGGGGCAATTCAGAGCCATTCTCAACTGCTCAGAGAAAATTCCTCCTTCACAAAAAAGTGCTAAAACTATCATGATGACATAAAATCTGGCAAATAAATTTTGAGTGATTTCCACGTTTTAGGTCACATGACTCCCAGAATGATTACTACTGCATTAGACTTATATTCTTTATACATTGTTTTTCTAAGTTTCCACAGACTCTTCAGAAATGTCATTGCTCACAGTGATATAATGACCAGTATTTGGATTCAGAGGGATTTTCTATAGCATTTCAAAACTAATGAAAGTTTGTAGTGTTTCTTTTTAAGATTGAAGCTGTTGTAAGTAGCACGGTTAGAATAGGCAATAATTTTACTGAAAGTTGTATCGGGAGCAGAACAAGTTTATATGTCAAACCTGTACCTTGTATTCTAGGCAGTATATACATAACCCTCTCCTATGCAAAGCCTGACAGCCCTCAAGCACCCATGTGCAGGGAACCCCCTGGGAAAAAAGCCAGGACTTCACCAGAACTGGGGAGAAGGATTCGTCTGAATCACATTATCACTGATGTCCAGGATCGTAGGCCAGGTGGACCAGAGTGACTAAAGATAGCCAGTATAAGGAGCATTCCATCCGCATTTTCTCCCACAATAAGATGCCACCCTGGGTGCTCACAGTATCATGAAGGAGGAAATCACCCAACAGCAAATCCCTGTGCTCAGAGCCAGCACACATGCTTCCTAGAGACAAAGACAGGACGTAATCCAACAGCAGTGCCCCACATGTGCTTCTCTGTCTAGCAGGCCATCAGGTCTCACTCTGCTACCTCTTCCTAGCCTGGCATCTCTGCTGGGTACCAGAATGTCTCAGGGGACTAGAGCAATCCCTCAAGTGGAGGGTAGTAAGGACAACCCAAACTCTGGCCCTGGCACACAAACTAACAGTAAGATCTGAGTTAATAAGCCTCTGCTGGTCACTGGGCAGCTGAGATCAAAGTAATGATCACCACATATTTAAAACCCCTCATTTCTCCCAGACCTAGGCAGGGTGAGCTGGGCCACCTGCAGTGAAGCAGGCTTGCAGCTCTCGCAAGTGGTAAGGAAGGATATCAGACCAGTGGGAGAAGATACTATCCTCCAATATAGTGAACTGCTCCACTGAGGATGAGGCCTAGGAATGTTATTTCTAGAAGGAAAACAACAATATTTCCACTACATCAACCGCTGTTCTCAGGAAACGGAATTTTTGTTAAAAAGCAGAAGTACTTGAATAATTATCAGAGCCAATCAGAGACCATTAATTAAGGTCATTTCCTCTGTGGAAACAAGAAGAGAGACCATAATGCAGGGCAAGGAGGCACAATGTGTGGAAACATTGCCTAAATGACATTCTTCACTGGAACCCCAAATTCCATGGGCCAAATATAAAGAGAAATTAGGAAAATTTGGGATTAATGGAAAAGCCTGTTTACCCTCTTTCTATAGCTATCTGCATGTTTGTATGCTTTGTTCCCTTAAAATTATCAAAGTTTACAGCAACATTGGTTGATCAGAGTGGACTGGGACCAAACAATGAATTCACAACAGGTTGGTTTGTTAAACCCATGCCCTTAATTTCTCTTATTCTGCTGTCTCTTTACCTTACTACTATTCTTATCAACAACCATCTTCTCTTCAACCCCAGTCTTTATCCTCACCCTCACCACAAGATTCTTCCTTGATTGAAACTACCAATAGTTGATGGATGATGAAAATCTTCTATAGTGTGTGTGATCCTTAAGGTTGTGTGTCAGCTTGGCCATGACTCTCAGTGGTTTGGCAGTTATGATGTGATTTGGCAGTCATAGGGTGATGTGATCACTTCCATGACGAGATTTGATAAAATGTGATCACCTCCATTATGGGATCTGCTGTGAGTAGCCAATCAGTTGAAAGGGAGTTTCCTTGGGGGTGTGGCCTGCTTCCAACATAGATGGACTCCCTGGCAAGGCTCGATGAGGGCTTCTGCTCACTCTGGATCCTGCAGCTGGCTCCTGTTCATCTGACCTCCTGTTCTTGGGACTTGAGATGGCAGCTTGCCTGCCGTCTGGCCTGCTGATCTTGGAATCTGTTGATCTTCACAGACTGTAAGCAAGAGCTATGCTGTCTGACCTGCCAATCTTGGGTTTGCCAGCCCCTGTGGCTATGTGAATCAGGAGAGGCCTATACCCTGACCCATGGATTTGGGATGTTCCAGCCTCTACAATAGTATGAGCCAATTCTATGATATAAGTCTCTCTATATATTTATACATTTTACTGGTTTTGTTTCTCTAGACAACACAACCTAACACATTTGGCACTGACAGTGGTTCTAGAGAAACAAAATTGTAAGGGTGAGTTTTCTAAATTGGTTGTCCAGCATGGTTAATGTTAAAGATGTTAATGACTCTCCTTTCAGTAGTAAAGAGGGCACTGCTAATCCATAGTATGAGGTGGTAATAAAAATACACAAAATATCACCACCAATAGATCAGGTATTCATGAAAGGTGAGGCTCTGGGTGATTGTATGTTTGACACCTTTCTACAATTTTGTCATAATGAGAAGCTTAAGGAAGCTGATTTGTTGGTCCTACTTTCACTAAACAAAGTGGTGAAAGAAAGAGATGAGCTTAGGGCTTCAGAGTCAAAGCTAAAGTGCCATGTAAACCTCAAAGTTTTCACTTCTGCCTTGAAAGAAAGCCGTATTTCTTGTAGTAACAGAGCTGATATTGCCAAAAAGCATACCCAGAGCCTTATCAGTTTACCAGGTGGAAATCCCAGGTTTTGCTTGGCATGACTTGAATTGGATGATAAAAGACAGACCAAGGTGGAAAGACAGAAAAGCACCTTTATTTTGTTGTACAAAGAAGGGAGGCAGTTGGAGCTGCTGCTTCCAAGACTGCTTCTTGAGGATGAGGGAGATGGTTACTTTTAAGGGGTTTACAATTAAGGAGGTCATACAAGTTATGTCAGCAACATTCTTAATCATACTATGCAGGCACAATGGGGTTTATATATAACTTCATGCATTACTAGGTCAAGAAAAGGAGGCAGGATTCTAATGCAAATCCTCAGAGCAAGCAAAGAAAACAGGATTCTGATGCAAAGTTACTTGAGGTTATGCCTTAATCATAAGAGTGGCTGAATTACAACGCCAACTCAATTGCCAACCTCAAATGGTGTCTGAAGTTAAAGTAAGGGCATGGATTGGGAAGAAACGGGATCCTGAAACTTAGGATGAGGATATATGGGCAGATAATCAGGAAGCTGGAGAAACTGAGCCCCTAAATTCCATTGAATCACGCCTGCCAACAAAACCAACCCTCTCCCATCTGAAGAGATTATTCCATGTTTGTCTGTTAATCCACCCTCTCCAGTAAAACCATTAGCTCCTCCATCCCCATATAATGATATTAACCCAATTGTGTCTAAAGAAGCTTTGTCTAAGTCATTGCCTGGGGCATTACCTGAGGCAGATGCCTTACAAGACAATGCTGAATATTCTCAAAACAATTCCTCCCCCCACCACTGATGTTGGCTTCTAGACCTATAACTAGACTTAAGCCCCAGCAATCCCCAAAATGTGAAGTACAAAATGTGACCCAGGAGGAGGTACTCTACCTTCCAAAAGAATAGCTTGATATTTCTAATATGTACAAACATAAACCTGGGTAATATGTGTGGGAATAGCTACTGACGGTGTGGGATAATGATGCAAGGAACATAAAGATGGATCAGTCTGAGTTTATTGATATGGATCCACTAAACACAGATTCTTCATTCAATGTTTGAATTTAAGAGATTAGGAAAGGATCTAATAGTTTGGTTGGATTTCTGAAACATAGATTATGCAGTGGCCTACACAAAATCAAGTTGAAGTACCAGATCTGCCTTGGTATACTGTAGAAGAAGGTATCCAAAGGATTAGGGAAATTGGCATGCAAGAGTGATTTTATCAGACCCACACATGGAATGTCCAGAGGACACATCTTTTACCCAAAGTGTGATGAATAAATTTGTGAAGGGAGCCCCAGCATCCTTGAAGACTGGTGTATTGCTATTTTATGTAAGCCAGATTTGACAGTGGGAACAGCCCTAACTGAATTAAGACATCTAACTACACTGGGGCTGATTGGACCCCAAAGTATTAGGGACCACGTGGCTGCACTCAATCAACAAAGACAAGGTGTGTGTGGTTATCATAATGGACAGTGGTATCAAAGCAGTAATCAGAGTAGTCTGAGTCATATGGATTTATGGTGTTGGCTACTTAGCCATGGTGTCCCTAGAGATGAGATAGACAGGAAATCTACTAAATATTTATTTGCTCTTGTGGTGTGATTAATTACTTTTGTGTGTGGCCTTTGTAGCCATGGTCTTGTAACTCCTACCCAAGTAATTGTGCAATAAGGTCATTGTGGCCTACCAAGGAGATTGGTCAGTTTTGCCTTAGAAGAGAGCCAATTCCAGAGCAGAGAGGAGGATCCTACCACCACAAAGGAAGAACAGCCAGGAGCAGAGAGAGCTACTTTTGGGCCTTGGATCCCTGATCTGAGAAACTCCTCGAAGCAGGAGACTAAGAGAATGAGAAAGAGACAGAGAGAGAGTGAGAGAGCATGCTGCAACAATGAAGCTGGTGAGAAGCAGTGGCAGGAGAGACCTGGAAGCATGAGATGGTGTAATGGGCTTCCTGGCCCATAGAGAGAGAAATCTGAGTGCCTTTGGGCAGAGGTTGAGAGCCTGGGATAGTCATGCCTGGGAGCATAGCTGGGGAGAGGCTATCCTGATGAAAGAACTGTATTCTGAGTGTTCCTGAGCCTGAATTGTAACTGTTACTTCCATTATAATAAACCCCATAATTGTGAGTACGGTCTATGAGTTATGTGTCTCCATTGCAATGAATTATCTAACCCAGCAGAGAAGTAGAGAGTGCTGTAGGAGGGACGGTTGGTGTCAAAGTTGTTAAAGATGGCCAAGACAAGAGGCATGTCTGATCTCCACGTTATAGGAATCAGCCTTGGGCTCTTGGTTCTTTTTCCCCCTTGCGGGGTTGGAGAAGGTCACACACTGCCTCCATGCCTTTCTTACAGATCTGTACAAGCCAAAGAATTCTAGGTCAAATGAACAGTAGTCTAACTCTAATTGCCAGAATAGAGAGTCACGGCTCCTCAATCAATTCCAAGACTTGAGTGAGTTCACAGACTCTTAACCCCTTGAATGAAGGGGAGGCTGAACTATGCCACAAACTAGCCATGCTGCCCACAGAAACCAGGATTCAATTTCAGTGTTAGGGGTCCCGCAGATAACTTGCTTCAAATCCATGTCAAACTCCGCAGACAATCTCGCCTCTGAACATCCCAGTCTTCTAGACCACAGGCGGTGCCCACACTCTGGGTTCTGTGAGCACATAGACCCAACAGATTTTCTTTTATACAGTGATCCAAGAGGGCCCGAGGCCACATCACACTCCCAACCCTACATAGCATCAATGACAATCTCTGAGAACAACAAACAATAGCTGGAAGACATGTGGGGGTTTTCCAGTGCAAGAAGACAATGTGCTGACAGCAGCTCACTGTTACAAAACATAAAAAGCAACAACTGAGTTCTTGTTGCCTGGGAACCCCTAACACCATTACACAGATGTAACTCAGTACGACCCCTCAGTCCATTGTACCCTAGGAGCTTATCAGATAACTCTTCTTTGCATCTCCAGACAAAAGGAAGTAAGTGGGAGTTAGAATATTGTGATTTGTGGACTTGGGGCTGAGTGGCAGGTGAGACCACTAAAGGGCCAGTTGTGGGTAAACACAGCTGGAGAGAAAAGAAGATAAAACTGTCCACATTTGGATTGAAGTGTTAGACGTGAGAACTGAGACACAACTACTGATACCTTTTCCCTCTCCCAATTTGACTGGGCTGCAGTCCTGCCTTGGGTTGGAATATCGATATCTGTATCTGAAGCTGAGTTGAAGTTCTTATGGCTTACTGTACCCAGCCTTTCTTTTACAGAAATATGACTGCCACCCTGGGAGCTCACAATATCAAGAAAAAGGAAAACACGCAGCAGGTCATCCCTGTGCTTCAAGCATTCCCTCACAAGAGTTTAACAGAGTTTCAAATTTCAAGGACATCATGTTACTGAAGGTACCATCTTGCCTCCATTTGGGTGCACCTCCACAGGGTATTGGAGAACCTCTGCTTATTCAGAGTCTCAGGCCCCTCCCCCTCCTCTATCCGACTGCTCTACTGGTCCCAGTACAATGAAAGGGAGTTGGGGGGGGCTATCGGGACAGGGGAGAAACAGGCAACTGTCTCGCTGTCTCTGAGCCCTGCTGACAAAGCAGGATGGGAACTACAATTTCTCACATTCTCTGACAGCCAAAGCAAAAATCTCAACTGAAAACAGGTGTGCAGACCATGCCCTAAAGCATAGCCAAGACTGGTTGAGGCCAGAGAGGGTGTGCTGCATGGCAGGCTGGGGAATAACAGACAATAGCTGGTTGTCAGACACACTCCTGGAAGTAGACCTGGAAGTACAGAACAAGCAACAGTACAAGCAAATATTCTAACACTATGACAACTCCACCCAGCTCTGTGTGGGGAACCTTTAGTGCACTAAGAATACAGGAATGATAAAGACATAGACATCTTTTCTTCCTTGCTTAAGAAACAAAGTGATTGTAAAGCCTCATAGTCAGGCATTTACTGGCCCCGAAGTCATGGTAGAGCATGGTCCACCATGGTTGGGGGCATCCTGTTCTCAATACATCATATCTGGGAATCTCGCTCCAGCTCATCTCTTGTCCTTTCTCCATGGGAGAACAAGAAAACATCTTAGGAGTGGGTTGAGCTGGAGAGACGATTCAGCCAGTGTAGAGGCTCACTGTTCTGGGGCATCCCAGAGGCATAGACTTGGCCTGTCCCTCTCACTAACAGCCAAAGTGAATAATGACAATTTAGAACCCTACTCCTCTAAACACCCAGGCCTTGAGCAGGAGGACATAGGAACCAGTAAAAAAAAAAAGAAAAAAAGACAGAATGGGGAAGCTAGGGGGGTCTGGGTTGAGACTTTTCCCTTCTCTATCCACAGGGCGACTCTGGGGAACCCTAGGTGTGTAACAATCTGGCCCAGGGTATTGTCAGCCGTAGATATGAGAATAAACCTCCTAGGGTCTTCACAATAATCTCTAGATTTGTTCCCTAGATCCACATAATAATGAATGAATCCTAGTGTAGATAAGCGACTGGATCCTGGGTTCTGCGGCAAGGTCTACACCAGTGTGTGAGGGAGTGTCAGACACTTAATAAAGACCATCTCTTAGTGTGGAGGAGGCGCCTTCTGTGTCTTCCTTGAGCTTATTCACTATTCCCCTTCTGTGCCTCAGGCAGGTCTGACTGCAACTCCTCCACTTTCTTCTCTGCTCCTCTAGCTCAACAATTCACAAACACCCCACACAAGCCAACAACTCACACTTGCCCACCGTCTTCATCCTGTCAGCATCTGTAAGGTCAAGTCTCTCTGTCTGATCCTATCAGGTGGTAGAGTGTCTCCCTCAAAAAAACAATGGAACTTGTTATATGAGGACCTAAATGACGGCATTTCCTCCTTCCTAAACCCATTCCACTTCTATGCGTCTGTCAGTTTGTAGTACTGTGGGAGCTTGCGTGTTGTTGTGATGTTGGAAGCTACATCACTGGAATTCAAACACCAGCAGGATCACCCACGGGGGAAAAGTTTCAGCTGACCTTCCAGACTTAGACAGACTAACAAGAAGGATCCAGAGATCAACTTCTGAAAAGAATTAGCCTTTGAAAACCTTATAAATAGCAGTGGAACATTGTTGGATATAGTGCTAGAAGATGAGCTCCTCAGGTTGGAAAGCACTCAAAATACGACTGAGGAAGAGCTGCCTCCTCAAAGTAGAGTCAATCTTAATGACGTGGATGGAGTCAAGCTTTCAGGACCTTCATTTGCTGATGTTGAAAGAGGCTGCCTAGGTCTGGCTCACTATTATTCCTCCCCATTGCTAACCCCTGCATTGTTTCATGATCTTGCCTTTCCCTCCTGTTCCAATCTCTATAAAAAGTTTAAGATTAACTGATATTCCTCCCTGGAGGGTGGAATACAAGTGATAATGATCTAGGAATGAAAAACCGAACAAAGCACCAATCTTGGGACAAGAAAACCAGGATGTCACCAGATAACCCCCCAAGAAAAGATTAGCTTATCTAGGATGTGACCACCTCAAGGGGGAACTAACAAAACTTCTAAGACCCATAATCCTGTCCCTATAAAGACTTCGGCTAATCTCTAGTGGGGGAGATGGGTTTTTGAAGGAATTTATTCCCCTCTGTCGCCTATATATCAATATATAATAAAACTCTTGCCGCTCACCTCATCCCTGTCTTAGAATTGTCTATTGCGGCAGGCAGCTCCAAACCACATTATTGTGGTAACAATGTGACAGGACTCAAAATGAGAAGAAACAGCTGCAAACATCCATTAATAATCAGGACATGAAACGTACCAAGTATGAATCTAGGAAAACTGGAAATCATCAGAAATGAATTGGAACACATAAACATCAGTATCCTAGATAGCTGTGAGCTGAAATACTATCTGGTATTGGCCATTTTGAATTGGACAGTTATATGGTCTACTGTGCCAGAAATGACAACTTGAAGAGGAATGGCATTGCATTCATTGTCAAAAAGAACATTTCAAGATCTATCCTGAAGTTCAACACTGTCAGTGATAAGATAATATCCATATACCTACAAGAAAGACCAGTTGGGAGTTAATACAACTATTATTCAAAGGTATGTTCCAACCAGCAAAGCTAAAGATGAAGAAATTGAAGATTTTCACCAACTTCTGCAGTCTGAAATTGATCAAACAGGCAATCAAGATGGATTGATAATTACTGGTGATTGGAATGAGAAAGTTGGAAACAAAGAAGAGGGATCGGTAGTTGGATAATATGGCCTTGGTGATAGAAATGACACCGGATTTCACATGATAGAATTTTGCGAGACCTAGGGCTTCTTCATTGCAAATACCTTCTTTTAACAACATAAACGGAGACTATACATATGGATCTCACCAGATGGACTACACAGGAATTAAACCAACTACATCTGTGGAAACAGACGATGGAAAAGCTCAATATCATCAGTCAGAACAAGACCAGGGGCCGACCGTGGAACAGACCACCAGTTGCTCATATGCAAGTTCAAGTTGAAACTGAAGAAAATTAGAACAAGTCCATGAGAGCCAAAGTACGAACTTGAGTATATCCCACCTGAATTTAGAGACCATTTCAAGAATAGATTTGAAGCGTTGAACATTAATGACCAAAAACCAGACGAGTTGTGGAATGACATCAAGGACATCATACAAGAAGAAAGCAAGAGGTCATTAAAAAGGCAAGAAAGAAAGAAAACACCAAAATGGATGTCAGATGTGACTCTGAAACTTGCTCTTGAGGAATGTCGAGTAGCTAAAACAAACAGAAGAAATGATGAAGTAAAAGAACTGAACAGAAGATTTCAAAGGGCAGCTCGAGATGACAGAGAAAAGTATTATGACATATGCAAAGACCTGGAGATAGAAACCAGAAGGGAAGAACATGCTCGGCATTTCTCAAGCTGAAAGAACTGAAGAAAAAATTCAAGCCTCAAGTTGCAAAACTGAATGATTCTATGGGGAAAGTATTAAACGATGCAGGAAGCATCAAAAGAAGATGGAAGGAGTACACAGAGTCACTATACCAAAAAAAATTGGTCGACTTTCAACCATTTCAAGGGTTAGCATATGATCAGCAATCAATGGTACTGAAGGAAGAACTCCAAACTGCACTGAAGACATTGGCAGAAGCTCCAGGAATTGACGAAACATCAATTGAGATATTTCAACAAAGGGATGCAGTGCAGGAAGTGCTCACTTGTCTATGCCAAGAAATTTGGAAGACAGCTACCTGGCCAACTGACTGGAAGAGATCCATAGTTATACCTATTCCCAAGAAAGATGATCCTACTTAATATGAAAATTATTGAACAATATCATCAATATTACATACTACCAAAATTTTGCTGAAGATCATCCAAAAGTGTTCGCAGCAGTCTATCAAAAGGGAACTGCCAGAAATTGAAGTCAAATTCAGAAGAGGATGTGGAATCAGGGATATCATACTTGAAGTGACATGGATCCTAGCTGAAAGCAGAGAATACCAGAAAGATGTTTACCTGTGTTTTATTGATTATGTAAAGGCATTTGACTGTGTGGATCATAACAAATTATGGATAACTTTGTGAAGAATGGGAATTCCAGTACACTTAATTGTACTCATGAGGAACCCCTACATAGATCAAGAAGCAGTCGTTCGAACAGATACTGTATGGTTTAAAGTTAGGAAAGGTGTGCATCAGGGTTGTATCCTTTCATCATACCTATTCAATCTGTGTGCTGAGCAAATAATCCGAGAAGCTGGATTATATGAAGAAGAAAGGGGCATCAGGATTGGAGGAAGACTCATTAACAACCTGCTTTATGCAGATGACACAACTTTGCTTGTTGAAAGCGAAGAGAACTTGAAGCAGTTACTGATGAAAAATCAAAGAACACAGACTTCAGTTTGGATTACACCTCAACATAAAAGAAAACAAAAATCCTCACAACTGGACTTATAAATGGCATCATGATAAACAGAGAAAAGATTGAAGTTGTCAAGGATTTCATTCTACTCATATCCACAATCAACACCCATGGAAGCAGCAGTCAAGAAATCAAAAGATGCATTGCATTGGGCAAATCTGCTGCAAAAGACCTCTTTAAAGTGTTGAAAAGCAAAGATGTCACCTTGAAGACTAAGATGAGTCTGACTCAAGTCATGGTGTTTTCAATAGCTTCATATACATTCAAAAGCTAACAATGAATAAGGAAGTCCAAAGAAGAATTGAAGCCTTTGAACTGTGGTGTTGGCAAAGAATATTGAATATGCCATGGACTGCCAAAAGAAGGTACAAATCTGTGTTGAAAGAAGTACAACTGGAATGCTCCTTAGAAACAGGGATGGAGAGATTAAGTCTCACATACTTTGGACATGTTATCAGGAGGGATCTGTCCCTGGAGAAGGGCATCATGCTTGATAAAGTGGAGGGTCAGTGAAAAAGAGAAAGGCCATCAATGAGATGGATTGACACAGTGGCTGCAAGAATGGGCTCAAGCTTAACAAAGATTGTGAAGATGGTGCAGGATGGGGCATTGTTTCGTTCTGTTTTACATAGGGTCGCTACAAATTGTAACTAACTGGATGGCATCTAACAACAACAACAAACCCATTCCAGCACAACAGAACAGAGGAGGGAGAGAAAAGCAACTGAGCCTCCAACTATCACAATAGTTCCCTGGCGTGATCCTCATCAGGACCTCATCTCCATGAGGCTCCATCCTGGCCTCCCTCTGTCCATGGCTCAAAAGGGTCTCTCCTCAGTGCTGCTGTCTGAGTTGGTCCCTGCCTGATAGTCCCTCATCCTGTCAGAGAGAGGGCTCAGAAAATCAGGCTGTGTCCACCAGAGCAGAGCTTGGGGTAAAGTGACAAAAAAGCAAGGTCCACATAACTGTGTACTTGCCCCCCACCCCCCCACATTGGCAGTCTTGCTGAACCTTTTTCATGTAGCCCAGCACACACTTTCTTAGGTAGGATCAGAGTCAAACAGCCTGCACTCACATAGCAGCTACATTCCCTCAGCCTGTCCCGTTTGGTCACACCAGGCTGACTGGTTTCTCGATTATATCTATGTCTGGCCATCTGGTCATTAGCGTCTATGTGCCTGAGATGTTTACTTCCTTCAGCAGGACTGGAATTTTCTCCTCCACCCTTAAGTAAATATGCATCAACTATCTAAGTGACAAGCCTTGTGATACAGCAGTAGAAACTACAAATGAGGTGTTCCCCCATTGACTGCAGACCTGCTCTTTTGTCTGAATCCCAAGGTCCCTATGAAGGTACTATTTCCTCATCTGTCCTTAGGCACTGTCGTCCTCAGGCAGATGTCCGCACTGCACAGGATTAGGAAATTTTCTCTCTAGGGTGCAGAGAGGTCAAGCTTCTGGTGCAGAGAGGGAAAGTCTCTCTCCTGCCAAGAGATGGCCTTTCTGGCATAACATGGAGGGCAGCAGAGGGCAATGTTGGTATTGGCTGCAGAAAAACTTTCTGCTGATGGGAGCGCAGTGTTGAAGAGTGAAGAGCAGCAGCCCACTCCATACTCTGGACACCACCAGGGCCGTGTGCTCTCTTAAGGCCTGCAGTTCAGCGGCTCCCTATGCTCCCAGTCACCTAAGGCTCAGAGAATCTTATGGAGCGTTATCCTATAGCAGGGATTGGTGGCACTAAGAGCTGGACCTAGAATAGGACTGTGAGCATCTATCCTTTCCCAAGAGGACAGTAGGATAACACTGACCTTAGATCAGGATGCAGACCTTGAAGCAATGGGATCAGAATACAAACTGCCTTGGGATAGCCAGTCTCCACAGACACTGCAGTTCTGACCCACTTAAGCTGCCCCAAGCAGCAGGCATAGAGCATCCTGAAGATCAAAACACCAGCATCAACCACCCTCACTCCATATCATCCCACATCTTTAGCACTTGTTCACTCTGCTCTCCCCAGGACAATGTGCTGTCTACCTTTCTGTACTAAGTGAACATTAGAACTAACTCTGGAAATATATTATTCCACACTGCAGACAGGTCAGATAGTTGAAAACCTCCCAATGTCATTCCCTAAGACAGGAGACACTAACTTTTTGATAATACAAGACAAGGCAAAGATAGACAATAATAAAAACATAGTAATGTAAAATATAATTATACACATGTATTTTATGAGTCCTAACATAATTTTTTTTAATTCTATTTATTTATTTATATTGTACTTTAGATGAAGGTTTACAGAACAAACTAGTTTCTCTTTAAACAGTTAGTACACATATTGTTTTATGACATTGGTTAACAACCTCACGACATGTCAACCCTCTCCCTTCTTGACCTTGGGTTCTCTATTACCAGCTTTCCTGTCCCCTCCTGCCTTCTAGTCCTTGTGTCTGGACTGTTGTGCCCCATTAGCCTTGTTTTGTTTTATGGGGCTGTTTAATCTTTGGCTGAAGGTTGAACCTCGGGAGTGACTTCATTACTGACCTAAAAGGGTGTCCAGGGGCCATACTCTCGGGTTTCTCCAGTGTCTGTCAGGCCAGTATGTCTGGTCTTTTTTTGTGAGCTAGAATTTTGTTCTACATTTTTCTCCAGTTTTGCTTATTGTGATCTCTGTGAGCTCTGTCAGAGCAGTCAGTGGTGGTAGGTGGGCACCATCTAGTTGTACTGGACTCAGTCTGGTGGAGGTCGTGGTAGTTGTGGTCCATTAGTCCTTTGGACTAGTCTTTTCCTTGTATCTTGTTTTCTTCATTTTCTCTTGCTCCCAAAGGGATGAGACCAGTGGAGTATCTTAGATGGCTGCTCACAGGCTTTTAAGACCCCAGAGGCTACTCACCAAGGTAGAATGTAGAACATTGTCTTTATAAACTATGTTACACCAGTTGAGCTAGACTAACATAAAATTTTTAATATATGGTTCTTTTTAAATTTTATATTCTTCTACATTATTTAATGATATTTTATATGACATCATTTTTTAAACAAATAAAAACAGGGTTAATTAACAGTGGCAATTTGTAGTAAGGAAGGATGACGAGACATTGTCTCAAGTAATCTGGACATGTTATCAGGAGGGACTAATCCCTTGAGAAGGATGTCATGCTTGGTAAAGTTCTGGGTCAGTGAAAAAGAGGAAGACTGTCAACTAGATGAATTGACACAGTGGTTGCAACAGTGGGCTCAAACATAGCAATGATTGTGAGGGTGGTACAGGACCAGGAGATGTTTCATTCATTCTGTTGTACATGGGGTTGCTACATGTCAAAATCAGCTTGAAAGCATCTAACAATAACAAGGGTAGGAAAAATTAAATAATTAATGTATGTGGGAATCATAACAATATTTTATAACATATTATGTAATACATAACTATATACTTGTATGTGATGGGTCCTAACATAAAATTTTTAATATACATGTTTACTTTAATTTTTTATATTCTTCTGTATTATTTAATGATCTTTTACATGATGCCATTATTTAAACAACTGAATAACTGTATTATTTAACAGTGGCAATTAGTAGTAACCAAGGATAGGAAAAATTAAACAGTATGTGTGAGAAGTATAAAAATATTTTATAATATTTCATTCTGTCTTCCAATATTACAATTCATGTTAGTACTTTTAAAATCTTTTATTAGTTATTTACATTTTTTTTTGTTCTCTTAATATACAAAGAAAAACTATATATTCTTACTAAACATTAGTCTTTTAAAAGTAATTCTAAATAAAATAGGATTATTATTATTATTAAAAATAGCACCATTTTTTATCTTTGATAGAATATTTTGACTTTTTGTTTTCTTTCCCAGTAACACTTTACTGAAAAACTTGCCACATTTGAACATCTTTCATTTCTTTTAGGTAGTACCAAAATGGACTATAGTCAAACATAATTCTCACTTTGACTTACAGGTCTGTTCTTAACAAGCCCACATTACACAGATGTCTGATATCTGCAAGCTAAACTTCCACTCAGCAAAAATGTGTGATCATGCAATACTTAGGATTTAATCTATTAGAAACAACAGGTTTTTTTATAGTAGGAAGTATGTTTCCACTCTCTACGAACACCCGTCCACTTGGTGTGTATAGCACTGCTTTGGTAGACCAGCTGTTTGTCTTCGGTACTTCTGCATTTGTAAATTTATTACGCAGATGCTCCTCATCAATTATACTCAGTATGTCTAAACACTTCAAAGCACATTGGATGTCATCACAAGTTAAACATTTCTACCTCAGGGAAAATGGCATTAAAGCACAGGAATATTTGAAGGTTATTACAAAGATATCACAGCTTTACTAAAAAAATAAGACAGCTCTGTTTATCTTGGCTGCCATCTTCCGGTAATATGTTTTTGTACTCTGAAGAAGTTTTACCTTCCGTGCATGAGTCATTTTTTTTTCTGTATGAGTTTTTGTTGCAATTTACACATGACATCAAACAACTGGCTTGCCATCAGTTCATTCTTTTTTAGGTTCTTAATAGCCTCTTCAAAGATCATCAGTTTGGAGAAACAACATACTAATTTCTGTATGTTTTTACTGTAACCGTTTTTTACATTCTCACTCTCAGTGTACTTAAGAATATCCTTTAAGTCAAACAATTTGCAGATGATTTTATGGCAGGCCAACACTTTAACATCTTTACTACAGCCAGAAACAATGACAGCCATCTTATAGGCTTATGTTTATTCTCCTCATATCTGTACACCAAAAATCTCAGTAAGTGCTTCTACACTTTTGGAGGAAACTGAAAAGTGATCAAAAGCTTGGATTATGAAAGTTTTGATATCACAGGTAAGAAATCACACCCATTTTTAACCATGTTGTGTACAAGATGTGGAGGATATTGAACAAGTAAGATCTTTAAGTTTGCTTAGGTAAGAAATGTATAGACTCAATGGCATTTGCAAAATTTGCATTTGTACCATTGGCTAAATATGCAGATAGATAACCAAAGACATTTAACATTTGGACAAGATAACAACAATGTTTTATGTTTCTGCAGTTTTGTTAAAAATTTTGATAGAAATCAAGAATATATTTTTAAATCACAGATAATCCTAGGGGGAGAGAAGAGGGAAACGTTCAAGCTCCCAACCCCAAAACTGCCCATCTGTTTTAAATATTGGGGATGGGTAAAATTTTCTTTGGAGAATAACCCAAGAAAACTAATAAAGTTTTTGGTACCAAAAGTAGGATGCTACTGCTACAATACCTAAAATATGGAAGTTGTTTTAGAATTGGCTCATGGGTAGAGGCTGGAAGAATTTTGAGGCACATGGTAATGAAAGCCTGGATTGTCTTGTAGAGACTGTTGGTAGAATTATGAATATTAAAGGTAATTCTTGTGAGGGCTCAGAATGAAGGGAGAAGAGCTGTAGAGAAAGCTCCTATTACTGTGAACAGAATGTTGCAAGAAAAGTGGAAGATAAATATGCATCTGGTAAGGCCTTAAAAGGAAATGATGAATCTGTTATTGGACACTGGAGGAAAGGAAATCCTTCTTCATAACTGACGAAGTACTTGACTGTATTATGTTAGAAGGTTGTGTGGAAAGTAAAATATTAAGTGATAAAATTGGATATTTAGCTCAGGAACTTCCAAGAAAATTTTGAAGTCCTGGCCTGGTTTCTCCTTGCTGCTTATAGTACAGTACAAAAAGAAAGAGATAAATTGAGAAATGAAATGTGCAAAAAGGAATCAGAACTTGAAGATTTGGCAAGTTCTTCCAGAACACTTAATTGTGCTTATGTGAAGCCTGTACATAGATTGAGAGGCAGTAGTCCAAATAGAATGAGAGGATATGTGAGGTTTAAAATTGGAAAAGTTGTACAGCAGTGTTGTATCCTTTCACCACACTTATTCAGTCTGTATGCTGAGTAAATACTCTGAGAAGCCAGAGTATATGAAAAAGAGCATGGTATGAATGGAAGAGGCTGCATAAGTCCAGTTCATTATTACTCCCCATTGCTAACCCCTGCATTGTCTCATGATCTTTTTTTTTTTTGCCTCCACTTCCAATTTCTATAAAAAGTTTAAGATTAACCAATGTTCCTCCTTGGAGGGTAGAAAAAGAAGTGATAATGATCTAAGAATGTAACAAGAAAACCAGGATTGTGCCAGATAACCCTCAAGAATACCAGTAAAGGCTAACTTGTCTGGGACATGACCACTGTGACCACCTCAAAGAGGAGCTAATATTCCACAAACTTCTAAGTCTCATAATCTTGTCCCTCTAAAGCCTTCTGCCAGTCTCCAGTTAGGGGAGACGGGAGACTGTCGGCCAGACCTGGGTCTGCCACGGCACCACTCGTTACCAACCGCACCAGAAGAGGTGGGTGAAAGAAAGCAAGACCTACATAAAAGGGATCTCAAAGTGATTCTGCAACTCTTCTCCCTGTCACACTCAGGGCTGGGGCTGATGGGGGCAGGCCCGAGGTTTCCAGAGCGGGACATGAGCTCTTGGTTTCTGAGGAGGGTGGCACCTCAGATGACTGATCCTGTGAGCAGAATCACAAGAAGGGACTTGTGGTGAGTCTGGAGTCTTGGTTTTAGGGTGTGTGAGTGCTCCTGGGATTTTCTGTGAGGTTGAGGTTGCCAAAATCACCTCAATCACTCTCTGAGGGATTTGTTTGTCTGTAATGTGTAGTGCATGATTCCCTCAGAGAGTGAGAGGTTGAGATGAAATCAAGCTTGGTGTTTGTTTACTGTTGTTTATGTGTACTTGTCACTGTGAAGTCCCAGTGTTCTTGTGTCATCATTGTGTTAACACTTACTACTATAAAACCTGTCACCAAATTTTGGTTTCACTTGTCCACTTGTTTTTTTAGTTCTGAGAAAAACGTCTCCAAGGAAGTTGGGGGCCCAGAATACGAATTCAGGGAATTCTGACCAAATTTAGCATAATTAAAAAGGAGGTGGATTTTCAGATAGACCGTATAAATAAATCACCATTGTGCTCAGAAAAGAGGGACTCGCCCATTAGTAGAAAAAGTGCAGTCAAGAAAAACACTCATTGTGGGAGGAGTCCCATCTATCCCAGCCAAATCTCCTCTAGGCTGCATTCTAGCAAACTGGAAAAGGTACAGAATAGCTATGAGCCTCTGACAAGGAAGAAAATGATATGCTTATGTAACAATGTATGGCCCCAGTGCCAGCTGGAGGACCAAGAACATTGACTCCAATATGGGTCTCTGGCTTACAGCACAATTTTACATCTTGACTTGTTTCATAGATAGAAGGGGAAAAAAATAGGACAAAGTTCCCTATATTCAAGCTTTCATGTCTCTCTATCAAAGTTTGAATCCCTCTAACCAAGTTCTTTTCCAGGGAAAGCTGAAGGCAAAAGTGCTTCCAAAATCCTCACAAGAGGATCCCCTCTTGGAAGGACCAGCTCCAACAACTGCTTTTGCTCCCCCTCCCCCATGAAGGAAAAGTAGAAGCGGACAGGTACGGTGGAGGAATGACAGCAGAATCCCCCACCGGAAGGGCTGAGCCTGATTCCAGTTCAGCTAGCTTGGGAGAAACCAATGAAGGAAGGGAATTAGGAAGTAAGAGTCTGACTTCATCGGGTATGGTCTCCCCACCCCACACCCATCAGGGTACTGTTTTCAGTAAGGGCACTGTTGGGGTTCCGGGAAGGCAATTTCCCTTAAGAGAGATCCCAGCTAGAATGGATGCTGAGGGATGGCCTTGAGGAACAATGCTAGTACACAATCGATTCTCTACTTCTGATTTGTATAATTGGAAGAATCATAACCCCCCCCCCATACTGGAGTGACCCGAATAGAATGACAGAATTATTCCTTTCCATCTTCTCTACTCACCACCCTACTTAGGCAGACATACCGGCCCTTTTAACTACTTTACTGACTTCAGAGAGGCACCACTTCGTGTTAGAACAGGCTCAAAAAGTGGCTGATAGGCTCCATAACCTGAGTCCATCAACCGGACTTTCAGGGATGAAGGCCATTCCAAAGTGAGACCAAGGTTGGGAACATAACCGACAGGAGGGGGAGAGTAGACTTCAACTATACAGGGTTTGTTTGACTAGTGGACTGAGGAACGGGGCCCCTAAGCCCAAAAGCTTGCAAAAAGTTAGGGAAGTCATTCAAGGGGAAAAGGAAGACCCGTTCAATTTCTTAGAGTGAGTGACAGATGCATTCTGCCAATACACTGATATAAATCCTGAGGATCTTAGCAATTCCCGACTTCTAAATATGACTTTCATTTCCCAAAGTGCCCCGATTTTCGGACAAAGGACTATCCCAGGACATGGGATGGGGCCACCCTGGAACCAGACCAGTGTGCTTACTGTAAAAAACCTGGACACTGGAAATGAGAATGTCCAGAAGCGACAGAAAGATGGCCACTACCCACCACCCTCCAAGCCTATAAGGAGGGGCCCCCACAGGGAGATGATTCAGAAAGATAGGGCCTGGGCTAGAACCTTCATTGACTATCTCCCACCATGAGCCTTAGGTGACCCTAACGGTGGGAGGGCGCCCTATTGACTTTATTCTGGATACAGGAGCCACTTTTTTGGTTGTGAACACTGCTGAATCTCCCCTTAGTCCGTGCACTGCTCTGGTGGTGGGGGTCTCAGGTAAGCTTGACATCTGACCTTTTCTCCAACCAGTAAATTGTGAAATTAAGAAAGAAATTGTTATATCATGAGTTCTTTATATGCCTGAATGCCCGGTTCCACTTTTGGAAGGGACCTCCTCTTGAAACTAGGGGCTCAAATTACTTTTAAACCATCCCGAATACTGGTACAGATCCTGCCTGGAAAAGCATGTGCCTTGCAAGCAGCACAGTTACAAAGAAGAAAACAGTGACACCTAGTGGCATTTTTTTTCTCATATTCAAAAAAAGGTGAATCCGGAGATCTGGGCATCAGAAAGGCCTGGGTGAGCTAAGTCGGCTGTGCCAGTTAAAATAACCTTGAAACCCTGAGCACCTATTATAAATCAAAGGAAATATCCCCTCCGTAAAAAAGCCTTAGAAGGAATTACACCATTGGTGTACCGATATAGAGAAATTGAACTTTTAAAATTTTGCCAGTCTCCATATAACACCCCTATCATACTGGTGTTGAAACCAGTGGCAAGGGAATATCGGTTTGTCCAAGACCTAAGGAAAATCAGCCAACTAGTAGAGGATATTCATCTGGTTGTGCCAAACCCATATACCCTCTTGGCTACTACAATGTGCTTGATTTTCAGTGTTGGATTTGAAAGATGCGTTCTTTTGCATTCCTCTACACCCTTCTACATGCCTTTGAATGGACTAATATTAAGACAGGGAATTGCTGTGGGGGCACTAACTCAAACCTTGGGACCAGCCAGGCTGTCAGTGGCCTATTTTTCCAAACAATTGGACAACATGGCCTGGAGATGGCCCCCCGTCTTTGAGCTGTGGCTGCAACATGCAATCTATTGCAAGAAGCTGAAAAATTCACCCTTAGACAAAAGGTAAAAATCAAGACACCAAATACTGTTCTACCCCTCTTAGAACAAAAGGGGTGTTTTGGCTCAAGGCAGAAAGAATGGGAAGATATCAGGTGATCCTGCTAGATAACCCGAACGTAACCTTGAAGGCCATCTCTTCCCTTAACACCTTACTGCCCATCTTGGAAGATGTTTCTATGCGTGATTGATTGGAGATAACTGAAGAAGTTTATTCTAGCAGACCAGATCTCTCGGATAGCCCTCTGAATGACCCAGGAATAGAAATATATACAGATGGCAGTAGTTTTCTATATGAAGGACGTCACAAGGCAGGATATGCAGTGGTTACATGAACTGAGGTCTTAGAAACAGCTTCATTCACTTCCTGCTGTCACTTTGGCTCGAAAGGCTGAACTCATAGCCCTTAGGTGAGCCCTCCGACTAGGAGGAGGAAGATGCATAACTGTGTATATTGACAGTAAATATGCCCATCTGGTCCTTCACTCACACAGTGCCTTGTGGAAAGAGAGGGGACTCCTGACATCTGCCAACAAAGAAATAAAACATGTACCAGAAATCTTGGAACTCCTGACGGCAATTAATGATCTCCTTCAGGTGGCAGTAGTATGTTGTCCCTGACATCAAAAGGGACAATCTCCCGAGGCAATAGGGAACTGAAAAGCGATGCAGAAGCAAAGACGGCTGTAATGCGAGGAGATGGGACGGGAACAGAGATGGCCTTGATCCCTCTTCTGGATCTTACTGACTTTTCCACACCCATCTACACCACCTAGGACCTAGATAGGGCAAAAGAATGGGTCTATCACCTTACCTCTCTTTCTAAATGACTGATGAACTTTGAAGGCAAAGTACTGTTTGTTACCAGAGGCCCAAGTATATGGTATAGTATCAGCTCTACATGAAAGGACTCAGTACGGGAGAGATGCTAGTCTCGAATGGATCCAACAGGTGGTCACCTGGCCAAATCTCCTAAAAACTATCCAGGATGTTACAAAGAGGTGTACATATGTGCAAGAAACAACCTGAAGACTGTGCCCCACCCAGTGGAACTGGGAGTCCAACACTGGGGAACAAACATGGGAAAAGACTGGTAACTGGATTTCACAGTGATGCCCCAGACACCCAGAAATTTCAGGCATCTGCTGGTTTTCATGGACACCTACTCAGGATGGGTAGAGGCTTTCCCTTGTCAAACTGAACAAGCCTGATAGGTGACCAAGGCATTACTCAAAGGAATCATACCTCTTTTAGGTCTACCAATCTCAGTCCAAAGTGATAATGGGGGAGCTTTTATGGCAACAATTACACAAGAAGTCAGTAAGGCTTTAGATATAGATTGGAAGTTACACTCAGCTTGGAGACCGCAATCAACTGGAAAAACTGAAAAGATGAATCATACTTTGAAAAAGACCTTGGCAAAACTTTGCCAAGAGACAAACTCCACTTGGATATAAGTTTTGTCCATTACCCTGCTCAGAATCTGGGTAGCCCCTCAAAGCAGGCTCAAGTTAAGCCCTTATGAATTAATATATGGGAGAAAAGGTTGATTTTCCCCACCTCGGTAATGACTGAATTGGAGAAAAGAGACTGGGCCTGTTCTTTGGGAGCCGTCATAAACACTGTTAATCAATATGCTTCTTCCCACCTGTCTTTTCCTCCTGACATTCCCCTTCATAGATTCCAGCCAGGAGATCAAGTCCTGTTGAAAACATGGAGAAACCAGCACCCCAAAGAGCAGCTTGCACCTAAATGGGAAGGACCTCTAGAAGTTCTCCTGACCACCCACTCATCTTTGAAATTAGCAGGAGTAGCCACGTGGGTGCATCATTTGAGGGTAAAAGTGGCTCCACCTGAAGAAGGAGAAGTCAAAGAACCACCATATTCCTACACTCCAATTCGAGATATGAAATACAAGTTCAAGAAACTCACAGAATAATGATTCTAACCCTGTCTTTTGTTTTACTTCCCCAGGAAGTGTGGATGGGAAAAATTCTGGTGGTCCTACAAGCCAGGGGAACTCTAACTCTATAGGTCAGAGACACTTTAACTTTCCCCTGTGTAGAGTCATCCTTAACTCCAGTAGGTCCAGTTAAGTGGGTCATTGAAGAGCTCAAAAAAGGAACCTTAAAAAGAGTAATTGTTCTAGCTTGTTTTTGTGTTCCCTGTTTTATGAGTTTTTATGAGTAAGGGTTTTTGGAGGAATCTATTCCCCTCTGTCTCCTATATATTGATATATAATAAAACTCTTGCTGCTCATCTCACCCTTGTCTCAGAATTGGCTATTGTGGCAGGCGGCTCCAATCTGTGCTATTGTGGTAACATGGGAATTAGAGGAAAACTCATCAACAACCTTCATTAAATAGATGACACAAACTTGCTTGCTGAAAATGAAGACAACATGAAGCACTTACGGATGAAGATCAAAGACTACAGGCTGCAGTATTGATTACACCTCAACATAAAGAAAACAAAAATCCTCACAAACTGACCAATAAGCAACATCATGATAAATGAAGAAAATATTGAAGTTGTCAAGGATTTCATTTCACTTGGATCTACAATCAATGTCCATGGAAGCAGCAGTCAAGAAATCAAATGATGTATAACATTGGACAAATCTGTTTCAACAGACCCTTTTCAAATCTTAAAAAGTGAAAATGTCACTTTGATGACTAAGGTACACATGACCCAGGCTATGGTATTTTCAATCACCTCATATGTATACAAAAGCTGGACAATGGAAAGTAAGGCCAAATAATTAATCCATTTGAATTATGGTATTGGTGAAGAATGTCGAATATTCTATGGGCTTCCAGAAAAATGAACAAATCTGTCTCGGAGGAACTATAGCCAAAATGCTTCTTAGAAGCAAGGATGGTGAGACTTAGTTTTGCTTTATTTGGACACATTATCAGGAGGGACAAATCCCTGGAGAAGGACGACATGCACGATAAAGTAGACAGTGAGAGAAGATGAGAGAGACCCTCAATGAGATGAACTGACACAGTGGCTGTAACAATAGGCTCAAACATACCTACATTTTGAGGATGTCGCAGGACCTGACAAAATATACATAGGGTTACAATGCGTTGAAGTTGAGTTGACAGCAACTAACAATAACATCATCATTATTGTAAAACTTGAGCAAAAGGTCTCTGGAAAGAACAACATGGGTGTGCTACACAGCGATTTGTTACAGACATAAGGCAAAATTTATTTATGGCTTTATGGATACAATCAGCCATCTCATTAAAAACACCAGCATCTTAGACTGAAAGGGACAGAAAAAGTCACATTGAAGAAAAGCTGTCTAATTTCTGGGATTCTACAGGAATGAAACACTGTGAAACTGCTTGACTGTGAACACCTGCTTTTCTTCAAGAAAACAAAGGATAGGCAGACTTCCGCTCAACATGGCTCTATAGACAGAAACACCATGCTGTCCCTCCACAGCAAAGATCAAAAAATCAAGTCAAGCAGAGACACAAATCAATCCTGAAACCATAAGCATCAAATGAAAAGATAAAGAACTCAGCCAAGCACCAAATGGAATGAGAAACTTACCGAGAACAGAGAGCAAGGAGAGATACATGCAGAGGTCCCCTATCTGCTGACACAGCACGTATTCGCCATCTTGGAATCCTATTAGAGACGGGTAAACGGGGTATGAGAAAGCAGCTTCACGGAGCTTCCAGAAGGAGACAGAAGAACCAGTAACCAGTGATATATGCTTTCCCACCCTCACCCTTCTTCACTCCCACTTGGCCTCCTCTGCTTCCTGCAGCCACAGTCTCTTAGCCAGGAAGCACCAGCTTCACCCCAGAGCCACTTGGATTCCACCTGCCTGCACTGGCTGGCTCCCTGAGTGCCATTTTTTTGGCAGCTGGTTTTGCTTTTTTCCACTTCTTTAAATTTCATCCTTACCTCTCACCACCTCCCCCTCTTTTCTGTCAAATACTTGGCTCCGTGTGCCATCTTTGTTTCTTCCTGAAAAGCTGCAAAACACGGCTCAACTGTGAAACTGCTTCCAGGCCTGTGCTGCCATGCTGGTGGGCCCCCCAGGGCATTTTTGCTTGTTTGTTCTGTTTTGATTTGTTTGTTTGTTTTCTTTTTCTTCTCTTGGCTTGAGAGCCACTTCTAGCCGGACAGTACTGTGCGGCTTGGGAGCTACTTCCTTACTCTGCGCACATGCACAGTGGCATGCCTGGGAGCATTTATTTTCTCTCTTTTTTGGGGGGGGGGCGGTTTTCGTTTTTTTATTTTCTTTTTTTATTTTTTTTTGTTTCTTTGTTTTGTTTACTTCTCTCTCTTTTTCTTTTTTTGTCTTTCTTCTTTTCTCAGTGTCTCATCTGTCTATACTTACCTTCTCTTCCTGTCTCCTGAATACCTGGCACTGTGTGACACCTCTACCCCTTCTAGCCAAGCTATACTTCACAGTCTGGGATCAACTTCCCCAATCCTCCCAGCTGCACTGGTGGGATCTCTGGGGGATCTTTTTTTTCTAATTTTTATTTATTCACTTTTTTCTTTTATCCTTTTCCTCTTTTTTCCTTTTTGTTTGCCTCCATTTCTCAGTCTTTCATCTCTCCACTCCAGTAGCAAGCTCTCTTAGCATTCTTTTTTGTTTGTGTCTCTGTGTGTATGTTTTTGGTTCCTGTTCTTCTCTCCTCCTTCTCCATTTTCCCATACCTATCTTAGCTCCACACATCACGATCTCCCCCCTCCCTCCTGCCTACCTGCACCATGTGCTAAACATCATACCCTCATTCAGCACAGGCACAGTCTACCAGAACTACACTGCACTGATTCCCAGCCCGCCTCTCAGCCTTAGTACATGCCACAGACAACCCATTCTAGTAACTTCTCTTCAGCTGGACCTGCCCTGCTGTACCATACCTGAGTAACTGACCCTGCACATTGGAGAAGGAGGAGAAAAGTATCATGCCTATAGATGAGGAAACAACAAAGAACACACTCCTACCTGCTCAGACATAACCAAATAAAACAAAAAAGCAGGACAAAACAAACAAATCTATAATCAATAAAAGAGGAAAATAACTACTGAATGCCCTGAAGACTGCAGACAATAACAAAACATATACAAAAACAGGACAGTATGGTTCAAGTAGGCAACCAAAATAAAACACCAGATGAATTTCCAGTAGAAGAAAAGGCACTAGAACTACCTGATAGGGAATTCAAACCAATAATATTCAGAGCTATCCAAGAGTTGAAGCAAAAATCAGACAAAAATGAGGAAAAAATAGACAAATTTATGGAAAAGACAGAAAAATTCATGGAACATACAGACAAAGAAATGGAAGAATTTGAGAAAATAATACAGGAAAGAAATGCTAAAATAAATTCACAACTAGAAATCATACAAAAACAACAATTAGAAATTCAAAAGATAAACAAGATTTCCAAAATGGACTGTGTCATAGAAGGGCTGAGGAGAAAGTTCAATATGTTGGAAGATGGGATCGGCAAAATTGTAGACAAACCCTTGGGTACAACTCTGTTTGAGGAAAAATCAGAAAAAAGAACGAAGAAAAATGAAGAGACCCTGAGAATTATGTGGGATAAAATCAAAAGCAAAAATCTGTGAGTGATCGAAGTTCCAGAACAGAGGGAGAAAACAGAAAACACAGAGAGGATCATTGAAGAACTGTTGATAGAAAACTTCCCCAGTATCATGAAAGATGAAAAGCTGACCTTTCAAGAAGCTCAATGAACCCCATATAGGATAGACCCCAAAAGAAAATCACCAAAGCATATCATAATCACTCTAGCTAAAACCAAAGACAAAGAATCCTGAGAGCAGCTCAAGAAAAACATAAAGTCGCATACAGAGGAGAAACAATAAGATTAAGCTCAGATTATTCGGCAGAAACCTTGCAGGCAAGAAGGTAATGGGATGACATATAAAATCTTGAAAGAAAAAAATTGTCAGCCAAGAATAATGTATCCCACAAAACTCTCATTCAGATACGATGGTGAAATTAGGACACTTCCAGATAAACAGAAATTAAGGGACTATGTAAAAACCAAACCAAACTTAAAAGGATTACTAAAGGAAGTCCTTCAGTCTGAGAACAAACAACATCAGACCACAGTCTGAATCTGGGACACAGGATTGTACCAGCCAGATACCAACCTAGGAAATGAACTCTCAAAGACTATCCAAACCCAAAATAATTACAAGAAGGAACCAAAGAGGTTAATCTGTAAATGACAACATCAGAACAGTAAAAGAGGGAATAAATGGTGTATGTATAGAAATTCTAATGGAGAGGAAGTCAAGATGAAACCAAGTAATAATAGACTGGTTCAAACCTAGGAAGACAAGGGTAAATTTCAACGTAATCACAAAGAAAGTCAACAAACCTACTCATCAAAATAAAGAAGAAAAACGTAAATTCTCAGTAAAAACAAAACCTACAAAAACAAAAGTAATGAAAAAAATCCACAAACACAAGGAATTCAGCACAGGAGAGTACAAAGAACAGAGAAAACATCAGCACTACAAAATGACAGCAATAAACTCATACCTATCAATAATTACACTGAATGTCAGTGGACTAAATGCACATATAAAGATACGGAGAGTGACAGAGTGGGTAAAAAACAGGATCCATCAATATACTGTCTACAAGAGACACACCTTAGAAACAAAGACATGAATTTATTAAAAATCAAAGGATGGAAAAAATATACCAAGCAAACAGTTACCAAAAAAAAAAAAAAAAAAAAGCAGGAATGGCAATACTAATCTCAGACCAAATTGACTTTAAAACAAAATCCACCATAAAAGACAAAGAAGGACACTATATAATGAGTAAGGGCATGATCCATCATGAAGACATAACCATAATAAACATCTATGCACCCAATGACAGTGCCCCCAAATACATAAACCAAACTCTAACAGCAATGAAAAGAGAAATTGACAGTTCCCCAATAATAGTAGGAGACTTCAAAACACCACTCTCAATAAAGGACGGAACATCTACAAAGAAACTCAATAAAGATACAGAAGACCTAAAGGGCACAATCAGCCAACTTGACCTCATAGACATACATATACAGAACACTCCATCAACAGCTGCAAAGTACACATTCTTTTCCAATGCACATGGAGTGTTCTCCAGAATAGACCACATCTTAGGCCACAGAGCAATCCTCAACAAGATCCAAAACGTTGAGATAACACAAAGATATCTTTTCTGATCACAAAGCCATCAAGGTAGAAATTAACAACAGATAACCAAGGGGAAAAAAAAACATTTACATGGAAACTGAATAACACTCTGCTTACAAACCACTGGGTAATAGAAGAAATGATCGATGGAATAAAAAAATTCCTGGAATCAATTGAGAATGAAAACACATCATACCAAAACTTTTGGGACACAGCAAAGGCAGTCCTCAGAGGACAAATTATAGCAATAGATGCACACATCAAAAAAGAAGAAAGGGACAAAACCAAAACATTAACTACAGAACTCAAACAAATAGAAAGAGAACAGTAAAGAAAAAAAAAAAAAGCCCACAGCCACTATAAGAAAGGAAATAATGAAGATCAGAGCAGAAATAAGTGAAATGGAGAACATAAAAACAATAGAAAGAATCAACAGAATCAAAAATTGGTTCTTTGAAAGGATCAACAAAATCAACAAACCACTGGCCAGGCTGACAAAAGAAAAACAGGAGAGGACACAAATAACCAAAATAAGAAATGAGATGGGGGTCATTACAACAGACCCAACTGAAATAAAGAGGATCATAAGAGAGTATTATGAAAAACTATACTTCAACAAATTTGAAATCTTAGAGGAAACGGCTGAATTTCTAGAAACACACTACCTACCCAAAGTGATGTTGAAAAGCTGAACAGATCCATAACAAGAGAAGAGATTGAAAATATAATTAAACAACTCCCAACAACAACAACAGCAACAAAAAAACATGGCCCAGATGGCTTCACTGGAGAATTCTACAAAACATTCAGAGAAGAGATTATACCAGTACTACTCAAACTATTTCAGAACATAGGAAGGGAATTGACACTTCTGAATTCATTCTATGAAGCCAGCATAACCCTGATACCAAAACCAGGCAAAGATACCACAAAAACAAAGAAAATTACAGACTAGTATCTCTCATGAATATAGAAGCAAAAATTCTCAACAAAATTCTAGCCAATAGAATTCAGCATCATATCAAAAAAATAATACACCATGACCAAGTAGGATTCATACCAGGTATGCAAGGATGGTTCAACATTAGAAAATCAATCAACATAATCCACCACATAAATAAAAAGAAAGAAAAGAATCACATGATCTTCTCAATTGACACAGAAAAGGCATTTGACAAAGTCCAAAACCCATTCCTGATAAAAAATTATCAATAAAATTAAGTATAGAAAGGAAATTTCTCAACATAATAAAGGGCATCTATGCAAAACCAATGGCCAACATCATTCTTAATGGAGAAGCTGAAAATATTCCCCTTCAGAAAATGAATAAAACAAGAATGTCCTTTATTTCCATTGCTATTTAACATTGTGCTGGAAGTCCAGCTAGAGCAATAAAGCAAGAAAAAGAAATAAAGGGCAGCCCAATAGGTAAGGAAGAAGTTAAACTGTCCCTGTTTGCAGATGATATGGTACTATACATAGAAAACCCTAAAGACTCCACGAGAAATCTACTGGAACTAATAGAAAGATTCAGCAGTGTAGCAGGATACAAGATAAACATACAAAAATCAGTTGGATTCCTATACACCAATAAACAGGATGATGAAAAGGAAATCAGGAAAACAATACCATTTATAATAGACCCTAAAAAATAAAATACTTAGGAATAAATCTAACCAGGGATGTAAAAGAACTATACAAAGAAAACTACAAAACACTGCTGCAAGAAACCCAGAGGGATCTACATAAATGGAATAACATACCATGCTCATGGATAGGAAGACTCAACATTGTGAAAATGACAATTCTACCCAAAGCAATTTAAAAATACAATGAAATCTAGATCCAAATACCAACAACATTCTTTAAAGAGATGGAAAAACTAATCATTAACTTTATATGGAAACGGAACTAGCCCCGGGTAAGTTAAGCACTATTTAAGAAGAAGAATAAAGTAGGAGGACTCACACTACCTGACCTCAGAACCTACTATACAGCTGTTGTAGTCAAAACAGCCTGGTACTGGTACAATGACAGATACACTGACCAATGGAACAGAATTGAGAACCCAGATGTAATTCCATCCACCTATGGTCACCTGATCTCCAACAAGGGCCCAAAGTCCATCCAATGGGGAAAAGATAGTCTTTTTAACAAATGATGCTGGCAAAATTGGATGTCCATCTGCAAAAAAAAATGAAACAGGACCCATACCTCACAGCATACACAAAAACTAATTCAAAATGGATCAAAGACCTAAATATAAAGCCAGAAACTATAAAGTTCATAGAACTAAAAATAGGATCAATGCTACAGGCCCTAAAGCATGGCATTAACAGGATACAAACCATAACCAACACACAAACTACAGAAAATAAGCTATGTAACTTGGATCTTCTAAAAATTAAACGCTTGTGGTCATCAAAAGACTTCACTAAAAGAGTAAAAGGGAACCTACAGGCTTGGAAAAAATTTTTGAACCTTACAAGTCAGACAAAGGTCTAATCTCTAAAATCTACAAGAAAATCTAACACCTCTACAACAAAAACACAAATAATCCAATTAAAAAATGGGCAAAGGAAATGAAAAGACACTTCACCAAAGAAGACATTGAAGCTGCCAATAGACACTTGAGAAATGCTCGCAATTACTAGCCATTAGAGAAACGCAAATTAAAACTACAATGAGATACCATCTCACCCCAGCATTACCGGCACGAATCAAAAGTACTGGAAATAACAAATGTTCGAGAGGCTGGGGGGAGGTTGGAACTCTTATGCACTGCTGATGGAAATGCAAAATGATACAACCATTTTGGAAAATGATACGGTGCTTCCTTAGAAAACTAGAAATAGAAATACCATACCATCCAGCAATCCCACACCTAGGAATATATCCTAGAGAAATAAGAGCCGTCACACGAATAGACATATGCACACCTATGTTTATTGTAGCATTGTTCACAATAACAAAAAGATGGAAACAACCTAGATGCCCATCAACAAATGAATGAATAAACAATGATATATACACACGGTGGTGTATTATGCAATGATAAAGAACAATGATGAATCTGTGAAGCATCTCATAACATGGATGAAACTGGAGGACATTATGCTGAGTGAAATAAGTCAATCACAAAAGGACAAATATTGTATGAGACCTCTATTGTAAAAACTCATAAAAAAGTTTACACACAAAAAGAAACAATCTTTGTTGGTTATGAGAGATGGGGGAAACTAACTAGACAATAGATAAGTGGTAACTTTGGTGAAGGATAAGACAGTACACAATACTGGGGAAGCCAGTACAACTTGTCAAGGAAATGTCATGGAAGCTCCATAGACACATCCAAACTCCCTGAGGGACTGAATTGCTGGGCAGAGGGTTGTGGGGACCATGGTCTCGGGGAACATGTAGCTCAATTGGCATAACACAGTTTATAAAGACAATGTTCTACATTCTATCTTGGTGAGTAGCCTCTGGGGTTTTAAAAGCCTGTGAGGAGCCATGTAAGATACTCCTCTGGTCTCACCTCTTCAGGAGCAACAGAGAATGAAGAAACAAGATACAAGGAAAAGATTAGTGCAAAGGACTAATGGACGACAACTACCACAGCCTCCACCAGACTGAGTCCAGTACAACTAGATGGTGCTCAACTACTGCACTGACTTCTCTGACAGGGATCATAACAGAGGGATCATAACAGCGGGTCCTGGACAGAGCTGGAGAAAAATGTAGAACAAAATTCTAACCCAAAAAAAAAGACCAGACTTACTGGCCTAACAGAGGCTGGAGAAACCCTGAGAGTATGGCCCCGGACACCCTTTTAGCTCAGTAACAAAGTCACTCCCAAAGTTCACCCTTCAGCCAAAGATTAGACAGCCCCAGAGAACAAAACGAGACTAATGGGACACCACAATCCAGGAACAAGGAATAGAAGGCAGGAGGGAACAGGAAAGCTGGTAATAGGGAACCCAAGGTTGAGAAGGGACAGTGTTGACGTGTCGTGGGATTGTTAACCATTGTCATAAAACGATATGTGTACTAACTGTTTAATGAGAAACTATTTGTTCTGTAAACCATCTAAAGAAATTTTAAATAAATAAATTTGATATAAGACAAAAAAAAAAAAAAAGATAATCCCGAAATCAGTTCAGAGGCCAGTAAGGCTGAGGGCATGGTCTGGGGAGGCAGGGCTACATCCTCCTTGGTTGCATAGGGGGGCCACTTCCTCAGTTTCATAGGGCAGGGCCACTTCCATGGTACCAGAAGGCAAAATTGCCTATCAAGGGGCAGCACCACTGTCCAGGAGAGAGGAGGAGGATCCACTGTGCAGAGGGCATAGAATTTTTTTTTTTTTTTTAAGCCTTGAAACCTAATGAAATTGCCCCGCTGGATTTTGGACATATTTGGGACACATGATTCCTTTTTTCTTTCTAATTTTCTCCTTTTGGAATGGGAATGTCTATCTACGACCTGTTTGCATGTTGGAAACCAATGACTTTTATCCTAGGTTTCACAGGTCCTAAAGGAAACTGAGTTTGGACTTTGAGTTAAGGTTGGAATGGGTTAGGATTATTGGAGATACAGGGATGGAGTGAATGTATTTTGCAAATGGGAAGGACTTGAATTTTAGAGGCCAGAAGGCAGGAAGACTGTAATGGACTGAACTGTTTTCCCCAAAAAGATATGTTGAAATCCTAACCGCTGTAATTTGAGTATGAATCTATTTGGAAATAGGGTCTTTGACAATGTTACCATTTAGGTTAACATGAGGTCATACTGGAGTAGAGTTGGTCTTAATCCTGTATGACTGATGTCCTTACAAAAGAGGTGGAAAAACAGAGATAGAAAATAACCATGTGAAGAATCATCTACAAGACCAGAAATACCAAAATTGCCAGCTGTCACCAAATTCTAGGAGAAAAACGTGCAATATAGTCTCTCTCAGATGCTCCAGAAAGAATCATATGGCCAACATCCAGATTTTGGACTCCTAGCCTCCTGAACTGTGAAACAATTCATTTCTATTCTTATAAACCACCCAGTTTGTGGTGTCCTTGTGAAGTCACGAGACCAACACTCTAATTTGATATGTAAACAAATAAAATTTATTGAAAGAATGAACAGGGGTGGGGGAGAGCATGTGTTCAGTTTGGCTCCAATGGTATGCTCTGCCTTACAGGCAAAACAAAGAAGCATTTAACAAGTAGAATGAGTACAGGAAACAAATTTACATCAAAGTAATGGCAGAAAAGGAGGTGAGATTTACAAGGGTGGCAATTAACTGTGAAACATTCTTTACATTAGTTTTTAGTCTAACAAACCTCTCATACTTTATATAATTTAAGGCAACTTTTCTAAAATGAAAATTGTAAACAATTTTGACATGAAAGTTTAGTGATATGGAATTTTAGTGATATTATTTGCAGCTTGGCCAACTTAATTGGAATCTTTGGATACAGAACTATTAGGATAGTGTAAATAAATTCCGCTTATTTATTTATTTTTATTGTTGTAGTTTAAATGAAGTTCACATTTCATGTTAGTCTCCCATACAAAAATTTATACATACATTGTTATGTGACCCTAATTGCTCACCCTGTACTGGGACAGCACACTCCTCCTTTCCACCTCTGATTCCCCAAGTCCATTCAACCAGCTCCTAACCATCTCTGCCTTCCCATCTCACCTCTGGACAGAAGCTGCCTCTTTGGTCTCTTGTATCTACTTGAGCTAAGAGGCACACTCCTCACGAGTATCACTTTATGTCCCACAGTCCAGTCCAATGTTTGTCTGAAGAATTGGCCTCAGAAATTGTTTTATTTCTGGGCTGATAAAGAATCCAGGGGCCATGCTTTCCAGGGTTCCTTCAGTCTCAGTCAGACAATTAGGTCTGGTCTTCTTACTAGAATTTTAGCTCTGCATTCCACCTTTCTGCTGCTCCATTAGGGACTCTCTGTTGTGTTCCCTGTCAGGGCAGTCATTGGTGGTAGCCGGGCACCATCTAGTTCTTCTGGTAAACTCTGTTTATTTAGCTGAGAGAAAAGAGATAACGTTTAGGTGCTTACTGGGGAATCTCTTAAGGTAGTTAAAACAACATGTTTATCTAAAGGCTCTAATTTATTTTAAGAACTCAGTGAAGCTTTTTCTAAGGTCAGTTGTAGGAACACTCAACATAACAAGCATGATTGAACTTTGTTTTTCAAACAGCAAACTTTAACAGAAGCCCAATGGTTATCAAGAGTGTAGAAGAAAAACTCACAGTTTAATTTTTGAATGGAGTGGTTCATTTTAGTTCTGAACTCTCCCCAATTAGACCTACAGGCACCTCAAAATTTAAAAGTTCCTCACACAGCAGTCTTTTGTTATGGCAGCCATAGCAAAGAAAGGTCACCAGCTTTAGAAAGTAAACATGTGGATACACACTAATAGAGATAATCCTGCTGCCTTAAAATATGAAGCCTAGAAAGGGAGGTTACAAGCTTTTATTCAACAGATTATCCATAGGAACAGGAGCTACACAGATCTCTTGATTGCCAGGCATGCACTCTTACAGCCAGTGGCCATCCAGGGAGCCCTGACACCTGACTGGACAGGATGCTCCATGTGGAACCAAGTGGTCCATCACATCTTCCTTGGAGCAGAAATCTGCATCCCTAGGCTTCCAGTCATCTGTACTGCTGTAAAATATGGTAAAGTCTGTATTCCCTGAGTTTCCTCTTTTGTCTCTCCATTAGTGTGACTTGAAAAGTTACTCGATCATGCACCTTTGGCAAGACAAAGAGAAAATCTCACACAGGCAAGAATGACAGTCCTTAATTATAACAGCTATTATGCATATCAAGGAGCTCTGGTGGAGCAACTGTTAAGCATTAGGATGCTAACCAAAAGGTCAGTGGATGAAACGCTCCAGCAAATCTGCAGGACTAAAGAAAAACCTGACAATTCGCTCCATTAAATATTACAGCCTAGGAAACCTTATGGGGAAGTTCTACTTTGTTATATAGGGTCACTATGAGTGAGGATCAACTCAAAGATACAACGACAATATTATGCATACCAGACTTTCAGTGCAACTCAACTATCCTCCAATCCAAACACCTCCAGTTCTTCATTGATGTTCTTTAAAGAAGTTGGGAGTCCATTCACCTCCAGCACCCTCTCCTTTAGAAATTCTCCTCAAAGCCAAACCTGGGATATCTTAGGCCCAGGTAGTCTAGGTTTCTTTCCACTTCATGCTGAGCTGACCTGTCCCATAATGAAGGAAATTAGACCAGTAAGGAAATATCCCCTTCTCCACCCTGGTTAAATGCTCCATTGAGGAAGAGGCTTAGAATTATGATCCCTGGAGTGGCCACTGTTTCCACTGCATTAACCATTATTCCAAGAACAGTGGCTTTTGGATAAAAGAAAAAAAAGGAATGCCCAAGTATGGGCAGTCATGCTTTACTGGGGCTGTTTCTTCTCTCCTTGAAACAAGAGGTTAAGCAGAGGGAAAGAGCCAGAGGTGCAGAAACTTTTCATACATAATTGTCTTCACTGAGATCCAACATTACCTGGATAGTTGGGGCGTGAGAGATCAGGGACAGCCAGAATGCCTGGAAGAAAATTCTTATTTATCCTCTTTCACTATCTATATGCATACTGTCTTCAAGGCGTGTAATCACATTGTAGAAAATCATTTGACCTTTGTTCTCAATTCTTTCCACTGTACCAACACCTAAAGCTAAAGAATGGGGGCTGACTAGCCCTAAAGGGACCACGTAGGGGACCAATGATGACTAAACCTCACAAAGCAGGATGTAATCTCTCATGGTCATGTGGAGAGGCCACCAAAAGCCCTGAGCCCTAAAGCTCAGGTGGAAATTCCTGGTTGATGTCCATGCACAGAGTTTAGTGCCATCCCTCTTGCAACATGGAAGCTCTGTGCTGTGACACCTCCCTGACCTCACCCTATGTCTTCATTATATATCTCATTTGTATGTTTTTTGCTTGTGGTCCATCAATAGTAAGTATGGTGAATTCCCCATGAATTCTGTGATTCATTCCAGTGAATTAACCAACCCACAGGGGCAGTGAGAGCCAGCAGGGGCTGGTGGCTCCTTGTTTGGCAGTCTGAAAGAAAGTGAACTCTGACTTAGTTCTGGGTTTCTAGTGTTGAAAATTGGTGTCTGTCTAACTTGTGACCTCCAACCCAGCTCCGGGTGGCTGGGACTGAGAGAGTGTGCACATTGAATGTCTGGAAGCTAGGATGGAGAAGTGGGAAATTGAGGACTGGATGCATTTACACACTCTGTGGACTGGATTCATTCTGGTCTTTAGCATGCAGGTAATCTTGAAGGTGGAATTTTCCAATTGCATCCCTTCTCAATCCACTGTTGAATTCTTTGATACTGGAGTTTTTGGTCTAGAAAATATCAAAAATCAAAGACAATATTGGCCTTATCAGGGTGGCCTTGGATCAAACAATGAACTGATGCAGGTCAGTCTTTCAAACATCTTCTTTCCAACTCTCTTATTCTGTCATCACCTTACCTTATGAGCATTCTTACCAACATCCCATATCCACTCCTTCCCAATCTCTAACCTTATGCCCATTCCCAAGATTATGCAGTTGTTTGAAACTATCAGTAATTGATAGATGACTAAGATCTTGTCAAGTTTTTGTTGTTGTTGTTGTTTGTGTTTGTGACACCAGTGCCTGTTACTTTTGTGTTTATAAAAATTAAGCTCATGTGCTCTGAAATTGTGAAGCACTAAAAGAGGATGTATTGGGTTAGGAGATGTTATGACAAGACGTAGGCAGTTGCTAATCACAAATGTTAGGCAATAGGGCACCATGTTCACTCTCTTTGAAAACCCAGAACAGAACTTAGTGGAAGGTAACACCAGTTCTGATGGAAACAAAATTCCTAAAAGTTCCCTTTCTTCCCTCTCCGTGTTATCTCCAGGTAAGTGTGGTCACGCTGATTTAGAAACAAAGAGTGTAGTTCTTGTAAAACCTCACCATACACATTCCTGTAGGAAGAAAGAGGAGTAATTGGAGTTCCTATCTTGAGAATCAATAGAGCCTACAAGGAAATATGTGGTCATTGAGCTTGCCCCTCCTTGCTCTCCTCTTGGGTTATAAAGTCTGGAAAGAGAAACCACAATCAACTTCTAACCTAAGCAACGTTTCAAAGAAGATGCTGCTGCTCCTGATCCTGTGGGCCTTACCTCTGCCCTCTGTGGCCTTCCTATGTAAGTGACTGTCCCCAACTCAGAGACCTGGCTTACTCCACTAGTGACTTTTCCATAGAGCTCCTGTCAGCCTGTCTCAATGATGCATCCTGGACCCAGTTGTTCCCTAGAAATTTGTTGAACTCTGTGGCTGCATAAACAATGTACAGAAATGACAGGAAAAAAAAAATGCTCCCCAGAAACCACCTGAGTCATTTTCTTTTCATGGGCTGCACCTCTGTTATATGGAAAAATGATTTATCATTAGGATGTCCAAAGATTTTGGTGGAGATGGGAAAGCTAAAAATGAATACTTCAAATTCCCTTTATTTAAACCTCAGAATGGGCAGTTCAATGTTAGGCAGCATCATACTGATCAAGAAGGGAAGAGTTATTTCATACTGCATTTTCTAGACCTCATCTTTACCTTGTCTTTATTCTGCTGAGCCCCCCATGTCAATCAGAGCATACAGTCAGAACTTAACTGAGCCATTGGACTGTTGGCAGGTTCACTGCTCCTAAGGTCCTGATGGAGATGGGGCTCCCACTCAGGTCTCTGCAGCCCATTTCGTCATTTCCCTTTTGATTTCTAGTTCTTCGTTCTCATCCCCTTTTATCCTAAGGACTCAATATCACATGAAGCAAAGTCAAGGCTGGGGTTCAAAAGTCCATTATTACCTCTCCTCCCCAGTCTCTGACCAAAGTCAATATGGGGATGGTCATTCATGTACCCAGTAAACTTTTATGGGTTTTTTACTATATGTCAGACTCAGGATGGGGGAGAGAGATACCAGAGCATTCTGATGTATGAGCACATCATGTTAAGGTCTTAGAAATTGCTCATGCTGGAAGTGATGAGAACACCAGAGGTCTGAGATTTTGGGAAACAAAAAGCATCCAGTGCAGGTCAGAGAGAGTATTTCCTAGCTCTTCTGGCTGTGCATACTGAAGATCATTTCTTCTTAACAAGTGCCTGAAGTATATTTAACCCAAAACATTCCAGTTGTATAGGTCACAGGCAGTACTGATCCTGTGAGTTTTGTGAGCACAGAGATCCAGGGAAGATTTTATCCCTATGTAGTGATCAAAGGAGGTGCAGAGACCAGACTGCACTCCTGACACTACATGGCAGCAATAAGGATCTCTGATGACCAACTTAACTGGGACCAATTGGAGGTTTTCTGGTGTGAGAAGACTTTGTGCTGACAGTGGCTCACTGTTACAGAAGGTGAAGAGCAACAGCTGGGTTCTTTTTCCCTGGGAAATTTCAACAGCATCCCACAGACGTAGCTCAGGATGGTCCTTGACCCCAAAAGGCCCAATGAGCTCATCAGAGTAGTCATATGTGCATCTCCAGTCTAGTGGGAAGTTAGTGTGGGACAGAGGATTGGAATTTGTAGGCGGGGACCAGGGTGGCAGATGATGCTTCTGAAGGACTTGGCCTGGATCACCGCTGCAGCAAAAAGGAGGTAACACTGTCTACATATGGCTGAGGTGTTGGAGGAGAGAAGTGAGACATGATTTCTGTTCCGTTTTCCTTCTCCTGATTTGACCCAGCTTCAGGCCTGCCTTTGACAGGAACATCAATTTCCTTACCCAACACTGAGTTGAATTTCTCTTGACTTACTATATCTAGCCTTTCTTTGCAGAAATATGATTGTCACCCTGGGAGTTCACGATGTCATGAAAAAGGAGCCTACTAATCAGGTCATCCCTGTACTTCAAGCGTTCCCTCATCCAGAGTATAACAATGATTCACACGCCAATGACATCATGCTACTGAAGGTACCATCTTGCCTGTTTGTGTGCCACCCAGGATAGTGCAGGGCCTCAGCTCATTCAGAATCTCAGACCCCTTCACTCCTCTAGCCTTGATGCTCTACTGGTCCCCGTACAATAAAAAGAGACTTTGGAGACTCTCCAGTCAGGGGAGAAACAAGTGACTTCCTCCTTGTTCTGAGCGCCCCCTGGCAGGGCAGTATCTGAACTGCCATTTCTCAACTTCTCTGACCAGCTGAAATACAAGACACGACTGAACATAGCTATGCAGATCATTGCCCTACCACAGAGCCTGGACTTTGTGAGGCTGGAACAGGTGTGCCGTGTGGCAGGCTGCGGAATAACGGATAATGGCTGATTGTCAGCCACACTTCAGGAATTAGACCTGGAAGTGCAGAACAAGCAGCAGGCAAGCAAATGTTCCCACACTACCACAACTCCATCCAACTGTGTGTGGGGAACCCTCTGGAAGCCAATGAAACAGGAATGGTAAGGAGACAAGCATTTTCTGTCTTACTAGAGGGACAAAGATTTTGGAATCCCATGGTCAGGTCTTCACTGAAATGTAGAGTGCTTAGAGCAGGGTCCACCATGAGTAGGGACATACTGTTCTCAATCTTTGAGTCTCAGCCATCTCCCACAGCTCATGTCTTGTCCATTCTCCTTGGGAGATCAAGTGGATAGCCTGGGACTGGGTTGAGCTGGAGAGAGAACTCAGCCAGGGCAGAGACTCATAGTACCTGGTGAACCCAGAGTCCTGGGCTCAGCCCGCTCCTCTCTCACTAAAGCCACAGTGAATTGTGACCCCACAGTCCCTACCTCCTCTGAACACCCAGTCCCTAAGCAGAAGGAAATGGAAATTGGGAAGAAAAAAATACAAAGAAGGAAATCGGAGGGATCTGGGCTGAGACTCTTCCCTTCTCTGTCCACAGGGCGACTCTGGTGGACCTTTGGTGTGTAACAGTGTGGCCCATGGTATTGTCAGCCTTGGATATGATAATATCTCTCCTGCAGTCTTCACCAGAATCTCCAGCTTTGTGCCCTGGATCCACAGAATAATGAATGCACCTTGGCATAGTTTAACAACTGGCCCTGGGTTCTGTGGCACAGTCTACACCTGTGTGGAGGGAGGACATTACATACTTAATAAAGACTATCACCCAGTGTAGAAGAGATCCTAGCTGCTTCTTCCTGGAACATATCCACTGATTCCCTGATGTACCCCAGACAGATTCTAATAGGACCTCTTCCACCCTCTTCTCTGCTACCCCTGCTCATCTATCCCCAAACTCCCCACACAAGCCAACAACTCACACTTGTGCACTGTCCAATCTTATCAGCTTCTCTAAGGTCAGGTCCCTCTGTCCGATCCTATCAGTTAGGAGATGACTTCCTCAGAGAAACAATGAAACTTGTTGCATGAGTCTCTCAATTATGGCCCTTTCTCCTTCCGAAACCTACCCCAGCCTGGCAGCACAGAGGAGGGGGATAAAAGCAACTGAGATTCCAACAGACACAGTAGGGGCTGGCTTGGACACCACCAGGATCACATTCCCAGTGAGGCTCCACCCTCATCTCCCTATGTCCATAGCTCAGCATGGCCTCTATTTAGTGCTGCTATCCCAGCTGGGCCCTGCCTACTGGCCCCTAATCCTGTCAAAGAGGAAGCACAGGGAAACCAGGCTTTGCCAACCAGAGCAGAACTTGGAGGAATGTGATGGGCCTGTTCCCCATGCCTGTGGACACATCTCCCATCCATGCAGGCCCACGTGACCCTAATACTCCACAGCATGTTTTCTCCTTTTCAAAATGGGTGGCTGAGAGCTTGACATAACTAACACCATGATGAACCTATAAATTCTTTTTTTTTTTTTTCTTCTTTATTGCCTGCCTTCTCCTTTCCCCATACTTTCATTAATGACTTTGTTTTGCTCTGTCCGGCCACCTGTGACTTACGATCACCCACATGGAGATTAAAGCTCAGATGTCTGGTCTGTAAATCTTTAGCCTGATAAGGATATGTCCAGCATGTATCTATTTAGCCTGATAAGGAGTCTCTTATAATTACCTTGTAATGAATAACTCATCCAGCCATGCCATCTGCCAGCTACAAAGACATTTCTAACTTTTGTAAAAATCGTATATAAGCTGCAATGTAAAAATGCCTTTTGGGACTCCATAGGGACAGGCAGTGTTGCTGTTGGATCCCTGTTGTTGGACACCTCCTAAATAAACTTTCCCTCTGTTTCTGACTTGGAGTATGTTTCACTGGCTTGACTGCTCCAGGGCACAGACACTAATCCACTAATCTGGCAACACCCCACTCAGCCTTTCTCATCCAGCCCAGCACACCTTACACCCCCACTTGAGTTCAGTGACCCTGCTCACTTGGTATCCTCAGTCCATCAGCTTGTCCCATTTGATCACACTTGGCTGACTGCTATCTTGATTATGCCCCATGTCTGTCATTGGCTCCTGTTAATATGACCTAGATGCTTGAGATAATGCTTCTCCACAATAGGATTGGAATTTGTTCTTCCCTTCCTTAAATAAACATTCATCTACCACATAAGTAATATGCCTTGTGATAAAGCAGTGAAACCACATAGGAGGTCTTTCCCCAGGAACCATAAACCTGCTCCTTTTTTCTGATTACCAAGGTCCTTTAGAAGATTCAGTCCCACTCCTATGTCTACTCTTTGGCCTCACTGGGCTTAGAATTCCAGTGGACTTTCTGTCTCTTGCAGGCCTTGTGACACATAGAGGTTAACCTTCAATACTGCTCTTTCTTACATGACACAGAAGGTACTGGGTGGCTATGCTAGTGTCTGCTATAAAAAGACTTACTGCTGATTGCAGCTTAGTGCTGTGGAATGAGAAGCAGCAGCCCATATATCTTGCTGTGATACCCACAAAGCCACTTCCTCTCTAAAGGCCTGCAGCTCCCATGGGCTCCCTGTGCCCCCAGTCATCCAGGGCCCAGAGGAGCTTATGGAGGTTCCATTCCAGAGCAGAGCTAGGTAGAACTTGGAGGTGAACATAGGATAGGATTGTGGGCATCTGTCCTCTCCCAAGAATACAGCAAGATAGAACTAAACTTTAGATCAGCAGGGAGATATTGAAGCAGTGGGATCAGAAAATAAACAGCCTTGGGACAGCCCAGTCTCCACAGACACTGCAGTTCTGACCCACTCCACCTGCCCCAAGAGCATCCTGAAGATCTAGGCATCATTGTCAGCCAGCATCATCCCATACTACCCCACACCTTTAGCACTTGTTCACTCTGCCGTCCCCTGGACTATGTGCTCTGCACCCTTACTTTTCCTTTTTCCTCTTTGAGAGTTCTTCTCAAAGAAGAAACAGCAGGTTTACAGTTTCTGGGGGAATATCTCTTTTGTGGATTCATTGCTGTATCACAAGGTCTGGCAGGCAGTTGATGAATGTTTATTTAAGTGTGGGAGGAGAAAATTCCAATCCACTTGCAGTGAAGCATCTTGCAGAAAAATCATTTTATTTCCCTTAGAACTAGACACTAACTTTCTTTGAGAGCTAACCTAGGATACAGCTAAAACAGATGTACACATACAATTTTATGTCTATATTTATATATATATATATTTTATACTCACACATCCATAAAATATACATAAAAAATACATGTATGTTATTACTTTACATAAAATATTTAAAATAGATATTTATTTGAAATTTTATATCCTAAGGTATCATTTGGAAACCTTAGAGGAGTAGTCGTTAAGTGCTATGGCTGCTAACCAAAAGATGAGCAGTTTGAATCCACCAGGCACTCCTTGGAAACTCTGTAGTGAAGTTCTACTCTGTCCTATAGAGTCTCTATGAGTCACAGTAGACTCCACAGCAATGGGTTTTTTTTTTTTTTAAGGTATTACTTAATTTTTACATAAATGTTATTATTTAAACACATCAGCAACACGATTATTTAACAGTGACAGTAAGTAATAAGTAATATTTGCACAAATTACACAATTAATGTCTATGAGAGAAAGGTGACAGTATTTTACAACATTTCTTTCTACCTTCTGATAATTCATTTTCATACTTTTTAAGTCTTTTATCAGATATTTATAATGTATAGGATATTTTATTATGTTGTCCTAATACACAAAATACTGCATATTGTTACACACCTACAAGAATTTTTAAAGGATAATATAAATACAATGGAGTTAATTAGGCAGATATTACCTATATTTAATTAAAAATAACAATTTCTTGGTCTTTTGTTTCTTTACAGTACAGAAAATTTTAATCTTTCTGTATCCATGCCTAATAATACTTTGCTGAATTGCCTGCCTTGTGAGAATATTCTTTTTTTCTTTTAGGTAGTGGCTAAATAAAATATAGTCAATCACAATACTCACTTTGATTCGCAGCTCTGCTCTTAGCAAGCCCAATGTCCTCTCAACAACAGCTTTTGAGCATGCAGCACTTAGGATTTTTCCTATTAGCAACAGCAGGTTTTTTAATTTACAGGAATTAGGTCTCTGCTCTCCAAATATGTCTATCTACTTGGTGTCTACAAGACTGGTTTGGTAGATCATCTCTCCATGTCAATCAGGCACAAAGATTTTAAATATTCTAAAGAGCATAGAATGTCATCACAAGTTGAACCTCCCTTTCTCATGGAAAAAGTCTGTAAAGCAAGGGAAAATTTCAACTTTATTACAAAAAAAAAAAAAATACAGTTTTAGTAAAGAAATAAGGAAGCCCTGTTAAACTTGGCTGCCCTCTTCTGGCAATATGTTTGAGTCCTGAGGCAGTCTTCCTTCCAATGGATAAGTAATATTTTTTCCCTCTGTTTGACTTTTTTTGCAACCTACACATAATATCAGACAAGTGAGATGCAATGAGTTTATCCTTTTCTACATTCCTAGTAGCCTCTTTAAACATCATCAAACAGTTTGTAGGAATAACACAAAGAGTTCTCTTTCAGGATAACCCTTATCTCCATTCTCATCCTCAATGTACTCACAAATTACAAAAGATATTGGGTATGCCATCCACTTTTATGCCTTTAGAGTTCTTTGGGAAGGGGGTAACCCTATTTTAATGCATTTACCCTCAAGGTAAGAACATTTAGAAATGTGTGAAACTCAAAAATCCTTAGTGGGAGTCTCATTTTTGTGTAGATTGAGCATTGTCTTAGGTGATATCTCCTAGATGTGTGAATGTTCTAAATTTGTGACAGTTTTTTCTTTATTTCTGTGAGATAAACCTCTTCCATGTTCTTGTGAGAATGTACTTATTGTAAGAGTAAGCTATTGCCAGTCTTCATTCAGTCATAGTGGCCATTTTCTCCTTTATGGTATTCATAGTTTCCAAGTGTTACTGGCTCCCTTCTTGTCTAGCTTCTGAACAGTAAATAATGCCTTTCCAATAAGAAATAATGCATTGCAGTGGTACTTTTCAAGAAACTCATACTTCTGTAAGTTATTCTTAGCATGCATTCATTGACTCATATTGGTAGGATTTACTATATCTGGCATCTGCTGGGACATACATGATTCCAGCTAATAGATATAGAGGAGTACCCTAGGACACATGGAATCCTAGATAATGAATATCAAAATCCATAACTCATAACAAAACTTCTGAATTAGTCCTTTAATCAGCATGACTTCCATTAGTGAAAACGCATGGTGTCAACAAAAAATTCAAAGGAGAAAGGGTTAAATGCCACACTTTGAAAATATGATTTTATGGCAGCCCAGCATTTTAACATCTTTCTATGTCCAGCAACAATGACAGCCATCTTGTAGGCTTATTTTTCATTCCCCCCATTTCTGTAAGCCAAAAATATCAGTAAGTACTTCTGTATATATATATTTTTTAGTAAAGTAAAAAGAAAGTTTTATTTGGCATATATCCAAAAGGACAAAAGCGGGAAAATGGACAAGCATGCTGCCACAGCCATGTCTGCCCAAGTCCAAAGAATATTACAGAATAGGCAAGAATGGGAAAACAGACAAGAATGCTGCCACAGCCATGTCTGCCCGAATCCAAAGAAGGTTACAGAATCATCAGTATATATCACCATCACAAAATGGGTAGAATCGCTGAAATCATCATTTTTTCACTGATTGGCTAGAAATTGTAACCTTATATTTTAAATCATCTTTCTTAACAATCATTGGTAAGGGTTTCAGTAACAAAAGTCAGGAGGCTCTTCATTGGTCCAACAAATTCCTATTCACTAAATGCTAATAGAAAAAGATAAGAGTGGAAAGTCTTTTGTGTTCTGTTTGATGGGATTTATGTGAAAGTTTCCCGAAAAGATATTTTCCAAGATTATCTTAGCTATTGTCTTTATACCTCAGGGCCCAGTTGATGTGTCCTTGAGAGTCCTTGTGAGCCCTTGTGAGCCCGGCTCCAGCTGGGTCACATTCTGTATGCTCCAGGAGAGAGAATAATAACTCCAATATTATTTCCTAAATCAATCCCTCCTTTTGATCGGACATTAGAGATAACACATCTATGATCAATACCTGGACTTAGTCGAGCTCCTAGATAGTGGCCATTGCAGGCTCTTTAAACTCACGGTGCTGGTTTTCCACCGGATACCATCTGGTTCTTCACCAGGTTATTAAGTAAGAGCCATGCTCTCATCAATCGCATTGCCGAGTGAGCAGACTCAATGTACATCAACATTTTAGCCCGAGGCCTTCTTTTGCCTTTTAGGTGTGTAAGACAATAGAGGCTAAATTTTATTATGCCTAATAGTATCAGGATATAGATTAAGAATATTACTATCACTTGCAGTAGTGATCTAGCTCATGTACTTATTCCTGATGGTAACCAACCAAATAGATCTGGTATTTGTAAGGGTGTGACAATGTGTAATCAAGTAGCTTGCTGTCTAATTTTATGTACATCTTGTCTACAGCAAAGACTACGCTTTCTTGGACTAATAAAAAATATCTAAGGTTATTTTGTTATCTCCTGTCACCTTGGCTTATGAGATCAGAGATCACTGTTGTGTTTCTATCTCATCTGTTATTTGTCCCATACTGACTGACAAATTTTCTTAAAGATTTCTCCAGTTCAACTATACCATAAGTAGGAATTAAAGCTACCAATGATACCCCGAGTGTTGGACCAATGACTTTTTTTCTGACTTTCATTTTACAATTTTAACATTACCTTTTCAATATTTACTAGCATTGTTACTATGAATAATTAAAGATAATCCTAAAGTTACCAAAGTGCATTGTCCATACATTTGTCAGTAATTTAAACAAGACTTCCAAGTAAATTCACTGTCAGTTGGAAAGGAATCATCTAAACTAGAAACATACCTACACAGAAACGTATATCCATAAGAAGCACACAAAGTTGGTCTAGAAGAAACAGAAGGTATAGAAAAATTTACATGTGACAAACAGGTTTTCATTAGAGAACTAATGATTTAGCAAGATAATACAGGATGGACCTCTCCTGTAGGAGGTCTTCAATTAGTCTGTTTAAAACATACTAAGTGTTCTTCCCAAGGGCAAGCTGCCCCTCCTTGGTTTACCTATTAACAGTCATGAGTCAGTTTCTTAGAAGCAGAAATGTAACCAAAGATAAAACGGAGTCTGAGCCATGAGGTCAATCTCCTCTGAGAATCTGGTTTCTTTAAGATACATAATTTTCTGCATCGTAAGACGGCGACAGTTTGATTACAAACATTAGACAGGTATTTCATATGACATTGTCTTAAAGACTGCTTAAACTAGTTACTAATTTACCCTAAACATAACTCTGTCTGATCTTTGAAGTTAGTTTCCTAAAACAGACTGAACTCTTAAAAAAAAAAAAAAACAAGTTCAATACCCAGAGCAAAATGATCTTACTAGTTTGTCTGGACCATTGTTTGACTCAAAGTATCTTCAGGAACCAGTTTTTTTCTCAAAGCTCAGGGTTCAAGAGGACACCCAAAGGCAAATATACCATATGGGTTGCCTCAACCTCTCTGAAAGCCAGAAATCTGGATTCCTGGAGAATTATATACAACTCTCTCATCATTTTTTTTATCAAAAATGCTCAATAAAGATAGCGGTGGCAAGATGGCTCTCTAGGCAGAAGCACCACGCCGTCCCTCCACAGCAAAGATCTGAAAAACTAAGCCAAACAGAGAATCAACAATCCTGACACCCTAGAACATCAAATGAAGAGATAAAGAATTCAGCCAAACACCAAACGGAGTGAGAATACTGAAAGAGAACGGAGAGCGAGGAGAGACTCATGCAGAGATCCCCTACCAGCTAACGTAGCACGGATCCACCATCTTGGACTCCTATCGGAGACCAGCAAATGGGAGAACAGGAGAGCAGCCTCGCGGAGCGTCCAGTGGGAGACGGAACGACCGGTAATTTGCGGTGTGCACTTTTCCACCCCCCACCTCTCTCCGCCTCGGCTGGGGCTCCCCTGCTTCCTGTGGCCAGGGTCCCTGGGCCGGGGGGCACCGGTGCTTGGATTCCATGCACCCGGGACGGTGGCTCTCTGAGAGCCGTTTGTTGGCTGCTGGCGTAGCTTTTTCTGCCACCTCCCCCTCCTTTTGCTCGGGTGCCTAGTACCGAGCGCCGTCTTTGCTCTCTCCTGTGGGGCTGTGGGGCTGCGTTCGGGCGTGTGGCTGCTTCCACGTCTGGGCTGCCATGCTGGTGAGATCCCGGGGCCTTTGCTCATTTGCCCCTCTGCTTCCCGTGGCCACGGGCTCTTGACCCGGGAGTGCTGGCTGCTTGGATTCCGCATAACTGTGCGGGAGGTTCTCTGGGTGCTGTTTGTTGGCTGCTGGTGTTGCTTTTTCTGCTTCTTCTGGTTTCTCGCTTGCCTCTCGCTGCCTCCCCCTCCTTTCACTCGGGTGCCTGGCTCCTTGCACACTCTTAGCTCCTTTCTGAGGGTCCCCAGAGCACAGGCAATTTGTGATATACGCTTTCCACTCTCCACCCTTCTTCGCTCACACTCGGCTTCCTCTGTTTCCCATGGACACAGTCTCTTGTCAAGAAACACCAGCCCGCACTGGCTAGCTCTCTGAGTACCATTCATAGACTGCGGGCGTTGCTTTTTTTTTTCCCTTAATTTTATTTTTTTTCTTTTTTGATTAGTTTTGTTTTCTTTTCCCTCTTTTTCCCTTTTGTCTTTCTTCATAGCTCAATTTCTCGTCTCTCTATCTCTTCCTCCTCTATCTGATCCCTGAATACCAGGCGATGTATGTCTCTGCACCTTCTCGCCAGGCTGTGCTGTGAAACCTGAGACCAACTCCCCCAAACCTCATAGCTGCATCGGTGGGATCCCTGGGAACTTTGCAGTTATTTAACTTTTCTGATTTTTATTTGTTCATTCTTTCCTTTTCTTTCTCTTCCCCCTTCTGGTTTTCTCCATCCCATAGTCTGTCATCTGTCCATTCCAAATGACAAGCTCCCCTAGCATTCTTTTATGTTTGTATGCTTTTCACTCCTGCATCTCTCTCCTCTCTCCCATATCCAGCTTAGCTTCACACAAAACCATCTCCCCGCTGCATCCTGCCTACCTGCACCGTGCACTTGACATCACACCACCAAGCTGTGCAGGCACGCCCTATTGGAACCTGCCCAGCACTGACTACTGACCATCCTGGTGGCTGCGGTGAGTGCCACAAACAACCCGTCCCAGTGGCTCCTCTTCAGCTAGACCTGCCCAGCTGTACCACAAGGACGAAACAAAAAAAATCTACAATCAATAAACGAGAGAAATATCTATTGAATGCCCCCAAAACAGCAAACAATATCAAAACATTTACAAAAACAAGACAAGATGGCTCCAATAGGCGTACAAATTAAAACACCAGATAACTCTCCTGTGGAAGAAAATGCACTAGAAGTACCTGATAGGGAACTCAAATCACTAATACTCAGAATTTTCCAAGAACTGAGGCAAAAAGCTGACAAACATGAGGAAAAAATAGACAAATTTATGGAAAATACAGACAAAAAATTGGAATAATTCAGGAAGATGATGCAGGAACAAAATGCCAAAATAAATTCACAACTCGAAATTATACAAAAACAACAATTGGAAATCCAAAGATAAACAACAAGATTTCAGAAATGGAAGGTGTCATAGAAGGGCTGAGAAGTAGATTTGAAACAGTGGAAGACAGGATCAGTGGAACTGAAGACAAATACTTGGATACAACTCTGTTTCAGAAAAACTCAGAAAAAAGAACAAAGAAAAATGAAGAGACCATGAGAGTTATGTGGGACACAATTAAAAGCAAAAACTTATGAGTGATTGGCATCCCAGAACAAGGGAAAAAAACAGAAAACACAGAGAGGATCATTGAGGAACTGCTGACAGAAAACTTTCCCAATATCATGAAAGATGAAAAGGTGGCCATCCAAGAAGCTCAACGAACCCCATATAGAAGAGACCCCAAAAGAAAATCACCAAGACATATCATATTCACACTCACCAAAACTAAAGACAAACAAAGAATCTTGGGAGCAGCTCGTGAAAAACAAGAAGTCACATACAGAGGAGAAACAATAAAACTAAGCTCAGATTATTCGGCAGAAACCATGCAGGCAAGAAGGCAGTGGGATGACATATATAAAATCTTCAAAGAAAAAAATTGTCAGCCGAGAATAATATATCCTGCAAAACTCTAGTTCAAATTTGATGGTGAAATTAGGTCATTTCCAGATAAACAGAAACTAAGGGAATATGCAAAAGTCAAACCAAACTTACAAGAATTATTAAAGGGAGTTCTTCGATCTGAGGACAAACAGCTTCAGCCCTCAGCCAGGACCTAGGACCTAGGACGCAGGTTCATACGAACCAGATACCATTCTAGGAAATGAACTATCGAAGACATCCAAAACCAAAAGAAATACAACAGGGAATCAGGGAAATCGATCAAAGGATGACAACAACATCAAAACAATGAAAGAGGGAATAAATGGCATAGGTATAGAACCCTCTAAAGGAGAGGAAGGCAAGGCGATACCAAATAAGGGTAGACTGCTTCAAACTTATAAACATAGGGTAAAATTCATGGTAACCACAAAGAAAGTTAACAAACCAACTCACAAAAATAAAGACAAAAAACATGAAGTCTCAGCAAAAACAAAACCTACAAAAAAAAAGAAATGAACACAAAATCCACAAACAAAAGTAACTCAGCACAAGAGAGTAAGAAGAACAAAGAAAACTTCACACCACAAAAAAAAAAGCACTACAAAATGACAGCAACAAACTTCCATCTATCAATACTTACACTGAATGTAAATGGACTCAATGCACCCATAAAGAGATGGAGAGTGGCAGAATGGATAAGAAAAAAGGATCCATCAATATACTGTCTACAAGAGACACACCTTAGAAACAAAGATGTGAATTTATTAAAAATCAAAGGTTGGAAAAAAATATATCAAGCTAACAACTACCAAAAAAGAGCAGGAGTGGCAATTCTAATCTCAGATAAAATAGACTTTAAAACAAAATCTACCATAAAAGACAAAGAAGGACACTATATAATGATTAAGGGGATGATCCATCATGAAGACACAACCATAATAAACATCTACGCACCCAATGACAGGGCTCCAAAATACATAAAAAAAAACTCTAACAGCACTGAAAAAGAGAAACTGACAGTTCCACAATAATAGTAGGAGACTTCAACACACCAATCTCAGTAAAGGACAGAACAACTAAGAAGAAACTCAGCAAAGATACAGAAGACCTAAAGGACACAATCAGCCAACTGGACCTCATAGACATATATAGAACAATCCATCCAACCGCTGGAAAGTACACATTCTTTTCCAATGCACATGGAACGTTCTCCAGAATAGACCACGTCTTAGACCACAGAGCAATCCTCAACAAGATCAAAAATGTTGAGATAATTCACAGTATCTTCTCTGACCAAAATGCCATCAAGGTAGAAATTAACACTAGAAAGAGCAAGGAAAAAAAATCAAACACATGGAAACTGAATAATACTCTGCTTACACATCAATGGGTAATAGAAGAAATCAGAGATGAAATTAAAAAATTCCTAAAATCAAATGAAAAGGAAAACACATCATACCAAAACCTTTGGGACACAGCAAAGGCAGTCCTCAGAGGACAATTTATAGCAATAGATGTACATATCAAAAAAGAAGAAAGGGACAAAATCAAAACATTAACTACAGAACTCAAACAAATAGAAAGAGAACAGCAAAAAAAGCCCACAACCACCAGAAGAAAGGAGATAGTAAAGATCAGAGAAGAAATAAATGAAATAGAGAACAGAAAAACAATAGAAAGAATCAACAAAACCAAAAGTTGGTTCTTTGAAAGAATCAACAAAATCGACAAACCACTGGACAGACTGACAAAAGAAAAACAGCAGAGGGCACAGATAACCCAAATAAGAAATGAAATGGGCAACATTACAACAGACCCAACCCAAATAAAAAGGATTATAATAGAATATTATGAAAAACTATATTCTAACAAATTTGAAAACCTAGAGGAAATGGATCAATTTCTAGAAACACACGGCCTACCCAAACTACAACAAAGTGATATTGAAAATCTGAACAGACCCATAACAGGAGAAAAGATTGAAAAGGTAATTAAAAAAAACTCCCAACCAAAAAAAGCCCTGGCCCAGATGGTTTCACTGGAGAATTCTACAAAACATTTACAGAAGAGCTTGTACCAGTTCTACTTAAGCTATTTCAGAGCATAGAAGACGAAGCAACACTTCCAAATTCATTCTATGAAGCCAGCATAACGCTGATACCAAAACCTGGCAAAAACATCAAAAAAAAGAAAATTACAGACCAATATCTCTCATGAATATAGTTGCAAAAATTCTCAACAAAATTCTAGCCAATAGAATTCAGCATCATATCAAAAAAATAATACACCACGACCAAGTAGGATTCATACCAGGTATGCAAGGATGGTTTAACATTAGAAAATCCATCAACGTAATTCACCACATAAATAAAAGGAAAGAAAAAAATCACATGATCATCTCAATTGACGCAGAAAAGGCATTTGACAAAGTCCAACACCCATTCCTGATAAAAGCTCTCAATAAAATAGGTATAGAAGGGAAATTTCTCAACATAATAAAGGGCATCTATGCAAAAGCAACGGCCAACATCATTCTTAATGGAGAGAGGCTGAAAACATTCCCCTTGAAAACAGGAACAAAACAAGGATGCCCTTTATCACCACTCCTATTTAACATTGTGCTGGAAGTTCTAGCTAGAGCAATAAGGCAAGAGAAAGAAATAAAGGGCATCCAAATTGGTAATGAAGAAGTTAAACTCTCCCTGTTTGCAGATGATATGATACTATACATAGAAAACCCTAAAGACTCCACGAGAAATCTACTGGAACTAATAGAAAGATTCAGCAGAGTAGCAGGATACAAGATAAACATTCAAAAATCAGTTGGATTCCTATACACCAGTAAAGAGAACGATGAAAAGGAGATCAGGAAATCAATAGCATTTTCAGTAGCCCCTAAGAAGATAAAATACTTAGGAATAAATCTGACCAGGAATGTAAAAGACCTATACAAAGAAAACTACAAAACACTGCTGCATGAAACCCAAAGGGATCAACATAAATGGAAAAACATACCATGCTCATGGATAGGCAGACTCAACATTGTGAAAATGGCAATTCTACCTAAAGCAATTTACAAATACAATGCAATCCCGATCCAAATACCAACAACATTCTTCAAAGAGATGGAAAAACTAATCATTAACTTTATATGGAAAGGGAAGAAGCCCTGAATAAGTAAAGCACTACTGAAGAAGAAGAATAAAGTTGGAGAATTCACCCTACCTGACTTGGGAACCTACTATACAGCTACAGTAGTCAAAATAGCCTGGTACTGGTACAACAACAGAGACATTGACCAATGGAACAGAATTGAGAGCCCAGATGTAAATCCATCCACCTACGGTAACCTGATTTTCAACAAGGGCCCAAAGTCCATCAAATGGGGAAAAGACAGTCTTTTTAACAAATGGTGCTGGCAAAACTGGATATCCATTTGCAGAAAAATGAAACAGGACCCATACCTCACACCGTATACAAAAACTACTTCAAAATGGATCAAAGACCTGAATATAAAGCCTAAAATGGTAAAGTTCATAGAAGAAAAAATAGGACCAACACTTCAGGCCTTAATACATGGCGTTAACAGGATACAAACCATAACCATCAACACACAAAACCCAACAGATAAACTAGATAACTGGGATCTTCTAAAAATCAAACACCTATGCTCTTCAAAAGACTTCACCAAAAGAGTAGAAAGAGAACCTACAGACTGGGAAAAAATTTTTCAACAGTACAAGTCAGAGAAAGGTCTAATCTCCATAATCTACAAGAAAATCCAACACCTCTACAACAAAAAGACAAACAATCCTATCAAAAAATGGGCAAAGGAAATGAAAAGACACTTCACAAAAGAAGACATTCAAATGGCCAACAGACACATGAGGAAATGCTCGCGTTCACTATCCATTAGAGAAATGCAAATTAAAACCACAATGAGATACCATCTCACCCTAGCATTACTGGCACGAATCAAAAAGACTGGAAATAACAAATGTTGGAGGGGCTGCAGGGAGATGGGAGCTCTTTTACACTGCTGGTGGGAATGCAAAATGATACAACCATTTTGGAAAATGATATGGCGTTTCCTCAGAAAGCTAGAAATAGACATACCATTCGATCCAGCAATCCCACTCCTAGGAATATATCCTAGAGAAATAAGAGTCATCACTCGAATAGACATATGCACACCTATGTTCATGGCAGCATTGTTCACAATAGCAAAACGATGTAAATAATGTAGGTGCCCATCAACAGATGAATGGATAAACAAACTATGGTACATACACACAATGGAGTACTATGCAACGAGAAAGAACAACAATGAATCTGTGAATCATCTCATAACATGGATGAAACTGGAGGACATTATGCTGAGTGAAATAAGTCAATCACAAAAGGACAAATATTGTATGAGACCTCTATTGTAAAAACCCATGAAAAAATTCACTTGCAAAATGTAACAATCCTTGTTGGTTACCAGGGATGGGGGGGGGGGGGATACTAAATAGGCAATAGATAATTTGTATCTTGGGTGAGAGGTGAGACAGTACACAACACAAGGGAAACTAACACAACCTGCACAAGGAAAGGTCATGGAGGCCCCATGGACACATCCAAAATCCCCGAGGGACTGAGTTGTTGGACGGAGGGCTCTGGGGACCATGGTCTCGGGGAACATCTAGCTCAATTGGCATGACACTACTTATAAAGATAATGCTTTACATTCTACCTTGGTGAGTAGTGTCTGGGGTCTTAAAAGCCTGTGAGCAGCCATCTAAGATATTACACTGGTCTCATCCCTTCGGGAGCAAGGGAGAATGAAGAGAACAGGATACAATGAAAAGATTAGTCCAAAGGACTAATTGTCCACAGCTACCAAGACCTCCACCGGACTGAGTCCAGTACAGCTAGATGGTGCCCGGCTACCACTGCTGACTGCTCTGACCAGGATCACAACCGAGAGTTGTGGACAGAGCTGGAGAAGGATGTAGAGCATAATTCTAACTCACAAAAAAAAAAAAAAAAAGACCAGATTTACTGGCCTAAAGGAGACTGGAGAAACCTCAAGAGTATGGCCCCCAGACACCCTTTCAGCTCAGAGGTGAAGTTACCTTCGAGGTTCACTGTTCAGCTTGAGAGTGGACAGCCCAGTAAAACTAAATGAGACTAACGAGGTACAGGAGTCCAGTGACAAGGGCCAGAAGGCAGAGGGGGAGTAGGAAGCTGACGATAAGGAAGACAAGTTGAGTAAGGATACTGTTGATGTGTTGTGAGATTGTTAAGCATTGTTATAGGGCAACATTTGTAGTAACTGATATATGGGAGGCTATTTTGTCCTGTAAGCCTTCATTTTGGGTGAGAATGGCAGCACAATTGGAAGAGCATAGTCAATGTCACTTAAACGTGTACGTAAAAAGTTTTGAAATGGTGTATCTTTGGCTATGTGTATTTTCACCAAAAAAAAAAAAAAAGCTGAGAATTCAGAGGGTTAAAATGTTGTGGGATTGTTAACCAAAGTCATAAAACAGCATATGTACTACTGTTACATGAGAAACTGTTTGTTCTGTAAGCCTTCACCTGAAGTACAATAAAATATTTTAAAAAAAAAAGAGTATTTAAATAAAAACTTGAATTAAAAAAAAAAAAGCTCAATACATGGTAATCGGACATCATCTGGTTTTTAAGACCCCAGGCACCATACAGCAAACTAGGAAATAAAACAGAAACACTAACAATTATATTAGGCCAATTGTCTGAAATAACCAATGAAACCATGACCCTAAGGTCTTTGAACAAAGGACACAAATCTCATGAGTTGTTTGTCTCTACATAAGCAGCATCAGTAACTGCTTTTCATGTGCCTCAACAGAAACTACATTCTGCAAAACCTCAGATTGAGTATTAATATAAATACAGCAAAACTTATCTATTGAGGCACAAACTGTTTAAGAGACTAACAGGAAACCTAATGCTGTTCTATTTTGTAAAATCATAGCCCAAATTTCAAATAACTTCCCTGGTTATGATACTTAAAACTTTGCTAAGTTTACCAACCAGAACTTCTAATTCAAGAGTTACTATATCTAAACCCATTAGTTAGATAATTTAGGAGAAAGGAGAATGATTTCTCATATCCAGAAATTAGGACCTTAAAATATCAGCCATATTTATAAAACCATAGTTTCCTTTAGTTTACTCAGTCTTATGTAGTTAATTTCTGTTTCCCGTGATTCTGGATCAGTCGCAGTCTGTGAACTTGTCAGCTTCTGCATAGGAGCTCTGGAAATTTTATTCTGTCTAGTCACAGTCTTTTTAGCAAGTCCAATATAGTCCATCTTTTTGTTGAGATATTTTGGTCAAACTTTTCAGCAAATCAGCAAAGTAAAAACTTACCTGCAGATGACAAAACTTAATATGGCCATGATTAATTGATAAACATAATATTCTTAATAGTGAAAACCTGATAGAAATTAATTTCAAGCCCAACATAAAGGCCAAGTAAAATCAGTTTAAAAACCTTTAGATAAAAATATTTCTAAATATAGCCATTAACCATATTCAAAGAGCTTCAGATATAATGCAGAACAATTTTGAGACAAAATACCACATAGTCAGGATATACCAAAAATATACCAAGATTATCAAATTTCTAAATACCTGAATAGTAAAAAAAAAAAAAAACATAGAAAAATGATGTGAATTCTCCAATCAAACCATTCTCTTTGATAATACTAGATTTAAAAAGACAAAGTTGTGACTAAGTTAGCAATGAGGAGATAATTATTTTATAGGTCACTGTGAAACAATACTTAAGTTATTTAACCAGAGATCTTAAAGTAAAACACTTAGCTTTCTTTTCTAAAAGCCATGAGGCTTAGTATTCAAACTCAGGAATCTTAATCTCTAATGAGAGGCCAAACCTTTGTCTTCCAGACAGATTACACAAAGAATAAATTAACCCTTTTAACTCAGAAATTAAATAAAATTTTGTTATTTTAACTGCGAGAAACCCAATTCTTTGGTTTATATGCTACTTAACATTAAAACTCCTAAAAATCTCATAAATTAAACCATTAAACTTTAGTCAGGCAGATGAAACTTGACCATATCAAATAAATTTCTTTTTCAATAAACCTCTTAAAGATTATCTTTGTTGTATATCTCTTTAAATGGCAAAAATGAACACTTATTCGCAGACTTAAATATATATATCTACGTATCCTCTTGTGGCATAAAAAGGCAAAGTATCTAAATTTAAATTATGACAAATTCTATTAACTCAATAACATCAATAAGCTACCTAAAATACCTTTGGAATTATTTTAAGCCTGTATACCACAAAACATAACTGTTGTTGAAAGAGAAGTATTTAAACATTCTAAGATTTCTTTAAACTTTTACTACTTCACATATTTTCCCCAATCTAATTTTAGCCCTTAAAGATTTTATTAACTGGCTTTGGAAATCACAAAGTCTCTGCTCAATTGACCAATTCATTGATATGGATATAACCTTAAGTGTTTGGCTACTGCTGGAAACATTTTTTCCAGGCCACTTCAGGTGTTTGTCATTGTGATTTCTTTTTTTCTTTTTTGACTTCTTAAAGTTCCCCTATAATACAGATAACTTGTTTACAGTTTTATGATTAGGATCTACCCAATTTCTGATAACTGTAGCAAAGCAGCAATTTTTCTTATCTTTAGTCTTAAAAGAGTCTCCAACTAGCTGGAAAGGGGTCTTTCAAAACCCTCCCTGGAGCTACAGGACCTTGGAGACTGGGAGGTGGGGAGGCCTGATGGTGCCCCACCCTCACTCTCTTGACTTATGGAATACATTTGCATATGTTTAAATTGATGGAGGTATTTTGAAAGACAAAAGATAGCTAATTTCTTTCTTATTTACTGTTCTGGAACTGCTACTTTAAGACAAAACTATCCTTTTTCCTTAAATAAAACACATTTCATATAATATCTAGCTTAAGTTACTTAAAAAGGTTTCACTTTTAAGATTGACATAGTATAAAACATAAAGGTCTTAGTGTACTTTTCAAATAGACCAGTTTATATCAAGGTTTCTCCAAGTAGCTATTAAAAATCTAAATCACAAGACAGACACAAGATGCTGTTTTTTCTGGATGAAGAAGGAACTGAGGTTCTATGACTAAGCCTTACAAAAAACAGCAATTCTTAGCCATAGCCACTAATCTAATACAAGACAAACTTAGACACAATGTTCTAGGCCAGGCGCAAGCTCTTAGAACAAAAGGAGGCAGAAAGACCACATAAACTCACCAGATAATACCATGCAAAACAAGGATATGGGGATCCTAGTTTCTAAAAGTGTATATAGCAATTTTTGGTAAGATCGACTCAATTCAATGGAAAAAACAGGTACAGAACTACCACTTCTCCCTTAAATATAAAAACACAGGTCAGGAACTGCCACCTCCCCCTGAGAATTTGGCAAAACAGGCAAGAGCTGCCACCTCTCCCTGCAAATTTGGCAAAACAGAGCACTATTTTCCAGGTTTTCTCTGAGCCTCAAAAAAGTCCGAATTTTGCAGCTTATAGTGACTCACAGCTCTTTGAAAAAAGAATTACCTCTTCAAACGCCCGAATCCAGGCCTAAACTGCAGTTTACTTAAAGAGTTACTAAATGTCTCTCTTACCCAAACAATCAAGCAAAAATCTAAGCAAGATTCACCTTAATCAATTAACCAGTTTTTCAAACAAATATGCCAAACAAAACTTAAGAACATGAGAAAAAGAACAACTAAGAATAAGCAAAGGCTCGTTTTCTGAGAGCACTCACCCCGTCAGTGTCAAAGGGACATGGAGTGGGAACACTTGGGTCCAGAAGATAGGACCTTTCTTTGCTGGCTTCTGCTCCACAGTCCAGGTCTCTTCGAAGTTGACTGGATTCGTAGCTTCAGATCCTGCTCACAGAACTGTTGTAGGGGAAAAATATCACAGTTTACTAAAGTAAAAAGAAAGTTTTATTTGGCATATATTCAAAAGGACAAAAGTGGGAAAATGAACAAGCATGCTGCCACAGCCATGTCTGCCCAAGTCCCGCTTTTGTATATTTTGGGGAAACTGAAAAGTGGCCAAAAGCTTCCATTATGAGAGCTTCAATATCACAGTATGCAAATCACACCCATTTTTAGCCACATTATGTTCAAGATGTGCAGGACATTGAACAAGTAAGATCATTAAGTTTTGCTTTTCTGGGGGGGTAGGGAGGGGGTAAAGAATTTATAGACTGAGTAGAATTTACCAAAATTTGCATTTGCATCATCAAACAGATATGCAACAGATTACCAAAGACTGTTTGGATTTCAATAAGATATCAACAGCGTTCTGGCTTGTGTTGCCAAAATTTATTAAAGTCTTTATTGAAATCAAGAATATGAGTCCAAATTCCATTTATCAAATCAAATTACAAAGTGCTAGGAGGAACATATTGTGTAGCATAACCGATGCATCAGTTGATATGCTTAGAAAACACTTTAGTAATATTTTTTGTAAGATCTGGCAGAATCGCTTTCTAAAGAAAGAGGCTAACACATCTGGTATCAAAATTTCACCTTTTTTTTCAGGCACAGGACATTTTCCTTGCATCCTATGCATCAGAAAATGCAAGTTTAGTAATTTTTAAAGAGTAATCAAAGAAACATGTGATAATGTCTGTGTGGTATGCCCAAGTAAATTCAGCTTTGACCTGAGCATTGGTGGGTTTATGTGTCCTTGAGTATTTTATCTTAAGAATCAATACAGAAACGCTTAGATTTGTAATGCAATAAATTCATTTAGTTTATTGCAAGGTAGTCATTGTAAGGCATGCAAGTAAGGCCTCAAGATATTCACTTAGCACTGGAGAATCAGAATTAACAATTACAATGTTAGTTTAATTATTAGAGTCCAAATCTTTAGACTTCAGGCTTTACCTTAAAGAATGGTCTTGGGGAGAAAGACTTGACCACCCTACAAACTCAAAGGCAGTCCCCTATAGTTATGATCCAAGGTATTATGTGGCAGGCAGTATCTAAGCAGGATCTCAGTCTTCTGAGAGAGCAACAGTCAAAGAGACCTTTTGCTGCTGTCTTTTCCAATAAGTGAACAGAAATCAAGGATATATATATACAATTTTCTTATCTTGGCTTCACAAGATAAGGGTTATGTGCTGTCATGTTCAACCATAATTGTTGTATTTTTTTGTCAATTAAGGGAATTATTGTATAACATATTAATGTCCCATGATAAATTTATAGATATTTTGATTTATTAGAAATCAAAGGGGTTGTTATATGACATTTTTACATCCTTATTTACTACATACTTCACATATTCCTAAAATCTATTTCCCAGGTTAGAACAACTTTCTAATGACTTATATTTATAGTTGCTAATGAATTACAGACAATGGTTAGAGAAAGTCGGAGAAGTGCACGGTTCTATCTCTAAGCTCAGAAATTCTCTATTTCTAACTTTACATTTTAAGTAACTTATATATAGATGTTTAAAGGCATTATGCAAAGTATCATAACAGTGTAAAAAGCATTATGAAAGCATACATAATAGTGACTTGGTGGTTTGAGAACATCACACAAAGTATACATAACTTTGGGGAAATGAAAACACTTAGGATTGAGTAAGAACTTGCCCATCTCATCCGAGACTGTTGAAACTTAATTCCTATTTGTACATTCACACTCTTTCTACAGCAGCCTTCCTTTCTCCATAATGTTCAGTTAGCTCTGTTTTGGATATTTATGTCCCTCATGCAGTGTGTCTTTCCATCTCTTTGTTAAAATAACAGTTGCTGATCACAAATGCAAAGCAATTTGGCATCATGTTCATACTCACTGAAGACCCAAAACAAAAACTAGGGGAAGGGAACAACATTCCTGACTTAAACAAAAGCCCCCAAAGTCCTCTTTCTCCCTTTTCAGAGTCGGGATTTTCTCAAGGTGAATGTGGTTATACTGATCTAAAAACTGCCTAAAAATGTGGTTCTTGGAACACCCTCATCACACATTCCTGTGTAAAGAAGAGGGACATGCTGAGAGCTCATATCTTGACCATTAATAGAACCAGGGGGAAACCAGAGGTCATTTAACCTGTCCTCCTTATTCACCTCTTGGATTATAAACCTTGGAAGAAAGAAGCACAAGCAACTTCTGACCTGAGCAGCCTTTCAGAGAAGACACTGCCTCTCCTGATCCTGTTGGCCTTCCCTCTGCCCTCCAGGGCTCACATAGATAAGTGACTGTCCCCATCTCAGAGGCCCGGCTTACTCCAGCAGCGGCATTTCTACAGAGCCCCAGTTAGCCTATCTCTAAGATCAATCCCGCACCCATTTCTTCACCAGGAATTTGCTGAATCCCAACTCTGTTTCTGGATAAGCAACACATAGAAATGACAAATAAGAAAAGTGCTCCCAAGGACCTGGTGGGTCATCTCTCTTCCATGGGCTGCAGCAATGTTTTTTCAAATGTGATTTATTATTAGACTGTCCAAAGATACTGGTGGAGGTAGGAGAGCTGAGAACAAAGGTTATCAATATCTAGGCCTATGAATGGACAGCTCTATATCAGGAGCTACTGTACAGATCAAGAAAAAGAGTTATTTCAAATTCCATTTTCTAGACTTCACATTCACCTTGTTCTGATTCTTTTGAGTCCCTCAATTCTACCAGGGCAGATACTCAAAGCCTAACTGAGTCATTGGATTGTTGGCCTGATCACTATGTCAGAAGTTCTGATGGAGAAGGGAGTATCACTCTGGCATCCTGAAGAACTTTTCCCTTTTTCTACTTGTTTTCCAGTTATTTGCCTTCATTCCCATTTATCCTGAGGATTCAGTTTAATAGGAGGATAATTCTGTGCCTGGGATTACAAAAATATTAGGACCCCTCCTCCTCAAACAGAAGACAAAGACAATCTGGGGATGTTCATTCATGTATCCAATGAACTATAATGATTTTTTGTTATTTTTCAGACTCAGGATATGGGAGAAAGATACAAGAGGGTTCTGTTCCCTGAGCTCATCGTATTCAGGTCATAGAAATCAGCCCACGCTGGAAGTGATCAGGACATCAGAGGTCTGAAAGGCTTGAGGACAAAGTAGCAACCAGAGCAGGTCACAGAGATTTTCCAGGTCTTCTAGGATGTGCATCCTGATGGCAGCTCCCCCTACTATGTGTCTGAAGTATACTTAACCCCTCTCCCCAGCCAAAAAAATAAACAGACCAAGCTCCCTCATATCCACAGGAATAAAGTGAGAACTAAGAAAAAAATAGGTCATGATACAAGTCAGTCATGCTACCCACAGAACCCTGGAGCCCCTTCGAGGTGTTAGTGTGTCCTACATATGGCTCTCTTCCAACCCAAATCAAGTCCATTGACTATCCTAACCTCTATATCCTACTATTCTGGACCATAGGCAGTGCCAACCCCCTAGGTTCTGTTAGTGCAGAGATCAAGAGCAGATTTTCTCTTTCAGTTGAGATCAAGTGGGGCACAGAGGCCAGACCTCACTCCTGATCATACTTGGCATAAATATATCATATTACAACTGTAACTGGGACACTTGTGCAACTTTCCTGGTAGGAGAAGACTTTGTGTTGACGGTAGCTCACTGTTATGGAAGTTAAGGAGCTCCAACTGGGAAACCTCTACCTAGCACTGTCCCACATAGGTAGCTCAGCAAGGGCTATGAGCACCCAGAATCCAGTGAGTTCATCAGAGGAGTCTCATGCGCACCTCCAGGCTGGGGAGGTGAATGTAGGATAGAGGATTGGAGTATTGTGAGAAGGGTACTCGGTGGCAGGTGAGGCTGCTAAAGGACCAGGCCTGGGTCACTGCTGCGAAGCAAAGAAAAGGAACACTGTCCATATTTGGATTCAGGTGTTGGAGGGGAGAAGAGAGTCATGACTTCTGACCATCTTCCTCTTCCCAATATGACTCAGATGCAGGTCTTCCTTGGACTGGAACTTCAATATCCTTACCTGATGCTGAATTGAAGCTTCTATGACTTACTATATCCAGCCTTTGTTTGCAGAAATATGATTGTCACCCTGGGAGCTCACAATATCATGAAAAATGCAGCAGGTCATTGCTGTGCTTCAAGCCTACCCTCACCCAGAGTATGATACTGTTTCAAATGTCAAAGACATCATGCTACAGAAGGTACAATCCTCCTGACATTCAGATGCACCAAACAAGGTACTGGGCATCCTCCGTTCATTCAAAGCCTCAGGATCCACCCTCCTCTACATTCTGACTAATCTACTTGTCCCAGTACAATAGAAGGGAGTTGGGAGGCTCTCCAGGCAGGGGAGGTTTAGGGAACCTCATTCCTGGCTCCAAGCCCTGCTGGTACAGCAAGAAATGAACTGCCATCTCTCACCTTCTCTGACCAGCAGAAACACAAGCCTTGACTGAGTACTGCTATGAAGACCATTTCCCTACAGCTGAGCCAGGGTTGGATGATACAGGACCAGGTGGTACAGTATGGCAGGATGAGAAAAAATGGGAAAAGGCTGGTTGTCAGCTACACTCCAGGAAGTAGACATGGAAGTACAGCTTAAGAAGTGCAGGCTAATCTTCCTACACTATCACGACACCACCCAACTGTGTGTGGGAAACCCTCTGTACACTAATGAACCTGCAATGTTAAGGAGGCAAGCTTCTCTGTTTTGTGCCAGGGACAGAGTGATTTTGGGGCATCATGGACAGGTATTCACTGATTCAAGGAGACACTGGTATAGCAGGGTCCACCCTGGGTGGAGGCATTGTAATCTCTATCCATGAGACCTGGCAACTCATTCATCTCATCTCTTGTCCTTTTCCATGGGAGAACAAGAGGAAAGCTTGGGACTGTGTTGAGCTGGAGAGAGGCTCACAGTGCTGCGGGATCTCAGAGACTTAGACTCTGCCCACCCCTCTCTCACTAAAAGCCAAAGTGAATGATGACATCTCAGCTCCCATCCTCCTCTGAACACCCAGGCCTGAGAAGGAGGACATGGGAATCAGGGAGAAAGAAGAGCATAATGGGGGAACCAGTGGTTTCTGGGCTGAAACTCTTGCCTTCTCTGTCCACAGGGTGACTCCAGAGAACTTTGGTGTGTAACAGTGTGGCCCAGAGCGTTGTCAGTCTTGGATATGATGGTAAGTCTACTGGAGTAATCACCAGAATCTTTAGCTTTGTGCCAAGGATCCAAAGAATAATGAATGTGCCCAGGCATAACTAACCTATTGATCTCTGGGTTCTGTAGTAGAGTCCAAACCTATGAGGGGGGAGGATGTCACATTCTTAATAAAAACCGTCTCCCAGTGTGGAGAGGCTGCCTTCTGTGTCTTCTTTGGACATATTCACTGGTCCTCGCTGTGCCCCAGGTAGGTTCTGATTGTACCTCCTCCACCTTCTTCTCTGATCCCCCTTCTCATCCATCCCCAAACTCCCCACACAAGCCAACAATTCACACTAGTGCATTGTCCCCATCCAATCAGCATCTCTAAATTCAGGTTCTTCTGTGTGATCCTATCATGTAGGGAATTGTCTTCTTCAGAAAAACAATGGAACTTGCTCCATAAGGCTCTTAATGATGGCCTTTTCTTCCTCCTAAATCCATTCCATCTCACCAGCATAGAGGAGGGGGAGAAAAGCAACTGTACTTCCCACTAACACAATAGCGGCTTGGCATGGTACCCACCAGGCCACCTTCCCCATGAGCCTCCACCTTCATCTCCCTCTGTCCACGGCTCAGCAGAGCCTCTCCTCAGTGCATTCTCCTAGTTGGAGCTTGCCTTCCAGCCCTTCATCCTATCAGAGGGGGCTCAAGGAAGCCAAGCTATGCCCACCAGAGCAGACTTTGGCAGAAAGTGACAGACAGGCCTGGTCCCCACACCTGTAGACAAAATTACCACCTGTGCAAGCCCAGCACAGCTTTTGTCATCCAGCCCAACACACCCCATAACCCTGTATGGGCTCAGAGCTATCCAGTCTTCACTCACTTAGCTTCCTTAGCCCCTTCAGCTTGTCCCAGCCAGTCACAGCTGCTTGACCAGTATCTGGATTATGTCCCATGAATGCCTCAGGCCACTGGTCCTTGGGGCTTATGTGCTTGACATAATATCTCTTTACAGCAGGATTGGAATTCTCTCCTCTCTTCCTTAAATAAATATTTATCAACTTCCTGAGTGGCAGGCCTTGTGATACAGCAGTGAAACTCCAAAGGTATTCTTCCAACAGGGACTGTAGGACTGCTCTTTTTATCTGAATCCCAAGATTCTTCTGAAGGTACTATATCCCCCATGCCTGTCGTCAGGCAGATGCTCCCATTGTGTGTGAAATGGGCCTAATAAGTCCAGAAATTTTCTCTCTAGGGTGAAGATAAATCAAGTTTCTGGTGCAGAAAGGCCAAGTTTCATTCCTACCCCAACACAACCTTTCAGGCATAACATGGAGGGCAACAGGGTTATTGCTGGGTGGGCTGCAGAACGACTTACTGCTGATGGTATCTCAGTGGTGACATGTGAGTTCCAGCAGCCCACAGCCTCCTGTGGACACTCCCAGTGTCACATACCTGCTAAAGGCCTTTAGTTCAGGGGTTTCCCATGCCCCAGACACCCAAAGCCCAGGTAGATTATGGAAAGTTCATACCAGCAGAGCTAGGCAAGACTGAGAGATGGGCATAGGATAGAACTGTGAGCATCTGTCCGTTCTCCAGAGGACAGCAGGACAGCACTAAACTTGAGATCAGGAGGGAGACATTGAAGCAATGGAATCAGAATGCAAACTGCCTTGGAAAGCCCAGTCTCCACAGACATTGCAGTTCTGACCCACTCCAGCTACTCCAAACAGCATAGGTGCCAAGAAGTAGAAAATCCTAAAGATCTTGGAACCAGCCTCATCTACCCTCACCCAATTCCATCCACACCTTTTGTACTTGTTCCATTCTGCCCTCCCCCGGACAATGTGCTCTGCACCCTTCTCTAATAAGGCAATCTTTCAAGATGAACTCTGTCATAAATTGTGTCACAAAGTGTTACAAAATTAAGTTGAATACTTAAGTCACAGCACACTGAGCAATGCAGCAAGTCATAGTAACCAGATATGTAGTCATGGGACAAACAGTAACAAGGTCTACAGAAGGCAGGCAATCAATGCTACACACACTTGACACCAAAAACAGCTGCTTTCAGTACCTACGTTTTGAGTGTCGTTTGGTATTTCTCTATTTTTCCTCAATTTTCCACACACATCCACTAAAGTAAGACTCTTAGCTCCTGGGGATGGGCATTTTGAACAGCAGACCCTCAATTCTAAAACAAGACAGTTCTGGGTAGATTTGACCATGTGCAAAACTGTTGCATTAAGAGCCCTTCTCATTTCACTGAGACTCAGAAAACAACCGGGGATTCACTAGCAGAAACCTCATAAAGAAGTTTCCAGCCCCACATTGAAGGGAGACATTGTTACCACACAGGCACCAGTGTTCTCTGCCCACATCCAGTAGAACACAGATACTGGTCATGGGTCATGACAATGAAAGAACCAAAGAAGGAAAAGGTGATGAGGGTAATGACATTAATCATATGATCTATGATGACTGGGAGAAGGTGGACACCCCAAGAGAATGTGGGCTGAGCCTTGAATGGGAGCACCTGGGACAACAGCATACCGGTCCCAACAAATCAGAGGAAACTTTTCCTTCACATAAAGGTGCTAAAACTATCAAATTTCATGAAATCTAACAAATAAGTTTTGAGTGATTTCAACATTTTAGTTGACATGACTCCCAAAATGATTATAAACTGCATTGGCCTTATAGTTTATCTACATAGTTTTTCTAAGTTTTTACGGACTCTTTAGAAGTATAATTACTCATGGCAATATTGTGAACCAGTGTTTGGATGTAGAGAAATTTTCTATAAAACTTAAAGAACAATAAAATTTCACAGTGTTTCTTTTTGGGTTAGGTTCTTTCATAAGTAGCATGATTAGGATAGATAATCATTTTAGAAACAGTCGAGTCTGGGGGAGAAAGTGTTTATAACCCAAATCTACGCCTTGTATTCTAGACAGTATCTACAAACACTCTCCTATGCAAAGCCTGAGAGTCCTCAAGCACCCATGTGCATGGTACACCTTGGGAACCAAACCCAGTGCCTCAACAGAGCACAGGACCAGGAGAGTGGAGGCCTTCATCTGAATCACTTTATCATTAAGGGCCCTAGTTCATGGGTCATGTGGGACCAGAGTGACCAAGGATAGTCAGCATAAGGAACATTCCATTCACATTTTCTTTCACAATCAGATATCTCCTTGGGTGCTTAAAGCATCATGAAGGAAGAAAACACCCAGAAGGAAATTCCTGTGCTCAGAGCCAGCCCACTTGCTGCCTTAAGACAAAAACAATAGGACATGATCCTATATCAGTGCTCCACATGTATCTCTCTGTTCACCAGCTCTTAGGGACTCACTCAGCTCCTTCTGCTCTCTCTTTCCAGCCTCGGTCTTCTGCTGCATCATATCATCACTCTGGGACTAGGAGAGACCCTCAAATGGGTGGTCAGTAAGAACAGCCCAAACCCTGGCCTTGGGCACCCAAAAAGACAGCAGAATCTGAACTTCAAAGCCTTGCCTGTTCACTGAGTATCTTCAATAAAAGACATGCACATCATAGCTGTAAGACCTTTCATTTCATCCCAGAGCCCCATATGGGGTTAATCTGGGCAGCATGCAGCAGGGCAGGCTTGGAACTCTGGCTGAAGCCATGGTTTGGACACTCTCCAGAAGAGGAGTTGGAAGTGCCACTGGGCTACAAAGACAACTTCCACAAAGACAACAGCTCTGTGCAGCAGCATGGGGATCACTAACGGTAAGGGTAACCTGTCAGGATAAGTTGACAGGCATGTTCCCAGAGTGACTCAGGGACACAAAGGTCATGGGAACACCTGGGAAGCACTATGTTCAGAGTCTACAGAACTGACTTACCAGGGTCCAAGGGGGTCCCATCCAGTATATGGGCCTTGACACAGGGAGACACCAAAGAGCTGGGCTTTAGTTGGAGAATTTAATCAGAACCAGGATGGGGGCACAGAATGCTGGAAGGTCCCTTCCCTATCTCTCTTTTTCCCTCACACAACACACCTGAACAACTTCCTTATCTGAAAATAAAAGACCTCAGCAGAGAGCACGAAAGAAGAGTCTGACTGGAGGAGATAGTAGAGAATGCTGACTGAGCCACCTCTCTGTGTTCCATGCGGGGACTCCACTGACCCTTCTGTGTGAGGCCCAGGGCAGTGTATGATGTTGTTGTTGTTAGGTGCTGTCGAGTTGGGTCTGACTCATAGCAACCCTATAGGACAGAGTAGAACTGCCCCATAGCGTTTCCAAGGAGCGGCTGAACTGCCAACCTTTTGGTTAGCTGCTAATCTCTTAACCACTACGCCACCAGGGCTCCTATAGTAGGAGCATAAAATGATAAACCCCCTCAGGATTCATAAGGATCTCCAGTTTTATTCCCTAAGTAAAGGATTCAATCTCTATGCACGCCTGCATCTACATAATTCTCTCTCTATGACTTAACTGTGATTTGAATTGCCTTAACAAATCACCTTTAGGATGAGAAGAGGGTGCTTCGCTTTCGTGATTAGAAAGGCACTTGATCTGCACTGTTCATGTGTCAGTCTCTGATCACATTTTCATTCTTTATCTTTTCTGTTTTCTCCTGGCAGCCAACTCTATACACATCTCACATAAGCACGTGCTCAGTAGTTCCACACTTTCTTATCACTGTCTCACCAATATGAGGACTCTGACATGGGTGAGTCTGGACTCTACAACTTAAGTCTCCTTCTGATGGGACCATGCACCTGACTGTCCCAGGCCATTAACCTCATAACCGGGAGTGGAGTGCTGAACTGAGAAAGCACCTGAAACCTGTTAGACACTCTTTCCACCAGGAGCATCTTCCCGGGGAACCCCTCATTCTCCCAGGCCCAGGTTCCCACAGCCATTAGTTGTTCTCCTCTGTGGTCTCAGCCAACCTCATGTCCCGGCAAAGAGGACATTCTGTTAGGCTTTTGGATCAGGTTTAGAGGACAAGATGGAAGGATCTGCCCACGACTCAGAGTTCACCGACTGTTCAGTCACTCAACAGCTTCAGGCCATTCCTGCTCATAAGTTTGCACAGAGGTTGCAGACTTGTTTCTAAGCTACCCTGCACCCTGATAACACCTGGGTTTTAGTTGCCTTTTGTCAGAGAGGTTCCAGATAATTTCTGCTCCTGTCAACATAAATAATCTGTGAGTGTCAGTCAATGCTGGGCATGGTGTTGGGCCCTGGAGACACGATGGTGAGCATGATAATCACCTAATGATCTGGTGTTAGGGTGATGTCAGTCTGTATTTCACTGATTCCTTTGATCTGTACTGGAGTCCTGTGTGACACAGCCTTGGGTAAAACTTAGTAAGAATGGAAAACTACTGTGTTCTAAAAAAAACACACAGCAACAACACAACTTTCATTTGTTTAGCACATGCCACTTTGCTTACAGCATTTCACTTAGTAAATAGATGGTTGGAGCTGAAGAAAGTTAGTTGATCATCATGTAACATCGTTTTCAAATTGTGAAGCACCCTACACATAAAGAAGAGGTAAGCGATCAATTCCTGGGCCTCACTGCAGATCAATCAGAGATACTCATTCATCTGATTTAAGTTTGGGGCAAGAATGAATTTCTTCCCTCAACGAAAAATATCATTGGCTAAAGAAAGTAAAAAAATTTAAATGCACTAATATAGAGTACCCTACTCCTTTGAAATAAGAGGCCAAGAAAGTAAAGTGACAGGACAGTCAGTCAAGGATTGTCAAGAGGAACAAGACTGGACTCTAGTCTCCCACCTTCCAAGCCAGCCTCTTCCAATCAGGAGAGAGTGCTGCTCACACTGTCTTTTCTCCAAGACTATATGGTCAAGTGGACATCCAGGTTTCTCAGACACATGACTGGAGTGGATGCCTCATGTGGAACCACGAGACCTATCAAATCTTTATCTGAGCTGAAATCAGCCTTCTGGTCTTGCCACCGTCTATACCTCTCAGTAACGAAGTAGAGTTTGAGTTGCCTGAGGTTTTTCTTTAATCCCTCTGTTAGTGTGGCTCAGGAAATTATTCCACCACACAGCACTAGAACCACAAGTAGAAATTTTTCCCAGGCCCACCTGGCAGTTCTTTATTTACAACAGCTATAATGCATATGATTCTTTCAGTGCAACACAACTCTCTTCTAAGTCAAACACTTCTAGTTCTTCATCTCTTCTCCTAGAAGAATTTGGTATCTTTTCAGCTCCCAGAAAACTCTGTTGTGGAAATTCTCATCAGAATCCAAGGCTGGGACATCTTATGTGGAGATTTTCTTACTTTATTTCCACCTTGTGCTGAGCTGACCTGTCAGGTAATAAAGGAAATCAGTCCAGTGGGTGAAGATTCCCTCCTCCAACCTAATGAGGTGCTCCATTGAGGATAGGCTTATGAATGTGGTTTCCACTGCATCAACCACTGATCTAGTGAAAATGAGTTTTGGTGCAAGGTCAGAAGAATTTGGAGTCAGTAAACTTAAATGAAGCTATTTGTTCTTTCTTTGAAACAAGAATAGAAGCACACACAAGGAACATGGAGCCATGAGATGCAGAAACTTTGCCTACATGACAGTCTTCCTGATATCCAACATTACCTGCACCATTTGAGATAGGAGAGACCACAGACAATCAGTATGCCTGGAGGGAATAGCATTATTTCTCCTCTTCATTCTCTATATGCATAGTGCCAAATTCTTTCACACTGGAATTTTTGACCCTTGAAAGTATCAAGATGGGGGATAACACTGACTTTATTGGAGTGACCCGGGACCAAACAATGAACTCACACAAGATATCTGTCAAACCAGTCCTCTCATACTCTCTTATCTAGGTATCTTTTTAACTGCCTAGTACTCTTATCAATATCCCATCTCCACTTCAACCCCAATCATTATCCTCAGTTCCATTCTCAAGATTCTGCAGTTGCCTAAAGTATCAAGAAGTGGATGGATGACTGTGGATGGTTAAGGTTGTGTGTCATCTTGGCTGGGCCATGATTCCCAGTGGTTTGGCAGTTATGTAATGATGTAGGCATCCTCCATGATGTGATCTGATGTGATCAGCCAATCAGTTGTAAAGAGAGTTTCCTCGGAGTCTGGCCTGCATCCAATATATACCAATACATATATGGAAATCATAGCAAAGCTTGCTTGCTTGCTCTGGATTCCGCATCTGGTTTGTCATATCTGATTGCTGGTTCTTGAGGCCAGCACCAGCTGCCTGCCATACTGCCTGCTGATCTTGGGTTTGTCTGCCCCTGCAGCTAGGTGAGTCAGGAGAAGCCTCCAGCCTGAAGCCTGATCCACAGATTTGGGATTTACCAGCTTTTACAACTGCATAGGCCATTTCCTTGAGATCTCTCTCTCTGTATACATATATATATGCTTCATTGGTTTTGCTTCTCTACAGAACCCAGCCTAAGGCGTTTGGTACTGGGGGTGGGGTTCTGGAAACACAAAATCCTACGAATAAGTTTTCTAAATTGGTTCTCAAATATGACAAGTATTAAAGGAGCTGACGACTCTGCCACCAGTAGTAAAGAGGGCACTGCTAATCCATTGTGTGAGGTAGCAATATTTATACACTAAATATTAACACCAATAGATCAAGTACTGGTAAAAAATGAGGCTCTGGCTGATTGTATGCTTGATACTTCTCTACAATTTTGTCAGAATAAGAAATACAAGGAAGCTGGTTGATTGGTCTTACTTTCACTAAACAATATGGTTAAAGAAAGAGAATAGCTCAGGGCATAAGAGTCACACACCAAGCACCACATAAAAGACTTCAAAATTTCCACTTGTGCCCTGAAAGAAAGACTAATTTTGTAGTAAGGAGCTGATATTGTCAAAAACCAAACCTACAGTCTTATTGTAAGAGTGGCTGAATTACAACACCAACTGAAATACCAATTTTGAATGGTGTCTGAAGTTAAAGTGAGGACATTGATTGGGAATAAATGGGATACTGAAACTTGGGATGGGGATATATGGGCAGATAATCAGGAAGCTAGGGACACTGGACCGCTAAATTTTGTGAATCATTCTTGCCACTAGAAACAGTCCTCTAATTCTCATCTGAAGAGATTACTCCATGATTGTCTGCTAAGCCATCCTCCCCAGTAAAACCATTATTCCCTCCAGCCCCTTATATGATGAGATTAACTCAACTGCATCTGAAGAGCTTCTGTCTGAGATATCATCTGGGACGGTGCCGGAGTCATTGACTGGGGCATTGTCTGGGTCAGATGCCTTGTAAGACATTGCTGAATGTCCTCAGGACTCATCCCATCACATATTTTTGCTTCTAGACCAACAACTAGACATAAGTCCCAGAAAGCCCCAAAAGGTGAAGTAAAAATTGTGACCCAGGAGGAGGTACGATACACTCCAAAGGAACTGCTTGAGTTTTCTAATATATACAAAAACCTATGGAATATATGTGGGAATGGCTATTAGGAGGTGGGATAATGTTACAAGGAACATAAGACTGGATCAGTCAGAGGGCACACCTTTTACAAAAATGGTGAGGAACAAATTTGTGAAAGAAGACCCAGCATCCTCCAAAACTTCTCTGATTGCTATTTTATGTAAGTCATATTTAAAAGTGAGAATTTCCCTAACTGAATTAAGACACCTAACTACAATGGGCCTGATTGGACCCAGTGATGGTAGGAGCCAAGTAGTGGCATTCAATCAACAAAGGCAAGGTTGGCGTGGTTGTTGTAATAGACAGTGGAGTCAAAGCAGTAATCAGAATAGTCTGACTGGTATGGACTTATGGTGTTGGATACTTAGTCATGGTGTCTGTAGGAGTAAAACAGATGGGGAATCTACTAAATATTTACTTGATCTGTGCAAGCAGAAGAATTCTAGATCAAGTGAATGGCAGTCTAACTTGATTTTCCAGAATAATCATGACCCCTCAATCAATTCCCAGACTTGAGTGAGTTTACAGACTCATAATCCCTTGAATGAAAGTGAGGCCGGGTCCCCTAGAACATGACCTGAAGACATATGTATGTTGCATGAGGAAGTGGCCCAAATATCCATGGTCTCCACTCCTGTCACATTAACTACTCTCTCCAGTTTTCACCTATGGCCTCATGGTGAGTTCCTTATGATCATTTGTCTAAGGAAGAGAAAACTTGTCCCTGGCTTACATATGGTTCTGTGCAATATGCAGGCACCACTCAAAATTGGAGAGTGGCAGCACTGCACCCCCATTCTGGGATCTCTCTGAAGGACAGTGGTGAAGGAAAATCTTCCTAATGGGCAGAACTTCGTGCAATACACCTGGTTGTTCACTTCGCTTAGAAGGAGAAATGGCCAGATGTGCGATTGTATACTGATTCATGGGTTGTGGTCAATGGTTCGGTTGGAAGTCACGGACTTGGAAGCAACATGATTGGAAACTGGTGTGAAGGCAGTATGAGGAAGAGCTATGTGCATAGACCTCTCTGAATGGGACAAAGAAGTAAACATATTTGTGTCTCATGTGACCTTGGCAGAGGATGATTTAAACAATCAAGTGGATAGGATGGTGCATTCTGTGGAAACCAGTCATTCTCTTTCCCAGCCACTCCCTCTATTGCCTAATGGGTTCATGAACCAAGTGGCCATGATGGCACGAAAGGAGGTTATGCATGGGTTCAGCCACTTGGACTTCCACTCACCAAAGCCAACTTGGCTACAGCCGCTGCTGAATGCCCAATCTGCCGGTAGCAGGGACCAACACTGAGTCCCTGATATAGCACCATTCTTAGATGTGATCAGTCAGCAACCTGTTGGAAAGTTGATTACACTGGACTGCTTCCATCATGGAAAGGACAGCATTTCATCCTTACTGGGACAGACAGTTACTTTGGATATGGATTTGCCCTTCCTGCCACAATGCCACTTCCAAAACTACTATTTGTGGGATCATAGAATGCCTTATCCACCATTATAGTATCCTACACAACATCACCTCAGATCAAGGAACTCACTTCACCATATATGAAGTATGGCAATGTGCCATGCTCATGAAATTCACTGGTCTTACCATCATCCTGAAGCAGCTGGCTTCATAGAATGATAGAATAACCTTCTAAACAAACAATTATGGTGTCAGCTAGGTAGCAACACTTTGCAGGGTTGGGGCAGTGTTCTCCAGGAGACTGTATATGCTTTAAATCAGCATCCAATATATGGTACTTTTTCTCCCATAGCCAGAATTCATGGTTTTAGGACTCAAGGGGGTCACCCCTAGTGACCCACTCACACATTTATGCTTCCTGTGCCCTTGACCCTATGCTCTTTGGGGCTAGAGGTCTTAGTTCCAAAGGGAGGAATGCTCTCACCTGGAGAAACAAGATGGATTCCATTAAACTGGAAGTTAAGAATCCCAGCCGGTCACTTTGGGTAACTCATGCCTCTGGGTCAACAGGCAAAAAAAGGAGTTACCATATTGGCTGGTGTGATTGACCCCAATTACCAAGAGGAAATCAGATTGATGTCACATAATGGAGGTTAAAAAAAGTATATATCTGGAATACAGTATATCCCTTAGGGTGTCTCTTAGTACTACCATGACCTGTGATTAAGTCAGTGGAAAACTATAGCAACCCAATTTTGACATGACTACTAATGGCCCAGACACTTCAGGAATGAAGTTTTGTGTCACCCTACCAGACAAAGAACCATGGCTGAGTTGTTTGCTGAGGGTAAAGGAAATATAGAATGGCTGGTGAAAGAAAGTAGTTCTAAATACCAGTTACAACCATGTGTCCAGTTGCAGAAACAAATACTGTAATTGTTATGAGTATTTCTTCCTTTTATGTGTACAATAACCACTTTTGATATCTTCATTTATAAAACATAAGAAGTAAGCGAGGTAGTGTATTTTTGGTTGTGTGCATGTTAGTTGTATCATGTTAGGTGCAATCATGACTTTATAATAGTCTTTATTTACAGATTGTGTATTGTTTAAGAAGATGTGTACAGATGCCAAATTGACAGGAGTTAGACTGCGATGGTTAAGGTTGTGTGTCGACTTGGCTGGCCATGATTCTCAGTGGTTTGTATTTATGTAGTGAAGTAGTTTGGCAATTATGTAATAATGTACTCATCTTCCATGATGTGGTGTGATGTGATCAGCCAATGAGTTGTAAGGAGAATTTCCTCGGGAGTGTGGCTTGCATCCGATATGTATACGGATAGTCTGGCAAAGCTTTCTTGCTTGGTCTGGATCCTGCATCTGGCTCATCATCATCTGACTTCCAGTTCTTGGATCTGACAGCTGCCTGCCATATTACCTGCCAATTTTGGGATTCATTGACCTCCATAGTCCCTGAGCCAGTGGGCTACTATCTGTCAATCTTTGGATCATCCCCTCTGTACCTATGTGAGTCAAGAGAAACCTCCAGCCTAATACCTGACCCATGAACTGGGGACTGCCATCCTCTACAATCAAGTGAACCCAGCTTAAGACAAAAGTGATGAAAGGGGGCGCAGAGGCCATACCACACTCCCAGGCCTACATGACATGAATAACAGTCTCTGAGAACAGCAATAGCTGAAAGGCATGCAGTTTTCCTGGTGCAAGAAGACTACGTTCGGACAGTGGCTTACTGTTACAAATCATGAGGAGTAACAATCGAGTTCTTGTTTCCTAGGAACCCTTAACATCTTACACAGACATAGCTCAGGACGATTCCTCAGTCCACAGTGGACCCTTTTCTGCATCTTCTGACTGGAGTAGGAGAGTGTTGATTAGTGCATTGAGATTTGTGGGCTTGGGGCTCAGTGGCAGGTGAGGCTGCTGAAAGGCAAGGCCTTAGTCACCACTGCAGAGAAAAAGAAGGTACAACTGTCCACATTTGGATTGAAGTGATAGAGGTGAGAAGTGAGGCAAGACTTCTCCCCTATTTTCCTCCTCCCAGTTAGACCTGGTTGCAGACCAGCCTTCAGCTGGTATATCAAACCCTTATCTGATGCTTAGTTGAAATTCCTATGAGTTATTGTATCCAAACTTTCTTTACAGAAATATGACTGCCACTGTGAAAGCTTACAACATCAAGAAAGAAGAAAACACACAACAGGTCACCCCTGTGCTGCAAGCCCTTCCTCACCCAGAGTTTAGCAGAGTTTCAACATTCAATGACATCATGTTACTGAAGGTACCATCTTGCCTTAATTTGAGTATACCTTCACAGGGTATTTGGGAGCCTCAGGTCATTGAGAGCCTCAGGCTCCTCCCACTTCTCTATCTGACTGATCTGCTGGTCAACAATACAATGGAAGGGGGCTGGGGAGCTATCAGAACAAGAGAGAAATAGGCAACCTATGACTGTCTCCCTGGCTCTGAGAGCCTGCTGGCAGAGCAGGACGGGAACTACCATTTCTCACCGCTGACCAGCTGAAACACTAGGCTCAAGTGAACACAGCTGTGCAGAGTGCTGCCCTACTACAGAACCAGGACTGGGTGAGGCCAGAGCACGTGTGCAGTGTACGAGGCTGGGGAATAACAGATAATGGCTGGTTGTCAGCCACAGTCTTCCGGAAGTAGACCTGGAAGTGCTGAACATGCAGCAGTGGGAGCCAATCGTCATATACTACAGTGAAGCTACCCAGCTGTGTATGGAGAATCCTCTATACACAAGAATAAGAGAATGATAAGGAGACAAGCCTCTTTCCTGCTTTACTCCAGAAACAGTGATTCTAAAGCCCTACGGTTAGGCAATCACCAGCCACAAAGCCATGGTAGAGCGGGATTCACCATAGATGGGTGTATCCTATTCTCAAACAGTCACACCTGAGTATCTCCCTCCAGCTCATTTATTGTCCTTTCTCCATGAGAGAATAAGGGGAAAGCCTCGGACTGGGATGAACTGGCAGAGGCTCACTGTGCTGGGGGATCCCAGAGGCATGAAATCAGCCTTTCTCCTCAGAGCTGAAGTGAATGGTGACCCTTTAGCACTTATCTCCTCTGAACACTCAGGTCCTGAGTAGGAGGATGTGGGAAACATGAAAAAAAAAAAAAAAAAAAAAGCCAAAAGAGGGGAGTTAGAGGGGTCTGGGCTGAGACTCTTCCCTTCTCTATCCACAGGGTGACTCTGGGGGACTGTTGGTGTGTAACTTTCTGGCCCAGGGTATTGTCAGCCATGGATATGAGAATAAGCCTGCCAAGGTATTCACAAGTATCTCCAGCTTTGTTCTCTGAATCCACAGAATAATGAATGCATCCAACTTAGCTAAATGACTGGACCTTGGGTTCTGCTGGAGGGTCTACACCAGTTTGTGAGGAAGTGTCAGACTCTTAATAAAGACCATATCCCAGTGCGGATGAGCTGCCTTCTATGTCTTCATTAAACATATTCACTGGTCACCTTCTATGTTCTAGGCAGGCTCTGATTGAACTTCCTCTACGTTCTTCTCTGCTCCTCTTGCTCTACAATTCACAAACTCCCCACACAAGCCAACAACTCACACAAGTGCACTGTCCCCATCCTATCAGCATCTGTAAGGTCAGGTACCTCTGTCTTACCCTATCAGGTGGTGGAGTGCCTCTCTCAGAAGAACTTTGGAACTTGCTTCAGGAGGCTTTCAATGACTAAATTTTCTGCTTCCTAAACCAGGGCTTCAAACCGGTTATAACCAGTTCATTCACGACTGAGGAACCAAAAACAGAAAAGACTCTTATTTTTAAATTTTTTGTGAGCAGCAATGATAACCTGAATAGGAAAAATTACGAGTTGAAGCCCTGCTAAAAACTTAATCTCCCTGTTAGAAAACAAGGGCAGAGTATGCATTACATAGCAACCAAATCTCTTGCCTGCTGGATTTTATCAGAGCTGGAAACAGTGGTGCCCAGCTCAAAGATGGTGGCTGACTACACCAGTTTGAGTTTGTATCACTAAAATCCTGCCAATAATACAATCTTCTGCCTCAGGCTCCTGAAGGGGCGCATTACATCTCTTCTGAGTCTCTCACTCCAGGGCTTCATCCTATAATTTTTCCTGTTCCAGTTATTATTCCAGTTTACCCAAATTTTAACAATTTGGGTCTGTTCCAGTTTTATTTTGTTGGCCATGACTGAATTGGTTTGAACTGTTTCAAAGTGCTGTCCTAAACCCGTTCTAATCCAACAGAACAGAGGAGGGGGAGAAAAGAAACTGAGCCTCTTACAGACTCAATAGAGGCCTGACATCATCTCCACAAGGCTCCTTCCTGGTCACCTTCTGTCCACCGCTCAGCAGAGCCTCTCCTCAGTGATGCTGTCCCAGCTGGTCCTTGCTTAGTGGTCCCTCATCCAAGCTGTGTCCACCAGACCAGAGCTTGGTGGAATGTGACAGACACACTGGGCTCACACACATGTAGACGTAACTCCTACCTGTGAAGGCCTTGCTCAGCCCTTCTCATCTAGCCCAGCATACCCCACACCATGACCTAGGATCAGAGTCAACCATTCCTCACTCAGTGGTTACATTCCCTCAGCCTAACCCTCTTAGACACACCTGGCTGACTGGTTTCTTGATTATGTCCCATGTCTGGCCACCTGGTCATTAGGGCCTATGTGATTGAGGTAATGTCTTTCTGCAGCAGGACTGTAATTTACTCCTCCCAGTCTTCAATAAATATTCATCAACTGTCTAAGTGACAAACCTCGTGATACAGCAGTGAAACCACAAATTAGGTCTTCCCCTAGGAACTAAAGACCTGCACTTTTTTGTCTGAATCCCAAGGTCTCGCTGAAGGTATATTTTCCCACATCTGCCCTTGGGGAGATGCCCATACTGTGTACAATTAGGGGATTTTCTCTCTAGGGTGCAGAAATGTAAAGCTTTTGGTACAGAGAGGCCAAGCCTCACTCCTGCCCAGAGATAGCCTTTCTGGCATAATATAGAGAGCAACAGGAGGTAATGCTGGTTTAGGCTGCAGAGTAGTGAGGAGCAGCAGCCCACACACTACTCTGGACTCCACCAGGGCCACATCTTCTCTTAAGGCAAGCATCTCAGGGGCTCCCTGTGCCCCCAGTTAACCAAAGCCCAGAGCAGTTTATGGAGGGCTATCCCAGAGCAGAGCTGTGCAGGACTCAGAGCTGGACATCGGATAGGACTGTGGGCACCTGTCCTCCCCCAGAGGACAGCAGGACATCACTTACCTTGAGATAAGGAGGGAGACATTGAAGCAATGGGATCAGAATGAAAACTGCTTTGGGATATCACAGTCTCCACAGACACTTCTGTTCTGACCCATTCCAGCTGCCCCAAAGAGCAGGGGTCCCAAGAGGTACAGCATCCTGAAGATCTAGGCACCAGCATCATCCGACCTCATGCCATTCCATCCCATACCTTTAGCACTTGTTCACTCTACCCTCTCAAGGTCAATATGTTCTGTACCCTTCCATATAAAGTGAACATTAGAAGATGAATTCTGGAAATAAATTGTTTCACACTGCAGACAGATACAGATGGTCGAAAACCTCCCAATATCTGTCTTTAAGACAGGAGACACCAACTTTTTTAGAACTAATCTGAGACAAGAACAAAGTAGATAAGAATAATAAAAAAAAATTGTAATATAATATATAATTATACAGTCAGACCATTAAGTCTGGTCTTTTTATGTGAATTTGAGTTCTGCACCACACATTTCTTCCATTCTGTCATGGACTGTCTGCTGTGTTCCCTGTCAGGGAGGTCATTAGTGGTAGCTGGGCACCGTCTACTTCTGGTCTCAGCTGATGGAGTCTGTGTTTTATGTGGCCCTTTTGTCTCTTGGGCTAATATTTTCCTTGTGTTTTTGGCGTTCTTCATTCTCCTTTACTCCAGTTTGGTTGGGACCAATGGTGCATCTTAGATGGCCACTCACAAGCTTTTAAGACCCCAGGCTACTCACCAAAGTGCAGTGTAGAACATTTTCTTAATAAACCTAGGTTGTTTCCATCTTTTTGCTAGGGTGAAAAGTGCTGCAATGAACATAGGTGTGCATATACTTATTCCTGTGACAGCTCTTATTTCTCCAGGATATATTCCAAGAAGTGAGATCGGTGGATCGTATGGTGCTTCTATTAATAGCTTTTTAAGGAAGTGCCAAATCAATTTCCAAAGTGGAAAACCGTTTTTCATTCCCACCAACAGTATATAAGTGTTCCAGTCTCTCAAAAACCTCTTCAACATTTATTATTATGTGTTTTTTGGATTAATACTAGCCTTGTTGGGGTGAGATGGTAGCTCACTGCAGTTTTGATTTGTATTTCTCTAATGGCTAATGATCGTGACCATTTCTTTACGTATCTGTTAGTCACCTGAATGTCTTCTTTGTTGAAGTGCCTGTTCATATACTTTGCCCATTTTTTAATTGGGTTATTTGTCTTTTTATTGAGATTTTGCAGTATCTTGTAGATTTTGAAGATTAGACGTTGATGGGATTTGTAGTAGCCAAAATTTTTTTTCCTGGTCTGTAGGATCTCTTTTTGCTCTTTGGAAAGTTGTTTGATGAGCATAAAGTGTTTGATTTTTAGGAGCTCCCAGTTAACTAGTTTCTGAACTAGTGGTTGTACATTGTTATTTATGGTTTGTATTCTGTTTATGCCTTGTATTAGGGCTCCTAGCATTGTCCCTATTTTTTCTTCCATGATCTTTATCGTTTTAGATTTTATCTTTGATCCACTTTGAGTTAGTTTTTGTACATGGTGTGGGTATGGGTCTTGTTTCAGTTTTTTAAAGATGGATATCCAGTTATGCCAGCAACATTTGTTAAAGAGATTGTCTTTTCCCCCATTAATGGACTTTAGGCCCTTGTGAAATATCAGCTGCTCATAGGTAGATTAATTTGTGCCTGGATTCTTAATTCTGTCCCATTGGTCTATGTATCTTTTGTTGTATCAGTACCAGGCTATTTTGACTACGATGGCAGTATAATAGGTTCTAAAATCAGGTAGTGTGAGGCCTTCCACTTTGTTCTTCTTCTTCAGTAATGCTTTACTTATCAGGGGCCTCTTCCCTTTCCATATAAAGTTGGTGATTTGTTTCTCCATCCTGTTAAAAAATGTCATTGGAATTTGGATCAGAATTGCATTGTATCTGTAGATCGCTTTGGGTAGAATTGACATTTTCACAATTTTGAGTCTTCCTATCCATGAGCGTGGTATGTTTTTCCACTTATGCAGGTCTCTTTTGGTTTCTTGCAGTAGTGTCTTGTAGTTTTCTTTGTATAGGTCTCTTACGTCTCTGTTTAGGTTTATTTCTTAGTATTTTATCTTCTTGGAGGTTATTGTAAAATGATGGTAATTTCCTTTTCAAAGTTCTCTTTGTGGGTGTAGAGGAATCCAACTGATTTTTGTATGTTTATCTTGAATCCTGAAACTTTGCTGAAATCTTTTACTAGTCCCTGTAGTTTTCCTGTGGATTCTTTGGGGTTTTCTGTGAATAAGATCATATCATCTGTGAATAGGGATACTTTTACTTCTTCCTTACCAAACGGATGCCCTTTATTTCTTTTTCTTGCCTTATTGCACTGGATAGGACCACCAGCACAATGTTGAATAAGAGTGGTGATAAAGGGCATCCTTGTCTGGTTCCTGTTCTCAGTGGGAATGCTTTCAGACTCTCTCTGTTTAGGATGATGTTGGCTGTTGACTTTGTATAAATGCCCTTCATTATGTCAAGGAATTTCCCTACTATTCTCATTTTTCTGAGAGTTTTTTTCATGAATGGGTGTTGGACTTGTCAAATGCCTTTTCTGCATCGATTGATAAGATCATGTGGTTCTTATCTTATGTTGTTTTGTGTAATGGATTATATTGATTGTTTTTCTAATGTTGAACCATCCCTGCATACCTGGTATGAATCCCACTGGTTGTTGTTGTTGTTAGGTGCTGTCAAGTAGGTTCCAACTCATAATGACCCTAGGAACAACAGAAGGAAACACTGCCTGTTCCTGCGTCATCCTAACAATCATTGTTATGCTTGAGCCCATCTTTGCAGACACCGTGTGAATCCATCTTGTTCAGGATCTTCCTCTTTTTGCTGGCCTTCTACTTTACCAAGCATGAATGTCCTTCTCCAGGGACTGATAACTCCTGATAATATGTCCAAAGTATGAGAGACATAGTGTCACCATTCTTGCTTCCCAGGAGCATTCTGGTTGTATTTCTTTCAAGACAGATTTGTTCATTCTTTTGGAAGTCCATGGTATATTCAATATTCTTTGCCAACTTCACAATTTAAAGGCGTCAATTCTTCTTTGGTCTTCCTTATTCATTGTCCAGCTTTTGCACGCATATGAGGCAACTGAAAACACTGTGGCTTTGGTCAGGTACACCTTTATCTTCAGGGTGACGTCTTTGCTTTTCACCACTTTAAAGAGGTATTTTGCAGCAGATTTGCCCAATGCAGTGCATCTTTTAATTTCTTGACTGCTGCTTCTGTGTGTGTTGATTGTGGATCCAAGTAAAATGAAATCTTTGACAACATCATGCCAATACAATTCAACAGAAATGACAACAACAACAAGAAAAATTCATCATGACCAAGTGAATCCATCCTTTTCTATGCTCTGAAATACATTTAGTAGTACTGGTGTTAATTCTTCTATAAAAGTTTGGTAGAATTCGCCAGTAAAGCCATCAGGGCCAGAGCTTTTTTTTTTGTTGTTGTTGTTGGGGGCTTTTTTTTTTTTTTTTTTTAAACCTCTTCAATCTCTCCTTTTGTTATAGGTTTATTTATTTAGTTTTCTTATCTCATTTTGTGTTTGTTTAGGTAAGTAATGTATTCCTAAAAATTTGTCCATTTCCTCTAGGTTTTCAAATTTGTTGGAGTACAGTTTTTTATAGTATTCTGTTATGATTCTTTTCATTTCATTTGGGTCTCTTGTGATATTGCCCATCTCATTTCTCATTTGGGTTATTTCTTCCTCTTCTGTTTTTCTTTTGTCAGTTTGGCCAATGGTTTATCAATTTTGTTGATCTTTTCAAAGAACCAGCTTTTGGTCTTGTTGACTCTTTCAAGTGTTTTTCTAGTCTCCATTTCATTTATTTTTGCTCTAATTTTTATTATTTCCTTTCTTCTGTTACCCGAGGGCTTCTTCTGCTGTTCTCTTTCTATTTGTTCAAGATGAAGGGTTTTTTTTTTTTTTGGCCCTTTCTTCTTTTTGGATGTGTGCATTTATTGCTATAAATTGACAGCTGAGCACTGCTTTTGCTGTGTCCCAAAGGTTCTGGCAGGATGTGTTTTCATTCTAATTTGATTCTGTGAATTTCTTTATTATATCCTTGATTTCTTCTATAACCCATTAGTTTTTGAGCAAGGTGTTGTTCAATTTCTGTGTATTTGATTTTTTTTCCTTGCTTTTTCTGTTATTGACTTCCACTTTTATGGCTTTATGGTCAGAAAAGATGTTTTCCAATATTTTGATATTTTGGATTCTGTTAAGCCTTGCTTTGTGGCCTAATATGTGTTCTATTCTGGAGAACGTCCCATGTTCATTGGAAAAGAAAGTATACTTAGCTGCTGTTGGGTGGAGTGTTCTGAGTATGTCTATGAGATCAAGTTGGTTGATTGTGGCATTGAGCTCTTCTGTGTCTGTATAAAGCTTCTTTCTGGGTGTTCTGTCCTTAACTGAAAGTGATGTGTTGAAGTCTCCTATTATTATTGTGGAGCTATTTCTCTTTTCAATGCTGTTACAGTTTGTTTTATATATTTTGGAGTCCTGTCACTGGGTAAGTAAATATTTATCATGGTTCTGTTCCCCTGGTGTATTTACCCTCTAATCATTATATAGTTTGATTCGTTATCTTTTGTGGTGGATTTTGCTTTGAAGTCTATTTTGTCAGAAATTAATATTGCCTCTCCTGCTCTTTCTTTTATTGTTATTTGATTAATATATTTTTTTCCATCCTTTAAGTTTTAGTTTGTGTCTTTGAGTCTAAGATATGTCTCTTGTAGGCAGCATATAGACGGATTGTGTTTTTTTCTCTATTCTGCCACTCTCTGTCTCTTTATTGGTGCATTTAGTCCATTTACATTCAGTGTAATTATCTATAGGTATGAAATTAGTGCTTTCATTTTGATGTGTATTTATGTTGTTTTTGACGGTTTCTTTTTTCCACTTAATTTTCTGTGCTGTGTCATTTTTCATTATGTACTTTATTTTCATTCTTGTTGATTTTATATTTGCTGAGTCTTTATATTTTTCTTGTTTTTTATTTTGATGTGTAGGATTGTTAGTTTCCTTTGTGGTTACCTTAAAATTTACTTCTATTTTTCTAAGTTTAAACCAATATTTTATTTGTTGATATCACCTTGACTTCCTCTCCATATGCATGTTCTATGACTACATTATTTCATCCCTCTTTTTTGTTTTAATGCTGTCATTTTTTACATATTGACATCTCTGTTTCCCTATTTTTAGTGTTTTAGCTTTGACTTATTTTTTGACTTCTCTATCTGGGTTGATATCTGATTTTTCTGTCCTGTGTTCTAGTCTTGGGTTGTTATCTGATATTACTGATTATCTAACTGGAGGGCTCCCTTTACTATTTCTTGTAATTTGAGTTTCTTTTTACAAATTCCCTTAACTACTGTTTATCTGGAAATGCCCTACTTTCACCATCATATTTGAGAGATAGTTTTGCTGGATATATAATTCTTGGCTGGCAATTTTTTTTTTTTCCTTCAAGACTTTATATATGTTGTCCCATTGCCCTCTTGCCTGCATGGTTTCTGCTGCATAGTCCAAACTTAGTCTTATTGACTGTTCTTTGTATATGACTTTTCGTTACCCCTAGCCACTGTAAAAATTCTTTCTTTATCTTTGGTTTTGGCAAGTTTGATTAAAATATGTCTTGATGACTTTCTTTTGGGATCTACCCTGTATGGTGTTTGATGAGCTTCTTAGATATCTTCTCATCTTTCATGAGACCAGGGAAGTTTTCTGCCAAAAAATCTTCAACAATTCTCTCGGTATTTTATGTTGTCCTCCTCTGTTCTGATACTGTTATTCCTCTTGATAGTGTCCCACATAATTCTTAGGGTTTCTTCTTTTTTTTTAATTATTTTATCTTATTTTTCCTCAAATAAATTGGTGTCAAGTGCTTTATCTTCAGTCTCACTAATTCTGAATTCCATTGCCTCAGTTCTGCTCTTATGACTTTCTATTGAGTTGTCTAATTCTGAAATTTTATTGTTAATCTTCTTGATTTCTGATTACGCTCTATGGATTCTTGCAGCCTGTTAAATTTGTCATTTTCCCCTTGTATAACCTTAAGCTCCTCTGTTGCTTTGTCCGTGTAGTCCTTGGCTGGGTCTGAGTTTCATATGATCTCCTTCCTCATTTCTTGAAGAGCTCTGTATATAAATCTTTTGAATTCTACCTCCGGTAATTCCAAGACTTGCTCTTTCTCTGGGAAGTTTCCTGGTTCTTTGTTTTGGTCCCTTGCTGAAGCCATCATGGACTGCCTCTTTATGTGATTCGATACTGGTGGCTGTCTCCAAGCCATCAATAAGTTATTGTATTTTTTAATTTTATGTTTGCTTACTGTATCCTATCTTCTTGTTTTGTTTTGACATGCCCAAATAGGCTGATCGTGTGAACTACTTTGATCAATGGTGTCTTTGAAATTCTCATGTCGTGTCACCAGGTGGTTAGAGCTGCTACTGGGTATGTGAGCACAGGAGTCCATTTACTTTTCTTGTGTGGATTCAGCTTAGGTGTCCAGATCATCATTCACCAAGAGTATAGTACGGGATCTCACCTACAGTCCTAGATGGGCAGGGCTACATACGGGTGATTGGAGCAGTGTTGAGCATGGTAGGGGGCTGATGGCTATCCCTGAGTTCCTGGGTGAAAGGCATGTCCCTGTTCCCTAGTGCACATAGTTGGATGAGATTTGCACCTGGACTTTGGGCACCCAGTGTTGTTGGTTGTAAGGACTGGGAGACACCACTTATTCTCGGACCCCTGTCATGGTATATTAGATGGAGTAGGTGAAGCCACCAGTCCTGAGGCCCTTGATGTGGGTAGGTGAGGACACTGCTTAATGGGCAGGGCGATGGCAAATGTCAGGAATATGCCACTCCCCCTTAGCTGTTGCAGTTGAAAATAAGCTTCAGGTGTATAGACTGTTGTACTATGCCAATGAGGTCTTACACTGTTGAAATGGGCCCACACAAGCCTGCGCAGGGCTGAAAGGCATTCAAAGTCCATGGAACCTTTATGCCTATGCTTAGGCAAAGGGGCTGTGCCTGTCCTGAGGTTCAGGCTTACGGGAGTCGGCAGATTATTTTTTCCCTGTTTGTTATTTGTTTGTTAATATGTTCCCTCTCCAAAACTGGGAGGATGGCTTGGGGCTCTCGACAGGTCCCACTGTGGCCCAGGGGCCATGGCAATCACTGAAGCCAGACAAAGACCAGAGCAGAGTGGGGAGGGGGCAGGTGAATGGGAGATAGATACTTTCCAGAGGGGGAGGAGTTTTTTTTAATCCCGTGAGGTAGGTTAGACGCTTGCACTGAACTTTCACAGATCCAGTGCACCCCGTCCCCCTGGTTCCTGAGGCTTATACAGACTCTCTGCCTCTCAGTGTATCCCGGTGTAGAAAACACTTTCCGAACACCACTGCTTGCCTCAGTCCATGCGCACTGGCCCATCCAACCTGCAGAGTGCTGGCCAAGTCAAGCCTGGTATATTCTCACTATTTCTGAACTCTCTCTCCCTCCCACTGCTGCTCAGTCTGACTCCTCAACTTCGTCTTTGATGTTCAGGGCCCCTAGATTGTCATATATAATCGATTCACTTGTTTTTTCAGGTCTTTGTTGTAAAAGGGACCACAGGACTACTCCATCATCTTGGCCCCACCTCCTGAATGTATTATTTTTCCTATTTTTTGGTACAATATTTTGACTCTTTGTTTTCTTTCCCAATAACACTTTGCTGAAATACCTGCCGTTTTTTAACATCTTTCATTTCTTTTAAATATTACCCAAATGGAATATAGTCAAAAGTAATATTCACTTTGACTTCCAGGTCTGCTTTTATCATGCCCACATCACACTGATTCCTGATGACTACAGGCTAAGTTTTCTCTCAGCAAAAGTGTCTGATCATGTAATATTTAGGATTTTACTAATAAGCAACAGCAAATTTTTTAAATTATAAGAAGTAGGTTTCTGCTCTCCAACTACGCCCATCCACTTGGTGTTTACAGGACTGCTTTGGTAGACCAGCCATTTTTCATCAGTACTTCTGCATTTGTAAATTCATCACAGAGATTCTCCGCATCAGTTCTACTCAATATGCCTAAACACTCCAAAGCACACCGGATGTCATCACAAGTGAACCCTCTCTACCTCTGGGAAAATAACTTTAAAGCACAAGAATAATTTCAACATTTATTACAAAACAAATTATAGTTTTAATTAAAAAATAAAGCCTTTTTTACCTTAACTGCTATCTTTTGATAATATATCTGAATTCTGAAGCAGTTTTACCTTCAACATGAGTCATCTTTTTCTTTGTATGAGTTTTTGTTGCAATCTACACATTATATCAAATAACTGGCTTGCCATCAGTTCATCCTTTTCTAGATCTTAATAACCTCATCAAAGATTACCAAACAATTTGGAGAAACAATATATAAATTCTGGTTTCACTGTAACTCTTTTCTCCATTCTCACCCTCAATGTACGTAAGAATGTCCTATAAGTCCAACATTTTGCAAAGATGATTTTATGACAGGTAAATGCTTTAACGTCTTTACAACAATCAGATGGAGCCCTGGTGGCACAGTGGCTGCTAACCAAAAGGTCAGCAATTTGAATCCACCAGCCCCTCCTTGGAAACCCTATGGGGCAGTTCTACTCTGTCCTATAAGGTCACTATGAGTCAGAATCGACTTGACAGCCACGGGGACTATGGTCGGATACAATGACAGCCATAATAGGGTTATGTTTATTCCTCCCATTTCTATAAACCAAAAATCTTTAAGCACTTCTATACATTTGTAGGAAACTGAAAAGTGACCAAATCTTCCATTATGTAAGCTTTGAAACCACAGGTAAGAAATCACACCTATTTTTAGCCATGTTGTGTACAAGGTGGGCAGGACAGTGAACAAGTAAGATCTTTCAGTTTGCTTGGGTAAGAATTTATGGACTGAATGGAATTTGCTTAATTGGCCAAAAATGCAAATAGATAACCTAAGACTATTTGCATTTGGACAAGATAACAGCAGTCTTATGTTTTATGTTTCTCCAGTTTCATTCAAGTTTTTGTAGAAATCAAGAATACGTTTTTGAATCACAGTTCACCCTAGAGGAAGAGAAGAGGAAGGGATTCAAGCCCCCAACCCCGTGCCATTAAATCAAAGCTGTCCATTTGTTTTAAATATTGGGCATTGGTTTTTTTTCCCTTAAATAAAACATCACTGGTTTCAGAAAGTAAAAATGTGAATACACACTAGCTATTGGTTGAATTAAGTTTTCCAGAAAGATATGCTGAAGTTGTAAATAAGGTCTTTGCAAATTTTATTAGTTAAGATGAGGTTATATTGGTGTAGTGTGGCTCATAATCCTAGATGACTACTGTTCTTAGATAAGATATACAGAGAAAGAAAAATAACAGCCATGTGAAGATGTATGTAGAAAAAAGGAAACACTAATCATTGTTGCTGTCACCAGTAGCTAGGAGAGAGACATGGAACAGAGTCTCTCTCAGAGCCCTCAGAAGGAACTAACACAGCTGACACCTTAATTTAGCACCCCTGACTTTAGAAAAGTAAAGCAATAAATTTTTGTTCTTATAAGCCACCTAATTTTTGGTATCTTGGTATAGCAGCCCAAGAAAACTAATGCAGTTTTTGGTACCAAAAGTAGGGTACTGCTGTAACAATATCTAAAATATGGAATTGGCTGATGAATAGAGGCTGGAAAAATTTTGAGGCACATGCTAGTGAACTCCTTGATTGCCGATAAAGACTGTTGAAAGAATTAGAAGGTTAAAGGAAATTCTTGTGAGGGTTCAGAAGGAAAGGAGGAGAGTTGCAGAGTAAGCTCCTGTTACCATGAACAGAATGTTGCAAGAAAAGCGGAAGATAAATAGGCATCTGGTGAAGGCTTAAAAAGGAAACAATGAAGCTGTTATTGGACACTGGAGGAAAGGCAATTATTCTTTGAAAGTGACAAAATATTTGGTTATATTATGTTATAACGTTTTGTAGAAAGGGCTAAAAGGCAGTAGGGGACAGGAAAGCTGGTAATAGGGAACTCAAGGTCGAGAAGGGAGTGTTGACATGTTGTGGGATTGTCAACCAATGTCACAAAAGAATAAGTGTACTAATTGTTTAATGAGAAGCTAGTTTGTTCTGTAAACCTTCATCTAAAAATACAATTAAAAAAATTAATGCCATGTTATAAAGATAATATTATTATTTGTAAACTCATTTTATTACGTTCCAGTTTGTGATCATCCAGAGATTAATTTCTCGTGATTTTTTTGTTCACTGTATGGAAAAAATTTCCTTAACTATAAAAATAAATAAATATCATAAATATCTTGCAAAAAAAAAAAAAGAAAGTAAAAACTATAAGTCATGAACATGGATTTTTAGCTCAGGAACACCCAAGAAAATTTTGAAGGCCTGGTCAGGTTTCTCCTTGCTGTTTATAATACACTGAAAAAGGAAAGAGATAAATTGAGAAATGAACTGTGAAAAAGGAAACTAGAACTTGAAGACAAGGCAAATTGTTCCAGAACAGTTAATTGTGCTCATGCAAAACCTGTACATAGAACAAAAGGAAGTCATCCAAATAGAACAAGAAGATTCTGCGTGGGTTAAAATTGGAAAAGCTGTGCAACTGGTTGTATCCTTTTACCATACTTATTCAATCTATGTGCTGAGCAAATGATCTGACAATCTGGACTATATGAAGAAGACTGAATCTGTATTAGAGGAAGATCTGCAGAGGACACAACCTTGCTTGCTGTAAGTGAAGGTCACTTATACCACTTATTGATGAAGATCAAAGACCACAGCCTTCAGTATGGGTTACACTTCAACATAAAGAAAACAAAAATCCTCACAAATGGACCAATAAGCAACATCCTGATAAATGGATAAAATGTTGGAGTTGTCAATGATTTCTTTTACTTGGATCAACAATCAACGTCCATAGAGGCAGGAGTCAAGAAATCAAAGGACATATTGCATTGGTCAAATCTGCAGCAAATAGTCTCTTTCAAACCTTAAAAAGCAAAAATGTCATTTTGATGACTAAGGCACACCTAACCCAAGCCATGATATTTTCAATCACCTCATATGCATACAAAAAAACAATGAAAGAGGAAAACCTAAGAATTGATGCATTTGAATTATGGAGTAGGTGAAGAATATTGAATATACTGCGGGCTTCCAGAAGAAGGAACAAATCTGTCTTGGAGGAAGTACAGCCAGAATGCTCCCTAGAACTTAGAATGGTGAGACTCCATCTCGTTTACTTTGGACAAGTTATCAGGGGGTTCAATCCCTGGAGAAGGACATCAGGCTTGGTAAATTAGAGGGTGAGTGAAGAAGAGGGAGACACTCAATGAGATGGACTGACACAATGGCTGCAACAATGGGCTCGAATGTACCTACTATTGTGAGGATTGTGAGGAACCAGGCAACTTATACATAGGATTACTATGAGTTAGAATTGACTCGACAGCATGTAACAACAACGTCAGTATTGTATAAGTTGAGAAAAAGTTCTCTGGAAAGAACAACTTGGGTGTGTGGCATAAACATTTGCTAAAGAGATTAGGCAAGTGACTTACGGATCCAATCAGCCATCTCATTGGAAACATTACCATCTTAGGCTGAAAAGGACAGAAAAAGGTCTAAAATGAAGAAAAGCTATTCACTTTGTGGGACTCAACAGACACAAAACACTAATGAAACTGCTTGATTGTGAACATCTACTGTCCTTCAAGAAAAGAAAAGTTGATCCCAACATCAGTTCAAAGGACAGTAAGGTTTCAGGCACGGTCTGGGTAGGCAGGACTACCCACTCCTCCTTTCAACAGGGGGTCACTTCCTTGGTAACAGAAGGAAAAGTCACCAACCTAGACATAGGGGATGATGCCACTGAACAAGACAGAGGAAGAGAAGTCATCATGCAGATTTGTCCAGAGGACAGAGAATTATTTTCTAGCCTTGAAACCTACTGAATTTGCTCTACTGTGTTTTGGACATATTTAGTCTCATGATTCATTTTTTTTCTCTCCAATTTTCTCCTTTTGGAATGGGAATGTCTGTCCAAGACCTGTTCTTTACATTGTATTTTAGAAAAAGATAATTTTTATCCTAGTTTTCACAGCTCCTAGAGGAAACTAAGTTTGGACTTTGAGTTAAGGCTGGAAAGGGTTACGATTATTGAAAATACTGGGATGGAGTGAATATTTTTGCACTTGGAAAGGACTTGGATTTTAGGAGGCCAGAGGACAGGAAGACTGCTATGGATTGAATTGTTTTCCACAAAAAGTTTTGTTGACGTGCTAACCCCTGTAACTTTGAATGTGACCTTGTTTGAAAATAGGATTTTTGATGATCTTGTCTGTTAGGTTAACATGAGGTCATACTGGAGTAGATTGGGTCTTAATCCTTTGTGAAAGGTGTTAAATAAAGGAGAATAATACATACAGATAGAGAGAAAACATCCCTGTGAACAGCGATCTACAAGCCAAGAAAAGCCAAAAATTGCCAGCTTTCACCAAAATCTATGAGAGAATCATATAACAGATTCTCTCTCAGAGGCTTCATAAGGAATCAACATGGCCAACACCCAGACTTTGGACTCCTAGCCTTTAGAATCATCTTTTTTGGGGGATGGGCACAAATATGGATCCCTTCCAGTCCGTTGGCCAGGTAGCTGTCTTCCAAATTTCTTGGAATAGAAGAGTGGACGCTTCCAGCGTTACATCAGTTTGTTGAAACATCTCAATTGGTATTCTATTAATTTCCGATACCTTGTTTTTCATTATTGACATCAGTGCAGATTGGACTTCTTCCTTCAATACCATCAGTTTTTGATAATATACTACTACTTCCTAAAGTGGTTGAACGTCGACCAAATAATTTTGGTACAGTGACTCTGTATATTCCTTCCATCTTCTTTTGATGCTTCCTGTGTCAGTCAGTATTTTGCCCATAGAATACTTAAATATTACAATTTTAGGCTTGAATTTTTTCTTCAGTTCTTTCAGAAATGCCAAGTGGGTTCTTCCGTTTTGGTTTTCTAACTCCAGGTCTTTGCACATTCCATTCCAATATTTTACTCTGTCTTCTTGAGTTGCTCTTTGAAATCTTCTGCTCAGATGTTTTACTTCATTCTTTCTTCCATTCACTTTTGCTGCTCTAAGTTCAAAGCAAGTTTCAGAGTCTCTTCTGACATCCAGTTTAGGCTTTTCTTTCTTTCCTGACTTTTTAATGAACTATTGTTTTCTTCATGTATGATGTCCTTGATGTCATCTCATAATGAGAACAACAACAACAGCCTCTAGAACTGTGAAACAACAAATTTCTATTCTAATCAGCTATCTAGTTTGTAGCCTTTTGTTATGACAGCCATAGGAAACAAGGGTCACTGGCTTTAGAAAGTAAAAATGTAGTACACACTAATATAGACAATCCTGCTACCTTAAAATATGAAGCTCAGAAAAGGAAGCTACCAACTCTTTTATACACACACACACATACACACACACATATATATATATTATACACACACATATATATAGTACTTCGCATGAAAGTTTGCTGAACAAATACTTTCTCATTAAAAAGTCAGTACAGGGACTTCATACCATCAAGAAAGAAGTGCCAGGAGCAGAGCGCATCCTTTAGACTGGGGTCCCTGTGTGGAGAAGTTCCTAGTCCAGGGGAACACCAAAGATAAGGCTGACAGAGAGAAAAAGCCTTCCCCTGGAGCTGACACCCTGAATTTGGACTTCTAGCCTACTTTAACTGTGAGGAAATAAACTTCTCTTCGTTAAAACCATCCACTTATGGTGTTTCTGTTATAGCAGCACTAGATGACTAAGACAGAATTTGGTACCAGGAGTGGGGTGCTGCTCTAACAGATACCTAAAATGTGGAAGCGGTTTTAAAACTGTGAATGGATAGACGTGTGGCAGTGACAGAGGACCAGCAGCAGCAAAGAACCTAGAGCAGCAGAGAAACAGCAACAGCAGAGAACCAACAGCAGCAGAACCAGGAGACCGGTGAAAGACGGCACTGGAGCCAACCCACAGAGCGAGACAGCTGAATGCCTATGCGCAGAAGGCTTCCTGGCAGAGTGCGGTGCCTCCGGGCACTTACCGGTGAAGCTACTGAGCTTTGGAAACTTGCCCAGTAGGGCAGATGCGGGCTTGAGGCCTGAGGGCCAAGAGGCCATAGGAAGCAGAAGCTGAAGAGAAAAGGGACACAAGAAGCCAAGCTGCTTCAGCCTCAAAAGAACCATTCTTAGAGCCTTCCTCATGGAGGAAAACACTCAACAATACTCTGTGTGGCTCTCCAAAACTATCGTAAGCACTTTGGATTTAACTGACTCTGGGTCTTCCATCCCCTGCCAGGTGGGCAGTTGGTGGTCACTCAACAAGCTTGGACAAGATCTGTTTTATATGCTGAAGGTGCCTATACCAAATCACAGAAACTTTTGGGAAAACTGTGATCCAATTTATCCACTGTATTGGTAAATTCCTTTATTTGATGGAAATAGAAAAACAGTGTACTCTAGCTTACATAAAAAAGTAATTGATTGACTCGTGTTTGGGACATTCAGAGATAACTTCAGGCACAAACTGGATCCAGGGTCAAATGATGTTTTCAGAGTTTTCTCTTTCTCTCAGCTCTACTTTCCTTTGTAGTTGGCCTCATTTCTTTCCATTACAGATGAATTTTCCCCACCCTGGAAATATGTGTCTTGACAGCTCTAAGTTTACATTGCTTCAACTTAGCAAAAGTCCTGTAATACTCATTGGGCTGGCTTGGGTGTTGTAGACTAATTATTACGCTTTCATTAACTATGAGTGAGTGGATTTTATAGGCTGGGGATGACTCTACCTGAACCAGTGAACCAGGGATGAGGAAATGGTGATGTTTTCCCAAAGAAAAATCTTGGTTGCTCTTACCAGATAAAGGCAAAATGGGCACTGAACAGGCCTGAACTTCAGGTGTTTATTACATCCCTCTTGTTATACATGTAGCCAATTGCATTTCTACTCAGTGACAACTAGTACAGTTCTCTGCACTGTTTAGATTATGGAGAGTCTCATGCAGGATTCTTGGCATAGCAAGGTTCTAGTTAACATCTACAATTTTGTCAGTAAATCCAGGGACAAAAAGACCTTTCCCTGTTTCTCACTCTCCCTATTCCCAGAGACCAGGTACCTGCTGGGAAGGAGTCCAGTGATTCTTATATAAATGGTAGAAGAGAAGATGAACTTGACACTGGGGACTTAGAAGCAGACCCTGATCTCTTCTCCACCCCTCAGACTGCTGTACCTAGTCTCTTCCCATCCATTTTCTGAGAAGGCAAGAAAGGCTTTTATGGTTTCAGTGGCAACCACCAGCCTGGGCCATTTCACCAGCAGTGACTATTTCCCAGGGCAGGGATGACCAGGGTCCTTTTCTCATATTCTGTTACTCAGAATAGCTGTTGCCACAGTTACTTCAGGGAGTTTCCACCTCAGCTGAATGTTAGTCATATTTCTTCACTTTTGTTACCCACTTTGCTATCCTTCTCTGGCCTTGACCTCATACTATTCACCCTTCCAAAGAACACTGTTATCTCAGGTGTGTCTCTCTTCTCTCCAGTACCTGCTAATTCAAGTAAAATAATTATCATATCTTACTGTGCTGTGAGAGGATCTTCATGCTGACACCATGTGTGTTTGCTTAATTACTTTCTTACATAGCTTTTATGTGTTCTGTTCCTCTGCTGCAATTAAAAATCTTTTCTAATTATCTTGTTTTCCTCAGGATTGGGAAATCAGGTAGCCTCCTTTTTATCTCCAATTAAAAAAAAAAAAAAACCCACTCTGAAGCATTGGTTCTTTGTCCTTGACAAAAATATAAAAAAAAACTATCACGAGAGGCAGAGCCAAGATGACGGAGTAGTCAGACGCTTCCGGTGGTCGTCTTACAACAAAGAACCAAAAAAACAAGTGAATCGACTATATATGGCAATCTGGGAGTCCTGAACATCAAAGGCAGCGTTGAGGAACTGGACTGAGTGGCAAGGAGAGGGAGAGACAGTTCGGAAGCAGCAAGGAGTTGCCATACCTGACCCAGTGAGAGCCTGAGCCCTTCAGGCCTGATCAGCTCGGGGGTGAGCAGTGAGGCAGGCAAGCGGCGGTGCTCGGGAGGCGCGTTTATCACATGGGGAGAGACCCAGCACCAGAGAGTCTACACAGCCACCCAGAACCAGTGAGAAGCAGCCCTATATCTGTAAAAGATAAGTACTTACATATAGCCTACCACGCAGATCAAAAACGCCCCCTTTAGGGAAAAACCTCTCTCCCATTTACCTCCCTGCTCCCTGTTCTGCACTGAGTCCTGGACTGGCTTCAGCAATTGCCAAGTGCCCGGGGCTGGAAGTAGGATCTGTCACACAGCCGGAGCCATTCTCCCTGCCTTGGAGAGTGAACAAATTAACAAACGGGAAAAAATAAACTGTCAGCTACCCTAAGGCAGAAACCCAGGATAGGCACAGCTCCTTTGCCTAGGCACAGGCATAAGGGATCCATGGAATTTGAGTGCCTTTCCCCCTGCATAGACTTGTGTGGGCCCATCTCAACAGCATAGGCCCTTATTACCACAGTACAAAAGGGTATATATCAGAAGTCTAACTTCAACTGTTTCAGCTGTGAAGTGGCAGATTCTTGGCATTTGACATTGCTCTGCCCATTAAGCACGGTCTTCACCTACCTGCATCAGGGGCCTGAGGACTGGTGGCTCCACCCACACCACCTAGCCACCTGCCATAGGAGCCCATGAATAAGAGGTGCCCCCCAGTCCTTACACCTAACGACATTAGGTGCTCATAGTCCAGCTGCAAAACCTACCCCCCTACGTGCTCTAGGGAACAGGGATACGCCTTCCTCCTGGACACTCAGGGGTAGCTGTCAGCCCCCTGTCTTGCTGAGAATGTGTCCCTCTGCTGCAGCCAGATGCCTGTGCCTACACCAATCACCCATGCCTGTCTAGGACTGTAAGTGAGAGCCTACACCACACACTTGGTGGTTATCTACCTGGGCACCTGAGCTGAATCCATACAAGAGGAGCGGGCAGACTCCTGAGCTCACATACATGGTAACAGATCTAACCACCTGGTGACAGGACACTAGAGCTTCAAAGGTGCCAATAAACAAACTAACTCATACGAGCAGCCTATTTGGGCATATAAAAACAAAACAAGAAGCTGGGACACAGTAAGCAAACATAAAATAAATATAACTTATTGATGGCTTGGAGACAACGTTCAATATCAAATCACATAAAGAGGCAATCCATGATGGCTTCAGCAAGCTCCGAAAATAAAGAATCTAGCAATTTTCCAGAGGAAGAAAATTTCTTGGAATTACCAGAGGCAGAATACAAAAGATTAATATACAGAACTCTTCAAGAAATTAGGAAGGAAATTAAGCAAAACGCAGAACATACAATGGAGGAAATTAAAAAGATTTAGAGACGAGCATAAAGACAAGTTTAACAGGCTGCAAGAATCCATGGAGAGACATCAGTCAGAAATCCAGAAGATTAACAATAGAATTTCAGAATTAGACAACTCAATAGAAAGTCATAGGAGCAGAACTGAGGCAATGGAAGTCAGAAATAGTGAGATTGAAGATAGAGCACTTGACACCAATTTATTTGAGGAAAAATCAGATAAAAGGATTAAAAAAAATGAAGAAACTCTAAGAATTATGTGGGACTTTATCAAAAGGAATAATCTACGAGGGCTCACGATCATTAGCCATTAGAGAAATGCAGATCAAAACTACAATGAGATACCATCTCACCCCAACAAGGCTAGCATTAATCTAAAAAAACACAAAATAATAAATGCTGGAGAGGTTGTGGAGAGACTGGAACACTTATACACTGTTGGTTGGAATGTAAAGTGGTACAACCACTTTGGAAATTGATCTGGTGCTTCCTTAAAAAGCTAGAAATAGAAGTACCATAAGATCCAGCTATCCCACTCCTTGGAATATACCCTAGAGAAATAAGAGCCGTTACACCAATAGATATATGCACCTCCATGTTCATTGCAGTTCACAATAGCAAAAAGATGGAGACAGCCTAGGTGACCATCAACGGACTAATGGATAAACAAATTATGGTATATCCACACAATGGAATACTACACAATGATAAAGAACAACGATGAAGCCGTGAAACAAAACATGGAGGAAGCTGGAGGTCATTATGCTGAGTGAATTCAGTCAGTCACAGGACAAATATTGTATAAGACCACTATTATGAGAACTCAAGAAAAGGTTTAAACAAGGAAGAAAACATTCTTTGATGGTTACAAGGGTTGGGAGGGAGGGTGAGGGTTATTTACTAACTAAAGGGTAGTTACGATATCTTAAGTGAAGGGAAGGACAGCACACACTACAAGGGAAGTCAGCACAACTGGACTAAGCCAAAGCTAAGAAGTTTCCTGAATACAATCAAACACTTTGAGGGACAGAGTAACAGGTGTAGGGGTCTGGGGACCATCCTTTCAGGGGACATCTAGGACAATTGGCATAACAAAGCTTATTAAGAAAATGTTCTGCATCCTACTTTAGTCAGTGGCATCTGGGGTCTTAAATGTTTGCAAGCGGCTATCTAAGATGCCTCAGTTGGTCCCAACCACCTGGAGTAAAGAAGAATGAAGAACATCAGAGACACAAGGAAAGTAGTAGCCCAAGAGACAGAAAGGGCCACATAAACCAGAGACTTCATCGGCCTGAGACCAGAAGAACCAGATGGTGCCCGGCTACCACCAATGACAGCCCTGCCAGGGAACACAACAGAGAACCCCAGATGGAGCAGGAGAAAGTGGGGTGCAGAACTCAGATTCTAGTAAGAAGACCAGATTTAATGGACTGACTCAGACTGGGGCACACCAGAGTGCATGGCCCTGGATTCTCTATCAGCCCAGAACTAAAAAAATATCTGAGGCCAACTTTTCAGATAGGGATTGGACTGGACTGTGGGACATAAAGTGATACTCGTGAGGGGTGTGCCTCTTAGCTCAAGTAGATACAAGAGACTAAATGGGCAGCTTCTGTCCGGAGATGAGATGGGAAGGCAGAGAGGGTGAGAAGATGGTTGAATGGACATGGAGAGTCAGGGGAGGAAAGGAGGAATGTGCTGTCACAGTATAGGGAGAGCAATTAGGGTCACATAACAATGTACGTACAAATTTTTTTGAGGGAAAAATCAAAAAATTTTTTAAAAAGTCAGTACACACATTGTTTTATGACATTGGTTAACAACCCCACGACATGTCCACCCTCTCCCTTCTAGACCTTTCTTTATTTTTTTAGTGAAAATATACATAGCCAAAGTTACATCATTTCAAAAGTTTCTACATGTACAATTCAGTGACATCAATTACATTCTTCCAGTCGTGCTGCTATTCTCACTATCCTTTTCCAAATCATTCCATCACCATTATCTTGAACTCACTGCCCCCTAGGCTTCACATCAAAGCTTTTGAGTTGCTGTTGTCAATTTGATTTCACATAGATAATTCTTTTTTTTGGACCTTAGATGAAGGTTTGCAGACCAAATACTTTCTCACTAAACAGTTAGTACACATATTGCCCTATGACAATTGTTAACAAGCCCACCACATGTCAACACTGTCTTTCTCAAACTTGGATTCCCTATCACCAGCTTTCTTGTCCCTTCCTGCCTACTAGTCCTTGTCCCTGGACTGCTGTGTCTCATTAGTCCCGTTTTGTTTTATGAGGCTGTCCAATCCCCTGCTGAAGGGTGAACTTCGGGAGTGACTTCACCACTGAGCTAAAAGGGTGTCCGGGGGCCACACTCGTGGGGTTTCTCCAGTCTGTCAGGCCAGTAAATCTGGTCTTTTTTTGTGACTTATAATTTTGTTCTACATCCTTTTCCAGCTCTGTCCAGGACCCTCTATTGTGATCCCATTCAGAGCAGTCTGTGGTGGTAGCCAGGCACCATCTAGCTGTACCGGACTCAGTCTGGTGGAGGCCATGGTAGTTGTGGTCCATTAGCCCCTTGAACTAATCTTTTCCTTGTATCCTGTTCTCTTCATTCTCCCTTGCTCCCGAAGGAGTGAGACCAGTGGAGTACCTTAGATGGCTGCTCACAGACTTTCAAGACCCCAGACGCTACTCACCAAGGTAGAATGTAGAACATTGTCTTTATAAACTGTATTATGCCAATTGAGCTACAAGTTCCCCGAGACCATGTTCCCCACAGCCCTCCGCCCAGCAATTCAGACCTTCAGGGAGTTTCGATGTGTCTATGGAGCTTCCATGACCTTTCCTTGTACAAGCTGTGCTGGCTTCTCCAGTATTGTGTACTGTCTTACCCTTCACCAAAGTTACCACTTCTCTAGTGTCTATTTAGTCCCCCCACACACACACCCCATCCCTCGTAACCAACGATTGTTTCTTTTTGTGTGTAAACTTTTACATGAGTTTTTACAGTAGAGGTCTCATGCAATATTTGTCCTTTTGAGATTGACTTATTTCACTCAGCATAATGTTCTCCAGTCTCATGCATGTTATGAGATGCTTCAGATTCATCATTGTTCTTTATGGTTGCATAGTACTCCATTGTTTGTTTATCCATTCATCTGTTGATGGACATCTAGGTTGTTTCCATCTTTTTGCTATTTGTGAACAGTACTGCAATGAATATGGGTGTGCATATATCTATTAGAGTGATGACTCTTATTTCTCTAGGATATATTGCTAGGAGTGGGATTGTTGGATTGTATGGTATTTCTATTTCTAGCTTTCTAAGGAAGCGCCATATCATTTTCCAAAATGGTTGTATCATTTTGCATTCCCACCAGCAGTGCATAAGTGTTCCAATCTCCCCACAGCCCCTCCAACGTTTGTTATTTCCAGTGTTTTTGATTCGTGCTAGTAATGCCGGGGTGAGATGGTATCTCATTGTGGCTTTAATTTGCATTTCTCTAATGGCTAGTGATCAGGAGCATTCCCTCATGTGTCTGTTGGCCGCTTGAATATCTTCTTTGGTGAAGTGTCTGTTCATTTCCTTTGCCCATTGTTTAATTGGATTGTTTGTCTTTTTGTTTTAGAGGTGTTGGATTTTCTTATAGATTTTAGAGATTAAACCTTTGTCTGACTTGTAATGTCCAAAAATTTTTTCCCAGTCTGTAAGTTCTCTTTTAACTCTTTTAGTGAAGTCTTTTGATGAGCATAAGTGTTTAATTTTTAGAGGATCCCAGTAATCTAGCTTATCTTCTGGGGTTTGTGTGTTGTTGATTATGGTTTGTATCCTGTTAATACCATGCATTAGGGCCTCTAGTGTCGATCCTATTTTTTCTTCTATGAACTTTATAGTTTTTGGCTTTATATTGGAACTTACCAGATTATTTATTCAACAAGTTATCCATAGGAACAGGAGCTACATAGATCTCTTGATTGCTAGGCCTGCACTCTTTCAATCAGTGGCCACCCAGGCAGCTCTAATACCTGACTAGACAGGATGCTCCATGTTGAACAAAGTGGCCTATCACCTCTCCTTCCTATGAGCTGAAATATGCATCCCTGGGCTTCCAGTGAACTGTAGTGCTGTAAAGTGGAATAAAATCTGTATTGCCAGAGTTTGCTCTTTAGTCTTTCCATTAGTGTGATTTGAAAAGCACACATTAAAAAAAAAGTTAATCATGCAGCTTTGGAAACACAAAGAGAAAATTTCACACGGGCACAACTGACAGTCCTTAACTTAGGACAACAATTTGGTGGAGCAATGGTTAAGCATTCAGCTGCTAACCAAAGGGACAGCAGATAGAACCCACAATAAGCTCCACAAGACTAAAGACCTGGCAATCTTCTCCCTTAAAGATCACAGCCTAGGAAACCCTATGGGGCAGTTCTACTCTGTTGTATAGGTTTCCAATGAGTCAAAGTCAACTCAAAGTCACACATCATTATGTATACCCGCCTTTCAGTGCAACTTAACTTTCATCCAAGCCAAACACTTCCAGTTTTTCATTGATATTTCTGAAAAAATTGGGAGTCCACCTCTGCTTCCCACAGCCACAGTCTCATAGCCTGGAAGCACCGGTTTCACCCTGGTGTTGCTTGGATTCCACGAACCAGCACTGGCCGGATCCCTGAATGCCATTTGTTAGCTGCTGTTCTCCCTTTTTTCTACTTCTTTAGATTTCTTCCTTACCTCTCACCACCTCCCCTCCTTTCTCTCAAATACCTGGCTCCTCGTGTGATTTTCACTCCTTCCTGAAAGGCTGTGAAACACCACTCGACTATGGTACTGCCTCCCAGCCCATGCCACCGCTTTGGTGGGACCCCCAGGGCTTTTTGTTTGTTTGCTCTGATTTGTTCTGCACTGATTTGTTTGTTTGTTTGCTTTGTTTTTCTTTTCTCAGCTTGGGAGCCCCTTCTAGCCAGGCAGTACTGTGCCGCTTGGAAGCTACGCCTTTACTCTGTGTGGACGCACAGGGACATCACTGGGGGCATTTCTTTTTTCTTGTTTTTGTTTCTGTGTTTTGTTTTCTTCTCTCTCTTATTTCCTTTTTGTCTTTTTTCATTTCCAGTTTCTCAAATTACTCATTTTTCTTTTTCTATTTTTGTTTTTCCCTATTTATCAGTCTCTTATCTCTCCACTCCAATAGCAAGCTCCGTTAGCACTCTTTTTTGTTTGTGTGTATGTTTTTGGCTCCTGTTCCTTTCTCCCCTCTCTCATCTTTCTCATACCCATCACAGCTCCACACATCACAATCTCCCCTCTTGCCTTCCTGCACCATGTGCTGAACATCACACTCCCAAGCAGCACAGGCATGGTCTACCAGAGCTTGCCTTGCACTGATTCCCAGACTGCACTGCCAGCCTTAGTACTTGCCACAAACAACCCATCCCAGCAACTCCCCTTCATCTGGACCTCCCCTGCTGTACCATACCTGAGTGACTGACCCTGCCTATTAAGAAGGAGGTGAAAAATATCATGCCCACAGAGGAGCAAACAACAAAGAACACACATCCTGCCTGCTCAGAAATAACCAAATAAAACAAAAAAGCTGGATGAAACAAACAAATCTACAATCAATAAATGAGGAAAATAACTACTGAATTCCCCAAAGACAACAGAAAATATCAAAACATATACAAAAACAGGACAGGATGATTCCAGTAGGTGTCCAAAATAAGATACCAGATGACTTCCCAATAGAAGAAAAGACACTACAACAAAATGATAGGGAATTCAAATCTCTAATATTCAGAATTATCCAAGCGTTGAAGCAAAAGGCAGATAAAAATGAGGAAAAAATAGACAAATTCATAGAAAAGGCAGACAAATTCATGGAAAATACAGACAAAAATGGAAGAATTCAAGAAATAATACAGGAACAAAATGTTAAAATAAATTCACGATGAGAAATCTTACAAAAACAGCTATTAGAAATCCAAAAGATAAACAACAAGATTTCAGAAATGGACAGTGTCATAGAAGGGCTGAGGGAGCAGGCTTGAAATGATGGAAGATGGGATCATTGAAATTGAAGACAAACACTTGGATACAACTCTGAGGAAATATCACAAAAAAGAATGAAGAAAAATGAAGAAACCCTGAGAAATATGTGGGATACAATCAAAAGCAAAAATCTTCAAGTGATCAGAGTTCCAGAACAAGAGAAAACAGAAAAGACAGGGAGGATCATTGAATAATTGCTGACAGAAAACTTCCCCAATCTCATGAAAGATGAAAAGCTGACCATCCAAGAAGCTCAATGAACCCCATATAGGATATAGCCCAAAAGAAAATCACCAAAGCATATCATAATCACACTCGCTAAAACCAAAGACAAACAAAGAATTCTGAGAGCAGCTTGAGAAAAACAAAAAGTCACATACAGAGGAGAAATAATAACACTAAGCTCAGATTATTCGGCAGAAACCATGCAGGCAAGAAGGCAATGGGATGACATATATAAAGCCATGAAATAAAAAAATTGCCAGCCAAGAATAATATACCCTACAAAACTCTCATTCAAATATGATGGTGAAATTAGGTCATTTCCAGATAAACAGAAATTAAGTGACTAAGTAAAAACCAAACCAAACTTACAAGACTTACTAAAGGAAGTCCTTTGATCTGAGAACATACAACATCAGACCACAGGCTGTATCTAGAACACAGGATTATACCAGCCAGATACCAACTTACGAAATGAACTCTTAAGGACTACTCAAAACCAAAAGAATTACAACAGGGAACCAGAGACATTAAACTAAATGACAACAGTATCAAAACAATAAAAGATGGAATAAATGGGGTAGGGCTAGAACCTTGTAATGGAGAGGAAGGCAAGGCAATAGCAAGTAATAATAGACTGGTACAAACCTAGGAAGATAAGGGTAAATTTCAAGGTAACCACAAAAAAAGTTAGTAAACCTATTCATAAAAATAGAGAAGAAAAACATAAAGTCTCAGTAAAAACAAAAAATACAAAAACAAAAGAAATGACAAAAATCCACAAATAGTAGGAACTCAGCACAGGAGAGCAACAGGAACAAAGAAAATGTCAGCACTACAAAAAAAATCACTACAAAATCACAATAAACTCACACTTATCAATAATTACACTGAAAGTAAATGACCTAAATGCACCCATAAAAAGACGAAGAGTGACAGAATGGATAAAAAAACAGGATCCATCCATACGCTGTCTACAAGAGACACACCTTAGAAACAAAGACAGAAAAGTATTAAAATTTAAAGGATGGAAAAGTATACCAAGGAAACAGCTACCAAAAAAAAAGCAGGAGTGGCAATACTGATCTCCGATAAAATAGACTTTAAAACAAAATCCACCATAAAAGACAAAGAAAGACACTAATGACTAAGGGCATGATCCATCTGAAGACATAACCATAATAAACATCTACGCACCCAATGACAGTGCCCCCAAATACATAAAACAAACTCTAACAACACCGAAAAGAGAAATTGAAAGTTTTACAATAATTGTAGAAGAATTCAACACACCACTTTTGGTAAAGGACAGAACTCCTAGAAAGAAACTCAGCAAAGATACAGAAGATCTAAAGGGCACAATCAGCCAACTTTACCTCACAGACATATATAGAACACTACACACAACAGCTGCAAAGTACACATTCTTTTCCAATGCACATGGAACGTTCTCCAGAATAGACCACATCTTAGGCCACAGAGCAATCCTCAACAAGATCCAAAACGTCAAGATAATACAAAGTATCTTCTCTGACCACAATGCCATCAAGGTAGAAATTAACAACAAGAAGATCAAGGGAAAAAAATCAAGTACATCAAAACTGAATAACACCCTGCTTACATATCACTGAGTAATAGAAGAAATCAGAGATGGAATCAGAAAATTCCTAGAATCAAACGAGAATGAAAACACATCATACCAAAACCTTTGGGACATAGCAAAGGCAGTCCTCAGAGGGCAATTTATAGCACTAGATACACACATCAAAAAAGAAGAAAGGGACAAAACCAAAACATTAACTATAGAACTCAAACAAATAGAAAGAGAAGAAAAAAAAAAAAAACCCACAGCCACTAAAAGAAGGAAATAATAAAGATCAGAGCAGAAATAAATGAAATAGAGAATAGAAAAACAATAAAAAGAATCAGTAAAACCAAAAGTTTGTTCTTTAAAAGGATCGACAAAATCAACAAACCACTGGCCAGACTGACAAAAGAAAAACAGGAGAGGACACAAATAACTCAAATGAGAAATGAAATGGGGGACATTACAACAGACTCAACTAAAATAAGAAGGATTATAAGAGAGTATTATGAAAAACCATACTCCAAAAATTTGAAAACCTAGAGGAAATGAATAAATTTCTAGAAACACATAACCTACCCAAACTACCACAAAGTGATGTTGAAAATTGGAACAGATCCTTAACAAGAGAAGAGATTGAAAATGTAATTTAAAAAAAAAACTCCAAACAGAAAAAAAGCCCTGGCCCAGATGACTTCTCTAGAGAATTCTACCAAACATTCAGAGAAGAGCTTATACTAGTACTTCTCAAACTATTTCAGAACTTAGAAAAGGAAGGGATATTTTTGGATTCATTTTATGAAGCCAGCATAACCCTGATACCAAAAACCAGGCAAAGACATCACAAAAAAAGAAAATTACAGACCAATATCTTTCATAGACCCAAAAATTCTCAACAAAATTCTAGCCAATAGAATTCAACATCATATCAAACAAACAAAAAGCACAACCAAGTAGGTTTCATACCAGATATGCAAGGATAGTTCAAAATTAGAAAATCAATGTAATCCATCACATAAATAGAAGGAAAGAAAAGAATTGCATGATCATCTCAATTGACAAAGAAAAGCATTCGAGAAAGTCCAACAGCCATTCCTGATAAAAACTCTCAATAAAATAGATACAGAAGGGAACTTTCTTAACATAATAAAGGGAATCTATGCAAAACCATTGAAAACCCAAAAGACTCCACCAGAAAACTACTGGAACTAATGGAAAGATTCAGCAGAGTAGCAGGATACAAGATAAACATACAAAATTCAGTTGGATTCCTATACACCAATAAAGAGAACGATGAAAAAGAAATCAGGAAAACAATACCATTTACAATAGCTTTAAAAAAAAAAATAAGATAGGAATAAATCTAATCAGGGATGTAAAAGACCTATACAAAGAAAACTACAAAACACTACTGCAAGAAACCCAAAAGGATCTACATAAATGGAAAGACATACCATGCTCATGGATAGGTAGACTCAACATTGCAAAAATGACCACTCTACCCAAAGCAATTTACAAATAAAATGCAATTCCCATCCAAATACCAACAACATTCTTCAAAGACACGGAAAACCAATCATTAACTTTATATGGAAAGGAAGAAGCCCCAGATAAGTAAAGCTCTATTGAAGAAGAATAAAGTAGGAGGACTCGCACTCCCTGACTTCAGAACCTACTGTACAGCTGTGGTAGTCAAAACAGCCTCGTACTTGTACAATTATACATACATTGACCAATGGAACAGAATTGAGAACCCAGATGTATATGCTCCACCTATGGTCTCCTGATCTTTGACAAAGGCCCAAAGTCCATCAAATGGGGAAAAGACAGTCTTTTTAACAAATGGTACTGGTAAAATTGGATGTCCATCTGCAAAACAATGAAACAGGACCCATACCTCACACCATACACAAAAACTAATTCAAAATGGATCAAAGACCTAAATATAAAGCAAAAAAATATAAAGTTCACAGAAGAAAAAATGGGATCAGTGCTACAGGCCCTAATGCACGGCAGTGACAGGATACAAACGGTAACCAACAACACACAAATCCCAAAAGATAAGCTAGATTACTGGGATCTTCCAAAAATCAAACACTTATGCTTATCAAAAGACTTCACTAAGAGAGTTAAAAGAGAACCTACAGACTGGGAAAAAATTTTTGGACATTACCAGTCAGACAAAGGTCTAACCTCTAAAATCTATAAGAAAATCCAACACCTCTACAACAAAAAGACAATCCAATTAAACAATGGGCAAAGGAAATGAACAGACACTTCACCAAAGAAGACATTCAAGCAGCCAACAGACACATGAGGGAATGCTCCTGATCACTAGCCATTAGAGAAATGCAAATTAAAGCCACAATGAGATACCATCTCACCCCGGCATTACTAGCACGAATCAAAAACACTGGAAATAACAAACGTTGGAGGGGCTGTGGGGAGATTGGAACACTTATGCACTGCTGGTGGGAATGCAAAATGATACAACCATTTTGGAAAATGATATGGCGCTTCCTTAGAAAGCTAGAAATAGAAATACCATACAATCCAACAATCCCACTCCTAGGAATATACCTAAGAGAAATAAGAGCCGTCACATGAATAGACATATGCACACCCATATTCATTGCAGTACTGTTCACAATAGCAAAAAGATGTAAACAATCTAGATGCCCATCAACAGATGAATGGATAAACAAACCATGGTACATACACACAATGGAGTATTATGCAACCATAAACAACAATGATGAATCTGTGAAGCATCTCATAACATGCATGAGACTGGAGAACATTATGCTGAGTGAAATAAGTCGATCTCAAAAGGACAAATACTGCATGAGACCTCTACTGTAAAAACTCATGTAAAAGTTTACACAGAAAAAGAAACAATTGTTGGTTATGAGGGATGGGAAGAGGGGGAATTAAATAGACAATAGATAAGTGATAACTTTGGTGAAGGGTAAGACAGTACACAATACTGGGAGAAGCCAGCACAACTTGTACAAGGAAATGTCATGGAAGCTCCATAGACACATCCAAACTCCCTGAAGGTCTGAATTGCTGGGCGGAGGGCTGTGGAGACCACGGTCTCAGGGAACATGTAGCTAAGTTGGCATAACACAGTTTATAAAGACAATGTTATACATTCTACCCTGGTGAGTAGTGTCTGGTGTCTTAAAAGCCTGTGATCAGCCATCTAAGATACTTCAAGGGCGTATGAAGAGAACAGGATACAAGGAAAAGATTAGTCCAAAGGAGTAATGGACCACCACTACCACGGCCTCCACCAGACTGAGTCCAGTACAGCTAGATGGTGCCCAGCTACCACCACAGACTGCTCTGAACAGGATCACAATAGAGGGTCCTGACAGAGCTGGAAAAGGATGTAGGACAAAATTATAACTCAAAAAAAAAAAAAAAAAAAAAGGCCAGATTTACTGGCCTGACAGACTGGAGAAACCTTGAGAGTATGGCCCCCAGACACCCTTTTAGCTCTGTGGTGAAGTCACTCCCAAAGTTCACTGTTCAGCAGGGGATTGGATAGCCTCATAAAACAAAATGGGACTAATTAGGCACAGCAGTCCAGGGACAAGGACTAGTAGGCAGGAGGGGACAAGAAAGCTGGTGATAGGGAACCCTAGTTTGAGAAGGGACAGTGTTGACATGTGTGGGTTTGTTAATCATTGTCATAGGGCTATATGTGTACTAACTGTTTAGTGAGAAACTGTTTTGCAAACCTTCATCTAAGGTACAAAAAAAAATTATCTATGAGAGATCAAATTGATAACAGCAACTCATAAGTTTTTATGGGAAGCCTGGAGGCAGTGAGTTGAAGGTAGTGGTGATGGAATGATTTGGAAAAGGATAGTAAGAATAGCAGCACACCTGGAAGAATGTAACTGATGTCACTGAATTGTACATGCAGAAACTTTTGAAATGGTGTAACTTTGGCTATGAATATTTTCACCAAAAAAAAAAAAGGGTCCTCCAAGGTCATATATATAAATTGAGAGTCCATTCACCTCCCAGGACCCTCTGCTCTAGACATTCTCCTCAGAGCCCAAGGCTGGGATGTCTTAGGCCCAGGTATTGGAGGTTTCTCTCCGCTTCATGCTGAGCTGACCTATTGGGTAATGAAGGAAATCAGACCCATAAGGGAAAATACCCTGCTTCTCCCTGGTTAACGGCTCCGTTGAGAATGAGGCTTAGAAGTATGATTCCAGAGGGACTGCTGTTCCCACTGAATTCACCATTCTTCAAGGACAGTGAGGTTTTTTTTTTCTTAGTCTTTTTTTTTAAATTGTACTTCAGGTGAAGGCTTATAGAACAAACAGTTTCTCATGAAACAGTAGTATACATATTGTTTTATGACACTGGTTAACAACCCCACAACATGTCAACCCTATAACTTCTCAACCTTTTTTTTTTTTTTTTGGTGAAAATACACGTAGTCAAAGATACACCATTTCAAAAATTTCTACATGCACAGTTCAGTGACATTGACTACACTCTTCCTATTGTGCTGTTATTCTCACTTAAGATGAAGGCTTACAGAACAAAATAGTTTCTCATTTAACAGTTACTACAAATGTTACCCTATGACAATGGTTAACAAAAAAATATGGAACACTTCACGAATTTGCATGTCATCCTTGCGCAGGGGCCATGCTAATCTTCTCTGTATTGTTCCAATTTTAGTATATGAGCTGCGGAAGCAAGCACAAGGACAGTGAGTTTTTGATAAAAGGTAAAAAAGCAGGACTTCCAACTGGTTCCTAACAGTTCAGTAATTGCTGATGTTAATGAGGGCAGCTTACAGGTGGCTTAGCAACCAAATCTGTTGCTTACGAGATTTTGATCTGATTAGAAAATAAATATAGGTGCCTGCTCAAAGGTGGAGGCTGATTATGCAGCTCTGAAAGCGTATCCCTCTCCAAAGGCCTACCAGTAATCCAATCCCCAGCATGGATCCCAAAAGCTTCAGAAGGCTGATGAGGGAGATTGTATTAGGCAGGGTTGTGGAGATTGACACACTTTCAAATCAGCTCAGTTGGCCATCATCTTTAAGTAGGGCTTCAATGTTTGTTTCTTACTGGGATCAAAATACGACAGGCAACAGATTTGGTTGCTGTGCAATGCTTAAATTGCCATGGTTTGCATATGCTGCCCATGTTTACATGGGCAATTACTGAACCATTAAGAATCAGGTCTGAAGTCCTGCAAAAAAGGAACACCCAAGTATGGGAACACTTAAATCTCTTGATTGGGTCTTTTTCTTCATTCCTTGAAACAACTGGCCGTGAGACGGAAGGAGCCACAGGTGCAGAAACTTTGCCTACCTGTCTTTGCTGAGATCTTTCATGGGTCAGTTGGGACATGTGAGATCATAGACAGGATGCCTGGAAGAAAAGCCTTATTTATCATTCTGTATATCTTTCATTCTCTATATGCAGACTGTCTTTGAGGCTTGGAATCATATTGCCTAAAGTCATTTGATCTTTGTACTTCGTTCTTTCTAGTCATTCCAACATCTGAGGTTAATAAATAGGGGCTGATCAGACAAAGAGGGACCACCTGGGCGCCTGATGCTGCCTAAGCCCCAGGGGACATGATACAATCTATTATGGGCATGTAAAGAGGCCAATAAAAGCCCTGCATCCTCAGGCTCAGATGGAGAAGAGTCCTGATTGATGACTATGTGGAGGAGAGGGAAGTGCCATTTCTCTTCCAAAATAGAGACTATGACTTGTAACACCTCCCTGACTTCTCCTATATCTCTTATTATGCCTGTTTGTATCCTTTTTGGTTGTAATACATCTATAGTAATATGGTACATACTCCATGAATTCTGTGATTCATTCCAGGAATTAAACCCACAAGGGTAATGGGAGCCAGCTGGGGCTGGTGGTTGCTGTCTTAGACTGGGTTCTCTAGAGAAGCAAAACCAGTAAAGCATATAAATATATATAGAGAGAGATTTATATCAAGGAAACAGCTCACATGATTGTAGAGGCTAGAATGTCCCAAGTTCGTGGATCAGAGTAGAGGCCCAATTCACGGAGCCACAGAAGCTGGTGAGCCCAAGATCAGCAGATCAGAGAGCAGAGCTCCCGCTCACAGGCTGTGAAGATTGATGAATCCAAAGTTCAGCAGATAAGCTGACAGCTCAAGTACCAAGAACCAGAGGTGAGATGACAGGAGGAAGCTGCAGGATCCAGAGTGAGCAAAAAAGAACGTCCACTTATATTCAGATATAGGCCACACACCCAAGGAAACTTCCTTTCATCTGATTGGCTACTCACAACATATTCAATCATGGGAGTGATCACATATAAACACTGAGAATCATGGCCCAGCCAAGTTGACACACAATCTTAACCATCACAGCTGCTTATTTGGCTGTCTAAAAGAAAGTATCTTTCTACTGTGTGAGCTCTGACCTAGCTCTGGGTTGCTAGTGTTGAAAGTCAGTGTCCTTCTAACTTGTGACCTCTGACCCAGCTCTGGGTATCTGGGAGTGAGTGTACTGCGAGTGCCTGGTAGCTAGGATGGCAAAGTAGGAAATTGAGAACTGAATCCATTTCCACACTCTGGGAAGTAGATTCATGCTGATCCTTAACATGCAAGTAGTCCTTAAGGTTGTATTTGCCAACCATGCCGTTTCATTAGTGCACTGTCAAATTCCTTGATACTGGGATTTTTGACCAGGAAAATATCAAGAATTACGGATAATACTGCATTATCATGGCACCCTGGGACCAAACAATGAACTGATGCTGGTCAATCTGTAAAACCGCTTGTCTCCAACTCTCTTATTCTGTCATCTCTTTACCTTATTGGTATTCTCATCAACTTTCCATCTCCACTTCATCCTGATCTCATACCCATTGATAGATAAATAAGGTCTTGTCAAGTGTTTATTGCAGTGAGACCAGTGCTTGTTAATTTCACATTTATAAAAATTAAGTTCTGTGTAGCAGAGACAGAGTCTACCAGAACCTGCCCAGCACTGACTCCCAGCCATATCCTGTTGGCCCCAATATGTGCTACAAATGACCCATCCTAGCCCCTCCCCCTCTGCTGGACCTGCCCTGCTGCACAATAGCTGAGTGACTGGCCCTGCCCACAAGACAAGGTGGTGAGAAGTATTGTGCCCTCAGATGAGCAAACAACATAGAACACCCAGCTTGCCTGTTCAGACATAACCAAATGAAACAAAACAGCAGGATGAAACAAACAACTCTATATTCAATAAATTAAGAAAATAATTACTGATTGTCTCAAAGACAGCAGAAAATATCAAAACACACACACAAAAAGGACAGGATGGCTCCAGTAGATGTCCAAAATAAAACACCAGATGACCTTCCATAGAAGAAAAGACACTAGAACTATGTGATAGGGAAATCAAATATCTAATATTCAGGGCTATTCAAGAGTTGAAGGAAAAAGCAGACAAAAATGAGGAAAAAAATAGACAAAACCATGGAAAAGACAGACAAAAAATGGAACAATTCAGGAAAATTATACAGGAAGAAAATGTCAAAATAAATTCACAACTAGAAACCATATAAAAACAGCAATTAGAAATACAAAGTAAAAACAAACATGATTTCAGAAATGGACAGCATCATAGAAGGTTTGAACCAATAGAAGACAGAATCAGTGAAATTGAAGACAAATACGTGGCTATCACTGTGAGGAAAAATCAGAGAAAAGAACAAAAAAGATGAAGAAACCCTGAGAACAATGTGGGATACAAGCAAAAGCAAAAATTTTCGAGTGATCGGAGTTCCAGAACAGGGGGAGAAAACAGAAAACATAGAGATCCTCATTGAAGAATTACATAAAATTTCCATAATATCATTAAAAATGAAAAGCTGACCATCTGAGAAGCTCAATGAACCCCATATAGGATAGATCCCAAAAGAAAATCACCAAGGCATGTCATAAGCACACTCACTAAAACCAAAGACAAAGAAAGAGCCCAGAGAACAGCTCAAGAAAAACAAAGTCACATACAGAGAGGAAACAATAAGACTAAGCTCTGATTACTCGGTAGAAACCATGCAGGCAAGAAGGCAATGGGATGACATATATAAAACCTTGAAAGACAAAAAATTGCCAGCCAAGAATAATACATTCTAAAAACTCACTTAAATATGATGGTGAAATTAGGATATTTCCAGATAAACAGAAAATAAGGGAATATGTAAAAAACAAATCAAACTTATAAAAATTACTAAGAGGAGTCCTAGAGAACCAATTTCAGACAACAGCCTGAATCTAGGATGCAAGACTGCATCAGCCAGATACCAACCTAGGTAATGAACTCTCAAGGATAAATCAAAACTAAAATATTTACAACAGGGAACCAGAGAGGTTAATCTGTAAATGACAACAACATCAGAATGACAGAAGAGGGAATAAATGGTGTAGGTATAGAACTTTCAAATGGAGAGGAAAGCAAGGGGATATCAAGTAAAAAAAAAAAAAAAAAAAAAAAAAAGACTAGTTCAAACTTAGGAAAATAAGGGTAAATTTCAAGGTAACCACAAAGAAAGTTAAAAAACCTACTCATGAAAATAAAGAAGAAAAACATAAAGTCTCAATAAACACAAAATGTACAAAAACAAAAGAAATGAAAAGTAAATAAGTAAAGGAAATTCAACACAGGAGAGGAAGAGGAACAAAGAAAATGTCAGCACCAGAAAAAAAAGCACTACTAAATGACAGCAATAAACTCACACTTATCAATAATCACACTAAGTGTAAATGGCCTAAATACGCTCATAAAGAGACAGAGAGTGACAGAATGTATAAAAAAAAAAAACAGGATCCATCAATATGCTGTCTACAAGAGACACAAGTTAGAAACAAAGACATAAATTTATTAAAAATCAAAGGAGGGAAAAATATATATCAAGCAAACAGCTACCAAAAAGAGGAGTGGCAACACTAATCTCAGATAAAATAGACTTTAAAACAAAATCAATGATAATAGACAAAGAAGGAAATTAAATAATGATTAAAGGGACAGTCTATCATGAAGACATAACCATAATAAACTTCTACCCACCCAATGACAGTGCCCCCAAATACATAAAACAAACTCTAACAGCACTGAAAAGAGAAAGTGACAGCTCCACAATAATAGTAGGAGACTTCAACACACCACTCTCGGTAAAGGACAGAACATCTAAAAAGAAACTCAACAAAGATACAGAGGATCTAAAGACCACATCCGCCAGCTTGACCTCACAGACATATATAGAACACCCTAACCAACAGCAGCAAAATACACATTGTTTTCTAATGCACAGGGAACATTCTCCAGAAAAGACCACATCTTAGGCCACAAACCAACCCTCAACAAAATCCAAAACACTGAGATACTACTAAGTATCTTCTTTGATCACAACACCATCAAAGTAGAAATTAATAACAGGAAGACCAAGGAGGGAAAAAAACACGGAAATTGAATAGCACCCTGCTTAAAAACCACAAGGTAATAGAAGAAATCAAAGATAGAATTTAAAAATTCCTAGAATCAAATGAGAATGAAAACATATCATACTAAAACATTTGGGACAGAGCAAAGGCAGTGCTCAGAGGTCAATTTATAGCAACAGATGCACACATCAAAAAAGAAGAAAGGGACTAAATCCAAACATTAACTACACAACTTGAACAAATAGAAAGAGAACAGCAAAAGAAGCCTGCAGCCACCAAAATAAATGAAATAATAAAGATTAGAGCAGAAATAAATGAAATAGAAAATAGAAAAACAGTTGAAAAAATCAACAAAACTAAAAGTTGGTTCTTTGAATGTATCAATACAATTGACAAACTGTTGGCAAAATTGACAAAAGAAAAATAGGAGAGGATGCAAATAACACAAATAAGACATGAGATGGGGGACATTAAAACAGACCCAACTGAAATAAAAAGGATCATAACAGAGTACTATGAAAAACTAAGCTCCAACAAATTTGAAAACCTAGAGGAAATGGACTAATTTCTAGAAACTCACTACCTACTCAAACTAAGACAAACTGATGTTGAAAACCTGAACAGACCTGTAACAAGAGAAGAGATTGAAAAGATAATTTAAAAAAAAAAAAAACTCACAAGGAAAAAAAAAGAAAACCTCTGGCCCAAATGGCTTCACTGGAGAATTCTACCAAACATTCAAAAAAAAGCTTACACTAGTACTACCAAAACTATTTCAGGACATAGAAAAGGAAGGGATACTTCAAAATTCATTCTATGAAGCCAGCATAACTCTGACACCAAAACCAGGAGATATCAGAAAAAAAGAAAAGTACAGACCAATATTTCTCATGAATATTGATGCAAAAATTCTCAAAAAAATTCTAGCCAATAGAATTCAGCATATATCAAAAAAATAATACACCACGACCAAGTGGGATTAATATCAGTTATGCAAGGATGGTTCAACATTAGAAAATCTGTCAAAGTAATCCACTACATAAATGAAATAAAATAAAAGAATCACATGATCTTCTCAATTGATGCAGAAATGGTATTCGACAAAGTCCAACACCATTTCCTGGTAAAAAACACTCAACAAAACTGGCATAGAAGGGAAATTCCTCAACATAATAAAGGGCATCTATACAAAACCAATAGCCAACATCATTCTCAATGGAGAGAGGCTGAAAACATTCCCTTAAGAAGAGGAACAAGACAAGGATGCCCTTTATCACACTTGTATTTAATATTGTGCTAGAAGTCCTAGCTAGAGCAATAAGGCAAGAAAAAGAAATAAAAGGCATCGAAATTGGTAATGAAGAAGTAAAACTGTCCCTATATGTAGATGATATGATACTATACATAGAAAACCCAAAAGACTCCAAGAGAAAACTACTGGAACTAATAGAAAGATTCAGCATAGAAGCAGGATATAAGATAAACATAAAAAAACCAGTTGGATACTATACACCAATAAAGCAAATGATGAAAAGGAAATCAGGAAAGCAATATCACTTATAATAACCCCTAAAAATAATAATAATACTTAGAAATAAATCTAACCAGGGATGTAAAAGACATATACAGAGAAAACTACAAAACACTACTGCAAGATACCAAAAGGTATCTACATAAATGGAACAACACACCATGTTCATGGATAGGTAGACTCAACATTCTGAAAATGCCAATTCTACCCAAAACATTCGCAAATACAATGCAATCTCAATCCAAATACCAATAGCATTCTTTAAAGAGATGGAAAAACTAATAATTAACTTTATATGGAAAGGGAAGACTCCCAGATAAGTAAAGCACTATTGAAGAAAAAGAATAAAGTAGGAGGATTTATGCTACCGGACCTAAGAACCTACTATTACAGCTACAGTAGTCAGAACAGCCTGATACTAGTACAATGACAGACACATTGACCAATGGAACAGAATTGAGAAACTAGATGTAAATCCATTCACCTATGGTCACCTGATCTTCGACAAAGGCCCAAAGTCCATCAAATGGGAAAAAGACGGTATTTTTAACAAATGGTGTTGGCAAAACTGGATGTCCAACTCCAAAAAAAATGAAACGGAACCCATACCTAACATGATACACAAAAACTAATTCAAAATGGATCAAAGACCTAAATATGAAACCAAAAACTATAAAGATTATAGAAGAAAAAATAGGATCAATGCTAGAGGCCCTAATATATGGCTTTAATAGGATACAAACCATAAATAACACACAAACTCCAGAAGATAAGTTGGATAACTTAGATCTTCTAAAAATTAAACACTTATACTCATCAAAAGACTTCACCAAAAGAGTAAAAAGAGTACCTACAGACTGGGGAAAAAAAATTGGCTATGACAAATCTGACAAAGGTTTAATCGCTAAAATCTACAGGAAAATCCAACACCTCTACAACAAAAAGGCAAATAATCCAATTAAAAAATTGTCAAATGAAATGTACAGATACTTCACCAAAGAACATTCAAGCGGCTAACATGAGGAAAAGTTTGTCATCACTAGCCATTAGAGAAATGCAAATCAAAACCATAATGAGATACCATCTCGCTCCGGCATTACTGGGAATAAAAAAAAAAAAAACAGAAAATAACAAATGTTGGAGAGGTTGCGTGGTGATTTGAACTATTATGCACTGCTAGGAGGAATGCAAAATGGTACAACCATTTTGGAAAATAATATGGTGCTTCCTTAAAAAGCTAGAAATAAAAATACCATATGATTCAGTAATATAATTCCACTCCTAGGAATGTATCCTAGAGAAATAAGAGCCATCACACAAATAGACATTCGCACACCCATGTTCACTGCAGCATTATTCACATTAGCAAAAAGATGGAAACAACCTAGGTGTCCATCAACAGATGAATGGATAAATAATCTATGGTACATACACACAATGGAATACTAAGCAAAAATAAAGAACAATGATGAACCTGAGAAGCATCTGACAACATGGATAAATCTGGAAGGCATTATGCTGAGTGAAATAAGTCAATCACAAAATGACAAATAGTGTATGAGAGAACTGCTATAAAAACTCATGTAAAGATTTACACACAAAAATAAGCAATCTTTGATAGTTGTGAGGGATGGGAGAGATGGGACGGGAAAAACACTAAATAGACACCAAAGTGGTAACTTTGGTGAAGGGTAAGACAGTATGCAATACTGGGGAGACCAGCACAATTTGTTCAAGGCAAAGTCATGGAAGCTCCATAGACATATCCAAACTCCCTGAGGGACTAAATTATTGGGCTGATGGCTCTAGGGCCTTGGTCTTGGGACCATCTAGCTTATTTGGCATAATATGGTTTTATAAAGAAAATGTTCTACATTCTACTTTGATGAGTAGCATCTGGGGTCGTAAAAGCTTGTGAGTGACCATCTAAAATACTCCACTTGTCTCACCCCATCTGGAGCAAGGGAGAATGAAGAAAACGAAAGACACAAAGGAAAGAGTAGTCCAAAGAACTAATGGACCACAAGTACCACGGCCTCCACCAGACTGAGTCCAGCACAACTAGATGGTGCCCAACTACCACCACTGACTGCCCTGACAGGGATCACAATAGAGGGTTCTGGACAGAGCTGGAGAAAAAAGTAGTACAAAATTCTAATTCAAAAAACAAAAAGACCAGACATATTGGTCTGACAGAAACTGGAGAAACCCTGAGAGTATGGCCCCCAGACACCCTTTTAGCTCAGTAATGAAGTCACTTCTGAGGGTCACCCTTCAGCAGAAGATTAGACAGACCCATAAAACAAAATAAGACTAAATGAGCACATCATTTCAGGGGCAACAATGAGAAAGCAGGAGGGGACAGGAAAGCTGGTAATGGGGAATCTAAGTTCAAGAAAGGGAAAGTGTTGACATGTCGTGGTGTTGGCAACCAATGTCACAAAACAATATGTGTATTAATTGTTTAATGAGAAGCTAGTTTGCTCTGTAAGCCTTCATCTAAAGTATAATAAAAAATTAAAAAATAATTGTTAGAAGAGACAAGATATAAATCTTAAGAATGTAAAGATAAAACTATAAGCAACATTGTGAAAACACAGAAATAACAGCGATGATTATTAAGAACTTTACTTTTTTAAGCAAGAAATCTTTCCAAAACCAGTTAAGAGTATATCAAAAAGCACAAAGCGTTAATAGAATAATTTAGTGATCAAAGAAAGTCCTATTAATCTGAATAGAAATGTGTTACTTTACAGAAAAAATACCCAAATTCTAATTTTACCTTTTTTGTACATTATTCATGTTGTAGCAAAGAATGTATTATATACTTTTATATGTATGCCTTTAGGCATACATGAATATACAAATATATAAATAATGAATAAATTTAAAGCTTATACCTATAGCTTTAAAATACAATAAACTTATCAGTATATTAAATTAAGCAACGTGCATATCATATTAATGTACTTGCATAAACAGCAACAACTTTCTTAATAAAATAAACCAAAAAAAAAAAAAGAAGTTCTGTACTCTCAAATAGTGAAGCACTAAGAGAGGACGGATTGGGTTGAGAGATGTTATGTAAAGAAGTAGGCAGTTGCTAATCACAAATGGAAGGAAATATGGCACTATGTTCATTCTCTTTGAAAACCCAACTAGAACTTAGCTGAAAGTAACAACATTTCTCACTGAAAGAAAAGCTTTCAAGGGTACACTTTCTTCCTTCTCAGAATTCAGGATTTTTTCCAGGTAAATGTGGTCACAGGGACTCAGAAACTGCCTAAGAGTGTGGTTCTTATAATATGCTAACCATATACACTACTATACAAGAGAAGAGGGACATGCTCAGTTATTATCTTAAGAATCAATACAACCTAGAAGGAAACATGTAGTCATTGAGCTTGCCACTCCATACTCAGGTCTTGGATTATAAAGCCTAGAAAGAGAAACCACGATCAACTTTTAACCTGAGAATATTTTTTGAGAAGATGCTGCTGCTCCTGATCCTGTTGGCCTTGCTCTGCCTTCTAGGGCCTTCATAGGTAAGTGACACTCCCCACCTCAGAGGCCTGGCTTACTCCACCAGCAACTTTTCCATAGAGCTTCAGCCAGACAATCTCTGTGATGTACCCTGGACCCACGTGTTCACCAGAAATTTCCTGAACTCTATGTCTGCAAAAACAACGTATAGAAATGACAAGGGGGAAAAATGCTCCTAAGAAACCCAGTGGGTCATTTCCCTTCCATGGGCTGCACTTCTGTTATCTGGAAAGTGATTTATTACTAAGATGGCCAAACATTCTGGTGGAGGTAGAAAAGTTAAAAATGAATACAGTAAATTCCCTTTAAACTTAAGAATGGATAGTAACATCAAGTGCCTTGATACAGACAAGAAGGGAAGATTTATTTCATATTTGATTTTTGAAACTTCACCTTCACGTTATCCTTATTCTGCTGAGCCCCTCAGCTCTACCAGGGTAGGTAGTCAGAGCTTAACTGAGCCATTGTACTGTTGGTGGGTTCACTGCTCCTAAGATCCTGATAGAGGCAGGACTCCCACTGAGGCTCCAAAAGCCCATTTCATCATCTCCTATTTGATTTCCAGTTTTGGTCCTCATTCCCCTTTATTCTGACAGCTGAATTTAATAGGAAGTTAATTCTGGGCTGGAGTTCTAAAGTCCATTAAGACTTTGGCTACCCAGCCTCAGTCCAAAGACACTCTGGGTACTGTTCATTCATGAATTCAATGAACATATATAGGTTTTTTACTATGTATCAGACTCAGGATGGGAAAGAAAGATTCAGAGTGGTCTGGTTCAAGCGCTCATCATGTTCAGGTCTTAGAAACCAGCCCATGCTGGTAGTGATCAGGACACCACAGGTCTGAAATTTTGGGAAACAAGAGGAGGTCAGAGTGTATTTTCTAGGTCTTCTGATTGGTGCATCCTGAAGGCAGATATTTCCTCCTTAACATGTGTCTGAAGTATATTTAACCCCCACCCCAAAGAAAAAAATACTTCAGAGGAAGAAAGTGAGAATCAAGGAAGAAATGGGTCATGCTACAAGTCAGCTATGCTGCCCTCAGGAGCCAGGATCTCATCTTCGTATTAGGAGTCCCACAGACTGCTCCCTTCTAACACAAATTAAACTCCACCCATCATCACATCCTCAAACATCCCAGTGGTCTAGGCTACAGGCAGTACCTATCCTCTGGGTTCTTTGAGAGCAGAGATCCAATGAAAATTTTATCTTTATGTAGTGTTCAAACGGGGCACAGAGGCCAGACTGAGCTCCCGGCCCTACGTGGCAGGAGTACTAAGATCTCTGATGGCAACTTTACCTGGGACCTCTGTGGGGGTTTTCTGGTGCAAGAAGATTTCGTGCTGTCAACAGTTCACTGTTACAGAAGGTGAAGAACAGCAGTTGGGTTCCTTTTCCTGGGAACCTGCAACAGCATCCCACAGACACAGCTCGTGATACCATATGTGCATCTCCAGTCTGCGGGGAAATTAGAGTGGGATAGAGGATTGGAATGTGTGACAGAGACCATGGTGGTAGGTGAGGTTGCTGAAGGACTAGGCCTGGGTCACTGCTGCCTCAAAAAGAAGGTAACACCATCCACATTTGACTGAGGTGTTCGAGGGTGAAGTGAAATATGACTTCTGCCCCATCTTCCTCCTCCCAGCTTGACTCAACTGTTGTCCTACTTTTGGCTTGAACATCAGTGTCCTTATCTGACAATGAGTTTAAGTTCCTATGACTTACTATATCTAACCTTTCTTTGCAGAATTATGATTGTCATCCTGGGAGTTCACAACGCCACGATAAAGAAACCCACTAGGCAGGTCATCCCTGTGCTTCAACCTTTCCCTCGTCCAGAGTATAGCAGTGATTTATTTGTCAATGATATCATGCTACTGAAGATACCATCTTGTTCTTTTGCATGCACCCCTAGGGTATTGGAGAGCCTCTGATCATTCAGAATTTCAGGTCCTTCCTCTCCTCCATCTTCAATGCTCTACTTGTCCCAGGGCAATAAAACAGGACTTGGGAGACTCTCCAGGCAGGGGTGAAATGGACAACTTCCTTCTTGCTCCAAGCCCCGCTGACAAGGCAGGGTCTGAACTGCCATCTCTCACTTTCCCTGACCAGCTGAAATACAAAGCTTGACTGAACACAGCTGTGAAGACCATTGCCCTACCACGGAGCTAGGACTGGGTAAGGCCAGAGCAAGTATGCAGCATAGCAGGCTGGGGAATAACAGATCATGGCAGGTTTTCAATGACAGACACTCCAAGAAGTAGATTTGGAAGTGCAGAACAAGTAGCACTGCAAGTGAATCTTCTCACACTATGATGACACCACACAGCTGTGTGTGGGGAACCGTCTGTACACTAAGCATATGGGAGTGATAAGGAGACAAGCATCTTTCCAGCCTTGCTCCATAAATAGAGTGATTTTAAAGCCCCATGTCAAGCATTTACCTCCCACAGAGCCATCATCAGAGCAGGATCCACTACCGGTGGAGGCATTCTCTTCTCAACCCGTCACACCTGGGCATCTCCCTCCAGCTCATCTCTTGTCCTTTCTCCATGGGACAACCAGAGGAAAGCCGGGGATGGGGTTGAGCTGAAGAGAGGATTCTATCAGGGCAGAGGCTCACTGTGTTTGGGGAACCCAGAGATCTGGATTCTGCCCACTACTCTCACTCAGAGCTAAAGTGAATCATGACCCTTCAGCCCCTTCCTCCTCTGAACACCCAGGTCCAGAGTAGGAGGACATAGGCACTGTCTTAGTCATCTAGTGCTGCTATAAGAGAAATACCACAAGTGGATGGCTTTAACAAAGAGAAATTTATTTCTGCACAGTAAAGTAAGCTAAAAGTCCAAATTCAGGGCATCAGCTCCAGGGGAAGGCTTTCTGTCTCTGTTAGCCTTTTCATCAGTGTTCCCCTGGACTAGGAGCTTCTCCATGCAGGGACCCCAGGTCCAAAGGACACGCTCTGCTCCTGGCACTGTTTTCTTGGTGGTATGAGGTCCCCCTGTCTCTCTGCTCGCTTCTGTCTTTTATATCTCAAGAGACAATCCAATCTTGTAGATTGAGTCCTCCCTTACTAACACAACTGCCACCCATCCTCCCCCATTAACATCATAGAAGCAGGATTTACAACATATAGGAAAATCACACAATACCAGGAACCATGGCACAGCCAAATTGATACACACATTTTGGGGGTGACATAATACAGTCCATGACAGGCACCAATGAGAAAAAAGAGCCTGAGGACTGAAGTCATAAGGGTCTGCACTGAGACTCCTCCTTTCCTCTGTCCACAGGGTGACTCTGGGGTACTCTTGGTGTGTAACAATGTGGCCTAGGGCATTGTCTACCTTGAAAGAAATACTACCTCTATTGGAGTCTTTACTGAATCTCCAGCTTTGTGCCCTGGATCCGCAGAATAATCACTGCATCCTGGCATAGCTAAGTGACTGGCCCTGGCTTCTGTGACAAAGTCCACACCTGTGTTCAGGGAGGAAGTTACATTCTTAATAAAGACCATGTCCTGTGTGGAGGAGCTGCTGGCTGCTCCTTCATTGAACGTATCAACCTGTCACCTGCTGTGCCCTAGACAGTCCCAGACAGGCTCTGATTGCACCTCCTCTACCATCTTCTTTCCTCCCACTGCTCACCAATCTACAAACTCTGCACACAAGTCAACAGCTCATACTTGTGCACTGTCCCATTCTATCAGCTTGTCTAAGGCAGGTCTCTTTGTCTGACTCTATCAGGTAGGAGAGTGACTTCTTTTGAGGAACAATGGAACTTGTGGCACGAGGCTTTCAAAGATGGCCTTTTCTTCTTCATTAACTTACCCCAGCCCAACAGCACAGAGGACGGGGAGAAAAGCAACTGAGACTCCAATTAACAAATAGGGGCCTGGCATGTCCTCAGTAAGACCACCTCCCTGTGAGGCTCCACCTTCATCTCACTCTTTCCACAGATTAGCAGGTCTTCCTCAGTGCTGCTGTTCCACCTGGGCTCTATATGCTGACTTCTCATCCTGTCAGAGAGGGGACTCAGGGAAACCAGGCTGTCCCCACCAGAGCAGAATTTGGGGGAAGGTGACAGAAAGGCCTGTTGCCCATACCTGTAGACACACTTCCCTTGTGTAGACCCAGCTCACCCTTTCTTATCCATGCCAGCACACCCTACACCCCCGCATGAGTTCAGAGCCCCTGCTCACTTAGTGCCCTTAGTCCATCAGCCTGTCCTATTTAGTCACACTAGAATGGCTGATATCTTGATCATGTCCTTTGTGACCTATGTGCTTGAAATGATGTCTTTCTGCAACAGGATTGGAATTCACTCCTCTTACCCTTAAATATGGAAACCCTGGTGGTGTAGTGGTTAAGAACTACAGCTACTAACAAAAGATCAACAGTTCAAATCCACGAGGTGCTCCTTGGAAAGCTTATGGGGCAGTTCTACTCTATCTTATAGTGTCACTATGAGTCGGAATCGACCCTTAAATAAACATTCATCTACCGCCTAAGTGATAGGCCTTGTGATACAGCAGTGAAACCACAAAGTCTACCCCCAGGAACTATAAACTTGCTCTTTTTGTCTGAATCCCAAGGGCATTCAGAAAATTCTATCCCCATCTGGGCTGTCAAAAAGATGTCTACTCTGTGGCCTCATTCGACTCAGAATCCCAGCAGACTTTCTCTCTCAGGCAGACGCTGTGACACATACAGGCAAACCTTCAGTACTGCTCTTTCTATCATGACATGGAGGGGAGTGGGTGGTAATGCTAGTGTCCAATATAGAAAGACTTCCTGCTGATGGAAGCTCAGCCTACATCCTTCTGTGGACACCCACATGTCCACATCCCCTGTAAAGGCCTGCAGCTAAGAGGCTCCATGTGTCACTCAAGGCCCAGAGGAGCTCATGGAGGGTCCGTCTCCTAGCAGAGCTGGGTGAGACTGAGAGGTGGACATAGGATAGGATTCTGGTCATCTGTCATCTTCCCAGGGAACAGCAGGAGAGCACTCAACCTGAGAGCAGTAGGGAGATATTGAAGCAATGGGATCAGAATGAATACTGGCTTGGGATAGCCTAGTCGAGACAGACACTACCGTTCTAAATAACTCCAACTACCCTAAACAACAGGAGTGCCTAGAGGTAGAGCATCTTGAAGATCTAGGCACTAACGTCATCCACCATCACCCCATTCCAGCCTACAATTTCAGCATTTGTTCACTCTGCCTTCCTCAGAACAATGTGCTCCGTACCCTTCCCTTTAAGGCAATCTTTGAGAAGAACTCTGGAAATAAATCATGTTGCAGTAAAAACCACCCAATTTATTTCCATCAGAACTAGACAATAACTTTCTTAGAGAGCTAACCTAGGGCACAAACAAACCAAACATATACATATAATTTTGTGTATATATATTTATATGTTTTCTATACTCACACATTAATATAACATATAACTATATACGTGTGTTATTACTTTACATAAAAATTTAACATAGACGTTTATTTGAAATTTTGTATGCTAATGTATTATTTAATTTTTACATAAATGCTGTTATTTAAATAAATCAGCAACATGAGTTTTTAATAGTGACAATAAGTATTAATTAATATTAGCATAAATTAGACAATATCTGTGAGAAGAGGGTGATGATATATTATGCTGTTTCAACCTTCTAATACAGAAATAATTTTCATATTTTTTAAATCCTTTATTAGATATTTATAATTTGTAGGATATTTTATTGTGTTGTCCTAATACACAAAATACTGCATATTGTTACACACATACAAGATTTGTTTAATAGGTAATATAAATACGTAAGGCTAATTAGATAGAAAAAACCCTGGTGGTGTAGTGGTTAAGACCTCCAGCTGCTAACCAAAAGGTCGGCAGTTTGAATCAACCAGGCTTCCCTGGAAACCCTATGGGGCAGTTCTACTGTGTCCTATAGGGTCACTATGAGTTGGAATCGACTCGATGGCAACCGGTTAAACTAGACAGATATTAAACCAAAACCAAAAAACCAAGCCAGTTGCTGTCAAGTCGATTCTGACTCATAGAGACTCTGTAGGAGAAAGTAGAACTGCCCCATAGGGTTTCCAATGAGGCCTGGTGGATTCAAACTGTCGACCTTTGGGTTAGCAGCTGAGCTGTTAACCACGGCACCAACAGAACAGATATTAACTATGCTTAATTAAAAGCAACAATTTCTTGGTCTTTTCTATCTTTCAATAAAAGAGAATATTTTACTCTTTCTGTATCCTTGTTTAATAATGCTTTGTGGAACTTCCTGCTGATTGAAATATTCTTCTTTTCTTTTAGGTTCTGGTAAAACAAAATATAGTCAATCACAATACTGATTTTGACTTGCAGCTCTGCTCTTAGCAAGCCCACATTACACTGATTCCTGGTGTCTATAAGCTAAATGTCCTCTCAACAAAAGCATCTGAGCATGCAACAGTTAGGATTTTACCAGCGGATGGATTACCCAATAATCAAGGCATGCACAGATTTACTTGTGCTTACTAGTTAATCTGTAGTACACAATTTTACCTCTTTTTCAACCACATCAAAGAAATGTTCAGATGTGTCATTTTAAACTAATTTAGTTTATTGCAAAGCACACAAGGAAGGCCTCAAGACATTCATTTAGCACTGGAGAATCAGAATTAACAATTTCAATGTTAGTTTAATTATTTGAATCCAAATCTTAGACTTCTTCCTTTACATTTAACAAGAAGTCTTGAGGAGAAAGACTTGACCACCCCCTCAGACTCAGAGGAGGTCCCCTATAGCTAGAGTCCAAGGTTAGTTGGGGTGGGCAATATCTCAGTAGGTTCTCAGTCTTTAGAGAGAGTGATAGTCAAATAGATCTTTTGCTATTGTCTTCTCCAACAAAACCAAAAACCATTGCCACCGAGTCAATTCTGACACTCTAACAAGTGAGCAGAAATCGAGGGTATATACAAAATTTCCTTACCTTGACTTCACAAGATGAGGGTCAGATGCTGTCATATTCAACCGTAATTGGTATCTTTTATAGTCTGTTATAGATTGAATTGTGTCCTCTAAAAATGTGTATCAGTTTGTCTAGGCCATGATTTCCAGTATTTTGTGGTTGTCTTCCATTTTGTGATCTGATGTGATTATCCTGTGTGTTGTAAATTCTAACCTCTATGATGTTAATGAGGAAGGATTAGAAGCAGTGATGTTAATAAGGAAGGATTAGAGGCAGGATGTTAATGAGTCCAAGCTGCACTGAAGGCAGTGGCAAAAAACAAGGGCTCCTGAAATAGTGAAATAGACGGAATACCAATTGAGATGTTTCAACAAACGGATGCAGCGCTGGAAGGGCTCACTCGTCTATGCCAAGAAATTTGGAAGACAGCTACCTGGCCAACTGACAGGAATAGATCTATATTTGTGCCCATTCCAAAGAAAGGTGATTCAACAGAATTCAGAAATTAATATCACACACAAGTAAATTTTTGCTGAAGATAATTCATAAAATGTTTGGAGCAGTACATCAACAAGGAACTTCCAGAAATTCAAACTGGTTCAGAAGAGGACATGGAATGAGGGATACTATTGTTGATGTCAGTTAGATCTTGGCTGAAAGCAGACGATGTCAGAAAGATGTTTACCTGTGTTTTATTGACTATTCAAAGGCATTCGACTGTGTGGATCATAACAAATTATGGATAACATTGTGAAGAATGGGAATTCCAGAACACTTCATTGTGCTCATGAGGAATTTGTACATAGACCAAGAACAGAATAAGGAGATTCTGTGTGGTTTAGAATCAGTAAAAGTGTGCATCAGGGTTGTATCCTTTCACTGAACTTATTCAATCTGTAGGCTGAGCAAATAATCTGAGAAGCTGGACTATATGAAGAAGAACATGGCATCAGGATTGGTGTAAAACTCATTAACAACCTGCAATACGCAGATGACACAACATTGCTTGATGAAAGCAAAGAGGACTTGAAGTACTTATGATGAAGATCAAAACCTCAGCCTTTGGAACAGGCTGCATAAGCTTAATTACCACCATTGCTTCCCACCATTACTAGCCCCCACTTTTCCTGATGATATTTTCTTTTTTTGTTATTCTTTCTCCCTCCTCCTATTCCAGTAAGATTAACTAAAGTTTCTCCTTGGAGGGTGGCAGAGCAAGTTGATAACCCTCAAGGACTAAGATTAACTCATCTTCAATGTGACAATCGTGACTAACTGTGCCAGATAACCTTCAAGGTTGCCAGTAAGAAGTTAGACCATCTGAGACGTGAGAAACATGACCACCGGAAGAGAAACTATAATCCTGTCCGTATAAAAACTTTCACCCAGTCTCCAGTAGGGGAGACAGGTTTTTTGGAGGCGCTCATTCCCCTCTGTCTCCTGTATATTGATATACAATAAAACCCTCTTGCTGCTCACCTCACCCCTGTCTTAGTATTGGCTTTTGCGGCAGGCAGCTCAGAGCTGCAATTTGCGATAACACCTTCAGTATAGATTACACCTCAAAGTAAAGTCAACAAAAAATCCTCACAACTGGACCAATAAGCAATATCTTGATAAACGGACAAGAGACTGAAGTTGTCAAGGATTTCATTTTACTTGGATCCACAATCAACACCCACGGAAGCAGCAGTCAAGAAATAAAACGATGCATTGCATTTGGCAAATCTGCTGCAAAATATCTTTTTAAAGTGTTGAAAAGCAAAGATGTTAGTTTGAGGACTAAGGTGCGCCTCACACAAGCCATGGTATTTTCAATCGTCTCATGTGTATGTGAAATCTGGACAATGAATAAGGAAGTCTTAAGAAGAACTGATGCCTTTGAATTATGGTGTCATCAAAGAATATTGAATATACTATGGACTACCAGAAGAACAAAGAAGTCTGTCTTGGAAGAATTACAGCCAGAGTACTCCTTGGAAGCAAGGTTGGAGGGACTTCGTCTCACATATTTTGGACACGTTATCAGGAGGGACCAGTCCCTGGAGAAGGGCATCATGCTTGGTAAGGTATAAGGTCAGAGAAAAAGAGGAAGACTCTTGACAAGATGGATTGACCCAGTGGCTTTAACAATGGGCTCAAACATAGCAACAATTGTGAGTGTTTCTTTCTGTTGTACATAGGGTCATTATGAGTTGGAACTGACTCTATGGTACCTAACAGCGACCAGTCTCAATAGATGTAGTAAGTCTGGATTCTGTAAGAATTGGAAATTCTCTTCCACACTTTTTTAAAGGAAACATTTTAATATCAAATGTGTTGGCTGCTTTTAGTGGAGAGTGGTTCTGCAGCTTTTACTGAAGATTGTGCTTTTTATAGTATATTAAGTGATGTGCTGATTCTGCCACAAAGTACGTTCTTCCTAGCACTTAGGCACTTTGATTTAAAAAATAGAATTAGACATCATATTTGTGGTTTGTATAAAGACTTTAATGAAACTATGGAAACATAAAACAGAGGATTGTTGCTATCTTGATGAAATGTAAATTGCCTTTGGTCATCTATTGCATATTTGATGGTGCAAAAGGCAATTTTGGCAAATTCTATTCATTGTATTAATTTTTTACCAAGGAAAATTTAAAAATCTTACAAGTTCAATGTCCTGCATACTTTGTACACAAGATGGCTGAAAATGGAATGATTTTCTTAGCTGTAATATTGAAGCTTTCATAATGGAAGCTTTTGGTCACTTTTCAGTTTCCTCAAAACCTGCAGAAGCACTTACAGAGATTTCTGGTTTACAGAAATGGAAGGAATAGACATAAGCCTGCAAGATGGCTGTCATTGTTGCCTGCCATAGTAAATATGTTTAAATGCTGGCCTTCCATAAAAATCTCTTTTCCAAGTGTGTGACTTAAAGAGTAAAATTATTCTTCTGTAATTTGGGCATGCTGCTAACCAAAAAGTTGGTAGTTAGAGCCCACAAGGGGCTTCTTGGAACAAAACACCTGGTGATCTTCTCCTGTAAAACCCTGTGAAGTTCTATTCTATCACATTAGGTCACTATGTGTTGAAAATTGACTTGATGGCACCTAACAACACTATTTGGGAACACATTGAGGGTGAGAATGGAAAAATGGTTTACTGTAAAACAGAAATTTATCTGATTGATCGTAATCCCAAAATGTTTGATGATGCTTGAAGAGGTTGCTATGAACCTGAAAAAGGATGAACTTACAGCAACTCTGTTGTTCAATATTATGTGAAGGTTGCAAAAAACTCATACAGAGAAAAAAAAATGACATGTTCACTGGAAGCAAGACTGCTTCAGAATCCAAACCGTACCAACAGAAGAGGGCAGCCAAGTTAAATAGGGTTTTCTTATTTTTTCTTTCTTTCTTTTTTTCCTACAGCTGTAATTTCTTTGTAATAAAGTTCAAACTAACCTTACGATTTAAAGAAATTTCCATGGCAAAGGAAGGTTTAACTATGATGGCATCCGATGTCCTTCAGAGAGTTTAAAAATTTTGGGCATGTTATATATGGAAAGCTGATCTACCAAAGAAATCTTATAGATACCAAGTGGATGGGCATATGTGGAGAACAGATACCTAATTCCTGAAAATTTAAAAATCTGCTGCTGCCATGGTTAGGAATGAAGTTGAATGTCCCTAGTGCCTACATCTTTAGAATGTTCTACCTCTCAGCACCCTTACTATTTGGAGCAGTTAGAGTGGGTCAGAACTGCACTGTCTGTGGAGATTGGGCTGTCCCAAGGCAGTTTGCATTCTGATCCCATTTCTTCAATGTCCCCCTTCTGATCATAAGTTTAGTGCTGTCCTCTGGGGAGAAGATGGATGTGACTGTCCTATCCTATGTCAACTTGTCAGTTCCACTGGCCCTTCTGTGGGCTGGACTGTCCATAAACTAGTTTGGGCCTTGGTTGACCAGGATCACAGGAAGTCCTCATCTACAAGAATTAAGCAGGAGATGTGGCACTGTAGGAGTCCAAATAAGGGTGTGGGCTTCTGGTCCTCATTCCACAGCACTGACCTGTCATCAGCAGAAGGACTTTTGGAGCCTACTCAGCATTGCCCCTTGCTGCCCTCCATATCATGCCAGAAAGGCCTTGTAGGGTCAGGAGTGAAGCTCAGCCTCTCTGCACCTGAAACTTGACGCCTCTGAACCCTAGAGATAAAAGTCTTGGGGTTAATGAGTCCACATTACATACAATGTGGGAATCTTCCTGAGGACAAAAAGGGGGCATAGCAAGTTCAAAAGTACCATGTGATTCAGACAAAAAGAGCACGTCTACAGTTCCTGGAGGAAGAAAATATTTGTGGTTTCACTGCTGTAACACAAGGTATGTCACTCAGGCAGTTGAATGTTCACTTAAGGGTGGGAGGAGTGAATTCTAATCCTGTTGCAGAGCATCATCTTGAACACATATGCCCTAATGAGTAGGTGGCCAGCAACAGGTATGGAACATGATCAGCATACCAGCCAGTCAGCTATGACTATATGGGAAAAGCTGAAGTGACTGTGACAGAAAAGTGAGCTAAGGCTGGTTGACTCTGAGCCCATGTGGGAGTCAGGGGTATGCTGACCTGGATGATAGAGGCTGAGTGGGGCCTGTACAGGTGGGAGGTATGTTTATAGGTGTGTGGACATTGCCTGTCTGTGACATTCCCCCAAGGTCTGCTCTAGATGGGCACAGCCTGACTTTCCTGAGCCTTGTCTCTCACAGGATGAGAATATGACAGGCAGGGCACAGCTGGGACAGCAAAACTGAGGAGAGGCCCTGTTGAGTGGTGGACAGGGAGAGATAAGTATGGAGCCTCATGGGAAAGGTAGTCTTGGTAGAGATCATGTCTGGCCCCTATTGTATCGGTTGGAGGCTCAGATGCCACCTCCACTGTTCTGTTGAGCTCAGATAGGTTAAGTTAGGAAAAAATGTCATCATTAGGAGCCTCATGTAGCAAGTTCCATAATTCCTCTGAAGGAGACACTTTACCACCTAACTGGTTCTCACAAGGGACCTAACCTTAGAGATACTAATAGAACAGGGACAATACTATGCACAGGTGTGAGTTGTTGGTTTGTGTGGGGACTTTGGGAATGGATGAGCAGGGAGAGCAGAGAAGGGGATGTAGGAGGCACAATCAGAACCCACCTGGGGCACAGCAGGGGACCAGCAAATATGTCCAAGGAAGACACAGAAGACAGCTCCTCTATACTGGGAGATGGCCTTTATTAAGAGTCTGACATCTTCCCTCCACACAGGTGTGCTACAGAACCCAAGGGCCAGTCATTTAGATACTCCTGGACATATTCATTATTCTGTGGATCCAGAGAACAAAGGAAGAGATTCTGATGAAGAGATTAGGAGATTTACTATTATACTAATGGCTGACAATGGCCTGGGCCACTTTGTTGCAAACCAAGGGTCTCTGGAGTCGCCCTGTAGGCATAGAAGGGAAGAATCTCAGCACAAACTCTTCTGGCTTCCCCTCTCAGGTTCTTTTTTCTCCATGGTCCCAAGTCCTCTTACTCAGGGCCTGGGTTTTCAGAAGCAGAAGGGGCTGAGGGGTCACTATTCACTTTGGCTCTGAGTGACAGAGATGTAGGCAGAGTCCTGGCCTCTGGGATTCCCCAGCTCCATGAGTTTCTGTCTTGACTGAGTCCTCTCTCAGGCTCAAATTTGTCCTGACCTTTCCTTTTGTTGTCCCGTGGAGAAAGGACAAATGATTAGCTGGAGGGAGATGACTGGGTCTCACAGATTGACAATAGGATGCTCCCATTCGTGGTGAACCCTGTTCTATCTGTGGCTTCACATGTCATTGAAGACCTGACTATGGGGTTCCAGAATCGCTCTGTCCCTGGGGCAAGGCAGGAAAGATGCTTGACTCCTTACTCTTCTTGTTTCCTTCCTCTGCAGAGGGTTCCCCACATATAGTGTGGTGTCTTCTTGGGATCTGAAAGTTTTTCTTACTGCTGCTTTTTCTGTACTTCCAGGTCTGTTTTCTGGAATGTGTCTGAAAAGCAGCCATTACCCAGTCTTTCCCAGCCTGCCACACTGCACACCTGGTCTGTCCTCACCCGGCAGAGCAAGGGTTTTCTCGTGTGTTTTCAGTAGAGACTTGTTTCAACTGGTCAGAGAAGGTGAGAGATGGCAGTTCAAATCATGCCCTGCTAGCAGGTCTCAAAGCCAGCTACCAAGTTGCCCATGCTTCCCCTGCCTGGAGAGTCTCCCAAATCCCCTTCTATTGCAGTGGGACCAGTAGAGAATTGAGATTGGAAAGTGGAAGCATCCTGAGGCTCTGAATGAGTTGATGCTCCACAGAACCATGTGCTGGTACACTTGAATGGAGGCAAGATGGTACCTTCAATAGCATGATGTTGAAATCTGAAACATTGCTATACTATGGGTGAGGAAAGAATGAAAGCACAGGGATGACCTGCCTGGTAGGTTCTTTTTTCTTGATATATTCCGGTCCCAAGGTGACAATGATATTTCTGCAAGGAAAAGCTGAACATAGTAAGTCAGAGGAAATTTCAAAAAGAATCAAATATGAATTTTGATGTTCCTGCCCAAGGCTGTCCTGCACCTGAGTCATTGTGAGTAGGAATTTGGGGCAGAAGTGGTTTCTCACTTTTCTCCAATACTTCATTTAAATGTGGACAGTGATTCTCTCTTTTGCAGCTTCACCTGCCACCCAGCTTCCTGCCCACAATTTTCAATCATCTATTCCCTACTCACTTTCTCTAGAATGAAGTTGTACCTGAGTTTCCTTTTATGGGCTCATTGGTTCTGTGTGCTCAGAGATTGTCCTAAGCTATAGCTATGGATGATGTTAGAAATTTCCAAGAAACAAGAACCCAGATGCTCCTCCTCAACTTCTGTAACAGTGAGCCTACCATCCTGAAGGATTCTCTGGCCAAAAACACTCCACAACGTTTCCATTTATAGTTATTATTAGTGAATCATATCGATGCTACGTAGGGCCTGGAGTGCCCCATGTAATCACTGCTTAAAAATAAAGTCTTCCCTAGATCTCTGTGTTTACAGAATCCAGAGGATGGACACTACCTATGATCTGCAACTAGGATGTTCAGAAACTGGAATTGTATCCTGGCTTGACTTGGTGGGAAGAGAGCCATCTGTAGGGCCCCTAACACTGAGATGAGAATTCTGGCTTCTGTGGGCAACATGATTGGCTTATAGCATGGCGGGTTTCTTCTCTAGTTCTCACTTTCTTTCACTGCAAATGAGGATTCTCATCCTTTATTTGAGGTTAAATATGCCTCAGACACATTTTAAATGGGAATAATCTGCCTTCAGGATACACATCCCAGAAGACGTGGAAAATATTCTGTCTGACTTGCCCCAATTGCTTTTTGTCCCTAATATTCTCATACCCATAGTGTCCTGATAATTTCCAGCATGATCTGATTTCTAAGGACCTGAACATGATGAACTCATGAACCAAAACTCTTTTGTATCTCTCTCCTATCCTGAGTCTTGTACATAGTAAAAACCTACAAACGTCCATTGGATTCATCAGTCTCCAGATTTCTTTGGTTTAATATTGAAGAGGATAGGACTTAATGGGTTTCTGAATTTCAGCATATGTTTACCTTCAAACAACATTGAGCCCTCAGAATAAAAGGGGATGAGAATAAAGAACTGGAAATCAAAGTTAAAATGGGGAAATGAGCTAGGTGGGATCTTGCTCTCCAATTGGACCTTGGGATCAGTGATCAGACCAACAGTCAAATAGTCCAGTTAGGTTTTGGTATCTGCCCTGGTAGAGTGGAGGGTCTCAGAAGAATAGGAACAAGGTGAAGGTGAAGTCTAGAAAGTGGAGTTTGAACTCCTTCCTTCTGATCTGTACAATACCTCAACATGAAGCTGTTCATTCTTAGCTTTAGATAAATCGAACTTATTATATTAATTTTCAGCTTTCTTATCTCCACCAGAATCTTTTGCTACCCTAATAATGAATCACTTTCCAGATAACAGAGGTGCAGCCCAAGGAATGGAGATGACCTAACAGCTTCCAATGGAGCATTTTTTCCTGTCATTTCTGTACATTTTTTTATGCAGTCATAGAGTTGATGTTCAGCAAGTTCCTAGGGAAGATCTGGTCCAGGATGCATCATAAAAATAGCTTGGCTTGGTCTCTGTGGAAATATTACTGCTTGAGTATGCCAAGCCTCTGAGATGGGGGTGGTCATTTACCTAAGAAGTTTTTGGAGGGCAGAGGAAAGGCCAACAGCATCAGGAGCCGCAGCTTCTTCTCAGAAATACTACTCAGGGCAGAAGTTTCTGTGGCTCCACTTTCCAGGCTTTTTAACCCAAAAAGTGAGTAAGAAGGGGCAGGTTCAGTGACTATTTGTTTCCTTCAGGTTGTATTGATTCTCAAGATATGAACTTGCAGCATGTTCCTCTTCTCTCCCAAAGGAATATTTTTGGTGAGTGTATTGCAAGAACAACGTTCTTAGGAATTTTCTGGGTAGCATGACCACATTCACCTGGAGAAAATCCTGAACTCTGACAAGAAAGGAAGGAAGCTTTGTGGGTTCTTGTTTCAATCATAAATGGTGTTCCCTTTCCCTAAGTTTCATTTTGGTCCTTCAAAGAGCATGGACATGATGCCATATTGCCTTTTATTTGTGATTAGCAATTGCCTACTTTTTAATACATTGTCTCTCTGCTCAGTCCTTTTATTTTTAGTCCTACACTCTTTGAGAACCCAAGATCTTAATATTTATAAATGAAAAAGTGCACTCTAGCCAAGATTATAATCATCCAACAACTTTTTGTAGCTTCAAGCAGCTGCGGAATCTTTGGTTTGTGAGTGAGGATAGAGATTGGGGATAAAGTGGAGATGGGATGTTGATGAGAATACTAGGAAAGCAAAGAGATGCCAGAATAGGAGACTGTGAGAGCACAGTTTTCACATAACAAACAGTGTGGTTTCATCCCAGACCAACTTCATAAAACCAATGTTACTCTGAACCTTGATTTTTTTAAGGGATCAGAGCATGCAAGCATGCAGGTAGATACAGAAAAAGGAGAAAAAAACTTATCCATGCATTCTGAATTTTTTAAATATCTCTCTTTCCACTTGGCCCAGGTAATCTGGGGTCCTAGTGAAGATTGTCAGTTATACAAATTTTCTGCACCTTGTGCCTTCCTTTTTCTGATGATGGTCGCTTTTCTTTCCACAGAAAAACAAAATAGCCTTAATTAAGGTTCACTGCCCTGCTCCTTCAAGCACTTCTGCCTTTTAATCAAAATTCACTTTCCTGAAGAGAGTGGTTGACACAATGGAAATATTGGTGCTTTCCCTGTAGAAATAATATCCTTAGAACTCGTCCTCAACGGAGCAGCAGCTCACTGGGTTGGAAGAGGGGATATTCTCTTACAGGTCTGATTTTCTTCCTTACCTGGAGGGTTAGCTCAGTATTATGTGGAGAGAAACAAGAGATTCCATTCTTGGGCTCTGAGAAGAATTTTCTGAGGAAGAGCTCCTGGCCCATGACTAGAAACACAACTACTTTTAGGAAAATAGGAGATCTGCAGGTATTGGACTTGGAAGAAAGTAGACTTACACAGAAAAGATGGCATGCATGATAGCTGTCTTAAATTAAGGACTGCCAGGCAGGCTTGGGTGGGAATTACTACTTCTGGTTCTATAATTCTTTTTCAGAGTATTTTGATGAGTTACAATAATAGAAGGATTAAAACATAAACTTAGGCAATTCAGACTGTACTACCTTATATAGTGTTATAGATGGCTTGAAGCCCAAGGATCAGTTTTCAGCTCAGAGAGAGCAGATTTGATGAGCCAACTGACTCTATATTGGGCATCCTCTACTGTCAGATGTCGGATTGGCCTGGATGGACATGTCTTGATCCATTCCTTCTTTTCTCAAGCTAAAGTGTTTGATAATTTGAAAATCATGTTATACATGGTTAATGACCTCTTTCAGCTGCAATCATCTGTATTACTAAGATTATGTTAAATGATGCCAGCAAGATGTCCTGGGCTAAACAAATAAACATAGTACTGTTTATTATAAAATGGGGTAATTTTTCATTGTTAATGAGTTTTACCCAGACCTTATTCACAGGGGACTTCAAAAAACAAAGTGCAGAAAACAGTGGAACAAGACAGAGATCACCCCAATACCAGGGCATTAGGTGATTGCCATGCTCGTCATTGTGTTTCCAGGGCCTATCACCATGCCTGGCATTGACTGACCCTCACAAACCATGTAGGTTTTGATGGCTGGCAAGAGCAGAGCTTTTCTGCAACTTCTCTTACAAAAGGCAGCTAAAGCTCATGTTCCTGTAGGGGGCAGTGTAGCCCAGAATCCAGCCTGCCAGCTATGAATGAATGCTTGGGCAGGAATGTCATGGTGCTGCTGAGTGATGGGAAGAGGGTGGACTCTGAGCTCTGGGCATATCTTGTATCTTGTCCTCCAGATCTGAGCTCAGAACCCAGGAGAGCATCCTCTTTGCCAGAGTTCTGGTTGGCTGGGACCATAGAAAAGAACAGCTGACAGCTGTGGGAACCAGGGACATGCAAGGTGAGGGGCTCCCCAGGAATGCTGTCCTGGTAAGAAGGGTGTCTTCAGGCCTCAGGTTCTCTTTTATCTCAGCACGTTGCTCCTTCACTCCTCAATTGGTGCAGCTAGCTGCTAGGAAGAGGAGATGAGGCTGATTTTCTGTGCCAGTCAGGTACATGGTTCCCTCAGAAGAAGAATTAACTTGTGGAGTGTAGATCCAACCATGTCAGATGGCCCCTGTGATGGTTAAGATTGTGTGGCTGGGCCATGATTGTCAGGATGGGATCTGCTATGAGTAGCCAATCAATTGAAAGAGAGTTTCCTTGGGCTTGTGGTCTGCATCCGAATATAAGCAGACATTCTGGTTTTTTGCTCAGTCTGGATTCTGTGGCTGCCTCCTTTTCATCCGACTTCCGGTTGTTGGGACTTGAGCTATCAGATTATCTGCCGATCTTGGGATTCATTGATCTTCACAGCCTGTGAGTGGGAGCCCTGCTGTCCGACCTACCAATCTTGGGTTCACCAGCCCCTGTGGCTACCTGAATTGGCAAAAGCCTCTATCCTGACCCATGGACTTGGGATGTTCCAGCCTCTACAATCAGGTGAGCTATTTCCTTGATATAAAACTCTATATATATTTATATGCTTTACTGGTTTTGCTTCTCTAGAGAACCCAGCTTAAGACCTTTGGTACCGAGAGTGGTTCTAGAGAAACAAAATTGTAAAGGTGAGTTTTCTAAATTGATTCTCAAGTCTTGTTAGTTTTAAGGATGTTGATGACTCTGCTTCCAGAAGTAAAGAGGGCACTGCTAATCCATGGCATGAGGTAGTGATACAAATATGCAAAATATCACCACCGATAGATCAGGTATTGGTGAAAGTCGAGGCTCTGGGTGAACACATATGTGATATCTTTCTACAGTTTTGTCAGAATAAGAAGTATAAGGAAGCTGATTGGTTGTTTCTATTTTTGCTAGACAAACTGGTGAAAGAAAGAGATGTTCTCAGGGCTTCAGAGTCAAAGATCAAGTATCACATAAATGACCTCAAAGTTTCCACTTGTGCTTTGAAAAAAAGCCTTATTTCTTATATTAACAGAGCTGATATTGCTGAAAACCAAACCCAGAGTTTTACTGTAAGAGTGGCTGAATTACAATGCCAGCTTAATTGCCAATGTCGAGAGGTGTCTGAAGTTAAAGTAAGGGCATTGATTGGGAACAAATGGGATCCTGAAACTTGGGATGGGGACATATGGTCAGATAGGAAGCTGGAGACACCGAGCCCCTAAATTCCGCTGAGTCAGTCCTGCCAGCAGAACCATTCTGAAGAGGTTACTTCACGTTTGTCTGCTACAACCCCCTTCCCAGAAAAATCATTAGCCCCTCCAATCCAATCTAATGAGATTAGCCCTAGTCTAACTTCCTCTAAAGAGCCCTTACCTGAATCATTGCCTGTGGCATCACCGGAGGCAGATGCTTTACAAGACAATACTGACTGTTCTGAAAACAATTCCACACTACCGATTCTGGCTTCTAGACTTAAGTTCCAGTGAGCCCCTACAAGTGAAGTACAAAGTGTCCCAGGAGGAGGTACACTACGGTCCAAAAGAACTGCTTGACTTTTCTGATATGTACAAACAGAAACCTGGGGAATATGTGTGGGAATGACTATTAAGGTAGTGGGATAATGGTGCAAAGAACATAAAGATGGATTAGTCTGAGTTTGTTGATATTGGTCTGCTAAGCACAAATTCTTCACTCAATATTTCAGCTCGAGAAGTTAAGAAACGATCTAATAGTTTTTCTGGTTGGGTTGCTGAAGTATGGATTACGAGGTGGCCTACACTAAATCAAGTTGAAGTACAGACCTGCCTTGGTATACTGCAGATGAAAGTATCCAAAGGCTTAGGGAAATTGGCATGCTAGAGTTGATTTATCAGGTTAGACCTACAGACCCACACTTGGAGTGCCCAGAGGACACACCTTTTAACTCAACTTTTAGGAACAAATTTATGAAGGGAGCTACGGCATAGTTGCAGACTGCTGTGATTGGTATTTTATGTAAATCAGATTTGACAGTGGGAACTGCCCTAACTGAATTAAGACACCTAACTACAATGGGGCTGATTAGACCCCATCATAATAGGGGCCAAGTGGCTGCACTTAATCAACAAAGACAAGGTGAGCGTGGTTACAGTAATGGACAGTGGAGTCAAAGCAGTAATCAGAATAGCCTGACTTGTATGGACTTATGCCATTGGCTACTTAGTCATGGTGTCCTTAGGAGAGAAGTAGATAGGAAATCTACTAAATATTTACTTGATCTGTACACATGGATGAATTCTAGGTCAGGTTAACAGCAGTCTAACTGGAATCACCAGAATAGAGAGTCATGGCCCCTCAATCAATTCCCAGATTTGAGAAAGTTTAAAGACCCACAACCCCTTGAATGAAGGGGAGGCCTGGCCCCTTGATGAAGGATACCAATACATTGCCAAAAATTTTTACTGTTAATCTCTCTCCCAGCCTTCCCCAAAGTGATCTATGGACTTTTATGAGAATGACTGTTCATTGAGGAAAAGGAAATAATCAGACTTTTCAGGGGTTACTAGATACTGGCTCTAAACTGACATTGATTCCAGGAGACACCAAACATCACTGTGGCCCACCAGTCAGAGTGGGGGCCTATGGAGGCCAGATTATTAATGGAGTCTTGGCTCATGTCATCTCACAGTAGGTTCAGTGGGTCCATAAACCCATCCTGTAGTGACTTCCCCATTTTCAGAATGCATAATTGGAATAGATATAATCAGCCACTGGCAGAACTCCCACATTGGATCCCTGACAAATAAAGTAAGGGCTATTATGTTAGGAAAAGTCAAATGGAAAAAATAGTAAACCAAAAGATACCACATTCCTGGAGGGACTGCAGAGATTACTGCCACCATCAAGGACTTGAAGGGTGCAAGGGTAGTGATTCCCACCACATCCCCATTCAACTTGCCTATTTGACCTGTGCAAAAAACAGATGGATCTTGGAGAATGACAGTAGATTTTCAAAGACTTCACCAGGTGGTGATGTTGATTGCAGCCACTGTTCCAGATGTAGTTTGATTGCTTGAGCAGATTAATACATCTCCTGGTACCTGGTATGCAGTTATTGATCTGGCTAATGCGTTTTTCTCATACCTGTTTTGAAGGACCATCAGAAGCAGTTTGCCTTCAGCTAGCAAGACCAGCAATACACTTTCAGTTGCCTACCTCAGAGCTACATCAACTCACCAGTCCTAAGTCATAATTTAGTCCACAGGGCTCTTAATCGCCTTTCCCTTTCACAGAACATCACACTGGTCCATTATGTTGATGACATTAGGTGGACTGGACCTAGTAAGGAAGAAGTGTCAATGACTCTGGACTTACTAGTAAAACATTTGTGTGCTAGAGGATGGGAAATTAATCCCACAAAAATTCAGGCACCTTCTACCTATGAGAAATTTCTGGGGCTCCGGTGGTGTGGGGCATGTCAAGATATTCGTTCTAAAGTGAAGGATAAGTTATTGCATCTGGCTGCTCCTACAACTAAAAGGGAGGCCCAAAACCTAGTGGGCCTCTTTGGATTTTAGAGGCAACATATTCCTCATTTCTGGGTGCTACTCCAGCCTATTTATCAAGTGACTCAAAAAGCTGCTAGTTTTGATTGGGGACCAGAAAAAGAGCAATCTCTGCAACAGGTTCAGGCTGCTGTGAAGTCGCTCTGCCACTTGGGCCATGTGACCCAGCTGATCCAATGGTGCTTGAAGTGGCAGTGGCAGATAGAAATGCTGTTTGGAGTCTTTGGCAGGCCGCTGTTGATGAATCATAACATAGAGCCTTAAGATTTTGGAGCAAAGCCCTGCTATCCTCTGCAGATAACTACCGTCCATTTGAGAAACAGCTTTTGGCTTGTTACTGGGCCTTAGTACAGACTGAAGGCTTAATCACAGGACACCATGTGGTCTGAGCTGCCCATCATGAGCTGGGTGTTGCCTGACCCACAGAGTCATAAAGTTGGATGTGCACAATAGCACTCCATCATTAAATGGAAGTGGTATATACGAGATTGGGCCTGAGCAGGGCCTGAAGGCACAAGCGAGTTGCATGAGGAAGTGGTTCAAATGGCTGTGGTCTCCACTACTGTCACATTACCGTCCATCTCCCAGTCTGCACTTATGGCCTCATGAGGAGTTCCTTATGATGAGTTGACTGAAGAAGAGAAACTTGTGCCTGGTTTACAGACGATTCTGCACGATACAAAGGCACCATTCTAAAGCGGACAGAGACAGCATGACAGCCGTTTTCTGGGACCTCCCTAAAGGACAGTGGTGAAGGGAAATCCTCTCAATGGGCAGAACTTCGAGAAGTATACCTGGTTGTTCACTTTGCTTGGAAGGAAAAATGGCCAGATGTGTGATTATATACTGATTCATGGGCTGTGGCCAATGGCTTGGCTGGATGGTCAGGGACTTGGAAGGAAAATGATAGGAAAATTGGAGACGAGGATTTATGGGGAAGAGGTATGTGGATAGACCTCTCTGAATGGGCCAAAGAAGTGAAGATATTTTTGTCTCATGTGAATGCTCACCAAAGGGTGACCTCAGCAGAGGATGATTTTAACAATCAAGTGGATAGGATGATGCGTTCTGTGGAAACCAGTCATCCTCTTTCCCCAGCTACTCCTGCCATTGCTCAATGGGCTCATGAACAAAGTGGCCATGGTGGCAGGGATGGAGGTTATGCATGGGCTCAGCCAAGTGGATTTCCACTCACCAAGGCTGACTTGTCCACAGCCACTGCTGAGTGCCCAATTTGCCAGCAGCAGAGACCAACACTGAGTCTCCGATATGGTACCATCCCTTGAGGTGATAAGCCAGCAACCTGGTAGCAAGTTGATTTCATTAGACCACTTACATCATGGGAAGTGCAGCTTTTCGTCCTTACTGGAATAGACACTTACTCTGGATATAGATTTGCCTTTCTCTGAATGCAATGTTTCTGCCAAAAACTACCATTCATGGACTTACAGAATGCTTACCAACCATCATGGTATCCCACACAGCATTGCCTCGGATCAAGGGACTCACTTCACAGAAAATGAAGTGCAGCAGTGGGTCCAAGCTTATGGAATTCACTGGTCTTACCATGTTCCCCATCATCCTGAAGCAGCTGACTTGATAGAACAATAGAATGCCCTCCTAAAGACACAATTACAGTGCCAGCTATGTGACAATACCTTGTAGGATTGGGACAGGGTTCTCCAGGAGGCTGTATATGCTTTAAACCAGCGTCCAATATATGGTGCTGTTTCTCCCATAGCCAGGATTCATGGGTCCAGGAATCAAGATGTGGAAATGGGGGTGGCACCACTTACTATTATCCCTAGTGACCCACTTACAAGATTTTTGCTTCCTGTCCTTTTGACCTTATGTTCTGCAAGTCCAGACATCTTAGTTCCAAAGGAAGGTATGCTCCCACCTGGAGACACATTACTGATTCCATTGAACTGGAAGCTAAGAATGCCACCTGGCCACTTTGGGCTCCATATGCCTCTGGATCAACAGGCAAAAAAGGGAGTTATCAGTCTGGCTGGTGTGATTGATCCTGATTACCAAGAGGAAATCTGATTGATATTACATAATGGAGGTAAAGAAGAGTATGTCTGGAATGCAGGAGATCCCTTATGGCATCTCTTAGTACTACCATGCCCTGTGATTAAACTCAATGGAAAACTACAGCAACCCAATCCCAACATGACTACTAATGACCCAGACCCTTCAGGAATGAAGGTTTGCGTCACCCCACCAGGCAAAGAACCACTACCAGCTGAAGTGCTTGCTGAAGGAAAAGGGAATATGGAATAGGTGGTGGAAGAAGGTAGTTCTAAATAACAGTTACGGCCACATGACCAGTTGCAGAAATGAGGACTTTAATTGTTATAAGTATTTCTGCTTTGTATATGTGCATCAAATATTTTTGTTTTTCTCACTTACAAAATATAAAATGTAAACAAGGAAGGCTAGTGTGTTTTCAGTTGTATACGTGTTAGTTGTATCATGTTAGGTGCAAGTATGACTTTATAATTGTCTTTATTCAGAGATTATGTATGGTTTAAGGAGATGTGTACATGTGCCAAGTTGACAAGCAGTGAACTGTGATGGTTAAGATTGTGTGTCAACTTGGCTGAGCCATGATTCTCAGTGTTTATATGTGGTCAGTCCCATGATGGGATCTGCTGTGAGTAGCCAATCAGTTGAAAGGGAGTTTCCTTGGGCCTGTGGTCTGCATCAGAATATAAGCTGGCGTTCTGCCTTTTTCCTGCTCTGGATCCTGCAAATGCCTCCTCTTTGTCTGAACTCCGGTTGTTGGGACTTGAGCTGTCAGCTTATCCGCTGATCTTGGGATTTGTCGATCTTCACTACCTGAGAGCAGGAGCCCTGCTCTCTGACCTGCTGATTTTTGGTTTGCTCCCCACCCCCTACTGTAGCTACGAGAATCAGGAGAAGCCTTGTGTTCTTGCCTGCCAAGCTTGGGATTCCTCGATCTTCACAGCCTGTGAGCAAGAGCTCTGCTCTCCAACGTGCCGATCTTGAGTTCACCAGCCCCTGCAGCTACCTGAATCTGAAGAAGCCTCTATCCTGATCCACGGACTTGAGATGTTCCAGCCTCTACAATCACATGAGCTGTTTCCTTGATATAAATCTCTCTGTATATATATTTATACGCTTTACTGATTTTGCTTCTCTAGAGAACCCAGCCTAATACAGTCTCCATACTGGTGAGGCAGTAATAAGAAAGTGTGGAACAAGTGAGTACATATTTGTGTGAGTTGTGTATAGTGTGGACTGCTAATAGAACACAGAAGGGATGGAGAACAAAGATGTTGTCAGAGGTTACTTCAAGCACAGTGAAGACTGACTGCATTTTTCTTTAGGAAAAAGAATATTTAGCCTATTCTAATTTTAAAACAAAACAACAACAACAAAAAAGTTGTTGAGCCGTTTCTAACTCAGGTTTCACAGTAGACTTATGCTGCCTAAGGTTTTTGTGGCTATGACCATCTAGAAGAAGATTGTCAGGAATTTATTCTAAGGTGCCTCTAGTTGGGTTCCAATTGCAGATCTTTTTCTTTAATAGTACTTTAATTGAAGGTTTACAGAACAAACTAGCTTCTCATTAAACAATTAGTACACATATCATTTTGTGATATTGGTTACCAACCCCACAACATGTCAACACTCTCCCCTTCTCAACCTTGGGCTCCCTATTACCAGCTTTCCTGTCTCCTCCTGCCTTCTAGTCCTTGCCCTGGCCTAGTGTGCCTCTTTAGTCTTCTTTTGTTTTATGGGCCTATCTAATCTTTGGCTGAAGGGTGAATCTCAAGAGTGACTTCATTACTGAGCTAAAAGTTTGTCTGAGGGCCATATTCTGGGAGTTTCTTCTGTCTCTTTCAGGCCAGTAAGTCTGGTCTTTTTTTGTGTGAGTTAGAATTTTTTCTACATTTTTCTCCAGCTCTGTCCGGGACCCTCTGTTGTGATCCCTGTCAGAGCAGTCAGTAGTGGTAGCCCAGAACCATCTAGTTGTGCTTCCAATTGCAGATCTTTATGTTAGTAGCTGAGTGCTTAATCATGTTTGTCACCTGGCTATTTCTTCCCCTAAAATTAAAAAAAAAAAAAATTGCCGTCAAATCAATTCTGACTCATAGTGACCCTATAGGACAGAGTAGAACTGCCCCATAGGGCTTCCAAGGAGTGACTGGTGGATTCAAACTGTCAACCTTTGGTTAGCAGCTGATCTTTTAGCCACTGCACAACCAGGACTCCATTTCTTCCCATAGAAGTGGTTTATTATGGCAACTCCAATCTAACTTAAACCACAGAGAGAGGATTAGGTAGGTCCAGGGGTGGATAGAGATAGAATTCTTTATTCAGAAGATAAATCTTGAAATCCTAGTGAAGATTTAGGGAGTTTCTCGTTTTATTACCATATCAGACACTCCTCTGGACCTCACAGTGAGGATCCCTGGAGTCCCCACATGGAACAGGGAGAGGGGTCTTAGCTCAACATCCTCTAATGTCCTCTCCACTCATACTCTTTCTCTTCCATTACCCTGTTCTGAGGTTCTTTGTTTTCAGAGAAGGAAGATGCTTCAGTTGTGTTTGTTAGGGAGACAGAGCATTCTGGGCTTATACCTTGGAACTGATTCATGTCTCTAGCTCAACCCCAGCTCTTCTGTGTCCCCTTGGAGCTGCATTTGGCTCCCACTGTGGAACCAGGTCAACCAGTTTTGTAGACTCTGGCCAAGTCTTTCCCTAGGTGCCCTCATGACCTTTCTGTCCCTAGACCTTTCTGTCACTCTGGCTACATCCTGTCAACTTGTTCTTGCATGTTTCCCTGTCCTGAGGGCTCCCTGTACCACTGCACAGAGCAGTTGTATTTGTGGACAATATCTTTATACCCTACTGCCCTTCCAGCAGAACCCCTGGTGCAGTGGTTAAGCACTCAGCTTTAACCAAAAGGTCAGCGGTTTAAACCCACCAAACATTCCTCATGAGAAAGATGTGACAGTTGGCTTTTGTAAAGGTTTAGGTCTTCATAACCCTATGGGACAATTCTACTCTGTCTTATAAGGTCTCTGTGAATCTGAGTCAGAAGGCAATGGGTACAGGCAGTTCCAGCTCGTCTTCCTAGAAAGTGTCCAAACCGTGCCATCTGCTTGAGTCTCAAATCTGCCTCACTGCATGTGGTTCACCTTCACTCCATGTAGCTCTGGGACAAGAAGAGGGGTCATATAACTGTGGTGAATGTGGTCTCACTTTGTGTCTCTTCTGTGACTCTACAATCATCATGACCCATGACCAGTATCTTTGTTCTCCTGTCTGTGGTGTTCTTCCCGGGGCAGAGAGAACTCGTGCCTGTGGTGACAATTTATGCCTTTGCTATGGGGCCAGGAAGTCTTTGTGAAGTTTCTGCTAGTGAACCCACAGTTGTTTTCTGACTCTCAGTGAAATGAGAAGGGCTTTGAATGCAACTATTTTGCACATGGTAGGGCTTGAACAGGACTATTCTCGTTTTAGAAATGAGTGTCTTCTGTTTAAGAAGCCCATCCACAAGAGCTAAAAATCTTAGGTTTTTAGATTTGTGTGGAATATTGCACATCCATAGGAGCTAAAAGTTCTAGGTTTTTAGACTTGTGTGGAATACTGTGCAGCTACAGGAGATAAAAGTAGTAGGTTTAGAGATTTGTGTGGAATATTTTGTGGAAAAGTTAAAATAAAAACAAAACAGAATGAAGCCCAAAATATAGGTGCTGAAAGCACCACTGTTTTTGATGTTAAGTGTGTACAGCTTCGACCATCTGCCTTCTGTCATCCCTGTTGTTGCTTCTCCCTTGATTGCTAATCTGGATAGTATGACTTGTTACATTGCTCAGTGTACTGGTACTTAAGTGTGCACCTACATTCTGTGACTTTTGTGACACAAGGTATTGGCAGAATTCATTTTGAAAGATTGTCTTATTAGAGGAGAGTGCAGAGCACATTGTCCTAGGGAGGGCAGAATGGAACAAGTACAAAGGTTTATGGTAAAATTGGGTGAGTATGGATGAGGTTGGTTCCTAGATCTTCAGGATGCTCTACCCCTTGGCACCCCTATTATTTGGGGCAGCAGGAGGGGTCAGAACTGCAATGTCTGTGCAGAAAGAGCTGTTCCAAGGTAGTTTGCATTGTGATCCCATTGTTTCAATATCTTCCTCCTAATGTTGTGTTCAGTGCTGTCATGCTGTCCTCTGGGGAGAGGACAGTTGCCCACAGTTCTGCCCTATATCCACCTCTCAGTTCTGCCCAGCATTGCTCTTGGATGGGCCCTCTGTAAGCTCATCTGGGCCCTGGGTGCCTAGGGAAGCAAGGAACCCCCTAGTGCAGACCTTTAGAGGGGATGAAGCTTGTGGTGTCCACAGGGAGGGTGTGGGCTGCCAGTCCTCACTCCCAAGCAGCGAGCTGCCATTAGCAGGGATTCTTTCTACAACCCACCCAGCATTGCTCCCTACTGTCTTCCACATCATGCCAGAAAGGTAATGTTGGGGAAATAATGAAGCTTGGCCTCTCTGCACCAAAAGTTTGATCTCTGTGTGTCAGAGAGAGAAAGTCCTTGATGTATTTAGCCCATGTCATACAGAATATGGGCATCTGTCCGAGGCCCGATAAGTTCAGAAGGACTGTGGAATTCAGTCAAAAAGAAAATGTCTACAGTCAGTGGGGTAAGAACAAGTTTGTGCTTTCACAGCTGTATCACAAGGTCTGTCACTCAGGTGGTTGATGAATATTCATTTAAGAGTGGAGGAGTGAATTCCAATCCTGATGCAGAAATGGGTCAGCTCAAGCACAAAAGCCTTAAGGACCAAGTGACAGAAAAGTGACAGGCATACAATATGATCAATACACCAGTTAGCCATGTGTGACCAGATGACACAGGCTGAAGGGAATACGACCACTAGGTGACTGGGGGCTGGTTGACTCTGGGTCCACACGGGTGTGTGGGGTGTACTGGACAGGAGAAAAGAGGTTGACTCAGGACTGCATAGGTGAGAGATGTGTCTGTCACTTTTTCAGAAGTTTTGCTAGTGATGGGCACAGCCTGGCTTCCCTGAGCCCCATCTCTGACAGATGAAGGACTGACAGGCAGGGTCCAGCTGGGACAGGAGCACTAAGGAGAGGTCCTGCTAAGCTGTGGGCAGAGGAAGACAAGGATGGAACCTCAAGGGAAGGTGGTCCTGGCCGGGACCATGCCCGGCTCCTAGTGCATCTGATGGAGGCTCAATTGCTTTGTCCCCTTCCTCTGCACTGCTGGACTGAGGTTGATCTAGGAAGAGAAATAACCATCAATGAGAGCTCCATGCCCAGGTAGTGGTTTCCATTGTTCCTCTGAGGAAGACTCTCTCCTACCTGTCAAGTAAGACAAACAGACCTGACCTTAACTATGCTGATAAGATGGGAGAGCGCACAGGTGTGAGTTGGTGGCCTGTGTTGGAAAGTTTTAGAATGTGTGAGCAGGGGGGGCAGAGAAGAGGGTGGAGGTGGTTCAATGAGAGCCTGCTTGGTGCATAACAGGGGATCAGTGAATATGTTCAAGAAAGACACAGAAGGCAGCTCCTCCCTACTGGGAGATGGCCATTATTAATAGTCTAACAGCCCCTCACACACAAGTGTTGGCTCTGCCACAGAATCCAGGGTCGAGTTGCTTAGCTATGCTTAGATACGTTCATTATACTGTGGATCCATAGTACAAAGCTGAAGATTATGGTGAAGACACCAGGAGGAATTATTAAAACCGGGTATCGAAAACTGACAATGTCTTGGGCCACATTTTTACACACCAAGGGTCCCCTGGAGTGTCCTTGTGGACAGAGAAGAGAAGTCAAACATCTCAAAAGTTCCTTGGGTCACAAAAATTGTTTGTGCTGTGTTGGTAAGCAAAAGGTTGGTTGTATGAACCCACCTAGTACACCATGCAAGAAAAGGCCTGTTGATCTGCCTCCATAAGAATTATAGCCAAGAAAACCCAGTGAAGCCGTTCTACACTGTAACACATGGGATTGACATGAGTCTGAATTGACTTCATGGCCCTCCTCCCCTCTCTCCCCATCAAAAAATCTTAACAAAAACATCTAATATTTCCAAATGGAATTTTAAATTAACTATAGAAATGAAAAGATGTAAAACATACCAGGCCTGTGTTTTCAGAGGAGGAAGGGGGTGAGGGGGTCACCACTCACTTTGACTTCAAGTGAGAGAGAGGTGAGCAGAGTCCACTCCTCTGGGATCCCCCAGCACTGTGATCCTCTGCCCTGGCTGAGTCCTCTCTCCAGCTCAATCCAGATTCAGGCCTTCCTTTTCTTAACCCATGGAGAAAGGACCAGAGATGAGCTGGACGGAGATGCTCAGGTCTCAGGGGGTGAGATTAGGGTGCCTCCTTCGATAGTGGAGATGCTCTACCAGTGGCTGCACAGGTAGGAGAAGGCTTGAGCAGGGGTTCCAGAATCACTATCTCTGAGACACTACTGGACAGACATCTATCACCTTACTTTGCAAAAGCATTTTTCACTGGAAGGTACCATGCATACGTGTGGATATAGTTGTAGTAGCATTTGAAGGTTTTTTTGGAAATCTGAGCATCCAGATCTACTTCCTGAAGTGTGTCTGAAGACAGGCTATCAGCCTGTCTTCTGCAGCCTACTACACTACACATCTACCTCGTCCTCACTCAGTCCTGGCTCTGCTCCGTGGTAGGACGATAGACTGAACAGCTGTGTTCTGTCAAGTCTTGTGTTTCAGTTGGTAAGAGTAAGTGAGAAATGGAAGATCAGATACTGTTCTTCCAGCAGGGGTCAGAGTCAGAGATTAGGATCCCTGATCCTTCCCTGCCTTGAGAGTCCCCCATGCCCCATTATCTTGTACTAGGTCCAGTAGAGCTGTCAGGATGGAGGAGAGGTGGGACCTGAGGTTCTGAATGAACAGAGGATCCCCATAATTTGTGCCAGTGCACCCAAGTGGAGGCAAGATGGTATCTTCAGTAGCATAATGTCGTTGGCAAATGGAACAATTTATACTCTGGGTGAAATAAGGCTTGAACCACAGGAATGAACTGCTGGCTGGTTTCCTTGTTGTTCATATTGTGAGCATACAGAATGACAATCCTACTTACGCAATGAAAGGCTGGATGTGAAGTCATAGAAACTGCATTCAGCTTTTGAAAGGCAAATCAATGTTCCAGCTACAGGCCTGTAGTTGAGTCAAATTGGGAGGAGGAAGATGGGGCAGAAGTCATACCTCACTCTCCTCTCCAACACCTCAGTCAAATCTAGAAACTGTTCCCCTTCTTAGCTTTATAGCAGTAACCCAGGCCTGGTCTTTCAGCAGCCTCAGTAGCTACACAGCTCTCTGCCTACAATACTCCAATCTTCTATCCTACATTAACTTCCGCCAGCCTGAAAGTGCACATATGGCTACACTGATGAGCTTATTGCACCCTGTGGACTCAGAGAACATCCTGAGCTCTGTCTGTGAAATGGTGTTTGGAGTTCTCAGGAAACAAGGATCCAGTTGCTACTTCTGATCATAGTTTACATAGTTTAGCATGAAGCATTCTTATACCAGGAAACCCCTACAGTGGCCCCAGGTAAGGTTGTCATCAGAGATACTTATTGCTGCCATGTGGGGCCAGGAGTGCAATCTGGCCTCTGTGCGGCATACAATCTCACCTGAAAGAGACAATCTGCCCCGGATCTCTGCGCTCACAGAACCCAGAGGTTGGACACCACCTGTGGTCAGGAAGACTGGGATGTTCAGAGGCTGTATCGTATGCTATCTTGAGTTGGGTGGGAAGAGAGATGTCTGCAGGGGCCCTAACACTGAAATAGGCTCCTGGCTTCTGTGGGCAGTATGGCTGGCTTGTAGCATGACCATTTTCTTCCCTATTTCTCACTTTCTTTCTCTAGAGATGAGGGTGCTCAGCTCTTATTCTGTGTCAAACATGCTACAGAAACATGTTAATGGGAAAGGATCTGTCTTTAGGCTACACATACCAGAAGACCTGGAAAATACTCTGACCTACCTTGGTTGCTTTTTTGTCCCCAAGCATTTCAGAACCCTGGTGTTCTCATCACTTCCATGGTAAGCTGGTTTCTACATAATCCTCTATGGCTTACCTGTGATTTGAGTTGCCTTAATAAGCCACCTCCAGGAAAAGAAGAGGCATTGGTGCACTATATGGAGAGAGGTGTTGGACTGGGTTTGTGGACAAGTGGCTGTGAAAGTGCATAGGAGGACTGAGTCTCATGAATCTGGGAGAGATAAGCACATTCTTCTTACTCAATCCTAAGTGTTTTCATCTCCCATAAAGATACCAATGCTCAAGGGAAAGGAGCAACTGCTGAAATCATTTGGGCACACTCCAAGAACACACAGCATTAACATATGTTCCTTTGATTGCTTGCTGAAAATGAATAAAGTTATATTTCCTGATTCAGAGGTTGCAACGAAAATGTCCTGTGGGAAATCAAGGGGAAATTTTGATACTAGCTGTATCTGATCCCTTTCATTGGAGAGATTCTGTCAGATATTACAAGTTTGTGCAGCCTACAAAGTTATGGGTCCATTTGGCAACAAAATATATTCCCCCTAATGCTTAGGTGGAGCCCTGCTGGCACAGTGGTTAAGAGTTCAGCTGCTAACCAGAAGGTTAGCAGTTCAAATCTGTCAGCTGCTCCTTGGAAATTCTATGGGATAGTTCTAATCTGTACTATAGGGTGACTATGAGTCAGAATTGACTTGATGGCAAAGGGTTTGCTTTTTGATAATTCTTAGGTGCTTTGATTTGAAACATAGAATTTGAAATCATATTCTTGATTTCTATAAAGACTTTAATGAAACTTTTGAAATATTAAACAGAACTCCGTCAATAAGTTGTCCAAATGTTAAGTAGACTTTAGTCATGTATTGTGTATTTGGCTGATGGTGCAAACGAAAATTTTGGCAAATTCCATTCAGACTATAAATTTCTTACCAACGGAAAAAAGATCTTACTTGTCCAATGCCCTGCACACCTTGTACACAACATGGCTGAAAATGGGGTGACTTTCTTGAGATAGTGAAGCATTTGGTCACTGATCAATTTCCTCAAACTGTGTGAAAGCTCTTACTGAGATTTTTGGCTTATAAAAATGGAAGTAGACATGCATACAAGAAGAATGAGGCATCAGGCTTGGAGAAAGACTCATTGACAACTTGTGATATGCAGATGACACAATCTTGCTTGCTGAAAGTGAAGAGGACTTGAAACAAAGCATGGATTATACGTCAACATAAATAAAACAAAAATCCTCACAACTGGACCAATAAACAACATCATGATAAAGGGAGAAAATATTGAAGTTGTCAAGGATTTCATTTACTTGGGTCTACAATCAAGACCCATGGAAGCAGCAGTCAAGAAATCAAACGATGCATTGCATTGGGCAAATCTGCTGCAAAAGACCTCTTTAAAATGTTAAAAAGCAAAGATGTCACTTTAAGGACTAATGCGCACCAGACCCAAGCCATGACGTTTTCAATTGCAGCATGCGCATAAAAAAGCTGGACAATGAATAAAGAAGACTGAAGAAAAAGTGATGCCTTTAAATTATTGTGTTGGTGAAGAATGTTGAATATACCAATGACTGCCAGAAGAAGGAATAAATCTGTCTTGGAAGAAATACAGCCAGAATGCTCCTTAGAAGTGAGGTTGGCAAGACTTAGTCTTACATACTTTGGACATGTTATCGGGAGGGACCAGTCCCTGGAGAAGGACATCATGCTGGTAAAGTAGAGGGTGAGCAAAAGAGAGGAAGATCCTCACTGAGATGAATTGACACAGTGGCTGCCAAAATAGGCTTGAGTGTAACAATTGTAAGCATGGCTCTGGACCTGGCAGTGTTTCATTCTGTTGTACGTAGGGTCGCTATGAGTAGGAACCAACTTAATGGCACCTACCAATAACAACAACAATATATATACTTATATAAATACATATATATGTATAATATAAAAAATTATATTTTATATAAATTTTAAAATAAAATTCATAATACAAATGTCATAATAAAAAATATATATATACTTATATACATGTATATAAAGTGTGTGTGTGTGTTTGTGTGTCTGGTTTGACTATGTTCTGGTTAGCTCTTTAAGAAAGTCTATACCTAGTTCTGAGGAGAGAAAATTAGATAGATTTTTGGCTTTGTGCAAACACAACTTATTGCCATATTTCTTCTTCTGAGATTGCCTTATTAGCAAAAGGTGTAGAGCATGTTGTTATGGGGAGGGAAGAGTGGAAAAAGTGCAAATGTTGTGGGTAGATTTGGGTGAGGGAGGATGATGCTGATTCCTAGAATTTCAGGATGCTGTACTTCTCTGCACCTCTGCTGTTTGGAACAGCTGGAATGGGTTAGACCTGCAGTGTCTATGGAAATTGGGCTGTTTGCATCCTGATCTCATTGATTCAATGTCTCCCTCCTGATCTCAAGTTCATTGCTCTCCTGCTGTCCTCTGGTTAGAGGACAGATGTCCACAGTCCCATTCTATGTCCACCTCTCAGTCCTGCACAGCTTTATTTTGGATGGATGGTCCATAAACTCCTCTGGATTCTGGGGGACTGGGGCACATGGAGCCCTTGAGCTATGAGGCCTTTCACAGGGGACATGGCCCTGTGAGTGTCCACAGGGGTGTGTGGGGTGTTTGTTGTTCCTCACTCCCCAGCACTGAACTGCCAGAAAGGGGGACTGGACTGAAGGATGGCCTTTCTACACAGGAGGACCTTCCTGAGAGACAAATTATCTGGGGTTATTGAGCCTATTTTGTACACAGTGAAGGTATCTCTGCTCAAGGACAGACAGGGGAATATGGTACATCTGGAAGGTACATGGGATTCAGAACAAAGAGAAGGTCTGTAGTCCCTGGGGGAACAACATGTTTGTGGTTTCACTGCTGTATCACAACGCTTGTCATTCAGGAAGATGATGAATGCTTATTTAAGGATGGGAGGAGCAAATTCAAATCCTGCTGCACAGAGACATCATGTCAAGCACATAGGCCCCAAGGATCAGCGGTCTGAGGCAGACATAGGACATAATCAATAAACCTGTCACATACTGGGACAGGCTGAAAAGACTAAGGCAGTTAAGTAAGCAAAGCCTGGCCGTCTCTGAGCCTATGCATGGCTGTGGGGTGTGTTGGACTAGATGAGAAAAACAGCTGGGCTTGCACAGGTGGGAGGTGTGGGGATCAGGCTTGTCTGTCACATTCCCCTAAGCTCTGCTCTGGTAGGCACAGCCTTGCTTCCCTGAGCCTCCTGTCTAACAGGATGAAGGTCCGGCAGGCAAGGCCCAGCTGGGACAGCAGCACTGAGAGTCCCTGCTGATCCATAGACAAAGGGAGATGAGCTTTAAGTCTCAAGAGGAAGGTGATCTTGTTGGGAAGCATGACAGACCCCTATTGTGTTGGTTGGAGGCTAAAAGCATAATTTCCTTTATAAGCATAAGCACAAAGCTAGTTCCTATGAGACAGAGGTTAAAGATGTCCCCAAAGTCCTACTTTTCCAAATTGCTGCACCACTCCATCATCTCTAACATCAACTACTCCTCCTCACCTCAGTACTCTCCCTCCTGTCTTTGGGTTCCGTAGTTTGCTACAACACATCATGGACGTCATGAACTGTATCAAGGAAATGGCTCATGTGGTTGTGGAGGCTGGTAAGTCCCAAATCTGTAAGTCAGGCATAGGCTTCTCCCTACCCACGTGACTACAGGGGCTGAAGAACCTAACCTGGCAGCTCAGACCACATACTGCTGGCTCACAAGGCTGCAGAACCTGGAAAATCAGGCCAGAAGATAGGCTACTGGCCCACAGTGCAGAAGCTGGCAAATCTGGCAGGTTACACAGGAGGCTTCTAGCTCAAGTCCCAAGAACTCGAGATTAGATGATCACAAACTGGACTTGGGATCCAGATGCAGAGAAAGAGAAGCCCCGCTACAGCATCCACATATATACCTTGGATGCAGGCCATGCTTCAAGAAAGGGCATAACTTGAGAAAGGGTGGGACTTGAGTCATGCCCTCCTGCAAGGCTGTGACTCAAGATACACCCCACATCAATCCTGCCTTATTAATATGTAGGAGTCAAGATCCACAACACATAAAATGGAGGACAACCATACAATACGGGAATCATGGCCTCGTCAAGTTGACATATAACCCCAATTATCACAAGTTCTGTATACCTTTTTTATATAGTCCCACTCAATCACTGTGTGTGAGTCACAAAAACCATGGCTAGAAGGGCCATATTAAGTATTCATTGCACTGCAGACCACCCCCTGACTCTCCAAGCCATTGACCCTTTCATACTTGAAGGATTAACTTACCCCTACCAATCATTTTACCAGTCCAAAACAGTCATTAACAATTAGTCCTTCAATAAGGCAAAGGAGTCCTGAGGGTGAGGTTGCTCAGGTACCAGCCATCTAGGTCAGCTACAGGTGTCCATCTGATTTGGTCAGGTTCTCCAACAGTTCATCTCATCTTCACCCTTTCTGACCTCTGATAAAATTTAACTGAGAGGAAATTATTCTCTTGCACTTCTTGTCTCTCAAGGTATCATAATAATGTTAGGTATCTCCTGCTGCATAATCCATTTTTTCATTCCTTTACATTTAGCTATTATTTCTCTTTCCTTCCATTTGTCCTTTATTTTTACCCAAACTTTTCCACCTTGGGATGGGACATCATGTTCAGCTGCTGTGGTAGTCCAGATTGCTTGTAGCAAGACCAGTCTAGCAAGTGCTTTCCCCTCAGTTCACTCCCATTCATTTTGGGTACAGTTACGTTGATACAACACTAGTGGGCTATCTCTCCCACTAGGCAATACAGCAGTATTCAATGTCAACCTCAATTTTTCCAAATGGAAGGAAGGTATAATCCACCCTATCAGGCCCTTGGGAATTCTGACATACATGTTTGGGGGTATAGTTACAGTCTCTTGCTTAGGGATCACCCTTGCTTCCAGCACCCACATTTGCATCCCTGGTCTGGGACTGCAGCATCCTGAAGGAAAAAAGCAACGTTAGGTGATGTGGGGAAGAACTGTACAGTGGCACCGGCATCTTTCCCCACCATCTCTTCCTCAGATCCCTCAGAGAAGTGAAGGAATCTACCCAGTGCTGATCCTCCATTTGTCCCCCTCATGTTGCATGTAAGCCAGCCGTTCATGCCTTTACCTCCCCCTGTTTTAGACAACAAATACTTCAATTGCCCATTCCAATTCTCTATCAAACCATTACTCTGATGGAGGTATGCAACATGATGCATCCATTTAATATGATGTTTCTTGGCCCATTGCTGCATCCTGTGGACTGTAAAGTATGGTCCTTAGTCTGATGAAATATAACTCGGTGCCCCAAATTGGTACAGTATCTTTTGTTCAAATCCCTTAATGGTGTTTTTGACACTTGCATCTGTCACAGGATATGCAAAGCCAAGTCCAGAGTAAGTATCTATTCCTGTGAAGACCTATTTGTAGCCACCTGGTGCCACCAGCACCACTGGTCCAGTATAATCAACTTGCTAGCTATGTGCAGGGCCTTTCCCCAGGGAATCTGCCCTGTAGACATATGCAATCTCTTTTTCTTGCTGGCAGACAGAGCAGTCCTTATTGGCATTTTGTGCCTCAGAGGGTGCAACGGGGTTATGTCTAGATTTAGCCCATCTCTGTATTGCTGCAACACCCCCATGTCTGCTCATTTCATGGACCCAATTGGCCACCTCAAGTGAGTGTACCAGCAGGCACATTTTCTGATTCCAATAGTCTTCTGATGCAGGAAGGGGGGTTTTCTGATGGGCTCTGGCATGTCCTACTCTAATGTACCCTCTAAATTCCCAGAGTGCTTTTCATAGGTCCATGCCCCACATGAGTGTCCCCTTAATAGTCCAATTTTCCATTGCCCATTTGCCTGCTCAGATAGTCGGGCCATTGGCCACTGCCCATGAATTGGTAAAAATCCAAACTTATAGGCTCTCACCTTTGTGAAATTCCTCCATCATGGCTAGGATGACAGTGTGCAGTTCAGTCCATCAAGCTGACCTGTTCTTACCTTCTTCAATCAGAGTCTTTCCATCTGCTGTTCTTAATGCAGCAGGTTCCACATCACATGTTGTTCATGTACTCTGGAACTGCCATCCATGAACCAAGCAGCCATCTGCTGGACAGTAGAAAGTTGTTCATAGAACACTGTCCATGTAGCAATGGGCTCTGGCAGCTTCTCAGGTGGTTCTAGAGTAGGATCTATGGGAAAAGAGGCTACCTGTTTGTGGATATAGTGGGTAACTCCCTGCATTCCCCAAGTAGCTTGCTCTTGTATGAACCATTTTCATTTTATTACAGAACTATATTGGGCACTACCTTCCTTATTAGAGTGTTTCTCTAATATCACCCAAGACATTATGGGTATTTCAAGTCTCATGATGATTTTATGTCTTTCTGCATCGAGGCAATCACAATCAATGTCCAACAGCAGGTGAGTAAATGCCTTTCAAACGGCGTGTATTGTGCTGCAGTATCTGGAAACTTCCTAGTCCAGAATCCCAGTTGTCATTGTAGGGCAGCATTCTCAGGTTTTTATAGTAAGCTCCAGTCTCCATAAGTATGTGGCAGACACCTCCAAAATCATGTCTGAATGTGGATCTTAAGGGCCTAAATGCAGGGAGAGTGAGACCACTTTCTGTAATTTAGACATAGACTACTGTTTCTCTGGCTCCTATTCGAAAGCAATTTTCCTCCGAGTGGTTTTATGGGTGAGAGTCAGTAATATTCCCAGATGTGGAATATGTGTTCTCCAAAATTCAAATAAACAAACCGAACATTGAGCCTCCAGCTTTCTTTTATAAGGATCAACACAAAGCTGATTCCTCTGAGGTGGAAGTTAAAGATGTCCCAAATGTCCAACTTTTCCAAACTACTGTACCACTCCATCATCTCTAACATCAATTACTCCTTCTCCTCTCTGTACCCTCCTTCCCGTCTTTAGGTTCCGTAATTTGCTGCAGTGTCTCACAGAGCTCATCAACCTTATCAAGGAAAAGTCTCATGCAGTTGTGGAGACTGGTAAGTCCCAAATCCAAGGGTAAGACGTAGGCTTCTCCCGACTCAAGTGGCTGCGGGGGCTGCAAAACCAAAACCGGCAGGTCAGACCACAGGCTGCTGGCTCACAAGGCTGCAGAAGATGGAAAATCAGGGAAGGCAATAAGCCATTGGCCCACGGGGCTGCAGAGGCCAGTGAATCATCAAGTCAGACAACAGGCTTCTGGCTTACTGAAGGTTAGACTATCATGAACTGAGCTTGGGATCCAGATGCAGAGAGAGAGAGCCCCGCTAAGGCATCCACATATATACCTAGGAGGCAGACCATACAGCAGGGAAGGGTGTAACTTGAGTAAGAGTGGGACTTGAGTCACGCCTACCTGCAAGGCTGTGACTCAAGATACACCCCACACCAATCCACCTCATTAACATGTAGAGGTTAGGATTTACAGCACATAAAATGGAGGACAACCATACAATATTGGGAATCATGGCCTAGTCAAGTTGACACATAACCCCAACCATCCATATACCTTATTTGCATAGTCCCACCCAATCATTGTGTGACAGTCACAAAGACCATGGCTAGAAGAACCATATTAAGTAATTCATTGCACTATAGAGGCTCAGTTCCTTTTCTCCCCTTCTTCTATGCTAGTGAGCTGGAATGCATTTAGGAGGGAGAAAAGGCCATCATAAAGGCCTTATGCAGCAATTTGTATCGTTCCACTGAAGATGACAGTCCATTGCATGACAGAATAAGATAAACAGACCTGAACTTAGAGTCGGTAATAGGACTGGGAGAGTACACAGATATGAGTTTTTGGCTTGTGTGGGGAGTTCCTGGGTTGCTGAACAGGGGGAGCAGAAAAGAGGGTGGAGGAAGTGCAATCAGGGCCTACGTGAAGCATAGTGGATACCAGTGAATATGCCCAAGGAAGACACAAAAGGTATCTCATTCCCAATGGGAGATAGTCTTTATTTAGACGATGGCATCCTCTCTCTACAGAGGTCTGAACTCTGCAACAAAACCTTGGGACCAGTGGTTTAGCCACCCCTGGAGACATTCATTATTCTGTGGATACAGGGAACAATGCTGGAAATTCTGGTAATGACCATGGGAAGGGTATTCTCTTATCAAAGGCTGACAATGTGCTAGGCCACATTATTACACACCAAGGGTTCCCTGGAGTCACACTGTGGACAGAGAAGGGAAGAGTCAAAGCACAGACTGCTGCGGCTTCTCCCATTAGGTTATTTTTTTCTCCCTGGTTTCCATGTCCTCTTGCTCAGGGCTGTGTGTACAGAGGAGAAAAGGACTGAAAGGTCTCCATTTGCTTTGGGTCTTAGTGAGAGAGGGGTATACAGAGTCTAGCCCTCTGGGATCCCTCAGCATTGTGAGCCTCTGTCCTGGATGAATCTTTGGTCCACATCAACCCAGTCCCATCTTTCCTCTTGTTCTCCTTGGAGAAAGAACAAGAGATGAGCTAAACAAGATGCCCAAGTGTCTTGGGTGGAAAAAATAGGATGTCTTCACCCAGGATGGATTCTGCTGTACAAGTGTCTCCATGGGTCAGTGAACACCTGACCATGTGGCCCCAGAATTACACACTCCCTGAACAAAACAAAGAAAAACCTTGTCTCCTTACCATTGCTACATCCTTAGTGTACAGCAGGTTCCCCACACGAGTTGGATGGGGAAGTTAGGGAAGTTGTGGTAGTTAGGGAAGATCTGTGTGCATTTCCCCTTAAGTTGCACTTTCACGTCTACTTCCTGGAGTGTGGCTAACACCCAGCATTTTCCCATTTTTCCCCATCCTGCCATGCTGCACACGTGGTACAGCTTCATCCAGTCCTGGAAATGCAGTATGACAATAGTCTTCACAGCTGTGTTCAGTCAAGCCTATGTTTCAATGGATCAGAGAAGATGAAAGATGTCAGTTCAGATGCTGCTCTCTTAGAGTGGCTTAGAAACAGGTTAGGGGTCTTCTGATACCACCAACCCCCTTCTATTGCACTGGGACAAGTAGAGCAGTCAGGGTAAAGGGGAAGGTGGGTCCTGAATCTTTGAATGAACTGCTGATTCCCAGTGTCCTGTCCAGTGCACCTGAATGTCAGGCAGAGTGCACCTTCAGTAGCATGATCTCTTTGAAATTTGAAATAGTATCATACTTTGGTTGAAGGATGGCTTGATGCACAGAAATGAACTGCCTGGTGGCCTCGTTTTTCATTATATTGTGAGCTGCCAGGGTGACAACCATATTTCTGCAAAGACAGGTTGGATATAGTAAGTCACAGGAGTTTCAATTCAGCATCAGATATGATATTGATTTCCAGCCCAAGGCAGGCTTACAGCTGAGTCATATTGGGAGGAGGAAGATGGTCAGTAGTCATGTCTTACTCCTCTCCTCCAACACTTCAGTCCAAATATAGAGAGTGTTCCTCTTTGTTGCACAGCACTGACCCAGGCCTTGTCCTTTAGCTGCCTAACATACCACTCAGTATGCTTCCCACACTATTGCATTCCTCTATCCCACATTCAGCTCCCCAGCTGGAAGGTGCACATGAAACTCCTCTGATGAGCTCATTGGGTTCTGGGTGCTCATGGACCTTCCTGAGCTACGTATGTAGGACAGTGTTAGTGATTTCCCAGTTGGAGTTCCTTATCTTCTGTTTCACAGAGCCGCTGCCAACACGAAGTCTTCACCCACCAGAAAACCAGTTATGGTTGCCATCAAGTACGCTTATTGATGCCATGTAAGGCTGGGAGTGCAATCTGGCCTCTGTGCCCCATTTGATCTTAGCTGAAAGAGAATATCTGCTCTGGAGGTCTGCACTCAGAGAACCCAGAGGATGGGCACTGCCTGTGGTTCAGAATACTAAGATGTCCAGAGGCTCAGATGGTCCACAGACTTGATTTGGCTTGGAACCCCTAACACCTCAATGACCTCCAGGCTTCTGTGGACAGCATGATCTGTTTCTTTCTTAATTCTCACTTTCTTTTCTCTGGAGATGAAAGAGCACAGTCTTTTTTTGGGTTGAATGTACTTCAGACAGATATTAAGGGAAAGGGATCTGCCATCAGTAAGCATATCCCAGAAGACCTAGTAAATCTTCTCTCTGACCTCCTTCTTGTTGCTTCTTTGTCCTCAAACATCTCAGACCCCTGGTGTCCTGATCACTTCCTGCATGTTCTATTTTCTAAGGATATGAACATAATGAGCTCATAGACTAGAATACTCTGGTATCTCTCTCCCCCATTCTGAGTCTGACAAATAGTAAAAAAGAAAAAAAAAACCCATAAGTGTTCATTGAATATATGAAAGACCAGCCAGGGATTGTCTTTAGCTGTGTTGGGAAGGAGAGGTCCTAGTAGACTTGAAATCTATAGAATGCAGTTATCTTCCTATTAAATTGAGTCCTCAGGATAAAGGGGGATGGAAACAAATAACTGGAAATCCAAGTGGAAATCTGGAAATGGGCTTCAGGGTGCCTAGGCTGGAGTTCTGACTCCATCTGGACCTTGGGAGCAGTGATCAGGCCAACAGTCCAATGGCTCAGTTAAGTTCTGAGTATCTGCCCGGGTAGAGCTAAGGGGCTCCGAAAAATAGGGACAAGATGAAGGTGAAGTCTAGAAAATGGAGTATGAAATAACTTTTCTCTTCTTAAACTGTACAAAATCTCCTGACATACATCTGTCCGTTCTTAGGTTTAACCTATTGCTGTTGAAGGCAATTGATAGCATTCTGTCTCAGCTCTCTTGCCTCCACCAGTAAATCTGGACAGCCTAAGAATAAGTCACTTTTGAGATAACAGAGTTACAGACCATGAAAGTGAGATAACCCTCCAAGTCCTTTAGAGCACCTTTCTTATCTGCCGTTTCTATGCATTGTTTATCCAGAGATAAAGTTACAAATAGTAAAATTCCTGGTGAAGAACTGGGTTCAGGATTGATCACAGAAACAAGCTGACTGGAGTTCTGTGGAAATATTGCTGCTGGAGTAAGCAAGTCCTCTGAGATGGGGATAGCCACTCACACATGTGACCTCTGGAGGACAGAAGAAAGGCTAGCAGGATCAGGAGTGGCAGCATCTTCTCTGAAAGGCTGCTTAGGTCATAAGTTGCTTGTGCTTCCTCCTTCCAGGCTTTATAATCCAAGAAGTGAGTAAGGAGGTACAGGTTAAATGACCACCAGTTTCCTCCTGCTTTTATTAATACTCAAGATATGAGTTCTCAGCATATCACTCTCATTCCCACAGGAATTTGTGTGGTGAGTGTTCCAAGAAACACATTCTTAGGCAGTTCCGGGGTCAGTATAAACACATTCACCTTGAGAAAATCCTAACTCTGAAAAGGGAGGAAGCTGGCTTCCGTTTCAGTCAGGAATGGTGTTCCCTGCCTCTAGTTTCTGTTTTGGGTCTTCAGTGAGTACGAACTTGATGTCATTTTGCCTTGCATTTGTGATTAGCAACTGCCTAGTTCTTTACATTTGATTTCTCAACCTAATTCTTCCCTTTTTAGTGCTTCATTGTTTTAGAACCCAAGAGCTTAATATTTATAAATGCAAAATAGCAAAGCTCTGATCTTTCTAGAAACACACTAAGATCTTAGTCATCAATCAACTCTTGGTAGTTTTAGGTAACTGCTGAAACTTGGGAATGGAGGTAAGAAGAGACTGGGCAATAAAGTAGAGATGGGGTATTAATGAGAGGATTAACAAAGTAAAGGGATGCCAGAATAGGACAGTGTGATAGCATGGGATTGACAGACCAATCTGTGTGAATTCATCCCTTGGCCCCAGCTGCCCTGATAAAGCCAATGTGTCTCTTAATATTGATATTTTTAAGGGATAAAATATTCCAGTATCAAAGTATTTGTGATCAAGCAGGTAGATACAGAAAGAAAAGAAGTAGGATTTTTCTTTCATCCTGATTTACTCTGATCTCTCTCTTTCCACTTGGTCCATGTAATCTGGGGTCCCAGTGAAGATTGTCATTTAAGCAAAGTTTCTGTACTGCATGCCTCCCTGCCATTACTGATGGCCTTGATCCTGTTTCCTCAGAAAGAGGAAATAGTGTTAATTAAGTGTCACTGCCTGCTGTATAATTCTCCAAGCATTTCTGCTCTTTAACCAAAACTTACTCTGAGAAGAGTGGTTAATGCAGTGGAAATATTGGTTGCTTTTCCTCTAGACACCACATCTATAGGCATCATCTTCAATGCAGCAGCTCAGGGGGTTGGACATTGTGATATTCTCCCTCTGGTCTGTTTCCCTTCATTTTCTAAGGGGCAGCTCAACATTAGTAGGAGAGAAACCAAGACAAACGGGAACATGGAAATTCCATTTTGGGGCCTGAAGAGAATTGCTGGAAGAGTAGCCTGGGATGTGACTAGAACACAACTACCTTTAGGAAAACCGATGGAGATGTTGAGGCGTTTTGCTAGGGAGAAAGTTGACTTACATGGAAAAGATTATATACATAACATCTGTCTTATATTAAGGATGCCAGGTGGGCCTAGGTGAGACTTTCTCCTTCTGGTTCCAGAATTGGGTGGTATTGTATGCTGTTGACTTACACTAAGAGAATATTAAAGAATAAACTCAGGCAACACACACTCTACCACCTTATTTGTTATTACTTATGTTGGAAGCCCAGGAAGTCAGGTTTCAGCTCACAGAAAGAGGATTTGATGAGCCAATTGGATTTATATTAGGCATTCTTTCCTGTCAGATGTCATATTGGCCTGGAAGGACAGATTTTGATACCTTCTCTCTTTTGTTTTTCTAGGGAGCTTCACAATTTGAAAACTATGGTACCTGATGGTCAACAGCCATCTTTCAGGTTCAATTATCTGTATTTTTAAGATCATGTGAAATGCTATAAGCAAAGTGTCCTATGCTAAACTAATGAAAGTTGACATGTTTATTTTAGAGCAGAAAACTTTTGCTTTGTTAATGGGTTTTACCCAGACCTAGGTCAAAGAGAACTCCAGAAAAAGTACAAAAATCAGAGGAGTGAAGACAAGATCACCATGTGTGATCCCTAAGGTTGTGAGTCAACTTGTCTGGGCCATGATTCTCAGTGGTTTGGCAGTTATTATGTAGTTTGGCAGTCGTATAATGATGTGATCACCTCCCTGATGATATTTGATATAATGTGATCACCGCCATGATGAGATCTGCTGTGAGTAGCCAATCAGTTGAAAGGGATTTTCTATGGGGGTGTGGCCTGCATCTCACATAGGTAGAATTTCTGGCAAAAGTCATGGGCTTTTGCTTACAGTGGATCTTGCAGGCTCCTGTCTGACCTCCAGTTCTTGGGACAGGAGCTAGCAACTTACCTGACATTTGCCAGCCTATCTTGAGATTCCTCAATCTTTGCAGCCTGTGAGCCAGAACCTTGTTGTCTCACTTGCTGATCTTGGGTTCGCAAGCCCCTGCAGCTACGTGAATCAAGAGAAGCCTCCAGCCTGACCCACAGACTTGGGACATCCAGCCTCTACAACTGTGTGAACCATTTCCTTGATATAAATAAATATATATATACATATATTTATTTATTTAAACACTTTACTCATTTTCTTATCTAGAGAACCCAGTCTAAGACAATTTGTAAGGAGAGTGGTTCTAGAGAAACAAAATTGTAAGGGTGAGTTTTCTCAATTGGTTCTCCAGTCTAGATAGTCTTAAAGATGTTGATGACTTTACTTACCATATTGGCTGATGTGATTGATCCTGGTTACTAAGAGTAAATTGGATTTATATCACATAATGGAGGTAAAGAAGAGTACGTCTTGAATGCAGGAGATCTCTTAGGGCGTCTCTTAGTACTACTGTGCTCTGTGATTAAAGTCAATGGAAACTACAGCAACTCAATTCTGACATGAATACTAATGGCCCAAATCCTTCAGGAATGAATGTTTGGGTCAACCAACTAGGCAAAGAACCACAACCAGCTGAAGTGCTCACTGAGGGCAAAGGGTATACAGAATGGGTGGTGGAAGAAGGTAATTCTAAATACCAGTAACAACCATGTGACAAGTTGCAGAAATGAGGACTGTAGTTGTTATGAGTATTTTTGCCTTGTATTGTGCATCAACTATTTTTGTTTTCTTCACTTATAAAATATAAAATGTAAACAGGGCTAGTGCATTTTTGGTTGTATGTGTGTTACTTTATCATGTTAAGTGCAGATATGACTTTATAATTATTTTATTCAGAAATTATGTATGATTTAAGATGTGTACAGGTGCGAAGTTGACAAGAGGTGGGCTGTAGCATACCTGCAGCTGTATGAATCAGGAGAAGCCTCCAGCCTGACCCACGGACTTGGGACATTTCAGGTTCTACTATTGTATGAACCATTTCCTTAATATAAATCTCTCTATATATAGATTTATACCTTTACTGGTTTTGCTTCTCTAGAGAACCCATCCTAAGACAGCGTGACACCTAGTTATTAGCTGATTTTATGCTCACCATTGTATCTCCAGGGTCCTGCATCATTGCTATCATTGACTAACCCTCACAAACCGTTTAGGTATTGATGTATGGCAGGAGCAGAGCTTTCCTGTAAACTCACAAAAAACGGCTAAAATCCAGAAGGCAGCAAGGGGACGTGTAACCGTAAGCCAGGTTGCCAGTTTTGAGCAAAATGCATCAGCTGGTATGGCCTGAGCCTGATGAGTGACAGTTAAGTAGGTGGACTATGTCCTCACTGCAGATTCTGCATCTTGTTCTGTAGATGTAGAATATCTTCTCTGCCAGGGGGAGAAGTTGGATGGAATCACAGAGGAGGAGTACAACTGATGGCTGTGGGAACATGAGGCAGGCAGGGTGAGGGGCCTCAGGTGCTCTGTTAGCCTAGCACTTCACTCGCATTTGTGTGACTGTGCCAGGAAGAAGAGATGAGGCTGACTGCCTGGGACAGTCTTTGCATTTTCCTTCAGAAGGAGACTTGCTTTGCCTAGCCCCAGACTCGCCCACATCAGAGGCTCCACACACTAGTGAAACAGAAATAAGAAAGTGTGAAACTATTGAGCATGCGTTTCTGCATGAGATGTGTATGGTGTGGTTTTTGGAGGAACACAGAAAGAATGGGGACAAAAGATGTGGTCAGAGGCTGTCTCCTGAACAGTAGGGATCAAGTGCATTTTTATTCAGAAAAGATAAGTTAACCCCTACTCATCCTAAAAACAAAAGGAAACAAAAAATTAAAAAAACAAAAACCCTTTGCCGTGGAGTTGAATCCAGCTCATAGCAACATTATTGCATAGAGTAGAACTGTCCCATAGCTTTTGAAGGTTCTAAATCTTTACAAAAGGAGATTGCCACATCTTTCTCCCTCCGATCAGCTGCTGAGTCCAAATAGCCAACTTTCTGGTTAGCAGCCCATAAACTTCTCATCCTAGAGGTGTTTTATTAAGCAACTCATCATAAGTAAACCATATAGGAAGAATTAGATAGATCCATGGGTAGATTGAGATTGAATCCTTTATTCAAAACACACAAGAAAGTCAACAAGCTTCTGGTGAAGCCTGAGAGAGTTTCTCATTACATTCACATATCATGCACTGCCCTGGTACTCACACAGAAGGGGCCCTGGAGTCTCCACATGGAACAGGGAGAGGTGCCTCAGCTCAGCATTCTCCACTTTCTCCTTCACTCAGTCTTTCTGCGCCACGACCCTGTGTGAGATTTTTATTTTCAGACAAGAAAGACTCTTCAGGTGTGTGCTTTAGGGATAAAGAAAGGGAATGAAGGGGTATTTTAACATTCTAGGTCAACACTCTGGCACTGATTTTTGTTTCCAGCATAACCCAGCTCTTCTGTGTTTCCCTGTGTCAATGTCAATAGACTTGGTGGGACCTTTCATGGATCCTGGCGAGCCAGATATGTAGATTCTGAGCACAGTCCTTCCCATGTACCCCCCATGAACTTTCTTTCCCTGGGTCACTCTTTGCACGCGTCTGTCAACTTACCTTCACATGATACCCTTGTCCTTAGGGCTTCCCACACCAGCATAGAGCTATTAACTTTGTAGAAAATGTCTTTGTAGCAATATTGCACTTCCATCTCCTCTTGGAGAGTGTCCTAATCAAGTCATCTGCCAGTGTCCCAAAAAATTCCTCACTAAACGTTCTCTGGCTTTACCCCATGTAGCTCTGGGACAAGATGAGGGGTCATCCACCTGTGGTGAGCACGGCCTTGATCTCAGCTGCCCAGTCAGAACAAGCAATACTTAGAAGTTCATATCTATTTATCCTGTTGGGTGTCTGGGGCCTGGGGATGTACTGTACTTCCTGACCCTACATTTGAGGGCTCGCTCTAGTCCCCAAAGTGACTCTGTGGCCCAGTAGAAGAGCCAGGCTCAGAAGAGGTTGAAGAGTGAGGCCTGAAGAGCTGGTGAACAGAAAGCCACCCTTGTGGCACTGGTGATGGGTCATGTCCTGTCTTCTATCTTGAGGCAGCATGTGGGCTAGATCTGAGCACAGGCATTTGCTTCTGGGTGTTTTTCTCTTTCATGATGCTGTGAGCACCTAGGGTAATATATGATTGTGAGAGAAAATGTGGATGGGACGCTCCTTATATTGAATGTCCTCAGTTACTTTGATCCCACATGGCCAAAAAAAACAGGGCTTCAGTGGTGGTATGATTCCTAGAAAGCCTCTACCCTCCTGCTCTCAGGTTCTGGTGAAGCCCTGGACTTAGTTCCCAAGGGATGTCCTACACACAAGTGCTTTAGGACTGTTAGGCTTTGCATTGGAGTGTGTTATATATATATACTGCTAGAATACAAAGGGCCACCCTTAATTATTTCCATTTTCTGCTTCAGGCCTTGCTGTTTTTAAAATAGTGATACTGGTAAGTGTGCTATTTATAATAATACAACCCCTTCCCAAAGAGGACCCTGCTGGCTCAGTGGTTAAGAGCTCAGCTGCTAACTGTAAAGTTGGCGGTTTGAATCCACCAGCCGTTTCTTGGAAACCCTATGGAGAAGTTCTACTCTGTCTTATAGGGTCCACTATTAGTCAGAATCAACCCAATGGCAATGGGAATGGGCCCTCAAAAGAAACACTGTAAGATTTTATTACTTTTGAAATGCTATGGGAAGTTGCTATCCATCAAAACACAGGGGTATAATATTGTAACCTCACCCTGCCAGTAAATTTCCATTATTCCTTAAACTAGCCCACGCCAGATTTGGCCCATCCTGCATGCTCAGAAGGGCCAACTGTAACCACAAATTGACCTCAACAGAGGACGCAGCAACAGGAGGAACAAATCAGAATGAAAATGATCACTCGGACCCTATTCTGAAGCGAGAGGTCTGACAAGAATCACGTCACCTCCTGTTTCCTGGCCACCTTCCAGAATTTTCCCTCCCCAGTATGACTGTGCAGCCGCCGTCTTGCTGCCCAAATCAACGTAAGTCCTGCTTCCCCATAGCTTGATGAGCCGGATTTGAGGAACTTCCTTCTGGCTCCTTGCTATGCACATTGCAATAAAGTTACTTTCACTTTCTCAAAGACCAGTATCCAGATAATTGGCAAGACTAAATGCACCAGACAAGGGCCCACGTTTCCAGGTTCAGTAACAGTTTCATCATGGGCCATTATACTTCTGAAGATTTCCTGTGTACTTATAAAAACAATGTAGACAGATTATAAGTCTAATGCAAATATAATCATTCAGGGAGTCATATAACCTCAAATGTTGAAATCACCCAAATATTATTTACCAGATATCAGGGACCTCTGACACTTTGATCATTTTTTAAATAAGTTGTCGATAGTGTAGTCATAGAAGTTTCATATGGAGAGGAAGTTAAGATGGTATCAAGAAATAAAAGGTTGGTTTAAACTTAGAGAAATGAGGTAAATTTTAAGGTAACCACAAAGGAAACTAACAAATCAACACATCAAAATAAAAAAGAAGAAAAACATAAGGACTCAGCCAACACAAAATTAACAATAACAAAAAAGATGAAAGGGAAATACATAAAGAAAAATGACTCAGTACAGAAAATTAAGTGGAACAAATAAACTCTCAACACTTCAAAAAAAAAAAAAATCAAAATGATGGCAGTAAACTCATACCTATCAATAATCACACTGAATGTAAATGGACTAAATGCACCAATAAAGAGACAGAGAGTAGCAGAATGGGTAAAAAACCATGATCCATCTGTATGTTGCCTACAAGAGACACACCTTAAACACAAAGACACAAAAAACTAAAACTAAAAAGATTAAAAAATATATATCAAGCAAACATCAACCAAAAAAAAAAAAAAAAGAGTAGGAGTGGCAATATTAATCTCTGACAAAATAGACTTTAAAGCAAAATCCACCACAAAGGATAAAGAATGACACTATATAATGATTAAAAGGTCAATACACCAGGAAGACGTAAGCATAGTAAATTTATACACCACAACAACATGACTCCAAAATACATAAAACAAACGTAACAGCATTGAAAATAGAAATATGCTCCTCCGCAATAGTAGTAGGAGACTTCAACACACCACTTTTGGTGAAGGACAGAACATCCATAAAGAAGCTCAGTAAAGACACGGAAGAACTAAATGCCACAGTCAACCAACTTGATCTCATAGACATATACAGAACACTCCACCAAACAGCAGCCAAGTATACTTTCTTTTCCAATGCACATGGAATATCCTCCAGAATAGACCACACATTAGGCCAAAAAGCAAGCTTAGCAGAATCCAAAACATCAAAATATTACAAAGCATCTTTTCTGACCATAAAGCCATGGAAGTAGAAATCAATAACAGAAAAAGCAAGGGAAAAAATATCAAATACATGGGAACTGAACACCTTGCTCAAAAACTACTAGCTTATAGAAGAAATAAAGGACAGAATAAGGAAATTCACAGAATCAAATGAGAAGGAAAACACATCCTACCAGAACCTTTGGGACACAGCAAAAGCAGTGCTCAGAGGTCAATTTATAGCAATAAATGCACACACCCAAAAAGAAGAAAGCCAATCAAAACATCAACCATACAAATTGAACAAATAGAAAGAGAGCAGCAAAAGAAGCCTTCCGACACTGGAAGAAAGGAAATAATAAAAAAAATTAGGGCAGAAATAAATGAAATAGAGACTAGAAAAACAATTGAAAGAGTCAACAAGACCAAAAGCTGGTTCTTTGAAAAGATCAACAAAACTGATAAACCATTGGCCAAACTGACAAAAGAAAAACAGTAGAGGAAGCAAATAACCCAAATAAGAAATGAGATGAGCAATAGCACAAGTGACCCAACTGAAATGAAAAGAATCATAACAGAACACTATGAAAAATTGTACTCTAGCAAATTTGAAAACCTAGAGGAAATGGACAAACTTCTAGAAACACACCACCTGCCCAAACAAAAACAAACCAAGGTAGAAAAATTAAATAAACCTATAAGTAAAGAATGGATTGGAGAGGTAATAAAAAAAACTCCCAACAACAACAACAAAAAAAAATAGGCCCTGGCCCTGATGGCTTCACTGGACAATTCTACAAAACTTTCAGAGAAGAGTTAACACCAGTACTACTGAAGGCATTTCACTGCACAGAAAAGGATGGATTCACTTGGTCATGATGAATTTTTTGTTGTTGTTGTTGTCATTGTTGTTGAATTCTACTGTCATGATGTTGTCAATGATTTCATTTTACATGGATCTACAACCAAAGCCCATGGAAACAGCAGTCAAGAAATCAAAAGATGCATTACATTGGGCAAATCTGCTGCAAAAAACCTCTCTGAAGTGTTGAAAAGTGAAGACGTCACCTTTAAAACTAAGGTGTGCCTGACTCAAGCCGTGATGTTTTCAATTGCCTCATATGCATGCAAAAGTTGGACAATAAATAAGGAAGATGGAAGAAAAATTGATGCCTTTGAATAGTGGTGTTGGTGAAGAATATTAAATACATCACAGACTTCCAAAAGAACAAACAAATCTGTCTTGGAAGAAGTACAATCAGAATGTTCCTTTGAAGTAAAGGTGGTGAGATTATGTCTCACATACTTTGGACATGTTATCAGGAGGGATCAGTCCCTGGAGAAGGACATAATGCTTAGTAAAGTAGAGGACCAGTGAAAGAGAGGAAGACCCTCAAAAAGATGGATTGACACAGTGGCTGCAATGATGGGCTTAAGCATATTAGTGATTGTGAGGATGGTGCAGGACCAAACAGTGTTTCATTCTGTTGTATATAGGGTAGTTATGAGTCTGAACCGACTTGACAACACCTAAGAATAGCAACAAGTGGGAGTCATACCAGCTATGCAGGGATGGTTCAACATTAGAGAAACAATCAATGTAATCCATCACATAAATAAAACAAAGACAAGAAACACATTATCTTATCAATTGATGCAGAAAAAGCATTTGACAATGTCCAATACCAATTCATAAAAAAAAACTCTCAGCAAAATAAGAACAGAAGGGAACTTTCTTGACATAATAAAGGACATTTATACAAAGCCAACAGCTAACACAATCCTAAACAGAGAGTCTGAAAGCATGAACCTTGATAACAGGAACCAGTCAAGGAAGACCATTATCACCACTCTTATTCAACATTGTGCTGGAGGTCCTAGCCAGAGCAGAGCAATAAGGCAAGGGGGAAGAAAAGAAAAAGGCATCCAAACTGGTAAGGAAGAAGTAAAAGTATCCCTATTCACAGATGATATGATCTTATACACAGAAAACCCCAAAGAATCCACAAGAAAACTATAGGAACTAATAGAAGATTTCAGCAAAGTATCAGGATAAAAGATAAATATACAAAAATCAGTTGGATTCCTTTACATGGACAAAGAGAACTTTGAAAATGAAATCGTCAAGTCAATACAATTTACAATTGCCCCTAAGAAGATAAAATACTTAGGAATGAATCTAACCAGAGACGTAAAAATCCTGTACAAAGACAACTACAAGACACTACTGCAAGAAACCAAAAGAGACCTACATAAGTGGAACAATATACCATGCTCATGGATAGGAAGATGCAACATTGTGAAAATGCCAATTCTACCCAAAGTGATGTACAGATACAATGCAATCTCGATCCAAATTCCAATGACATTTTTTAATGAGACTGAGAAACAAATCACCAAGTTCATACAGAAAGGGAAGAGGCTGCAAATAAATAAAGCATTATCAAGAAGAACAAAGTGGGAGGCCTCACAGTACCTGATTTTAGAACCTATTGTACTGCTACGGTAAACAGTCTGGTACTGGTACAACAACAGATACATAGACCAATGGAACAGAATTGAGAACCCAGATGTAAATTCGCCCACCTATGAGCAGCTAATATTTCACAAAGTCCCAAAATTCGTTAAATGAAGAAAAGAGCAGTCTCTTTAACAAATGGTGTTGGCATAACTGGATATCCACCTGCAAAATAATTAAACAAGACCCATACCTCACACCATGTGCAAAAACTAACTCAAAATGGATCAAAGACTTAAATATAGAATCTAAAACAGTAAAGATCATGGAAGAAAAAATAGGGACAATGTTAGGAGCCCTAATACATGGCATAAACAGAATACAAACCATAACTAACAATGCTTAAACACCAGAAGAGAAACTAGATAACTGGGAGCTCCTAAAAATCAAATACTTATGCTCATTAAAAAACTTTTTACCAGAAGAGTCAAAAGACAATGTACAGACTGGGAAAAAATTTTGGCTACGATATATCCTATAAGGGTCTAATCTTTAAAATCTATAAGATATTGCAACATCTCAACAACAAAAAGACAAAGACCCAATTGAAAAACGGGGAAAGGATATGAACAGACACTTCACCAAAGAAAACATTCAGATGGCTAATGGATACATGAGGAAATGCTCACGATCATTAGCCATCAGATAAATGCAAACCAAAACTACAATGAGATACCATCTCACCCCACCAAGGCTGCCACTAATCAAAAAAATAATAAATGTTGGAGAGGTTGTGACGAGACTGGAATACTTATGCACAACTGGTGAGAATGTAAAATGGTACAGCCACTTTGAAAATCGATTTGGCACTTTCTTAAAAAGCTAGAAATAGAAGTACCATATGATCCAGCTATCCCCGTCCTTGAAATATATTGTAGAGAAATAAGAGCTATCACGTGAATAGACATGTGCACACCAATGTTCATTGCAGCACTGTTCACAATAGCAAAAAGATGGAAACAACCTAGGTGCCCATCAACAGACAAACGTATAAACAAAGTATGGAACATACACACAAGGGAATTTTCTACTACGCAACAATAAAGAACAATGATGAATCCTTAAAACAACTCATAGCATGGATGAATCTGGAAGGCATTATGCTGAGTGAAATTAGTCAGTAGTGAAAGGACAAATACCGTATGAGACCACTATTATAAGAACTCAAGAAAAGGTTTAAACACAGAAGAAAACATTCTTTGATGGTTACAATGGTGGGGAGGAAGGGAGAGAGGAATTCGCTAGCTAGATAGACAAGAATCATCTTAGGTAAACGGAAGACTGACATACAATACAGGGGAAGTCAGCAAAAATGGACTAAAGCAAAAGCTAAGAAGTTTATGGAACACAACCAACACTTTGAGGGACAGTGTAGCTGGGGCTGGGGGCTGGAGACAATGCTTTCAGGGGATATCGAGGTCAATTGGCATAACAAAGCTTATTAAGAAAGTGTTCTGCATCCTACTTTGATGAGTGATGTCTGGGGTCTTAAAAGCTTGCAAGCGGCCATCTAAGATGCATCCCCACTTGGAGCAAAGGAGAATGAAGAACGCCAAAGACACAAGGAAGTATTAGCCCAAAAGACAAAAGGGCCACATAAACCAGAGACTCCATCAGCTTGAGACTAGAACTAGATGGTACCTGGCTACTACTAATGACGGCCCTGACAAGGAATACAACAGAAAGTCCCGACGGAGTGGGAGAAAAGTATGGAACAGAACTCAAATTGACTTAAAAAGACCAGACTTACTGGTCTGAGTGAGACTGAAGGAAACCCTGAAGCCTTGGCCCAAGGATGCTCTGTTAACCCAGAACTAAAATCATTCCCGAAGCCCACTCTTCAGACAAAGATTAGATTGGACTATAAAATATAAAATAATACTCATGAAGAGTGTGCTTCTTAGTTTAAGCAGATATAGGAGACCAAATTGCGGCTCCTGTCTGGAAGCAGGATGAAAAGTTAAGAAGGGACAGGAGCTGGTTGGATGGACATGGGAAACCTGGGGTGGAAAGGGGGAGTGTACTGTCACATTATAGGGATTGCAACTAGTGTCACATAACAATATGTGTGTAAATTTTTGCATGAAAAGTTAACTTGAGCCGTAAACTTTCACCTAAAGCTGTTGGGACTGGCTGTGTGCTGCCCACTGTGATCCCACTCAAAGCTCAGTCCACATTCTCTCAGGGTGCCCATCTGCTCCCTGTTATCACAGACCTTATTATTAATGTCATTTCCCCTCACCTTCTTTACTGTCTGTGGTTCTACCATCATCATGACTCATGAACATCATCTTTGTTATCCTGATTGTGGTGTTTTACCCAGGCAGAGGACACTGGTGCCAGTGTGGTGATGATGTATTCCTTATCTGTGGGACCTAAAAGTTCTTTGTGAAATTTTTCTAGTGAACCGATAGTTGTTTCCTGACTTTCATTTCAGCAACTGAAATGATAAGAGCTCTGAATGCACATGTTCAGTTGTCCAGGACTGTCCTACTTTACTATAGTTAATCTGCTATTCAAGACAGCCATCAAAAAGTCCCAGGTTTTGGGATGTGTGTAGAAGGTTGGGGAAAAATAGAGAAATTCCAGATTAACATACAAAATCTAGGTGCTGAAAGCAGCACTGTTTCTGGTGTCAAGAAAGTGCAGCATTATCATATGCCTTCGGTAGTCCTTGTTGCTACTTGTCTTCTGACTGCTTATCTGGCTACTATGACTTAGTGTGTTGTTCAGTGTTCTGGGACTTAAGTGGTCACCTTATGAGTGTTTTATTCCTGTGCACTAAATTAATTTTGATTCTGTCTGTGGATTAACTGTTGTGCAATGTATCGAGATAGTGCTTATTTAGTTATTAACATTGGGGCTATTGTAACCATGTTCTCTATGAGTCCAGATAATGAAAGTGAGAAGCATACCAATTCAAATGACAACTTGACTCAGCCATCATCCAAAAAGAAAGCTAAAAAAACTGAGTTATTTTAATGACAGATGAAAGGACACACTGGATGAGGGACATAAATATCCAAAACAGAGTTAAATGCAGATTATGAAGAAAGATGTGGAACTGGGCTTGTGGAGAAAGGGTGTGAATGCACACACAGGGAATGAGTCTCACCAATCTGGGACGAGACAGACAAGTTCTTCTTACTCAGTCCTAAATATTTTCATCTCCTTTAATGTTTTGTATTATTTTTATGATATTCTCAAATCACCAAGTCATTGTTATATATGCTTCTATAATGCTTTTTATGCTATTATTATGTTTTTATAATGCCTTTAAACACCTACGTATAAGTTACTTATAATGTAAAGTTAGAAATAGAGAATTTCTGAGTTTACAGATAGAAACATGTAACTTCTATGATATTCTCTAACCATTATCTGTAAGTCATTAACAACTAAAAATATAAATCATTAGAATGTTGTTCTAACCTTGGAAATAGATAATAGAAGTATGTGGTAAACAAGTATACAAATGTGTCATATAACAACTCTTTTAATTTCTAATATCAAAATCTCTATAAATTTAATTTGGGACATACATATGCCATACAAAAATCCCCTTAACAAACAATAAAAGATACCGATAATGGTGTAACAATGACAGCATCTAACCCTTATCTTGTGAAGTTAAGTTAAGGAAATTGTATATATACCTTTGATTTCTGTTCACTTGTTGGAGAAGAAGACAACAGCAAAAGGTCTCTGACTATCCCTCTCTCTGAAGACTGAGAGCCTGCTGAGATACTGCCAGTCACAACTAACCTTGGAACCTAGCTTTGGGGGATTTTTTCTGTGTTTGAGGAGTGGTCAAGTCTTCCTCCTTAAGATCACTTATTAAAGCTAAAGGGAAAATTCTAAAACTTTGGACTCAAATAATTAAGCTAATATTGTATTTGTTAATTCTGATGCTACAGGTATTTTGATTTGAAACATGGAATTTGAAATTCTGATTGCAATAAAGACTTTAATGAAAATTTTGAGACATAAAATAGAAGGCTATAGATGTCTTGTCTAAATGTAAATAGTCCTTTGTCATTTATTGCATATTTCAAAGATGATGAAAACACAAATTTTGGTAAATTTAATTCAGTATATAAACTTCCTACCAAGGAGAACTTAAAGTTCTTACTTGTTCAATGTCCTTCACACCTTGCACACAAAAAGGTTAAAAATCAGTTATTTGCTTAACTTTGAGGTCAAAGCTCTCATAATGGAAGCTTTTGGCAACTTTGCAGTTTCTTCAAAATGTGTAAAAGCACTTACTAATATTTTTGGCTTATGAAAATGGGAGGAATAAACATAAGCCTACAAGATGGTTGTCATTGTGCTGGCCATAATAAAGATGTTAAAATGTTGGGCTGTCATAAAATCATGTTTCCAAAGTGTAGCACTTAAAGAATACCCTTTTGTAATTTGTGAATACATTGAGGATGAAAAAGGAGAAAAATGTTAACATGAAAGAGAAATCTGTATGTTGTTCCTCCAAACTGTTTGGCACCGTTTGAAGAGGGTGTCAGATATGTAGAAAAAGATGAGCAGATTGTATCTCAGTTTTTTGTTGGTATGTGTATGTTGCAAAAAACTCATACAGAGGGAGAAAAATATGACCCATACATTGAAAGTAAGACTTCTCCAGAACTCAAACGTATCACCAGAAGAGGGTATCGAAGTTAAACAGGGCTTTCTTATTTCTTTACTAAAATTGTAGTATTTTTTAACTTAATTAATTAATTTGTTCATTCATTCATTTATTTTTTGTAATAACATTCAAATTGTCCCATGCTTTACAGATATTTTCCATGAGAAAGAGGTTTGGCAAGTGATGACATCCAATGCCCTTCAAAATCTTTAAAAATGTTTGGCCTTATAGACCTGGAGAGCTGATCTATTAAATCAGTCTTATAGAAAAGTGGATGGGCATATTTGGAGAGCAGAAACCTAATTCCTGTAAATTTTAAAAAAAAACTGCTATTGCTAACAGGAAAATCCTAAGTGTTGCATGTTGAGAGGACATTTAGCTTTGTAGGGAACAAAAATCCGTGTAAGGTGGGCTTCCTAAAAGCAAGAACTACAAGTCAAAATGAGTATTGTGACTGACTATATTTTGTTTTGCCACTACCTAAAAGAAAAGTAGAATAGTCTTACTAGGCAGGCAATTCAACAAAGTATTATTAGAAATGGTGTGGTGCAATGAATCACTTTTGTGTGGCCTTTCTTACCATGGTCTTGTAATGCCCACCAACATGATTGGGTGGGACTGTGCAAATAGGGTAATTGTGACCCACCAAGGATATTGGTCAGTTTTGCATTAAAATAGAGCCAATTCCAGAGCAGACAGAGGATCCTAACACCACCAAGGAAGAACAGCCAGGAACAGAGAGCGAGTTCTTTGGACCTGGGATCACTGTGCTGAGAAGGGCCTGGAACCAGGAAACTGAGAAAGAGAGAGAGGAGAGCTGTAACACTGAAGACGGTGAGAAGAGGTGGCAGGAGAGTGAAAGTTGGCGTCAGAATTGGTAAAGATGGTTGAGACAGGAGGCATGTCTGACTTCTGCCTCTTAGCAATCAGCCTTGGGCTGTTGATCTTGAGTCTCCTTCCCCTTGTGAAGTTAGAGGAGGTCGGATACCACTCCCACACCACTTTTACACACGGACACAGAAAAAGTAAAATATTCTACTGTATTATAAAGACAGAAAAGACCAAAATATTGTTATTTTTAAATAGATATAAATAATATCTGTCTAATTAACCTTATTATATTTAAGTTGTCCTTTAAAAATGTTGTGTGTGTATAACAATATGTAGTATTTTATGTATTAGGAAAACACAATAAAGTGTCCTACAAATTGTAAATATCTAGGCAGCTCTTAACCACAACATCACCAGGGCTCAATTTAGGATATAAAAAGTATGAAAATGAATTGCTGTATTAGAAGGTTGAAAGAAACATTACAAGATATTGTTACCCTCTTCTCACAGATATTTTCTAATTTGGGCTAATAATAGTTACTTCTTATTGTCACTATTAAATATTCATGTTGCTGATTTGTTTAAATAATAGCATTATGTAAAAATTAAATAATATATATATATCTATTTTAAATATTTTATGTAAAGTAAAGAAAACAAACAAACAAACAAAAAAACCATTACCGTTGAGCCGTTTCCAACTCATAGCAACACTATAGGACACAGTAGAACTGCCCCAATAGGGTTTCCAAGGAGTGGTTGGTGGATTTGAACTGCCGGCCTTTTGGTTAGCAGCTGTAGCTCTTAACCACTGCACAACAAGGGCTCCAAAATAAAGACATACATGTAAATAAGTATATATTATTTTAATGTGTGAGTGTAAATATATATATATAAACATACATAAAATCATGTGTATGTATTTGGTTTGGTTGTACCCTAGGTGTCTTAGTTATCTAGTGCTGTTATAAAAGAAATACTACAAGTGGATGGCTTTAACATAGAGAAATGTATTCTCTCACAGTCTAGGGGACTAGAAGTCTGAATTCAGGTTACCAGTTACAGACGAAGTCTTTCCCTGTTGGCTCTGAGGGGAGGTCCTTTTCACTAATCTTCCCCTGATCTACAAGCTTCTCAGTGCAGGAACCATGGATCCAAAGGATGGTCTTCACTCCAGGCTCTTTTTTCTTGGTGATATGAGGTTTCTCTGTGTCTTATCATCTAGTGTTGCTGTAACAGAAATACCACAAGTGGATCGTTTTAACAAAGAGAAGTTTATTTCCTTACAGTAAAGTAGGCTAAAAGTCCAAATTCAGGGTGTCAGCTCCAAGAGAAGTCTTTCTCTCTCTCTTGGCTTCTCATCAATGTTCCCCTGGACTAGGAGCTTCTTGGCGCAGGAACCCTGGTCCAAAGGACTTGCTCTGCTCCTGGCACTGCTTCCTTGATGGTATGAGGTCCCCAGCTCTCTGCTTGCTTCCCTTTCCTTTTATCTCTTGACAGATAAAAGGTGGTGCAGGCCACATCCCAGGGAAACTCTCTTTACATTGGATGTGACCTGGGTAAATGTGGTGTTACAATCCCACCCTAATCCTCTTTAACATAAAATTACAGTTAGAAAATGGAGGCCAACCACACATTTCTGGGAATCATGGCCTAGCCAAACTGATACACACATTTTGGGGGGGGACACAATTCAAACCATAACATTCCCTGTCTCTCTGCTCACTTCTCTCTTTTATATCTCAAAACAGATTGACTCAAGATACAACCGAATCTCGTAGATTGAGTCCTGCCTCATTAACATAACTATCTCTAATCCTGCCTCATTAATATTATAGAGGTAGGATTTACAGCACATAGGAAAATCACGTCAGATGACAAAATGGTGGACATTCACACAATACTGGGAATCATGGCCTAGCCATATTGGTACACATTTTTGGAGGACACAATTCAATCCATAACACTAGGTTAGATTTCTAAGAGAGTTAGTGTTTAGTTCTTAGGAAAATAAATTGGGTGGTTTTTACCTGAAATAGAATTATTTATTTCTAGAGTTCTTCTCAAAGACTACCTTAAAGGAAAAGGTGCAGAGCACGTTGTCCTAAGGAGGGCAGAGTGAACAACTACAAAAGGTGCAGGGTGGAAAGGGGTGAGTGAAGATGATGCCAGTGTCTAGATCTTTAGGATGCTCTACCTTTCAGCATCCCTGCTATTTGGGCAGCTGGAGTGGGACAGCAGTGTCTGTGGGGATTGGGCTGTCCCAAGGCAGCTTTCATGCTGGTCCCATTTCTTCAATGTCTCCCTCCTGACCTCAAGGTCAGTGCTGTCCTGAAGTCCTCTGGGGATAGGACACGTGCCTACTGTCTTATCCTATGTCTACCTCTTAGTCCCACTCAGCCCTGCTATGGGACAGAACCTCCATAAGCTCCTCTGGGCCCTGGGTGACTAGGGGCACAGGTAGCCCCTGAGTTGCAGGGCTTTAGAGAAGATGCAGCCCTGTGGATGTCCACAGGGAGGTGTGGGATACTGGTCCTCACTCCCCAGCACTGAGCTGCCATTAGTAGGAAATCTTTCTATATCAGACACTAGCATTGCCACCCCCTACCCTCCATGTCATGCTAGAAAGAACAATACTGAAGGTTTACCTCTGTGTGTCACAGGGTCTGCATGAGAAAGTCTGCTGGGATTCTGAGCCCAATAAGGCACAGAATAGACACCTTTCTGACAGCCAGGAGAGGACAGGATCTTCTGAAGGACTGTGAGATTCAGACAAAAACAGCAGGTCTGTAGTTCCTGGGGGGAAGACCTAGCTTGTGGTTTTACTACTGTATCACAAGGCCTATCACTTAGGCTTTAGATGAATGTTTATTTAAGGGTAGGAAGAGAGAATTCCAATTATGTTGCAGAAAGCCAGCATCTTAAGTGCAGAGGTCCTAATTACCAGGTGGCCAGCAGTAGACATAGGACATAATCAATATAACAGTTAGCCAGGTGTGACCAAGCAGTACATCCTGAGGGACTGAGGGCATTAAGTGAGTAGAGGTTGGTCAACTCTGAATTCATGCAGTGGTGTGGGGAAGAACACAAGGATGCCCTTTATCACCATTTCTATTTAAGATTGTGCTAGAAGTCCTATCTAGAGCAATAAGGCAATAAAAAAAAATAAAGGTATTCAAATTGGAAAGGAAGAAATAAAACTGTTCCTATTCACAGATGATATGATACTACCATATAGAACCCAAAGATTCTACAAAATAAACTACTGGAACCAATAGAAATATTCAGCAGAGTAGCAGGATACAAGATAAACATACAAAAATCAGTTAGAGTCCTCTACACCAACAAAGAGAATTAGGAAAAGGAAATCAGGAAAGCAATAACATGTGTGATAGCCCCTGTCTTAGGCTGGGTTCTCTAGAGAGGTAAAACCTGTAAAGCATATAAATATATAGAAAGAGATGTATATCAAGGAAATGGCTCAGGCAGATGTGGAAGCTGGAATGTCCCAAGTCCATGGGTCAGGATAGAAGCTTCTCCTGATTCACATAGCAGGGGCTGGCAAACCCAAGGTATCCAGGTCAGGGAGCAGGGCTCTTGCTCACAGACTGTGAAGATCAATGAATTCCATGATTGGCAGGCAAGACTGCAGGTAATCTGCTAGCTCAAGTCCCAAGAACTGGAGGTCAGATGAACAGGAGCCAACTGCAGGATCAAGCTAGAGCAAAAAGCCCCTAAACCTTGCCAGACTATCTACTTATATTCAATGCAGGCTACATGCCAAAGGAAACTCCCTTTTAACTGATTGGTTACTTACAGCAAACCCCATCATAGGGGTGATCACATATCCAATCTCAACAGGGAAGTGATCACAATATTAGATGACTGCCAAAACACTGAGAATCATGGCCCAGCCAAGTTGACACACCATGTTAACCATCACAGGCCCTAAAAAAATAAAATACTTAGGAATAAATCTAACTAAGGAAGTAAAAGACATATACAAAGAAAATTACAAAACACTACTGTAAGAAACCAAAAGAGACCCATATAAATAGAAAAACATACCATGCTCATGGATAGGTAGACTCAGCATTGTGAAAATGTCAATTCTACCCAAAGCAATCTACAAATACAATGCAATCCTGATCCAAATACCAACAGCATTCTTTAACAAGATGGAAAAAATTAATTATTAACTTTATATGGAAAGTAAAGAGTCCTTAGATAAGTAAAGCATTATTGAAGAAGAACAAAGTAGGAGGCCTCCTACTATCTGACCTCAGAATCTACTATACAGCTACAGAAGACAAAATAGCATGGTACTGGTACAATGAGAGACACTTTGATCACTGGAACAGAATTGGGAGAACTCAGATGTAAATTCATCCACTTATGGTCACCTGATCTTTTGCAAAGGCCCTAGATCTCTTAAATGAGGAAAATATAGTCTTTTTAACAAAATGTTCAAGCCATGGTAATTTCAATCACCTTATATGCATGCGAACGCTGGACAATGAAAAGGAAGACAGAAGAAGATTCGTCTGAATTATGATGTTGGCAAAGAATATTGAATATACCACAGACTGCCAGAAGAAAGAACAGCTCTGTCTCGGAAGCAGTACAGCCAGAATTCTTCTTTGAAGTGAGGATGGAGAGGTTTAGTCTTAAGTACTTCGGACATGTTATCAGGAGGGACCAGTCACCGGAGAAGGGCCATATGCCTGATAGAGTAGAGGGTCAACCAAAACGAGGAAGATCCTCAATGACATAGATTGACACAGTGGCTTCAACAATGGGGTCAAACATAGCAATGATTGTGAGGATGGCAGAGGACCTGGCAGTGTTTCATTCTGTTGCACACAGGGTTGCTTTGAGTCAGAATCAATGCAATGGCACCTAACAAAAACAAAAAGTTGTTTGTCTAGTCATGTCCTAGGACTCTCTCCTCAGAAAATTATCCTCAGAGCCCCAAAATAGAATCTCAGTCTCATAGGATGTCTTAGACTGGGCTCTCTAGAGAAGAAAACCAGTGAAGTGTATAAATATACATATAGAGACATTTATCTTAAGAAAATCGCCACACGGTTGTAGAAGGTGGAAGGTCCCAAGTCTGTGGGTCAAGATAGAGGATTTTCCTGATTCACATAGCTGCAGGGGTTGGCAAACCCAAGATCAGTATGTCAGAGAGCAGGGCTCTTGCAACAGTCTGAGAAGATCAATGAATCCCAAGATTGGCAGGCAAGACCACAGGTAAGCTGCTAGCTCAAGTCCCAAGAACCAGAGGTCAGACAACAGGAGCCAGCTGCTGGATCCATCATGAGAAAAAAGCCCCTGAGCCTTGCCAGAATGTCCAATTATATTCAATGCAGGCCACATGCACAAGGAAACACCCTTACAACTGATTGGCTTCTCACAGCAGATCCCATCATGGAACTAATCACAACATCATATGACTGCCAAACCACTGATAATCATGGTCCAGCCAAGTTGACACACAGCCTTAACCATTACACAGGTTCTCTTCATTTTTCTCCACCTAAATCTGAGCTGACCTCTCAGGTAAGGATGGAAATCAGACCTGTGGGAGAAGATCCTTCCTCCATCCCAATGAGGACAAGTTCTAGGGATATTACTTTTAGACGGAAAGTGACCAATATTTCCGCTGTATCATCTGCTGTCCTCAGACAATTGAATTTTGCTTAAAGGGTAAATATACTTGAAGAATTCTCAGAATAAGGTCAAATTCAAAATCAAACCAAACCCATTTCCACCGAATCCAGTGTGACTCATAGTGACCCCAAAAGACATATTAGAACTGCCTCGGAGTGTTTCCAGTCTTTAAGGAAGCAAACTGCCACAACTTTCTCTCCTGGAGCGGCTGGTGGGTTCAAATAGCCAGCCTGTTGATTAGCAGCCAAGTGCTTAACCACTGCACCACGAAGGAACCTTCAGAGCAGAGCAGTGACCCTTAATTAAGGCTACCTTTTCTTGTGGAAACAAGAAACACCACTATCACCAGGGAAAGGGGGGCACAAGGTGTCGAAACTTTGCATAAATGACAATCTTCACTATGACCCAGATTACCTGGGCCAAATGGAAACAGAGAGATCAAGAATATTTGGGATGAATGGACAAATCTGTATATTTACCTGCATGCTTGCATGCTTTGATCTCTTAAAATCATCAAGGTTCAGAGCAACATCAGTTTATCAGGGTGGTCTGGGACCAAAAGATGAATTCACACATGTTGGTCTGCCAAATCTGTTCTATCACAGTCTCCTATTCTGGAATCTCTTTGTCTTCCTAGTATTCTCATCAACATTCCATCTTCACCTCATCCCAAATCTCTATCCTTACCCACAACCCTAGGTTCCACAGTTGCTTGAAACTTCGAAAAGCTGTTGGATAATTACAATCTTGGTAAGTGTGTTTCTAGTAAGACCAGAGCTAGGCACTTTTTCATTTATAAATATTAAGGCCTTGTACTCTCAAAGAGAGAAGCACTAAGTAGGGGAGAACTGGGCTGACAGACACTATAAGAGATGTTGGCAATTGCTAACCACAAATGAAAGGCAATAGGCATCATGTTCTTACTCTTTGAAGACTAAAAACAGAACTGAGGGGAAGGGAACACAATTTCTGACTAAAACAAAAGAGTGAGAGCGATCAGGCCAACAGTCCAATGGTTCAGTTAGGTTCTGGGTATCTCCTCTTGTAGAGCTTAGGTGCTAAGCATCTACAACGCCCCCTTCCTTTCTTCTCAGATTTCAGGATTTTCTCCAGATGAGTGTGGTCACGCTACTCAGAAACTAAGAATGTGGTTCTTGCAACACCCCCACCAGAAACATTCCCCTGGGAGGGAAGAGGGACATGCTGAAAATTCATATCTTGAGAATCAATATAACCTAAACGAAAACATGGTCATTTAGCCTGCCCCTCTTTACTCATCTTTTGGGTTAAAAAACCTGGAAAATGGAGTCATGACAACTTCTGACCTGAGCAGACTTTCTGAGAAGATGCTACTGTTTTTGATCCTCTTGGCCTTTCCTGTGTCTTCCAGGACCTTTATAGGTGAGTGACTGTCTCCTTCTCAGAGGCCTGGCTTTCTCAGTCACTGACATTTCCACAGAGACCCAGTCAGGCCATCTCTATGATGCATCCTGGATCCATATCTCCCTACAGGAATTTACTGAACCTCCATTCAATGGCTGCGTAAAATATGTACAGAAATGACAGGGAAAAAATGTTCTCTTAGAACCTGGTGGCTCAACTCCTTTCCATGGCCTGCACTTCTGTTATCTTGAAAGTGATTTTTATTAAGATGGCCAAAGATTCTGGTGGAGATGAGAAAGCTGAAAATGAATGCAATAAATTTAATTTACCTAAACCTAGGCATGGACAGCTAATACAGATGAAGAAGAGAAGAGTTGTTTCATGCTTAATTTTCTAGGCTTCAGTTTGACCTTGTCCCTATTATTCTGAGCACCTAAGCTCTACCAGAACAGATACCCAGAACCTAACTGTTGGCCTGATCACTCTCATAAGGTCCTAAAGGAGACTAAGATCACACACAGGCCCCTTCAGCCCATTTCCCCATCTCAACTTTGATTTCCAGTTCCTTATTCTCATCTCCCTGTATTTTGAGGACTCAGTGTTGTATGAAGGTAATTCTGTGCTGAGATTCAGAAATCCATTAAGACCTCTCCCCTTTAACATTAAGACAAAGAAATGTGGAAATGTTCATTCATTAACCCAATAGATGTTTATGGGTTTTTACTATATACCAGGCTCAGGATGGGAGAAAGATACAAAAGAATTTTGGTTAATGAGCTCATCATGTTCAGGTCCTTAGAAACCAGCCATGCTGGACAAATTATCAGGACACCAGCCATCTGAGAGGTGCCAGGGGACAAAGAAGCAATTGGAGCAGTCAGAATATTTTCCAGGTCTTCTGGGTGTGTGCATCATAAAAGCAAATTGTTCCCCCTTAAAATATGTCTGAAGTATATTTAAACCAAAAAACAGCTGATTACCCTCATTTCCAGTGAAAGAAAGTGACAACTAGAAAATAAACTTGCCATGCTATAAGCCAGCCATGCCACCCACAGAAGCCAGGATCCTCATCTGGGTGTTAGGGGCCCTGCATATGGCTCTCTTCCCACCAACTCAAGCCAAGATGCCATTCCAATCTATGAACATCCAGTTCCAGGTCATAGGCAGTACCCATCCTCTGGGTACTATGAACTCAGAGATCCAGGAAAAATTTTACTTTTAAGCAGTGATCAGATGGGGCACTGAAGCCAGACCACACTCCCAGCCCTACATGGCATTAATAAAGTACATTAATAACCATAAATAGAATCGTTCTGGAGGGTTCCTGGTACAAGAACACTTTGTGATGACAGTAGCTCACTGTTATGGAAGGTAAGGAGCAGCTTCTGGGTTCTTGTTTCCTGGGAACCATAACATTATCTCACAGCATAGTTCAAGACAGTTTCTGAGCACACAGAGACGAAGAGCTCATAGGAGGAGCCTTAGCTCCACCTTCAGTCTGATAGAAGTGAAAGAGGGATAGAGAATTGGAATTTGTGGGGAGAAAACTGGGTGGTAGGTGAAGCTGTAGAAGAAACAGTCCTGGGTCACTGTTGCAGAGCAAAGAAGGGACAAGAGAGACATGAGATCTGCCCCATCTTCCTCCTCCCAATGACTCAAGTGCAGGACTACGTTAGGCTGGAACATCAATATTTTTATACGATGCTGAGTTAAAGTTCCTCTGACATACTACACTTAGCATTTTCTTGCAGAAATATTACTGTCACCCTGGGACTCAAAATAGCAAGAAAAAGGAACCTACAAGGCAGGTCATCCCTGTGCTTCAAGCCTTTCCTCACTCACATTATAGCAAAGTTTCAGGCTTCAATGACATCATGCTACTGAAGGTAACATCTTGCCTCCATTCAGGTGTACCCACACAGGGTATGGGGAGCATTGGCTTGTTCAGAGCCTCAGGACCTCCTCTTCTCCAGCGTCAATGCTTTCCTGGTCCCAGTGCAATAGATGGGAACTTGGGAGACTCTCTAGGCGGGGGGGGGGGGGGGGGGGGGGGACGGACAGCCTGCTACCTGGCTTTGAGCCCTGCTAGCAGGGCATGATCTAAACTGCCATCTTTCAACTTCTCCGACCAGCTGAAACACAAGGCTTGACTGAACACACATGTGAAGACCATTGCCCTACTTCAGAGCTAGGACTAGGTGAGGCCTGGCCAGGTGTGCAGTGTGGCAGGCTGGGGAAAACTGGCTAATGACCAGCCTTCAGATACAGTTCAGGAAGTAGACCTGGAAGTACAGAACAAGCAGCAGTGCAAGAAAATCTTCCAAAATTACAATAAATCCATCCAGCTATGTGTAGGAAACCCCCTGTACTGGAAAGAAATGGGAAGAGTAAGGATTCAAGTCTCTTTCCTGCCTTGCCCCAGGGAGAGAGTGATTCTGGAATCCCATGTTTAGGCCTTCACTGACCCATGAAGCCACAGGTAGAACAGGGTTCACCATGTGTTGGGGCATCTTGTTAATTTGTGAGACTCAGGCATCTTCCTCCAGTTTATCTCCTGTCATTTCTCTATGGGACAACAAGAGGAAAGCCTGGGAGAGGGGTGAGCTGGAGAAAGGACTTAGCCAAGGCAGAAGCTAATGGTACTGGGGGATCTCAGAGGCCAGGACTCTGCCCACCACTCTTTCACTCAGAACCAAAGTGAATGTTTTCGCCTTAGATACTTCTTCCTCTGAACACACAGGCCCTGAGCAGAAGGATATGGAAACTAGGGGAAGAGCCTGAGGCAGAAGTCAGAGAGGTCTTTGCTGAAACTCTCCCATTTTATTCCCACAGGGTGACTCTGGGGGACCCTTGGTGTATAACAATATGGCCCAGGGCATTGCCAGCCTTGGATACAAGAATATCCCTCCTATGGTCTTCACCAGAATGTCAACCTTTCTACCCTGGATCAACAGAATAATGAATATGTCCAGGCATAGCTAAGGACTGGCCCTTGAGTTCTGTGACAGAGTCCACAAGCGTATGACGGGAGGATGTCAGACTCTTAATAAAGATCACCTGCTAGAGTGGAGGAGCTGCCTTCTGTGTCTTCCTTGAACATATTCAAATGTCCCCTGCTGTGCCTACCCCAACTCAACAGTGCATAAAATGAGGATAAAAGCAACTGAGCCTCCAATCGACACATCAGGGGCCTGGCATGGTCCCCACCAGAACCACCTTCCCTGTCCACCCTCATCTCCTTCTGTCCATGACTCATCAGGCCCTACCCTCAGTGTTGTTATCCCAGCCGGGCCCTGCCTGCTGGTGCCTCATCCTGTCAGAGAGGAGGCTTAGAGAGGCCAGGTTGTGCTCACTAGAGCAGAACTTGGGGTAATGTGACAGACAAGCCAGGTCCACACACCTCCCACCTGCACAGGCCTCACTCAACCTCTCTCATCCAGCTCAGCACACCCCACACTCTCATGTGGGTTTAGAGTCAACAAGTGCCTGCTCACTTTTCAGTCACAGTCACTTCAGCCTGTCCATCGTGGTCACAGCTGATTGACTGGAATCTTGATCATGTCCATGCCAGTCCTGGCCACCTCATTATTAGGGTCTATGTGCTTGAGATAATGCTCTCTGTACAGGATTGGAATTTGCTCCTCCTACCCTTAAATGAAAATTCATCAGAAGCCTGAGTGAGAAGCCTTGTGATACAGCAGTGAAATCACAAGTTTTCTTCCCCCAGGGACTCTAAACCTGGTCATTTTGTCCTTCTGAACTTACTATGTCCTATTTCTGTTCTCAGGCAGTTGCTCACATTGTATAATACGTGGACTCGTTATCCCTGAAGATTTTCCCTCTAAAGTGTGGAGAGATCAAGTATCTGGTGCAGAGAGGCCAAGCTTCACTTCTGCTCCTAAACGGCATTACTAGTATGACAAGAAGTGCAGCAGGGGGCAACGCTGTGTAGACTGCAGAAAGACTCCCAGCCTAGGGCAGTTCAGTGCTGGAAATGAGGACCCAGACCTAATCCTTCTGTGAACATTCCCAGGGCAGCCTCCCCTTTAAAAACCTGCAGCTCAGGCACTCCCTTTGCCCCTAGTCACTTCAGAGCAGCTTATGGAGGGTCCATTACAGAGCAGGGCTGGACAGAGCTGAAAGTTGGTCATAGAATAAGATCGTCCCACCTAAAAGGAGAGCAGGATAGCACTGACCTTGTGCACACCAAGACCACTTCCCTGTGAAGATCCAACCTTGTCTCCTTCAGCCCACGTCTCAGCAGGTTCCCTCCTCATTGTTGCTGTCCCAGCTGGGCCCTGCCTGCTGGCCTCTTATCCTGTCAGAGATGGGGCTCAGGGAAGCCAAATTGTACCCACTACAGCATAGCTTTGGGAATGTTACAGGTATTGCCCATCGTCTGGTTTCTGTGAGCACAGGGATCCAGACATATTTTCTCTTTAGACAATGATCAAAGGGGGCACAGAGACCACACCACACTCCCAGTCCTGCATGGCATCAGTAAAGGTTTCTGAGAACAACAATAGCTTAGAGGCATGTGGGTATTTCTGGTGTGAGAAGACTATGTGCTGGCTGTGGCTTACTGTTATAAAAGGAAAAGCATAACAACTGGGTACTTGTTTCCTGGGAAACCCTAACACCATTCAACAGACACAGCTCAGGATGGTCCCTCAGTGCATGAGCTCATCAAAGGACCTTTCTGTGCATCTGCAGACTGGGGAAAGTGAGCTTGGGTTAGAGTATTAGTCCTGTGGACTGGGAGCTTGGTGGCAGGTGAGGATCCTGAAGGACCAGGCCTGGAACCCTGTGGCAGAGAAAAGAAGACAACTCGGTCCACATTTGGATTGAGGTGTTGTAGGGAAGAAATGAGACACAACTTCTGTGCCATTTTCTTCCTCCAAGCTTGATGTGGATGCAGGTCTCCCTTGGGTTGGAACATCAGTATCCTTATCTGATGCTCAGGTGAAGTTCCTATTTCTTTGTAGAAATATGACTGCCTTTCTGGGAGCTTACAATATCCAGAAAAAGGAAAACACACAGCAGGCCATCCCTGTGCTTCAAGCCTTCTCTCACCCAAAGATTAGTAGTTTTAACTTTCAATGACATCATGTTTTGAAGGTACCATCTTCCTTCCATTTGGGTGTACCCTCACAGGGTACTGTGGATCCTTATCTCAGTCAGAGCCTCAGGCCACTCCCCCTTCTCCATCTGACTGCTCTACTGAACCAAGTGAAATGGAAGGGGAGGGAGACTCTTAGGACAGGAAAGGAATCACCTTCCCAAATATGAGACCTCCTGGCAGCGCAGAATGGGATCTAATATTTCTCATCTTCCCTGACTAGCTGAAACACAGGGATCAACTGAACACATCTGCACAGACCATTGCCACACTGTAGAGCCAGGACTGGGTGAGGCCAGGGCAAGTGTGCCATGTGACAGGCTGGACAATAGTGGATAATGGCTGGTTGTCAACCACACCCCAGGAAGTAGACCTGGAAGTGCAGAACAAGGAGCCATGACAGCAAATCTTCTCACACTTTGATAACACTACCCAGCTATGTGTGAGGAACTCTCTATACATTAAGAATACAGGAATAGTAAGGAGACAAGCATCTTTCCTGTCTTGCTTCAGAAAAAAAGTGATTCTAAATCCCCATGGCCAGGAATTGATTGGCCATGAAGCCATGGTAGAGCAGGATCCACCATAGTTGGGTCATCCTGTTCTCAACCTATCACATACAGGAACGTCCCTCTAGTTCATCTCTTGTCCTTTCCCCATGGGAGAACAAGAGAAAATCCTGGTACTGGGTTGAGCTGGAGAGATGACTCAACCTGGGCAAAGACTCAGAGTACTAAGGGATCCCAGAGACATTAATTCTGCCTGGTCCTCTCACTCAAAGCAAAAGTGAGTGGTGACCCTTCAGCCCCTTCTTCCTCAAACACCTAGGCCCTGAGCAGGGAACCAGGAAGGAAAAAGAGGAAGAGAGTAGAAATCAGAGGGTTCGCGCTGAGACTCTTCCCTTCTCTATCCACAAGGTGACTCCAGGGGACCCCTGGTGTGTAACAATGTGGCCCAGGGCATAGTAAGCCATAGATATGAGAATAAACCTCTTAAGGTCTTCAAAAGAATATCCAGTTTGTTCCCTGGATCCACAGAATAACGAATGCATCCTAGTGTAGCTAAGTGACTGGACCCTGGATTCTGCAGCAAGGTGTGTGAGGGGGTGTCAGTCTCTTAATAAAGAGACTTTATTGTGTCTTCCTTGAACTTATTCACTGGCCTCCTTCTGTGTCCCAAGAAAGCTCTGATTACACTTACTGCACTCTCTTCTCTGCTACTTCTGCTCAACAATTCACAAACTCCCCACACAAGTCAACAACTCACACCTGTGCACTGTCCCATCCAATAAGTGTCTATAAGATCAGCTCCCTGTGTCTGACTCTATCAGGTGGTGGAGTATCTTTCTCAGAAGAAAAATGCAACTTGCTGCATGAAGCGCTCAATGATAGCTTTTTCTCCTTCCTAAACTCACCCTAGCCCACCACCACAGAGGAGCGGGAGAAAAACAACTGAGTCTCCTGTCCACACAATAGTGGCCTGGCGTGGTCCACACCAGGACCATGACGCCATGAGACTCCATTCTCATCTCCCTCTTTCCACAGTCATGCAGAGTCTCCCCTCATTCCTTCTTTTTCAGCTAAGCCTTGCCTACCTATTCCTTATTCTGTCAGAGAGACGGCTGAGGAAACCAGAATGTGCTCATCAGAGCAGAACTTGAAGGGAAGTGACAGAAAAGCTGGGGTCACACACATGTAGACACACCTTCCACCTGTGCAGTCCCAGTTATCCATTTCTCATCCAGACAAGCACACCTCACACCGCATTGTAGAATTAGAGTCAAGCATCCCCTATTACTTAGCAGCTACAATCCCTCCACTACTTTGTCCTACTTGTTCAAACTTGACTGACTGGTCTCTTGATTATGTCTCATATTTGGCCACCTGGTCATTAGAGCCTATGTGCTTGAGATGTTACCTATATGAAGCAGGGTGGGAGTTTGCTCCTCCCACTCTCAACTGAACATCCATCAACAGCCTAAGTGACAGAACTTGAGATACAGCAGTAAAACTACAAAGGAGGATTCCCTCAGGAACTATGTTGTTGTTGTTAGGTGCCATCTAGTCAGTTCTGACTCATAACAACCCTATGTACAACAGAGTGAAACACTGCCTGGTACTGCTTCATCCTCATGATCATTGTTATGCTTGAGCCCATTGTTGCCACCACTGTATCAATCCATCTTGTTGAGGGTCTTCCTCTTTTTCGCTGACCCTCTACTTTACCAAGCATGATGGGGAATGATCTCTTCTGATAACACATCCAAAGTATGTGAGATGAAGTCTCACCATCCTTGCTTCTAAGGAGCATTCTCCAACTATGCCCATCCACTTGGTGTCTACAGGAATGCTTTGGTAGACCAGCAGTTTGTAGTCAGTACCTCTGCATTTTAATTTCGTTAGACAGATTCTCCTCAATGATTATATCCAAAATGTCTAAACAATCCAAAGCACATTGGATGTTGTGATCCTTAGCATTGTATGTGAACTTGGCTGGGCCATATTCCTCAGTGGTTCGGCAGTTATGATGTAATTTGGCAGTCGTATGATGATGCAATCACTTCCATGATGAGGTTTGATATAATGTGATCACCTCCATGATGGGATCTGCTGTGAGTAGCCAACCAGTTGAAGGCATGTGGCCTGCAATCAAATATAAATGGACATTCTGGTTAAGCTTGTGGGTTTTTGCCCTCTCTGGATCCTGCAGCTGGCTCCTGTTGTCTGACCTCTGGTTCTTGGGACTTAAGCTAGCATCTTACCTGTTGTCTTGTCTGCCAATCTTGGGATTCATTGGTCTTTGCAGCCTGTAAGTCAGAGCCCTGATGTCTCACCTGCTGATCTTGGGTTCACCAGCCCCTGTGGCTAAATGAGTCAAGAGAAGCCTCCAGTCTGACCCACTGATTTGGGACATTCTACCTTCTACAACCACGTGAGTCGTTTCCTTTATATAAATCTCTCCATAAAGATGTTTATATGCTTTACTGGTTTCACTTCTCTAGAGAACCAAGTCTAAGACAGACGTCATCACAAGTTAAACCTCTCTATCTCAGGGAAAATGACTTTAAAGCACAGAAATAATTTGAACTTTATTACAAAGAAATGACACTTTTATTAAGAAAATAAACCTCTGTTTACATTGGCTGCCATAATCTAGTGATATGTTTTTGAGTTCTAAAGCAGTCTTACCTTTGATGTATGAGTCATTTTTTTCTCAGTATCAGTTTTTGTTACAATCTACACATGACATGAAACAACTTGCCTGCCATCAGTTCGTCCTTTCCTAGGTTCTTAATAGCCTATTCAAAGATCATCAAATAGTTTGGAGAAACAACATACAAATTTCTGTTTCACTGTAAAACTTTTCTTCATTCTCATCCTCAATGTACGTGAGAATATCCTTTAAGTCAAACATTTCACAAAGATCATTTTATGGAAAGCTAACCCTTTAACATCTTTACTACAGCCAGAAACAATGACAGCCATTATAGGCTTATGTTTATTCTTCCCATTTCTATAAACCAAAAATTTCAGTATGTGCTTCTGCACATTTGGAGGAAATTGAAAAGTGACCAAAAGCATCCGTTATGAAAGATTCAATATTAAGGTAAGAAATCACACCCATTTTTAGCCATATTATGTACAAGGTATGTAGGATATTGAACAAGTTAGAGCTTTAAATTTTCTTAGGTAAGAAATTTATAGAAAGAATGGAATTTCCTAAAATTTCCGTGTACACCATTGAGCAAATATGCAGATAGACAATCAAAGATGATTTGCATTTGGACAAGTTAACGAGAGTCATATGACTTATGTTTCTGTGGTTTCATTAAAATTTAAATAGAAATCAGCACTGTGGTGAACATGGCAGACTAGTTAGACGCTTCCTATAACCTCTTACAACAAAGACCTGGAAAAACAAGTGATTTGAGTCTATGTGAACATCTGGCAGCCCTGAACAAGGCAAGGTTAAGAAATCCATCTGAGTCATACTGGAGAGGAAGACTGTTTGGAAGAGGTGAGGAGCGCTAGAGCCGCGGCGGTGACACAGCAGACACAGCCACACCGGGCTGCGGTGAAGCAGGCAAACAGCTGTGCTGTGCACACCCTCAAGAAGCAGTTTCCACATCGAGAGAGATCCGACAGCAGAGATTCTGCTTGGACACTCCGAACCAATGAAGGGCAGCTCCCAAGAGGCTAGGATAAGTACACGTGCGCACCCTTTCGAGGCAAGTTAAAAAAAAAAAAAAAAAAAAAAGCCCATTTGAGAAAAACCTCTCTCCTTTTTACCTCCTACCTCTGGGCTCTGCACCGGATTTGGGAAAAACCTCTCTTCCTTTTACTGCCTCCCTCCCCACTCTGCACCAGGAGTCCACTGGGCCAGAAATAGATCCCAAAAGGCACCCTGACCCATTCTCCTGGCCTTGGAGAGGGAACAAATAAGCTGCTAGCTCCTCTAGGCCAGGAACACAGGGTTGGCACAAAGCATTTGCTGGCCATAGAAATCAGGGTTCCTCAGACTCTGAGTGCCATACACTCCTGTATAGACTTGTGGGGACCCTTCTCAACAGCGTTAGCCCTCACTACCACAGTACAACAGGGAAAATATCTGAAGTTTAACTTCAACTGCTTCAGCTGTGAATGGGCAGATTTGTCATCCTCGAAACAGCCCTGCCCCTCAAGTAGGCACTTTTATCGATCTACAGCAGGGTCTTGAGGACGTGTGATAGTTCCTAAGGTGCCTAGTCACCTGCTTCAGTTCAAGAAAAAGTGTTGCCCTCGAGTCTTTGCAGCCAGTGTAGTGGGGCACTCTTAGCCCGGCTGCAAAACTCACCTACCTATTCACCCTAGAGAATAGGGACATGCTTTTCTTTCAAACTCTCAGGGGCAGCCATCGGCCCCCTGCCTGGCTCAGTGTGTGATCCCCTACCACAGCCAGAGTCCAGTGTCTGCACCAATCACCCATGCCTCTCTAGGACTGGGGTTGAGAGCCTGCATCACACACTTGGTGATCTACTGCCTCCACACCCGAGCTGATCCCGTATAGGAAATTTTAATGAACTCCAGCATGCACATACTTAGTTACAGAGCCAACTACCTGGTGACAGGACATTAGCGATCAAAAGGTGTCAAAAATCAAACTAGTGCACACGAGCAGCCTATTTGGGCATATCAAAACAAAACAAAGTAAGGAGCTAGGTCTCACTAAGCAAACACAAAATAAAATTATAATAAATTATTGATAGCTCGGAGACAAGAGTCAATATCAAGTCACATAAAGAGGCAGTACATGATGGCTTCAGCAAGCTCCCAAAATAAAGAATCAATAAATTCTCTGGAGGAAGAGAACTTCTTGGAATTACCAGAGACAGAATACAAAAGATTAATATAAGAACTCTTCTAGAAATAAGAAAGGAAATTAGACAGAAAGCAGAAACAGCCAGACAACATACAGACACAGTAGTAGTGGAACTTAAAAAAGTTATTCAAGAACATAATGCCAAATTTAATAGGCTGCAAGAATCCATAGAGAGACATCAATCAGAAATCCAGAAGATTAACAATAAAATTTCAGAATTAGATAACTCAATAGAAAGTCATAGGAGCAGAATTGAGGCAGTAGAAGTTAGAATTAGTGACATTGAAGATAAAGGTCTTGATGCCAACTTATCTGAGGAAAAATCAGATAAAAGAATTAAAAAGAATGAAGAAACTCTAAGAGTCATGTGGGACTCTATCAAGAGAAATAACCTAAGAGTGATTGGAGTACCAGAACAGGGGGGATAATAGAAAATACAGAGAAAATTGTTGAAGATTTGTTGACAGAAAACTTCCCTGATATCATGAAAGATGAGAAGATATCTATGAAAGATGCTCATCGAACCCCACATAAGGTAGATCCCAAAAGAAAATCACCAAGACATATTATAGTCAAACTTACCAAAACCAAAGATAAAGAGAGAATTTTAGGGATAAAAGAAAATTCATCTACAAAGGAGAATCAATTAGAATAAGCTCAGACTACTCAGCAGAAACCATGCAGGCTAGAAGGCAATGGGATGACATATTTAAAGCCTTGAAGGAAAATAACTGTCAGCCAAGAGTTATATATCCAGCAAAACTGTCTCTCTAATATGATGGCAAAATTAGGGCATTTCCAGATAAACAAGTTCGAAGAATTTTCAAAAACCAAACCAAAATTACAAGAAATACTAAAGGGAGTCCTACGATTAGATAATCAATAACACCAGCTAAAAACACAAGACTAGAACACAAGATAGAAACCAGATATTGATTCAGATATGGAAATCGAAATTACATCAAAGCTAAAACATTGAAAATAGGGAAACAGAAATCAATATGTAAAAAAAAAAGAGAGGATAATATTAAAACAAAAAAAGAGACACTTACAAAATGGAGACATTGATTTTCTATATGGAGGGGAAGTTAAGGCAATATAAAGTAATAAAAGACTGGTATACACTTAGAAAAATAAGGGTAAATATTAAGGTAACCACAAAAGAATCTAACAATCCTACAAATCAAAATAAAAAAGTAGAAAAACATAAAGACCTAGCAAACAAAATCTACAACAAAGAAAAAGATGGAAAAAAAATACATAAAGAAAAATGACACAGCACAGAAAATTGAGGAGAGCAAAGAAACTGTGAACAACACACAAAAAGAGATATCAGGATGACAGCACTAAACTCATACCTATCAATAATTAAGCTGAATGTAAATGGACTTAATGCACCAATAAAGAGACGGAGAGTGGCAGATTGGATAAAAAAGCATGATCCATCTATATGCTGCCTACAAGAGACGCACCTTAGACTTAAAGACACAAACAAGCTAAAACTCAAAGGATGGAAAAAATATCAAGGAAACAACACTCAAAAAAAGAGCAGGAGTGGCAATATTAATCTCTGACAAAATAGACTTTAAGGTAAAATCCACCACAAAAGATAAGGAAGGGCACTATATAAAGATTAAAGGGTCTATACACCAGGAGGACATAACTATAATAAATATTTACACACCCAACAACAGGGCTCCAAAATACATAAAACAAACTCTAACAGCTCTGAAGAGAGAGATAGACAGCTCCACAATAGTAGTAGGAGACTTCAACACACCACTTTCGGTGAAGGACAGAACATCCAGAAAGAAGCTCAACAAAGACAGAGAAGAGCTAAATGCGACAATCAACCAACTTGATTTCATAGACATATACCGAACTCTGCACCCAACAGCAGCCAAGTATACTTTTTTATCCAACGCACATGGAACATTCTCCAGAATAGACCACATATTAGGCCATAAAGCAAGCCTTAACAAAATCCAAAACATCGAAATACTACAAAGCATCTTTTCTGACCATAAAGCCATAAAAGTGGAAATCAAAAACACAAAAAGCAAGGGAAAAAAAATCAAACACATGGAAACTGAACAACATCTTGCTCAAAAACTACTGGGTTATAAAAGAAATTAAGGATGGAATAAAGAAATTCATAGAATCAAACAAGAATGAAAACACATCCTACCAGAACTTTTGGGACACAGCAAAAGCAGTGTGCAGAGGTCAGTTTATAGCAATAAATGCATACATCCAAAAACAAGAAAGGCTCATAATCAAAGAACTAACCCTACAACTGGAACAAGTAGAAGGAGAACAGCAAAAGAAGCATACAGGTGCCAGAAGGAAGGAAATAATAAGAATTAGAGCAGAATTAAATGAAATAGAGAACAGAAAAACAATTGAAAGAGTTAACAAGTCCTAAAGCTGGTTCTTTGAAAAGATCAACAAAATTGATAAACCATTGGCCAAACTGACAAAAGAAAAACTGTAGAGGAAGCAGATAACCTGTATAAGAAATGAGATGTTATCACAACAGACCCAACTGAAATTAAAACAATCATAACATGAAAACATAACATAAAATGAAAAATTGTACTCTGACAAATTTGAAAACCTAGAGGAAATGGACAAATTTCTAGAAACTCACTACCTACCTAAATTAACACAAACAGAAGTAGAACAACTAAATAAACCCATATCAAAAGAAGAGACTGAAAAGATTATTAAAAAACTGCCAACAAAAAAAAAGCCCTGGCCTGGATGGCTTCACTGGAGAATTCTACCAAACTTTCAGAGAAGAGATAACACCACTTCTGCTAAAGGTATTTCAGGGTGTAGAAAAAGATGGAATACTCCCAAACTCATTCTATGAAGCCAGCATAAACCTGATAGCAAAACCAGTTAAAGACACCACAAAAATAGAAAATTACAGACCAATATCCCTCATTAACATTGACACAAAAATCCTCAACAAAATTTTAGCCAATAGAATTCAGCAACATATCAAAAAAACATAATTCACCTCGACGAAGTGGGATTTATACCAGGTATGCAGGGATGGTTCAACATTAGAAAAACAATCAACATAATCCAACACATAAATAAAACAAAAGACAAGAACCATGTGATCTTATCAATCGATGCAGACAAGGCATTCGACAAAGCCCAACACCCATTCATGATAAAAACTCTCAAAAAAATAGAAATAGAAGTGATCTTATCAATCGATGCAGTCAAGGCATTTGACGAAACCCAACACCCATTCATGATAAAAACTCTCAAAAAAATAGAAATAGAAGGGAAATTCCTCAGTATAATTAAGGGCATTTATACAAAACCAATACCCAACATCATCCTGAATGGAGAGACTTTGAAAGCATTCCCCTTGAGTACAGGAACCAGACAAGGATGCCGTTTATCACCACTATTATTCAACATTGTGCTCGAGGTCCTAGGCAGAGCAGTTAGGCTAGAAAAAGAAATAAAGGGCATCCAAATAGGTAGGGAGGAAGTCAAAGTATGTCCATTTGCAGATGGTAAGATCTTATACACTGAAAACCCCAAGGAATCCACAAGAAAACTACTGGAACTAATAGAAGATCTCAGCAAAGTTTCAGGATACAAGATAAACGTACAAAAATCAATTGGATTGCTTTACACCAACAAAGTGAACCTCGAAGAGGAAATCACCAAATCAATACCATTTACAATAGCCCCCAAAAAGATAAAATACTTAAGAATAAATCTGACCAGAGATGTAAAAGACCTTTACAGAGAAAACTACAAGACACTACTGTAAGAAACTAAAAGAGACCTGCATAAGTGAAAAAATATACCTTGCTCATCGGTAGATACAGTCAACAGTGAAAATGTCAATTCTACCCAAAGCAATCTACAGATACTATGCAATCCCGATCCAAATTCCAGCAGCGTTTTTTAATGAGATGGAGAAACAAATCACCAACTTCATCTGGAATGGGAAGAGGCCCTGGATAAATAAAGCACTACTCAAGAAGAACAAAGTGTGAGGCCTTACACTACCTGATTTTAGGACCTATTATACTGCCACGGTAGTCAAGACAGCCTGGTCCTGGTACAATAACAGATACATAGACCAATGGAACAGAGTTGAGAAACCGTACATAAGCTCATCCACCTATGAGCAGCTAATATTTGACAAAGGCCCAAAGTCCATTAATTGGGGAAAAGACAGTCTCTTCAACAACTGGTGCTGGCATAATTGGATATCTATACACAAAAAACTGAAACAAGACCCATATCTCACACCATGTACAAAAACTAACTCAAAATGGATCAAAGACTTAAATATAAAATTGAAAATGATGAAGATCATGGAAGAAAAATAGGGACAATACTGGGAGCCCTAATATATGACATAAACACAATACAAACCATAAGTAACAATGCATAAACACCAGAAGAGAGACTAGATAAATGGGAGCTCCTAAAATCAAACACTTATGCTCATCCAAAGACTTCACCAAAAGAGTGAAAATACAACCTACAGACTGGGAAAACATTTTTAGCTACCACAAATCCGATCAGTGTGTAATCTCTAAAATTTACAAGATACTGCAAAACCTCAATAGCAAAAAGACAAATAACCCAATTAAAAAATGGGCAAAGAATATGAACAGGCGCTTCGCCAAAGAAGACATTCAGGCAGTTAACAGACACATGAAGAAATGCTCACGATCATTAGCCATCAGAGAAATGCAGATCAAAATTACAATGAGATATCATCTCACCCCAACAAGGCTAGCATTAGTCCATAAAACACAAAATAACAAATGCTGGAGAGGTGGTGGAGAGACTGGAACACTTATACACTGTTGGTGGGAATGTAAAATGGTACAGCCACTTTGGAAATTGCTTTGTTGCTTCCTTAAAATGCTAGAAATAGAAGTACCATACAATCCAGCTATCCCGCTCCTTGGAATATATCCTAGAGAAACAAGAGCTGTCACACATATAGATATATGCACACCCATGTTCATCGCAGCACTGTTCACAATAGCCAAAGGACGGAAGTAACCTAAGTGCCCGTCAATGGATAAATGGATAAACAAACTATGGTGTATCCACACAATGGAATATTACACAACGATAAAGAACAATGATGAAGTTGTGAAACATTGTAAACTTGGTGGAAGCTAGAACTTATTATGCTGAGTGAATTTAGTCAGGCACAGAAGGACAAATAGAGTATAAGACCACTATTATAAGAACTCAAGAAAAGGTTTAAACACAGTAGAAAACATTCTGTGATGGTTACGGGGGTGGGGGAGGGAGGGTGAGTGTTATTCACTAACTAGATAGTAGATAAGAATGATCTTAGGTGAAGGGAAGGATAGCACACACTACAGGGAAAACCAGAACAACTGGACTAAACCAAAGCTAAGAAGTTTCCTGAATACAATCAAATACTTGGAGAGACAGAGTAGCAGGGATGCGGGGTCTGGGGACCATGCTTTCAGGGGACATCTGTGTCAATTGGCATAACAAACCTTATTAAGAAAATGTTCTGCATCCTACTTTGGTGAGTGGCGTCTGGGGTCTTAAAAGCTTGCAAGCGGCCATCTAAGATGCATCTTTTTGTCCCAACCACTTGGAGTAAAGGAGAACAAAGAACACCAAAGACACAAGGAAAGTACTCGCCCAAGAAACAGAATGGGCCACATAAACCAGAGACTTCATCAGCCTGAGACCAGAAGAACTGGATGGTGCCTGGCTACTACAAATGAACGTCCCTACAGGGAACACAACACAGGGTCCCTGATGGAGCAGTAGAACGATGGGATGCAGAACTCAAATTCTAGTAAGAAGACCAGACTTAATGGTCTGACTAAGACTGGAGGTGCCCCAGAAAGCATGGCCCCTGGTCTCTCCATCACCCCAGAACTAAAACAATTTCCGAGGCTAGCTCTTCAGACAGGGATTGGACTGGATTGTGGTACATAAAGTGATACTCGTGAAGAATTGGCCTCTTAGACAAGTAGATATAAGAGACTAAAGGGGTGTCTTCTGTCCAGAGGTGAGAGGGGAAGGCAGAGAGAGTTAGGAGCTGGTTGAATGTTCACGGGGAATCAGGGGCAGAGGGGAGGAGTGTGCTGTCGCAGAATGGGGTGAGCGGTTGAGGTCTCATAAAAATGTATGTTAAAAAAAAATTCTGAATGGGAGACTAAGTTGAAATGTAAATTTCATTTAAATACATCTATTAAAAAAATTTGAACAGAAATCAAAAATACATTTTTAAATCACAGATCACCCTAGAGAGAGAGAAAAGGGAAGGGTTCAAGGTCCCAGACTCATGTCATTAAATCAAAGCTGCCCATCTGTTTTAAATATTGGGGAAAAAATTTTCCCTTGTAGTGAAATATCACTGGATTCGGAAAGTAAAAACGTGAATCCACACTAGTTATTGGTTATATTTCATTGCCCAAAAAGATATGTTGCAGTTCTAAATAGGGTCTTTGCAAATTTCATTAGTTAAGATGAGGTCATATTGGAGTAGGGTGGGCCTTAATCCTATATGACTAAAGTCTTTATAAAAGAAGAGAAGATATACAGAGAGATGATGGTCATGTGAAGATGCATATACAAGCCATGGGACAACAAGCATTGCTGGCTGTCACCAGTAGCTAGGAGAGAGGCATGGAAGAGATTCTCTCGCAGAGTCTTCAGAACGAATCAACAGAGCCAACATCCTTATTTAGCAACGCTAGCCCCAGAGTAAGAAAACAACACATTTTTGTTCTTATTTGCCACAAAATTTGTGCTATCTAGTTACAACAGCTCCAGGAAACTAATACAGTTTTTGGTACCGAAAGTGGAGTGCACTGTAATAATGCCGAAAATATGGAAGTGGTTTTAGAATTGGCTGATTGGTAGAAGCTGGAATAATTTTGAGGCATATGCTAATGAAAGCCTTGTAGCCTTGAACAGATTGTTAGTAGAATTATGCATGTTAAAGTCAATTCTTGTGGGGGCTCAGAAACAAGTGAGGGAGCTGATGAGAAAGTTCCTATTACTGTGAATAGAATCTTGCTTGAAATGTGGACACTAATTATGCTTCTGATGAGGCATTAAAAGGAAATGATGAACTTGTTATTGGACACTGCAGGAAAGGAAATCCTTGCTTTAAAGTGACAAAGAATTTGGCTGTATTATGTAAATGTTTTGTGTAAAATAAAACCTGTAAGTGATGATATTAGATATTTAGCTCAGGAAATTCTAAGAAAATATTGAAGGCTTATCCTGGTTTCTCCTTGTTACTTATGATAAAATGCAAAACGAAAGAGATCAATTGATAAATTCACTGAAAAAAGAAAGATCAAAATTTGAATATTGAAAATTCTTGCAGAACACTTAATTGTGCTTAGGTGAACCTGCACGGATCAAGAGGCAGTAGTCCAAACAGAACAAAGGATACTTTGGGGATTAAAATGGAATAAGATGTTCAGTAGGGTTGTACCCTTTCATCATATTTACTCAATCTGTATTCTGAGGGAATAATCTGGGCAGGTGGACGATATGAAGAATGTGGCATCAGGATTGGATAAAGACTCATTAACAACCTGTGATATGCAGATAACACAAACTTACTTGCTGAAAGTGAAGACAACTTGAAGCACTTACTGATGAAGATCAAAGACCATAGCCTTCAGTATGGATTACAATACAACTTGAAGCACTTACTAATGAATATCAAAGACATGATGTACTCTATCATGGCCATGTGGAGAGGCCAATAAAAGCCCTGAGCCCTAAGGCTCAGATGGAGTGTCCTGATTGATGATCATGCACGGAAAGGGTTGCACCATCTCTCTTGTGACATTGAGGCTCTGAACTGTGACACCTCTCTAACCTAACCTATTTCTGTCTTTATATGTCTTGTTTGCACCCTTTTTGGTTGTAATACATCTATAGTAACTATGGTGTACACTTCATGAATTTTGTGACTCATTCTGGTGAATTAACGAACCCACAGGGACAGTGAGAGCCAGCAGGAGCGGATGTCTGTTTATTTGGCAGTCTGAAAGAAGGTATCCTTCTAACCCATGAGCTCTGACCTAGCTCTTGGTTGCTACTGTTGAAAGTCAGTGTGTTTCTAACCTGTGACCAATGATCCAGTGCAAAGTGGCTGGGAATGAGAGTGCATTGTGAATGGCTGGAAGCTAGGATATAGAAGTCGAAAGTGAAGGCTGATGCATTTCCACACTCCGGAACTGGATTCATGCTGATCCTTAGCATGCAGGTCATCTTGAAGATGAGATTTGCCAACCACCTCCTTCTTTAGTGCACTGTCAAATTCCTTGAGATGGTATTTTTGACCTTGAACATCAATAATTAAGACCAATATTGTGTTACAAGGGCAGCACAGGATAAAATGATGAACTGATTCAGGTTGGTCTGTCAAACCTCTTCTCTCCAACTCTCATATTCTGTCATCTCTTTACCTTCCTAGTATTCTCATCAATATTCCATCTCCACTTCATCTCAATCTCTGATTTTATGACCATTCCCAAGATACTACAGGTGTTTGAAGCTATCAATAAGTTGATAGATAACTAAAATCTTGACAAGTTTTTTTTTTATTATGGTAAGACCACTACTTGATAGTTTTACATTTATAAAAATTAAGCTCTTGTGCTCTCAAATAGTGGTGCAGTAAGAGGGGAAGGATTGTGGTGAGAGGCATTATGTAAAGAACAAATACACGGCAATATGGCACTATGTTCGTTCTCTTTCAAAAACCAAAACAGATCTTAGTAAAACCCTTTCTGACTGAAAGAAAAGTCTCTAAAAGCCAGTTCGTTCCTTCTGAGAGTTCAGGATTTTCTGCAGGTAAATGTGGTCATGTGGATTCAGAAATTGCCTAAGAATGCAGTTCTTGTAATGCCATCACCATTCACATTCCTCAAGGATAGAAGGGGACATGCTGAGGTCTTATTCTGAGAGTCAATACAATCAACACAACCATTTTTGGTTATTAGGAATATCAAAAAGCTCTGGTGGTGATATGGTTAAGCATTCACACACTAATCGAAAGATCTGTGGATGGAACTCTCGGGCAGCTCTATAGACCTGGCAATCTAGTCCATTAAAGGTTACTTCCTAGGAATCCCTATGAGGCAGTTCTACTTTGTTACATAAGTTCACTATGAGTTAGAATCAACTCAAAGAAACAACAGTATTATGCAGACCTACCTATCAGTGCAACTTGATTGTCTTCCAAAGAAAAGACCTCGTTCGTTGATGTTCCTAAAAGAAATTGGGAATCCATTCACCTCCCAGAACCGTCTTCTGTAGAAATGCTCTGCAGACCCCAAGGCTGGAATGTCTTTTTGTTGTTCTTAGGTGCTGTTGATAGATTCTGACTCATAGTAACCCTATGACTCATAGTAACCCTATGCACAAGAGAACAAAACTGTCTGATCCTACGCCATCCTGACAATTGTTATGTTTGACTCCATTGCAGCAGCCTCTGTGTCACTCTATCTCATTGAAGATATTCTTATTTTTTGCTGACCCTCTACCTTACTACATATAATGTCCTTCTCCAGGGACTGGTACCTACTGATAACATATCCAAAGTAAACGAGACGAAGTCTTACCATTCTTGCTTCCAAGGAGCACTCTGGCTGTACTTCCGAGACAGATTTGTTCATTTTTCTAGCAGTCCATGGTATATTCAATATTCTTTGCCAACACCATAAGTCAAAGGTATCAAATCTTCCTCAGTCTCTTTTATTCATTGTCCAGCCTTCACATGCATATGATGGGATTGAAAATATCACGGCTTTGGTCAGGGGCACTATAGTGCTGAAAGTGACATCTTTGCTTTTCAACATGTTAAAAAAGTCTTTTGAAGCACATTTTACCCAATGTAAAGGTCCTTTGGTTTCTTGACTGCTGCTTCCATGGAGGTCGACTGTGGATCCGAGTAAATTGAAATCCTCAACAACTATATTTTCTCTGTTTTTCATGATGTTTCTTATTGGTCCAGTTGTGAGGATTTTTTTTAAATATTGAAATGTAATCCATACTGAAGGCTATCATCTTTGATCTTCATCAGTAAGTGCTTCAAGTCTTCTTCACTTTCAGCAAGCAAGGTTGTATCATCTATATATTGCATCTTGTTAATGAGTCTCCCACCAATCCAGATACCACCAATCCATAATCCAGCTTCTCAGAACTTTTGCTCAGCATACAGAGTGAGTAAGTGAGGTGAAAGGATACAACCCTGATGCATACCTTTCCTGATTTTAAACCACACAATATCCTCTTGTTCTGTTTGAATGATTGCCTGTTACTCTATGTACATGTTCCTCATGAGCACATTTAAGTGTTCTGGAATTCCCATTATTTGCAGTGTTGTACATAATGTATGATTCACACAGTTGAAGGCCTTTACATAGTCAATAAAACATAGGTAAACATCTTTCTGGTATTCTCTGCTTTCAGCCAAGATCCATCTGACATCAGCAATGATATCCCTTATTCCACATCCTCTTCTAAATCTGGCTTGAATTTATGGCAGTTTCTGTCGATGTACTGCTGAAACCATTTTTAATGATCTTCAGCAAAATTTTACTTGTGTGTAATATTAATGATATTGTTCAATAATATCTGCATTCTTTTGATCACCTTTCTTTGGAATTGGTAGAAGTATGGATGTCCTCCAGTCTGTTGGCCATGTAGCGGTCTTCTAAATTTCTTGGCATAGATGAGTGAGCACCTCCAGCACTGCATCCCTTTGTTGAAACATCTAAATTGGTATTCCATCAGTTCCTGGAGTCTTGTTTTTCACAGTGTTGCCTTCAGTGCATCTTCAATACCATCGGTTCTTAATCATATGCTAACTCTTGGTTGAACATTGATCAATTGTTTTCTGTACAGTGACTCTGTGTATTTCTTCCATCTTTTTTTGATGCTTCCTGCATTGTTCAATATTTTGCCCATAGAATCCTTCAATATCACAACTCAAGGTTTGAATTTTCTCTTCAACTCTTTCAGCTTGATAAATGCCAAATGTGTTCTTCCCTTTAGGTTTCCTAACTCCAGGTCTTTGCACATTTCATTATAGAATTTTTTTATAATACTTTGTCTTCTCGAGCCACCCTTGATATCTTCTCTTCCGTTCTTTTCCCTTCATCACTTCTGCCACTTGCTTTAGGTTCTATGTTCAAGAGTAAGTTTCAGATTTTCTTCTGACATGCATTTTGGTCTTTTCTTTCTTTCCTGTCTTTTTAATAACCTGTCTCTTTCTTCATGTATGATGTCCTTGATGTCATCCCACAATTCGTTTGGTCTTCAGTCTTTAGTGTTCAATGCATCAAACCTATTCTTGAGATGTTCTCCAAATTCAGGTAGGATACACTCAAGTTCGTATTTTGATTCTCGTGGACTTGTTTTAATTTTCACCAGCTTCAACTTAGACTTTTATATGAGCAATTGATGGTCTATTCTGAAGTCAGCTCCTGGCTTAGTTCTGACTGATGATATTGAACTTTTCTATCATCTCTTTCCACAGATGTAGTTAATTTGATTTCTGTGTATTCCGTCTGGTGATGTCTACATGTATAGTCGCCGTTTGTGTTGTTGAAAAATGGTATTTGCAATGAATAAGTCATTAGTCTTGCAACAGTCAATCATGTAATTTCTAGTGTCATTTCTATCACCATACTTTGGACGTGTTATCAGGAGGGACTAGTCCCTGGAGAAGGTCATCATGCTTGGTAAAGTGGAGGGTCAGCAAAAAAGAGGAAGACCTTCTACAAGATGGATTGACAGTGATGCAAAATGGGCACAAGCATAACAATCATGAGGACCGGGCAGTGTTTCGTTCTGTTGTATGTACAGTCTCTATGAGTCAGTACTGACTCAAGGATACCTAACAACAAAAACAAAGCAACACTTGAGGCTAATGAGTGGGGGCTGACTAGACAAAGTGGTACCATTTGGGGGCTTGGGGACCTAACGCTGACTAGCCTCATGAATCATGATGTAATCTATCATGGCCATGTGTAGAGACTAATAAAAGCCTTGATCCGTAAGGCTCAGATGGAGATTCCTGGTTGTAGATCATGCACAGAGAAGGTAGCACCGTCTCTCTTGGAACATGGAAGCTCTATGCTGTGACACCTACCATCCTCACCCTATGTCTCTGTTTGTATGTCTTACTCCTATCCTTTTTAGTTGTAATTCATCTGTAGTAAGTATGGTGCACTCTCCATGAATTCTGTGATTTATTCCAGTGAATTAACAAACCCACAGGGGCAGTGAGAGCCAGGAGGGGCTGGTGTCTGCCTGACTGGTATTCTGAAAGGTTTCCTTCTAACATGTGACCTCTGACATAGCTCTGGATGGTAGTGTGGAAAGTCAGTGTGCTTCTAATTTATGATCTCTGACACTGCTTTGGGTGGCTGGGACTGAAAGAGAGAGTGCACTGTGAGTGGCTGTCGGCTAGGATGTAAAAATGGGAAATTTAGGACTGAATCCGTTTCCATTCTCTGAGAACTGTATTCATGCTGATTCTTAGCATGCAGGTAGTCTTTAAGTTGGTATTTGCCAACTGTGTCCCTTCTTTAGTGCACTATCAAATTCCATGAACTGGGATTTTTTTTTTTTTTTTTTTACCTTGAGCATATCAAGAATTGTGGACACTGTTACATTATTAGTATGGCCTGGGACCAAAAAAAATAATGCATGTTAGTCTGTCGAATCTCATATCTCCAACTCTCTTATTCTGTCATCTCTTTACCTTGGTATTCTAATCAATGGCCCTTCTCCACTTCATCCCAATTTCTAATCTCATGTCCGTTCCCAAGATTCTGCATTTGTTTGAAACTACAAACAAGGAAATAGATGACTAAGATCTTGTCAAGTTTTTGTTTTTATTTTATTTTTTTATAGTGAGACCAGGGCTTACTACTTTTGTGCTTATAAAAATTAAGCTCTTGTGCTCTCAGATGGTGAAACACTAAGGGGGAAAGCATTGGGTTGAGAGATGTTATGTAAAAGTAGACAGTAGCTAATCACAAATGCCAGATAATATGGAATCATGTACATTTTCTGAAAACCCAAAAGAGAACTTAGTAGAGGTAACATCATTTCTAACTGAAAGCAAAGCCTCTAAAAGCCCGCATGCTCCTTTCTCAAAGTTTAGAATTTTTTCCAGAGAAATGTTTTCATGCAGACTCAGAAACTGCTTCACAGTGTGTTTCTTGTAACACGTTCACCATACACATTCCTCTAGGAGGGAGGAGGGACGTGCTGACTTCCTATCATAAGAAACAGTACAACCTAGAAGGAAACGTGGTTATTGAACTTGCCCCTCTTTCCCTACCTCTTGGGTTATAAAGCCTGGAAAAAGAAACCACAGACAATTTCTAACCTGAGCAATGTTTCTGAGAAGATGCTGCCACTCCTGATCCTGTTGAGCTTGCCTCTGCCCTCCAGGACCTTCATAGGTAAGCGACTGTCTCCACCTCAGGGGCCTGGCTTACTTCATCAGTGACTTTTCCACATACCTCCAGTCAGCCTATCTCTGATGCATCTTAGATCAGTTGTTCTGCAGAATTTGCTGAACTCTATGGCTGCATAAACAAAGTACAGAAATGACAGGGGAAAAAAGAAAAAAAAGAGCTCCCAAGAAACTCGCTGGATAATTTACCTTCCAAAGAAAAGTGATTTATTATTAGGAAGGCCAAAGATTCTGGTGGAGGTGGTAAAGTTAAAAATGAATACTATAAATTCCCTTTATAATAAAGTTAAGAATTAACAATTCAACATCAGGTGTCATCATACAAATTAAGAAGAAAAGAAATAATTTTATATTCCATTTTCTAGACTTCATCTTCATTTTGTCATATTCTGCTGAGCCCCGCAGAACATACAAAGGCAAATAGTCAGACCTTAACTTAGCCATTGGGCTGTTGGCAAGTTCGTTGCTTCTAAGGTCCTAGTGGAGATGGGGCTATCACCCAGGTAACTGCAGCCCTTTTCCTCATCTCCACTTTGATTTCCAGATTTTGTCCTCATCCCCATTTATCAAGATGGCTCATTTTAATAGGAAGCTAATTCTTGGCTAGTGTTGGGTCTCTCTTTGCAAACTCAGGCCAAAGATAATCTGGATTCTATTCATTCATTCACTCAATGAACATTTATGGGTATTTTACTACATATCAGACTCAAGATTAGGAAAAAAGATTCAGAGTGTTCTGGTACAATAGCTCATCATGTTCAGGTCTGAGAAACTAGCCCATGATGGAAGCAATCAGGACACCAGTGGTCTGAGATTTTGAGAAGCAAAGAAACAACCAGAGCAGATCAGAGAGTATTTTTTAGGTCTTCTGGATTGTAAATCCTGAAGGTAGATAATTTCCATCAACTTGTGTCTGAAGTGTATTTAACCCAAAACGAGTATGAGCTCCTTAATCTCCAGAGGAAGAAAGTGGTAACTAGGGAAGAAATGGGCCATGATACAAGCCAGACACACTGCCTATAGAACTCTGGAGCCCATCTCAGTGTTAGAGGACCTACAGACTGCTCTCTTCTAACTCAAGTTAAACACCACAGAACATCACAACCTCAAACATCCCAGTCATCTAGACCATAGAATACACCCATCCTCTGGTTCTGTGAGCACAGTAAACCATGGAAGATTTTATCTTTATGCAGTGATCACAGAGGGCATAGAGGCCAGACCACACTCCCGGCCCTACATGACAGCAATAAAGACCTCTGGTGGCAACAATAAATGGGAACTCTGTGGGGGTTTTCTGGTGCGAGAAGACTTTGTACTGACAGTGGCTCACTGTTTAAAAAGGTGAGAAGGCCCTGGATTCCTTTTCCCTGGGAACCTGCAAGAGCATCCCACAAATATAGCTCATGATGATCCTTCAGTGCACAGGGACCGATGAGCTCATCAGAGGAGCCATATGTGCATCTCCAGTCTGGAGGGAATTGAGTGGGGGATAGTGGATTTGAATGTGTGGATTGCGACCAGGGCGGCAGGTATAACTGCTTAAGTACAATTCCTGGATCACAGCTGCAGAAAAAAAGAAGGTAACACCATCCACATTTGACTGAGTTGTTGGAGGGGAGAAATGAGACATGACTTTTGCTCCATCTCCTCCTCCCAATTTGACTTGGCTGCAGGCCTGCCTTTGATTGGAACATCAGTATCTTTATCTGACACTGAGTTGAAATTCCTGTGACTTACTATATCTAGCCTTTCTTTGCAGGATGATCTTCGTCATCCTGGGCGCTCACAATGCCACAAGAAACGAAACCACTAGGCAGGTCATCCATGTGATTCAATCCTTTCCTCATCCAATGTATAAAAGTGATACACTTGTCAATGACATCATGCTACTGAAGGTACTATCTGGTTGATTCACATCCAGGGTACTGGCTCATTCAGAACCTCAAGACCCTCCTATCCTTCAGCCTTAATGCTCTACTAATCCAAAGGCAATAAATTGGAACTTGTGAGATTCTCTGTGCAGGGAGACATGGGCAGCTTCCTCTCTGCCGTGAGACGCACTAGCAAGGCAAGATCTGAACTAACATCTCTACACTTCTCTGACCAGCTGAAAAACAAGGTACGACTGAACACAGCTGTGAAGACCATTTCCCTACCTAGGAGCCAGGACTGGGTGTGGCCAGAGCAGGTGTGCCGTGTGGCAGGCTGGAGAACAGAAAATGGTAAGTTTTCAGCCACATTCCAGGAAGTAGAACTGGAAGTACAGGACAAGAAGAAGTGCAAGCAATTCTTCATATACTATGATGACGGCCATGAAACCATGGTATAGTATGGTCCACCGTGGATGTGGGCATCCTGTTCTCAACTTATCACACCTGGTAATTCTCTCCAGCTCATCTCTTGTCCTTTCTCCATGGTGGAATAAAAGAAAAGCTTGGCACTTGGTTGAGCTGGAGAGAGGACTCAGCCAGAGCAGAGACTCACAGTGCTGGGGATTCCAAAGTCATGGACTCTGATAGCCCTTTTACTCAAAGCAAAAGTGAATGATGATCCTTCAGCACCTTCTTGTTCTGAACACCAAGGCCCTAAGCAGTAGGATATGGGAACAAGGAAGGAAAAAGAGCCAGAGGGGAGAAGCCAGAAAGGTTTATGCTGAGACTCTTCCCTTTTCTGTCTACAGGGTGACCACGGGGGGGGGGGGCGGAGTATGATAACGTGGCCCAGGGCATTGTCAGCTATAGATACCAGAAAGATCATCCTAAGGTCTTCACAAGAATATCCAGCTTTGTTCTACGGATCCACAGAGTAATGAATGCACCCTAGTGTAGCTAAGTGACTGGACCTTGGATTTTGTGACAGGGTGTATGTGAGATGGTGTCAGACTCTTAATAAAGGCCATCTCCAAGAGTGGAGGGGTTGCCTTCTGTGTCTTCCTTGAATATATTCGTTGGTCCTCTTCTGTGACCCACACAGGCACTGGACTGCACCTGATCGACTCTCTTCTCTGCTCCTCTTGCTCAACAATTCACAAACTCCCCACATATGCCAACTACTCACACGTGTGCAATGTCCCATCCTATCAGCATGCTTAGGGTCATGTCCCCGTGTCTGATCCAAAAGGTGGTGGAGTGTCTCCCTCTGAATAACAATACAACCTGCTGCATGAGGCTCTCAATGATGGCCTTCACTCCTTCCTAACTCCACCACAGCCCACCACCATAGAGGAGGGGGAGAAAAGCAACTGAGCCTCCAACTGACACAATAGGGGTCTGGCATGGTCTCCACCAGGACCATATCCCCATGAGGCTCCATCCTCATCTCCCTCTGTCCATGAATCAGCATAGCCTCTCCCCAGTGCTGCTGTTTCAGCTGTGCTCTACCTCTATTAATAATCCCTCATCCTCTCAGAGGTGTCTCACGGAAGCCAAGCTGTGCCCTCAGAGCAGAACTTGGGACATGTGTCAGACTGGCTGGGATACACACATCTAGACACATCTCCCTCTTGTGCAGGGCCAGCACTCACTTTCTTATCCAGACCAGCACACTCCATACCCTTAGGTAGAATCAAAGACAAGCAACCCCCACTCACCTAGCAGCTACAGTATCTCTAGATGTCCCACTTGCTCACATCTGCACGATTGCTTTCTTGATTATATCCCATGTCTGGCTACCTGGTCTTTAGGGCCTATGTGCTTTAAATGTTGTCTCTATATAGCAGGGTTGGAGGTTGCACCCCACATCTTCAAGTGAACATCCATCAGTTACCTAAATGACAGGCCTTATGATACAGCAGTAAAACCACGAAGTAGGTTTCCACCAGGAATTATAGACCTGCCCTTTTTCTCTGAATCTCAAGATACCTCTGAAGGTAATATTTCCACCAGTCTGTCCACAGGCAGATGCCCACACTGTGTATGATTAAGGCTCAATAACACCAGTGATTTCTCTCTAGGGTGCAGAGAGGTCAAGCTTCTGTATTGGTAGGTTCACTTTTATATTGTTTGGTATTGTTTAATGATCTTTTACATGATCCATTATTTAAACAAATAAAGTACAGTATTATTTAGCAGTGGCAATTAGTAGTATCTAAGGGTAGGAAAAATTAAACAATATGTGTGTGAAGTATAACAATATTTAAAAATATTTGTCTTTCAATACAGAAATTCATTTTAGTACTTTCAAAATCTTTTATTAGATATTTACATCATTATGAATTTTTTTATCTCAATATACAAAAAACTATATATTCTTACAGATGTTAGTCTTTTAAATCTAATCGCAAATACCATAGGATAAATGACGCAGATACATATATTTAGTTAAAAATAAAAATACCATGTTTTTCTATCTTTTGATAGAATACTTTGACCCTTCCTGTTTTCTTTTCCTATAACATTTTGCTGAAATGCCTGCCACTTTTAAACATCTTTCATTTCGTTTATATAGTACCGAAATGAAATATAAAAAACCTGTTACTGTTTAGTCAATTTTTTTTCTTTCTATTTTTTTCCATACAAAAATCTATACACAAATTGTTATGTGATCCTAATTGCTCTCCCCACACCGTGACAGCACACTCGTCCCTTCCACTCCCCGATTCCCCAAGTCCATACAACCAGCTCCTAACCCTCTCCGCCCTCCCATCTCACCTCCGGACAGAAGCTTCCCTTTAGTCTCTTGTATCTACTTGAGCTAAGAGGCAAACTCCTCACGAGTATCACTTTATGTCCCACAGTCCAGTCCAATCCCTGTACAAAGAGTTGGCCTCGGAAATTGTTTTAGTTCTGGGCTGATACAGAATCCAGGGGCCAAGATTTCCAGGGTAACTCCAGTATCAGTCAGAAAATCAAGTCTCGTCTTCTTAATAGAATTTGAGTTCTTCACCCCACCTATCTCCCAGTCCATCCGGGACTCTCTGTTGTGTTCCTGGTTAGGGCCGACATTAGTGGTAGCCAGGCACCACCTAGTTCTTCTGGTCTCACGCTGATGAAGTCTCTGGTTTATGTGGCCCTTTCTGTCTCTTGGGCTACTACTTTCCACGTGTCTTTGGTGTTCTTCATTCTCCTTTCCTCCAGGTGGTTGGGGCCAATTGATGCATCTTAGATGGCCGCTTGCAAGCTTTGAAGACCCCAGATGCCACTCACCAATGTAGGATTCGGAACGTTTTCTTAATAAGATTTGTTATGCCAATAGACCTAGATGTCCCCTGAAAGCATGGTCCCCAGATCCCTATCCCTCCTACTCAATCCCTCATAGTGTTTGATTATATTCAGGAACCTTCTTAGCTTTGGTTTAGTCCAGCTGTGCTGACGTCCTCTGTAGTGAGTGCTGTCCCTCATTTCATCTAAGATAATTCCTATTTACTACCTGGTTAGTAAATAACACTCGCCCTCCCTCCCCACCCTTGTAACCATCAAAGAATGTTTTCTTCTGTGTTCAAACCTTTTCTTGAGTTCTTATAATAGTGGTCTTATACAATATTTGGCCTTCTGTGACTGACTAAATTCACTCAGCATAATGATCTCCAGCTTCCTCCATGTTATGTTTCACGGCTTCATCGTTGTTCTTTAGCATTGTGTAGTATTCCATTGTGTGAATATACCATAATTTGCTTATCCATTCGTCCGTTGATGGGCACCTAGGTTGTTTCCATCTTTTTGCTATTGTGAACAGTACTGAGATGAACATGGGTGTGTGTATATCTATTCATGTGATGACTCTTATTTCTCTAGGATATATTCCAAGGACTGGGATAGCTTGATCATATGGTACTTCTATTTCTAGATTTTTAAGGAAGTGCCAAATCGATTTCCAAAGTGGTTGTACAGTGTAGATTCCCAACAACAGTGTATAAGTGTTCCAGCCTCTCCACAACCTCTCCAGCATTTATTATTTTGTGTTTTTTGATTAGTGCTAGCCTTGTTGGGGTGAGATGATATCTCATTGTAGTTTTGATCTGCATTTCTCTAATGGCTAATGATCATGAGCATTTCTTCGTCTATTAGCTGCCTGAATATCTTCTTTGGTGAAGTGCCTTTTCATATCCTTTGCCCATTTTTTAATTGGGTTATTTGTCTTTTTGCTGTTGAGGTTTTGCAGTATCTTGCAGATTTTAAATGCTGATTGGATTTGTTGTAGCCAAAAATTTTTTTCCCATTCTGTAGGTTGTCTTACTCTTTTGGTGAAGTCTTTTGATGGGCATAAGTGTTTGATTATTAGGAGCTTCCAATTATCTAGTCTGTCTTCTTGTGCTTGTGCATTGTTACTTGTGGTTCGTATTGTGTTTATGCCACGTATTAGGGCTCCTAGTGTTGTACTTATTTTTCTTCCATGATCTTTATTGTTTTCAATTTTATATTTAAGTCTTTGATCCATTTTGAGTTAGTTTTTGTCCATGGTGTTTCAGATTTTTGAAGATGGATATCCAGTTATACCAGCACAATTTGTTAAAGAGACTGTCTTTTCCAGAATTAATGGACTTGGGGCCTTTGTCAAATATCACCTGCTCATAGGTAGAGGAATTTATGTCTGGATTCTCAATTCTGTTCCATTGATCTATGTATCTGTTGTTGTACCAGTACCAGGTTGTTTTGACTACTGTGGCAGTATAATAAGTTCTAAAATCTGGTAGTGTGAGGCCTTCCACTTTGTTTTTCTTCTTGTGTAATGCTTTACTTATTCAAGGCCTCTTTCCTTTCTATATGAAGTTGGTGATTTCTTTCTCCATCTCATTAAAAAATTCTGGTGGAATTTGGATCTGGATTGCATTGAATCTGTAGGTCGCTTTGGGTAGAACTTATATTTTCACAATGTTAAGTCTACCTATTCAGAGCAAAGTATGTTTTTCCACTTCTGCAGCTCTCTTTAGATTTCTTGCAGTAGCGTCTTGTAATTTTCATTGTATAAGTTTTTTACATCTCTGATTAGATTTATCCCTAAGTATTTTATGTTCTTGGGGGCTATTGTAAGTGGCATTGATTTCATGATTTTTTCTTCGAGGTTCTCTTTGTTGGTGTAAAGGAATCCAACTGATTTTTGTATATTTATCTTGTATCCAAAACTTTGCTGAAATCTTCCATTGGTTTCAGTAGTTTTCTTGTGGATTCTTTGGGGTTTTCTGTGTATAAGATCATATCATCTCCAAATAGATATACTTCAACTACTTCCCTACAAACCTGGTTGCAGTTTATTTCTTTTTCTAGCCTAATTGCTCTGGCTAGGACCTCCAGCACTATGTTGAATAAGAGAGGTAATAAAGGGCATTCTCGTCTGGTTCCCATTCTCAAGGGGAATGCTTTCAAAGTCTCTCCAGTTAGGATGATGTTGGCTGTTGGCTTTGTATAAATGCCCTTAATTACAATGAGCAATTTCCCTTCTATTCCTATTTTGTTGAGAGTTTTTATCATAAATTTGTTTTGGACTTTGTCAAATGCCTTTTCTGCATTGAGTGATAAGATCACATGGTTCTTGTCTTTTGTTTTATTAATATAATAGACTACATCGATTGTTTTTCTAATGTTGAACCATCCCTGCTTACCTGGTTTAAATACCACTTGATCATAGTGAATTATTTTTTTGATATGTTGCTGAATTCTATGGCTAGATTTTTTTTTTTTTTTGGTTTCTTTTTTTATTGTACTTCAGGTGAAGGTTTACATAACAAATAGTTTCTCATTAAACAGTCAGTACACATATTGCTTTATGACATTGGTTAACAACTCCATGACATGTCAACCCTCTCCCTTCTTGACCTTTTTTTGTTGTTTTTTTTTTTTTTTGGTGAAAATATACGTAGCCTAAGATACACCATTTCAAAAATCTCTACATGCACAGTTCAGTGACATTGATTATGTTCTTCCAGTTGTGCTGTTATTCTCACTTTAGATGAAGGTTTAAAGAACAAAATAGTTTCTCATTAAACAGTACACATGTTGCCCTATGACAATGGTTAACAACCACACTACGTGTCAACACTGTCCTTACTCGACCTTGGGTTCCTTATCACCAGTTTCCCTGTCCCCTTCTGACTTCTAGTCCTTGTCCCTGGACTGCTGTGCCTCATTAGTCCTATTTTGTTTTATGAGGCTGTCCAATCCCTGGCTGAACAGCAAACCTCGGAGGTGACTTTACCACTGAGCTAAAAAGGTGTCTGGGGGCCATACCCTCAGGATTTATCCAGTTTCTTTCAGGCCAGTAAATCTGGTCTTTTGTGTGTTAGAGTTCTGTTCAACATCCTTCTCCAGCTCTGTCCAGAACCCTCTGTTTTGATCCTGGTCAGAGCAGTCAGTTGTGGTAGCAGGGTACGATCTAGCTGTACTGGAACCAGTCTGGTGGAGGCTTTGGTAGCTGTGGACAATTAGTCCCTTGGTCTAATCTTTTTCTTGTATCCTGTACTCTTCTTTCTTCCTTGCTCCAAAATGGGTGAGACCAGTGGAGTACCTTAGATTGTTGCTCACAGTCTTTTAAGACCCCAGACACTACTCATGAAGGTAGAATGTAGAACATTGTCTTTATAAACTGTGTTATGCCACTTGACCTAGATGATCCCCAAGACCATGGTCCCCACAGCCCTCTGCCCAGCAATTCAGTCCCACAGGGAGTTTGGATATGTCTATGGAGCTTCTATGACCTTTCCTTCTACAAGTTGTGCTGGCTTCCCCAATATTGTGCACTGTCTCACCCTCCTCCAAAGATACCACTTATCTATTGCCTATTTAGTATTTCCCCCCACCCCTCCCAAAGCTCATAAGCAACAAAGATTGTTGCAGTTTGTGTGTAAACTTTTTCAAGAGTTTTTACAATAGAGGTCTCATACAATACTTGTCCTTTTGTGATTGACTTATTTCACTCAGCATAATGTCCTCCAGTTTCATCCATGTTAAGAGATACTTCACAGATGCATCATTGTTCTTCATCATTGTGTAGTACTCCATTGTGTGTATGTACCATAATTTGTTTATCTATTCCTCTGTTGATGGGCATCTAGGTTGTTTCCATCTGTTTGCTATTGTGAAAAATGCTGCAATGAACATAGGTGTGCCTATGTCTATTCGAGTGACAACTCTTATTTCTCTAGGATATATTCCTAGGAGTGGGATTGCTGGATTGTATGGTATTTCTATTTCTAGCTTTCTGAGGAAGCGCCGTATCATTTTCCAAAACGGTTGTATCATTTTGCATTCCCGCCAACAGTGCATAGGAGTTCCGATCTCACCGCAGTCTCTCTAACATTTGTTATTTCCAGTGTTTTTGATTCGTGCCAGTAATGCCGGGGTGAGCTGGTGTTTTATTGTGGTTTTAATTTGCATTTCTCTAATGGCTAGCGATCGCGAGCATTCCCTCATGTGTCTGTTGGCCGCTTGAATGTCTTCTTTGGTGAAGTGTCTGTTCATTTCCTTTGCCCATTTTTTAATAGGATTATTTGTCTTTTTGTTGTAGAGATATTGGATTTTCTTGCAGATTATGGAGAATAGACCTTTGTCTGACTTACACTGTCCAAAAATTTTTTCCCAGTCTATAGGTTCTCTTTTTACTCTTTTGGTGAAGTCTTTGGAAGAGCATAGGTATTTGATTTTTAGAAGATCCCAGTTATCTAGCTTATCTTTTGGGGTTTGTGTGTTGGTGGTTGTGGTTTGTATCCTGTCAATGCCGTGTATTAAGACCTGTAGCATTGGTCCTATTTTTTTCTTCTATGAACTTTACAGTTTTTGGCTTTAATTTTAGGTCTTTGATCCATTTTGAATTAGTTTTTGTACATGGTGAGAGGTATGGGTCTTGTTTCATTTTTTTACAGATGGATATCCAGTTTTGCCAGCCCCATTTGTTAAAAACACTGTCTTTTCCCCCATTTGATGGACTTTGGGCCCTTGTTGAAGATCAGGTGACTGTAGGTGGATGGATTTACATCTGGGTTCTCAATTCTGTTCCATTGGTCAACATAACTGCCGTTATACCAATACCAGGTGGTTTTGACTACCATAGGTGTCAGGTAGTGTGGATCCTCCTACTTTATTCTTCTTCTTCCATAGTGCTTTACTTATTTGGGGCTTCTTCCCTTTCCATATAAAGTTAATGATTAGTTTTTCCAACTCTTTGAAGAATGTTTTTGGTATTTGGATCGGGATTGCATTATATTTGTAAATTGCTCTGGGGAGAATGGTCATTTTCACAGTGTTGAGTCTTCCTATCAATGAGCATGGTATGTTTTTCCATTTATGTGGATAGCTTTGGGTTTATTTCAGTACTGTTTTATAGTTTTCTGTGTATAGGTCTTTTACATCCTTGCTTAGATTTATTCCTAAGTATTTTATTTTTTTAGGGGCTATTATAAATGGTATTGTTTTCCTGATTTCCTTTTCATCATTCTCTTTATTGGTGTATAAGAATCCAACTGATTTTTGTATGTTTATCTTGTATCCTGCTACTCTGCTGAATCTTTCTGTTAGTTCCAGTAGATTTCTCATGGAGTTTTTAGGGTTTTCTATGTATAGTATCATATCATCCACAAACAGGGACAGTTCAACTTCTTCATTACCAGTTTGGATGCCCTTTATTTCATTTTCTTGCCTTATTGCCCTAGCTAGAACTTCCAGCCCAATGTTAAATAGGAGTGGTGATAAAGGGCATTCTTGTATTATTCCTGTTCTCAACAGGAATGTTTTCAACCTCTTTCCATTCAGAATGATGTTGGCTGTTGGTTTTGCATAGGCACCCTTTATTATGTTGAGAAATTTCCCTTCTATACCTATTTTTTGAGAGTTTTTATCAGGAATGAGTGTCAGACTTTGCCAAATGCCTTTTTTGCATCTATAGAGATGATCATGTGATTCTTTTCTTTCCTTTTATTTATGTGGTGGATTACATTGATTGAGTTTCTAATGCTGAAGAATCCTTGCATACCTCTTATGAGTCCTACTTAGTCGTGGTGTATTATTTTTTGATATGATGTTGAATTATATTGGCTAGAATTTTGTTGAGAATTTTTGTGTCTATATTCATGAGAGATATTGGTCTGTAATCTTCTCTTTTTGTGACATCTTTGCCTGATTTTGGTATCAGGGTTATGCTGGCTTCATGAAATGAATTTGGAAGTATCCCTTCCTTTTCTATGTTCTGAAATAGTTTGAATACTACTGGTACAAGCTTTTCTCTGAATGTTTGGAAGAATTCTCCATTGAAGCCATCTGGGCCAGGGCTTTTTTTTTGTTGGGAGTTTTTTTATTACCTTTTCAATCACATCTCTTGTTATTGGTCTGTTCAGATTGAAATGTTCTTTTTGATGATGAATGTGACACGATTCATCTTCTTGGCTGGCAATTTTTTTCTTTCAAGGTTTTATATATGTCACCCCATTGCCTTCTTGTCTGCATGGTTTCTCTGAATAATCTGAGCTTAGTCTTATTGTTTATCCTCTGTATGTGACTTCTTGTTTTTCACGAGATGCTCTCGGGATTCTTTGTTTGTCTTTGGTTTTGGTGAGTGTGATTATGATATGCCTTGGTGATTTTCTTTTGGGGTTTATCCTGTATGGGGTTCGTTGAGCTTCTTGGATGGCAGCTTTTCGTCTTTCATGATATTGGGGAAGTTTTCTGTCAGCAGTTCTTCAATGATCCTCTCTGTGTTTTCTGCTTTCTCCCCCTGTTCTGGAACTCCGATCACTCACATATTTTTGCTTTTGATTGCCAGCCAAGAATTATATATCCTGAAAAACATTCGTTCAAATGTGATGATGAAATTAGGACATTTACAGATAAACAGAAATTAAGGGAATATGTAAAAACCAAACCAAACTTACAAGAATTATTAAAGGGAGTTCTTCGATCTGAGAACAAACAACTTCAGCTCACAGGTTGAATATAGGAAACAGGATCCTACTAGCCAGATACCAGTCTAGGAAATGAACTCTCAAGGACAGCCAAAACCAAAAGAAATACAGCAGGGAATCAAAGCAGTTAATCTGTAGAAGACAACAGCATCAGAACAATAAAAAGGGGGGATAAACAGTGTAGGTGTAAAACCTTCTAATGGAGAGGAAGGCAAGGCAATACCAAGTAATAATAGACTGCTTCAAACTTGGAAAGAGAAGGGTATATTTCACGGTAACCACAAAGAAAGTTAACAAATATACTCATAAAAATAAAGAGGAAAAACATAAAATCTCAGTAAAAACAAAACCTACAAAAACAAAAGAAATTTAAAAAAAATCCACAAACAAAAGGAATTCAACACAGGAGTGTAAGAAGAACAAAGAAAACGTCATCACCACAGAAAATCACTACAAAATGACAGCAATAAACTCACGTCTATCAATAATTACACTGAATATAAACGGACTCAATGCACCCATAAAAAGATGGAGAGTGATGGAATGGATTAAAAAAAAAAAAAGATCCATCAATTTGCTGTCTACAAAAGACACCCCTTAGAAACAAAGACTTGAATTTATTAAAAATCAAAGGATGGAAAGAAATATATCAAGCTAACAACTACCAGAAAAAAAACAGGAGTGGCAATAGTACTCTCAGATAAAACAGACTTTAAAACAAAATCCACCATAAAAGACAAAGAAGAACACTATATAATGATTAAGGAACGATCCATCATGCAGACATAACCATGATAAACATCTATGCACCCAATGACAGGGCTCCAAAATACTTAAAACAAACTCTAACATCACTGAAAAGAGAAATTGACAGTTCCACAATAACTGAAGGAGACTTCAGCACACCACTCTCTGTAAAGGACAGAACATCTAGAAAGAAACTCAGCAAAGTTACAGAAGACCTAAAGAGCACAGTCAGACAACTTGACCTCATAGATGTATATAGAACACTCCATCCAACAGCTGCAAACTACACATTCTTTTCCAATACACATGGAACATTCTCCAGAACAGACCACATCTTAGGCCACAGAGCAATCCTCAACAAGATCCAAAACGTTGAGATAATATAAAGTATCTTCTCTGACCACAGTGCCATCAAGGTATAAATTAACAACAGAAAGAGCAAGGGAAAAAAAAATCAATTACATTGAAACTGAATAACATCCTGCTTACAAACCACTGGGTATCAGAAGAAAACAGAGATGGAATCAAAAAATTCCTAGAATCAAACACATCATACAAAAACGTTTGGGACACAGCAAAGGCAGTCCTCACAGGACAGTTTATAGCAACAGATGCACACATCAAAAAAGAAGAAAGGGACAAAATCAAAACATTAACTATAAAACTCAAATAGAAAGAGAATAGCAAAAAAAGTTCACAGCCACCAGAAGAAAGGAAATAATAAAGACCAGAGTAGAAATAAATGAAATAGAGAATAGAAAAACAATAAAAAGAATCAACAAAACCAAAAGTTGGTACTTTGAAAGACTCAAAATCAACAAACCACTGGCCAGACTGATAAAAGAAAAACAGGAGAGGAAGCAAATAACCCAAATAAAAAATGAAATGGGTGACATTACAACAGACCAAACTGAAATAAAAAAAAATCATAACAGAACATTATGAAAAACTATACTCCAACAAATTTGAAAACAGAGGAAATGGATAAATTTCTAGAAACACACTACCTACCCAAACTACAACATGTGATGTTGAAAATCTGAACAGACCCATAACAAGAGAAGAGACTGAAAATGTAATAAAAAAAATTCCCAACAACAAAAAAAAAAGCCCTGGCCCAGATGGCTTCACTGGAGAATTCTACGAAACATTCAGAGAAGAGCTTGTACCAGTACTACTCAAATTATCTCAGAGCATAGAAAAGGAAGCAACACTTCCAAATTCATTCTATGAAGTCAGCATAACCCTGATACTAAAACCAGGCAAAGACCCCACAAAAAAAGAATATTATAGACAAATATCTCTCATGAGTATAGATGCAAAAATTCTCAACAAAATTCTAGTCAATAGAATTCAGCATCATATCAAAAAAGTAGGATTCATACCAGGTATGCAAGGATGGTTCAACATTAGAAAATCAAGCAACATAATCCACCACATAAAAAAAGGAAAGAAAAGAATCACATGATCATCTTAACTGACATTGAAAAAGCATTTGGCAAAGTCCAAAACCCATTCCTGATAAAAACTCTCAATAAAATAGGTATACAAGGGAAATTTCTCAACATAATAAAGGTCATCTATACAAAACCAACAGCCAATATCATTCTTAAGGGAGAGAGGCTGAAAACATTCCCCTTGAGAACAGGAACAAGACAAGGATGCCTTATATCACCACTCCTATTTAATATTGTGTTGGAAGTTCTAGCTAGAGCAATAAGGCAAGAAAAAGAAATAAAAGGCATCCAAACCGGTAAGGAAAGTTAAACTGACCCTGTTTGTGGATAATATGATACTATACGTAGAAAACCCTAAAGACTCCACGAGAAATCTACTGGAACTAATAGAAAGATTCAGCAGAGTAGCAGGATACAAGATAAACATACAAAAATCAGTTAGATTCCTATACACTAATAATAAGGAGAACAATGAAAAGGAAATCAGGAAAACAATACCATTTATAATAACCCCTAAAAAGCTAAAATACTTAGGAATACATCTAATCAGGTATGTAAAAGACCTATACAAAGAAACTACAAAACACTACTGCAAGAAACCCAAAGGGATCTGCATAAATGGAAAAACATACCATGCACATTGATAGGTATACTCAATATTGTGAAAATGACAATTCTACCCAAAGCAATTTACAAATACAATGCAATCCCGATCCAAATACTAACAACATTCTTTAAAGAGATGGAAAAACTAATCATTAACTTTATATGGAAAGGGAAGAAGCCCCAGATAAGTAAATCTCTATTAAAGAAGAAAAATAAAGTAGGAGGACTCGCACCATCTGACTTCAGAACCTACTATACAGCTACAGTAGTCAAAACAGCCTGGTACTGGTACAAAGACAGATATGTTGACCAATGGAACACAATTGACAACCCAGTTGTAACTCCATCCACCTACAGTCACCTGATCTTCAACAAGGGCCCAAAGTCCATACAATGGGGAAAAGGCAGTCCTTTTAACAAATGGTGCTGGCAAAACTAGATATCCATCTACAAAAATATGAAAGAGGACCCATACCTAACACCATACAAAAAACTAATTCAAAATGGATCAAAGACATCAATATAAAGCCAAAAACTATAAAGTTCATAAAAGAAAAATTAGGATCAACACTAGAGGCCATATTACATGGCAGTAACAGGATAAAAACCATAACCAACAACACACAAACCCCGAAGATAAGCTAGACTACTGTGATCTTCTAAAAATGAGACACTTATGCTCATCAAAAGATTTCATCAAAAGAGTGAAAAGAGAACCTACAGACTGGGAAAAAATTTTTGGACATTACAAGTCAGATAAAGGTCTAATCTCTAAAATCTATAAGAAAGTCTAACACCTCTACAATAAAAAGACAAATAATCCTATTAAAAAATGGGCAAAGGAAATGAACAGACACTTCACCATAAAGACATTCAAGCAGTCAACAGACACATGATGAAATGTTCACGATCACTAGCCATTAAAGAAATGCAAATTAAAACCACAATGAGATAGCATCTCACCCCAGCATTACTGGCATGAATCAAAAACAATGGAAATAACAAATGTTGGAGCTGCTGCGGGGAGATCAGAACTCTTAAGTACTGCTGGTGGGAATGCAAAATGATACAACCATTTTGGAAAATGATATTGCACTTACTTAGAAAGCTAGAAATAGAAATACCATAAGATCCAGCAATCCCACTCCTAGGAATATATCCTACAGAAATAAGTGTCGTCACTCTAATAGACTTATGCACACCCATATTCATTGCAGCACTGTTCACAATAGCAAAAAGATGGAAACAACCTAGCTGCCCATCAACAGATGAATGGATAAAGAAACTATGGTACATACACACAATGGAGTATTATGCAACCAGAAAGAACATTGCTGAATCTGTGAAACATCTCATAATATGGATGAAACTGGAGGACATTATGCTGAGTGAAATAAGTCAATCTCAAAGGACAAATACTGTATGAGACCGCTACTGTAAAAACTCATGTAAAAGTTTACACACAAAAGCAACAATTTTTGTTGGTTACGAGGGATGGGGGTAGGTGTGAACTAAATGGACGATAGATGAGTAGTAACTTTGGTGAAGGGTAAGTCTGTATACAATACCAGGGAAGCCAGCACAACTTGTCATGGAAGCTCCATAGACACATCCAAACTCCCTGAGGAACTGAGTTGCTTGGCAGAGGGCTGTGCTAACTATGGTCTTGGGGAACATCAAGCTAAATAAGCATAATACAGTTTATAAAGACAATGTTCTACATTCTACATTGGTGAGTAGCGTCTGGGGTCTTAAAAGCCTGTGAGCAGCCATTTAAGATATTCCAATGGTCTCACTCTTTTGGGAGCAAGGGAGAATGAAGAGAACAGGATACAAGGAAGAGATTAGTCCAAAGGACTAGTGGACCACAGCTACCAAGGCCTCCACCAGGCTGAATCCAGTACAGCTAGATGGTGCCCGGCTACCACCACTGACTGCTCTGACCCAGATCACAATAGAGAGTCCTGGACAGAGCTGGAGAAGGATGTAGAACACAATTCTAACTCACAAAAAAGACCAGATTTACTGGCCTGACAGACTGGAGAAACCCCGAGAGTATGGCCCCCGGACATGTTTTAGCTCAGTGGTGAAGTCATTTCCGAAGTTCACCGTTCAGCTGGGGATTGGGCAGCCTCATAAAACAAAATGGGAGTAATGAGGCACAGCAGTCCAGGGACAAAGACTAGTAAGCAGGAGTTAACAAGAAAGCTAGTTATAGGGAACCCAAGTTTGAGAAGGAGAGTGTTGACATGTCGTGGGGTTGTTAACCAATATCATAAAACAATACGTGTGCTGACTGTTTAATGAGTCCTTCACGAAAGTGGTGTGTTGAAGTCTCCTACTACAATTGTGGAGCTGTCTATCTCTCTTTTCAGTGCTGTTAGAGATTGTTTTATGTATTTTGGAGCCCTGTCGGGTGTGTAAAGATTTATTATAGTTATGTCCTCCTGGTGTATTGATCCTTTAATCATTATATAGTGTCCTTCCTTATCCTTTGTGGTGCATTTTACTTTAAAGTCTATTTTGTCAGAGATTACTATTGCCACTCCTGCTCTTTTTTGAGTCTTGTTTCCTTGATATATTTTTTCCATCCTTTGAGTTTTAGTTTGTTTGTGTCTTTAAGGTGTGTCTCCTGTAGGCAGCATATAAACGGATCCTGTTTTTTTATCCAACCTGCCACTGTCGGTCTCTTTATTGGTGCATTTAGTCCATTTACATTCAGCGTAATTATTGATAGGTATGAATTTAGTGCTGTCGTTTTGATGTCTTTTTTTGTGTGTTGTTCACAGTTTCTTTATTCCACTTAATTTTCTGTGCTGAGTCGTTTTTCTTTATGTATTTTATTTGCATCTTTTTCATTGTTGTTGATTTTGTGTTTGCTGAATCTTTATATTTTTCTAGTTTTTTTATTTTGACTTATAGGATTGTTCATTTCCTTTGTGGTTACCTTAATATTTACCCTTATTTTTCTAAGTTTATACCAGTCTTTTATTTCTTTTTATCGCCTTGACTTCATCTCCATATGAAAAATCTATATCTAATTTTCAAGTCCCTCTTTTTTGTTTTAATGTTGTCATCTTTTACATATTGACATTTCTATTTCCCTATTTTCAATGTTTTAGCTTTGATTTATTTTTGTGACTTCCCTATCTGGGTTGATAACTGGTTGTTCTGTCCTGTGTTCTAGTCTTGGGTAGTTATCTGATGTTATTCATTTTCTACCTGGAGGACTCCCTTTAGTATTTCTTGCAATTTTGGTTTGGTTTTTGCAAATTCCCTAAACTTCTGTTTATCTGGAAATGCTGTAATTCCACCATCATTTTTGAGAGACTGTTTTGTTGGATATATAATTCTTGGCTGGCAGTTTTTTTCCTTCAAGGCTTTATATATGTCATCCCATTGCCTTCTTGCCTGCATGGTTTCTGCTGAGTAGTCTGAGCTTATTTTTATTGATTCTCCTTTGTAGATGACTTTTTGTTTATCCCTAGCTGCTCTTAAAGTTCTCTCTTTATCTTTGGTTTTGGCAAGTTTGATTATAATATCTCTTGGTGACTTTCTTTTGAGATGTACCTTATGTGAGGTTCAATGAGCATCTTGGATAGATATCTTGTCATCTTTCATGATATCAGGGAAGTTTTCTGCCAACAAATCTTCAACAATTCTCTCTGTATTTTCTGTTATTCCCCCCTGTTCTGGTACTCCAATCACTCATAGGTGATTCCTCTTAATAGAGTCCCACATAATTCTTAGGGGTTCTTCATTTTTTTAAATCCCTTTATCTGATTTTTCCTCAAATAAGTTGATGTCAAGTGCTTTATCTTCAATCTCACTAATTCTGACTTCCATTGCATCAATTCTGCTCCTATGACTTTCTATTGAGTTGTCTAATTCTAAAATTTTACTGTTCATCTTCTTGATTTCTGATTGATGTCTCTGTATGGATTCTTGCAGCCTGTTAAATTTGTCATTATGATCTTACCTAATCTTTTTAATTTCCTCTATTGCATGTTCTACATTTTGCTTAATTTCCTTCTGAATTTCTTGAAGAGTTCTGTATATTAATCTTTTGTAGTCTTTCTCCGGTAATTTCAAGAAATTTTCCTCCTCTTGAAAATTTCTAGATTCTTTATTATGGGGGCTTGCTGAAGCCATCATGGATTGCCTTTTTATGTGATCTGATATTGACAGTTGTCTCTAAGCTGTCAATAAGCTATTATATTTAATGTTTGCTTACTGTGTCCTAATTTCTTCTTTTGTTTTGATATGCCCAAATAGGCTGTTTGTATGAGCTAGTTTGATTATTGGCATCTTTGAACCTCTAATGTCCTATCATCAGGTGGTTAGATCTGTTACTAGGTATGTGAGGTCAGGGGTCTGCCCACTCATCTTGTATGGATTCAGCTCAGATGCCCAGGTAGATAACCACCAAGTGTGTGGTGTAGGCTCTCACTTACAGTCCTAGACAGGCATGGGTGATTGGAGTAGGCACAGACATCTGGCTGCAGCAGGGGGGCACACTCTGAACAAAGCAGGGGCTGACACCCCCCCCCCCAGTGTTCAGAAGGAAGGCATGTCCTTGTTCCCTAGATCGAGTAGGTGGGTGGGTTTTTCAGCCAGACTATGAGCACCTAATGTTGTTGGCTATAAGGACTGGGGGGCACCTTTTATTTATGGGCCCCCCTCACAGGTGTCTAGGTGGTGTGGGTGGAGCCACCAGTCCTCAGGCCCCTGATGTGGGTAGGTGAAGACCTTACTTAATCGGTAGAGCAGTGTCAAATGTCAAGAACCTGCCACTTCACAGCTGAAACAGTTGAAGTTAGGTTTCTGGTATATTCCTTGTTGTACTGTGGTAATGAGGGCCTACGCTATTGAGATGGGCCCACACAAGTCTATGCGGAGGAAAGGCACTCTAAGTCTGTGGATCCCTTATGCCTGTGCCTAGGCAAAGGAGCTGTGCTTATCCTGGACTCCTGGATTAGGGGAGCTGGCCATTTAGTTTTTCCCCTGTTTGTTAATTTGTTCACTCTCCAAGGCAGGGAGAATGGCTCTGGGTGTGTGACAGATCCTACTTCTGGTCCAGGGGACTCAGCAATTGTTGAAGCCGGTCTGGGACCCATTGCAGAGTAGGGAGCAGGGAGGAAAATGGGAGCAAGGTTTTTCCCTACGAGAAGTGATTTTGATCCACACGGTAAGCCATATGCAGTTACTTATCTTTCATGGAGGGCTACTTCTCACTGGTTCTGCGCAGCCATGTAGACTTTCTGGTGTGGGTCTCTCCTAGTGCAGAAAATGCATCTCCCATGCTTGGCTGCTTGCCTGCATCACCACTCACCCATGAGATGATCAGGCCTGAAGGGCTCAGGCTCTTGCTGGGTCAGGTCTGACAACTCCTCACTGCTTCCGAACCATCTCTCCCTTCCCATGCCAGTAAGTCTGGTTCCTCAACTCTGCCTTTGATGTCCTCCCAGATTGCCATATATAATTGAATTACTTGTTTTTTGGGGTCTTTGTTGTAAGAGGGTCCACCAGAAGTGACTGACTACTCCGCCATCTTGGCCCCCTGTTGAGTCAATTTTGAGGCATAGCTACCCTATAGGACAGAGTAGAAAGAACTTCTTCATAGAGTTTCCAAGGAGTGATTGGTGGATTCAATCTGCGCACCTTTTAGTTAGCAGCTGAGCTATTAACCACTGAACATAGTCAAACATAATTGTCACTTTACTTAAGAGTCTGCTCTAATCAAACCTACATTGCACTGATTCCTGGTGTCTACAAGCTAAATTTCCTCTCAGCAAAAGCATCTGAGCATGTGATACTTAGGATTTTACCTATCAGTAAAAGCATGTTTTTCAAATTGGAAGAAGTAGGTTTCCAGTCTCCAAATATGCCCATCCATTTGATGTCTACAAGAATGCTTTACTATACCAGCTGTTTGTCATCAGTACCTCTGCATTTGTAAATTCATACACAGATTCTCTTAACCAATTATGCCTAATACGTCTAAGCATTACAAAACACATTGCATATCATCACAAGTTAAACTTCTCTTATCTCAGGGAAAGTGACTTCAAAGCACAGAAATAATCTGAGTTTATTACAAAGAAATTATAGTTTTATTTAAAAAATAAGAAAGCCCTGTTTACCTTCGCTAACAACTTCTGGTGATATATTTTTGAGTTCTAAATCAGTCTTATCTTCGATGTATGAGTTACTTTTTTCTCTGTATGAGTTTTTGTTGCAGTCTACCCATGACATCAAACAACTGGCTTGCCATGAGTTCATCCTTTGCTAGGTTCTTAATAGACTCTTCAAAAAATCGTCAGTTTGGAGAAAAAACAAACTTCTGTTCCACTGTACCTTTTCCTCCATTCTCACCCTAAATGTACAAGAGAATATCCTTTAATCCAAATATTTTTCAAAGATGATTTTATGGCGGGCCAACACTTTAACATTTTTACTATGACCAGAAATACTGATAGTTGTCTTATGGGCTTATGTTAACTCTTCCCATTTCTATACACCAAAAATCTCAGTAAGTGCTTCTGCACATTTGGAGGAAACTGGAAAGTGACCAAAGCTTCCATTATGAAAGCTTCATTATCACAGGCAAGAAATCATGCCCATTTGTAGCCATATTGTGTACAAGGTATACAGGATATTAAATAAGTAAAATTTTTAAATTTTCTTGGGAAAGAAATTTATAGACAAAATGGAATTGACTAAAATTTGCATTTGCACCATCGACCAAATATGTGGATAACCAAAGAATATTAGCATTTGGATAAGATAACAAGAGTCATATGTTTTATGTTTCTACAGTGTCATTAAATTTTTTATAGAAATTAAAAGTATGTTTTTAAATCACAGATCACCCTAGAGGTAGAGAAGAAGGAAGGGTTCAAGCCACCAGATCAATGACATTAAATCAAAGTTGCCTATCTGTTTTAAATATTGGGCTTGGTTAATTTTTTTTCTTGGGGTAAAATATCACTGTCTTCAGAAAGTAAAGATGTGAATCTGCACTAGTTATTGGTTGTAGTTCATTGTCAAAAAAAATTTAGGCTACATTTTAAATACTGTCTTTGCAAATTTCATTAGTTGCATTAAGATGAGATCATATTAGAGTAGGTTGAGTCCTAATCCTATATAACTAGTATTCTTATAAAAAAGGGGAAGATATACAGAGACAGAGAGATGATGGTCATGTGAAGAAGCAGGTACAAGCCAAGGGACAACAATTATTGCTGGCTGTCACCAGTAGCTGGGAGAGAGGTGTGCAACAGATTCTCGCTCAGAATTCTCAGAGGGAATCGACAGAGCTTATACCCTGATTTAACAATTTCAGCCCCCAGAACAGTAAAACAATAAATTTTTGTTCTTCTATGCCACCCAGTTTGTGGTATGTAGTTACAACCAAAAACAAAACAAAACAGACAAACAAAAATCTTTGCCATCAAGTCATTCCAACTCACAGTGACCCTATAGGACAAAGTAGAACTGCCCAATAGGGTTTCCAATAGTGGATGCTGGATTTAAACTGCTGACCTTTTGGTTAGCAGGCAAACTCTTAACCACTGCCCAACCAGGGCCCCATAGTTACAACAGTCCCAGGAAACTAATGCAGTTTTTGGTATCAAAAGTGCAGTGTTGCAGTAACAATACCTAAAATGTGGAAGTTGTTTTAGAATTGGCTGTTCAGTACAGGCTGGAAGAATATTGAGGTACATGCTAATGAAAGCCTGGAAACCTTGAAGATACTGTTGGTAGAATTATGGGTATTAAAGTTAATTCTTGTGGGGGCTCAGAAATAAATGAAGAGAGCTGTGGAGAAAGTTCCAATTATTGTGATCAGAATGTTGCTAGAAATGTGGACATTAAATATGCTTCTGGTGAGGCCTTACGAGGAAATGATGGAACTGTTATTGGACACAGGAGGGAAGGCAAATCCTTGGTTTAAAGTGACAAATAATTTGGCTGCTTTTTGTTAGAATGTTTTGTGGAAAGTAAAAATTGTAAGTGATGAACTTGGATATTTAGCTCAGAAACATCTAAGAAAATATGGAAATCTGGACCTGGTTTCTCCTTGCTTCTTATGCTACAGTGGATAAACAGAAAAATGAACTGTTGAAAAAGGAGTCAAAACTTGAATATCTGGAAAATTATTCCAGAACACTGAATTGGACATGTACGTTAATCAAGAGGCAGTAGTCCAAATGGAACAAGAGAGTACTGAAAGGTTTAAAATCGAAAAACTGTGTAGAAGGATTGTATCCTTTCACCATACCTATTCAGTCTGTCTGCTGAGCAAATAATCTGAGAAGCTGGATAATATGAAGAATATGGCATTAGGATTAGAAGAAGCCTCATTAACAACCAGTGATATGCAGAAGACACAAACATACTGGCTGAAAGTGAAGACGACCTGAAGCATTTACTAATGAAGATCAAAGACCACAGCCTTCAGTATGTATTACACACAACATAAAGAAAACAAAAATCTTTATAACTGGGCCAATAAGGAACATCATGATAAACGGAGAAAATATTGAAGTTGTCGAGGATTTCGTTTTACTTGGATCAACAATCAACATCCATGGAAGCCTCAGTCAAAAATCAAATGACTTATAACATTGGGCAAATCTGCTGCAAAAAAACTCTTTCAAATCTTGAAAAGCTTAAATGTCTCTTTGATGACTGAGGTGGACCTGAAGCAACCCATGGTATTTTCTATCACTTCAAATGCACACAAAAGCTGAACAATGGATAGAAGACCGTATTATCATTGACGCATTTGAATTATGAGGTTGGCGAAGAATGTTCTATGGGCTTCCAGAAGAATGAACAAGTCTGTCTTGGAAGAAGTACAGCCAGAATGCTCCTTAGAAATGAGGATGTTGAGATTTCCTCTGGTTTACTTTGGGCATTTATTAGGAGGGACCAATCCACTGGAGAAGGATATTGTGCTTGGTAAAGTAGAGGGTGAACGAAGAAGAAGGAGACCATCAATGAGATGGATCAACACAGTGGCTGCAGCAATGGGCTCAAACCTACCTACTATTGTGAGAATGATGCAAAACCAGGCAATATATACGTAAGGTCACTATGAGGCAGTGTTGACTCGACAGCACCTAACAACATTGTCATAGAGTAATCTGCACTCTGATTCATGTAAAACTGAGAAATTTATTTAAAGAAAAGAGACAGCTTGAGCTGGAAATAGACTGAACTCTATGCGGTGGAATACAATAATTCAAAACGGCAACTCAGCATTGATGTTTTATAAGAGGGGAACAATGGATATGAAACACATTACTTGATAGGTTTTTACAAACTTAGATATTGAAAGATATTATTTGATTGTTAATTACAGTCAGAGATCATTGAAAGACATTATTTGATTGCTAGTAGATCATTTTAAGGTGGAACTTCCTGTGGTAGGAATTGTAAGACAGGATTTCCTGTGGCAGAACTCTTAATGCAGGAATTCCCATAATGCAAGCTCTGTAAGGCTATTGGCTAAAAGGATATACATATCTTTCTTAGATTGGTTACAGTGTGGTAATTACATGAGTATGTGATGGAGCTGGTCACAGCATAGTTTGTCATCATTACTGGACTTTCCTCTCTTAGAAACAGTACGGAAGATGGCTGCCATTATGGTGAAAACAGAACAAGCAAAAAAGGAATAGCACCCAATCCTCAAACTGGTTATTTCTGATCTTATTAGGTAACTTCTTATTTTTTTTTTAAATTCCCTTACAGAACAACACCATCATCATTATTGTAAAGTTGTAACAACGTTCTCTGGAAAGAACAACATGGATGTGCTGCACAACCATTTGCTAAAGAGATTAGGCAAGTGACTTTTGTATCTGCAAGCCGTCTCATTAGAAACTCTGTCATCTTAGACTGAAAAGGACAGAAAAAGTCAACATGAAGAAAAGCTATCCAACGCCTAGGATTCTACAGGAAAGAAACTCTGATGAAACCGCCTGACTGTGAACATATGGTGTCACTAAAGAAAAAAAAAAAGAATAATTCTGACAGCAGTTCAGAGGCCAACAGGGTTGTAGGCAAATATTGGACAGCAGGCCTGCCTTCCAGAGGGACAGAGGGCAGGACCCCTTCCTTGGTTCCAGAAGGCAAAGTCACCAACCCGGACAGATGGGTGAGGCCACTGCCCAGGATAGAGGAGAAGAGGCCACTGTGCAGATGTGTCCAGAAGACAGAATTATTTTCAAATTATGAAACCTAATGAAATTGTCCTGCTGGATTTTGGACATGATTGGGACTGATGATTCCTTTTTTACCTCCAATTTTCTCCTTTTCAAATGGGAATACATATCCCAGACCTGTTCCTTACACTGTATTTTGGAAACAGATAACTTTTATCCTAGGTTTCATAGGTCCTAATGGAAACCAAGTTTGGATTTACAGTTAAGCCTCAAATGGCTTAAGATTATTGGAGATGATGGGATAGAGTGAATATATTTTGAACATGGAAGGACTTGAATTTGGGGGGGTGCAGAGGGCAGGAATACTGCTATGGATTGAATTAATTTCCACAAAAGATATGTTGAAGTAGTAACCCTTTAACTTTAAGTGTGATCCTGTTTGAAAATAGGGTCTCTTACAATGTTGTCAGTTAGCTTAACATTAGGTTATACTGGAGTAGAGAGTCCTAATCCTATGTGACTGGTGTCCTTACAAAAAAGGAGAAGATACAGAATGATAGACAACTGCCATGTGAAGATGCTTTTACAAGCAAAGAAATGTCAAAAATTGCCAGTTGTCATCAAAATCTAAGAAACATGCAACAGATTCTCTCTCAGAGGCTTCAGAAGGAATCAACATGACAAACACCCAGATTTTAGACTCCTAGCCTCTATAACTGTGAAACAGTGTATTTCTATTCTAATATGCCACCCAGTTTGTGGTCTTTTATTCTGGAAGCTATAGTAAACAAAGCTCACTGGCTTTAGAAATAAAAATGTGAATACACACTAATATAGCAAATCCTGTCACCTTAAAGTATGAAGCCCAGAAAGTGAAGTTACCACTCATTCATTCAACAAGTTATCCAATGAACAGGAGGTACACAGATCTTTTGACTGCCAGGCCTGCATACTTCCAATTAGTGGCCATCCAGGCAGCTCAGATACCTGAGTGGAGAAGACACGCCATGTGAAACCAAGTGGCCCATCACACCTCCTTTCTTAGAACTAGAATTTGCATCCCTGTGCTTCCAATCATCTGTACTGCTGTAAAATGTGGTAAAATCTGTATTGCCTGAGTTTTCTCTTAATCTCTCCAGTACTGTTATTTGAAAACTTACACAATCATACAGTTTTGGAATCACAAAGAGAAAATCTCACACAGACACAACTGACAGTCTTTAATTAAGGACAGCTATTATGCACATACAAAAAACTGTGGTGGCATGATGGTTAAGTGTTTGCTTACTAAACGAAAGGTCTGCAAATAGAATGCACCAGCAGTGCTATTGGACAAGAGACCTGGCAATCTGCTCCCTTAAAGTTTAGAGCCTAGGAAATCCTATGGGGCTGTTCTACTCTGTCATATAAGTTGGCTGTGAGTCTGAATCGATTGAGGACACACAATAACAACAAAACTATTCATGCCAGTCTATGACTGCAATTTGACTATCCTCCCGGTCTTCAACGCGGTACTTTAAAAAAAGAGAGTCCTTTCACCTTTCAGGACCCTCTACTCTAGAAATGCAATATATATATAAAACTTTGACAATGTAACAACAAGAAGACAAATATCTCAATCACAATATGGGCAAAGGAGTTGAATAGACGTTTCACCAAAGACGGCATTCAAATGGCCAACAAACACATGAAAAGATGCTTAATGCGTTTAGTCATCAGAAAGATACAAATCCGAACTACAAAGAGATACCGTCTTTCCCCCACTAGAATGACTAAGATTAAAAAAAAAAAAAATACAGAAAAATAACAAATGTTGATGAGGATGTGGGAAAAATGGAACCCTTATCCGTTGCTGGTGAGAATGCAAAATGGTAAAGCCATTGTGGAAAACAGTATGGCAGTTCCTCAAAAAACTAAAAATAGAAGTCCTATATAACCCAGCAATTCCACCTCTAGGTATACACCCAAAGGACTTGAAAGCAGAGATGCAAACCTAGACTTGTACTCCAATGTTCATTCCAGAACTATTCTCAATAGCCAAAAGGTGGAAACAACCTAAATGCCCATCAATAGATGAATGGATAAAAAAAAAATGTAGTACATACATACAATGGAATGCTACTCAGGCAGTAGAAAAAATGAAGTCTTGATACATGCTACAATATGGATGGAGATTGAGTGAGATAAGTCAATAACAAAAGAACACATACTATATGACAGCACTTACATAAAAAGACAAGAAAAGGCAAATGTATAGAGAACAAAGTGTATTAGTGATTACCAGTGGCTAGAGGGAGGAGGAAACGGGGTTAACAGTGACGTAAAAATCAGTCATTGCAATTGATGTCAATAAGTTGTACACCAGTAAAAAGTTGAATTGGCAAAAGTTGTACGATATATATGTTTAAAACAACAACAAAAAGGAAAAAGGACAAGCTGAGGAGACTGCTTATGTACAACTAAACTCCTCACAGAATTTGGTCCCTTGGTTTGGAGATTTAGGTGATGATTTCATGGGATTTCCCAGTTAATAGGCCTAATAACATGTTTAGTGCCTCAGTCCTACCTCTTAGCTGATTATGTAGTGCTTGGAAGATCTTAAAAGGTTGTAAACTGCCATGCAGTCATGACAATTGGTCTCTATTAGTCTGAAGAGCAAGAAGGAGAGTCAGGAATAACAGGAAGATATGGAATGCATGGCTAATTTCTTCCATGAACAACTGCCTTCTTTGCCATGAGACGAGAGGTGCTGGATGGTGCCCGGTTACCATTACTGAGCATTTTGACCAAAAATTCTATAGAAGAATCCTGATCAAAAGGAGGAAATGCAGAACAGAATTTCAAATCCTCACGGACTTCAGACTTTCTGGAGCTATGGGGAATGGAGAAACCCCTGAAACTATTGCTCTGACATAACCTTTAAAACTTAAACCAAACCTATCTCCTGAAGTCTTCTTAAAACCAAACAATAGCCTAGCTAAACTAGTTTTTAAAAAAAAATGCTACTTAGGGAATTATAGTCTTTTAAGAACTATTTATATGAGATCACCTCATATGCATGTGAAAGCTGGACAACGCAAAAGGAAGACTGAAGAAAAATTGATACATTTGAACTATGGTGTTGGTGAAAAATATTGACTATACCATGAAATGCCAGAAGAATGACCAAATTTTTCTTGGAAGAAGTATAGCTAGAATGCTCCTTAGAAGTAAGGATAGTGAAACTTCGTCTCACATACTTTGAACATTTTATCAGGAGGGATCAGTCCCTGGAGAAGGACATCATGCTTGGTAAACCGAGGGTCAGCAAAAAAGTGGAATATACCCTCAACGACATGGATTGACACTGGCTACAACAATTGGCTCAAGCATAACAATGATTGTGAAGATGGTGAAAGTACAGGAAGTGTTTTGTTCTGTTGTACATAGGTTCACATGAGTCTGAACCATCTTGATGGCAGCTAGGACAACAACATATGGGATCAAAGTGACAAAGCAACTCAATAGACAGAAACCTAAGGTGCAGTGAGTTTATGTTAATGGGGAAGGAACAACCTAGAAAAGAAGGGTGAAAATGGTTGTACAACTCAAATAATGTAATCAGTGACACTGAACTATACTTGTAGAAACAATTGAACTAGTGTATGTTTTGCTGTGTATATTCTCAACAACAACAGAAGAAAAAAAAAAGAAAAAGAAAGAAATATGGTTCCTGAGGAGGCCATTCCTTCCACACTATTCATCATTTTTTCAAGGACAGTGAGTTTTGAGGAAAAGGCAAAGCAGATCACCCAAGTATGGACAGACACGCTTAAGATGGAATATTTCTTCCTAACTTGAAACAAGAGGCCATGCTGAAAGAAAGGGCCACGGGTGCAGAAACTTTGCTATAGGACAGTCTTCACTGAGATCCAACTTTACCGAGGTCATTTGGGACATGAGAGATCAGGGACAGTCAGGATGCCTGGAAGAAAAGCCTTATTTATCCTATTTCATTCTCTATATGCATACTGTCTTCAAGGCATGGAATCATATTGCCAAAGCCATTTGGCCTTTATCTCCATTCTCTCCAGTCCTACCAGCACCAGAGGTTAATGAATGAGGGCTGACCAGACAAACCGAGGGGCCGCTTGGGGGCCTAATGCTGATTAAGCCTCACAAGGTGTGATGTAATATATCATGGCCTTGTGAGGAAGCCAACAAAAGCCCCAAACCCTAAGGCTCAGATGTAGATTCCTGGCGGATGACCATGCACTGGAAAGAGTAGCATCTTTCTCTTGAGACATGGAACCTCTGAGCTGTGACACCTTGCTGATCTCACCCTATCTTTCTCTATGTATGCCTTGTTTGTATCCTTTTTGGATGTAATACATTTATAGTATCATGTACTCTCCAAGAATTCTGTGATTCATTCCAGTGAAATAACAAACCATAGGGGCAGTGAGAGCCAGGAGGTGATGGTGTCTGCAGTCTGAAAAAAGTGTCCTTCTAATTTGTGACCTCTGGCCCAGCTCTGGTTGGCTGAGACTGAAAGAGAGTGCACTGTGAGTGGCTGGGAGCTAGGCTGGACAAGTGGGAAAGTGAAGACTGAATGTATTCCCACACTCTTGAGAACTGGATTCATGCTGATCCTTAGCGCGCAGGTAGTCTTGAAAGTGGGATTTGCCAACTTTACCCCTTGTTTAGTCTGTCAATTCCCTTGAACTGGGACTTTGACCTTGAAAATATCAAGAATTAAGGCTAATATTGCATAATCATGGTGGTCTGAGACCAAATGGTAAACTGATACAAGTTAGTCTGTTAAACCTCTTCTCTCCAACTCTCTTACTCTGTAATCTCTTTACCTTCGTATTCTCGTCAGCATCCTATTTCCACTGCATAACAGTCTCTAATCTCATGGCCTTTCCCAAGATTAAGCAGTTGCTTGAAACTAACAAGAAGATGATAGATGACTAAGATCTTGTCAAGTGCTTTTTATGGTGGGACCAGTGCTTGTTATTTTTAAATTTATAAAAAATTAAACTCTTGTGCTCTCAAATAGTGAAGCACTCAAATAGGGGAAGGATTGGGTTGGGAGATGTTATGTTAAAAAGTATGCACTTGCTAATCACAAATGCATGACAATATGCCACTGTGTTCATTCTTTTTGAAAACTGTAAACAGAACTTAGTGGGGATAACATCTCTCCTGACTGAAAGAAAACCATCTAAAAGCCCCCTTTCTTACTTTTCAGAGTTTAGGATTTTCTTCGGGGAAATGTTGTCACACAGACTCAGAAACTGCCTCATAGTGTTTCTTGTAAACCATTACCATACACATTCCTCTAGGAGAGAAGAAGGACATGCTGAGTTCCTATCATGGGAATCAATATGACTGAAAGAGAAACAAGTTTTTCGAGGCTGAACAAGCATGCCCTCGTGTGATCCACTAGTTCACTGCAGTTTGCTAAGTCATTCTTATGTAAGTCCCTGGCATGTAGCCTCTGTTGTCCACTACCACTATAAAACCTATCCCCTCCCACTGCTGGGCATGGAGATCTGCTTTAGTCTTGCAGCCACTCAGGATTTGCCTCATCTGTAAGTCTCCCTAATAAACTCCTTTACTGCCGTCCTGGCGTTGCCTGCCTCTTTCTTCAGTCTGCCAGGGTCCTCCATTTTGGGGGGCAAGTTTCACATTACTAATTCATGCCTGGACAATTGACAAGCCAGCAGGAGACCAAGGAAATGGTGAGTGGGAGTGAGGACTCTGCAGGGAAATCCTGGGTTGGCCGGCAACCTTCATGTGGGGAGGTCTGGCCTGTATACCTTTTTGCAGGGGAAATCCCAGGTTTATCAGAGACATTCAAGTAGGGAGGTCTAGACCCTATGTTTTTCTGTGGGGGAAATCCCAATCTCCATGTGGGAAGATCTGGTCCGTATGCTTGATGCATGTAAACCACCCTATGAGTACAGAAACACTCCAAAAATAACAAGTGTCATAGCCTGGTTGTGGTAGATGTATACCTTCATAATTTGGATTAAAAAATAAAAAAGGAGAGCAATAGCTGCTGTGGGCCACCGAAGCCCAGCTAACTGCTGAAGTGCGCATAACAGCTTTGCATGAAGAGTTACAGTTAGAAAGGGATGTGCAGCAGTCTTGTGTGATCATGACTGATGTATTGAGCAGCTGTGTCCATGAACAGGATGAGCAACTAGAAATACTCTTCTGCAGGTTTGTAAAGATGGAGGATTCAAGGACCAGGGGAATAATCCCCTAGCCATTGCTCCAAGCCCTCCAACAATGAAATTGTAGATAGTTGGAGGGGCTAAGCAGATCCCTGGCACTGAGAACACCCTGTAACACCTAGTGCAAAGCAAGAGTTAAAACAGCAGGAAAAAAAAGAGTAAAAAGCCCTTTTTTACTCAAGATAGCTTGTGTTGACTGGCTTTGAAGAGACTTTAGAGGCCCCCTCTGAAATTCTCTGATAACTGCCACTGTCAAGATAATTGAGCAGCAACATAGTAGCAGCTACAATAGTAAGGGGAAACCTAAAATAAGAGAGACCACCTCCATGTTACCAGGCAAATGGGCTGAACTCATGCTTGTACTTGGTATGGTGGAAGTATGGCTCCACATATGACTGAGGGATCTGCCAACTTTCCCCAGATCTTCTGATTTTCAGAAATAATCAGACTGAGGTTTAAGCCTAGGTCCCTCTCTCACCAGGGAAGAACAAAGCCCTTATGTTAAAATTAAACTTCAATGACGAAATAAAAAAGAATTGTATGTCATTGGTTTTTAGATACCAGTGCACAGGTGATTGTGATCTCTGTAACACCTGGAACCAAAATTTGAAAAACTTATGGGTCTGAGGGCACCATTGTTGAGACCTTTGCCCAAGCTTGACTATGGATAAGTCTCTCCTGGGCCCCTACAAATCCCTGTTATATTTATTGATGATGTTGATGTACTACTGTACACTTTTGTAAACTTTTGCCTACAAGTGCTGATGGGAATTGCAGTTAAGGCCACTTTAGGGGGCACATATAAACTGTGACGTGGGCTATAACTAATAACCTGGCCATTCAATCTGGTCACTGACAACCCTCTCACTGACATATAAAGCAAGTCCCTATGGGGATGAAACATCTGGAGGAAAAAAAATCCTCCCTGTTCCTAGTTTTTGTCACTTGTGTTAATGGTCACCAGAAAAGGCCCCAATGCTGACAGGGGAAAACAACCGACCAACAAGCAGACCGCTCTTGCCAACTGACTGCAGAGTCTGAAGCATCTCCTTCTCCATAGCAAAGAGATGTGCAACTGGCCACCTTCTGGATTTAAGAAAGGATGACCCATGAAGATTCACACAGCATCCTAGACTGTGCGTTCAAGTACAGACTGCCTACAACCAGGCCAAGGCTAAGATTTCCTAGGGAGTGATTCCCAAGCCAATAGCCCAGGGCATTCTCAGCAGGTGAATTCTACTGGGGCCTCTTATCCTATACAGAGGCTTCCACTGGATCTTGAATGAACTCTTCATTCTCTATATCACCTCCAATCCACAGGGGAGATTGAACATTTCAAAGGACAGGCTTAAACGGCTGATGAGAGGGGACAAGACAACCCCAGCCTGAACAATACATCTCAGGCAAGCGGTCTGAGGTCTCAATACACAAGTTCCCTACAAGGGCATTTCTCATCAAACTGTCTATTTATGAAATGTCTTTTTTTCTTTCCTTCCTTCCCTCCTTCCTTTCTTTTCTTTCTTTATGTATACAACTGTTCCTGGCAAAATATATGGGTTCCCATGGAGATCACTGCCTCAAGATTAAGACTGACAGCCTGGGTAGCTATACCAGGGCAACCCTCAACTCAAGTCTCACAGGAGATAGAGGAGGGGAGAGGGGAATTGTTAACGTTGTTTCTTTTTCTTCCTGGATTATCTCACAATGATGGACAGGCTCCATCTGTGGACCTCAGTGATACAGGATTTTGCTAGAGTGACCAATCAGAAGAGCCATTGGCTCTGTCAGCATTTGAACCTGGATAATAAGTCATCTCCTCACATTGTTCCAGCATATTTCTCAACAAGAAGGGCACTTCATGGACCAAATGAATGTGTAACCTGGTGTACTGAGAAGATCATGTGGTAAATGAATAAGGTCAACTCCACTACTCATAGAAAACATCTTTTGAAGGATGAAATCTGCCTGTGGGGAATGCTCCAGCTTTAGGATAAAATTTCCCTGGCATGTTAAAAATGCAAACCGCACAGGACTGGATGATTTGACTCTGAGAATAGTAGTTTTAAGACTGAGTTTGACATTACTCTGGACATGAAGTACTTGCAGAACATGACTAGGTGGTCCAATGTACATTGCCTGACTACACCAAGTCTGAATTAGCCTGGCAATAGTAATACCGTATTTAATTGTGCTGGGAAAGGGAGGTTTCTATTACTTGTACTGAAATGTGTACTTTTCATATAATATGCCATGTTGGGAGAATTACGCTGTTTTTACATAAATGAATCAGGGCTCTTATACATACATAAGATTGGACAAATGCAGCCCTTTGATATATTCGGTTGGCTTGGATTAAGTCACAGCTGAGGTGGCAGATTGGAAACTCTCCTCCAAGCAGCCTGATCAATCTGCTGGGGACAGTCCTACTAGTCGCCCTTATTAAATGTTGCTTCAAATAATGCACAGATTTAACATCTACCAGAATTAGGCATCAAAGCATGGACATGCAGCTCAGTGTCCTAAATGGGTGATGGACATACCAGGACTTGGCACTGCTTTGCTTCTTTTTCTGACACCCTGAAGTGAGTCAGAGTGTGAAATGTTGGAGGAATGATCTGCCTTTACAAGTCCTATCCAGGCTGCCTAAGTAAACATTTTGGTCTCAGAACATTCTCTGATAAGGGGACTGAAAATTGGATCACCTTCTCTCTCCTAGTTCTCCTTATGGGAGAATCTTTTCCCTTGTACTAGGCACACAGTAACTTTCTCTGTCTCTTGCACATGTATGGGCACCATACGGCACCGGCCAACTTCACTTCTGTATCTTTTCTCTGCGAGGAGGAAACAGGGTCTCTCATACTACAGCACAATAGAGGGAACCTGCCAAATTGTAAGAGCCAGCCTCAATGGGTGGACTAAAGGGGAAGCAGTCTTTGCAAGGCTGAACACAAGCACCCTCATATGGTCCGCTAGTTCACTACAGTTTTCTAAGTCATCCTTATGAAAGTCCCTGGCGTGTAGCTACTATTGTCAACCACTGCTATAAAACCTCTGCCCTCCCTCTGGGAAGTGCGAAGATCTCCTTTGTTCATCTGGTCACCCAGGACTTGCCTTGTATGTAAGTTTTCTTAACAAGCTCCTTTACTGCCACCCTGTAGTTGCTTGCCTCTTTCTTCAGCCTCTTGGCATTATTTTGGGAGGCAACTGTCACATTATGAACCACGCCTAGACAGCAACCTAGAAAGAAACTTGGTTATTGAACCTCCTCTCCTTACTAATCTCTTGGGTTATAAAGCCTCGAAAGAGAAACCACAATCAACTTCTAACCCGAGCAATCTTTCTGGGAAGATGCTGCCACTCCTGATTCAGTTGGCCTTACCTGTGCTCTCCAGGGTTTACATAGGTAAGTGACTGTCCCCACCTCAGAAGCCTGGCTTACTCCATCAGTGAATTTTCCACAGTCCTCCAGTCAGCCTAACTCTATGATGCATCCTAGAACTATTTGTTCCCTAGAATTTGCTGAACTCTATGGTTGCATAAACATGTATAGAAATGGTAGGGGAAAAAAAATGCTCACAAGAATCCAGCTGGGTCATTTCCCTTCCATGGGCTACCTCTGTTATCTGGAAAGTGATTTATTATTAGAATGGCCAAAGATTCTGGCGGAGGTGAGAAAGTTAAAAATAAATACTACAAATTCTCTTTTCCAAAGCAAAAAATAGGCAGTTTAATATCAGGTGCCACTTACGGATCAAGAAGAGAAGTTATTTCACATTCTATTTTCTAGACTTCATCTTCAACTTGTCCTTATTGTACTGAGCCCCTCAGCTCTACCAGGGCAGATAGTCAGAACTTAACTGACCTACAAGATTGTTGACATGTTCACTGCCCCTAAGGTCCTCACAGAGACTTAGTTCCTACCCATGTACCTGCAGCCCATTTTATCATCTCCACTTTGATTTCCAGTTTTTGCCCTCATCCCCCTTAACAAGATGGCTCATTTAATAGGAATCTAATTCTGGGCTTACTATTCATGACGTTTTCACTGGCTAATTATTTTCAGAAGTAGACTGCTGGGTACTTCTCCTAGTCTGTCTTAGTCTGGAAGCTCAACTGAAACCTATCTGCCATGGGTGACCTGGTTGATATCTGAATACCTGTGGCATAGCTTCCAGTATCACAGCTACACACAAGTCCCTCCAGTAAGACAAACTGAGAGACAAGTGTCCGATATAGTGCCAGAAGATGAGCCCTTCAGGTTGGAAGGCACTCAGAAGATGACTGGGGAAGAGAATGAATGGAATCAAGCTTTCAGGACCTTCATTTGCCGATGTGGCATGACTCATAATGAGAAGAACCTGCTGAAAACATCCATTAATAATCACAATGTGGAATGTATGAAGTATTAATCTAGGAAAACTGGAAATTGTGAAAAATGAAATGGAACGCATCAACATTGATATCCTAGGCATTACTGAGCTGAAATGGACTGGTATTGACCATTTTTAATTGGACAATCATAATGTCTACTATGCTGGGAATGACAATTTGAAGAGGAATGGCATTGTATTCATCGTCAAAAAGAACATTTCAAGATCTATCCTGAAGTACAGTGCTGTCAGTGATGGGTTAATACCCATACGCCTACAAGGAAGACCAGTAGGAAATAGAACTGGAAGTGCAAAACAAGCAGCAGTGAAAGCAAACCTACTAACACTATGAGGACACCACACAGCTGCCTGTGGGTATACACTAAAATGCAGGATGGGTAAGGATACAAGCATCTTTTCTGCTTGCTCCAGAAACAATGTGATTCTAAAGACCCATAGGCAAGCATTTATTGCCCACAGAGCCCCAATGGTAGAGCAGGGTCCACTATGAGTGGAGATATTTTATTCTCAACCTTTGACACTCAGGCATCTCCCTTTAGCTTATCTCTTGTCCTTTCTCCAAGGGAAAACAGGAAGAAAGCCTGGAACTGGGTTGAGCAGGAAAGAGGACTCAGCCAGGGCAGAGGATCACTGTGCTGGGGGATACCAGAGACATGGACTTTGCCCACCCCTCTCACCCAGAACCGGAGTGAATAGCAACACTTTAGCACCTTCCTCCTCTGAACACCCAGGCCCTGAGCAGGAGGACATGGGAACTGATGAGAAAAAAGAGCATAAGGGTGGAAGCCAGAAAGCCAGAAAGCTGAGACTCTTTACAGTGAGACTCTAGGGGAACCTTGGTGTATAACTATATGGCATAGGACATTGTCAGCCTTAGATACAATATTACCTCTATTGGAGTTTTCACCAAAATCTTTAGCTTTGCCCCCTGATTCCACAAAATAATGAATGCATCCTGGTATAGCTAAGCAACTTTTCCTAGGTTCTCTGGCAGAGTGAACACCTGTGTGGAGGGAGGATGTCACATTAGTAATAAAGACCATCTCCCAGTGTGGAGGAGCTGTCAGTTCCTTCTTCCTTAAACATACCCACTGGTAACCTGCTGTGCCCCAGATAGACTCTAGTTACACCTCCTCCAGCTCTTCTTTGTTTCCTCTGCTCACCAATCCACAAACTTCTCACACAAGTCAACAGCTCACACCTGTGCTCTATCCCATCCTATCAGCTTGTCTAAGGCCAGGTCCCTCTGTCTAACGCTGTCAGGTAGAGGCGTGACTTCCTCAGAGGAACTTCTCAATAATGGCCTCTACTCCCTCCTAAATCCACCCAAGTCCAAAAGCACAGAGCACGGGGACAAAAGCAACTGAGCCTCCAACCAACACAATAGGACCCTGGTATGTTCCACACCACACACACCTCCCTGTGAGGCTCCACCTTCATCTCCCCCGTCCATGGCTCAGTGCAATTCTCAGTGCTGTCCCAGTTAGGCCCTGCCTGCCAGCCTCTTATCCTGTCAGAGAGGAAGCTCAGGGACACCAGACTGTGCCCACTAGAAGAGATCTTGGGGAAATGTGACAGATAGGCTGGGTCCCCATAACTGTAGGCACACCTCCCAACTGTGCAGGCCCAGATCACCCTTTTTGATGCAGCCCAGTATGAGTTCAGAGTTAACCAGCCTCAGCTCACTTAGTTCCCTCAGTCCCTCACTCTGTCCCACTTGGTCACACCTGGTTTACTGATATCTTGATTATGTCCCATGCCTGCTGCTACCCACCTAGTAATTAGGGCCAATGTGCTTAAGATGACGTCTCTATGCAAGATGACTGGAATGCACTCCTCCTACCATTAAATAGGAGCCGTGGTGGCGCAGGAGTTATAGAGCTTGGCTGCCAACCAGAAAGTTGGCAGTTGGAATCCACCAGCTGATCCTTGGAAACCCTATGGGGCAGTTATTCTCTATCCTATAGGGTATCTATTAGTCAGAATTGACTCAGTAACAACTGTTTTTTTTCTGTGGGGGGGGGGGGGATTACCGTCAAATAAATGTTCATCTGCCGCCTAACTGATAGGCCTTGTAATACAGCAGTGAAACCACAAACTTGGTCCTCCCCTTGGAAATATAAACCTCTTTTTGTCTGAATCCCAAAGTCCTTCAGAAGATCCCTCCCCTCTTCTGGAAAATGTCGATTCTGAGCCTAGCAGACTTCCTTTTAAACCCAGACCCCATGATACTTAGAGGAAAATTTTGGTACTGTTCTTTCTGGCCTCACATAGAGGGCAGCAGGGGCAATGCTGGTGTCAGCTGCAGAAAAACTTTCTGCTGATGATAGCTTAGTGTTGAGGAGTGAGAAGCAGCATCCCACACATTTCTGTAGACACCCACAGAGCCGTGTCTCCTGCTAAAGGCCTGCAGCTCAGTGACAACATGTACCCCAGGGCTCAGAGCAGCTTATGGAGGGTCAACCCAGAGCAGGGATGGATGAGACTGAGAGAAGGACATAGGATGGGACTGTGGGTGTCTGTCCTCTCCCCAAAGGACAGCCAGACAGCACTGACATTGAGATCAGGAAGGAGACATTGAAACAATGGGATCAGAATGCAAACTGCTTTGGGAGAGCCCAGTCTCCACAGACACTGCAGTTCTGACCTACTCCAGTTGTCCCAAACATCCAGAGTGCCCACAGATACAGCATCCTGAGGATCTAGGAACCAACATCATCACCTTCACCCAATTCCGCCCCACACCTTTTGTACTTGTTCACTCTGCCCTCCCCAGGACAATGTGCTCTGCACACTTTCCTTTAAGACAAACTTTTAGAAGAACTCTAGAAATAAATTGTGTTACAGGTAAAAACCACCCAATTTATTTCCCTCAGAACTAGATACTAACTTTCTCAGAGAGCTAACCTAGGGCACAGCCAAACCAAACACACGTATAATTTTATGTATATATATTTATATTCATGCATCAACATTATAATCATATACATGCATGTTATTACCTTACATAAAATATTTAAAATATATATTCATTTGAAATTTTATATTTTAATGTATTACTTGAAGTCTTGGTGGCACAGTGGTTAAGAGTTTGGCTACTAACCAAGTGGTTAGCAGCTGGAATCCACCAGCCACTCCTTGGAAGCCCTAGGGGGCAGTTCTACTCTGTCCTATAGGGTCACTATGAGTCTGAATCAACTTGATGGCAACAGGTTTAATGTATTATTTAATTTCTTTTACATAAATTCTATTATTTAAATAAATCACCAATATGACTATTTAATAGTGACAATAAGTAGTACCTAATATTAGCAAAAAAATAGATAACATCTGTGTGAAGAGTGTAATATTTTATAATGCTTCTTTCAAACTTCTGATAAAGCAATTCATTTTCATGCTTTTTAAATCCTTTATTAGAAATTTACAATTTATAGGAATATTTGTGTTGTCCTAATGCACAAAATACTGCATACTGTTACATACATACATAATTTTTTAATAAAATACAGTAAATACAACAGGGTTAGTTAGGCAGATGTTACCGATATTTAATTAAAAATAACAATTTATTGTTCTTTTCTATCTTTACAAAACAGTAGAATATTTTAGTCTTTCTTTGTCCTTGCCTAATAATACTTCGTTGAACAGCCTGTTTAGTAAGAATATTCTTTTTTTCTCTCAGGTAGTGGCAAAACAATACTCACTTTGACTGTCAGTCCTGCTTTTAGTAAGCCCACATTACACAGATGCAGCAGGTTTTTCAATTTACAGAAATTAGGTTTCTGCTCTCCAAATATGCCCATCCATTTGGTGTCTACAAGACTGGTTTGGTAAATCAGATCTTGGTAAATCAGCTCTCCATGTCTATCAGGCCCAACATTTTTAAAGGTTCTGAAGGGCATTCGATGTCATTGCAAGTTAGATCTCTCTTTCTCATGGAAAATGTCTCTAAAGCAGGGGACAATTTGAACTTAATTACAAAACAAAACTGCAGTTTTAGTAAAGAAATAAGAAAGCCCTGTTGAAATTGGCTTCCCTCTTCTGGTAATATATGTGAATTCTGAAGCACATGTATGAGTCATTTTTTTTTTCACTGTATGAGTTTTTTTGTAACCTACACGTAACATCAAACAACTGAAATACAGTCAATTCATCTTTTTCGATGTTCCTAACGCCCTCTTCATACATCATCAAACTGGGGGCAACAACATCCAGATTTCTCTTTCACAATAAACATTTTCTGCATTTTAATCCTCAGTGTATTCACAAATTACAAAAGGGTATTAAGTGCCACATTTTGAAAACATGATTTTATGGTCACACAATATTTTAATATCTCTAATACAGCTGGCAACAATGGCAGCCATCTTTTAGGCTTATGTTTATTCCTCCCATTTTTATAAACCAAAAATATTAGTAAGTGCTTTTGCACATTTTGAGGAAACTGAGTTGTGGCCAAAAGCTTCCATTTTGAGAGCTTCGATATCACAGGTAAGCAAATCACACCCATTTTTAGCCATGTTGTGTACAAGGTGTGAAGGACATTGAACAAGGAAGATCTTTAAGTTTTCTTTAGTAAGAAATTTATAGACTGAATAGTATTTACTCAAATTTGTGTTTGCACCATTGACCAAAGATGAAATAGATGGCCAAAGACTGTTTGCATTTGGACAAGAGATCAACAGCCTTCTGGTTTATGTTTACAAAATTCATTAAAGTCTTTATTGAAATCAGAACATGATTTCAAATTTCATTTATCAAATAAAAGTACCCAAGCACTATGGGGAACATATTTTGTTACAGAATAAACACATCAGTTAATAACAGTATGCTAGCATACTATTTGGTAAGATATGACAGAATCGCTTTCCAATGAAAGAGGTCAACATAAATGGTATCAAAATTTCCCCCATTTGGTCTTAAAAGATTGTTAGTGGCCATCTAAGATGCATCAATTGGTCCCATCCAACTTGGAGCAAAGGAGAATGAAGAAAACCAAAAACATAAGGAAAATATTAGCGCAAGAGACTAAAGGACCACATAAACCAGAGACTCCACCAGCCTGATGCCAGAAGAAATGCATGGTGCCCAGATACCACCAATGACTGCCCTGACAGGGAACACAACAGAGAGCCCTGGACAGAGAGGGAGAAAAGTGAAGCAGAACTCAAATTCACATAAAAAGACCAGACTTAATGACCTAACAGACTGGAGGAACCCCTGAAACTATGGCCCAGGACACTCTGTTAACCCAAGGCAGAGACTTTTTCTGAAGTCCACTCTTCAGACAAAGACTAGACAGGACTATAGGACAAATTAGAGCCCCGGTGGCACAGCAGTTAAGAGCTATGGCAGCAAACCAAAAGGTCAGAAGTTTGAATCCACCAGTTTCTCCTTGGAAACCCTAAAGGGCAGTTCTGCTCTCTCCTATACGGTCCCTATAAGTCAGAATCAACTCAACACCAACAGATTTTTTTGGTTTTTATAGGACAAAATTAATACACTTGGGGAATGTACTTCTTGGTTCAATCAAATACACGAGACCAAATGGGCAGCTTCTGTATGGAGGTAGGATGAGAAGGCAGGAAGGGACAGGAACTGGTTGAATGGACATGTGGAGGCCGGGGTGGGAAGGGAGAGTTTCCTGTCACATTGTGGGGATTGCAACTAATGTTGCAAAACAATATGTGTATAGATTTTTGTATGAACCAATTAACTTGAGCTGTAAACTTTCACCTAAAGCATAATAATTTTTTTATTCTCCCCTTTTTTGTTTTACCCACAGGACATTTTCATTGCATCCTCTGAATCACAAAATGTAAGTTTACTAATTTTTAGAGAGTGATCAAGGAACATATGATAATCTTTGTGTGTTCTTGTAGTGTGCCAAAGCAAATTCAGCAGTTCCTCCTTTCACCTGAGCATTGATGTGTTTATGTGTCCTTGAGGACTTTATCTTAAGAATAAAGAGGGACCAAGATGGCAGAGTAGTCAGAAGCTTCCTGTGGTCCCTCTTACAATAAAGACCCCAAAACACAAGAGAATATATTATATATGACAATCTAGAAACCTGAACAACAAAGGCAAAGTTGAGGAACTGGACTGAGTGGTGAGGAGGGAGAGATGGTTCGGAAGCAGAGAGGAGTTGCCAGACCTGACCCGGCAGGAGCCAGCACCCTTCAGGCCAGATCAACTCCTGTGAGCAGTGAGGCAAGCAGTGGTGCTCAGGAGGTGTTTTCCACATTGGGAGAGGCCCAGTGACAGACAGTCTACTTGGACATCCAGAACCAGTGATAAAAGAGCATTCAATCAGCAAAAGATAAGTATTTACATCTGGCCTGGCATGTGGATCAAATAATGGTCACTTTGGGAAAAATCTCTCCCATTTGCCTCCCCCATCCCCACTTTGCACCGGTCATGGGCTGGATTCAGAGATTACCACATCCACTGGGACAAAAGTAGAACACATAATGTGTTCTGAGCCATTCTCCCCTCCTTGGACAGGGAACAAATTAACAAATGGGAGAAAAAATAATCTGCCAGCTCCTCTAAACCAGGAACTCAGGGTAGGTACAGCTCCTTTGCCTAGGCACAGGCTTAAGGGGTCCATGGACTTTGAATGCCTTTCACCCCTGCATAGACTTGTGTGGGCCCATTTCAACAGGGTAGGCCCTCATTACCACAGTACAATGGGGTATATAACAGAAGTCTACCTTCAACTGTTTCAGCTGTAGGGTGGAAAGTTTGAGACATTTGCTACTGCTCTGCCCATTGGGTAGGTTCCTCCCCTGCCCACATTGGGGACCTGAGGACTGGTGGCTCCACCCATGCCACCTAGCCACCTGTGATGGAGTTCAAGAATAAGTAGGGCTCCCTAGTCCTTACAGCCAACAGCTTTGGGTGCTCACAGTCCAGCTGTAAAACTCACCATCCTACACACTCTAGGGAACAGGGCCATGCTTTCCTCCTGGACACTCGAGGATGTCCGTCGGCCCCCGGCCTTGTTCAGCCTGTGACCCTCTGATGCAGCCAGATGTCTATGTCTACATCAGTCACCCATGCCTGTCTAGGACTGTAAGTGAGAGCCTGCACCACACACTTGGTGACCAACTACCTGGACACCTGAACTGAATCCATACAGGAGTAGTGGGTGGACTCCTGGGCTCACATACTTAGTGGCAGATCTGGCCACCTAGTGGCAGGACGTTGGAGCTTCAGGGACACTGGTGATCAGGCTAGCTCACATGAGCAGGCTATTTGGGCATATCAAAACAAAACACAACAAGAAGAGCACAGTAAGCAAACATAAAATAAATAAATACAATAATTTATTGATGGCTTGGAGACAAGAGTCAATATCAAATCACATAAAAAAGCAGACCATGATGTCTTCAGCAAGCTCCTAAAATAAAGAATCAATAAATTTTCTGAAGGGAGAGAATTTCTTGGAAATACTGGAGACAGAATAGAAAAGATTAATATATGGAACATTTTAAGAGATCAGGGAGGAGATCATGCAAAATGTAGACCAAGCAATAGAGGATCTTAAGAAAATTAGAGAAGAGCATAATGACAAATATAACAGGTTGCAAGAAGCCATAGAGAAACAACAATCAGAAATACAGAAGATTAACAATAAAATGTCAGAATTAGACAACTCAGTAGAAAGTCATAGGAGCAGAATTGAGGCAATAAAAGTCAGAATTAGTGAGATTGTGGATAAAGCACTTGACACCCACTTATCTGAGGAAAACTCAGATAAAAGGATTTAAGAAAAATTAATAACAATAAGAATTATGAGGGACTGTATCAAGAGGAATAACCTATGAATGATTGGAGTACCAGAAAGGAGGGATAACAGAAAATACAGAGAGAATAGTCGAAGATTTTTTGGCAAAAAATTTCTCTGATATCATGAAAGATGAGATGAGATCTATCCAAGATACTAATCAAACCCCACATAAGGTAGATCCCAAAAGAAAGTCACCAAGACATATTATAATCAAACTTGCCAAAACCAAAGATAAATAGAGAATTTTAAGAGTGGCTAAGGATAAACAAAAAGTCATCTACAAAGTAGAGTCAATAAGAATAAGCTCGGATTACTCAGCAGAAACCATGCAGGCAAGAAGGCAATGGGATGACATAAATGAAGCCTTGAAGGAAAAAGATTGCCAGCCAAGAATTATACATCCTGCAAAACTGTTTCTCAAATGTTATGATGAAATTAGAGCATTTACAGAGAAACAGAAGTTTAGGGAATTTGCAAAAACCAAACCAAAATTACAAGAAATACTAAAGGGAGTCCTCCAGTTAGAAACTGAATAACATCAGATAACAACCCAAGACTAGAACACAGAACAGAACAACCAGTTATCAACCCAGATAGGGAAGTCACAAAAATAAATCAAAGCTAAAACATTGAAAATAGGGAAATAGAGATGTCAATATGCAAAAGATGACAACATTAAAACAAAAAAGAGGGACTAAAAAATGTAGACATAAATTTTTCATATGGAAAAGAAGTCAAGATAATATAAAGAAACAAAAAACTGGTTTAAACCTAGAAAATACAAAAATCAACATCAAATCAGCAAATACAAAGTCAACAACAATGAAAAAGATGAAAAGAAAATGCATAAAGAAAAACGACACAGCATAGAAAGTGGAACAAAGAGATTGTCAACAACACACAAAAAAAGACATCAAAATGACAGCACTAAACTCATACCTATCAATAATTACACTGAAGGTAAATGGGCTAAATGCAGTAATAAAGAGCAGAGAGTGGCAGAATGGATTAAAAAACACATCCATCTATATGCTGCCTACAAGAGACACACCTTAGACTTAAAGACACAAAAAAAAACTAAAACTCAAAGGATGGAAAAAATTATATCGAGCAAACAACAATAAAAAAAGAGTAGAAGTGGCAATATTAATCTCTGACAAAATAGACTTTAAAGTAAAATCCACCACAAAAGATAATGAAGGACACTATATAATGATTAAAGGCTCAATACACCAGGAGGACATAACTATGGTATATATTTACGCACCCAATGACAGGGCCCCAAAATACATAAAACAAATTCTAACAGTTTTGAAAAGAGAGATAGACAGGTCCATAATAATGCTAGAAGACTTCAACACACTACTTTCGGTGAAGGACAGAACATCCAGAAAGAAGCTCAATAAAGACACAGAAGATCTAAATGCTACAATCAACCAAACTGATCTCATGGATATATACGAAACACTCCACCTAACAGCAGTCAAGTATACTTTCTTTTCCAAAGCACATGGAAAATTCTCCAGAATAAACCACTTATTAGGCCATAAAACAAGGCTTAACAGAATCCAAAGCATCAAAATATTACAAAGCATCTTTTCTGACCATAAAGCCATAAAAATAGAAAACAATAACAGAAAAAGCAAGAAAAAAAATCAAACACATGGAAACTGAACAGCTTGCTCAAAAACTACTGGGTTATATAAGAAATTAAGGATTGAATGAAAGTACATCCTACTAGAACCTTTGGGACACAGCAAATGCAGTGCTCAGAGGTCAGTTTATATCAATAAACACACACATCCAAAAATAAGAAAGGGCCAAAATCAAAACATTAACACTACAGCTCAAACAAGTAGAAAGAGAGCAGCAAAAGAAGCCCTCGGGCACCAGAAGAAAGGAAATAAAATAATTAGAGTAGAATTAAATGAAATATTGAATAGAAAAACAATTGAAAGAGTTAAGGAGACCAAAAGCTGGTTCTTTGAAAAGATCAACAAAATTGATAAACCATTGGCCAAACTGACAAAAGAAAAACAGGAGAGGAAGCAAATACCTGTATAAGAAATGATATGGGTGATATCACAACAGACGCAACTGAAATTTAAAAAAAAAAAACAAAACAGAATACTATGAAAAACTGTACTCTAACAAATTTGAAATGGACAAATTTCTAGAAACTCACTACCTACCAAAACTAAATCAGAGGTAGAACAATTAAATAAACCTGTAACAAAAGAAGAGATTGAAAAGGTAATTAAAAAACTTTCAACAACAAAGAAAGCCCTGGCTTGGATGGTTTCACTGGAGAATTCTACCAAACTTTCAGAGAAGAGTTAACACTACTACTACTAAAGGTATTTCAGAGCACAGAAAAGGGTGGAATACTACCAAACTCATTCTATGAAGTCAAAATAACCCTGATACCAAAACCAGGTAAAGATACCACAAAAAAAGAAAAGTACAAACCGATAACCCTCATGAACATTGATGCAAAAATCCTCAACAAAATTCTAGCCAATAGAATTCAACAACATATCAAAAAAAAATTCACCATGATCAAATGAGTGTTATACCAGTTACGCATGATTGGTTCAACATTAGAAAAACAATGTAATCTATCCCATAAATAAAACACAAGACAAGAACTACATGATCTTATCAGTCGATGGAGAAAAGGCATTTGACAAAGTCCAACACCCATTCATGATTAAAAAAAAAAAAAAAAAAAAAAAACTCTCAGTAAAATAGGAATAAAGGGAAATTCTTCAACATAATTAAGGGCATTTATACAAAGTCAACAGCTAACATCACCCTAAATGGGGAGAGTTTGAAAGCATTCCCCTTGAGAACAGGAACCAGACAAGGATGCCCTTTATCACCACTCTTATTCAACATTGTGCTGCAGGTCCTAGCAAGAGCAATTCATCTAGAAAAAGAAATAAAGGCATCCAAATTGGTAAGGAAGAAGTCAAAGTAACTCTATTTGCAGATGATTTTATCTTTTACACAGAAAACCTCAAAGAATCCACAAGAAAACTACTGGAACTAATAGAAGATTTCAGCAAAGTATCAGGATACCAGATAAACATACAAAAATCTGTTGGATTCCTCTACACCAACAAAGAGAACCTCTAAGAGGAAATCACCAAATAAATACCATTTATGATAACCTCCAAGAAGATAAAATACTTAGGAATAAATCTAACCAGAAATGTAAAAGACCTATACAATGAAAACTACAAGACACTACTGCAAGAAATCCAGAGACCTGCATAAGTGGAAAAACATACCTTGCTCATGGATAGGAAGAATTAACGTAGTGAACAAGTCAATTCTACCCAAAGCAATCTACTAATAAAATGCAATCTACATTCCAAATTCCAACAGCATTTTTTAATGAGATGGAGAAACAAACCACCAACTTCATATGGAAAGAGAAGAGGTCCCAGATAAGTAAAACATTACTGAAGAACAAAGTGGGAGGCTTCACACTACATGATTTTAGAACCTATTATAACACCATGGTAGTCAAAACATCTTGGTACTGGTACAACAACAGATACATAGACCAACGTAACAGAGTTGAGAATCCAGATGTTAATTCATTCACCTATGAGCAGCTGATATTTGCCAAAGGCCCAAAGTCCACTAACTGGGGAAAAGACAGTCTCTTTAACAAATGGTGCCGACATAACTGGATATCCATCTGTGAAAAACTGAAACAAGACCCATACTTCACACCATGCAGAAAAACTAACTCAAAATAGATCAAAGACTGAACTATAACATTGAAAACGATAAAGATCATGGAAGAAAAAATAGGGGCAACCCTAGGAGCCCTAATACGCAGCATAAACAGAACACAAAACATTACTAACAATGCACTAACACCAGAAGAGAAACTAGATTACTAGGAGCTCCTAAAAATTGAACACTTATGCTCATCAAAAGACTTCACCAAAAGAGTAAAAAGACAACCTGCAGATTGGGGAAAAAAATCTGGCTACAAAAAATCTGATCAGCGTCTAATCTCTAAAATCTACAAGATACTGCAAAACCTCAACAACAAAAAGACAAATAACCCAATTAAAAAATGGGCAAAGGATATGAACAGGCACTTCGCCAAAGAAGACATCCAGGCAGTTAACAGACACATGAGGAAATGCTCACGATCATTAGCCATTAGAGAAATGCTAATCAAAACTACAATGAGATACCATTTCACCCCAACAAGGCTAGCTTTAATCCAAAAACACAAAATAATAAATGTTGGAGAGGTTGTGGAGAGACTGGAACACTTATACACTGTTGGTAGGAATGTAAAATGATACATCCACTTTGGAAATCACTTTGGCACTTCCTTAAAAAGCTAGAAATAGAAGTACCGTATGATCTAGCAATCTCGCTTCTTGGAATATATCCTAGAGAAATAAGAGCCGTCACATGAATAGATATATGGTATATGCTGTTCATTGCAGCACTGCTCATGATAGCAAAAAGATGGAAAGAAAATAGGTGCCCATCAACAGACGAATGGATAAACAAATTATGGTATTTCACACAATGGAATACTATGTAATAATAAAGAACAATGATGAAGCCGTGAAACATCTTATAACATGGAGGAATCTGGAAGACACTATGCTGAGTGAATTTAGTCAGTCACAAAAGGACAAATATTGTATAAGATCACTATTATAAGAACTCAATAAAAGGTTTAAACACAAGAAAACATTATTTGATGGTTATGAGGCTGGGGAGGGAGGCAGAGTGGTATTCACTAACTAGATATTTGACAAGAATTATCTTCTGTGAAGGGAAGGACAGCACGCACTACAGGGGAAGTCAGCACAACTGGGCTAAACCAAAGTGAAGAAGTTTCTTGAATACAACAAAACACTTTGAAGGACAGAGTAGCAGGGACAGGGGTCTTTGAACCATGGTTTCAGGGGACATCTAAATCAATTGGCATAACAAAGTTTATTAAGAAAATATTCTGCATCCCACTTTGGTGAGTGATGTCTGGGGTCTTAAAAGCTAGTGAGGGGCCATCTATGATGCTTCAATTGGTCACAGCCACCTGGAGTAAGGGAGAATGAAGATGACCATAGACACAAGGACAGTATTAGCCCAAGAGCCAGAAAGGGCCATGTAAACCAGAGACTTCATCAACCTGAGACCAGAAGAACTAGATGGTACCTGCTACCACCAATGAAAGTCCTGACAGGGAACACAACAGAGGGTCCCTGATGGAGTAGTAGAACGATGGGATGCAGAACTCAAATTCTAGTAGAAAAACCAAACTTAATGGTTTGACTGAGACTGGAGGGACCCCAGAAGACAAGGCCCCCAGACTCTTTGTTAGCCAAAAACTAAAACCATTCCCAAGGCCAACTCTTCAGACAAAGATCAGACTGGACTCTGGGACATAAAATGATACTTGTGAAGAGTGTTCTTCTTAGCTCAAGTATATACATGAGACTAAATGGTGGTTCCTGTCCAGATATGAGATGAGAAGACAGAGAAGGTCAGGCAATCCCTCTGCTCAGTGTCAACCCACATGCTGCCTTTAGACAGAAGACCGGACATGATCCATCTCCAGTGCCCCACAGGTGCCTTTCTGTTCATCAGCTCTTTGGGCCTCACTCTGCTCCTTCTTCCCAGCCTGATTCCTCTGCTGGGTCCCAGAGTTAGTCAGGGAACCAGAGCAAGCCCTCAAGTGGAGAGCCAATAAGTACAGTCCAGCCTCTGGCCCAGAACACCTATTAGGATGAATATAATGAGTTTCTAAGTGTTGTCTGACTGGGCAGCTGAGACTAAGGCCATGCTCACCATAGCTGGATGACTCCTCATCCTGCCCCAGAGCTACATGGGGTAAAGCCAGACCATATTCAGCAACAGGATTGGGATACTGGGAGACTGCTTGGTTTGGACACACTCCAGGTAGAGAAGATGGAAGTGCTGCATTGCTACACAGGCATCTTCTACAAAGTCAACAGCTGTGCAGTGGTGTGGGGAACCCTAAGGACACGAGTAACCTGCCAGGGGTAAGTTAACAGTCATACACACAGAGTGACCCAGGAAAGTTCATGGGGGCACATGGGAAGGACTATGCTCAGAGCCTACAGATCTAGTTCACCAGGTTCCATAAGGGGTCCCACCCAGTCTAAAGGCCTTGACACAGGGAAACACAGAAGAACTGGGTTCAGCTGGAAACATCTATCAGTTCCAGAGTGGAGGCCCAGAATGCTGGAAGACCCCTTCCTTCTTTTGCTTTCTTCGTAACACACACCCCCAAAGAGTCTTCTTTCTCTGAAAATAAAAACCTCAGCAGAGGGTAGTTGAGGACAAAGATATAAGTGAAGGAGAAAGTGGAAAATGCTGAGCTGGGACCTCTCTCCCTCCCTGTTCCAAGTGGTGATTCCAAGGACCCTCTGTGTGAGTACCTGGGCAGTTTCTGATATACAAATACAATGAGAAAGCTGCTCAGGCTTCACCAGAAATTTGTTGACCACCTTGTGTGTCCTGAATAAAGGAGTCAATCTCTATGTACTCATGGATCTACCTAATCTTTCTCCATGGCTTACCCATGATAACAGTTGCCTTAACCCTTTCATGGATACATTATTATTATTATTTTGGAATTTTTTTGATGACACCGTATTTTTTCTCTAATGGATTGGATGCTGAATCATTGTTTGTTGGTTTTCCTTTTTTTAATTGGAAAAAATGGGGTGCTGATTGCCAGCAGGACACATCAATCCCATGTTCTATGAAGCACATCACAGACGTAGGATGCAAGACATATCAGTCCCATGGAGCATCACACTTGCTGGTTACACTTGAGCCATGAAATATCTTACTTAGCTTTCCAAAATACACAAAAGTACACACGAAATACTTAATAAACATTGCACTAGCTGGACATAATTGTTCAGTTTGATTTAGAGTGGGCCATATCAGTATTATGACCCATGAAGCACACCACTCATGTGGAACATACCAGTCCCATGGACCAGGAAGTGCATCACCAACTGTTTCCACTCCCAAAATAACTCATTTACTTGACTTCTTGTGAGTGCTCATAACTGTACCTTCCTAATAACACAAAGGAAGTAATAAAAAATATTTGTAAGCCTTATCTCTCTGTACGGAAGCTGAAAGACACAAAAGTTTTACACAATCACTCATCCAGGAAGCATTCCCTCATACGAATGGCTCTCAACACTCAAAAGTGGCCTAGACCAACTTCCTTGTTTTTAACTAGTTGCACCAGTATCCACCACAATGCCAGAATGTACTAAAGTGGCTCACATGCCTGCCAATAAATCTCTAGGAGTGGAAAATGTAACACGAGCATATATATCCCATGGTCCATGCAGGGGTGAGAAATATATGGTGCAGTGGTTAAACAGTGGGCTGCTAACCGAAAGGTCAGCAGTTTGAACCCACCAGCTGCTCCATGGTAGAAAGATGTGGCAGTCTGCTTCCGTGAAGATTTACAGCCTTGGAAACCATATGGGGCAGTTCTATTCTTTACTATAGGGTAGCTATGAGTTGGAATTGATTGGGAAATTTTTTTTTTTTTTTTTTTTTGCTGTTGTTTTGATTTTGTGGTTTTAATATGAGAAGGAATTAACTTTTATTTTTCCTAAATAAAAATGCCCTTGATCCCCACTGTCCATGAGGCAGGCTCTGGCTGCATCTTTGTTCTCCATCCTTTCTTTATTCCTCCAGAAAACCATGCAAGCACAAACCATACACAAACAAGTGCTCAGTAGTTCCACTTTCTTATATTTGTCTCAACAGTGTGGGGACCCTCTGATGTGGGTGAGTCTGGGAATCCACAAGGCAAGCCTCCTTCTAAAGAAAAATTCAAAGACTGGCCCAGTCCAACAGCTTCATTTTCTCTTCCTGTTACAGTCACACAAATGGTGGTGAAGTGCTGGGCTGAGAGATCACCTGAGGCCTAAGAGACACTCTTCCCACAAGGACTACCTTCCTGAGGAGCCACTTACACTGCCTGCCCCATATTCCCGGAGCTGTCAGTTGTGTCCCTCCTCTGTGGTTCCACCAGTATCACTAGCAAAGAGGACGTTCAGCTCAGCTCCATCTTTGGGTCATTAACTGAACAGTCACTAGGCAGCCTCGGGACATACCAGCCCATGCCTTTTGCACACAGCTGTCAGTCTGGCTTCTGGCTATACCTCCCCCTGCTGCCCTCTGGACTTTAGCTGCCTTTTGTGAAAGAGGTACAGGAAAACTCTGCTCCTGCCATCCACCAAGACCTAAATGTTTTGTGAGCGTCAGTCAATGCTTAGCAAGGTGCAGGGCCTCAAGACACAATGGTGAGCATTTCAACCACCTAATGACCAGTTGTCAGGGAGATTTCAGTCTTCACTCCTCTGATTTTTGTGCTTTATTCTGGAGTTCCTCTTAACCCAGGCCTGAGTAAAATTCGCTAACAATGGAAAAGTATCCCTTTCTAAAATAGGACACCTTGCTTACATCATTTCACATGATCTTATAAATACAGACGATTGGAGCTGAAAAATCGTTCCTGACCATCATGTGACATGGTTTCCAAGTTGTGAAGCACCCTACACAGAGAGAAGAAAGAAGGGATCAAGATCTGTCCATCCAGGCCAATCTGACACCAGACAGGAGAGGATACCTAATGTAAATTCAATTGGCTCATCAAATCCTTCATCTCTGAGCTGATACCTCCCTCCCTGGGATTCCAGCATGAGTAATGCTGAATAAGGTGGTAGACTCTGTGTTGCCTGAGTTTATTCTTTAATCCTTCTCTTAGTGTAACTTAAAAATATATTCTGATACCCAATTCTGGAAACAGAATCAGAAATTCTCACCCAGGCCCACCTGACAGTCTTTAATTTAAGGCAGATATAATGCATACCATCCTTTCCGCATAAATCTACCTTCTTCCTAGCCAAACACCTCCAGATCTCCATCTGTTTTCCTAAATGTAGTTGTGTGTCTAGTCACATCATGGGAATGCTTCTCCTTAGGAAATTCTCCTCAGGCCCAAGAAAGGACTTTCCAAGTCCCAGGTTCTCTTGCTTATCTCCAACTAATGCTGAACTGCCTCTCAGGAAATGAAGGAAAACAGACCAGAGGGAGAATATCCCACAGTCAAACCTTGTGAGCTGCTTCACTGAGAATGATGCCAAGAGATTTTGTTTCTAGAGGGAAAGCTACCAATATTCCCACTGCATCAACCACTCTTCTCAGGGTAGTGAGTTATGTTTAAAGAGCAAAATCGCTTAGAGAATTCTAGAGCAGTCAGTGACACCTAATTGAGACTATTTCCTCTTTCTGAGGAAACATGATCAAGAGCATTAATAGGGGCAGGAAGGCAGGAGGTGCAGAAACTTTGCCTATTTAACAGTCTTCACTGGAATCCCAGATTACCTGGATCAAGTGGAAAGACAGCAATGAGGGAAAATAAGGATGAATGAAAAAGCCTGTTTCTCCTTTCTGTATATGCCTCCATACCCACAAATACTTTGATACTGGGATATTTGATCCCTTAAAAATATCAAGATTAAGAGTCAGATTGGCTTTATCGGGACTGTTCTTCTGTTATCTCAATTAAACAAACCTGTTGCCATTGAGTCAATTCCAACTCATAGCGACTCTATAGGACAGAGTAGAACTGCACCATAGGATTTCTAAGGAGTGGCTGGTGGATTCAAACTGCCAACCTTTTGGTTAGCAGCCGTAGCACTTAACAGCTGTGCCACCAGGGCGCCTTATCGCAATAGTGATTTATTAATAGGCTGGTCAAAGATACTGGTGGAGTCGGGAGAGCTGAGAACAAATGCTATCAATTCCTTTTGACGGCAATTTGTTAAACCTAAGAATGGACAGCTCCACATCAGGAGCTATTTACAGACCAAGAAGGGAAGAGTTATTTCATACTCTATTTTCTAGACTTTACCTTCAACTTGTCCCTATTTTTCTGAGCTCCTCAGCTCTACCAGGGCAGAGACTCAGAACTTAACAGAATCATTGTACTGTTCACCTGACTACTGCTCCCAAGGTCCTAATGGAGACAGAACACCTACCCAGGCATACTGCAACCCATTTCCCCATTCACAATTTAATTTCCAGTACTTAATTGTCATCCTCCTTTATCCTGAGGACTCAACTTAGTAGGAAGATAATTCTGTGCTAGGTAGCACAAGTTCATTAGGAACTCTCCTTCTCATTGGAGATCAAAGACAATCTGGGGATGGTCATTCATGTATTCAATGAACATTCATAGGTTTTTTACTATTTGTCAAACTCAGGATGGAGGAGAGATACCAGAGTATTCTAGTCAATGAACTCATCATGTTCATGACCATAGAAAGCAGCTCATGCTGGAAGTGACCAAGATAACAGGGATCAGAGATACTTGAGGACAAAGAAGCAACCAGAGTAGGTCAGAGAGATTTTCCAGGTCTTCTGAGTTTTGCATCCTGACAGCATATCCTTTCTCCTTAATATGTGTCTGAAGTATATTTAATGAAACAGACAAAAAGTCTGTGCTCCCTCACCTCCAGAGGAACAAAGTGAGAAGAAAGGAAGAAACAGGTCATGGTACAAGCCAGCCATGCTGCCCACAGAAGTCAGGAGACTCACTGAAATGTTAGGTCGTCCTGCATATTGGTATCGTCCAACCCAAATCAAGACTGCAGACCATCCCAGCCTCTGGACATCCTAATGTTCTGGACCAGAGGCAGTGCCCATCCCCTGGGTTATCTGAGTACAGAGATTGAGTGAAAATTTTTCTTTCATCTGAGATCAAATGGGGCACAGAAGCCAGACCACACTCCTGACTCTACATGGTATCAATAAAGATATCTGGTGAGAACCTTAACTAGGATATTTGTGGTGCCTTCCTGGTGGGAGAAGACTTCGTGCTGATGTGCTCACTGTTAGGAAAGGTAAGGAACTCCAACCGGGAAACCCCTAACACTGTCCCACCTGGGTAGATCAGGAAGCTCCAAGAGCACCCAGGACCCAATGAGCTCATCAGAGAAGCCTCCTGTGCACCTCTAGGCTGGGGGGGGGGGGTGTGAATGTGGGATAAAGGATTGGAGTATTGTGGGAAGGGTACTGGATGACAGATGCAGCTTTTAAAGGACAAGGCCTGAGTCACTGCTGCACAGCAAAGAAGAGGAACACTCTCCATATTTGGACTGAAGTGTTGGAGGGAAGAAGTGAGATATGACTGACAATTTTTCTCTTCCCAGTATGACTCAGCTGCAGGTCTGCCTTGGACTGAACATTGATATCGTTTTCTGACGCTGAATGGAAGCTCCTATGACTTACTATACCCAGCCTTTCTTTGCAGAAATATGACTGTCACCCTGGGAGCTCACAGTATCGTGGAAAAAGAAGCCACTATGCAGGTCATTCCTGTGCTTCAACTTTCCTTCACCCAGAGTATGATACTGTTTCAAATGTCAAAGACGTCATGCCATTTAAAGTACAACCATCCTGACAATCATGTGCATCACACAGAATACTGGGAAGCCTCAGCTTATTCGAAGCCTCAGCACCCACTTTCCCAACCAGCCTGCCGGTTCTACTGGTCGCAGTGCAATAGATGGAAGCTGGGTGACTCTCCAGTCAGGGGAGAATCAGGTGACCTCATCCCTGACTCCAAGCCCTAGCAAGGCAGGAACTGAACTGCCATCTCTCACCTTCCCTGACCAGCTGAAACATAGGTCTCAACTGAACACAACTGTGAAGACCATTGTCGTACCATACAGCCAGGACTGGGTGATGTCAGGCCAGTTGTACAGCATGGCAAGATGGGGAAAATAAGAAAAGCCTGGTTGTTAGCCACACTTCAGGAAGCAGACATGGAAGTGCAGCTTAAGGAGATGTGCACACAAATCTCCCCACACTAACACAACTCCATCCAACTGTGTTTGGGGAACCTGCTGTACACTAAGGAGGCCGCAATAGTAAGGAGACAAGCTTATTTCTTGTTTTGTCCCAGGACAGAGGGATTATGGAGCCACATAGTCAGGTGTTCACTGACTCATGTGGACATTGGTAGAGCAGAGTCCATCCTGACTGGAGGCATCATAGTCTCCACCCATGAGACCTGGACATATCGTCCAGCTCATCTCTTGTCCTTTCTCCAAGGGAGAAGATGGGGCTGAGCTGGACCGAGGCCTCATCTAGGACAGAGGCTCACAGTGCTGGGGAATTCCAGAAGTGCAGCTAGACTCTGTCTGCACCTCTCCCACTTAAACCCAAAACAAATGGTGACCCCCTCAGTCCCTTCCTCCTCTGAATACAGAGGCTTCAGAAGGAGGACATGGAAACCAGGGAGAAAAAAGAGCCTAGTGGGAGAAGCCACAGGGGTCTGGGCTAAGACTCTTCCCTTCTTTGTCCACAAGGCTACGCCAGGGGACACTTGGTTTGTAACAATGTGACCCAGGGCACTGTCGGCCTTGAATACAAGAATAACCCTTCTGTGGTCTTCACCAGAATCTCCAGCTTTTTTCCCTGGGTCCACAAAATAACAAATGTGTCCAAGTATAGAAGCAACTAGCCCCTGCGTTCTGTGGCAGAGTCCAAATCTGTGTGGAGGGCGAATGTCACATTCTTAATAAAGACCATCTCCCAGGAGGGCTGTGAGGACCATGGTCTCAGGAAACATCTAGCTCAATTGGAAAATAACACAATTTATAAAGAAAATGTTCTACTTTCTACCGTAGTGAGTAACATTTGGGGTCTTAAAAGCCTGTGAGCAGTCATCTAAGATACTTCACTGGTCTCACCCTTTCGGAGCAAGGGAGAATGAAGAAAACAACATACAAGGGAAAGATTAGTCCAAAGGACTAATGCACAACAACTACCACCACAGCCTCCACCAGACTGAGTCCAGTACAGCTAGATGGTGCCGGGCTACCTCCATTGACTGCTCTGACATGGATCACAATAGAAGGTCCTGGACAGAGCTGGAGAAAAATGTAGAACAAAATTCTAACTCACAAAAAAAGACCAGACTTAATGGCCTGACAGAGACTGGAGAAACCACAAGAGTATGGCCCCCAGACACCCTTTTAGCTCAGTAATGAAGTCACTCCTGAGGTTCACCATTCAGACCAAGATTAGACAGCCCCATAAAACAAAATGAGACTAATGGGGCACAACAGTCCAAGGACAAGGACTAGAAGGCAGGAGGGGACAGGAAATCTGGTAATAGGGAACCCAAGGTTGAGAAGCAACAGTGTTGACATTTAATGGGGTTGTTAACCATTGTCATAAAACAGTATGCATACTAACTGTTTAATGAGAAACTATTTGTTCTGTAAATCTTCATCTAAATCACAATTTAAAAAAAAAAAAAAAAAAGGTCATCTTCCTAGTGAGGTGGAGCTGCCTTTTGTGTCTTCCTTGGACATAATCAGTAGTCCCTGCTGTGCCCCAAGCAGGCTCTGATTTCACCTCTTCCACACTCTTCTCTGCACCACCTACTCACCAATCCACAAACTCCCCACACAAGTCAACAACTCACACCTATGCATTGTCCCAATCTCTAAGGTCACCATCTCTAAGGTCAGTTCCCTCTGCCTGATCATATCAGGTAGGGGATTGTCTTATTCAGTGGAACAATGAAACTTGCTGCATGAAGCTATCAATGATAAACCCACTCCAGATCACCAGGACAGAGGAGGGGGAGAAAAGCAACTGAGCTTCCAGCCAACACAATAGGAGCCTGGCATGGTCCCCACCGCCTTATTCTTGAAGCTCCACCCTCATCTCTCTCTGTCCACGGCTCAGCAGGGCCTCTTCTCAGTGCTACCCTACCAGTTGGGTTCTGCCCGTTGACCCCTCATCCTATCAGAGAGAGGACTCAGGGAAGCTAGGCTGTGCCCACCAGGGAAAAGCTCCAAGAAATGTGACAGAGAGGTCTGGTTGCCACACCTGTTTACTCACCACCCACCTGCGTAAGCCTAGCTTCAGTCTTTTTCATCCAGCCCAGCATCTCACAGCTCTGCATCAGAGATGGCCAAACTTTGCTGGCTTAGCAGACTTAGTCCTTTCAGCATGTCTCAGTTGGTCACAGCAGCATGACAGGTACCTTGATTATGTCCCATGTTTGCCTCAGGCCAGTGGCCTTTGGGGCCTATGTGCTTGACATGATGTCTGTCTGCAGCAGGATTGAAATTCACTTCTCCCACCCTTAAATAAACATTCATCAACTCTTTGGGTGACAGGCCTTGTTATGTAGTCATAAAATCACAAACATGTTGTTCCCCCAGGGACTGTAGACCTGCTCTTTTTTCTGAATCCTATATACCTTCCAAAAGTTCCACGTCCACCTGTCTGTCCTTGGGCAGACGCCTACATTGTATTCAGAATAGGCTCGGTAAACCCAGAGACTTTGTCAGAGAGGCCATCCTTCAATCCTGTCCCAATAAGGCCTTTCTGGCAGCTCAGTGGTGAGGAGTGAGGAGCAACATCCCACACCTTCCTGTGGACAGCCACAGGGCTGTATCACCTGTTAAAGACTGAAGCTCAAGAGCTCCATGTGGCCCAGTCGCCCAGAGCCCAGAGGAGCCTATAGAGGGTCCATCCCAGAGTAGGGCTGGGCAGGACTGACAGATGGGCATAAGATAGGACTGTGACTCATCTGTCCTCTCCACAGAGGGCAGCAGGACAGCACTAAACTTGAGATAAGGAGGGAGACATTGAAGAAAGTGATCAGAATGTAAACAGCCCAGTCTTGATAGAAACTGCAATTCCGACCCACTCGGGCTGCCCCAAACAACAGGGGTGCCAAGTTGTAAAGCATCCTAAAGATCTAAGAATCAGCCTCTTCCACCCTCACCCCACTCCACCCAAACCTTTTGCACTTGTTCCACTTTACCATCACCAGGACAATGTGTTCTCCATCCTTTCTAACAAGGGAATCTTAGAAGACGAGCTCTGGCAATAAACTGTTCTGCAGAAACTCAAAAATCCACCCAATTTTCTCCCCTCAGATAAAGATAGTAACTTTCTTAGAGAGCTAACCAAGAACACAGCCAAACCAAACACACACAAAAAAGTATATATATAAAGTTATGTATTTATATAAATATACATAAATTTTATTGTACAATTTGTATAAAATATAATTTTTATATTTATATGGATGTATATATTTGTATATATATTTCATACACACATATATGTAATGTACAATTACATACATGCATGCTATTATTTTACATAAAAATTAAAATATTTATTTGAAATACTCTTTTCTAATGTATTATTTATTTTATAACATCAGTCCTATTATTTAAACAAATCAACAACTATTTAACAATGACAATAAGTTATATAAAACCTTCTAATACAGCAATTTGCTTTTATATTTTTAAATCTTTTATTAGATATTCGCAATTTGTAGAATATTTTATTGTTTTGTCCTAATACACAAAATACTGCATATTGTCACAAACATGGAAGATTTTTAAAGGATAACATCAATGTAAAAGGGTTAATTAGGCAGATATTGCCTATATTTAATTAAAATAAACATTTCTTGTTTATTCTGTCTTTATGATAGAGTACAATATTTTACTCTTTCTGTGTCCTTGTCTAATACTGCGCTGAATTGCCTGACAAGTAAGAATATTCATTGTTTTCTTTTAGGTAGTGGCAAACGGAATATGATCAATCGCAATACTTACTTTGCTTTGCAGCTCTGCTTTTATCAAGCCTGCATTACAGTGATTCCTGGTGTCTACAAGCTAAATGTCCTCTTAACAAGGGCGTTTGAGTATGCAACACCTACAGTTTTACTTATTGGCAACTACAGGTTTTTAACTTGCAGAAAGTACATTCCCTCTCCACAAATACGTCCATCCATTAGATGTCCAAAGCACTAATTTGGTAGCCCAGCTCTTTGTCTTCAGTTCCTCTGCATCACATAGGCTTTCCAGCATCTATCATGTCCAGTATTTTAAACACTCCCAACCACAATGAATGTCATCAAAAAATAAACCTCTCTTTCTCATGGGAAATTTCTGTGAAGCACAGGGATAATACGAACTTTATTACAAAGATATTACAGTCATAGTGAAGAAATAAGAAAGTCATGTTGAACTTGGCTGTCCTCTTCTGTTTTTGAGTTCTGAAGCAGTCTCATTTCCAAAATATGAGTCACTTTTTTCTCTATATGAGATTTTTGCAACATTCACACAACATCAAACAACTGAGATGCAGTCACTTTGACCTTTTCTAGGTCAAACATCATCAAACAGTTTGGAGGAACAACATACAGAATTCTCTTTCACAGTAACCCTTTTCTCCATTGGTGTTTCATGGTAACACATTCGTCTATCATAATCCTGCATGTGTTTCCAAATTATAAAGATAGTCTTTAAGTTTTACACTTTAAAAAGACGATATTATAACAGGCCAACAATTAACATCTTAGTTATGGCCAGCAACAATGACAGCTGACTTATACGCATGACAACTTCCATTTCTATAAGCCAAAAATCTCAGTAAGAGCTTTTGCATATTTTGGCCAAAGTGACCAAAAGCTTCACTAACACAAGAAAGTCACTTCATTTTCAGCCGTGCTGTGTAGAAGGTGTGCAGAACATTGAACAAGAAAGGTCTTCAAGGTTTCCTTGGTAAGAAATTTATGCACTGAATGGAATTTGCCAAAATTTGCATTTGCACCATCAGCCAAATATGAAATTCATGTCCAAAGACTATTTGCATTTGGAGAAGTTATCAACAGTCTTCTGTTTAATGTTTCCAAAGTTTCATTAAAATCTTTATACAAATCAAAGTCATTATTTCAAACTTCATGTTTCAAATCAAAGCACCTAAGCATTCTTGTTGTTGTTATATTGTTACCATTTCAGGGAGTAGCAGATAAGCAGGAACCAATGCTACTGAAGGAAGAGGTCCAAGCTACATAGAAGGCATTGGCAAAAAACAAAGCTCCAAGAATTGACAGAATATCAGTTGATGTTTCAACAAACGGATGCAGCAATGAAAGTGCTCATTTGTCTTTGCCAAGAAATTTGGAAGACATCTACCTGACCAACTGACTGGAATCGATCCATATTTATGTCTATTCCAAAGAAAGCTGATACAACCAAATGCGGAAATTATCAATGTTGTTAATATCACCCTCAACTAAAATTTTGCAGAAGATCATTCAAAAAATGTCTACAGCAGTACATACATACGGAAGTGCCATAAATTCAAGCCGGATTCAGAAGAGGATGTGGAACAAGGCATATCATTGCTGACGTCAGATGGATCTTGGCTGAAAGCAGAGAATACTAGAAAGATGTTAACCTGTGTTTTATTGACTATGCAAAGGCATTCGACTTTGTGGATCATAACAAATTATGGATAACGTTGTAAAGAATGGGAACTCCAGAACACTTAATTGTGCTCATGAGGAAACTGTACATAGATTAAGAGGCAGTCGTTTGAACAGAACAAGGTTTAAGTCAGGAATGATATGCATCAAGGTTATATCCTTTCACCATACTTATTCATTCTTTATGCTGAGCATATAATACAAAGAGTTGGACTATATGAAGAAGAATGGTGCATAAGGAATGGAGGAACTCATTAACAACCCATGTTATGCAGATGATATAACCTTGCATGCTGAAAGTGAAGAGGACATGAAGCACTTACTGATAAAGATCAAAGATCACAGCCTTCAGTATGGATTACACCTCAGCATAAAAAAAAAAAAAACTCCTCCCAACTGGACCAATAAGCAACATTATGATAAACAGAGAAAAGACGGAAGTTGTCAAGGATTTCATTTTACTTGGATCCACAGTCAACACCCATGGAAGCAGCAGTTAAAAAATCAAAAAACTCATTGCATTGGGCAAATCTGCTGCAAAAGACCTCTTTAAAGTGTTAAAAAAACAAAGATATCACCTTGAAGACTAAGGTGCGCCTGATCCAAGCCATGGTGTTTTCAATCACCTCATATGCATGCGAAAGCTGAATGATGAATAAGGAAGACCTAAGAAGAATGGACACCTTTGAAGTGTGGCGTTAGTGAAGAATATTGAATATACCATGAAGTGATAAAAGAAGGAACAACTCTGTCTTGGAAGAAGTACAACCAGAATGCTCCTTAGAAGCAAGTATGGCGAGATTACATCTCACATACTTTGGGCATGTTATCAGGAGAGATCAGTTCCTGGAGAAGGAAATCATGCTTGGAAAGTACTGGGTCAGCGAGAAAGAGGAAGACCCTCAAGGAGATAAAACAGTAGCTACTACAATGGGCTCAAGCGAAACAACGATTGTGAGGATGGCGCAGGACCTGGCAGTGTTTCCTTTTGTTGTACATAGGGTAGCTATGAGTCGGAACTAACTTGACAGCACCTAACAACAACAAAAACCTCTAGGATGTGAAGAGGCTAACTTATCTTTTTGGGAATAAAAAGCCAGCAGATTCCCACTGTCCATTAAGCAGCCTCTGATCACATCTTTGTTCTCCTTCCTGTGTTTTTATGGCAGCCCACACCATACACACCTCACGCAAACACACACTTGGTAGTTCCACACTTTCTTATCACTCTCTCACCAGCGTGGGGACCCTATGACATGGGTGAGTCTAGACTCCACAAAGGAAGTCTCCTTTTGTGGGGCCCATGCACCTGACTGGCCCAGGCCATCAGCCTCATCTCTTCCTGGCACAGCCACACAACCTGGAGCACAGTGTTAGGCTGAGAGGGAACTTGAGGTCCCACAGACACTCTTCCCAACAGGACCACCATCTAGGAAGACTGTCACCCTGCCTGATGCAGGTTCCCCCAACTTCAGTTACACGCCTCCTCTGTGGTTCCAGCCAAAGTCACACCCTGGCAAAGGGTACTCACTGATGGGCTCTTGGCCCAGGTCTGTAGGACAAGAAGGCAGGATCTGCCCAGAGCTCAGAGTCCTCCTATTTCCCAGTCACTCACCAGCCCCAGGCCATTCCAGCCCATGTCTTCTACTCACAGTTGGCAGCCTGGCTTCTTGGCTACTCTGCACCCTGCAGGCACCTGTCCTTTTGTTGCCTTTGCAAGAGAGATTGCAGGAAGCTCCCCTCCTGCCATCCATCAATACCTAAATGATTTGTGAGGGTCAGTCATCACCATGTATGGTCCTGGGCCCAGAGAGAAAATGGTGAGCATGACAATCACCTAATTACCTGGTGCCAGGGTGAACTCAGTCTTCACTCCACTGACCAGTGTGCTTTGTGACTGGCTCTGGGTAAAAATCAGTAAGAATGGAAAAGTATCCTTTTATTAAAAATATTAAAACTACACACAACTTTCATTTGTTTAGCACATACCACTGTACTTACAGCATTTCACTTAGAAAAACATATGATTTGAGCCTAAGAAAGCTTGTTGACCATCGTGTAACATGGTTTTCAAATGGCTGAGCGCCCTAGATAGAGAGAAGCAGGAAGGGATGAAAGCCCAGACCCCACTATTTAAAGTTTAGGGCAAGAGAGAAATTCTTATTTAAAAGTAATACCGTTTGTTTAAAATAATTAAATACTCTGATACTGACTTTCCTGCTCCTTTGAAATAAGAGAGTAAAAGGCTAAGAAAACAAAGTGATGGGACAGTCTTTCAGGGAGTGTCAGCAGGAACAGGAACAGGACTGAATCTGGTCTCCCACCTCCCAGACCAGCCTCTTCCAATCAGGAGACAGTGCTCCTCACATGTCCTTTCTCCAAGACTGGCGAATTGGTCCTTCTGGCTGTTCAGACACATGACTGAAAAGGATGCCCTGTGTGGAACCTAGGGGCCCATCAAATCTTCCTCTGAGCTAAAATTAGTCTCGCAGGCCTCTCTGTAAAGAGGTAGAGTCTGAGTAGCCTGAATTTTTTTTTTCTTTAATTCCTCTGTTAGTATGACTCCATAACATACTCCACCACACAGCACTGGAACCACAAGGAGAAAATCTCACCCAGGTCCACCTGGCAGTTCTTCCTTTAGCATAGCTATCCTACATAGTGTCTTTTCTATGCAAAACTACCCTCTTCTGAGCTAGAACCTTCTGTTCTTCATATCTTCTCCTAAAGGGAGTTGGGTATCTAGAAACTCTCAGAATCTTCTGACGTGGGAATTCAAGGTTGGTACATTCTAGGCCCAGGTTCTCTTGTTTTATCTCCATCTCATGCTGAGCTAACATGTCAGATAATGCAGGAAATTACACTAGTGAGAGAAGGTCCCATTCTCCAACCCACTGAGCTGCTCCATTGATGATGAGGCCTATGGATGTGGTTTCTAAAAAGAAAGCAACCAATCTTTCCACTGCACCCACCACTCTTCTCAAAAAAGTGAATTTGGGTTAAAAGGCAAAAGAACTTGGAGTCAGTCAACCTAAAATGAGGCTGTTTCTTTTTTCCTTGAAACAAGAACAGAGACCAGACTGGGGGAAGGAGCCATAGGGTGCAGAAATATTGCCCAGATGACTGTCTTCCTGAGATCCAACAATACCTGGACCATTTGGGACAGAAGATATCAGGAATAGTCAGGATACCTTGAAGGAAAAGCCTTGTGTCTCCTCCACACACATTCATATGGAAGGAAAGAGGGACATACTGAAATTTCATACTGAGTCAATAGAACAAGGAGCAAACTGGTAGTCATTGATCCTGCCCCTCCTTATTCACCTCTCAGATTAAAAACCAAGAAGGAGGAAACACAAGTGACTTTTGCCCTGAGCAGCCTTTCAAGAAGATGCTGCTGCTCCTGATCCTGATGGCCTCTCCTCTGCCCTCCAGGGCTCACATAGTTAAATGCCTTTCTCCTCATCAGAGGCCTAGCTTATTCCAGGACTGACATTTCCACAGAGCCCCACTCAGCTGATCTCTATGATGCATCCTGGACCCAGTACATCCCCAGGAACTTACTGAACCCCAACTCTCTCAGTAAACAATTCACAGAAGGACAGATACAAAGATGCTCCAAAGTAAATACAGTGTGTCCTCTCTCTTCAGAGAACCACACCCCAGTCGCTTGGAAATTGATTTGTTGTAAGGATGGCACAAGTTTCTGGTGGAGGAGGCAGAATTGCAATTGAGACCTATAATTTACCATTCTCCAAACCTAGGAATGGGCAGCTCTATCTCAGGTGCTGTCATATAAATCATGAAGGGAAGAAATACATTATATTCTTTAAGTGAACCTTAAGTCTGGGGAAGTGAATGGGATAGAGGATTAGAGTTTTAGGCAGGAAGCTGGGTGGCAGGTGAAGCTGCAGAAGAAACAGTCCTAGGTCACCGTTGCAAAGCAAAGAAGGGGATCTCTGTACACCTTTTAATGAAGTGTTGGAGAGACATGTGAGACACGAGTTCTTTCCCATCTTCCTCCTCCCAATGACTCATGTGAGGACTGCCTTGGGATGGAATATTAATATCCTTATCTGACACTGACTTAAATTCCTCTGACATACTGTATCCAGCCTTTTCTTGCACAAATATCACTGTCTCCTTGGGAGCCCAAAATATCAAGGAAAATGAACCTACCAGGAAGGTCATCCCTGTTCTTCAAGCTTTTCCTCACCCACACACTGTAGCAAAGTTTCATCTTTCAAAGACAAAATGTTACTGAAAGTACACTTTTGTCTCTATTCAGATGGTATGTTATGGACACAATCAAGAAAAATGACCTAGGAGGGCAGCCGGGTTGCAAAGCCATCATCCACAAAAACAACAGCTCTGTGCAGTGGAGCAAGGAGCTCTAAGGACAAGGTTATGCCAGGGTATGTTTTCAGGCATGTGCCCAGAGTGATCAAAAAACAGGGAGGTCATGGAGGCACCTGGGAAGTACTATACACAAAGCCTACAGAACTGGCTCACGAGGGTCCACAGTGGATGGTGGGGGTGGTGGGCAGGGTTTAAATCAATCTTTGGGCCTTGCTCCAGGGTGTGGGACCAGAATGTTGGAACATCCCTTCCCTTCCTCTTTCTCCATCACACACATACATACACACACACCCCTGAATTATTTATCTGAAAACAAAATGCCACAGCAGGGCTCCAAAAACAAAACAAAACAAACAAAAACCATTGCCATCATGGCAATTCTAACTGTTAGTGACCCTGTAAAACAGAGCTGAACTGCCCCATAGGGTTTCCAAGGCTGTAAATCTTTACAGAAGCCGACTGCCACATCTTTCTCCCTTGGAGCAGCTGGTGGGTTTGAACCACCAAACTTTCAGTTATCAGCTGAGTGCTTTAACCACTACACCACCAGGGTTCCTTACAACATGTGTAGAGGTGGAGAAAGAGCCAAAATGGACAAGAAAGTAGACAATGCTGAGCTGAGACTCCTGTCCCTATTCCATATGAGGACTCCCGGGGCCCCCTGTGTCAGGACCAATGAAGTGATTCTGGAGCCCCATTGCCAGGCCTTCACTAACCTATGGAGACCCTGCTAAAGCAAGATCAAACATGGGTGGAGGAATCCTGTTCTCAACCCATGAAACCCAGGCATCTCACTCCAGTTCATGTCTTCTCCTTTATCCATGGAACAACAAAAGGAAAGCTTGGGACTGGGTTGAGCTGGAGAAAGGAATCAGTCAGGGCTGAAGCTGGGATCATTTAGAGGTCAGGGCTCCACCTGCCCCTCTCTCACTCAGATCCAAAGTGAATTGTGACTCTTCTGCCCTTTCCTCCTCAGAACACCCAGGCCCTGAGGAGGAGGACGTGGGAACTGTGGAGAAGAAAAGAGCCTGAGGGGTTCAGTCCCTTCAGAAAATCCCACATGGTTACACCTGGCTGACTGGTTGGTATTTTGTTTATATTCATGTCTGACACTGGTAACTGGTCCTTAGGGTTATGTACTTGAAATGACGCTTGTCTGTGGCAGGATTGGAATTCACAGTTAAAATGAACATTCATCTACTACTTAAATGGCAGGCTGTAAGGTATGGAATCACCTTGCATAAATTTGGCCTTTGTTCTCCTTTCTCAGAACCAGGCCAAAACCTGAGGCTAATTAGTGGGTGCTGACCAGACCAAGATGGTCCACCTTGGGCCTGATATTAACTAAGCTTCACAGTCATGATGTAATCTATCATGGCCTCGTGGAGAGACCTATAAAGCCATGAGCCCTAAGGCTCAGACGGAAACTCCTTTTTGGTTCCTCTGCACTGGAAAAGGTAATGTATCCCCCTTGGGGACATGGAAACTATACTATGGGACCCCTTCCCAGCCTCACCCTACGTGTTACTTCTTTTGTGTCATTTTTTGTTGTAATAAAGTTGTAGCTGTGAGTACGGGTATACTCTGTGTGAGTTCTGTGAGTCATGCCAGAGAAATAATGAACCCAAAAAGGTATTGAGACAAAAAAAGACCAAGCTTACTGGCCTGACCTAGACTGGAGAAACCCCGAGAGTATGGCACCCGGACACCCTTTTAGCTCAGTAATGAAGTCACTACCGAGGTTCACCATTCAGCCAAAGATTAGACAGCCCCATAAAACAAAACGAGACTAATGGGGCGCAACAGTCCAGGGACAAGGACTAGAAGGCAGGAGGGGACAGGAAAGCTGGTTACAGGGAACCCAAGGTTGAGACGGGACACTGTTGACATTTAATGGGGTTGTTAAACATTGTCATAAAACAATATGTGTACTGTTTAATGAGAAGCTATGTGTTCTGTAAACCTTCACCTAAAGTACAATAAAAATTTTTTTTAAAAGACAGTGAGAGCCAGCAGATGCTGATGTCTGCCTGTTTGTCAGTCTGAAAGAAGGTGTCCCTCTAACTAGTGAACTCTGACCCAGCTTTGGGAGATTGAGGTCAGAGAGACAGGGCCATGTAGGCAGATAGCACCTTAAGTGGACTCACAGGGGCCAACTCAGACCCATTCCCAATAGCTCAGAGGAAACTTCTCCTTCACAAAAATGTGCTAACGCTATGGTAATGACATGAAATCTGGCAAATAAATTTTGAGTGATTTCAACATTTTAGGTCACGATTCTCAGAATTATTACTACTGCATTATTGGTAAAGTAGAGGGTCAACAAAAGAGAGGAAGACCCTCAACAAGATGGATTGACACAATTAAGACAGAGGTCCCCAGGCTGTGGAAAATCCCACTGCCTCAAGCAGTTTGCTTGACATGCCCCATAGCTTTACATTTACATCCTAGTTCCTTTGCTTGAGACGCCCCATAGCTTTACATTAACATATTGTTTCCCCTTTCTTCAACTGCTGCAGGAAGCTAGAAGAAATAGGTGGAAACCAGTTTAGGTGCCATGTTGACATTCTGGGTAACCTTTTAGCTCATTACGCACCTTATACATAATTACATTCCCTGCCTCTAGGTGGAGTTTAACCACTATTTTCTGAACACGTGATGCATGAAGTTATATGTAAAACCCGTTATGCTTCATAGAATGATTAAGAATGTTGCTGATGTAACTTGTATGAACTTCCTGCTTCTAAACCCCATAAAAGTAACCTTTCCCCTCACCCTCCCTGAGCAGTCTTGGAGGCAGTAGACTTGACTGTTCCTTTCCTTGTGCAATGAAATAAGTGTCTTTCTAATCTCCCACCTTGGTCTCTTGTTTACTGTCTGAGATGAGTCGCGCTGAGCAGAACCTGGGGTTTCCACCTGGCAACACAATGACTGCAACAATGGGCTCAAACATAGCAACAATTGTGAGGATGGCACAGGACTGGGCGGTGTTTTGTTCTGTTGTATATAAGGTTGCTGAATCGTTGTATCTGACTCCACAGCACTTAACAATGTTAGCAGAGCAGGCTAAGCAAAGGAACTGCGATTCTGATGCAGATTGCTAGGCCAGTCAAGCAATGGAACGGGAAATGGTGAGGCCTGCTAAGCAAGCTGCCGTGGAATTTTCTGCAGCCTGAGGACCTCTGTATTATTTCTTCATTTCCTGTGTTTGGACATTGGTCATTCAAGACCAGTGTTCATTCTGAACTATAACCTAGGTTTGGAATTGCTTGGCATGTTCTCCAGGAAGGGGAAAATATTGGACATAGGCTTGAACAGTTCGCCTTTTTAACTAGGACATGCAGACAGGGATACTTTGTATACAACAGCAGTAACATATATCTGTGACCCTTATTAACGCCATAAAATTAACCAATGATTTTAACCATCGTAGGTTGGGTAACCATGATGTTAGCTAGCTAAAATCAGCACCCAAAGGCACTTTAATTGTTCAGCAGTCACACGATCTTGTTGTAGTTGTCTGACTAACTACTGAACTCAGCTTTTCTTGATCATGTTAAACCCATCTAGATACATTGACTAAAGAACAACAGCTAGCATTGATATATATAAGAACTCCTCTGTAAGAAGCTAACATTAGAGCTAAGGCAATCCGATTTTGTAGGACCATGGTTTCAATGGAGTTACTTCAGACTGCAAAGTCTGGGTCAAGTTTTGGTGGTATTGGCTATCTCAAGCGATAGAGATACATTCTTAATGAACTGGTACAGGGTATGAATCCCACCATAATTCTTCCCAACCCCAAACATTGGGAGTAGCACCCTCTGTGCCTTTTCCCAAACACTCTTAGTAATATCTATAGTTTCTCTTTTAAACCTATGGATGCTGCTGGTAAAATACAGAACGTCTTCTAGCAGGAGTGTGTGCTCCTGCCCATATCCGGCCCACGTACAAGTTCCAGTATGATTAGCTGGCCATGTCTTATAAGCTGAATGCCCACATAACCAATAAAGTCCTTGGTGTCTTAATGGGTAGGCTGTAGGGGGAAATTGGAAGACTACATTTATAATAATTTGATTAGTTACATTGTACCCTAGTTTTTCTGAAAACTGTGCTAGTGCTGTCCCATTTAAAAGAGATGCTGGTATTGAATTTAGTCTATTTTGGTTAGCACAGACCCAGGTAATATTGCATCGTGGCCACTGTCCCACTGTTGAGGCATGATAGGTAGGATGCCAATGTATGCACCAATCTGCAAGATAGACCTCACAGTGGTGTATGGGACTCTATCTAGTTTTTTTGTTTTTTGTTTTCTTAATTAATTGTGCCCCCTCTTGTTTTAACCGGTAAGTTGGATGGAGAGGTACAGGGATTATGGGTAATCCTTGCCCTACTTATGAAGGGGAGTGTGAACAAATCCAGCAATTGTTAGCCCATGCAGTATGGTTTAAAACTGTCTGGTGCAAACTATTAAGAACATTGAAATTCCATCCAGCATTTACACATAGGGCGACTCCTAGGAATAACAACATCGCCCTGTTCATGGCTGGTTCTGCTCACTCAAAGGTTTATAGCAATCTAACCTGTTCAAGTAGAGAATACAGGTATAAGAAACACAATACTAACACCAACATTATTAGCAGTGTTAAGAGCCTTTGGGGGATCTCACCTATGCAAGAGGGTGTCAGGAAAACAAGTACTTAAGGTCCTCGACTGGCTCACAATTCCCGTTCTCACAGTTCTGGCATCTTTGTCCCTTGGAGTCCGGCAGGGTGTTTGTCTTTACTCGAGTATGATGGAGCCAAGCTTTGAGTCTGTTGAGTCTGAGAGCCATCGGGGTTGCCAAAAGGAATTCAGCGGGGCCAGTCCACTACTGCTGAAGGGGGTTGGCTTTCCATGCCTCGAGAAGGACCCAATCACCAGGCTGGAATGGCTGGAGGGGCGCCTCTGGCTCAGGTGGTCTCCTTAGGTGAGCATATCTGTGGAAAGAAGACAGCCCAAAGGGACTGCAAGTATTTAGTAACTTGAACATCTCCAACCTTGTTGTGGGGGATTGGGGGCTGGTCATCTTTAAGGCAAGCTACGTTGATCAAATGGGGGCTCTCTAATAAGGTTACCAGTATAATAGCTCAAATAGGCTAAGTTTTAGTTTGCCTCTAAGGGCAGATGGAACTCTCAAGAGGGCCATACGCAGTGCCTCTGTCCATACAAATTGGTCTCTTGGTACAGCTTTGCTAGATGTCTCTTTAGAGTCTGGTTAGCCTGCTCTAGTTTACCACTAGACTGTGGACTGCAGGCTGTATGTAAATTCCAATTAATGTCTAGGGCAGTTGCCACTGATTACACCACCAAGGCCACAAAATGGGGCCCATTGTCACTGCCAATGGAGACAGGAAGCCTGAATCGATAGATGATTTCATTCAGGAGGTGTTTCATAACCTCAGTGGCCTTTTCAATTCTGCAGGGAAAAGCTTCAACCCAGTTAGTAACTGTGACGATAAAGAATAACAGATATTCACAATTCCCGGGAGACCAAGGCATCTCAATGAAATCTACCTGCCAGTCGTCTGCAGGCATTGCCCTAGTTGGCTAGATCCCTGGGAGCACTTCAGCAGTGTTTATGGGATTATTTTTCACGTGAGTGGGGTAGCTCTTCACCACTGCCAAAATAGTGACATGGACCTTTGGTCCAATTAAATATTTCTTAACCCAATCATATAGCCCATCGCATCCTTAGTGGGTGGTCTGGTGGATGCTATAGGTTAAGGTGCATGAGTTTTGATGGAAAGAAAATCTTCCTATGGGGGATGTACAGCCATCCATCCTTGTTTAGAGTGGCCTCCCCAGGTTTTGACATGTCTGTATTGTTGGGAATACTCTGGGTGGAGGTCAGGTGGCACTAATTCCAAATAAGGAACTAGCGGGGCTACTACAATAGGTTTCTATTAGATTGAAGCTTCCTTTGCTGCTACATCTGCTTTATAATTACCCTTGGCCACTGTGGTGTCCCCTTTCTGATGGCCTCTGCAGGGTACTACTGTTACTTGGATGGGTAGGAGAATGGCTTGTAAAAATTGTAAGATCTCTTGAGAATATTTAATGTTTTTACCTTCTGCTGTTAGGAGCTCTTTCCTTCCAGATTTCCCTGTATGCATGCAATACCCCAAATATGTACTTGGAATTAATATAAATAGTTGCTCGCTTACCTTTGGTGATTTTAAGGGCCTGCAGCATGGCAATGAGCTCGGCCTTCTGGGCAGAGGTAACTGGGGGAAGCAAGATAGCCTCTAGAACCTCCTCCAAAGTGACCACCACATATCCAGCTTTTCTTTATCCTTATCCCATGTATACTGCTTCCATTGGTGAATAGTTCAAGGTCTGAGTTTTGGGACGGCTGGTCAGTGAGATCAGGCCAACTGGCATACACCAGGTCAATGGTCTTCAGGCAATCATGTTCCTTTTCTTGCTTTGGCAAAGTGGGCAATAGAGTGGCTGGGCTTAAACTGGCACTTTCTCATAGGGTGATGACTGGGTCGTCTAACAGCACCACTTGGTACTGGGCCACTTACTATAGGGAGAGCCAATGTGACCCTCTCTGCTCTAAGATTGTTAGAACTGGGTGGGGCATGGCCACCCGGAAGGTCTGGCCAAGTGTGAGTTTCTCAGCCTCTTTGATGATTAATACAGTTGCTGCTACTGCCCAAAGGCTTGTCAGCCATCCTTCGGTGACTGGGTCTAACTGCTTTGAGAAATATGCCACCGGGCGCTTCCAAGTCCCAAAAGTCTAGGTAAGCACCCAGGCTGCTGCTCCTGCAGACTCATATAAAAACAAATCATAAGGTTTATTCATATTAGGGAGTCCTACATCCAGGGTCTCTATAGAATTTGTTTTAATGGTATCAAAAGCCTCTTGCTCTGTCCTGGTCTGTGTCTTTTCCCTCTAAGTCTCAGTACGAAGGCCCTTCCCATGGGTAGGAGTTCCCACTCTCTCTGTCTGATATTAAAACCCAGATAAATCACTTTATTTTGGTTGGCCTGAGCTTTTTATTCCAGGACCCAATACCCCGTGTTTCCCAGGAAGGTCAAAACTTCTATGGTGTTCTGAACTGAGTCGTACTCAACGTGACTGGTGATAGGTAAGTCATCCATGTATTGGAGGAGGACACCATTAGTCAGGATCAATTGTCTTAGTTCTTGGGCCAAATGTGATTCAAACAGAGTAGGACTGTTTTTAAAGCCCCGTGGGGGACTTGCCAGCACAGCTGCTGTTTCTGTCCTGTTCCTGTGTCCTCCCACTCAAAGGTGAAGATTTCCTGACTTTTCTCCTCCACTCAGATGCAAAAGAAGGCATCCTTCAGGTCTAGCACAGTGAACCTGGAAAAAGTGGGAGACTAGGTCGACTGCAGTGTATACAGTTTGGAAACTACAGGGTGGATCATGACTGTTACCTGGTTGATGGCTTGTAGATCCTGAACAACCCAGTATTCTCCATCTTTCTTCTTCATCAGCAAGATGGGGGTGTTGAACCATGACTGACACAATCTAAGCAGTCCATGTTTCAGGTATCTGGTAAAGTTTATTCCCAGTGCCTGCTGGGTCTCCCCCTGGATGGGGTACTGCTTAAGTCAGTAGGGAGCTATGCCCAGTAGGAGCTTGAATGCCACTGAGGGAATGTTTTTGGTGCATCCTGGCACCTTGCTGGCCCATACCCTTGGGACTACTGTGTCCTTGATGTCTGGCCCCACCAATCTATGATAGCGTCCTTTTGTGCTATAATTAATGGGTGACTTAGTGATAAGGGCCATCTGCAGTTGCCATCCATTTTTTGGTGGTACTTGCATCTGCATGGTCCCTTTATTAAAATACACTTTAACTTGCAGTTTTCACAACAAATCGCTTCACATCAAGGGGTTGGGAAAGCCTGGCATGTAGAGAAAAGAATGTATTAATGACTTGCCTTGTATGGAGCAGGTTAGAGGCTGGAGGAAGGGAGGATTCTTTCTTCTACCTGAGACTTCCACGACCGACACAGTTCGTTTTGTTGGGGGTTGTCTTTTTTTGGGTCAGGACAGAGAGGTTGCTCCAGTATCCACTAAAAACCATATAGGTTCCCCTCCCACCTTCATTATAACCAGAGGCTCGGTGCGGGGACTCACCTCCAGTCCTCCACAATCCAAGTCTTCCCCCATTGGCATCATGGGGCACTGGGCAGTCCCAGGTTCTTTCTTACATCTGGGTAGGAATTTAGGGCACTCTCTCTTCCAGTGTCCTCTCTCTTTGCACCAGGGGCCCTGGTCTCAACTTAACCGGGGTTGGAGCCTCTTACCTCCTTCTCTCCTCAGTGACCCTCCTCTTCTTGGGCCACCATTTCTCTGCAAGGCAGCAGCCAGGAATGTGGCCTGTCTCTTCTGATTCGTGACTTTTTATCTTTTCCTGTTCCTGGTCCTGATTGATATATGCTTGGTAGGAAATCTCAACAAGCCATGAGATCCTTAACTCCACACCTCCCTCAAGTTTTTGGAGTTTTCTTCGTATATCCAGGGCACTCTGCTCGATAAAAATAATATTCACAATGCGAGCATGTTTGAGACTCTCAGGGTCCATGTCTGTGAACTGTCTAAAAAGCTCATAAGTTCCTTTCAGAAACGTAAAGGAATCTTCAGTTTGTTCTTGTTTGAGCCTATTGCTAAGGTTTTTGTTTGTTTGTTTGTTTGTTTAGGCATGTCTTTTTTAACTCTTCTAAAAGGCACTCCCTATGATAAATGAGGTGGGTCAGTCCCTCAGTCGTATTCTGATCCTAGCCAGGTTCCCCCAGGGGGAAAGTCTCTGCTTCTGGATGATTTACTGTCTGCACTTGGGGCATCTGTCAACCTCAGCCTTAGCCTTTTCTAGGGTCATGTGCCTTTCTTCTGGGGTCAGGAGCACATCTAGCATCACCTGACAATCGGCCAATTAGGGTTATGGGTATGGAAGATGGAGGCAAAAAGATCCAGCATTCTCTTACGGTCTTCTGATACCGGGGACAGTGGTTTTCCCAGTTATAAAGTCACTTATTGGGAATGGTTGGTAGACCCAGACCATGCTGGCATCTCCTGCCGGGACTTGTTGAAGAGAGTGCATACCCTTGGGCTCAGTTGTGCTATGGATCTTCTGAGAACCAGTCACCCTCGTGTTACTTTCGTTCTCTCTGGTCACCAATCTGGGGCATCCAAATGCCATTCCATAGCATGTATGGGCGGAGAGCCCAACATGGGGCAGAAGGGTTTGGGGGTGTGGATTTAAGGATGAGGGGGCTTAACAGTGGAGGCTGTCACTGATGCATTGGCTCCTTTGGGTGGAGACAGGGTGTAGGGAGGGGCAGCACTGGCACCAAAACAATGGGAAGCCAGGGCAAGGGCAGGCAGCAGGTGGGTTGGGAGCATTCGGCCAGAAAATCCTTTTCGGGGACAGGAAGGAGGACTGGCAGTTGGGATCACCCAGAGCCCTTATGGACCAGAATTTTACATTTCTTCCAGGATCCTTCTTCCAGGTACAGAATCATGAAAGTTTCTGCATAATACTTCTCATCCCACTTTCTTTCGAGAGTACAGAAAATGTCCAACTGAAGGAAAGTATTAAAAGATAGGGACCCGTTCCTTGGCCATTCCTCTTCATCTGCTAATTTATACTTTGGCCAGGCAGTGTTGCAAAGGAAAATCACTTTTTTCTTTTTCATGGGGCTTGGCCCAAAATATTTCCAATTTGAAAGGATGTATCCTAAGGGGCTGCAATCGGGAATCTCAAGAACGTTCCTCAGTCTCTGGACACACACAAAATTACACACTCACACAACTTAATTCAGTGCACCACTTGAATAACAGAAACCTAGAGCTTTTTACACTCTCAATGGTCAATTTCTCCCACTTCTTGGGACTCTTCTAAGACCTTACCCAGGGACTTACCAAATAACCCAGGCACATTTCGAGTCTCCCACAAGCTCACCATTAGGTCTGAGGAAGATCAGCTTTCAAAGCTGCTCCAAGGTCTCCAGAAGAAATCTCCTATTGTTGGGGCTGGTCTGTTGCCTGATCCACCTCTGGAACTGAGTGATGACTCCTGGCTGGCTGGCCAGAAATGCTACCAGTTGGAAACCCCAGGTTTTGTTCAGTATACCTGTATCGGCCAATAAATGATAAACCAAGGTGGGAGAGTGTAAAGGTATCTTTTATTTCTTTATGCAAGGAAGGAAGAAATCAGGGCTGCTTCTCCCAAGACTGCTTCATGAGGGCAGGGGAAAAGAAATTACTTTTAAGGGGTTTACAAATAGGGAGTTCATACGAGTTATGTCAGCAACGATCTTAATCATATCACGCAGGGGCCAGGATTTCCACTGGGCAGGCCAAGCAAAGGAACTGGTATTCTGATGCAGATTGCGAGGATAGCCAAGCAACGGAGCTGGAAATGGTGAGGTCAGCCAAGCAAGCTACAGTGGAATTTTCTGCAGCCTGGGGACCTCTGTATTAACAACAACAAAGACTGCATAAACAGTGTGCAGAAAACAAAGGAGAAAAATGCTACCAAGAAACCCAATGTGTCATTCCCTTCCATGGGCTGTACCTCAGTTATCTAGAAAGTGATTTATTATTAGAATGGCCATAGATTCAGCTGGAGGAGGGAAAGCTGAACATGAATGTTGTAAATTTCCTCTACCTAAACATATGAATACATAGCTTAATATCAGAAGCTATCATACAGATCAAAAAGGGAAGAGGTAATTCATACTCCATATTTTAGACTTCTCCTTCACCTAGTCCCTACTATTCTGTGCCCCTCGGTTCTATCGGGGCAGATACTCAGAACCTAACAGAGTCATTGTACTTCAGAAGGCCTGATCACTGTTCCGATGGCCTAATGGAGATGGGGCCCAACCAAGGCCCCCTGTGATCCATTTCTCTTTACACTTTGATTTTCAGTTCTTTGTTCTCATCCTTCTGTATCCTGAAGACTGAATGTCCCATGAAGCTAATTCTGTGCTGGAGTTCACATGTCTGTTAGGACTTCTTCCCAACTGCAGGCCAAAGACAACCTGGGGAATGTTCATTCATGTAGATAATGAACATTTGTGGAGTATTTACAAGGTACCAGACACAAGATGGGAAGAAATAGCGAAGTATTCTGCTCCATGAGGTCATGTTCTTCAGGTCCTTAGAAACCAGCCTATGCTAAAAATGATCATGAAACTAGGGATTTCAGATGGTTGGGGACAAAAAAGCATTCAAAGCAGGTCAGAGAAATTATTTTCCAGGTCTTCTGGGATGTGCAACCTGAAGGCAGATCATTTCCTATTAACGTGGGTCTGAAGTATATTTAACCCAAACAAAGGCTGAGGTCCCTCATCTCCAGAGGACGAACGTGGGAACTAGGGACAAAACTAGTCATGCTACAAACCAGCCATGCTGCCCACAGGAGCCAGAATCCAATCTCAGTATTAGAGGCACAGCAGATGACTCTCTTCCAACCCAAATCACACTCTGCAGACCTTCCAGCCTCTGAACATTCCAGTCTTCTAGACCACAAGCAGTACCTATCCTCTGGGTTCTGTGAACACAGAGATCCAAACAGATTTTCTATTTAAACAGTGATGGAAGGGGACACAGAAGCCACACCACACTCCTGGCACTACATAACATCAATAGCAGTCTCTGAGAAAAATAGGAAAGCAAGTGGCAGTTTTCTGGTGTGAGAAGACTGTGCTGACAGCGGCTCACTGTTCAAAAGGTGAGGAGCAACAACTGGGTTCTTGTTTCCTGGGAAACCCTAACGCCATTTCACAGAGGTAGCTCAGCACCATCTCTCAGTCCTTTGGGCCCTATGAGCTTATCAAAGGACCCTTCCATGTATCTCCAGACGAGGGGAAGTGAGAGCTGGTTAGATTATTGGGATATGAGAACTGGGGACTTGGTGGAAGGTGAGGCTGCTAAATGACCAGGCCTGGGTCACTGCTGCAGAGAAAAGAAGGTAACACTGTCCATATGTAGATTAAGGTGTTGAGGGAGATAAGTGAGACATGACTTCTGCCCCATTTTCCTCCTCCCAATTTGACTAGGCTGCAGACCTGCCTTGGGTTGGAACATCAATATCCTTATCTGATGTTGAGTTGAAGTTCCTGTGACTTACTATATCGAGTGTTTCTTTGCAGAAATGTGACTGTCACCCTGGGAGTTGATAATACCAAGAAAGTGGAAAACATGCAACAGGTCATCCTTGTGCTTCAAGCCTTCCTTCACACAGAGTTTAGTAAAGTTCCAACTTTCAATGACATCATGTTACTATGGGTACCATTTTGTCTCCATTTGGGTGCACTCTCACAGGGTACCGATAGCCTCAGCTCATTCAGAGTCTGAGACCCCTCTTCATCCTCTATCTAACTGATATACTGGTCCCATTGCAATAGAAGGGGACTAGCAGGCTCTAAGAAGAGGGAAGGAATAGGCAACCTCCTCCCTGGCTCAGAACTCTGCTGACAGAGCAGGATGGCCATTACTTTTTGCGCCTTCTTTGACCAGATGAAACACAATGCTCAACTGAACACAGCTGTGCAGACCATTACCCTACCAAGCTGCCAGGACTGGGTGAGGCCAGAGCAAGTGTGCAGCGTGGCAGGCTGGGGAATAACAAACAATGACTGGTTGTCCGCCACATTCCGGGAAGAAGACCTGGAAGTGCAGAACAAGTAGCAGTGCCAGAAAATCATCTCATACTATGACAACGCCACCCAGCTGTGTGTGTAGCCGTACATTAATACAAGAGTGGTTAGGAGATAAGCATCTTTCCTGCCTTGCTCCACAGAGTGATTATAAAGCACATGGTCAGGAATTCACTGGCCACAAAGCCATGGTAGAACAGTATCCACCATGGGTGGGGGCATCCTGTTCTCAACACATCATACCTAGGCATCTTCATCCAGCTCATCTCTTGTCCTGCCTTCATGGGAGAACAAGAGGAAAGCCTGGGACTGGGTTGAACTGAAGAGAGGACTCAGCCAGGGCAAAGGCTTACTCTGCTGGGGCATCCCAGAGTTATGGTCACTTCCCACCTTTCTCACTAAGAGCCAAAGTGAACGATGACCTTTCAGCCCCTTCCTTCTCTGAACACCCAGACCCTAGGCAGGACATGTGAACCAGGAAGAGAAAAAAGTCAGAAAGGGAAGCAAGAGGCGTCTGGGCTGAAACTCTTGCCTTCTCTGTCCACAGGGTGATATCAGGGTCCCTTGGTGTGTAACAGTGTGGCCCAGAGGATTTTCCACCATGTATGTGAGAATAAACTCCCTAAGTTCTTCACAAGAATCTCAAGTTTTTGTCCCTGGATCCACAGAATAATGAATGCATTGTAGCATAGCTATGTGACTAGACCCTGGATTCTACAGTTAGTTCTGTACTTGTATGTGAGGGGTGTCAGACTCATAAAAAAAAGATTTCCTAGTTTGGAGGACCTACTTTCTGTGTCTTCCTTGAACATATATGCCGGTCCCCTTCTGTGCCTCAGCCAGGCTCTGATTTCACATCCTTCACTCTCTGCTCCTCCTGCTCAACAATTCACAAAGTCCTCAACAAGCCAACAACTCACATCTATATAGTGTCTCCATCCTGTCACCATTAGTAAAGTCAGGTCCCTCAGTCTGACCCAAGCAGGTAGTTTAGTGTCCCCCTCAGAAGAACAATGGAACTTGCTGCATGAGGCTCTCAATCATGGTCTTTTTTCTTTCTTTCTTTTTATTGTTATGCTTTAAGTGAAAGTTTACAATTCAAGTTAGTCTCTCATACAAAAATTTACACACACATTGTTTTGTGACCATACTTGCTCTCCCTATACTGTGAAAGCACATTCTTCCTTCCCACCCCAGATTTCCCGTGTCCATTCAACCAGCTCGTAACCCTCTCTGCCTTCTCACCTCGCCTCTGGATGAGAGCTGTTCATTTAATCTTATGTATCTACTAGAGCTAAAAAGCACGCTCTTCACAAGTATCATTTTATGTTCCATAGTACATGAAGAGTTCGCCTCTGGAATGGTTTTAGTTTTAGGCTAACAGAGAGCCTGGGGGCCACATCTTCCAGGGTCCCTCCAGTCTCAATCAAACCATTAAGTCTAGTCTTTTTACTAGAAATTGAGTTATACACACTACTTTTCTCCTGCTCCGTTAGGGTCTCTCTGTTGTGTTCCCTGTCAGGGCAGTCATTGTGGTAGCCTGGCACAATCTAGTCCTTCTGGTCTCAGGCTGATGCAGTCTCTGGTTTACGTGGCCCTTTCTGTCTCTTGGGCTAATACTTTCCCTTTTTTTTTTTAGTCTCACATACAAAATTTTTTTTTTACATACGTTGCTATGAGACCCCAACCGCTCACCCCGTTCTGTGACAGCACAATCCTCCCCTCTGTCCTTGATTCCCCCTAAACATTTAACCAGCTCCTAACTCTCTCTGGCTTCCCATCTCACCTCTGGACAGAAGCTGCCCCTTTGGTCTCTTGTATCTACTTGACTAAGAGGTACATTCTTCATGAGTATCACTTTATGTCCCACATTCCAGTTCAATCCCTGTCTGAAGAGTTGGCCTCGGAAATTGTTTTAGTTCTGGGGTGATAGACTGTCCAGGGTCCACACCTTCTGGGGCACCTCCAGTCTCAGTCAGACCATTAAGTCTGGTCTTCTTACTAGAATTTGAGTTCTGCATCCCATCGTTCTACTGCTCCATCAGGGACCCTCTGTTGTGTTCCCTGTCAGGACGTTCATTGGTGGTAGAGGGCACGATCTAGTTCTTCTGGTCTCTGGTTTACGTGGCCCATCCTGTCTCTTGGGTTAATACTTTCCTTGTGTCTTTGGTGTTCTTTGTTATCCTTTACTGCAAGTGGTTGGGACTAAATGATGTATTTTAGATGGCCACTTGCAAGCTTTTAAGACCCCAGACGCCACTCACCGAAGTAGGATGCAGAACATTTTCTTAATAAGATTTGTTATGCCAATTGACCTAGATGTCCCCTGAAAGCATGGTCCCCAGACCCCGCATCCCTGTTACTCTATCTCTCCAAGTATTTGCTTGTATTCAGGACTTCTTAGCTTTGGGTTAGTCCAGTTGTGCTGGCTTCCCCTGTAGTGCGTGCTGTCCTTCCCTTCACCTAGGATGATTCTTATCTACTATCTAGTTAGTGAATAACCCTAACCCTCCTTCCCCACCCCCGTAACCATCAAAGAACGTTTTCTTCTGTGTTTAAACCTTTTCTTGAGTTCTTATAATAGTGGTCTTATACACTATTTGTCCTTCTGTGACTGACTAAATTCACTCAGCATAATAAGTTCCAGCTTGCACCATGTTATACGATGTTTCACAGCTTCATCATTGTTCTTTAACTTTGCATAATATTCAATTGTGTGGATATACCATAGTTTGTTTATCCATTCTTCCATTGATGGGCACTTAGGTTGCTTCCATCTTTTTGCTATTGTGAACAGTGCTGCAATGAACATGGGTGTGCATATATCTATTCATGTGACGGCGCTTGTTTCCCTAGGATATATTCCAAGGAGCGGGATAGCTGGATCGTATGGTACTTCTATTTCTAGCTTTTTAAGGAAGCGCCAAAGTGATTTCCAAAGTGGTTGTAGCATTTTACATTCCCACCAACAGTGTATAAGTGTTCCAGTCTCTCCACAACCTCTCCAGCATTTGTTATTTTGTGTTTTTTGGATTAATGTTAGCCTTGTTGGGGTGAGATGATATCTCATTGTAGTTTTGATCTGCATTTCTATAATGGCTAATGATTGTGAGCATTTCTTCATGTGTCTGTTAGCTGCCTGAATATCTTCTTTGGTGAAGTGTGTGTTGATATCTTTTGCCCATTTTTTAATTGGGTTATTTGTCTTTTTGTTGTTGAGGTTTTGCAGTATCTTGTAGATTTTAGAGATTAGACGCTGATCAGATTTATCTTGGCCAAAATTTTTTTCCCAGTCTGTAGGTTGTCTTTTGACTCTTTTGGTGAAGTCTTTTGATAAGCATAAGTGTTTGATTTTTAGGAACTCCCATTTATCTAGTCTCTCTTCTGGTGCTCGTGCATTGTTACTTATGGCTTGTATTGTGTTTATGCCAGGTATTAGGGCTCCTAGCGTTGTCCCTATTTTTTCTTCCATGATCTTTATTGTTTTCAATTTTATATTTAAGTCTTTGATCTATTTTAAGTTAGTTTTTGTACATGCTGTGAGATATAGGTCTTGTTTCAGTTTTTTGCATATAGATATCCAGTTATGCCAGCACCATTGGTTAAAAAGACTGTCTTTTCCTCAGTTAATGGACTTTGAGCCTTTTTCAAATACTAGCTGCTCATAAGTGGATGGGCTTATATCTGGATTCTCAACTCTGTTCCATTGGTCTATGTATAGGTTGTTGTACCAGTACCAGGCTGTCTTGACTACCGTGGCAGTATAATAGGTCCTAAAATCAGGTAGTGTAAGGCATCCCACTTTGTTCTTCTTCTAGAGTAATGCTTTATTTATTTGCGGCCTCTTCCCTTTCCATTTGAAAGTTGCTAAAGCTGGTCTGGGACCCAGTGAAGAGCAGGGAGCAAGAAGGTAAATGGGAGAGAGTTTTTTCCCTAAAGGGGGAGTTTTTGATAAGCTCTGTAGGCCGGATGCAAGTACTTATCTTTCGCAGATCGAGGACTGTTTCTCACTGGTTCTGGATGGCCAAGTAGACTCTCTGCCACTGGGTCTCTCCTGGTGCAGATAATGCCTCCCAAGTGCTGCTGCTTGCCTGTCTCACCACTCACTCCCGAGCTGTTCTGGGCTGAAGGGTTCAGACTCTCACTGGGTCAGGTCTGACAACTCATCACTGCTTCCAATCCATCTTTTCCTCCCCTTGCCACTCGATCTGGTTTCTCAACTTTGCCTTTGGTGTTCAGGGCTCCTAGATTGTCATATGTAATCAATTCACTTGTTTTTCCAGGTCTTTATTGTAAGAGGGAACACTGGAAGCGTCTGACTACCCTGTCATCTTGGCCCGACCACGACAGAGGTTTTATAGCAGGGGTGGACAATAGTGGCTACATGCCAGAGACTTACATAAAGATGATTTAGTAAACTGTATTGAAATAGACTCCACGAGGGTGCTGATGTTCAGCCTCAGAAAGCCTGTTTCCCCTGCAGTCCACCCTTCAAGGCTAGCTCTTACTACGTCGCATGTTCCCCCTCTTCTACCGTAGCACTAGAGACTCCATTCCCCCACCAGGAACAGATATAGAAGTGGGGTTGGGCAGGTGCTGTGTGGTGTCCATGCATGAGCAAGAGACAGAGAAAGTTACTGTGTGCCCAGAAAAGAGGGAAGTTTTCTCTCATAAAGAGAAGGAATTGGAAGAGAGAAAGTGACCCAATTCCCAGCTTCCTTATCAGAGAATGTTCTGAGCTCAAGGCCTGTACTTACTTAGGCAGTCCGGATGGAAGACATACAGACAGATCATTCCCCATCTGGGTGCCAGAAGAAGAAACAAAGCAGTACAAGGTCCTGGTAGGCCCATCACCCATTTTGGACATTGAGCTCCATACTGGCGGTTTGGTGCATAACTCTGGTGGATGTTATATCTGTGCATCATTTGAGGCAGCATTTAATGAGGGTTACCAATAGGACTGTCCTCAGAAGATTGATCAAGCCTGCTTTGAAGAGAGATCCCAACCAGCTACCCCAGTTGTGGCTTAATCCAAGCCAACTGAACAGATCGAAGGGCTGCATTTGACCAATCTTGTGTATGTATAATGTGTCCTGATTCCTTCATGTAAAAACATATTTCTCCCAACATGGCACATTCTATGAACTGTACACATTTCAGTACAAGTAATACAAAAGCTCCTTTTCTCAGCACAATTGAACAAGGTATTACCATTGCCAGACAAGGCTAATTCAGACTCGGTGTAGTCAGTCAATGTACATTGGGCCACCTGGTAATATTCTGCAAGTTCTCCATGTCAAGATTAAAGTTAAACTCAGTCTTAAAAGTACACTTCTCAGAGTCAAACCATCTAGTCATGTGCTGTTTTCATTTTTAACACAGAAAGAAATTTCCTTCTAAAGTTGGAACACTCCCCCCCCCCCCCCCCCAGGTAGCTGTCATGCTTCAAAAGTTGTTTCTGTGAGTAGTGGAGTCGACCGTATTCATTTACCACATGATCTCTTCAGTACACCACGTTACACATTCAGTTGATCCATGAAGTGTCCTCCTTGTTGACAGCTCAGCTGGAACAATGTGGGGAGATGACTCATCATCTCGGTTCAAATGTTGACTGAGCCAAGAGTTTATCTGATTGGTACCTCTAGCAAAAACTTGTATCATTGGGGCCCATGGATGGGGCCTGTCCATCACTGTGAGACAATCTGAGGAAGAAAAAGAGACAATTTTAATAATTCCTCCCTCAACTCCCCTATCTTCTGTGAGACTTGAAGTGAGGGTTGCCCAGGTATAACCACCCAGGTTGTTTCTCCTAGTCTGGAGCAGTGACCTCTGTAGCAACCCACATCATCTGTCAGGAAGTTGTATACAAAAGAAATACATTTTATAGAATAGTTTGATCAAACATATTGAGCAAATGAGAAATGGCCTTGCAGGGAATTTCTGCACTGAGACCCCAGACTGCTTGTCTGAGATGTATAGTTCAGCTATAGTTCTCTTATCAGACTTTTAAGCCTGTACATTGAAGGGCTCAATTGTACCAATGGCTTGAGAGTGATATAGAGTGTGAAGAGTTCATTCAAGATCCAGTGGAAGCCTCTATATAGGATAAGAGGCCCTGATATGATTTACCTGCGGACAATGCCCTTGCCCGTTGGCTCAGGAATCTGTTCCTGGGCAGGTTTTGGCCTTGGCCAGGGTCTTGTGCACAGGTTAACTTCTCTATAGTGTTTGGCGTTTTCAGTCCATGAGTGTAAGCCCACTCTAGGATGATCTGTGAATCTCCATGGACTGTCCTCTCTAAAATCAAGGAGGTGGTTGATTGCATATCTGTTTGTTCTTGAACAAAGGATGCTTCAGTGTCAGTGGTCAGTTGGCAAGAGTAGTCTGCTCCAGTCCCTGGAGAAGGACACTGTGCTTGGTAAAGTAGAAGGTCAGGGGAAAAGAGGAAGTGACTTTCAACGAGATGGGCTGACACAGTGCATGCAACAATGGGCTCAAACATAGCAATGATTACTAAGATGATGCAGAACTGGGCAGCATTTTGTTCTGTTGTACATAGGGTCACTATGAGTCAAAACTGACTCGATGGCACCTAACAACAACAATAACATCATAGTCCTAGGATGCCAGACAAGCCACAAAATGGCATTCTGAGGTACCACAAATGCGAAAGGCATCTGACAGAGGTAGCCAGACAAGAGGGGAGAGGCTTTCTGTTGATATGCCACTGCTATCAACGTCTATTCATCTTGAAATAAGGGGTGCAACTTAAAGAATGCCTCTGGACACTCATTACCCACCTTATACCCCTAAAGGGGTGCAATTTCAGTGCTTGTCATAGGCACTATTTTCTATAGATACACCTCTGATTCCAGGGGACATTTGGTGTGTAACAGTGTGATCTAGGAAATTGTCAGCTTTGGACATCCTGTTTTAATGGTTCTTCCTGATGTCTTCAATAGAATCTCCAGCTTTGTACTCTGGATCCACAGAATAATGAATGTGTCCAGGCATAGCTAAGCAACTGGCCCCTAGGTTCTCTGGCAGAGTCCACACCTGTGTGTGAAGGAACGTCAGGCTATTAATAAAGACCATCTCCTACTGGGGAGAAGGTGTCTTCTGTGTCTTCATTGAACACATTCAATCGTTCTTCGCTGTGCCCCAGGCAGGTTCTCACTGCACCTTCTCCATACTCTTCTCTGCTCCCCCGGTTCACACATTCCCAAACTCCGCCACACAAGCGACCAACTTATATCTGTGCACTGCCTAATCCTATCAGATTCTTTAAAGTCAGGTTCCTCTGTCTGACCCGATAGGTAGGTGGGCGTCTTCCTCAGAGGAACTATGGAACCCACTACCCTCATAGGGAGCTCTCAATGACGGCCATTTCTCTTCTTAAATCAACCTCAGCCCATTAGTACAGAAGAGGAGGACAAAAGCAACTGACACAGTAGGGGACAGGCATGATCCCCACCAGCACTACCTTCCTGTGAAGCTCCATCCTTGTCTCCCTCTGCCCACAGCCTAAAGGGGCCTCTACTCACTGCTGCTATCCCAACTGGGCCCTGCCTACTGGCTCCTCATCTTGTCAGAGATGGGGCTCAGGGAAGAATTACTGTGACCACCGTTAGCAAACCTTGTGAAAAAATGAAAGACTGGCCTGGTCCACGTACTGTAGACACACCACTCACCTGTATAGGCTTAACTCAACCTCTCTCACCCTGCCCAGCACACCCCACACACCCATATACGCCGAGTCAACCAGGTCCCACTCACTTAGTGGTCACAGTCCCTTCAGCCTGTGCCATTTGATCACACATGGGTAACTGGTATCTTGATCATGTCCCTAGCCTGTCAGTGTCTACTTGGTCCTCAAGGCCTTCTGTGTGCACATTTCTGCATCAGGATTAGAATTCACTCCTCCACCCTTGAATGAGTATTCATCTACCGCCTGAGTGACAGGCCTGGTGATACAGCAGTGAAACCACAAATATGTTCTTCCTCACTGACTGTAGACATACTCTTCTTGTCCAAGTCCTTCTGAACTAATCTGGCTTTGGACAAATGCCTACATTGTGTTCAACTTAAGCAAAATAAATCGAGGATTTTCTCTTTCCAGTTCAGAGAGGTCAAGTTTTTGTGCAAAGAGACTAAGTTTCATTACTTCCCCAACACAGACTTTCTGGCATGACATGGAGGACTGCAGGGGCCAATGCTAGGTGAGCTTCAGAAAAACTCTCTGCTGATGGCAGCTCAGTGCTGCAGAGTGAAGGCCAGCAGCCAAGACCCTTTTGTTGACACCCACAGGGCCATGTCTCAGGAAAAGACAACTTTCAGTGCATTCAGTGAGACAGAGACATAATATGCCACCATGCTACCTAATTTTAATCTGGACTTCTAGACTACGAGCTATACTTTTTGAGAAAAACATGTTTTTCCTCAGGGGTCAAAACCAGGATGTGAAACCATATGCCCTGAGGGATCTTAACCAAGTGACCTTCTGCCCCCTTCAAAATGCACACACTCAGGAAGAGTGCTGTCTGGGTGCTGTTGTCAACAAGATATTTTGCAAGATACACAAGATAGACAAAGAAAATACATATAAGCATCGTGTGACCATGATGTAAGCATCTTGTGAAACTATCTGTAATCACTAACTATACTATTGACGATCAGTAACCAGAATGTGATTATTTCAATATTTGTTGATTTTCCTGTGATTGCCCTCCCTGTGGTTTGTTTCCTCTGTTTACCCCATAAGAATACTTATATAATGGAACTGCCTTGAGACTACTTGTTTCCATTTTCACTGGGCTATGTGGTTCCTCAATTGCAATTGTTTTAAACCCTTAATAAACTTTCCTGTTTTAACTTGAAACAGAGCTCAAGTTTTTCTCTACTACAGCCACATCACCCAATAAAGGCCTGCAGCTAGGGGGTTCCTGTTTTCCCCAGTCACCCAGGGCCCATCCCAGATCAGGGATGGACAGGATTGAAAAGTGGACATAGGATAGGAGTAGGGGTAACTGTCATCTCCCCTGAGGACAGCAGGACAGCACTGAAGTTGACATCAGAAGGGAGACATTGAAGCAATGCAATCAGAATACAAAGTGCCAGGAGGCAACCCAGTCTCCACAGACGATGCAGTTCTGACCCACTCCCGCTGTCCAAACAACAGGGGCGTTGAGAGGTAGAGCACCTTGAAGATCTAGGAACTGCCTCATCCAGACTAACGCAATTCCACCCCACATTTTTTCACTTGTTCCACTCTACCCTCACAAGGACTATGTGCTCTGCACCCTTCTATAATAAGAAAACCTTTCAAAATTAACTCTGCCAATACCTCTTGTCATTCAAGTTCATAAAATTTAGGTGAACACTTAAGCAACAATGACCACCACCTTGCAAGCCTATTCCTCCCCATTTCTATAAACCAAAAATCTCAATAGGTGCTTCTGCACGTTTTGAGGAAACTGAAAAATGACCAAAGTTTCCATTATGAGAGCTTCAAAATTGCAGGCAAGAAAATCACTGCATTTTCAGCCATGTTGTGTACAAGATCTGCAGGACATTAAAAAGGTAAGATCTTTAAATGTTCCTTGGTAAGAAATTAATACACTGAACGGAATTTGCCAGAATTGCCATTTGCACCATCAACCAAATATGCAGTAGATGATCAAAGACTATTTACTCTGTACAAGTTATTAACACTCTTCTGTTTTATGTTTCCACTGTTTCATTAAAGTCTTTATAAATATTAAGAATATGATTTCAAATTCACTTTTCAAATCAAAGTACCTAAGTGCTAGGAGGAACATATTTCATTGCAGAATCGGCACATCACTTGATATGCTGTAGAAAGAACAATCTTCTTTAAAATCTGCAGAATCATTCTCCACTGAAAGCAGCCAACACATGTTATCAAAATGTTCACTTTCAAAAAATAGTGAAAGCTAATTTCAAATTCTTACAGAATCCAGAGTAATCGGATCTACTGAGACTGGAAGAACCCCCAAATCTCTCACTCTGGGAAAATCTTCAAACCATAATCAAAATTTTCCCCTTAAGTCATCTTTAAACAACTGCTTAGCTAAACTAGCAAACAATGTTAGCCATGACAATTGCCTTCTTTTAAACAATTATGTAGATGACACCAAATTGTCAGTGGTAACTCTGAAGAATAGATGGTCAAGGGATAGTGACTATAAGTCAATAGTGGTTAAAAAATATGAGTAGAGATAGCAAGAACAGTGACAAAACATGAAGAATGTAACAACTGTTATCGATCTGAACATGCAGAAATTTAAAAAATGAGTGTGAGTTCTGCTGTGTATATTTTCACAAAAACTAAAATTATACAAAAGCAAATATGTAAAAAAAAATTTCCCTTTTCCACCCATAGCGTATATTCATTGCAACCTCTGAATCAGGAAATGTAAGGATACTCATTTTCAGGGAGCAATCAAAGGAACATATGATATTTCCTGTGTGTTTCTGGGGTGTGACTAAGCAAATGCAGCTGCTGCTCCTTTCCCCGGAAAACGGGGGTCTTAATGGGAGACGAAAACCCTTAGAATTGAGCAAGAAGAACTTGACTAGCTCTCTCAGACTCATTAGACTCAATCCCCATATGTTCTTTCACAGCCACTTGTCTACCTGCCCAGCCCTATGCCTCTCTCCATATTGTATAATCCTCACTGATTTGGATATTTATATGCTTCATTAAGTGTATCTTTCCATCTGTCTTGAAAAGAACACAGTCTTTACCTTTCCTTTTGGATGATGTTTGAATTATGCTGACATTGGTATTATCATAATTCACATTTTCATTATCAGTATCCTTAGAGAACATGGTCACAATACTTATTACAAGTAGCACATTTACTAGAATTGCCATTTTAGAAATCCTCACCTCAGAAGCAGTAAATGGAAATAATTTAAGGTGGCCTGATGTATTCTAGACAGCTGTCTTAGTTTCTTAGTTCTGCTGTAACAGACATACCACAAGTGTGTGGTTTGAAGGCACAGAAATCTATTTTCTCACAGGAGGCTAGAAGTCCAAGTTCAGGGAATCTAGGGAAGGCTTTCTCTTTTCCACTTCTGTTCCTTTGTTCTTTGGTCATCTTCATATGGAGTGGCATCTATCTTACCTCATCTGTGCTTCCTGACTTCTGTGCCTAATCTCTCTTTTTATATCTCAAAATTGACCACGTTTAAACAACAGTTGTTGGCAAGGATGTGGAGACATTAAAATCCTCATCCATTGCTGGTGGGAATGTGAAATGGTACAGCCACTGTACAAAACCATTTGGTAATTCCTCAAAAAGTTGAACATATGACCCATCAAGCCTAGTCTTAGGTATATACCCAAAAGAATTGAAAGCAGAAACAGAAACAGAAACCTGTACAACAAAGTTTATTGCAAACTATTCACAGTAGCCAAAAGATAGAAACAACCTAAATGTCCATCAGGGTATGATGGATAAACAAAATGTGGTACATATATATACAATACAGTCATAAGGAAAAATAAAGTCCTGATACATGCCACAACATGGATGAAACTTGAAAACATGCTGAGTGAAATTAGTCTGACAGAAAAGGACAACTAGTGTATGATTTCACATACAAGAAGTAGGCAAATATCTAGAAACCAAAACTTATTAGTTACTACCAGAGGTGGAAGATATGGCTAAAGAGGGAACTATTTCTTAGGGAGCACTGTATTTGTGCCAATGGTGGTGAAATAATTCAGAAAAGGATAGTGAAAAACGTTGCATAACATGAAGAACAGAATTAATGTCACTGAATTATATATGCAAAAATTGTCAAATTGGCAAATGTTATGTACATTTTATCACAATAAAAAGAAAGAATAAAACTATGGAAAGATTTAAAAAGTAATTGAGGAGGCAGGGCCCAGATGAAGGAGTAGTGAGATGTTTCCGGTGCTCCCTCTTACAACAAAGACCAAAAAAAAAAAACAAGTGAATTGATTATATATGATAATCTAGGAGCCCTAAACACCAAAGACAAAGTTGAGGAATCAGACTGAGTGGCGGGGGAGGGAGAGATGATTTGGAAACAACAAGGAGTTGCCAGACCTGACCAGGTGAGAGCCTCAGCCCTTCACGCTGGATCAGCTTGTGTTGCACAGTAAGACAGGCAAGCCATGGAGCTCAGGAGGCATTTTCCACACTGGGAGAGACCCAGTTGCAGAGAGTCTATTCCGCCATCCAGAACCAGTGAGAAGCGCCCTCTATGGGCAAAAGATAAGTACTTGCCTCTGGTCTACTGCGCGGATCAAAACACCCCCCTTTGGGAAAAAACTCTCTCCAATTTACCTCCCCATTCCCTACTCCACACTGGGTTGAAGATGGCTTCAGGGATTGCCGAGTCCCCTGGGCCGGAAGTGGGACACTTCTTATGTCCTGAGCCATACTCCCAGCCTTGGAGAGTGACCATATTAACAAACAGGTGAAAAAATCATCTGTCAGCTCCCCTAAGCCAGGAATACAGGGTACACACAGCTCCTTTGCTGAGGCACAGGCATAAGGAGTCCATGGACTCTGAGTGCCTTTCCCCCTGCATAGACTTGTGTGGGCCCATTTTAACAATGTAGGCCCTCATTACTAGAGTAAAACAGGATATATACATAAAGTCTAACTTCAACTATTTCAGCTTGTGAAGTGGCTGGTTTGTGACTTTTGACACAGCTCCGCCCATTAAGCAGGGTCTTCCCCTATCCACAACAGGGTCCTGAGGACTGGTGGCTCCACCCATGCCACGTAGCCTGCTGTGACAAGGCCCAAGAATAAGAGATGTCCCCAGTCCTTAGGGCCAACAGCATTGGGTGCACATACTCCAGCTGCAAAACCCACCCACCTACAGGATCTAGGGAACAGGGACAGTCAGGGGTAGCCATCGGCCCCGCCTTGCTCAGTGTGTGTTCCTTGCTGCAGCTGGATACCTGTGCCTACTCCAATCACCCATGCCTGTCTAGAACTGTAGGTGAGAACCTGCACCACACTTGGTGGCCTACTACCTGGACACCAGAGCTGAATCCATATAGGAGGAGTGGGCCGACTCCGGGGCTCACTTACTTAGTGGCAGGTCTGGCCACATGGGGGCAGGACATTGGAGCTTCAAGGGTGCTGGTGACTGGGATAGCTCACATGAGCAGCCTATTTGGGCAAATCAAAACAAAACAAGAAGCTAGGACATAATAAGCAAACATAAAATAAATATAATAACTTATTGATCTCTCAGAGACAACAGTCAATATCAAATCACATAGAGAGGCAGTCCATGATGGCTTCAGTAAGCTCCCAAAATAAAGAAATAAGAATTTTCCTGGAGGAAGATAATTTCTTGGAATTACCGGAAGCAGAATACAAAATATACAGAACTCTTCAAGAAATCAGAAAGGACATCATAAAAAATACAGACCTAGCAATAGAGGAACTGAAGAAGATTAGCGAAGAGCATAATGACAAATTTAACAGGCTGCAAAAATCCACAGAGAGACAACAATCAGAAATCCAGAAGATTAACAATAAAATTTCAGAATTAGACAACTTAGTAGAAAGTCACAGGAGTAGAATTGAGACAATGGAAGTCAGAATTAGTGAGATTGAAGTTAAAGCACTTGGCACCCACTTATCTGAGGAAAAATCAGATTAAAGGATTTTAAAAAATTAAGAAACTCTAAGGATTCTGTGGGACTCTGTCAAGAGGAAAAACCTACAAGTGATTGGAGTACCAGAACAAGGGGAGATAACAAAAAATACAGAGAGAATTGTTGGCAGAAAACTTCACTGATATAGTAAAAGATGAGAAGATATCTATCCAAGATGCTCACCGAACCACACAAAAGGTAGATCCCAAAAGAAAGTCACCAAGACATATTATAATCATACTTGGCAAAACCAAGGGTAAAGAGAGAATGTTAATAACAGCTAGGGATAAACAAAAAGTCATCTACAAAGGAGAGTCAAAAAGACTAATTTTGGAATACTCAGCAGAAACCACTCAGGCAAGAAGACAATGAATGGGATGACATTTATAAAGCCTTGAAGGAAAAAAACAAAAACAAAAACAAAAACTGCCAGCCAAGAATTATATATCCAGGAAAATTGTCTCTCAAATATGATGGAAAGTTAGGGCATTTCCAGATAAACAGAAGTATAGGGAATTTCCAAAAACCAAGCCAAAATTTCAAGAAATACTAAAGGGAGTCCTCCGGTTAGAATATCAATAACATCAACTAAAAACCCAAGACTAGAACCAGGACAGAACAACCAGTTATCAACCCAGATGGGGAAGTCACAAAACTAAATCAAAGCTAAAACACTGAAAATAGGGAAACAGAGATGTAACTATGAAAAGATGACAACATTAAAACAAAAAAGAGGGACTAAAAAATGTAGTCATAGATTTTTCTTATGAAGAGAAAGTCATGGTGTTAGAAAGAAATAAAAGACTGGTTTAAACTTAGAAAAATAGGACTAAATATTAAGGTAACCACAAAGAAAACTAACCATCTACAAGTCAAAATAAAAAACTAGAAAAATATAAAGACTCAGCAAATACAAAATCAACAACAATGAAAGAGAAGTAAAGAAAATGCATAAAGAAAAAAGACTCAGCACAGAAAATTAATTGAACAAGGAAACTGTCAACAACACACACAAAAAGACATCAAACTGAAAACACTAAATTCATACCTATCAATAATTATGCTGAATTTAAATATACTAAATGTACCAATAAAGAGACAAAGATTAGATTAAAAAAAAAAAGAAAAACACAATCCGTTGATACGCTGCCTAAAGGAGACACACCTTAGACTTAAAGACACAAACAACTAAAACTCAAAGAATGGAAAAAAAAAAAATCAAGCAAACAACAATCAAAACAGAGCAGGAGTGGCAGTATTAATCTCTGACAAAATAGACATTAAAGTAAAATCCACCACAAAGAATGATGAAGGACATTATATAATGATTAAAGGCTCAGTACACCAGGAGGACATAACTATAATAAATATTTACACACCCAATGACAGGGCACCAAAATACATAAAACAAACTCTAACAGCATTGAAAAGAGAGATAGACATCTCCACAATAATAGTAGAAGACTTCAACACACCACTTTCAGTGAAGGACAGAACATCCAGAAAGAAGCTCAGTAAAGACACTGAAGATCTAAATGCTACAATAAACCAACTTGATCCCTTGGACATATACCAAACACTCCACCCAATGGCAGCCAAGTATACTTTCTTTTCCAGCATACATGGAACATTCTCCAGAATAGACCACATATGAGGCCATAAAGCAAGCCTTAACAAAATCCAAAGCATCGAAATATTACAAAGCATTTTTTCTGACTATAAAGCCATAAAAATAGGAATCAATAACAGAAAAAGCAAGGAAAAAAATCAAACACATGGAAACTAAATAATACTTTGCTCAAAAACTACTGGGTTATAGAAGTTAAGGATGGAGTAAAGAAATTCATAGAATGAAACAAGAACAAAAACACATCCTACCAGAACCTTTGAGACACAGCAAAAGCAGTGCTCAGAGGTCAGTTCATAGCAATAAATGCACACAACCAAAAAGAAGAAAGGGTCATAAGCAAAGCTTTAACCCTACAACTGGAACAAATAGAAACAAAGCAGCAAAAGAAGCCCACAGTCAACAGAAGGAAGGAAATAATAAGAATTAGAGCAGAATTAGATGAAATAGAGAATAGAAAAACAATTGAAAGAGTTAAAAAGACCCAAAGTTGGTTCTTTGAAAAGCTCAACAAAATTGATAAACCATTGGCCAAACTGACAAAAGAAAAACAGGAGAGGAAGCAGATAACCCGTAGTAGAAATGAGATGTATGATATCACAACAGACGCCACTGAAATCAAAAGAATCATAAAAGAATACTATGAAAAAATTGTACTCTAACAAATTTGAAAACCTAGAGGAAATGGACAAATTTCTAGAAACACACTATATACCTAAACTAACACAAACAGAGGTAGAACAACTAAATAAACCCATAATGAAAGAAGAGATTGAAAAGGTAATTAAAAACCTCCCAAAAAAAAAAAATTCCTATCCCGGCTGGTTTCACTGAAGAATTTTAACAAACTTTCAGAGAAGAGTTAACATCACTACTACTAAAGATATTTCAGAGCGTAGAAAAGGATGGAATAGTCCCCAACTCATTCTATGAAGCCAGCATAACCCTGATATGAAAACCAGGTACAGACATCACATAAAAAGAAAATTACAGGTCAATATCCCTCATGAACATTGAAGCAAAAATCCTCAACAAAATTCTACTAATAGAATGCAACAATATGTCAAAAAATAATTCACCATGATCAAGTGGTATTTATACCAGGTATGCAGGGATTCAACATTAGAAAAACAATCAAAGTAATCCATCAGATTAATAAAACAAAAGACAAGAACCACATGATCTTATCAATCAATGCAGAAAAGGTATTCCACAAAGCCCAAAACCCGTACATGATAAAAACTCTTAACAAAATAGGAATAGATAATTACTGAATATAATTAAGGGCCTTTATACAAAGCCAATAGCCAACATCATCCTAAATGAAGAGACTTTGAAATCATTCTCCTTGAGAACAGGAACCAGACAAGGATGCCCTTTATCACCACTCTTATTCAACATTGTATTGGAGGTCCTATTCAGAACAATTAAGCTAGAAAAAGAAATAAAGGGCATCCATATTGGTAGGGAAGAAGTCAAAGTATCTCTATTTGCAGATGTTATGATCTTAAACACAGAAAACCCCAATGAATCCACAACATAACTACTGGAACTAATAGAAGATTTCAGCAAATTATCAGGGTACAAGATAAACATACAAAAATCTGTTGGATTCCTCTACACGAACAAAGAGAACCTCCAAGAGGAAATAACAAAATCAATACCATTTAAGATACCCCCAAGAAGATAAAATACTTAGGAATAAATCTAACCAGAGATGTAAAAGATGTACACAATGAAAACTACAAGGCCCTACTGCAAGAAACCAAAAGACACCTGCATAAGTGGAAAAAAATACCTTGCTCATGGATAGGAAAAATCAACATTGTGAAAATGTCAATTCTACCCAAAGCGATCTACAGATACTACGCAATCTCCATTCAAAATTCCAGCAGCATTTTTTAATGAGATGGAGAAACATATCACCAGCCTCATATGGAAAGGGAAGAGGCCTTGGATAAGTAAAGCATTACTGAAGAAGAAGAAGAACTTGGGAGGCCTCACACTACATGATTTTAGTACCTATTACACTGCCACGGTAGTCAAAACAGCCTGGACTCGTACAACGACAGATACATAGACCAATGGAACAGAATTGAGAATCCAGACTTTAATTCATCCACCTATGAGCAGCTGATATTTGACAAAGGCCCAAAATATAATTGTGGAAAAGACAGTCTCTTTAACAAATGGTGCTGGCATAACTGAATATCCATCTGCAAGAAAAGGAAACAAGACCCATACCTCACACCATGCACAAAAACGAACTCAAAATGGATGAAAGACCTAAATTTAAAACCGAAAATGGTACAGATTATGGAAGAAAAAATAGGTAAAATGCTACGACCATGGCATAAACATGGCATAAACAGAATACGAACCATAAGTAACAATGCACAAACACCAGAAGAGAGACTAGATAACTGGGAACTTCTTAAAATCAAACACTTATGCTCATCAAAAGACTTCACCAAAAGAGGAAAAAGACAACCTACAGATAGGGAAAAAAATTTGGCTATGATAAATCTGATCAGTGTGTAATCTGTAAAATATACAAGATACTGCAAAACCACAATAACAAACAGACAAATAACCCAATTAAAAAATGGGCAATGGATATGAACAGGCACTTCACCAAAGAAGATATTCAGACAGCTAACAGACCCATGAAGAAATGTTCACGATCATTAACCATTAGAGAAATGCAAATCAAAACTACAATGAGATATCATCTCACCCTGACAAGGCTAGCATTAATCCAAAAAACACAAAATAATAAATGCTGGAGAGGTTGTGGAGAGACTGGAACACTTATACACTGTTGGTGGGAATGTGAAATGGTATAACCCCTTTGGAAATTGATTTCATACTTCCTTGAAAAGCTAGAACTTCCATACAATCCCACAATCCCATTCTTTGGAATATATCCTAAAGAAATAAGAACCATCATAGGAATAGATATATGCACACCCATGTTCATCGCAGCACTGTTCACAACAGCAAAAAGATGGAAACAACCTAGATGCCGATGAATGGACAAATCGATAAATTATGGTATATTCACACAATGGTATATTACACAATGATAAAGAACAATGATGAAGCAGTGAAACATAACATGGAGGAATCTGTAGGGCATTATGCTGAATGAATTTAGTCAGTCACAGAAGGACAAATATTTTATAAGACCACTATTATAAGAACTCAAGAAGACTTCCAGCAACATGGCAGAAGCACCACGCCGTCCCTCCACAGCAAAGATCAAAAAAACCAAGCCAAGCAGAGAAAACAGAAATCCTGAAACCCTAAATATCAGATGAAGAGATAAAGAACTCAGCCAAGCACCAAATGGAATAAGAAACTGACAGAGAGCGAGGAGGCATACATGGAGAGGTCCCCTATCTGCTAATGCTGCAAGGATCTGCCATCTCGGACTCCTGTCAGAGACCAGCAAATAGGGGGTATGAGAAAGCAGCTTCACAGAGCTTCTAGCAGGAGACAGAACAACCGGTAACTGGTGATATATGCTTTCCCACCCCCCTCCCTTCTTCACCCCCACTCGGCCTCCTCTGCTTCCTGTGGCCGCAGTCTCTTGGCCGGGAAGCACTGGCTTCTTGGATTCCACCTGTCCGCACTGGCTGATTCCCTGAGTGCCATTTGTTGGCTGCTGGTGTTGCTTTTTTCCACTTCTTTTGATTTCTTCCTTACCTCTCACCACCTCCCCCCTCCTTTTGCTCAAATACCTGGCTCCGAGCGCCATCTTTGCTTCTTCCTGAGGGGCTGTGGAGCTCCGTTTGAGTGTGGAACTGCTTCCCAGTCCATCCCACCACGCTGGTGGGATCTCAGGACTTTTTATTTGTTTTCAATTATTTGTTTGTTTTCTTTTTCTTTTCTCAAGTTGGGAGCCCGTTCTGGCTGGGCGGTGCTGTGTGGCTTGGGACCTACCACCTCAGCTTATGCAGATGCACAGAGGGATCCCTGAGAGCACTTCTTTTTTTGTGGGGGGGTTTTTTTTTCTGTTTTTTGAGGGAGTTTTCTTATTCTTTTTTTAAAATTTGTTTTGTTTTCCTTTCCCTCTTTTTCCCTTTTTGTCTTTCTTCATTACTCAGTACCTTGTCTCTCTATACCTTCCTTTTCTTCCTGTCTCCTGGATACCTGGCACTGAATACCTCTACACCTCCTAGCCTGGCTGTACTTCAACACCTAGGAACAACTTCCCCAGACCTCCTAGCCACACTGGTGGGATCCCTGAGAGATTTGCTGTTCTTTTTTCGTTCTAGTTTTTATTTATTCATTCTTTTCTTCTCTTTTTTTCTTCTTCCCCTTTTTGTTTTTCTCCATTTCATAGTTTCTCATCTCTCCACTCCAAAGGCAATCTCCCCTAGCACTCTTTTTTGTTTGTTTGTATGTTTTTGGTTGCTGTTCCTCTCTCCTCTCCCATACCCATTTTAGCTCCACACATAACAATCTCTCCCTTCTATCCTGCCTACCTGAACTGTGCACTTAACATCACACCACCAAGCACCACAGGCACAGCCTACCAGAACCTGCCCTGCACTGATCACCAACCCGCCCTCATGGCTGTAGTAAGTGCCACAAACAACCCATCCCAGCAACTCCACTTTAGTTATACCTGCCCTGATGTACCATATCTGAGCATCTTACCATGCCAATTGGAGAACGAGGTGAAAAGTATCACACACACAAACAAGCAAACAACAAAGAACTCACAACCTGCCTGCTCAGACATAGCCAAATTTAAAAAAAAAAAGTATGAAACAAATCTACAATCAATAAACAAGAAAAATAACTATTGAATGCCCCGAAGACAGCAGACAATATCAAAATATTTACAAAAACAGGACAGGATAGTTCCAGTAGGCTTCCCAAATAAAACACCAGATGACTTTCCAGTATAAGAAAAGGCAATAGAACTACCTCATAGGGAATTTAAATCTGTAATAATCACAATTATCCAAGAGTTGAAACAAAAAACAGACAAAAATGAGGAAAAAATAGACAAATTCATGGAAAAGGCAGAGAAATTCATTGAAAATACAGACCAAAAAAATGGAAGACTTCAGGAAAATAATGCAGGAACAAAATGCCAAATAAATTAACAACTAGAAATTATACAAACACAGCAATTAGAAATTCAAAAGATAAACACCAAAATTTCAGAAATGGGCAGTGTCATAGAAGGGCTGAGGAGCAGATTTGAAACTGTGGAAGACAGGATAAGTAGAACTGAAGATAAGCACTTGGATACAACTCTGAGGAAAAATCAGAAAAAAGAACAAAGAAAAATGAAGGGACCCTGAGAATTATGTGGGGTACAATCAAAAGCAAAAATATGAGAGTGATCGGAGTTCCAGAACAGGGGGTGAGAACAGAAGACACAGAGAGGATCATCAAAGAATTGCTGACAGAAAACTTCCCCAATATCGTGAAAGATGAAAAGCTGACCAGCCAATAAGCTCATCAAACACCATATAGGATAGACCCCAAAAGAAAATCACCAAGGCATATCATAATCACACTCGCTAAAGCCAAAGACAAACAAAGAATCCTGAGAGCAGCTAAAGAAAAACAAAAAGTCACATACAGAGGAGAAACAATAAGACTAAGGTAGGATTATTTGGCAGAAACCATGCAGGCAAGAAGGCAATGGAATGACATATATGAAACCTTGAAAGAATAAAAATTGGCTGCTAGGAATAATATATCCTGCAAAACTCTCGTTCAAATATGATGGTGAGGATTCAGCGGCAAGATGGCGCTCTAGGCAGAAACACCACGCCGTCCCTCCGTCTTTACTCTTCCTGCGGGGCTGTGGGGCTGCGTTCAGGCGTGTGGCTGCTTCCAGGTCTGGGCTGCCGCGCTGGTGAGATCCCGGGACCTTTGTTCGTTCGCCCCTCTGCTTCCCGTGGCTAAAGTCTCTTGACCCGGGAGTGCTGGCTGCTTGGATTCCGTGCACCTGTGAGGGAGGTTCTCTGGGTGCTGTTTGTTGGCTACTGGTGTGGCTTTTTCTGCTTCTTTTGGTTTCTTACTTGCCTCTCCCTGCCTCCCCCTCCTTTTGCTCGGGTGCCTGGCTCCGAGCGCCGTCTTTGCTCTTTCCTGCAGGGCTGTGGGGCTGCGTTCGGGTGTGTGGCTGCTTCCAGGTCTGGGCTGCCGTGCTGGTGAGATCCCAGGACCTTTGTTCATTCGACCCGCTGCCTCCCGTGGCCACGGTCTCTTGACCCGGGAGTGCTGGCTGCTTGGATTCTGCGCAACTGTACAGGAGGTTCTCTGGGTGCCGTTTGTTGGCTGCTGGTGCTGCCTTTTTTTTTTTTCTTTTTTTTCCCTTCTGCTTCTTTTGGTCTCTCACTTGCCTCTCGCCGCCTCCCCCTCCTTTCACTCAGGTGCCTGGCTCCTTGCACACTCTTAGCTCCTTTCTGAGGGTCCCCAGAGTGCAGGCAATTTGTGATATACACTTACCGCTCTCCACCCTTCTTCACTCACACTCGGCCTCCTCTGTTTCCCACGGACACAGTCTCTTGTCCAGAAACACCATCCCCCACTGGCTGGCTTTCTGAGTACCATTCATTGACTGCTGGTGTTGATTTTTTTTTTTATTATTTTATTTTTTTTCTTTTTTGATTTGTTTTGTTTTCTTTTCCCTCTTTTTCCCTTTTGTCTTTCTTCATTGCTCAATTTCTCATCTCTCTATCTCTTCCTTCTCTTTCTGATCCCTGAATACCAGGCGATGTATGCTTCTGCACCTTCTGGCCAGGCTGTGCTGTGAGACCTGAGACTGACTTCCCCAGACCTCATACCTGCACCGGTGGGATCCCTGGGAACTTTGCAGTTCTTTAACTTTTCTGATTTTTATTTGTTCATTCTTTCCTTTTCTTTCTCTTCCCCCTTCTGGTTTTCTCCATCCCATAGTTTCTCATCTGTCCATTCCAACGACAAGCTCCACTAGCATTCTTTTATATTTGTATGCTTTTTGGTCCTGCTCCTCTCTCCTCTCTCCCATATCCAGCTTAGCTTCACACATAACCATCTCCCCGCTGCATCCTGCCTACCTGCACTATGCACTTGAAATCACACCACCAAGCTGCGCAGGCACACCCTATTGGAACCTGACCAGCACTGACTACTGACTATCCTGGTGGCTGCAGTGAGTGACACAAACAACCCGTCCCAGTGGCTCCTCTTCACCTAGACCTGCCCAGCTGTACCACAAGGATGGAACAAAAAAAAATCTACAATCAATAAATGAGAGAAATGTCTACTGAATGCCCCGAAAACAGCAAACAATATCAAAACATTTACAAAAACAAGACAAGATGGCTCCAATAGGCGTCCAAATTAAAACACCAGATAACTCTCCTGTGGAAGAAAATGCACTAGAAGTACCAGATAGGGAACTTAAATCACTAATACTTTGAATTTTCCAAGAACTGAGGCAAAAAGCTGACAAACATGAGGAAAAAATAAACCAATTTATGGAAAATACAGACAAAAAATTGGAAGAATTCAGGAAGATGATGCAGGAACAAAATGCCAAAATAAATTCACAACTAGAAATTATACAAAAACAACAATTAGAAATCAAAAAGATAAACAACAAGATTTCAGAAATGGACGGTGTCATAGAAATGCTGAGAAGTAGATTTGAAACCGTGGAAGACAGGATCAGTGGAAATGAAGACAAACACTTGGATACAACTCTGTTTCAGGAAAACTCAGAAAAAAGAACAAAGAAAATGAAGAGACCCTGAGAGTTATGTGGGACACAATTAAAAGCAAAAACTTACGAGTGATTGGCATCCCAGAACAGGGGGAGAAAACAGTAAACACAGAGAGGATCATTGAGGAACTGCTGACAGAAAACTTTCCCAATATCATGAAAGATGAAAAGATGGACAACCAAGAAGCTCAACAAACCCCATATAGAAGAGACCCCAAAAGAAAATCAACAAGACATATCATACTCACACTTGCCAAAACTAAAGACAAACAAAGAATCCTGGGAGCAGCTCGTGAAAAACAAGAAGTCACATACAGAGGAGAAAAAATAAGACTAAGCTCAGATTATTCGGCAGAAACCATGCAGGGAAGAAGGCAGTGGGATGACATATATAAAATCTTGAAAGAAAAAAATTGTCAGCCAAGAATAATATATCCTGCAAAACTCTCGTTCAAATATGATGGTGAAATTAGGTCATTTCCAGATAAACAGAAACTAAGGGAATATGCAAAAGTCAAACCAAACTTACAAGAATTATTAAAGGGAGTTCTTTGATCTGAGGACAAACAGCTTCAGCCCTCAGGCAGGACCTAGGACCTAGGACGCAGGTTCATACGAACCAGATACCATTCTAGGAAATGAACTATCGAGGACTATCCAAAACCAAAAGAAATACAACAGGGAATCAGAGCAATAAATCAAAGGATGACAACAACATCAAAACAATGAAAGAGGGAACAAACGGCATAGGTATAGAACCTTCTAACGGAGAGAAAGGCAAGGCGATACCAAGTAAGGGTAGACTGCTTCAAACTTATAAAGATAAGGGTAAAATTCATGGTAACCACAAAGAAAGTTAACAAACCAACTCATAAAAATAAAGAGAAAAAACATAAAGTCTCAGCAAAAACAAAACCTACAAAAACAAAAGAAATGAACACAAAATCCACAAACAAAAGTCACTCAGCACAACAGAGTAAGAAGAACAAAGAAAACTTCAGCACCATAAAAAAAATCACTACAAAATGACAGCAACAAACTTCCTTCTATCAATAATTACATTGAATGTAAATGGACTCAATGCACCCATAAAGAGACAGAGAGTGGCAGAATGGATAAGAAAACAGGATCCATCAATATGCTGTCTAAAAGAGACACAGCTTAGAAACAAAGATGTGAGTTTTTTAAAAATCAAAGGTTGGAAAAAAATATATCAAGCTAACAACTACCAAAAAAGAGCAGGAGTGGCAATTCTAATCTCAGATAAAATAGACTTTAAAACAAAATCTACCATAAAAGACAAAGAAGGACACTATATAATGATTAAGGGGACGATCCATCATGAAGACATAACCATAATTAACATCTACGCACCCAATGACAGGATCCCAAAATACATAAAAAAAACTCTAACAGCACAGAAAAGAGAAATTGACAGTTCCACAATAATAGTAGGAGACTTCAACACACCACTCTCAGTAAAGGACAGAACAACTAAAAAGAAACTCAGCAAAGATACAGAAGACCTAAAGGCCACAATCAGCCAACTGGACCTCATAGACATATATAGAACAATCCATCCAACTGCTGCAAAGTACACATTCTTTTCCAATGCACATGGAACGTTCTCCAGAATAAACCACATCTTAGGCCACAGAGCAATCCTCAACAAGATCCAAAACGTTGATATAATTCCAAGTATCTTCTCTGACCACAATGCCATCAAGGTAGAAATTAACACTAGAAAGAGCAAGGAAAAAAAATCTAACACATGGAAACTGAATAATACTCTCCTTACACATCAATGGGTAATAGGAGAAATCAGAGATGGAATTAAAAAATTCCTAGAATCAAATGAAAATGAAAATACATCATACCAAAACCTTTGGGACACAGCAAAGGCAATCCTCAGAGGACAATTTATAGCAATAGATGCACATATCAAAAAAGAAGAAAGGGACAAAATCAAAATATTAACTACAGAACTCAAACAAATAGAAAGAGAACAGCAAAAAAAGCCTACAACTTACCGGAAGAAAGGAGATAGTAAAGATCAGAGCAGAAATAAATGAAATAGAGAACAGAAAAACAATAGAAAGAATCAACAAAACCAAAAGTTGGTTCTTTGAAAGAATCAACAAAATCAACAAACCACTGGCCAGACTGACAAAAGAAAAACAGCAGAGGGCACAGATAACCCAAATAAGAAGTGAAATGGGGGACATTACAACAGACCCAACCGTAATAAAAAGGATTATAACAGAATATTATGAAAAACTATATTCCAACAAATTTGAAAACCTAGAGGAAATGGATCATTTTCTAGAAACACACGGCCTACCCAAACTACAACAAAGTGATATTGAAAATCTAAACAGACCCATAACAGGAGAAGAGATTGAAAAGGTAATAAAAAAACTCCCAACCAGAAAAAGCCCTGGCCCAGATGGTTTTACTGGAGAATTCTACAAAACATTTACAGAAGAGCTTGTACCATTTCTACTCAAGCTACTTCAGAGCATAGAAGAGGAAGCAACACTTCCAAATTCATTCTATGAAGCCAGCATAACCCTGATACCAAAACCAGGCAAAGACATCACAAAAAAAGAAAATTACAGACCAATATCTCTCACGAATATAGATGCAAAAATTCTGAACAAAATTCTAGCCAATACAATTCAGTATCATATCAAAAAAATAATACACCACGACCAAGTAGGATTCATACCAGGTATGCAAGGATGGTTTAACATTAGAAAATCCATCAACGTAATCCACCACATAAATAAAAGGAAAGAAAAAATCACATGATCATCTCAATTGATGCAGAAAAGGCATTTGACAAAGTCCAACACCCATTCCTGATAAAAGCTCTCAATAAAATAGGTATAGAAGGGCAATTTCTCAACATAATAAAGGGCATCTATGCAAAACCAACAGCCAACCTCATTCTTAATGGAGAGAGGCTGAAAACATTCCCCTTGAAAACAGGAACAAGACAAGGATGCCCTTTATCACCACTCCTATTCAACATTGTGCTGGAAGTTCTAGCTAGAGCAATAAGGCAAGAGAAAGAAATAAAGGGCATCCAAATTGGTAATGAAGAAGTTAAACTGTCCCCGTTTGCAGGTGATATGATACTATACATAGAAAACCCTAAAGACTCCATGAGAAATCTACTGGAACTAATAGAAAGATTCAGCAGAGTAGCAGGATACAAGATAAACATACAAAAATCAGTTGGATTCCTATACACCAGTAAAGAGAACAATGAAAAGGAGATCAGGAAATCAATACCATTTTCAATAGCCCCTAAAAAGATAAAATACTTAGGAATAAATCTGACCAGGAATGCAAAAGACCTATACAAAGAAAACTACAAAACACTGCTGCATGAAACCCAAAGGGATCTACATAAATGGAAAAACATACCATGCTCATGGATAGGCAGACTCAACATTGTGAAAATGGCAATTCTACCTAAATCAATTTAAAAATACAATGCAATCCCGATCCAAATACCAACAACATTCTTCAAAGAGATGGAAAAACTAATTATTAACTTTATATGGAAAGGGAAGAAGCCCCGAATAAGTAAAGCACTACTGAAGAAGAATAAAGTTGGAGGACTCACACTACCTGACTTGAAAACCTACTATACAGCTACAGTAGTCAAAACAGCCTGGTACCGGTAAAACAACAGAGACGTTGACCAATGGAACAGAATTGAGAACCCAGACATAAATCCATCCACCTACGGTCACCTGATTTTCAACAAGAGCCCAAAGTCCATCAAATGGGGAAAAGACAGTCTTTTTAACAAACGGTGCTGGCAAAACTGGATATCCATTTGCAGAAAAACGAAACAAGACCCAACCCTCACACCGTATACAAAAAGGTACTTCAAAATGGATCAAAGGCCTGAAAATAAAGCCTAAAACTATAAAGTTCATGGAAGAAAAAATAGGACCAACACTTCAGGCCTTAATACATGGCATTAACAGGATACAAACCATAAACATCAACACACAAAACCCAACAGATAAACTAGATAACTGGGATCTTCTAAAAATCAAACACCTATGCTCTTCAGAAGACTTCACCAAAAGAGTCAAAAGAGAACCTACAGACTGGGAAAAAATTTTTGGACAGTACAAGTCAGACAAAGGTCTAATCTCCATAATCTACAAGAAAATCCAACACCTCTACAACAAAAAGGCAAATAATCGTATTTAAAAATGGGCAAAGGAAACACTTCACCAAAGAAGACATTCAAATGGCCAACAGACACATGAGGAAATGCTCGCGTTCACTAGCCATTAGAGAAATGCAAATTAAAACCACAATGAGATACCATCTCACCCCGGCATTACTGGCACGAATCAAAAATACTGGAAATAATAAATGTTGGAGGGGCTGCGGGGAGATGGGAACTCTTATACACTGCTGGTGGGAATGCAAAATGATACAACCATTTTGGAAAATGATACGGCGTTTCCTTAGAAAGCTAGAAATAGACATAATATTCGATCCAGCAATCCCACTCCTAGGAATATATCCTAGAGAAATAAGAGTCGTCACTCGAATAGACATATGCACACCTATGTTCATGGCAGCATTGTTCACAATAGCAAAACGATGGAAACAACGTAGGTGCCCATCAACAGATGAATGGATAAACAAACTGTGGTACGTACACACAATGGAGTACTATGCAACGAGAAAGAACAACAATGAATCTGTGAAGCATCTCATAACATGGATGAAACTGGAAGACATTATGCTGAGTGAAATAAGTCAATCACAAAAGGACAAATATTGTATGAGACCTCTATTGTAAAAACCCATGAAAAAATTCACATGTAAAATGTAACAACTCTTGTTGGTTACCAGGGATGGGAGAGGGGGGGAATACTAAATAGGCAATAGATAAGTGGTATCTTGGGTGAGAGGTGAGACAGTACACAGTACAAGGGAAACTAACACAACCTGCACAAGGAAAGGTCATGGAGGCCCCATGGACATATCCAAACTTCCCGATGGACTGAGTTGTTGGACGGAGGGCTCTGGGGACCATGGTCTTGGGGAACATCTAGCTCAATTGGCATGACACTACTTATAAAGATAATGCTCTACATTCTACCTTGGTGATTAGTGCCTGGGGTCTTAAAAGCCTGTGAGCGACCATCTAAGATATTACACTGGTCTCATCCCTTCGGGAGCAAGGGAGAATGAAGAGAACAGGATACAATGAAAAGATTAGTCCAAAGGACTAATTGTCCACAGCTACCAAGACCTCCACTGGACTGAGTTCAGTACAGCTAGATGGTGCCCGGCTACCACCGCTGACTCCTCTGACCAGGATCACAACAGAGGGCTCTGGACAGAGCTGGAGAAGGATGTAGAGCATAACTCTAACTCACACACGCACAAAAAAGACCAGATTTACTGGCCTAAAGGAGACTGGAGAAACCTCAAGAGTATGGCCCCCAGACACCCTTTCAGCTCAGAGGTGAAGTTACCTTCGAGGTTCACTGTTCAGCCTGGGAGTGGACAGCCCAGTAAAACTAAATGAAACTAACGAGGTACAGGAGTCCAGTGACAAGGGCCAGAAGGCAGAGGGGGAGTAGGAAGCTGACGATAAGGAACACGAGTTGAGTAAGGATACTGTTGATGTGTTGTGAGATTGTTAACCATTGTTATAGGGCAACATTTGTAGTAACTGTTAAATTGGAGGCTACTTTGTCCTGTAAGCCTTCATCTTGGGTGAGAATGGCAGCACAATTGGAAGAGCATAGTCAATGTCACTTAAATGTGTACGTAAAAAGTTTTGAAATGGTGTATCTTTGGCTATGTGTATTTTCACCAAAAAAAAAAAAAAAAGCTGAGAATTCAGAGGGTTAAAATGTTGTAGAGTTGTTAACCAAAGTCATAAAACAGCATGTGTACTACTGTTACATGAGAAACTGTTTGTTCTGTAAGCCTTCACCTAAAGTACAATAAAATATTAAAAAAAAAATCAACTGAAAAAAAAACAAAAACAAATATGATGGTGAAATTAGGAAGTTTCCAGATAAATAGAAATTAAGGGACTATGTAAAAACCAAACCAAACTTACAAGACTTATTAAAGGAAGTACTTCAATCTGAGAACAAACAATATAAGACCACAGGCTGAATATAGGACACAGGATTGGACTAGCCAGATACCAACCTAAGAAATGAACTCCTAAGAACTACACAAAACCAAAAGAATTACAAAAGGCAACCAGAGAGGTTAATCTGTAAATAACAACAGCATCAGAACAATAAAAGAGGGAATAAATGGTGTAGATATACAGCATTCTAATGCAGAGGAAGTCAAGCGATACCGACTAATAATAGACTGGCTCAAATCTAGGAAGATAAGGGTAAATTTCAAGGTAACCACAAAGTTAACAAACCTACTTATCAAAATAAAGAATAAAAACATAAAGTGTCAGTAAAAACAAAACCTACAAAAACAAAAGAAATGAAAACAAATCTACGAACAAAAGGAACTAGGCACAGGAATGTAAGATGAACAAAACTGGAGGACATTATGCTGAGTGAAATAAGTCAATCACAAAAGGACAAATATTGTATGAGACCTCTACTGTATAACTCATGTAAAAGTTTACGCACAAAAAGAAACAATCTTTAATGGTTACTACGGATGGGGGGTAACTAAATAAGTGGTAACTTGCACAACTTGTACAATGAAAGGTCATGGAAGCTCCATAGACAGTTCCAAACTCCCTGAATGACTGAATTGCTGGGCGGATGGCTGTGGGGACCAGGGTCTCGGGGGAACATCTAGCTTAATTGGCATAACACAGTTTATAAAGACAACGTTCTACATTCTACCTTGGTGAGTAGTGTCTAGGGTCTTAAAAGCCTGTGAGCAGGCATCTATGATACTCCACTGGTCTCATCCCTTCGGGAGCAAGAGAGAATGAAGAGAAAAAGATACAAGGAAAAGATTAGTCCAAAGTACTAATGGACCACAGCTACCAAGGTTTCCACCAGACTGAGTCCAGTACAGCTAGATGGTGCCGGGCTACCACCACTGACTACTTGGACTGGGATCACAATAGAGAGTCCTGCACAGAGCTGGAAAAGGATGTAGAACAGAATTATAACTCACAAAAAAAGACCAGATTTACTAGCCTGACAGACTAGAGAAACCCAGAGAGTACGTTCCCCAGACACCCTTTTAGCTCAGTGGGGAAGCCCCTCCTGAAGTTCACCATTCAGCTGGGAATTGGACAGCCTCATAAAACAAAACAGGGCTAATGAGGCACGGAAGTCCAGAGACAGGGACTAGAAGGCACGAGGGGACAGGAAAGCTGGTGATAGGGAGCTCAAGGTTCAGAAGGGACAGTATTGACATGTCTTGGGGTTGTTAACCATTGTCATAGGGCAATAAGTGTACTGTTTAATGAGAAACTATTCTGCAAACCTTCATCTATGATACAAAAAAAAAAGAAGTATCTATGTGAGATCAAATTGACAACAGCAACTCAAAAGTTTTGATGGAAGCCTAGGGAATAGTGAGTTGAAGATAATAGTGATGGAATAATTTGGAAAAGGATAGTGAGAATAGCAGCACAACTGGAAGAATGTAATCGAGGTCGCTGAATAGTACGTGTAGAAAATTTCAAAATAGTGTAATTTTTTTTGTTTTCACCAAGAAAAAGTCCTCAAGGTTGAGAAGGGAGACTGTAGACATGTCATGGGGTGTTAACAATATCATAAAACCATATATGCACTGACTGTTTAATGAGAAACTATTTGTTCTGTAAACCTTCATCTAAAGTACAATAAAAAAAATTTTAAAAAAAGAACTCAAGAAAAGGTTTAAATACAGAAGAAAATATTCTTTGATGGTTATGAGGGTAGGGTGAGAGACAGAGGGTTTTTCACTAACTAGATAGTAGACAAGAATTATCTTAGGTGAAGGGAAGGACAACACATACTACAGAGGAAGTCAGCACAACTGGACTAAACCAAAGCTAAGAAGTTTCCTGACTACAAACATTTCGAGGGACAGAGTAGCAGGGGCAGAGGTCTGGGGACCATGCTTTCGGGGATATCTAGCTCAATTGGCATAACAAAATTTATTAAGAAAATGTTCTGCATCCTACTTTGGTCAGTGGCATCTGGGGTCTTAAAAGCTTGCAAGCGGCCATCTAAGATGCATTAATTTGTCCCAACCACTTGTAGTAAAAAAGAATGAAGAACACCAAAGTCAGAAGGAAAGCATTAACCCAAGAGACAGAAAGGGCCACATAAACCAGAGACTGCATCAGCCTGAGACCAGAAGAACTAGATGGTGCCCGGCTACCACCAATGATCACCCTGACAGGGAACAGAACAGAGTGTCCCTTTTGGAGCAGGGGAAAGGTGGGGTGCAGAACTCAAATTATAGTAAGAAGACCAGACTTAATGGTCTGAGACTGGAGGTACCCCAGAAAGCATGACCTTTGGATTCTCTATCAGCCCAGAAATAAAACAATTTCCTAGGCCAACTCTTTAGACAAACATTGGACTGGACTGTGGGACGTAAAATGATACTCATGAAGAGTGTGCTTCTTAGCTCAGGTAGATACTTGAGACTAAATGGGCAGCTTCTGTCCAGAGGTGAGATGAGAAGACAAAGGGGGTTAGGAGCTGGTTGAATGGACATGGGAAATCAGGGGTGGAAAGGAGGAGTGTGCTGTCCCAGTATAGGGAGAGCAATTAGGGTCACATCACAATGTACGTATAAATTTATGTATAAGAGACTAACTTGAAGTGTAAACTTTTACTTAGACAACAACAATAAAGAAAAAATCAAAATAAAAAAAGTTTAAAATAATTTCCAGAGTTTTATAAGTGGATAGAAAGCACAAATATAAACTAATAGGACAAATCTTTTTTATTTTGAAAACATCTGTTTCAAGTACAAAAGTAACATGCGTTCATAGTAGAAAACTTGGAAAACAGAGAAAGCACAAAGAATAAAATAAAAATCATATATAAAGACAAAAAAAAAAAAAACCTATGTCCTCCAATTGTGAAGCACGGAGATCTACTTTTGTCCTGCTGCCTGCCACCCAGGACTCACCTCGTATGTAAGTCTCCCTAAAAAACTCCTTTGCTGCCATTCTGTTGTTGCCTACCTCTTTCTTCAGTCTCTCTTCACCCTGTATTTTTGGAGGCTAAATTCACATTACTGGTCCATATCTGGACACTAGATACCCAATTTCCTTTAGAGAAGAGATAAATATTGGAGTTGGTTAGCTCAGGAGAGAGCAGAGTTGCACTGAAAAGACGACATGCATGATATTTATGCTAAATGATGAACTTCCATGTGGACCTGGGTGAGTTTTTCTCCTAGTGGTTCCAGTGCTGTGTGGTGGAGTAAATTGTTGAGTCACACTAACAGAGGGATTACAGAAAAAAATTCAGGCATCTCAGATTCTGCCTCTTTACAGAGAGGCCATGGAGGCTAATTTTAGCTCTGACGAAGATTTGATGGGCCACTAGATTCCACTTGGGGCGTCCTCTTCCGTTATGTGTCTAAACAGCCAGGATGACCACTTGGCTAGAGAGTCGTGAAGAAAGGGCAGTATGAGTGGCACTGTCCACTGATTGAAAGAGGTTGGCTTGGGAGGTTGGCGACCACACTCCAGTCCTGCTTTTGTTGACTACTCCCTGAGTGACCATTCCATCACTTTAATTCCTGGCCTCTTATTCTCTTATTTCAAAGGAGCAGAAAAGTCTGTATTAGTGTATTTAAATATTTTTACTTTCTTAAACTAAAGATATTATTCTTCAAAGGAAGAATTTCACTCTTGCCCAAAATTTACAGTAGATCAATGAGTAGCTCTAGCTGACATGCTGTGGGTCCCAGGGATTGATCCCTTTCCACTTCTCTCTATCTAAGGTGCTTCACAATTTGAAAGCCATGTTAAATGATGGTCAACAACATTTCTTCAGCTCCAATCATCTGTTTTTCTAAGTGAAATGCTATAAGCAAAGTGGCATATGCTTAACAAATGAAAATTGTGGGTTTTTTTTTTTTCTTTTTTAGAACAGAATACTTTTTCATTCTTACTTAGTTTTACCCAGAACTGGGTTACACACCACTAACAACAAAGCCCAGTGATCAGTGGAGTGAATGCTGAGGTCACCTTGACACCACGTAATTAGTTCTTTGCCATGATCATCATTTTGACTCCAGGCCCAGCACCATGCTTGTTGTTGACTGACCCTCACAAAACATTTAGTTGTTGACAGATGGCAGGAGCAGAGCTCTCCTGCAATCTTTCTCACAAAAGGCAGTGAAAGCCCAGGTCCCTGCAGGTTGCAGTATAGCCAGAAGCGAGGTTGCCAATTGTGAGCAAAAGGCATGGTCTGGGATAGCCTGAGGTTGCTGACTGACTGGGAAGTTGGTGAACTCTGCAGTCTGTGTATACCCTGCCATCTTGTCCTCCAGATCTGAGCCATGAACCCAGCAGATTCATCTTTACCAAGGCATGAGGTTGGCTGGAATCACAGAGGAGGAGCACAACCGACAGCTGTGGCAACCTGAACCAGGAAAGGTAACAGGCTCCTCAGGAAGGTGGTCCTGGTGGGAGGTGTCTATTGGGTCTTAGGTTCTCTCTCAGTCCAGCAGGTCACCCGCTTCATGTGGTTGTTCCTGGAAGAGGAGATGAGGCTGATATCCTGGGCCAGTCAGTAGCATGGCCCCCTCAGAAGGAGATTTCCCTTGTGAATCCCAGACTCACCTATGTCAGAGGGTCCCAATGCTGGTGAGACAGTGATAAGAAAGTGTAGAACTATTGAACACGTGTTTATGTGTAGGGTGTGCATGGTGTGGACTGCCAGGAAGACACAGAAAGGATGGAGAACAAAAACATGATCAGAGACTGCCTCATAGACAGTGGGGATCAAGTGACTTTTCTTTTCATGAAAAAGAGAAGTAAACCCCTTCTCATCCTATAGGTGTTTTATTAAGACTATTTAAATCACAGGAAGGCCATAGAGAGAGAATTAGGTAGATCCAGGGGTGCGTAGAGATTGAATCCTTTATTCAGAGAATAAAACTGGAGATCTTTGTGAAGCCTAAAGGGGTTTATTATTTACATTTTCATACAAGAAACTGCCCTGGGCATCACACAGAAGGGTCCCTGGAGTCCTCACATGAAACAAAGAGAGGAGTCTCAGCTCGGCAGTTTTCACTGTCCTCTTAAACGAATTATTTCTTTTAAAGATCAGCACAGGGCTGATTCCTATGAGGCAGAGGTTAAAGGTGTCCCAAATGTCCAACTTTTCCATACTGTGGTACCATTCCATTATCTCTAACATCAAATATTCCCCCTCCCCTCAGTACTCTTCCTCCCATCATTGGGTTATGCAATTTGCTGCAAAGTCTCACAGAACTTACAAACTGTATTAAGGAAATGGCTCATGCAGTTATGGAGGCTGGAAAGTCCCAAATGTGTGGGTCAGGCTTAAGCTTTTCCCCACCCATGTGTCTACTTGTGGCTGCAGAGGCTATCGAACCCAAACCGGCAATTCAGATCACAAGCTGCTGGCTCACAAGGTTGTGGAAGCTGGTGAATCAGGTCAGAAGACAGGCTGCCTGCCCACCAGGCTGCAAAGGCTGGCAAAACCCAGAATCAGCAGGTTAGACAGCAAGTCTCTGGCTCAAGTCCAAAGAAATGGATGCAGGATCCAGATGCAGAGAGTGAGAGCCTAGCCAGGGCATCCATATGTATGCCTTGGATCTAGGCCAGACCCCAAGGAAAGACATAACTTGAGTAAGGGTAGGACTTGAATAATGCTGTCCTGCAAGGCTGTGACTCAAGATAAACTGCAGCAATCCTGCCTCATTAATATGTATAGGTTAGCATTTGCAACACATAAAATGGAGCACAATCATAAAATATTGGGAATCATGGCCTGGCCAACATGACACATAATCCCAACCGTCACAGGTTTCTTGTTCTCACTGATGATCAGTCAGAATAAGGCCAGGAGCCAGCTGTGGAACAGAACATCAATTGCTCATATGCAAATTCAAGGTGAAGTTGAGGAAATTTAGAACAAGTCCGCAAGAGCCAAAGTATGATCTTGAGCATATCCCACCTAATCTTAGAGACCATCTCAAGAATAGATTTGACGCGTTGAACACTAACGACTGAAGATCAGATGAGTTGTGGAATGATATTAAGGACATCATAAACAAATAAAGCAAGTTGTTGTTAGGTGCCGCCAGGGCAGTTCCGACTCATAGCGACCCTATGTACAACAAAATGAAACACTGCCCGGTCCTGTGCCATCCTCACAATTGTTGTTATGCTTGAGCCCATTGTTGCAGCCACTGTGTCAATTCATCTCAGTGAGGGTGTTCCCCTTTTTTGTTGACCCTATACTTTATCAAGCATGATGTCCTTCTCTTGGGACTGCTCCCTCCTGATAACATTTCCAAAGTACATGAGACAAAGTCTTGCCTTCTTCACTTCTAAGGAGCATTCTGGCTGTACTTCGTCTAAAACAGATTGGTTTGTTTCTCTGCCGGTCCTTGATATACTCAATATTCTCTGCCAATACTATAATTTAGAGGCATCAATTCTTCTTAGGTCTTCCTTATTCACTGTCCAGCTTTTGCATGCATATTAGGTAATCGAAAACTCCGTGGCTTGGGTCAGGTGTGCCTTAGTCTTCAGGGTGACATATTTGCTTTTCAACACTTTAAAGAAGTCTTTCTAAGCAGATTTACCCAATGGAGTAAGTTGTTTTATTTCTTTACCATTGTTTCTGTGGGCATTGATTGTAGATCCAAGTAAAGTGAAATCTTTAACAACTTCAATATTTTCTCCATTTGACATGATGTAGTTTATTGATCTACTAGTGAGAATTTTTGTTTTCTTTGTGTTGAGGTAAAATCTATACTGAAATCTGTAGTCTCTGATCTTTAGTAAGTAGTTCAAGTCATTTTGACTTTCAGCAAACAAAATTGTGTCATCTGCATATCACAGCTTGTTAATGAGTCTTCCTGCAATCCTGGTATCTCCTTCTTCATCATACAGTCCAGCTTCTCGGATTATTTGCTCAATATACAGATTGAATAAGTATGTTGAAAGGGTATAACCATGACACACACATTTTCTGATTTTAAACCGTGCAGTGTCTTCTTGTGCTATTCAAATGACTGCCTCTTGGTCTATGTACAGGTCTCACATGAGCACAATTAAGTGTTCTAGCATTCCCATAGGTTGCAATGTTATCCATAATTTGTCATGATCCACAAAATTGAGTGCCTTTGCATAGTCAATAAAACCCAGGTAAACAGTTTCTGGTATTCTCTGCTTTCAGCCAAGATTCATCTAGCATCAGCAATGATATATCTTTGTTCCATGTCCTCTTCAAAATTCAGCTTGAATTTCTGGCAGTTCCCTGTCGATGTACTACTGCAACTGCTTTTTACTTATTTTCAGCAAAATTTGACTTGCTTGTGATATTAACAACGTTGCTTGATAATTTCTCTATTCTGTTGAATCACCTGACCTGGGAATGGGCACAGATATGAATCTCTTCCAGTCGGTTGGTTAGGTAGCTATCTTACAAATTTCTTGGCATAGATGATTGATTGCTTTCAGCATTGCATTTGTTGTTGAAACACCTCAATTAGTATTCTGTCAATTCCAGGGACCCCCCCCCCCTTTTTTTTGTCAAAGCCTTCAGCGCATCTTGGACTTCTTTATTCTATACTATTGATTGTTGATCACATGGTACCTTCTGACATGGTTAAAAGTCGACCAATTCTTCTTGATATAGTAACTCAGAGTATTCCTTCTGTCTTCTTTTGATGCTTCCTGAATTGTTCAATATTTTGCCTATAGAATCCTTCAATATTGCAACTCAAGGCTTGCATTTTCCCTTTAGTTCTTTCAGCTTTAGAAATGCCAATTGTGTTCTTCCCTTCTGGTTTTCTAATTCCAGTCTTTGCACATTTCATTGTAATACCTTACTTTATCTTCTAAACCTGCCCTTTGAAATCTTCTGTTCAGCTCTTTTACTTCATCAATTGTTTCTGTCGCTTTAGCTATTCTATGTTCAAGAGAAACTTTCAGAGTCTCTTCTGACATCCATTTTGGTCTTTTCTTTCTTTCCTGTCATTTTAATGGCCTTTGGCTTTCTTCATGTATGCTGTCTTTGATGTCATCCCACAATTCTTCTGATCTTTGGTCATTAGTGTTCAGTGTGTCAAATCTATTCTTGAGATGGTCTCCAAATCCAGGTGGGATATACTCAAGGTCATAGTTTGGCTCTCCTTGACTTGTTTCAAATTTCTTCAACTTTAACTTGAATATGAGGAATTGATGGTCTGTTCCACAGTCAGACTCTATGGTCTTGTTCTAACTAATGATATTGCACTTCTCCTTTGTCTCTTTCCACAGATGTAGTGGATTTGATTCCTGTGTATTCCATTTGGTGAGGTCCACGTGATTAGTTACCATATACATTGCTGAAAAAAAAAATTTGCAATAAATAAGTTATTGGTGTAAAATTCTATCATGAGATGTCTATAACCAAGGCCATATTTTCCAACTATAGATCTTTCTTTGTTTCCAGTTTTCTCATTCTAAACACCAATAATTGTCAATGCATCTCAATTACATATTTGATCAATTTCAGACTGCAGAAGCTGGTAAAAATCTTCAATTTCTTCATCTTTGGCATTAGTGGTTGCTGCATAAATTTGATTAATAGTTGTGTTGACTGGTCTTCCCTGTAGGTATATGAATATTATTCTATCACTGACAGCATTGTACTTTAGGACAGATCTTGAAATGTTCTTTTTGATGATGAATGTGACACCATTCCTCTTCAATTTGTTATTGCAAGCATATACACAGAAAACCCCAAAGAATCCACAAAATAACTACTAGAACTAATAGAAGATTTCAGCAAATTATCAGGATACAAGATAAACATACAAAAATCATTTGGATTCCTCTCCACCATCAAAGAGAACCTCCAAGAGGAAATCACCAAATCAATACCACTTACGATAACCCCAAGAAGATAAAATACTTAGGAATAAATCTAACCAGAGACGTAAAAGACCTATACCTAAAGACACCTGCGTAAGTGGAAAAACACACCTTGCTCATGGATAGGAAGAATCAACATAGTGAAAACGTCAGTTCTACCCAAAGTGATCTACAGACACAATGCCATCCCAATCCAAATTCCTATCGCATTTTTTAATGATATGGAGAAACAAATCACCAACTTCATTTGGAAAGGGAAGAGGCCTCAGATAAGTAAAGCGTTACTGAAGAAGAAGAAAGAGGGAGGCCTCACACTAATTGATTTTAGAACCTATTATGCTGTCACGGTAGTCAAGACAGGCTAGTACTGGTACAACAACAGATACATAGACCAATGGAACAGAATTGAGAATCCAGACATTAATTCATCCACCTATGAGCAGCTGATATTTGACAAAGGCCCAAAGTCCATTAATTGGGGAAAAGACAGTCTCTTTAACAAATGGTTTTTGTATAATCAGATATCCATCTGCAAAAAACTGAAACAAGACCCATACCTCACACCATGCACAAAAACGAGCTCAAAATGGATCAAAGACCTAAATATAAAATTGAAAACGATAAACATCATGGAAGAAAAACTAACAACATGGCATAAACAGAATACTAGCCATAAGTAACAATGCACAAACACCTGAAGAGAAACTAGATAACTGGGAGCTCCTAAAAATCAAACACTTATGCTCAACAAAATACTTCACCAAAAGAGTAAAAAGACAACCTACAGATTGGGAAGAAAAAAAAAATTTGGCTATGACAAATCCGATCAACGTCTAATCTCTAAAATCTACAAGATACCACAAAACCTCAACAACAAACAGACAAATAACCCAATTAAAAAAATAGGCAAAGGATATGAACAGGCACTTTACCAAAGAAGACATTCAGGTGGCTAACTGACACATGAAGAAATGTCCACGATCATTAGCCATTAGAGAAATGCAGATCAAAACTAGAATGAGATATCATCTCATCCCAACAAGGCTAGCATTAATCCAAAGAATACAAAATAATAAATGCTGGAGAGGTTGTGGAGAGACTGGAACACTTATATACTGTTGGTGGGAATGTAAAATGGTACATCCACTTTGGAAATCAATTTGGTGGTTCCTTTACAAGCTAGAAATAGAAGTACCATAAGATCCAGAAATCATGCTCCTTGGAATATATCCTAGAGAAATAAAAGCTGTCACACGAATAGATATATGCACACCTATGTTCATTGCAGCACTGTTCACAATAGGAAGAAGATGGAAATAACCTAGGTGCCCATCAACAGACAAACGGATAAACAAAATATGGTATATTCACACAATGGAATATTATACAGCAATAAAGAACAATGATGAATCCGTGAAACATCTTATAACATGGGAGAATCTGGAAGGCATTATGCTGAGTAATTTTAGTCAGTGGCAAAAGGACAAATATTGTATAAGACCACTATTATAAGAACTCAAGAAAAGGTTTAAACACAGAAGAAAACATTCTTTGATAGTTACAAGGGTAGGGAAGGAGTGACAGGGTTGTTCACTAACTAGATAATAGACAAGAATTATCTTAGGTGAAGGGAAGGACAACACACACTACAGGGGAAGTCAGCGCAACTGGACTAAACCAAAGCTAAGACGTTTCCTGAATACAACCAAACACTCTGAGACAGAGTAGCAGTGGCAGAGGTCTGAGGACCATGCTTGCAGGTGACATCTGGATCAATTGGCATATTAAAGTTTATTAAGAAAATGTTCTGTATCCTACTTTGGTGAGTAGTGTCTAGGGTCTTACAAACTAGCGAGCGGCCGTCTAAGACGCATCAATCAGTCCCAACACACTTGGAGTAAGGGAGAATGAAAAACACCGAAGTCAGAAGGAAAGCATTAGCCCAAGAGACAGAAAGGGCCACATAAACAAGAGACTGCTTCAGCCTGAGACCAGAACTAGGTGGTGCCCGGCTACCACCAATGATCGCCCTGACAGGGAACAGAACAGACAGTCCCTGATGGAACAGGAGAAAAGTGGGGTGCAGAACTAAAATTCTAGTAAGAAAACCAGACATAATGGTCTGACTGAGACTGGAGGAACTGCAGAAAGCATAGCCCTCAGGCTCTCTGGCAAGCACTAAAAACATTCCCAAGGCCAACTCTTCAGTCAAAAATTCGACTGGACTGTGGGACACAAAATGATAATTTGTGAAAAGTGTGCTTCTTAGCTCAAGTAGATACATGAGACTAAATGGGCATCTCCTGTCCGGAGGTGAGATGAGAAGGCAGAGAGGGTCAGGAGCTGGTTGAACGAACACGGGAAATCGGGGTGGAAAGGATGAATGTGCTGTCACAGTATAGGGAGAGTAATTACGGTCACATAACGATGTATGTATAAATTTTTGTATGAGAGACTAACTTGAATTCTAAACTTTCACTTACTGTACAACAATAAAAGAAAAGAAAAAAAGTGATTGGGTTTAAGATACACCCTACACTGATATGGTCTCATTAACATAACAAAGAAAACGCTATTCCCAAAGGGGATTATATCCACAGGTTAAGTGTTAGTATTCCAACATATATTTTGATAGGACACAATTAAATCTATAACAGCAGTGCATATTTTATAACCGAAAATGTTAACAACTCAAACCTGCAACTGGTATTCTAGGCAGTATATACATGGAAAGTCTAACAGCCCTCAAGCAGTCATGTGCAAGGTACCACCTTGGAACAAAGCCCAATGCCTACCAAAACAAAGGAGCAGGAATTTGGAGACCTTCATCAAAATCACAGTCATCATGAGGTCCCAGGTTCCTAGGACAGGTGGGACCAGAGTGACTTAGGGTAATCAGCATAAGGAGCGCACCCTCCACATTTTTTACCACAGTAAGATGTCACCCTGGGTACTCACAATACCAGGAAGGAGAAAATCACCAAACATCAAATCCCTGTGTTCAGGGCCAGCACACATTCTGTCCTGAGTCAAAAGTTAGGATATGATCCAAGGGCAGTGCCCCATCTGTGCCTTTTTGTTCATCAGTTCATTGGGCCACCATCCGTTCTCAGTCTGACTCATTTGCTGGTTCCCAGAGTTGAGATGGGGTGGGGAAAACCTTCAAGTTAGGGTCAGTAAGGACAGCCTTAATCCCCAGCACTGGGCCTGAAGTCTTGCCTAGTCCTGCTGGGTAGCTGAGATCAAGGCTTTACCACAGCTATCCTCACCTTGTCCGAGAGCAAAACAGGGTTAAGCCAGGACGCATGCACCAAGGCAGGCTTGGGACTCTGGCAGATGGTGTGGTATGGACACAATCAAGAAAAAGGACCTGGAAGGGTAGCAGGGCTACAAAGACAATAGCTGGAGTAGGGAGCCCTAAGGACAAGAGTAACGTGCCACGTTTGTTAATAGGCATGTGCCCAGAGTGACCCAAATATAGAAAGATCATGGAGGCACCTGAGGAAGTACTATACACAGAACCTATAGAACTGGTTCATCAGGGTCCACTGTGAGGGGTCACACCCAGTCTAAGGGCCTTCCTCCAAAGTGTGGGACCAGAATGCTGGAAGATCCCACCCTTCCTCTCTTTCTCCCTCACACACACACACACACACACACACCTTATCAGAAAATAAAGGGCCACAGCAGGAGTAAGGGAGGGAAAAGAGTCAGAATGGAGAACTAAGTGGAGAATGCTGAGCTGAGACTCCTCTCCCTGTACTATGTGGGGACTCTCAGAGACTTCTGGTAAGGACAAATGAAGTGATTCTGGAGCCCCATGACCAGGCTATCACTAACCTATGGAGACACTGACAAAGCAGGGTCATCATTGGTTGGAGGCATTCTATTCTCAGTCTATAAGAACCAGGCATCTCCCTCCAGTTCATGTCTTCTCTTTTATCCATGGGACAACAAGAGGAAAGCCTGGGACTGGGTTGAGCTGGAGAGAGGACTCAGCCAGGGCAGAGGCTGGGGGATCCTAGGCCAGTACTCAGCCCTCCCCTCTCACTCAGTGACAAAATGAATGGTGATCTCTCAGCCCATTCTTCCTCTGAACACCTAGGTCCTGAGCAGAACATGGGAACTGAAGAGAAAAAAGAGCTTGAGGTGGTAAGACAGAGGGGTCTTTGCTGAGATTCTTCCCTTTTCTGTCCACAGCACAAATATAGGGGACCCATGGTGTGTAATAATGTGGCCCAGGACATTGTCCACCTTGGATATGATAAAACCCCTCTAGCAGTCTTCACTAGAATCTCCAGCTTTGTTCTGTGGATCCAAAGAATAGTGAACGTGGTCAGGCATATCTAAGTGACTGGCTCCTAGATTCTGTGGTAGGGTCCACATCTGTGGGGGGGGGGGGGTTGTCAGACTCTTAATAAAGATCATCTCCCACTATGGAGGAGCTTCCTTCTGTGTGTTTCTTGAACATATACACTGGCCCACTGCTATACCCCATTCAGGCTGTGACTACACCTTCTCCACTCTCTTCTCTGCTCCCCTTGATCACTCATCCCCAAACTCCCCCACACAAGATATCAACTCACAACTATGCACTCTTCCATCCTATCAGCATCTGTAAGCTCAGGTCCCTCTATCTGACCCTATCAGGGGGTGGACTGTCTTCCTCAGAGGAACAATAGAACTTGCTGCATGATGCTCTCAATGATGGCCTTGTCTTGTTTCCAAACTCATCCCAACCCAAAAGCATAGAGGAGAGAAAAGCAACTGAGCCTCCAGACCACAGGATAGGGGACTGACATAGTGCCCCTCAGGACCTCTTTCCTGTAAGGCTTAATCCTGGTCTCCCTCTGTCAATGGCTCAGTAGAGCACCTCTTCAGAGCTGCTGTCCCAGTTGGGTGCTGCCTGCTGGCCCATCATCCTGTCAGAGAAGGGGCTTAGGGATGCCAGCCTATTCCTATTGGAGCAGAGCTTGGGAAATGTGACAATCAGGCCTGGTACCCATACCTGTAGACACACTTCCCAAGTGTGTATGTTGTTCAGCCACTCTAATCTAACCCAGCATACCACACAAACCATGTGCGCTCAGAGTTGACAAGATTCAACTCACTTAGTGCTATCCGTCCTTTCAGCCTTTTCTGCTTGATCACACTTGGCTGCTTGGTATCTTGTTTCTGTTCATGTCTGATGTTGATCACAAGTCCTTGGGGCCTATGGGCTTGAAATGACTTTTGTCTGTGGCAGGGTTGGAATTTGCAATTACCACCCTTAAATGGACATTTATCTACCACCTAAGTGACAGCTATAAAGTATGGAATCAACAGACAGAAGGCAATTTAGCATTTGTTCTTTTCTTGGAAACAGTCAATACCTATGGCAAATAAGTGGGGGCTGACCAGACAAAAAGGGTCCACCTGGGGCCTAATATTGACAAAGCCTCACAGGCACGATGTAATCAATCATGGTCCCATGGTGAGGCTGATAAAAGTCCTGAGCCCTAAGGCTCAGGTGGGGACTCTTGGTTAGTGCTCTGCATGGGAGAAGGTAGTATATCCCTCTTTGGGACGTGGAAAATATGCATCAGGCCTCACCCTATGCATGGCTATGTTTGTATCATTTTTTGTTCTAGTAAAGTTGTAGCTGTGAGTATACTACATTCTTCGTGAATTCTGTGAGTCAAGCCAGTGAATTAATGAATGCAGAAGGGCAGTGAGAGCAGCAGGCACTGACATGTGCCTGCTTGTCCGTCTGAAAGAAGATGGCCCTCTAACTAGTGAACTCTGACCCAGCTTTGGGAGACTAGTCTCAGAGAGACAGGTTCCTGTGGGTAGCTGGTACCTTAAGAGGAAGCACAGGGGACAACTCAGAGCCATTCTAAACAGCTCACGGAAACTTCTCCTTCATAAAAACTTGCTAAAACCATCAAAAGTCTATGAAATTTGGCAAATAAGTTTTGAGTGATTTCAACGTTTTAGGTCACATGACTCACAGGTGATTACTACAGCATCGGACTCATAGTCTTCTACATTGTTTTTCTAAGTTTCCATGAATCTTCAGAAGTGTAATTTCCCACAGTGATATTATGACCCAGGCTTCAAGTACAGAGTGATTTTCTATAGCATTTCAAAAATAATGAAATTTTGCAGTGTTTCTTTGTAAGATGAGTGCTATTATAAGTAGCATGATTAGAATAGATAATAATTTCAGCAACAGTTATATCTGGGCCATAAGAAGTTTACATCTCAAAACTGTTCCTTGTATTCTAGACAGTATATATATAACACGCTCCTATGCAAAACCTGATGGCCTTCAGGCACCCAGGGCCTCACCAGAATGGGGGAGCAGGAGACTGGAGGACTTAATCTGAATTACATTGTCATTGACGCCCCAGGCTCATTGGCCAGGTAGGACCACAGTCAACAAGAATGGTCATAATAAGGAGCATCCCATCCACATTTTCTCCCACAGTCAGATGACATCCTGGTTGCTCACAGCATCATGAAGAAGGAAAGAACCCTGCAGCAAATCCCTGGGCTCAGAGGCAACCTATGTGCTGCCTCGAAATAAAAGATAAGACATGATCCTACAGCAGTGTCGCACGTGTGCCTCTATGTTCACCAAATCATCAGGCCTCACTCTACTCCCTCTTCCCTGCCTGGATCCTCTGCTGTGTACCAGAATATCTCAGGGGACTAGAGCAAGCCATCAAGTGGAGTGTATTAAGGACAGTGGAATCCCTGGCCCGGCACCCAAATGAAAAATTAATGTTTGGGTTTATACGCATTGGCTGGCTTTGGGCAGCTGAGATCAAAGCAACACTTACCACACCTTTACAAGCCCTCGTCTTCTCCGGGACCTAGACAGGGTGAGCTGGGCCACATGCATCCAAGCAGGCTTGCAACTCTGGCAGATGGTAAGGAAAGATACCAGACTAGTGGCAGAAGATGTTATCCTCCAACTTAATGAGCTGCTCCATTGATGATGAAGGCTAGGGATGTTATTTCTAGAAGGAAAGTGAAAAATATTTCCACTGCATCCACCACTCTCTGAAGGAAAGGGAATTTTGGTGAAAGGGCAAAAGCAGGGGCAGATTATCCAATAAGAAAGCTAAGCACAGGCTTACTTTTGCTTAATTACTAATCTGTAGTGAACAATTTCACAGTTTTTCACCTCATCAAAGATTCAGCTTTTAGGTATGGCTGGCATCCGTCTATCTCCCAAACCCACTTCACCTTCATACAGAATCAAAATCTCTTTTCAAATTTATAGCCCCTGACAGGGACAGATTAGCCATTAAGCAAGGTAAACACAGCCTTACTTGTGCTTACTTACTAATCTATAGTGAACACTTTCACATGTTAAACAGTTTACTACAGATTAGTAAATACAAGTAAGGCCTTGCTTACCTTGCTTATTTGGTATTCCGCCCCTGGGCAGAAGTATTTGGAGATCCCCAGAGCAGGGGGAAAAAAAACCCTTTGCCATTGTCAATTCCGACTCATAGTGACCCTATATGACACAGTAGAACTGCTCCATAATGTATCCAAGGAGCGCCTGGTGGATTTGAACTGCCTACCTTTTGGTTAGTCGACATAGCTCTTAACCAGTATGCCACCAGTGTTTCCCAGAGCCTGCCCCTGGTGATGGTCTCTGTTCTTGTTTTCACAGAAAGAGGAAATAGAGACCATCACCAGGGCCAGGGAAGCATATGGTGCAGAAAGTTTGCCTAATGACAATCTTCAAAGGGACCCCAGATTACCTCGCCCAAAAGGAAAGAGATTTGATTCATCAAGAAAATTCTGGACGAATAGAAAAGATTGTTTACCTCTTTCTGTATCTACCTGCATGCTTGTAAATACACATTGAAACTGGGATATTTTATCACTCAAAAATATCAGGGTTCAGAGCAACATTGGTTGATCAGGGCATCCTGCGACCAAAGAATGAATTCACACAGGTTGGTCTGTCAAACCATGATCTCATGCTCTCCTATTGTGGTATCACCTTACCTTCCTTCTACTCTCATCAACATCCCATTTCCTCTTCAACCCCAGTCTCTATCCTCACCCTTACCCCAAGGTTTGGCATTGATTGAAACTACCAATAATTGATAGATGAGGAAGATCTTGTATGGTGTGTTTCTAAGAAGACTAATTTGTCATTTTTGGATTTATAAACATTAATAAATACTTAAACTTCTGGGCTCTCAAAGAGTGAAGCACTAACAGGGAAGGTTTGGGTTGAGACATATTAAGTAATGAAGTAGGCAGTTGCTAATCACAAATGCAAGTCCATATGGCATCATGTTCACGCTCTTTTAATACCCAAAACAGCAATCAGTGAAGGGAACACTATTTCAACTAAAACAAAACCTCAAAGCCAATTCCTTCCTTCTCATACTTCAGGATTTCTCCAGGTAAGTGTGTTCTGCTGAGTGAGAAACTGCCTAAGAATGTGGTTCTTGCAACACCTCCATACACATTCCTGTAGGAGGGAAACGTGACATGCTGAGTTCATATCTTAAGAATCAATACAACCTAGAATAAAACAGGTGGTCATTGAGCCTGCCCCTCCTTAGTCACCTCTTGGTTTAAAAAGCCTGGAATTAGAAACGACACACAACTTCTGACCTGAGCAACTTTTCCAAGATGCTGCTGCTGCTCTTGATCCTGTTGGCCTTGCCTCTGCCCTCAAGGGCCTTCATAGGTAAGTGACTGTCCCAAACTCAGGGGCCTGGCTTATTCCATCAGTGATTTTTCCACAGAGCTCCAGCTAGCCTATCTCTATGATGCTTCCTATCCCCAGTTGTTCCTCAGGAATTTGATGAAATCTATGACTGCATAAACAATGTTCAGAAATGATAGGAAAAAAATGCTCCCAAGAAACCTGGTGGGTCATTCCCTTTCATGGGCTGCATCTCTATTATCTGGAAAGTGATTTATTATCAAGATGGCCATAGATTCTGTAGGAGGAGGGAAAGTTGAAAATGAATGCTGTAAATTTCATCTACCTAAACAAAACAATACACTTCTTAATGTCAGGAGCTATAGAACGGATCAAAGAGGGAAGAGGCATTTCATACTCCACATTCTAGACTTCATCTTCATCTTGTCCCTATTATGCTGAGCCCCTCAGTTCTATCAGAGTAGAAATTCAGATCCAAACTGAGCCACTGGGCATCAAAGGGTATGATTACTGCTTCCAAAGCCCTGATGGATATGGGGCCCCCACCCAGGCTCCCTGCTGTCCATTTCCTCTCTGCAGTTTGGTCTCCAGTTTTTGTTCTCATCCCCCTTTATCCTGAGGACTCAGTGTCCTATGAGGCAAATTCTGTGATGTAGTTCAGGTGCTTTTAGGACTTCTCCTCCCCAGCCATAGGCCAAAGACAATCTAGGGGCTGATCATTCAGGTAACCAAAGAACATTTATGGAGTATTTTCCATGTACCAGACTCGGGATGGAAGATATTTCAAAGGATTCTGTTCCATGAGCTCATGATGTTCATGTCCTTAGACACCAGCCCACGAGGGACGTGATCACAACACCAAGGGTCTGAGATGCCTGGGGACAAAAAAGCATCCACAGCAGGTCAGAGAAGATATTTTTCAGGTCTGCTGGATGTGCATTCAGAAGGCAGATCATTTCCTATTAACATGTGTCTGAAATATATTTAACTCAGATAAAGGCTGTGGTCCCTCATCTCCAAATAAAGAAAGAGAGAACTAGGGATGAAACTGGTCACGTTACAAACCAGCCATAATGTCCACAGGAGCCAAAATCCCATCTCAGTGTTAGGGGCCCTGCAGCAACTCTCTTCCAACACGAGTCAAATTCCACAGACCATCCAGCCTCTGAATATCCCAGTCTTCTAGGCCACAAAATAGTGCCCATTCTCTATTGTCTCTTTAAATAGTGATCAAAGGGGGCACAGAGGCCACACCACACTCACGGCCCTACATGGCATCAATAACAGCCTCTGAGAATAACCATAGCTGGAAAGCATGTGGAGGTTTCCTGGTCCGAGAAGACTATGTGTTGACAGCGGCTCACTGCTACGAAAGGTGAGGAACAACAACTGAGTTCTTGTTTGCCGGTAACCCTAACACCATTCCACAGACGTTACACAGGACAGTCCCTCAGTGCATAGAGCCCAGTCTCATTAGAGGACCCTTCTGTGCATCTCCAGTTTGGGGGAAGTGGGTGCGGGTTAGAGTATTGGGATTAGTGGACTGGGGGCTGGGTAGCAGGTGAAGCTGCTGAACGACAAGACCTGCTGAAGAAACACAGCAGAGAAAAGAAGGTAACACTGTCCCTATTTGGATTGAGGTATTGGAGAGGAGAAACAAGACAAGACTTCTGTACCATTTTCCTCCTCCCAATTTGACTCAGCTGCAGCCCTCCCTTGGGTTGCAACATCGATATTATCCAATACTTAGTGGAAGGTCTTATTTACTGTATCCAGTCTTTCTTTGCAGAAATATGACTGTCACCCTGGGAGCTCACAATATCCAGAAAAAGGAAAACATGCAGCAGGTCATCTCTGTACTTCAAGCCTTCCCTCACCCAGAGTTCAGCAGGGATTTAAAACTCAACGACATCATGCTACTAAAGGTACCATCTTGCATCCATTTGGGTGCACCCTAACTGGGTACTGGGAAGCCTCACCTTATTTACAGCCACAGGCCACTCCCCTCCTCCATCTGACTCTTCTACTAGTCCAAGCGCAATAGAAGCTGATTTGGAGGCTCAGGACAGGATAGGAACTGCCTCCCTAGCTGTGGGCCCTGCTGATAGAGCAGGATGGGTATTACCATGTCTCACCTTCTCTGACCAGCTGAAACACAAGGCTCAGCTCAACACAGCTGTGAAGACCATTGCCCTACCACAGAGCCAGGACTGGGTGAGGCCAGAGCAGGTGTGCAGCGTGGCAGGCTGGGGATTAACGGAGAGTGGCTCATCATCAGCCATACTCAAGGAAGTGGACCTGGAAGTGCAGAACAAACAGGAGTGCAAACAAATATTCTCACACTATGACGACACCACCCAGCTATGTGTTGGGAACCCTCTGTACACTAAGGATGCGGGAATGGTAAGGAGACAAGTGTCTTTCTTTTCTTGCTTCAGACACAAAGTGATTCTAAATCCTCATGGTCAGGCATTCACTTACCATGAAGCCATGGTACAACAGGGTCCACCACAATTGACGGCATTCTGTTCTCAACCAAGAACATCAGGGAATCTTCCTCCTGTTCATCTCTTGTCCTTTCTCCATGGGAGAACAAGACAAAAGCCTGGGACTAGGTTGAGCTGGAAAGAGGACTCAGTCAGGGCAGAGACTTACAGTTCTGGGTGATCCCAGAGGCATGGACTCTGCCTCCGCTTTCACTCGGAGAAAAAGTGAATGGTGACACTTCAGCCCTTCCTCTTCCGAACACACAGACCCTGGGAAGGAAGACATGAGTATCAATGAGAAAATATGGCCTGAGGGGGGAACACAGAAGGGTCTGCACTGAGATTCTTCCCTTTTGTGTCCGCAGGGTGATTCTGGAGGACCCCTGGTGTGCAACAGTGTAGCCCAGGGCATTGTTAGCTACGGATATAAGAACAAGCCTCCTAAGGTCTTCACAAGAATATCCAGCTTTGTTCTCTGGATCCACAGAATAATGAATACATCCTAGCATAGCTAAGTAATTGGAATCTGGACTCTGCAATACATTGTGTATGAGTGGGTGTCAGACTCTTAATAAAGACCATCTCTCATTGTGGAGGAGTGCCTTCTATGTCTTCCTTCTGTCCTTCTGTGCCCGAGGCAGGCTGTGATTGCACCTATTTCACTCTCTTTTCTGCCTGCTCAGCAATTCACAAACTCCTCCACACAAGCCAGCAACTCACATCTTTGCACTGTCCCTGTCCTATCAGCATCTGTAATGTCAGTCCCTGTCTGACCCCATCAGTGGTAGAGTGTCTCCCTCAGAAAAACAATGGAACTTACTGCATGAGGCTGTCAACGATGGTCTTTTCACCTTCCTAAACCCACCCTAGCCCAAAAGCTTAGAAAATGGGGAGAAAAGCAACTGAACCTCCAACGGACACAATAGGGGTCTGGCATGGTTCCCACCATGATCACGTTCCCATGAGGCTCTATCCTTGTCTCCTTCTGTCCTCAGCTCAGCAGGGTCTCTCATCAGTGCTGTTGTTTCAACTGAGACCTTCTACCAATCTCTCATTCTGTCAGAAATGGGGCTCAGGGAAACCAGGTTGTGCCCATTATAGCAGAACTCGGGAAAATGTGTCAGACTGGCTGGGGCCCACACTTCTAGACACATGTTCCACCAGTGCAGGTAAAGCTCACCCTTTCTCATCCAGATCGGCACACCCCACAACCTACACAGGATCAGAGTCAAGCAACCCTCACTCATTTAACAGCTGCATTCCCTCTGCGTGTCCTACTTGGTCACACTTCTCTGACTGGTTATTGATTATGTCCCATGTATAGCCCCTTGGTCATTACGGCCAATGTGCTTGAGATGTTGCCTCTATGCAACAGGATGGGAATTTACTCCTCCCACCCTCAAGTGAACATCCAGCAACTGTCTAAGCGACAGACCTTGTAATACAGCAGTAAAACCACAAAGGAGGTCTTCCCCCAGGAATTATAGACCTGTTCTTTCTGTCTGAATCCCAAGGTCCCTCTGAAGATAATGTTTCTGCCTGTCTGTCCTCAGAGAGATGCCCATATTGTTTATAATTAGGGCTCAATAACCCTGGGAACTTTCTCCCTAGGGTGCAGAGAGGTCAAGCTTCTGGTACAAAGAGGCCAAGGCTCACACCTACCCAGACACAGATTTTCTGGCATAATACAGAGGGCAGAAGGGCCAATGCTGGTGTCAGCTGTAGAAAAACTATCTGCTGATGGTAGCTAAGTGTTCAGGAGTGAGGAACAGCAGCCTACACCCTCTTGTGGACATCCGCAGGGCTGTTTGCCATCGAGTCGGTTCAGACTCATAGCCACCCTGTAGGACAGAGTAGAACTGCCCTGTAAGGTTTCCAAGGAGTGGCTGGTGGGTTCGAACTGCGGACTTTTGGTTAGCAGGCAAGCTCCTAACCACTGTGCCTCAGGGCTCCGATTCCCTTCTAAAGGTAAGCATTCCAGGAGCCCATAGTCATCCAGGGCTCCAAGCAGCTTATGGAGATCCATCCCAGATCAAGGCTAGGCAAGACTGAGAGCTGGACTTATGATAATACTGTGGGATACTGTCCCCTCCCCAGAGGACAGCAAGACAACACTTAACTTGAGATCAGGAGGGAGATATTGAAGCCAAGGGACCAGAATACAAACTCCCTTAGGACAGCCCCGTCTCCACAGACAGTACAGCTCTGACCCAATCCAGCTGTACCAAACATCAGGGAAGCTGAGAGGTAGAGCATCCTTAAGATCTAGGATCCAGCCTCATCTGACATCACCCCATTCTACTCACACATTTAGTACTTGTTCAACTCTGCCCTTACGAGAACAATGTGCTCTGCACCCTTCCCTATTAAGTGACTATTAGAAGAGGAACTCTGGAAACAAATTTTTCCACACTGTAGGCAAGTACAAATGGTTGACAACCTTCCAATATATTTCCCTAAGACAGAAGACACCACTTTTTGAGAGCTAATCCAAGACAAGTCCAAGAAGATAAGAATTATAAAAGCATATTAATATATAATTAAACACATGTATGTTATGAGTCCTAACATAAAATTTGTAAAATACACGTTCAGTTTAAATTTTATATTCCTCTGTATTTTTTAATCATCTTTTACATGATACCATTATTTAAACAAATAAATAACAGTGCCAATTATAGTAACTAAAGGAAGGAAAAATTAGTATGTGTAAGAAGTATAACAATTTTTTATATCTGTCTGAAATACAGCAATTAATTTTAGTATTTTAATTTTTTTATTATATATTTACTTTATTATGAGTATTTTCTCTTAATATACAAAAATATGTATATTCTTACAGACATTAGTCTTAAAACTAACTCTAAATACTATAGGACTAATTAGGCAGATATGTACATTTAATTAAAAATAAAAATAGCATCTTTTTGCTGTCTTTTGTTATAATAGAATATTTTGACTCTGTTTTTTCTGTTAACACTTTGCTGAAGTGCCTGCCACTTTTGAACATCTTTCATTTCTTTTACATAGTTCCAAAATGGAATATAGTTAAACATAATTCCCACTTTGACTTATGGGTCTGCTCTAATCAAGCCCACATTACACTGATTCCTGGTGTCTAGAAGCTAAATTTCGTTTCACCAAAAGCATCTGATCATGCAACACTTAGGATTTTACCTATTAGTAACAGCAGGATTTTTAATTTGTAGGAAGTAGGCTTCCACTCTCCATATATGTTCATCCATCTGGTGTCTGCAGGCCTGCGTAGGTAGACCAGCTGTTTGTCATCAGTACTTCTGCATTTGCCAATTCATCATATAAATTCTCTTCATTGATTATACCCAATATATCTAAACACTCCAAAGCATATTGGATGTCATCACAAGTTACACCTCTCTATGTCATGGAAAATGACTTTAAAATGCAGGAATAATTTAAACTTTATTACAAAGAAATTGGAGTTTTACTAAAAAAAATAAGAAAGCCCTGTTTACTTTGGCTGCCCTCTTCTGGTAATATGATTTTATGTTCTGAAGAAGTCTTACCTTCAATGCAGGAGTCATTTTTTCTCTCTGTATGAGTTTTTGTTGCAATCTACACATGACATCAAACAACTGATTTGCTACCAGTTCATCTTTCCCTAGGTTATTAATAGCCTCTTCAAAGATCATCAAACAGTTTGGAGAAACAATATACAAATTTCTGTTTCACTGTAATTCTTTTCTCCGCTCTCACTCTCAAGGTACTTGAGAATATCCTTTAAGTCAAACACTTTGCAAAGATCTTTTTATGGTAGGCCAACACTTTAATATCTTTACTATAGCCAGAAACAATGACAGCCATTTTATAGGCATATGTTTATTCTTCCCATATCTATACACCATAAATCTCAGTGTGATCCTTAAGGCTGAGTGTCAGATGGCTGGCCATAATTCTCAGTGATTTGGCAGTTACGATGTATTTTAGCAGTCTTATAAGGATGTGATCACTTCCATGATGGGATTTAATATAATGTGATCACCTCCATGATGGGATAAGCTGTGAGTTGCCAATCAGTTGAAAGAGTGTCTACTTGGGGTGTGGCTTGCATCCACTTTCTGGCAAGGCTCTCAGGTTTTGAACACTCTGGATCCTTCAGGTGGCTCCTGTTTGACTAGTTCTTGGGACTTGAGCTAGCAGCTGACCTGTGTTCTTCCTGCCAATCTTGGAATTCATCTGTCTTTGCAGCCTGTGAACCAGAGCTCTGCTGTATAACCTACCAATCTTGGGTTTGCCAGCCCCTGCAACTACATGAATCAGGAGAAGCCTCCAGCCTAACCCAAGGACTTGGGACATTTCAGCCTCTACAGCTCCATAAGCCACTTCTCAATGTAAATCTCTTTCTATATATATTTATATGCTGTCTTAGTTATCTAGTGCTGCTATAATAGAAATACCACAAGTGGATGGTTTTAACAAAAAGAAGTTTATTTCTTCACAGTAAAGTAGGCTAAAAGTCCAAATTCAGGGCATCAGCTCCAGGGGAAGGCTTTCTCTCTCTGTCGGCCTTCTTTTCATCAGTGTTCCCCGGACTGGGAGCTTCTCTGTGCAGGGACCTTGGTCCAAAGGATGTGCTGTGCTCCTGGCACTGCTTTCTTGAAGGTATGAGGTCCCCATGTCTCTCTGCTCACTTCTTCTTTTATATCTCAAGAGATTGCCTGCGGACACAATCCAATCTTGTAGATTGAGTCCTGCCTTACTAACACAACTGCCACCCATCCTCCCTCATTAACATCATACAGGCAAAATTTACAACATATAGGAAAATCACACAATACCAGGAATCATGGCTCAACCAAACTGACAGACATATTTTTGGGGGGACATAATTCAATCCATGACATATGCTTTACTAGTTTTGCTTCTCTAGAGAACCCAGCCTAAGACATTTTGTACCAGTAGTGGTTCTAGAGAAACAAAATTTTAAGGATGAGCTTTCTAGATTGATTCTCAAGTCTGGTTAGTCTTAAAGATGTTGATGACTCTGCTTCTAGTAATTAAGAGAGCTCTGCTAACCCATGGTATGAGGTGGTGTCATTAATTGAATTGTGTCCCCCTAAAAATGTGTGTATCAATTTGGCTAGGCCATGATTCCCAGTGTTGTATGGTTGTTCTCCATTGTGTGATTGTAATTTTACATCAAAGAGGATTAGGGTGGGATTGTATCACCACCCTTACCCGGGTCACATCCCTGATTCAATGTAAAAGGAGTTTCCTTGGAGTATGGCCTGCACCACCTTTTATCTCTCAAGAGATAAAAGGAAAAGGAAGCAAGCAGAGAGTTGGGGACCTCATAGCACCAAGAAAACAGTGCCAGGAGCAGAGCACGTCCTTTGGACCCAGGGTCCCTGCACGGAGAAGCTCCTAGTCTGGGGAAAGATTGATGAGAAGGTCAACAGAGAGAGAAAGCCTTCCTCTGGAGATTATGCCTTGAATTTGGACTTTTAGCCTACTTTACTGTGAGGAAATAAATTTCTCTTTGTTAAAGCCATCACTAGATGACTAAGACAGGTGGCAATAGAAATACACAAAATATCATCACCATTAGGTCAAGTATTAGTGAATTGTGAGGCTTTGACTGATCATGTGTTTGATTCCTTTCTATAATTTTGTCATAATGAGAAGTATAAGGAAATAGGTTGGTTGGTCCTACTTTCACTAGACAGAGAAAAAGGAAAAGATGAGCTCAGGGATTCAGAGTTAAAGCTCAAGTGCTGCATAAACGACCTCAAAGTTTCTACTTACAACTTGAAAGAAAGTCTTATTTCTTGTAGTAACAGAGCTGATATTGCCAAAAACCAAACCCAGATTTCATTACTGTAAGAGTGGCTGAATTATAACACCAATTGAATTCCCAACCTTGACTGGTATCTGAATTTAAAGTGAGGGAATTAATTGGGAAGAAATGGGATTCTGATACTTGAAATGAGGAATATGAGCAGATAATCAGGAAGCTAGAGACACTGAGCCCCTAAATTCCATTGAAATAACTCCTGCCAACAGAACCAGCCCTCTCACTTCCATCTGAAGAAATTACTCCATCTTTGTCCACTAAGCCACCCTTCCCAGTAAAATCATTAGATCTTCCACCCCCTTTGATGACATTAACCCATCTGTGTCTAAAGAGCCTTTGAGTCATTGTCTGAGGCATCACCTGAGGCAGAAGCCTTACAAGACAATGCTAAATGCTCTCAAAACACTTCCCCACCACCCATTTTTGGCTACTAGACCTATAACCGGACCTAAGTCCCAGTGAGCCCTAAAAGGTGAAGTAAAAAATTACAAAAAAGGTGACCCAAGAGGAGGTAAGTGACACTTCAAAAGATCTGCTTGACTTTTCTAATATGTACAAACAGAAACCTGGGGAATATGTGTGGAAATGACTATTAAGGGTATGGGATAATGGTACAAGGAACATAAAGATGCATCAGTCTGAGTGTATTTATATGGGCCCACTAAGCACAGAACCTGCATTCAATGTTTCAGCTCGAGAAGTTAAGAAAGGATCTAATAGTTTATTTGGTTGGGTCATTGAATCATAGGTTACATGGTGGGCTACACTAAATCAGGTTGAAGTATCAGACCTGCCTTGGTATACTGTAGAAGAAAGTATCCAAAGTCTTAGGGAAATTGACATATTGGAGTGGATTTATCAGTTTAGACCCACAGACCCACACGTGGAGTGCCCAGAGGACATAGCTTTTACCACAACAGTGGGGAACAAATTTGTGAAGGGAGTCCCAGCATCCTTGAAGACTGCTGTGATTGCTATTTTATACAAGTCAGATTTGATGGTTGGAACTGCCCTAACTGAATTAAGACACCTAACTACAATGGAGCTGATTGGACCCCGTGGTAGTAGGGGCCAAGTGGCAGCACTCAATTGAAAAAGACAAGGTGGTGTGGTTACCATAATGGACAAAGAATTCAAAACAGTAATCAGAATAGTCTGACTTGTATGGACATATGGTGTTGGCTACTTAGTCTTTGTGTCCCTAAGAGTGAAATAGACAGCAAATCTACTAAATATTCACTCGATCGGTACAAGCAGAAAAATTCTAGGTCAAGTGAACAGCAGCCTACTCAAATCACCAGAATCGAAAGACACAGCCCTTCAATCAATTCCCAGACTTGAACCCGTTTAAAGACCCGTAACCCATTGAATGAAGGAGAGGTCAGGTCCCCTTGAGGAACAAAGTTACTACACTGCCAAAAATGTATACTGTTTATCTTTCTCCCAGCCTTCCCCAAAGGGATCTACAGCCTTTTACAAAAGTGGCTGTTCATTGGGGAAAACGAAATAATCAGATTTTGTGGGGATTACTGGATACTGGTTCTGAACTGATACCAATTCCAGGAAACCCAAAACATCACTGTGGCCCACCAATCAGAGTTGGGGCATACAGAGGTCAGTTTGTTAATGGAGTCTTAACTTATGTCCATCTCACAGTATGTCCAGAGTGTCCAGGAAGCCATCTTGTATTGATTTCCCCCATCCTAGAATGCATAATTGGAATAGATATACTTAGAAATTGGCAGAACCCCCACATTAAATCCATTACTAGTGGAGTAAGGGCTGTTATTGTAGCAAAAGTCAAGTAGAAGCCATTAGAACTGCCCTACCTAGGAAAATAGTAAACAAAAAGTAATACAGCATTCATGGAAGGATTGCAGAGATTACTGCCACCATCAAGGACTTGAAGGATGCAGGGGTGGTGATCCCATCACATTCCCAGGCAACTCCTCTATTTGGCCTATGCAAAAAACAGACGGATCTTGGATAATGATAGTGGATTACTGAAAACTTAACCAGGTGGTGACTCCAATTGCAGCTGCTGTTCCAGATGTAATTTCATTGCTTGAGCAGATTCCTACATCTCCTGGTACCTCGTAGGCAACTATTGATCTGGCTAATGCCTTTTTCTCCATACCTGTTTCGAAGGACTACCAGAAGCAGTTTGCCTTTAGCTGGCAAGACAAGCTGCCTTCAGTGTCCTACTTCAGGGTTATAACAACTCTCCAACCCTATGTCATAATGTAGTCCGCAGGGACCTTGATCACCTTTCCCATCCACAAGACATCACACTGGTCCATTGTATTGATGACATTATGCTGATTGGACCTAATAAGGAAGAAGTGTCAATGACTCTGGAATTATTGGTAAAACATTTGTGTGCTAGAAGGTGGGAAATTAATCCCACAAAAATTCAGGCACCTTCCACCTCAGTGAAATTTCTAGGGGTCCAGTGGTGTGGGGCATGTCAAGATATTCCTTTTAAAGTGAAGGGTAACTTATTGCATCTGGCCCCTCCCACAACTAAAAAGAAGGCACAACACATAGTGGGCCTCTTTGGATTTTGGAGGCAACATATTCCTCATTTGGGTGTGCTACTCCAGCCTATTTGTCAAGTGACTTAAAAACCTGCTAGTTTTCAGTGGGTCCCAGGACAAGAGAAAGCTGTTGAACAGGTTCAGACTGCTGTGGGGTTTATTAGAGAAGTAACAATTCAGGCTCAGGAATACTCAAGATATAGTTCTTCCATCAGGACAGCCTCTTCTCAACCATGCTCGAAGGCCGGCCTCTCTCTGGCTCCTTGGCCTCTGCCCTGCTCAGGCAAGTGTTACAAAGCTCTTTTATCCCTGCCAGTAAGTGCTCAGAGGCACCCCACTCCAACAGTAAGCCTCAGCCCCAAGATGCTAGTCTTTCCCTCTCCGTGGCTTGAAAAGCCCTCTGCACTGTCTCCTGCCAGTCTTTCCACTGGTCTCTCCTGCTGCCATTTCTCTGCTACCACCTCTCACTGTCTTTAGTATTAACAGCTGTCTGCCTCCTGGGTCCAGGAGCTTCTCAGTGCAGGGACCCCGGGTCCAAAGGATGCTGTTTTTCCTCAGTGGTGGCAGAACTTCTTCCTGCCTCTGAGATGGCTCATTTCAGGCCCAGTGGGACGGCAAACATGACCAATCCCCTTGGTGGGCCACAATCACCCTGTTTGCACAGTCCCACCCAATCACCTGTGTGGGAGTGACAAGACCAATGTTGCAGAGAAAAACTTGAACACTGTTTCAAGTTAAAACAGAGACGTTTATTAAGGGTATAAAACAATGGCAATTGGGGAATCACATAGCACATTGAAAATGTAAACAGGTAATCCTGGAACAATTTTGTTCTACAAGTATTCTCATGGAGTAAAAAGAGGGACCAAACTATAGGGAGAGCAATTACAGGAAAATCAATGAATACTGATTGGCTAACGATTATTAGTAGTATATTTAGTGTCTTAGTCATCTAGTGCTGCTATAACAGAAATACCACAAGTGGATGACTCTAACAAAGAGAAATTTATTTTCTCAATCTAGTAGGCTACCAGTCCGAACTCAGGGCATCAGCTACAGGGGAAGGCCTCCTCTCTGAGTCGGCTCTAGAGGAAGGTCCCTGTAATCAATCTTCCCCTGGTAGAGGAGCCTCTCAGTACAGGGACCCCGGGTCCAAAGAACACCCTCTGCTTCCCGTGCTGCTCTCTTGGTAGTATGAGGTCCCCGTGTCTCTGCTTGCTTCTCTCTTTTATATCTCAAAAGAGATTGGCTTAAGACATTATCTAATCTTGCAGATCTCATCAGTATAACTGCCACTAATCCATCTTACTACATCATACTAATAGGATTTACAACACATAGGGAAATCACATCAGATGACAAAATGGTAGGCAATCATACAATACTGGGAATCATAACCTAGCCAAGTTGACACACGTTTATGGGGGACACAATTCAATCCATGACAGTTAACAATTACAGATAACTTCACAGACTTCTTAGATCATGGTCACAAGATGCTTACATGTATTTTCTTCGTCTATCTTGCAAAAACATTTTCTTGGCAATAGCATCCAGACAGCACTCTTCCTGAGTATGTGTATTTTCAGGGGTGCAGATGGTCACTTTTAAGACTCCTTTGACCACTGAGGAAAAACATATTTTTCTCAAAAAAAATACAGTTGTTAGTCTAGAAATCCGGATTAAAATTAGATAGCATGTTCAGTATATTATGCCTCTGCCTCACTGACTGCGCTGAAAGTTGTCTTTTCCTAAGACACCATAGTGAGAAGTGTCACACAAAAGCAATCCATTGCAGCTCAGAGATCCAAAATTCTTTTTTTACCTTCAATTTTCTCCTTTTGGAATGGGAATGTCTATCCCAGACATGTACCTTACATAGAATTTTAGAAACAGATAACTTTTATCCTAGGTTTCACAGGTCATAATGAAAACTATGTTTGGACTTAGAGTTAAGGTTATAATTGGTTAAGATTATTGTAGATGCTGGGATAGAGTGAAAGTACTTTGCTCGCGAGAAGGTCTTGAATTTTGGGGGGCGAGAAGGCTGGAAGACTATTATGTATTTGATTGTTGTCCCCAAAAAGATATGTTGAAATTGTAACCTCTATAACTTTGAGGGTGACTCTGTTTGAAAATAAGGTCTTTTACAATGTTGTCAGTTAGGTTAACGTAGGGATGAATTGGTCCTAATAATATATGACTTGTGTCCTTGTAAAATAGAATATACACAGAGATAGAGAGAAAACAGCCTATGAGGATGCATCTACAAGCCAAGAAACGCGAAAAATTGTCAGCTGTCTCCAAAATCTAAGAGAGAAGCATGAAACTGATTCTTTCTCAGAGGCTTCAGAAGGAGTCGACATGGCCAACACCCTGATTTCGGACTCCAAAACCTCTAGAACTGTGAAACAATGCATTTCTATTCCAATAAGCCATCCATTTTGTGACCTTTTGTTATGGCATCCATAGAAAACAAAGGTCATTGGCTTTAGAAAGTAAAATGTGGATACACACTAATATAGACAATCCCGCTGTCATAAAATATGAAGCCCTGAAAGGGAAGGTACCAGCTCATTCATCCATATAAACAAGAGGTACACAGACCTCTTGTTAGTAGCTATCCAGGAAACTCAAATACCTGACTGAAGAGGATACTCCAGGTAGAACCAAGTAGCCCATCACCTCTCCTTCCTCTAAGCTGAAATCTACATTCCTGTGTTTCCAGTCATCTGTACTGCAGTAAAATGTAAGATCTGTATTGCCTGAGTTTCCTCTTAATCTCTCCCGCAGCCTTTGGAACCACAAAAGAGAAAATCTCATACAATCATAATTGACAGTCCTTAATTTACTACAGCTATTATGCATACCAAAAAGTTCTAGTGGTGCAATGGTTAAGCATTCACATGCTAACCTAAAGGTCAGAGGATGGAACCCACCAGCAGCTCCATTGGACAAAAGAACCGGCAATCTGCTCCCTTGAAGATTACAGCCTAGGAAACGCTATGGGACAGTTCTACTCCATTCTGTAGGGTCACTATGAGTTGAGAGCTACTCAAGGGACACACAACGACAAAATTATGCAGATCAGCCTTTCTGTTCATCTCGACTATCCTCCAAGCCAAACACCTCCAGTTCTTCATTGATGTTCCTAAAAGAAATTGGGAGTCCATTCACCTCCCATGACTCACTCTTCTAGAAATTCTCCTGAGAGCCCAAGTCTAGGATGTCTCAGGCCCAGGTATTCTAGGTTTCTCTCCACTTCATGCCAAGCTGACCCATCAGATAATGAAAGAAATCAGACCAGTAAGGGATAATCCCCTCCTCCACCCTGGTTAACCGCTCCATTGAGGATGAAGTTTAGAAATATGATTTATGGAAGGACAAATGTTCCCATTGCATTCACCATACATCCAAGGACAGTGAGTTTTAAATAAAAGGCAAAAAACCAATGCCCAAGTATGGGCAGTCACACTTAGTTGGGGCTATTTCTTCATTCCTAGAAAAAACAGAATGCCGAGGGAAGGAAACATGGTTGTAGAAACTTTGCCTACATGACTGCCTTCACTGAGAGCCAACATTACCCGGGCCGGTTGGGACAAGAAAGAGCAGCATCTTATCCATGGAAAAATAGTGCCTGTGGCAATTAGTTTTAAATTGCGAAGTGATCTCTCACAGCTGTCCATGGAAACTGGCCATAGGCACCCCCCTCAAGTGGTATCCAGAGTATTCACCCCCAAACTTGGAGTCCTGGTGGCACAGTGGTTAAATCTTGGCTGCTAACCAAACAGTTGGCAGTTCGAATCCACCAGCTGCTCCTTGGAAACTTTATATGCCTCTGCATCAGGGACAATCAGGATGCCTGAAAGAAAAGCCTCATTTATCTCCTTTCATTCTCTATAAGAATACTTTGAGGTGTGGGATCACATTGCAAAAAGCTATTTGGCCTTTGTACTCAATTCTTTCCAGTCCTACCAACACCTGAGAGTAATGAATAGTGGCTGATCAGAAAAAGAGGAACCACCTGGGGGCCTGATGCTGACTAAGCCTCACATGCACAATGTAATCTATCACGGCCAAGTGGGGAGGCCGATAAAAGCCCTGAGCTCCAAGGCTCAGACGAAGATTTCTTGTTGATGATCATGCAAGGGACAGTGTGGTGCCATCTCTCCTGGGACATGAAATCTTTGTGCTGTCACACCTCCCTGACCTCACCCAATGTCTGTGTATGTCTTGTTTGTATCCTTTCTGATTCCAATACATTTATAGTAAGTATTTGTACTCTCCATGAATTCTGTGATTCAATCCAGCGAATTAACAAACCCACAGGGGCTGAGAGCCAGTACAGGCTTGTGTCTGCCTATCTGGCAGTCTGAAAGAAGGTATCCCTCTAACCCATGAGCTTTGACCCGACTCTGGGCTACTAGTGTTGAAAGTCTGTGTCCTTCTAATGTATGACCTTTGACCCAGCTCTGGGGTGACTGAGACTGAAAGGCAGAGTGCACTGTGAGTGGCTGTCGGCTAGGATGGAGAAGTGGAAAAGTGAGGACTGAATTCATTTCCACACTCTGATAATTGACTCAGTTGATCCTTAGAACAAAAGTAGTCTTGAAGGTGGGATTTGTCAACCATGTCCCTTCTTTAGTGCACTGTCAAATTCCTTGAACTGGGATTTTTGATCCTGAACATATCAAGAATTAAGTACAATATTGCATTACCAGGGCTTCCCCGGTCTGTGCCACCACACTGGTGGGATGCCTGGGGCCTTTTTGTTTGTTTGTTTGTTTGCCTTTTCTTTTGTTTGTTTTACTTTTTGCATCTTGGGAGCCCCTTCTAGCTGGGCTGTACTGCAAGGCTTGGGAGCCACTTACGTGGGCCATGTAGCCACATAGGTGGGATCCCTGGGGGGTCTTTCTTTTTAATATTTTTTATTCTTTTTTTCTTTTTGTTTTTCTTCATTTCTCAGTTTCTTGTCTCTCTCTGCTTACCTTCTTTTCCTGTCTTCTGAATACCTGGCACTGCGTGCCATCTCTGCCCCTTCTAGCTGGGCTGTACTGCAAGGCTTGGGAGTCACTTCCTCGGTCTGTGCAGCTGTGCTAGTGGGATCTCTGGGGGCCTTTCTTTTTTTCTTTTTCATTTCTTTATTTTTTATTTTCTTTTCCTCTTTGTCTTTCTTCATTTCTCAGTTTCTCAGCTTCTCATCTCTCTCTGCTTTCCTTCTTTTCCTGTCTCCTGAATACCTGGTGCTGTGTGCCATCTCTACCCCTCCTAGACTGGCTTTGGCCCGAGGCCTAAGAACCACTTCCCAAGTCACTGGTGGGATCCCTGGGGGCACTTCTTTTTCTTCTTTTAAGTTTTTATTTATTTATTTATTTCTCTTTTTCTTTTTTCCTTTTGATTTTCATTTCTCAGTTTCTTGTTTCTCCACTCCAATGGTAAGCTCCCTCAACACTTTTTATTTTGGTTTCTTTTTTTGGCTCCTCTTTCTCATCTCTTTCTTCTTTCCCATACCCAGCTTAACTCCACACATCAAAATCTTCTCTCTCTCCCCTGCCTACATCACACCTCTGAGCAGCACAGGCACAGCCTACCAGAACCTATGCTGCACTGACTACTGGCCCACCTGTCCGGCCTAGTATGTGCCACAAACAACACATCCTAGCCCCTCCCCTTCAGCTGGACCTGCGGTGCTGTAACCATAGGTGAGTGACTGGTCGTGCCTATTGGACAAGGAGGTGAAAAGTATCATGCCCACAGATGAGCAAAAAACAAGGAACACACAGCCTGCCTGATTAGACATAACCAATTAAAACCAAAAAACAGGACAACACCAACAAATATACAATCAATAAAAGAAGAAAATAACTACTGAATGTCTCAAAGACAGCAGACAATATTAAAAAGCATAAAAAATAGGACAGGATGGTTCCTGCAGGTGTCCAAAATAAAACACCAGATGACTTTCCAGTAGAAGAAAAGACACTAGAATTATCTGATAGGGAATTCAAATCTCTAATTTTCAGAGCTTTCCAAGAGTTGAAGTAAAAAGCCAGCAAAAATGAGGTAAAAATAGACAAATTCATGGAAAAAACAGACAAAAATGGAAGAATTCAGGAAAATAATACAGGAACAAAATCTCAAAATAAATTCAGAACTAGAAATCCTACAAAAGCAACAATTAGAAATCCAAAAGAGAAACAGCAAGATTTCAGAAATGGACAATGTCATAGAAGGTCTGAGGAGCACGTTTGAAACAATGGAAGACAGGATCAGCGAAATTGAAGACAAATACTTGGATACGACCTTGAGGAAAAATCAGAAAAAAGAACAAACAAAAATGAATAAACCCTGAGAATTATGTGGGATACAATCAAAAGCAAAAATCTGCATGTGATCAGAGTTCAAGAACAGGAGGAGAAAATGGGAAACAGAGAGAATCATTAAAGAATAACTGACAGAAAACTTACCTAATATCATGAAAGATTAAAAGCTGACAATCCAAGAAGCTAAATGAACCCCATATAGGATAGCCCCCAAAAGAAAATCACCACGGCATATCATAATCACACTTGCTAAAACCAAAGACAAAGAAAGAATCCAGAGAGCAGCTCAAGAAAAATGAAAAGTCACATAAGGAGGGAAAACAATAAAACTAAGCTCTGATCACTCACGAGAAACCATGCAGGCAAGAAAGCAATGGGATGACATATATAAAACATCAAAAGAAAAAAAATTGCCAACTAAGAACAGTATATCCTGCAAAACTCTCATTCAAATATGGTGGTGAAAGTAGGACATTTCCAGATGAACAGAAATTAAGGGAATATGTAAAAACTAAACCAAAGTTACAAGAATTATTAAAGGGAGTCTTTCTGTTTGAGAAGAAACAACATCAGACCACAGCCTGAATCTAGGAATCAAGCTCACACCACCCAGATACCAACCTAGGAAATAAACTCTCAATAACTATTCAAAACCAAAAGATTTACAACTGGGAACTTGAGAGGTTAATCTGTAATTAACAACAATGTCAGAACAATGAAAGAGGGAATAAACGGTATAGATATAGAACTTTCTAATGGAGAGGAAGATAAGATGATACCAAGTATTAATAGACTAGTTCAAACCTAGGAAGATGAGGGTAAATTTCAAGGTAACCACAAAGAAAGTTAACAAACCTACTCATCAAAATGAAGAAGGAAAACTTACAGTCTCAGTAAAAAAAAAAATCTGCAAAAACAAAAGAAATTTAAAAAACACAAAGGGAATTCAGCGCAGGAGAGTAAGTTGAACAAAGAAAATGTCTGCACCACAAAAAAAGCACCACAAAATGACAGCAATAAGCTTATGTCTACCAATAATTACACTAAGAGTAAATGGCCTAAATGCGTCCATAAAGAGACAGAGAGTAAGAGAATGCATAAAAAAACAGGATCCATCAATGTGCTGTCTACGAGAGACTCACCTAAGAAACAAAGATGTAAATTTATTAAAAATCAAATGATGGAACAAAATGTATCAAGCAAACAGTTACCAAAAAAGAGCAGGAATGGCAATACTAATCTCAGATAAAATAGACTTTTAAAAAAATCCACCATAAAAGACAAAGACAAGCACTATATCATGATTAAAAGGACAATCAAGCATAAAGACATAACCATAATAAATATATACACACCCAATGACAGGGATCCCAAATACATAAAAGAGACTCTAATAGCACTGAAAAGAGAAATTGACAGTTCCACAATAATAGTAGGAGACTTCAACATACCACTCTTGGTAAAAGACAGAACACCAAGAAAGAAACTCAACAAAGTTACAGAAGACCTAAAGGGCACAAACGGCCAACTTGACCTCAAAGACATATATAGAACACTCCACCCAACAGCTGCAAAATAGGCATTCTTTCCAATGCACATGGAATGTTGTCCAGAATAGATCACTTCTTCGGCCAAAGAGTAACCCTCAACAAGATCCAAAATGTTGAGATAATACAAAGTGTCTTCTCTGACCACAATGCCATCAAGGTAGAAATTAACAACAGGAAGAGCAAGGAAAAAAAAATCAATTACATGGAAAGTGAATAACACCTTGCTTACAAACCACTGGGTAATAGAAGAAATCAGAGATGGAATTAAAAAATTCATAGAATCAAAAGAGAATGAAAACACATCATACCAAAACCTTTGGAACACAGGAAAGGCAGTCCTCAGAGGACCACTTATAGCAATAGATGCACACATCAAAAAAGAGGGGACAAAAATCAAAATATTAACTACAGAACTCGAGCAAATAGAAAGAGAACAGCAAAAAAGCCCAAAGCCACCAGAAGAAAGGAAATAATAAATTTCAGAGCAGAAATAAATGAAATAGAGAATAGAAAAACAATAGAAAGAATCAACAAAACCAAAAGTTGGTTCTTTGAAAGGATCAACAAAATTGACAAACTACTAGCCAAACTGACAAAAACAGGAGATGACACAAGTAACCCAAATAAAAAATGAAATGGGGGACATTACAACAGACTCAACTGAAGTAAACAGGATTATAACAGAGTATTATGAAAAACTGTACTCCAACAAATTCAAAAATCCAGAGGGAATGCATAAATTTCTAGAAGCGCACTACCTACCCAAACTACCACAAAGTGATGTTGAAAATCTGAACAGATCCATAACAGGAGAAGAGATTGCAAAAGTAATAAAAAAAAAAAAAAAAAAAAAAAAAAAAAAAAAAAAAAAAACGCCCCACCAAAAAAAGCCCTGGCCCAGATGGCTTCACTGGAGAATTCTACCAAATATTCAGAGAAGAGAGTATACTAGCACTAATCAAACTATTTCAGAACATAGAAAAGGAAGTGACACTTCTGAATTCATGCTATAAAGCCAGCATAACCCTGATACAAAAACCAGGCAAAGGTGCCACAAAAAAAAAAAAAAATTACACAACAATATCTCTCATGAATATAGATGCAAATATTCTCAACAAAATTCTAGCCAATAGAATTCAGCATTGTATCAAAAAAATAATACACCATGACCAAGTAGGATTCATACCAGGTAGGGAAGGATGGTTCAACATTAGAAAATCAATCAATGTAATCCACCACATAAAAAAGGGGAAAAAAAAGAATCACATGATCATCTCAATCGGCACAGAAAAGGCATTTGACAATGTCCAACACCCATTCATGATTTAAAAATTCTCAGTAAAATAGATATAGAAGGGAAATTTCTCAACATAACAAAGGGCATCTATGCAAAACCAGTGGCCAGCATTATTCTTAATGAAGAGAGGTTGAAAACATTCCCCTCGAAAACCAGAATAAGACAAGGATGCCTTTTGTCACCATTCCTATTTAACATTGTGCTGGAAATCCTAGCTAAAGCAATAAGGCAAGAAAAAGAAATAAAGGGCATCCAAATTGGTACTGAAGAAGTTAAACTGTCCCTGTTTGTGGATGATATGATACTATACATAGAAAGCCCTAAAGACTCAACGACAAAACTACTGAACTAATAGAAAGATTCAGCAGAGTAGCAGGATACAAGATAAACATACAAAAATCAGTTGGATTCCTATACACCAACAAAGAGAATGATAAAATAGAAAACAGGAAAACAATATCATTTATAATAGGTCCTAAAAAAATAAAATACTTAGGAATAAATGTAACCAGGGTTATAAAAGACCTATACATAGAAAACTACAAAACACTACTGCAAGAAACCAAAAGAGAGCTATATAAATGGAAAAACATACCATGCTCACGGATACATAGACTCAACACTGTGAAAATGACAATTCTACCTAAAGCAATTTGCAAATACAATGCAATCCCGATCCAAATACCAATAACATTCTTTAAAGAGATGTAAAAATTAATCATTAACTTTATATGGAAGGGAAGAAGTCCCGGGTAAGTAAAGCACTGTTGAAGAAGAATAAAGTAGGAGGACTCACACTACCTGACCTCAGAAACTACTATAGAGCTACGGTAGTCAAAACAGCCTGGTACTGGTACAATGATAGATACATTGACCAGTGGAACACAATTGAGAACCCAGATGTAAATCCATCCACCTACGGTCACCTGATCTTCGATAAGGGGCCAAAATCCATCAAATGGGGAAAAGACAGTCTTTTTAACAAATAGTGCTGGCAAAACTGGCTGTCCATCTGCAAAAAAACGAAACAGTACCCATAATTCACACCATACACAAAAACTAATTCAAAATGGATCAAAGACCTAAATATAAAGCCAAAACTATGAAGATCATAGAAGAAAAAATAGGATCAATGCTAGAGGCGTAATACATGGCATTAACAGGATACAAACCATAACCAACAACGCACAAACCCCAGAAGATAAGATAGGTAACTGGGATCTTCTAAAAATTAAACACTTATGCTCATCAAAAGACTTTACCAAAAGTGTAAAAAGAGAACCAACAGACTGGGGAAAATAATTTGGCAATTAAAAATCCGTCAAAAGTCCAATCTTTAAAATCTACAGGAAAATCCAACACCTCTACAACAAAAAGACAAGTAGTCCAATTAAAAAATGGGCAAAGGAAATGAACAGACACTTCACCAAAAAAGACATTCTAACAGCTAACAGATACATGAGGAAACGCTGGGGATCACTACCCATTAGAGAAATGTAAATCAAAACCACAATGAGATATCATCTCACCCTGAAATTACTGGAATGAATCAAAAACAAAAACAAAACAAAACAGAAAATAACAAGTGTTGAAGAGGCTGCCACGGATATTGGAACTTTTATGCGCTGCTGGTGGGAATGCAAAATGATACAACCATTTTGGAAACTGATACGATGCTCCCTTAGAAAGCTAGAACTAGAAATACCATATGATCTAGCAATCCCACTCCTAGGAATATATCCTAGAGAATTAAGAATCATCTCATGAATACACATATGAACACCCATGTTCATTGCAGCATTGTTCACAACAGCAAAAAGATAAAAACAATCTAGATGTCCATCAATGGATATGAATGGATAAACAAACTATGGTACATACACCCAATGGAATACTATGCAAGGATGAAGAATAATGATGAATGTGCAAAGCAGCTCATAAAATGGATGAATCTGAAGGGTATCTTGCTGAGTGAAATAAGTTAATCACAAAAGGACAAATATTGTATAAGATCACGACTATAAAAACTCATGAAAAGGTTTACACAGAAAAAGAAACTGTCTTTGATAGTTAAGAGGGAAGGGAGTGGTGGGGATGGAAAAACACTAAATAGACAATAGATAAGTGGTAACTTTGGTGAAGGGTAAGACAGTACACAATACTGCAGAAACCAGCACGATTTGTACAAGGCAAGGTCATGGAAGCTCCGTAGACACATCCAAACTCCGAGAGCCCTAGTTGCTAGGCTGAGGGCTCTGGGGACCACAGTCTCGGGGAACATCTAGCTCAACTGGCATAACATAGTTTATAAAGAATATGTTCTACATTCTACTTTGGTGAGTAGCATCTAGGATCTTAAAAGCCTGTGAGCGGCCATCTAAGATACTCCACCGGTCTTACCCCTTCAGGAGCAAGGTAGAATGAAGAAAACTAAAGATACAAGGGAAAGATTAGTCCAAAGGACTAATGGACCACAACTACCATGCCCTCCACCAGACTGAGTCCAGTACAACTAGATGGTGCCTAGCGACCACCACTGACTGCTCTGACAGAGATCACAATAGAGGGTCCGGGACAAAGCTGGAGAAAAATATAGAACAAAATTCTAACTCACGAAAAAGACCAGACATAGTGGCCCGACAAAGACTGAAGAAACTCTGAGTGTATGGCCCCCAGACACCTTTTTAGCTCAGTAATGAAGGCACTCCTGAGGTTAACCCTTCATCCAAAGATTAGACAGGCCTATAAAACAAAATGAGACCAAAGGGGCACACCAGCCCAGGGGTAACGACTAGAAGGTAGGAGAGGACAGGAAAGCTAGTAATAGGGAATCCAAGGTCGAGAAGGGAGTGTTGACATGTCATGGGGTTATTAGCCAATGCCATAAAACAATATATGTACTAACTGTTTAATGAGAAGCTAGTTTGTTCTGCAAAGTTTCATCAAAAGTATAATTAAAAAATAAAGTAGGTATAACCTCTTACACCAGAGATACGAATATCATGATGGGAAATCAACTAAACAAGGGAAGCAATAAATGAATTTGTGGATTTTGATTCAAGGCTAATTTTTCATCTGCTTCAGTTTAAGATCTTCCATGAAAGGAAATCATTATGCCAAGTTTCTTGAGGTGAAAAGGAAAATGCATAAAGCGTACACTTTCATTTTCTGAATTTTCCAATAAAGGCACCGACATATACAACCCCCCTCCCCAGCCACCCTTCTAGACTATGTCAATGTTCACCTTTGTTCTCTTAGCTTTGTTGCCTTTTCGTTTCCTTCAGTTGTGTATGACTTCTGGACTTTTGTCTACTGCTTGGAGAATGAGTATTATCTTAGGGAATAAATGACTGCTCGAGGAAATGAAAATGTACAATCTTTTCACAAGTCTGTCTAATAGCTATTTGCAAAAGAATTGAAAATACTAAAATGCTTCTCAGTTTTGAGAACACAAAAGAAAAGGGAAAGAAATAAGAAAACCCTGTTCAACTTGACTGCCCTCTCTTGGCAATATATTTGAGTCCGGAAGCAGTCTTACTTCCAAAGTATGATTCATTTTTTCTTTTACCGCTCTGTATGAGTGTTTTGCAACCTACACATAACATCGAACAACTGAGATGCAGTCTGTTCATCCTTTTCTACATTCCTAACAGCCTCTTCAAACATCATCAAACTGTTTGGAGAAACAACATACAGATTTCTCTTTCACAGTAACCCTTTTCTCCATTCTCATCCTTAAGGTATTCACAAATTACAAAAGGGTATTCCTTAAGTGCCACACTTTGAAAATATGATTTTATGGCAGCCCAACATTTTAACATCTTTACTGTTGTCAACAACGACAACCATCTTGTAGGCTTACGTTTATTCCTCCCATTTTTAGAAAACAAAAATATCAGTAATTAATTTTGCATGTTATGAGGAAACTGAAAAGTGGCCAAAAGCTTCCATTATGAAAGCTTTGATATCACAGGTAAGCAAATCACCCCATTTTTAGCCATATTGTGTACACAGTGTGAAGGACATTGAACAAGTAAGATCTTGAAGTTTTATTTGGTAAGAAATTTATAGACTAAATAGAATTTACCAAAATTTGTGTTTGCATCATCAGCCAAATATGCAATAGATGACCACATTGAATTTGGACAAGATATCAACAGCCTCTGGTTTATGCTTTCCAAGTTTTATTAAAGTCTTTATTGAAATTAGAATATGATTTCAAATACCATTTATCAGATCAAAGTACCTCAGTGCTAAGAGGAACATATTTTGTTGCAGAGTCAATGCATCAGTTAATATGCTGTAGAAAGCACAGTCTTTGGTAAGTTTTGACAGAATCCCTCTTCATTAACAGAGGCCAATACATCTGGTATCAAAATTTCCCTGTTTATTCACCCACGGGACATTTTCATTGCATCCTCTGAATCAGGAAACGTGAGTTTATTCATTTTAGGGAGTGATCAAAGGAATATATGAAGCCTTGTGTTCTTGTAATGTACCCAAGCAAATTCTGCGGCTCCTCCTTTCACCTGAGCATTGATGTGTTTATGTGTCCTTGAGGATTTACCTTAAGAATAAATAAAGTAATGCTCAGGTTTCTCATGCATAAACTCATTTCGTTTACTGCAAGTTAGTCGTTGCAAGGCACACAAGTAAGGCCTCAAGACATTCATTTAACGCCAGAGAATCAGAATTAACAATGCAATGTTAGTTTAATTATTTGAATCCAAATCTTTAGATTTCTTCCTTTGCCTTTAACGAGTAGTCTTGGGGAGAAAACTTGACTACCCTTCAAACTTAGAGGAGGTCCCGCATAGCTAGGGTTTAAAATCCGTTGTGGTGAGTAGTATCTCAGCAGGCGCTCAGTCTTCAGAGAGAACAATAGCCAAAGAAATCCTTTGTTGCTGTCTTCTTGTCCAACAAGTGAGGAGAAATCGAGGCTAAATATGTTGTTCTTGTTAACTGCCGTCAAGTTGGTTCTGGCTCGTAGTGACCCTATGTAGAACAGAACAAAACACTGCCTGGTCCTGCTTCATCCTCACAATCGTTGTTATGCTTGAGCCCATGGTTTCAGCCACTATGTCAATACATCTTGTTGATGGTCTTCCTCTTTTTCACTGGCCCTCTACTTTACCAAGCATGATGTCCTTCTCCAGGGACTCATCCCTCCTCATAACATGTACAAAGCATGTGAGACGTAGTCTTCCCATCCTTGCTTCTAAGGAGCATTCTGGTTGTACTTCTTCCAAGAAATTTGTTTGTTCTTTTGGCAATCCATGGTATATTCAATATTCTTCACCAACACAACAATTCAAAAGTGTTGATTCTTCTTCAGTCATCGTTATTCATTGTCCAGTTTTCGTGTGTATATGAGGCAATTGAAAACACCATGGTTTGGTCAGGTACACCTTAGTCTTGAAGGTGACATCTTTGTTTTTCAACATTTTAAAGAGGTCTTTTGCAGCAGATTTGCCCAATGCATCTTTTGATTTTTTGACTGTTGCTTACATGGGTGTTGATTGTCGATGCAAGTAAAATGAAATCCTTGACAACTTCATTCTTTTCTCTGTTTATCATGATGTAGCTTATTGATGTAGTTGTGAGGATTTTTTGTTTTCTTTATGTTGAGGTGTAATCCATACTGAAGGCTGTGGTCTTTGATCTTCATTAGTAAGTGCTTCAAGTGCTCTTCACTGTCAGCAAGCAACGTTGTGACATCTTCCTCCAATCCTGATGCCGTGTTCTTTTTCATATTGTCCAGCTTCTCAGATTATTTGTTCAGCATACAGATTAAGTATGGTGAAAGGATACAACCCTAAAGCACACCTTTCTTTAAACCACACAGTATCCCTTTGTTCTGTTCGAACGACTGTTTCTTGATCAATATACAGTTTCCTCATGAGCACAATTAAATGTTCTGGAATACCCATTCTTGTCAATGTTATCCATAATTCGTTATGATCCATACAGTTTAATGCCTTTGCATGGTCAATAAAACACAGGTAAACATCTTTCTGGTATTGTCTGCTTTCAGGCAGGACCCATCAGACATCAGCAATGATATCCCTGGTTCCACGTCCTCTTCTGAATCTGGCTTGAATTTCTGTCAGCTCCCTGTGGATGTACTGCTGCAGCCACTTTTGAATGATCTTCAGCGAAATTTTACTTGCATGGAATATTAATGATACTGTTTGATAATTTCCGCATTTGACTGTATATACAATTTACTTATCCTGACTTCACAAGACAAAGGTTAGATGATGTCATGTTCAGATATTATTGCTATCTTTTATTGCCAGTTAAGGGAATTGTTCTATGACACTTTTGTTGCCTGATTAGGGTCCGTGCCCTGGGGCAGTCGAGACAATGAAACGTACTCCAAGTCAAAAAGAGAAAGTTTATTGAGGAGGTGGCACCAACATGTAGCCTGACAGCAACGCAGGCTGTCTTTGTGGAGTCCCAAGAGGCAATTTTACATTAGAGCTTATATATGATTTTTCCAAGACTTAGAAGTGTCTTTGTAGCCCGCAGATGGCATGGCCAGATGAGTTATTCATTACGAGATAATTACAAGAGACTCTTTATCAGACTAAAGAAATACATGTTAGACATCTCCTTATTGGGCTAAAGATATACACGCCAGATATCTGGGCTCTAATATCCATGTGGGTGTTTGTAAGTCACCGGTGGCCGGACAAAACACAGTCATTAACAAAGGTATATGGAAAGGAGAAGGCAGGCAGAAAAAATTTATAGGTCCATCATGGTGTTAGTTATGTCAAGCTCTCAATCGTCCATTTTGAAAAGGAGAAAACATGCAGTGGAGTATTAGGGTAACATATTTATGTCCCGAGTTAAATTAATACAGATTTTGATTTATTAGAAATTAAGGAGGTTGTTATATGACATATTTATTTCCTTATTTACTACATACTTCACATACTTTTATTAACTATTTCCAAGGGTAGATCAACTTTCTACTGACTTATATTTATAATTGTTAATGACTTAGAGATAATGGTTAGAGATGATCAGAGAAGTGTACATGTTTTATTTCTAATCTCAGAAATTCTCTATTTCTAACTTCAAATTATAAGTAACTTATACATAGGTGTTTAAAGACATTACAATAAGCATCATGTTGTTGTTGTTAGGTGCCATCAAGTTGGTTCTGACTCATAGCGACCCTATGTACAACAGAACATAACAATGCCCTGTAATGTGCCATTCTCAAAATTGTTGCTATATTTGAGACCATTTTTACAGCCACCATCTCAATCTATCTCGTTCAGGGTCTTCATTTTTTTTGCTGAAACTCTACTTTACCAAACTTGATGCCTTTCTCCAGGGACTGGTCCCTCCTGATAACATGTCCAAATTACATGAGACAAAGTCTCACCATCCTCGATTCTAAGAAGCCTTCTGGCTGTTCTTCTTCCAGGACGGATTTGTTCTTTCTTCTGGCAGTCTATGGTATATTCAACATTTTTCACCAACACCACAGTTCAAAGGCATTAATTCTTCTTCAGGTATCCTTATTCGTTGTTCAGCTTTCGCATGCATATGAGGTGATTGAAAATACAATGGCTTGGGTCAGGTGTACCTTGGTACTCAAAGTGACATCTTTGCTTCATAAGATTTGAAAGAAGTCTTTTGTGGCAGATTTGCCCAGTGCAATACTTTGTTTCATGTCTTGACTGCTGCTTCCATGGGCATTGATTGTGGATCCAAGTAAAATGAAATCCTTGACAACTTCAATATGTTCTCCGTTTATCATGATGTTGCTTATTGTTCCAGTTGTGAGGACTTTTGTTTTATGTTGGGATGTAATCCATACTGAAGGCTGTAGTCTTTAATCTTCATCAGTAAGTGCTTCAAGTCCTCTTCACTTTCAGCAAGGAAGGTTGTGTCCTCTACATATCGCAGGTTCTTAACGAGTCTTCCAAGAATCCAAATGCTGAGTTCTTCTTCATATAGTCCACCTTCCCTGATTATTTGCTCAGCATACAGATTGAACAAGTATGGTGAAAAGATATAACCTGATGCAAACGTTTCCTGATCTTAAACCTTGCAGTATCCCCTTGTTCTGTTCAGAGCCTCTAGATCTGTGTATAGGTCCTTCATGGACTTGTTTTAATTTTCTTTAGCTTCAACTTGAACTTGCAAATGAGCAATTGATGGTCTGTTCTGCAGACAGCCCCTGGCCTTGTTCGGGCTGATGATACTGAGTTTCTCCATCGTCTCATTCCACAGATGTAGTAGATTTCATTCCTGTGTATTCCACATGGATAGTCACCATTTATGTTGTTGAAAAAAGTTACTTGCAATGAATAAGTCGTTGATTTTGCAAAATTCTATCATGTGATTTCCGGGGTCATTTCTATCACCAAGGCCATATTTTCCAACCATTGTCCCCTCTGTTTCATTTCCAACTTTTGTATTTCAGTCACCAGTAATTATCAATTCATCTTGATTGCATGTTTGATCCCATCAGACTGCAGAAATTTGGTAAAATATTCAATTTCCTCATCTTGGTTTTGGTGGTAGGTGTGTAAACTTGATAAATAGTCATATTAACTGGTCTTCCTTGTAGGCATGTGGATATTATTCTATTACTGTTGTGTTGTATTCGGGATGGATTTTGAAATGGTCTTTTTGATGATGAACATGATGCCATCCCTCTTCAATCTGTCATTCCCAGCATAGTAGACCATACTATTTCAGCTCACTGATGCCTACGATATTGGTCTTTATGTGCTCCCTCTCATTTGTGATGACTTTCAATTTTTCTAAGTTCATATTTTCTACATTCCACATTCCAATTATTATTGGATGTTTGCAGCTGTTTCTTCTCATTTTGAGTCATGCCAAACCAGCAAATGAAGGTCCCAGAAGCTTTAATTCATCCACATCAAAAGGTTGACTCTGGAGGAGGCAGCTCTTCCCTTGTCGTCTTTTGAGGACCTTGCAACCTTAGGGCCTCATCTTCTGGCACTATACCAAACAGTATTCTGCTGCTATTCACAAGATTTTCACTGGCCTATTTTTTTTTTTTTTTATAAATAGAGTGCCAGGTACTTCTCCCTTGTCTGTCTTAGTCTGGAAGCTCCACTGAAACCTGTCCACTATGAGTGAGCTCGCTGGTATTTGAAACACTGGTGGCATAGCTTCCAGCATCTTAGCAACATGAAAGCCACCACAATACGACAAACAGGCAAACGAGTGGCATAAAAAGCATCATAACAATATAAAAAACAATATAGGAGCATGCATAATAGTGACTTGGTGATTCGAGATCACAGAAAGTATACATAACATTAGCAGAGATGAAAACACTTAGGACTGAGTAAAAAGGACTTGCCTCTTGCATCCAGACTGGTGAGACTCAAGCTCTATGTGTGCTTTCACACCACTTCTACACCAGCCCAGCCCTATATCATTTTCCATAAAGTGCAGTAATCTGTATTTTGGATATCTATGTCCCTCTTCCAGTGTGTCCTTTCATCTGTTGTGAAAATAACTCAGTCTTTTAGCTTTCTTTTCGGATAATGTCTGAATCATGCTGGTGTTGGTGTTAACATGGTTCTCAATTTCATTATGCATACTGTTGGAGAACATAGTCACAATAACCCCAATATTAATAACTAAACAAGCACTATCTCCATACAATGCACAACAGTTAATCCACACTCAGAGGCAAAACAAACTGTTAGTGCACAGGATTCAAACACATATAAATTGAGCACTGATGTCCCAGCACACTGAGCAATGCAACAAGTCATAGTAGCCAGTGTCCTGTCAGAGGACATACACCAACAAGGACTACAGAAGGCAGACGATCAATGCTGCACTCACTTGACACCAAAAACAGTGCTTGTTTCAGCACCTAGATTTTGTATGTTATTCTGAGATTTCTCTGGCACGGCATATTCTCAATTGTAAGTCTTCAGAAAACCTGATCATGCACATTCAGAACCTTCTCATGTTACTGGGAGTCAGAAGACAACTGTGGGTTCACTAGAAAAACTGCACAAAGAACTTCTAGGTCCCACAGAGAAGGAAGACATTATCATCCCACAGACGTGAGTGCCCTTTGTCCCGGGCAAATCACCCCTGCCAGGTGAACAAAGATAAAGGTCATAAGTCATTGTCTTCCTTATCTAGTGCTGCTGTAACAGAAATATCACAAGTGGATGGCCTAACAAACAGAAATTTAGTTTCTCACAGTTCAGGATGCCAGCTCCAGGGGAAGGCTTTCTTTCTCTGTCGGCTATAGAGGAAGGTCCTTGTCTCTTCTGAGCTTCTACTCCTGGACAATCTTCATGTGGCTCGGCATCTCTTTCCTCATCTCTGCTTCTTAGCTTGCTTGGTTAATCTCTTTTATGTCTCAAAACACACTCACTCAAAATACATCAATGCATCTATTGGTCCCAACCACCTAGAGGAAAGGAGAATGAAGAACGCCAAAGACACAAGGAAAGTAGTAGCCCAAGAGACAGAAAGGGCCACACAAACCAGAGACTTCAACAGCCTGAGACCAGAAGAACTAGATGGTGTCTGGTTACCACCAATGACCACCCTGACAGGGAACACAACAGAGAGTCCCAGACGGAGCAGGAGAAAGGTGGGGTGCAGAACTCAAATTCTAGTAAGAAGACCTGACTTAATGGTCTGACTGAGACTGGAGATACCCTGGAAAGCATGACCTTTGGATTCTCTATCAGCCCATAAATAAAACAATTTCTGAGGCCAACTCTTCAGACAGTGATTGGACTGGAATGTGGGACATAAAGTCATACCCGTGAGGAGTGTGCCTCTTAGCTCAAGTAGATACAAGAAACTAAATGGGCAGCTCCTCTCTGGAGGCAAGATGAGAAGGCAGACAGGGTCAGGAGCTGGTTGAATGGACACGGGAAACCCGGGGTGGAAAGGAAGTGTGTGCTGTCACAGTATAGGGAGAGCAAGTAGAGTCACAATACAAAGTACGTATAAATTTTTCTATGAGAGACTAACTTGAATTATAAAACTTTCACTTAAAGCACAATAAAGAAAATTTCCATTTTATTCCCCACAGGACATTTTCGTTGCAACCTCTGAATCAGGAAATACAAATTTACTCATTTTCAGAGAGCAATTCAAGGAACATAAGACAATGCTTGTGTGTTCCTGGGTGTGCCCAAACAAATTCAGCAGCTGCTCGTTTCCCCTGAGCATTGGGGTCTTTATAGGGGATGAAAACACTTAGGATTGAGTAAGAATAATGTGCATATCTCTCCCAGACCCATGAGACTCAGTTCCCATATATGCTTTCACAGCCACTGTCCACCAGCCCATTCCTACGCCTCTCTCCATACTGAGCCGTTCACTCTGTTTGGGGTATTTATGTCTCTCATTCACAGCGTCCTCTCACATGTCATTAAAATAACACAGTCTTTCAGCTTTCTTTTTCAATGGTGTTTTAATCATGCTGGCATTCGTATTGTAGTTCTCACTTTCATTATCTGTACTTTTAGAAAACATGGTCACACTATTCCCCATGTTAAAAGCTAAACAAGCACTATCTCGATATACTGCACAAAAGTTAATCCACAGGCAAAGTCAAGACAGACTGTTAGTGCTCACGTAAGATGAGCACCTGAGTCACAGCACACTGAGCAATGCAGTAAGTCATAGTAGCCAGATGAGCAGTCAGGGAACAAATAGCAACAAGGAATACAGAAGGCAGATGATTGATGCTGCACTCACTTGACACCAAAAATAGTGCTGCTTTCAGCACCTAAATTTTGGGTGTTATTCTTAGATTTATCCATTTTTTTCTGAACCTTCCACACACATCCCCAAAATTGGGGTTTTTAGCTCTAGGGATATATTTCTTAAACAGCAGACTCTCACTTCTTAAACAGTGCAGTCCTGGGCAAACCCTATCGTATGTCAAATCTTTGCACTCAGAATCTCTTATTTTACTGAGAGTCAGGAAACAACTATGAGTTCACCAGCAGAAACCTGTCAAAGAACTTCCCAGACCACCCAGTAAAAGCAGACTTTATCATCACACGGCACCAATGCCTCTGTCCCACGCGAAACACCACAGCAAGAAGAACAAAGATACTGGTCATGGTTAATGATGATGGTAGAAGCACGGAGGGGACAGACAGTGGGGGAATTACATTAATAATAAGGTCTGCAATGGCTGGGAGCAGGTAGACAGCCTGAGATAATGTGGATTGAGCCTTGAGTGGGAGTATAGAACTGGTTGCAACAGCTCAGATAAAACTTATTTACAAGAAAGTGATAAGATTATTGTCATGGATTGAATTGTGTCCCCCCAAAATACCTGGCAACTTGGCTAGGTCCTGATTCCCAGTATTATATGATTGTCCACCATTTAATGTGATTTTCCTGTATGTTGTAAATCCTATCACTGTGATGTAATGAGATGGATTAGTGGCAGTTATATTGATGAGATCTACAAGATTAGGTCGTGTCTTAAGCCAATCTCTTTTGAGATATAAAAGAGAGAAGCAAGCAGAGAGACATGGGGACCTTATACCACCAAGCAAGCAGTGCTGGGAGCAGATCTTGTCTTTTGGACCTGAGGCTCCTACACGGAGAAGTTCCCAGACCAAGGGAAGACTGATGACAAGGACCTTCCTCCAGAACCGACAGAGAGAGAAAGCATTCCCCTGGAGCCAGTGCCCTGAATTCGGACTTCTAGCCTACTGGACTGTGAGAGAAGAAATTTCTCTTTGTTAAAGCCATTCACTTGTGGTATTTCTTTTATAGCAGCACTAGATGATTGAGACAATATGCAAAAGTACAAGAAATCTGGAAAATAACTTTTGAGTGATTTCAAAATTTTAGTTGACATGAGTCCCAAAATGATTACGACTGCATTGGCCTTACATTCTTTCTATATTGTCTTTCTGTTTCCAAGGACTCTTTAGAAGTATAATTGCTAACAGTAATACTATGGCCTCTTTTTTTGATGGACTGCAATATTCTATATCATTTCAAAAATACTGAATTTTACAGTTTTTCTTCTTGGTGTGTTGTTGTCAGGTGTCATTGAGTTCGTCCCGAACTCATAGCGACCCTATGTGCAACAGAACGAAACACTGCCTGGTCCTGTGCCATTCGCACAATCATCGTTATGCTTGAGCCCACTGTTGCAGCCACTGTGTGGATCAATTGCATTCAGGGTCTTCCTCTTTTTCGCTGACACTCTACTCCACCAAGCATGATGTCGTTCTTCAAGGACTGATGCGTCTTAATAACATGTCCAAAGTACATGAGACGTGGTCTTGCCATCCTTGTTTCTAAGGAGCATACTGGTTGTACATCTTCCAAGACAGATTTGTTCTTTCTTTTGGAAGTCCATGGTATAGTCAGTGTTCTTCACCAACACCATAATTCAAAGATGTCAACTCTTCTTTGGTCTTCCTTATTCATAGTCCAGCTTTCGCATGCATATGAGGCGATTGAAAAACACCATGGCTTGGGTCAGACATACCTTAGTCTTCAAGGTGACATCTTTGCTTTTCAATACTTTAAGGATGTCTTGTGCAGCAGGATTTGCCCAACACATCTTTGATTTCTTGACTGTGGTTCCACGGGTATTGATTTTGGATCCAAGTGGAATGAAATCCTTGACAACTTCAATCTTTTCTCCATTTATCATGATATTGTTTATTGGTCCAGTTGTGAGGATTTTTGTTTTATTTAGGTTGAGATGTAATCCATACTGAAGGCTGTAATCTTTGATTTTCATCAGTAAGTGCTTCAAGTCCTCTTCGCTTTCAACAAGCAAGGTTGTGTCATCTGTGTAATGCAGGTTGTTAATGAGTCTTCCTCCAATCCTGATGCCCTGTTCTTCTTCATATAGTCCAGCTTCTTGGATTATTTGCTCAGCATACAGACTGAATAGGTATGGTGAAAGGAAACAACTCTGACGCACGCCTTTCCTGACTTTAAACCACACAGTAACTGCTTGTTCTGTTCAAATACTATCTCTTGATCTATTTATAGGTTCCTCATGAACACTATTAAGTGTTCTGGAAATCTCATTCTTCACAATGTTATCCATAATTTGTTATGATGCACACAGTGGAATACTTTTGCATAGTCAATAAAACACAGGTAAACATCTTTCTGGTATTCTCTGCTTTCAGCCAGGCTCCATCTGACATCAGCAACGATATCTCTCATTCTGAAACCCGCTTGAATTTCTGGCATTTCTCTATCACATTCATATCTTTTTGAGGTAGGTACTATTATAATTAAGGAGCCCTGGTGTCAGAGTGGGTATGCACCCAGCTGAGAACTGAAATGTCAGTGATTCGAACCCACCAGGCACTCCATGGGAGAAAAATGTGACAGTCTGCTTCCATAAAGATTACAACTTTGGAAACGATACAGGGCAGTTCTACTCTGTCCTGTAGGGTAACTAAGATTCAGAATCAACTTGAATCAACAGGGTACTATTAAAAGTAGCATGATTCAGATAGATAATCATTTCAGAAACCCTCATGTCTGAGGGATAAAATGGAAATAAGGCTCGCTCTTTTTATTTTAGGCTGTACATACATAACACTCTCCCATTCAAAACTGACAGCCATCAAGCAGTCATGTGCAAGGCACCCTCAGGCTTTCACCAGAACCAAGGAGGAAGAGGGTGGAGGCCTTCATCTGAATTACATCATCACTGTGGCTCCAGGTTCGTGGGCCATGTGAGAGGAGAGTGACCAATGATAGCCAGCATAAAGATAGTCCCATCCACATTTTCTCCCACAATCAGATGTGTCCTGGGTGCTCACAACACTGTGAAGGAGGAAAACACCTAGCAGCAAATCCCTGTCTCAGAGCTAGCTCATATGCTATCTTGCGAATAAAGACAGGACACAATCGAACGGCAGTACCCCCTGGGTGCCTTTCTAGTCACCAGCTCTTTAGGCCTCACTCTGCTCCCTCTTTAAAACCTGGCTCTTCTGCTAGGTCACTCAAGGGCTGGGGCAGACCCTCAAGTGGAGGATTAGTAAGAACAGTACTCACCTGACCCTGAGCAACCAACCAGGCAGCAGAACTGGAACTTCTAAGTTTTTTCTGGTCAGTGGGCTTCTGAGATCAAGTACATGGTCACCCCAGCTTCAATTCATATGAGATACACATGGGGACAGCCAAGCTGCATGAGCAGAGCAGGCCTAGAATTTTGGCAGATGGCCTTGTTTGGACAATCTCCAGGAAGAGGAGCTGGAAGTGCCACTGGGCTACAAAGACAATAGCTCTGTGCAGTCGTGTGGGGAACAATAATGATAAGGGAAATATCCCAGGGGAAATTGACAGACGTGCCCAGAGTGACCCAGGGATTGAAAGGTCATGAGTGCCCCTGGAAAGGCTATACTCAGAGTCTACATATCTGATTTACCAGGGTTCATGGAGGTCCCACTCAGTCTACTGGCCTTGACACAGGGAGACACAGAAGAGGTGGAATTGAGCTGGAGACATAAATCAGAACCAGGGTGGGTGCCCAGAATGCTGGAAGGTCCCTTCCCTGTCTTTTTCTCTCACACAACACACCCAAACAACTTCCTTATCTGAAAATAAAGGACCTCAGCAGTAGGCACAGGAGAAGAAAGAGTCTGATTGGAGAAGACACAGGAGGATGTTGAGCTGAGACAGCTTTCCCTTTTCTATGTGGGAACTCCAGGGACCCTTCTGTGAGAGGTCCAGTGCAGTGACTCATAAACGAATGTAAACGATAAACCCTCTCAAACTTCACAAGATCTCTAGTTTTATTCCCTAAATAAAGGATTGGATCTCTATGTACCCCTGGGTCTCCATAATCCTTTCTCTATGGCTTACCTGTGATTTGAGTTGCCTTAAAAAACCACCTCTTGCTCATATGCAAGTTCAAGTTGAAGTGAAGAAAATTAGAACAAGTCCACAAGAGCCAAAGTACATCTTTGAGTAGGTCCCACCTGAATTTAGAGATCATCTCAAGAGTAGATTTGAGGCGTTGAACACTAATGACCGAAGACCAGACAAGTTGTGGAAGGACATCATACATGAAGAAAGCAAGAGGTCATTAAAAAGACAGGATAAGAAGAAAAGACAAAAATGAATGCTAGAAGAGATTCTGAAACTTGCTCTTCAACAATGAGTAGCTAAAGCAAATGGAAAAAATAATGAAGTAAAAGAGCTGAACAGAAGATTTCAAAGGGCTGCTCAAGAAGACAAAGTATAATGACATGTGCAAAGACCTGAAGTTAGAAAACCAAAAGAGGAGAAAACGTTTGGCATTTATCAAGGTAAAAGAACTAAAGAAAAAATTCAAGCCTTGAATTGCAAAATTGAAGGATTCTATAGGGAAAATGTTAAATGACACAGGAAGCATCAAAAGCAGGTGGAAGGAATACACAGAGTCACAACATCTAAAAGAATTGTTCGACATTCAACCATTTCAGGAGGTAGCATATGATCACGAATCAATAGTACTGCAGGAAGAGGACCAAGCTGCGCTGAAGGCCTTGAAAAAAAACAAAGTTCCAAGAATTGACAGAATACCGACTGAGATGTTTCAACAAACTGATGCAGTGATGGAATTGCTCACTCATCTATGCCAAGAAATTTGGAAGACAGCTACCTGGCCAACCGACTGGAAGAGATCCATGTTTATGCTTTTCCAAAGAAAAGTGATACAACCAAATGCAGAAATTATCAAACAATATCATTAATATCACATTCAAGCAAAATTTTGCTGAAGATCATTCAAAAATGGTTTCAATAGTACATCAAAAAGGAACTGCCAGAAATTCGAGCTGGATTCAGAAGAGGATGTAGAACGAGGGATATTATTGCTGATGTCAGATGGATCCTGGCTGAAAGCAGAGAATACCAGAAAGATGCTTACCTGTGTTTTATTGACTATGTAAAGGCATTCGACGGTGTGGATGATAACAATTTGTAAAGAATGAAGATTCTAGAAGATTTAATTGTGCTCATGAGGAAACTACATAGATCAAGAGGCAGTTCAAACAGAACAAGGGGATACTGCATGGTTTAAAGTCAAGAAAGATGTGTGTCAGAGTTGTATGCTTTCACCATACTTATTCAATCTGTATGCTGAGCAAATAAACCAAGAAACTTGACTACATGAACAGGGCATCAGGACTGGAGGAAGTCTCATTAACAACCTGTGTTATCAGATGGCACAACCTTGCTTGTTGAAAGTGAAGATAACTTGAGGCACTTACTGATGAAGGTCGAAAGACCACAGCCTTCAGTATGGATTACACCTCAACATAAAGAAAACAAAAATCCTCACAACTGCACCAGTAAGTAATATCATGATCAAGGGAGAAAAATAGAAGTTGTCAAGGATTTCATTTTACATGGCTCCACAATCAACACCCATGGAAGCAGCAGTCAAGACACCAAAGAATGCATAGCATTGGACCTCTTTAAAGTGTTAAAAAAACCACAGACATCACCTTGAAGACTAAAGCGCACCTGACTCAAGCTCTGGTGTTTTAAGTTACTTCATGTCTATGTGAAAGCTGGATGATGAATAAAGAAGACTGCAGAAGAATTGATGCATTTGAACTGTGGTGTTAGCAAAGAATATTGAATATACCATGGTCTACCAAAAAACAAACAAATCTGTCTTGGAAGAAATACAACCAGAATGCTCCTTAGAAGCAAGGATAGCGAGACTATATCTCACATACTTTGGACATGTTATCAGAAGGGATCAGTCCCTGGAGAAGGATATCATGCTTAGTAAAGTCAAGGGTCAGCAAAAAAAAAAAAAGAAAGAAAATGGACTGACATAGTGGCTGTAATAATGGGCTCAAGCATAACAATGATTTAGAGGATGGCACAGGACCAGGCAGTGTTTCATTCTGTAGTATGTAGGGTCCCTATGAGTCAGAACCAACTTGAAGGCACTTAACAACAACAACAACAATAAATCATCTCTAGGATGAGAAGAGGCTAACTTCTCTTTCTTGGGAATAAAAAGGCACTGGATACCCACTGACAATGAAGCAGTCTCTGACCACGTCTTTGTTCTCCATCTTTTCTGTGTTCTCCTGGCAGCCCACACCATACACACTTAACACAAACACATGTTTAGTAGTTCCACACTTTCTTATCACTGTCTCACCAGTGTGAGTCTGCTCTCCACAAAGGAAGTCTCCTTCTGCGGGGTCCAAGCACCTGACTGGCCCCGGCCAACAGCCTCATCTTCTCTTCCTGACACAGCCACACAACCTGGGACAGACTGTGGCTGAGAGAGAACCTGAGGTCTTGCAGACACTCTTCCCAACAGGACCAGCATCCTGTGGAGACTGTCACCCTGCCTGACCCAGGTTCCCACAACTTCAGTTGTGCTCCTCCTCTGTGGCTCAAGCCAAAGTCACACTCTGGCAAAGGGGATTCACTGATAGGCTCCTGGTGCAGGTCTAGAGGATTAGAAGGCAGGATCTGCCCAGAGTGCAGAGTCTTGCCATTGCCCAGTCACTGACTGGCCCCAGACCATTCCAGACCATGACTTCTGCTTGCAGTTGGCAGCCTGGTTTCTTGGCTACACTGTACCCTTCAGGCACCTGGCCTTTTGTTGTCTTTGCAAGAGAGATTGCAGGAAAGCTCTGCTCCTGCCATCCATCAAAACCTAAATGATTTGTGAGGGTCAGTCATCACCATGTATGGTCCTGGGCCTGGAGAGAAAATGGTAAGCATGACAATTACCTAATTACCTGATATCAGGGTGACCTCAGTCTTCACTCTACTGACCACTGTGCTTTGTGACTGGCTCTGGGTAAAAATCTGTAAGACTGGATTTGTTTAGCACATGCTACTGTGCTTACAGCATTTCATTTATAAAAACAAATGTTGGAGCCTAAGAAAGCTTGTTGACCATCGTGTAACATGGCTTTAAAATTGATAAGCACCCTAGATAGAGAGAAGCACGAAGGGATGAAATACCAGGCCCCACTGTTTTAAGTTTAGGGCAAGAGAGAAATCCTTCCTTTAAAAACAATACAATTGGTTTAAGAAAGTTAAAATATTTAAATACTCTGATACTGACTTTCCTGCTCCTTTGAAATAAGAGAGTAAGAGGCTGGAAAAAAAAATGATGGTACAGACATTTAGGGAGTGTCAGCAGAAACAGGACTGGACTCTGGTCTCCCAACTCCCCGGTTAGCCTCTTCCAATCAGGAGACATTGTTCCTCACATGTCCTTTCTCTAAGACTGTCTGGTCAAGTGGTCATCTGGCTGTTTAAACAAATGACTGAAGAGGATGCCCCGTGTGGAACCTAGTGGCCCATCATATCTTCCTTTGAGCTAAATCTCACATGCCTCTGTAAAGAAGTAGAGTCTGAGTTGCCTGAATTTTTTTCCTTTACTTCCTCTGTTAGTGTAACTCAACAAATTACTCCACCACATAGCACTAGAACTACAAGGAGAAAATCTCACCCACGTCTACCTGAGAGTACTTGGTCTAGCACAGTTATCATACGTATTGTCCTTTCTATGCAATACTACTCTCTCACGAGCTAAAAACCTCCGGTTCTTCATATCTTCTCCTAAAGGGAGTTGAGTATATAGAAACTCTCAGAATCTTCTGACGTGGAAATTCAAGGCTGGTACATTCTAGGCCTGGGTTCTCTGGTTTTGTCCCCACCTCATGCTGAGCTAACACATCAGGTAATGCAGGAAATTACACCAGTGGGAGAAGGGCTCCCTCTGCAACCTACTGAGCTGCTCCATTGATGATGAGACCTATGGATGTCGTTTCTAAAAGGAAAGCAACCAATCTTTCCACTGCATCCACCACTCTTCTCAAAAAAGTGAATTTGGGTTAAAAGGCAAAAGTACTTGGAGTCAGTCAATCTAAAATGAGGCTGTTTCTTTTTTCCTTGAAACAAGAACAGAGGCCACAGTGGGAGAAGGAGCCATAGGGTGCAGAAATTTTGCCTAAATGACTGTCTTCCATAGCTCCAACAATACCTGGACCTTTTGGGACAGAGGAGATCAAGGGTAGTCAAGATATCTGGAAGGAAAAGCCTTATGTCTCCTCCACACATAGTCCAGTCGGAGGAAAGAGGACCATGCTGAAATTTCATACTGAGTTAATAGAAGAAAAAGGTGGAAACTGATGGTCACTGATCCTGCCCCTCCTTATTCACTTCTTGGATTAAAAAAGCAAGAAGGAAGAAACACAAGTAACTTTTGCCCTGAGCAGACTTCCAAGAAGATGCTGCTGTTATTGATCCTAAGGGACTTTCCTCTTCCCTCCAGGGCTCACATAGGTAAGTGACTGACTCCTCATCAGAGGCCTAGCTTATTCCAGGACTGACATTTACACAGAGCCCCACTCAGCTGATCTCTATGATGCATCCTGGACCCAGTACATCCCCAGGAACTTACTGAACCCCAACTCTCTCAGTAAGCAATTCACAGAAGGGCAGATATAAAGATGCTCCAAAGTAAATACAGTGTGCCCTCTCTCTTCAGAGAACCCCACCCCAGTCACTCAGAAATTGATTTGTTATAAGCATGGCACAAGTTTCTGGTGGAAGGAGCAGAACTGAAACTGAGACCTATAATTTACTGTTCTCCAAACCTAGGAATGGGCTGCTGTATCTCAGGAAGTATCTTCTGAATCAAGAAGGGAAGAAGTACATTACATTCCTTAAATGAATCTTCAGTCTGGAGGAAGTGAATGCTGGATAGAGGATTAGATTTTTGGGCAGGCAGCTAGGTGGCAGGTGAAACTGCAGAAGAAACAGTCTTGGGTCACTGTTGCAGAGCAAAGAAGGGGACCACTGTCCACATTTTAATGAAGTGCTAGAAAGACAAGTGAGACACAAGTTCTGCCCCATCTTCCTCCTCACAATGACTCAGGTGCAGGACTGCCTTAAGCAGGAACATCAATATCTTTATCTGACACTGACTTAAAATTTCCCTGAGATAGTGTGTCCAGTCTTTTCTTGAACAAATATCACTGTCTCCTTGGGAGCCCAAAATATCAAGAAAAGGGAGCTTACCAGGCAGGTCATCACTGTGCTTCAAGCATTTCCTCACCCACACTATAGCAAAATTTCATCTTTCAATGACATAATGTTACTGAAGGTAATCTCTTATCTCCATTCAGATGGCGTGGTATGGACACAATCAAGAAAAAGGATCTGGAAGGGAAGCAGGGCTGCAAAGACATCTTCCACCAAGGCAACAGCTCTGTGCAGGGGAGTATAGAGCACTAAGGACAAGGTTAACGATCCAGGGTATGTTGATAGGACAGTACCCAGAGTGACCCAAAAACAGGAAGGTCATAGAAGCACCTGGGAAATACAACACACAGAGTCTACAGAATTGGCTCACCAGAGTCCACAGTGGATGGCAGAAGTGGCGGGCAGTTGGCAATCTTTGGGCCTTGCTCCAGGCTGCGGGACCAGAATGCTAGAACATCCCTTCCCTTCCTTTCTTTCTCCTTCACACACACACGCACACACACACCCCTGAATTATTTCTTTATCGGAAAACAAAGGACCACAGCAGGAGTCCAAGAACAAAAACCACAAAAAAATCATTGCCATCCTGGCATTTCTGACTCATAATGACCCTGTAGAACAGAGTAGTACTGACCCCAGTTTTCATGGTTTCCAAGGCTATAAATCTTTACAGAAGCTGACTGCCACGTCTATTTCCCTTGAAGTAGCTGGTGGGTTGGAACCACCAATCTTTCAGTCATCAACCAAGTGCTTTAACCACTGCATTAGACATATATTCTATCTACATTGTTTTTCTAACTTTGCATGGACTCTTCAGAAGTATAATTGTCCACAGTGATATTATGCCCAATGTTTGGATGAAGAACAATTTTCTATAGAATTTCAAAAAAGATGAAATTTTACTGTCTTTTAAGATGGGTGCTATTATAAATAGCAGGATTATACTAGATAATAATTTTAGCAACAGTTATATCCTGGGAAGAAAAATTTTATATCTCAAATCTGTGCCCTTTTTTCTGGGCACTATATACACAACATTCTCCTATACAAAGCATGACAGTCTTCAACACCCACATGCAGGGCATTCCCTAGGACCAAGTCCAGGGCCTCACCAGAACCAAGAAGCAGGAGGCTGGAAGCCTTCATCTGAATCACATAATCACTGATGCCCCAGGTTCGTGGGCCAGGTAGGACCAGAGTGACAGACTACTCAGCATAAGGAGCATCCCATCCACTTGTTCTCCCACCTTCAGATGTAACCCTGGGTGCTCATAGCATCATGAAGGAGGAAACCACCCAGCAGCAAATCCCTGTGCTCAGAGCAAGCCCACATGCTTCCTTGATACAAAAGACAGGGCATAATACAACAGCAGTGCCCCATGTATGCCTCTCTGTTCACCAGGTCATCAGACATCACTCTTCTCCATCTTACCAAACTCTGCTGGGTGTCAGAATCTCTCAGGGCACTAGAATAAGCCCTCAAGTGGAGGTTGTAAGGCCAGCCCAATCCCTGGTCCAGGAATCCAAACAAACTGTATGATCTGAGTTTATAAGACTTGGCTGGTCAAGCCCATTTGGGAAAAATTGCTCTCCCTTTTACCTCCTCCCTCCCCGCTCTGCACCAGGAGTCAGCTAGGCTGGAAGTAGATCCGAAAAGGTGCCCTGGCCCATTCTCCTGGCCCTGGAGAGGGAACAAACAAGCTACTGGCTCCCCTAAACCAGGAACACGGGTAAGCACAGCTCCTTTGCTAGGCACAGGCATAAGGGGTCTGCAGATTATGAGTGCCTTACACCCCTGTAAAGACTTGTGGGGAGCCATCTCAACAGTGTTACCCTCACTACCCCAGTACAACAGGGCAAACATCTGAAGTTTAACTTCAACTGTTTCAGCTGTGAAGTTGCAGATTTGTGACCCTTGAAACAGCCCTGCCCCTTAAGTAGGCAATTTTATAGATCTGCAACAGGGGCTTGAGGACTGGTGGCATCACCTAAACCACCTAGTCACCTGTTACAGGAGTCCAAGAAAAAGCGGTGCCCTCGAGTCTTTACAGCCAACAGAGTGGGGTGCTCATAGTCCGGCTGCAAAACTCACTTACCTATTCAATCTAGAGAATAAGGACACGCTTTCCTTTCAGACTCTCAGGGGCAGCCGTCAGCCCCCTGCCTGCTCAGTGCATGATCCCCTACCACAGCCAGAGTCCAGTACCTGCACCAGTCACTCATGACTCTCTAGGACTGTGGGTGAGAACCTGTACCGCACAGCTGGTGTCTGACAGTCTGGATACCTGAGCTGAACCCATATAGGAAATTTTAACAGACTCCTGTGTGCACATACTTAGTTACAGAACTAACTACATGGTGACAGGACGTTAGAGATTCAAAGGTGTCACTAATCAAACTAGCGCACACAAGCAGCCCATTGGGGTATATCAAAACAAAACAAAACAATAAGCTAGGTATCACTAAACAAATATAAAACAAATTATAATAACTTATTGATGGCTCAGAGACAACAGTCAATATCAAATCACACAAAGAGACAGTCCATGATGGCTTCAGCAAGCTCCCAAAATAAAGAATCAATAAACTCTCTGGAGGAAGAGAACTTCTTGGGATTACCAGAGGCAGAATACAAATGATTAATATACAGAACTCTTCTAGAAATTAGAAAGGAAATTCAACAAAATGCAGAAATATCCAGGGAACATACAAAGTAGTAGCAGAACTTAAAAAAGTTATTCAAGAACATAATGACAAATTTAATAGGCTGCAAGAATCCATAGAGAGACAGCAATCAGAAATCCAGAAGATTAACAATAAAATTTCAAAGTCAAACAATTCAATAGAAAGTCATAGGAGAAGAATTGAGGCAGTAGAAGTTAGAATTAGCTAATTGAAGATAAAGCTCTTGATGCCAACTTATTTGAAGAAAAATCAGGTAAAAGAATTAAAAATAATGAAGAAACTCTAAGAGTCATGTGGAACTCTGTCAAGAGAAATAACCTACAAGTGATTGGAGTACCAGAACGGTGGGATAACAGAAAATAAAGAGAAAATTGTTGAAGATCTGTTGACAGAAAACTTTCCTGATATCATGAAAGATGAGAAGATATCTATCCAAGATGCTCATGGAACCCCACATAAGGTAGATCCTAAAAGAAAGTCAACAAGACATATTATAATCAAATTTCCCAAAACCAAAGATAAAGAGAGAATTTTAAGAGCAGCTAGGGATAAAAGAAAAGTCATCTACAAAGGAAAGTCAATTATAATAAGATCGGACTACTCAGCCAAAATTATGCAGGCTAGAAGGCAATGGGATAACATATATAAATTCTTGAAGGAAAATAACTGTCAGCCAAGAATCATATATCCCAGAAAACTGTCTCTCAAATATGATGGTGAAATTAGGGCATTTCCAGATAAACAGAAGTTCAGGGAATTTGCAAAAACCAAACCAAAATTACAAGAAATACTAAAGGTAACAACCCAAGACTAGAACACAGTACAGAGCAACCAGATAACAACCCAGATAGGGAAGACACAAAAGTAAATCAAAGATAAAACACTGAGAATAGGGAAACAGATGTCAATATGTAAAAAATGACAACACTAAAACAAAAAAGAGGGACTTAAAAAATGTAGACAGAGATTTTTCATATGGAGAGGAAGTCAAAGCTATATAAAAAAGGAAAATACTGGTACAAACTTAGAAAAATAGGGGTAAATATTGAGGTAACCACAAAGGAAACTAAAAATCCTACAAATCAAAATCAACAACTAGAAAAATATAAAGACTCAGCAAACAAAATCAACAACAATGAAAAAGATGAAAAGAAAATACATAAAGAAAAATGAGTCAGCACAGAAAATTAAGGGGAACAAAGAAACTGTGAACAACACACCAAAAAAGACATCCAAATAACAGCACTAAACTCACCTATCAATGATCACGCTGAATGTAAATGGACTAAATGCACCAGTAAAGAGACAGACAGTGGCAGATTGGATAAAAAAGCACAATCTGTGTATATGCTGCCTACAAGAGACACACCTTAGACTTAAAGACAAAAACAAGCTAAAACTCAAAGGATGGAAAAAATATATCGCAATCGATACTCAAAAAAGAGCAGGAGTGGCAATATTAACCTCTGACAAAATAGACTTTAAAGTAAAATCCACCATAAAGGATAAGAAAGGACACTATATAATGATTAAAGGGTCAATACACCAGGAGGACATATTAGAATAAATATGTACACACCCAATGACAGGACTCCATAACACATAAAACAAACCCTAACAGCACTGCTAAGAGAGATAGATAGCTCCACAATAGTAGTAAGAGACTTCAACACGCCACTTTTGGAGAAGGACAGAACATCCAGAAAGAAGCTCAACAAAGACACAGAAGAGATAAATGCTACAATCAACCAACTTGATCTTATAGACATATACCAAACACTATACCCAACAGCAGCCAAGTATACTTTCTTTTCCAACGCACATGGAACATTCTCCAAAATAGACCACATATTAGGCCATAAAGCAAGTCTTAACAAAATCCAAAGCATCAAAATATTACAAGGCATCTTTTCTGAACTTAAAGTCATAAAAGGAGAAATCAACAACACAAAAAGCAAGGAAAAAAATCAAACACTTGGAAACTGAACAACACCTTGTTCAAAAACTACTGGGTGATAGAAGAAATTAAGGATGGAAGGAAGAAATTTATAGAATTAAACGAGAATGAAAACACATCCTACCAGAACCTATGGGACACAGCAAAAGCAGTGCTCAGAGGTAAGTTTATGGCAATAAGTGCACACATCCAAAAAGAAGAAAGGGCCATAATCAAAACATTAACCCTACAACTGGAACAAGTAGAAAGAGAGCAGCAAAAGAAGCTCTCAGGCACCAGAAGGAAGGAAATAATAAGAATTAGAGCAGAAGTAAATGAAATAGAGAATAGAAAAATAATTGAAAGAGTTAATAAGACCAAAAGCTGGTTCTTTGAAAGATCAACAAAATTGATAAACCATTGGCTAAACTGACAGAAGAAAAGAGGACAGGAAGCAAATAACAAGTATGACAAATGAAATGGGTGATATCACAACAGACCCAACTGAAATTAAAAGAATCATAACAGAATACTATGAAAAATTGCACTCTAAGAATTTGAAAACCTAGAAGAAATGGACAAATTTCTAGAAACTAACTACCTACCTAAACTAACACAAACAGAGGTACAACAACTAAATAAACCCATAACAAAAGAGGAGATTGAAAAGGTAATTTAAAAAATTCCCAACAAAAAACAAAAAGCCCTGGCCCAGACAGCTTTACTGGAGAATTCTACCAAACTTTCAGAGAAAAGATAACACCACTACTACTAAAGGTATTTCAGAGCATAGAAAAAGATGGAATACTCCCAAACTCATAATCCTGATACCAAAAGCAAGTAAAGACACCACAAAAAAAAAAAATTACAGACCAATATCCCTCATGAACATTGACCTAAAAATCCTCAACAAAATTCTAGCCAATAGAATTCAGCAACATATCAAAAAAAAAAGTTCACCATGATCATGTGGGATTCATACCAGGTATGCAGGGATGGTTCAACATTAGAAAAACAATCAATGTAATCCTCACATAAATAAAACAAAAGACAAGAACCACATGATCTTATCAATCGATGCAGAAAAGGCACTCCACAAAGTCCAACACTCATTCATGATAAAAACTCTCAACAAAATAGGAATAGAAGAGAAATTCCTCAATATAATTAAGGGCATTTATACAAAACCAACAGCCAACATCATCTTAAATGGAGAGAGTCTGAAAGCATTCCCTTTAGAATGGGAACCAGACAAGGATGCCCTTTATCACCACTATTATTCAACATTGTGCTGGAGGTCCTAGCCAGAGCAATTAGCCTAGAAAAAGAAATAAAGGGCATCCAAATTGGTAGAGAAGAAGTCAAAGTATCTCTAATTTCAGATGATATGATCTTATACACTGAAAACCCCAAAGAATCCACTAATAGAACTAATAGAAGTAATAGAAGATTTCAGGAAAGTATCAGGATATAAGATAAACATATAAAAACTAGTTGGATTCCGCTACGCCAACAAGAGAACTTCCTACAGGAAATCATTAAATCAATACCATTTACAACAGCCTCCAAAAAGATAAAATACTTAGGAATAAACCTAATCAGAGAAGTAAATGACCTATACAATGAAAACTTCAAGACACTACAGTAAGAAACCAGAAGATACTTGCATAGGTGGAAAAACATACCTTGCTTATGGATAGGTAGACTTAACATAGTGAAAATGTCACTTCTACCCAAAGCAATCTACAGATATAATGCAATCCTAATCCAAATTCCACCGGCACTTTTTAAGGAGGTGGAGAAACAAATCACCAATTTCGTATGGAAAGGGAAAAGGCCCCGAATAAGTTAAGCATTACTCAAGAAGAGAAACAAAGTGGGAGGCCTCACACTACCTGATTTTAGAACCTATTATACCTCCATGGTAGTCATAACAGCCTGCTATTGGTACAACAACAGATACATAGACGAATGGAACAGATTTGAGAATCCAGACATAAATTCATCCACCTATGAGCAGCTGATATTTGACAAAGGCCCAAAGTCCGTTAATTGGGGAAATGACAGTCTCTTTAACAAATGGTGCTGGCATAACGGGATATCCATCTACAAAACACTGAAACAAGAGCCGTACCTCACACCGTGTACAAAAACTAACTCAAAGTGGATCAAAGACTTAAATATAAAATCAAAAAAATAAAGATCATGGAAGAAAAAATAGGGACAACACTAGGAGACCTAATACATGCAATAACACAATATTAACCATAAGTAACAATGCACACGCATGAAGAAAGACTAGATAAATGGGAGCTCTTAAATATCAAACACTTATGCTCATCAAAAGACTTCACCAAAAGAGTAAAAAGACAACCTTCAGACTGGGAAAAAAAAATTTTGTCTGTGACAAATCCGATCAGCGTCTAGTCTCTAAAATCTATAAGATACTGCAAACCCTCAGTAACAAAAAGACAAATAACCCAAATAAAAAATGGGTAAATGATATGAACAGGCACTTCACCAAAGAAGATTTTCAGACAGCTAACAGACACATGAAGAAATACTCACAATCATTAGCCACTAGAGAAATGCAGATCAAAACTTCAATGAGATACCATCTCACCCAACAAGGCTAGCACTAATCCAAAAAAACACAAAATAATAAATGCTGGAGAGGTTGTGGAGAGACTGGAACACTTATACACTGTTAGTGTGAATGTAAAATGGTACAATCACTTTGGAAATCGATTTGGTGCTTCCTTAAAAAGTCAGAAATAGATGTACCTAAAGATCATCAATCCCACTCCTTGGAATATATCCTAGAGAAATAAGAGCCATCACACGAATAGATATATGCACACCCATGTTCATTGCAGCACTGTTCACAATAACAAAAATATGGAAACAACCTAGGTGTCCATCAACTGATGAATGGATAAACAAATTATGTTATAGTCACACAACGGAATACTACAAAATGATAAAGAACAGTTATGAAGCTGTGAAACATAACATAGAGAAAGCTGGAAGTCATTATGCTGAGTGAATTTAGTCAGTCACAGAAGGACAAATATTGTATAAGACCACTATTATAAGAACTCAATAAAAGGTCTAAACCCAGAAGAAAACATCCTTTGATAGTTACAAGGGTGGGGAGGGAGGGGGAGGGTTATTTACTAACTAGATGTTAGATAAGAATTATCTTAGGTGAAAGAAAAGACAGCACTCACTACAGGGGAAGTCAGCACTACTGGACTAAACCAAACCTAAGAAGGTTTCTGAATACAACCAAACACGTTGAGGGATAGAGTAGCAGGGGTAGGGGTCTGGGGACCATGCTTTGAGAGGACGTCTAGGTCAGTTGGCATAACAAAGCTTATAAGGAAAATCTTCTACATCCTACTTTGTTGAGCGGTGTCTAGGGTCTTAAAAGCTTATAAGCGGCCATCTAAGTTGCGTCAATTGGTCCCCACCACCTGGAGGAAAGGAGAATGAAGAACACCAAAAACACAAGGAAAGTAGAAGCCCAAGAGACAGAAAGGGCCACATAAACCAGAGACTTCATCAGCCTGAAACCAGAAGAAATAGATGGTGCCTGGCTACCACCAATAACCGCCCTGACAGGGAACACAACAGAAAGTCCCTGATGGACTGATGGAGCAGGAAAAAGGCACGGTGCAGAACTCAAATTCTAGTAAAAAGATCAGATTTAATGGTCTGACTGGGACTGGAGGAACCCCGGAAATCCCAGCCCCTGGATTCTCCAACAGCCTAGAAATAAAACAATTTCCGAGGCCAACTCTTCAGACAGGGATTGGACTGGAATGTTGGACATAAAGTCATACCCGTGAAGAGTGTGCCTCTTAGCTCAAGTAGATACAAGAGACTAATTGGGCAGCTTCTGTCCGGAGGTGAGATGGGTTAGGAGCTGGTTGAATGGACATGGGGAATCAGGGTTGGAAAGGAGTGTGCTGTCACAGTATGGGGAGAGCAATTAGATTCGCATAACAACGTATGTATAAATTTTTGCATGGGAAAAAAGAAAAAAATTTTTTGGGGTGGGGAGAAGGGCCATGAAGTCAATCCAGATTCATGTCAACCCCATGTGTTACAGAGTAGAACAGTTTCATACGGTTCTCTTGGCTACAATCTTCTTGTAAGAAGATCACAAGGTCTTTCCTTCTGTCACTGCCCATGAGTTCAAATAATTTTTTGGTTAAGAGCAGAGCACAAACCATTTTTGTGACCCAGAGGTCTTCTGAGATGTTTGACTTCTATTCTCTTTCCACAGGGAAACCCTGGGCAGAGGTGCATCTAAGGTATAACAGGTATGTTACATGTCCTGGGCACCATTTGAAGGGTGAGGGGGATGCCACTGAGCAGTTTCTATTAATCCAGTTCAGTACAATGTCCTTCCTCAAGTACGGCAGACACAAAGGCATAGCTGGGGGGGGGGGGAGTAATTGCCCCTGGGCACGAGTCCAAGGGAATATCAGACAAGGTGTGGATTGGCACTCCAAAGTGCCACTAATATGAAAGGAACCTGATTGAGGCAGCTGGACAAGAGGGGGGAAGGCTTTCTGCCCTGTGTCACTATTATCAATATCTATTCATCTTGAAATTGGGAGAATGCAACTTAAAGAATTCCTCTGGGCACTCATTACCCTTCATACACCCCTGAAGGGGCGCAATTTTAGTGCTTGTCATAGGTACTATTTTCCATAGATATGCCTCTGATTCCAGACCCTTGGTGTGTAACAATGTGGCCCAGGGAATTGTCAGCTTTGGACACCCGTTTTAAGGGTTCCTAGTAATGTCTTCACTAGAATCTCCAGTTTGTACTCTGGATCCACAAAATAATGAATGTGTCCAGGCATTGGTAAGCAACTGGTCTCTAGGTTCTTCTGCAGACTCCTCATCTGTGTATGAGGGGATGTCAGGCTATTAATAAAGGCCATCTCCTTTTTGGAAGGGGGTACCTTCTGTGTATTCCTTGAATACATTTAATGGTCCCTTGCTGTGCCCCAGGCAGGCTCTCATTGCATCTCCTCCACCCTCTTCTCTGCTCCTCCTGCCCTCACATTCCCAAACTCCCCCACAGAAGCCACCAACTTACATCTGTGCACAGTCCTGTCCTAGCAGATCCTTTAAAGTCAGGTCCCTCTGTCTGACCTGATAGGTAGAGGGGTGTTTTCCTTGGAGGAACAATGGAACCCACTACCCTGGCGTGGAGCTCTCAATGATGGCCATTTCTCTTCCTAAATCAACCTCAGCCCATTAGTGTATAGGAGAGGGACAAAAGCAACTGAACCTCCAACTGATACAATAGAGGCCTGGCCTGGTCCCCACCTGGACCACCTTTGGGTGAAGCAGCATCCTTGTCTCCCTCTGTCTACAGCTCAGCATGGCCTCTACTCAGTGCTGCTATTCCTGGTGGGCCTTGCCTGTAGGCCCCTCATTCTGTCAGAGACGGGGCTCAGGGAAGCCAGAATGTGCCCACGATTAGCAAAGCTTGTGAAAAAGTGAAAGACAGGCCTGGTCCCCATACCTTTAGACACATGTCTCACCTGCGCAAGCCTGACTCAGCCTCTCTCATCTTGTCCAGCACACCCCACACACCCGTGTGGGCCCACAGTCAACCAGGTCCCACTTACTTGGTGGCCACGGTCCCTTCAGCTTGTGCCATTTGATCATATCTAGCTAAGGGATATTTTGATCATGCCCCTAGCCTGCCACTGTCTGCCTGTTTCTCAAGGCCTTTTATGCTTGAACTGACACATTTCTACATCAGGATTGGATTTGCTCAATTTTTTCTCTACAACAGCCACATACCCAAAAAAGGCCTGCAGCTAGGGGGTTCCTGTTTTCCCCAGTCACCCAGCGCCCAGAGCAACTTATGGAGGGTACGTCCCAGAGCAGGGCCGGGCAGGACTGAGAGGCGGACATAGGATAGGACTGTGGACAACTGTCTTCTCCCCTGAGGACAGCAGGAAAGCACTGTACTTGACATCAGGAGAGAGACACTGAAGCAATGGGATCAGAATGCAAACTGCCTTGGGTTGGCCCAATCTCCACAAACACTGCAGTTCTGACCCGCTCCAGCTGTCCAAACAGCAGGGGCGTTGAGAGGTAGAGCATCCTGAAGATCTAGGAACTGCCTCATCCACCCTAATCCAATTCTACCCCACATTTTTGTACTTGTTCCACTCCACCCTCCCCAGGACTATGTGTTCTGCACTCTTCTGTAATAAGAAAATCTTTCAAAATGAAGTCTGCTGATATAGCGTGTCATTGAAGTCTATAAAATTTAAGTGAACACTTAAGCAACAATGACAGCCACCTTGCACACTTATGTCTATTCTTCCCCATTTCTATAAACCGAAAATCTCAGTAAGTGCCTTTGCAGGTTTTGAGGAAGTTGAAAAGTGACCCGAAAGCTTCCATTATGAGAGCTTCAAAATTGTAGCTAAGAAAATCACTCCATTTTCAGCCACATTGTGTACGAGATGTGCAGGACATTGAACAGATAAGATCTTTATTTATTTTTCTTCTTTTTTTTTAATTGTACTTTTTTTATTGTTGTAATTAAATGAAGTTTACATTTCAAGTTAGTCTGCCATGTAGAAATACTTTTTTACATACATTGTTATGAGACCCTAATCGCTCACCCCATTCAGTGACAGCACATGACTCCCTTCCGCCCCATGAACATTCAACCAGCTCCTAACTCTCTGCCTTCCCCTCTCACCTCTGGACAGAAGCTGCCCCTTTGGTCTCTTGTATCTACTTGTCTAAGAGGCCAATTCTTCACAAATATCACTTTATGTCGCACAGCCGGTCCAATCCCTGTCTGAAGAGTTGGCCTCGGAAATTGTTTTAGTTCTGGGGTGATGGAGAGACCAGGGGCCATGCCTTCCTGGGCGCCTCCAGTCTTAGTCAGACCATTAAGTCTGGTCTTCTTACTAGAATTTGAGTTCTGCATCCCATTGTTCTACTGCTCCATCAGGGACCCTCTGTTGTGTTTCCTGTCAGGACATTCATTGGTGGTAGCCAGGCACAATCCAGTTCTTCTGGTCTCAGGCTGATGAAGTCTCTGGTTTATGTGTTCCATTCTGTCTTTTGGGCCAATACTTTCCTTGTGTCTTTGGTGTTCTTCATTCTCCTTTACTCCAAGTGGTTGGGACCAATTGATGCATCTTAGATGGCTGCTTGCAAGCTTTTAAGACCCCAGAAGCCACTCACCAAAGTAGGATGCAGAACATTTTCTTAATAAGGTTTGTTATGCCAATTGACATAGATGCCCCCTGAAAGCTGGTCCCCATACCTGGCATCCCTGCTACTCTGTCTCTTCAAGTATTTGATTGTATTGAGGAAACTTTTTAGCTTTGGTTTAGTCCAGTTGTGCTGGCTTCCCTTGTAGTGTGTGCTGTCCTTCCCTTCACCTAAGATGATTCTTATCTACTATCTAGTTAGTGAATAACTCTAACCCTCCTTCCCCACCCCCGTAACCATCAAAGAATGTTTTCTTCTGTTTAAACCTTTTCTTGAGTTCTTATAATAGCGGTCTTATACAGTATTTGTCCTTCTGTGACTGACTAAATTCACTCAGCATAATAAGTTCTAGCTTCCACCAAGTTATACGATGTTTCACAGCTTCATCATTGTTCTTTATCATTGCATAATATTCCATTGTGTGGATATACCATAGCTTCTTTATCCATTCTTCCGTCGATAAGCACTTAGGTTGCTTCCATCTTTTGGCTATTATGAACAGTGCTGCGATGAACATGGGTGTGCATATATCTATTTGTGTGACGGCTCTTGTTTCTCTAGGATATATTCCAAGGAGCAGGATAGCTGGATCATATGGTACTTAATTGTACTTTAGATGAAGGTTTACAGAACAAATAGTTTCTCGTTAAACAGTTAGTACACATATTGTTTTATGACAATGGTAAACAACCCCACTACATGTCAACATTGTCCCTTCTCGCCCTTGGGTTCCCTATCACCAGCTTTCCTCTCAACTGAATGTAGCCAAAACATGTGTTATCAAAATGTTCACCTTGAAAAAAATGTGAAAGATAATTTCAAATTTTTACAGAATCCAGACTTACTGGATCTTCTGACAACTGGAAATACCTCCAACTCTCTCACTCTGAGAAAATCTTCAAAGCATAAACTGAAATTATCCCCTAAAGTCATCTCTAAACAAATGCTTAGCTAAACTAGTAAAGAATGTTAGCAATGAGAATTGGGCTCTTCTAAAGAATTATCTAGATGAGATAAAATTGTCAATGGTAACTCTAAAGAATAGATTAGAAGTTTAGGGGGTAGTGAGTATAAGTCAACGGTGGTGAAAAAATATGGATAGAGACAGCAAGAATGGTGATAAAACATGAAGAAATTGATGAATGAGTGTGAGTTCTGTCGTGTATATTTTCAACAAAATTAAAATTTAAAAAAAATATATAAAAAAATCCTTTTTGTTCACCCATAGGCATATTCATTGCAACCTCTGAATTAGGAAATGTAAAGTTGCTCATTTTCAGGGAACAATCAAAAGAACATATGATGTTGCCTGTGTGTTCCTGGGGTGTGACAAAGCAAATGCAGAGGCTGCTCCTTTCCCCTGAGCATTGGGGTCTTAATGGGAGACAAAAACACTTAGGACTGAGCAAGAAGAACTTGACTAACTCTCTCAGACTCATGAGACTCAGTATCCATTTGTGCTTTCACAGCCACTTGTCCACCTGCCCAGAGCAATGTCTTTCTCCAGGTTGTGTAATTTGCTGTTTTAGATACTTATATCTTTCATTCTGTGTATCTTTCCATCTGTCATTAAAATAACACAGTCTTTACATTTCTTTTTGGATGATGTCTGAATTATGCTGGCATTGGTATTATAACAATCCGTGGTTCCATTATCTGTACTCTTAGAGCATAATAAGCGTAATAATACTTATTATAAGTAACACATTTACTAGAATTGTCATTTTAGAAATCCTCACCTTGGGTGCAGTAAACGTAAATAATCAACGGTGGCCCCATGTATTCTAGGAAGTTGCCTTAGTTTCTTAGTTCTGCTCTAACAGATATACCACAAGGGTGGCTTGAATGTACAGAAATCTATTTCCTCACAGTTAGGAGGCTAGAAATCCAAGTTCAGGGACTCTAGGGAAGGTTTTCTCTTTCTGTCAGCTCTGTGGGAAGGTTCTTGTCTCTTTTCCGCTTCTGTTCCTTTGTTCCTTGGTCATCTTCATATGGTGTGGCATCTGTCTTACCTCATTTGTGCTTCCTGACTTCTGTGCCTAATCTCTCTTTTTCTATGTCAGAATTGACTGGGTTTAATAACAGTTGTTGGCAAGGATGCGGAGACATTAATATCCTCATCCATTGCTGGTGGGAATGTAAAACGATACAGCCACTGTTGGAAACTGGTGATTCCTCAAAAAGTTGAACATAGAATGGCCATATGACCAATCAATCCCAATCTTATGTGTATACCCAAAATAACTGAAAGCAGGAACATAAACAGAAATCTTTACAATGTTTATTGCAAACTATTCACAATAGCCAAAAGATAGAAACAACCTAAACCTAAATGTCCATCAAGATATAACGGATAAACAAAATGTGGTGTGTGTATATATATATAACATAGCCATAAGGAAAAGTAAAGTCTTTACACATGCCATAACATGGATCAACTTTGAAAACATTATCCTGAGTGAAATTAGTCTGTCACAAAAAGACAAATAGTATATGATTTCACATACATGAAGTAGGTAAATATCTAGAAAACAAACTTATTAATTATTACCAGGGGTGGGAGGTAGGGCTAAAGAGGGAGCTACTGCTTAGGGAGCACTGAGTTTGTATCAATAGTGATGAAATAATTCAGAAAAGGATAGTGAAAATGATTGCACAACATGAAGAAAGGAATCTATGTCACTGAATCATACATGTAAAAATTGTTAAATTGGTAAGTGTTATGTACATTTGTCAAAATAAAAGAAAGAATAAAAAGTATGGAGAGATTAAAGAAAAGTGATTGGGTTTAAAATACACCCTACATTGATATGGTTTCATTAACACAGCAAAGAGTACGCTATTCCCAAAGGGGATTATACCCACAGTATACTTGTTAGAATTCCAACATGTATTTTGATAGAATACAATTCAATCCATAACAGCAGAGCATACTGTATAAGGGAAAATGTTTATAACTCAAACCTGCAACTGGTATTCTAGGCAGTATATACTTAACCCTCTCCCATGGAAAGCCTAACAGCCCTCAAGCAGCCATGTTCAAGGTACCCTCTGGGAACAAAGCCCAATGCCTACCAAAGAAAAACAGGAGCAGGAAGTTGGAGGCCTTCTTCAGAATCACAGTTATCATGAGGCCTCAGGTTCCTAGGCCAGGTGGAACCAGAGTGACTTAGGATAATCAGCATAAGGAGTATCCCCTCCATATTTTCTGCCATAATAAGATGTCACCCTGGGTACTCACAGCACCATGAAGGAGGAAAGAGCTCAGCAGCAAATCCCTGTGCTCAGAGCCAGCACACATTCTGCCTTGAGTCAAAAGATAGGATATGATCCAAGGGCAGTGCCCCACCTGTGCTTTTCTGTTCACCAGCTCATTGGACCACCATCTGTTACTTCTTTTCAATCTGACTTGTCTACTGGGTCGCAGAGTCGAGACGGGGCTGGGAAAAACCTGCAAGTGAAGGGTCAGTGAGAACAGACTTAAACCCCAGCCCTGGGCCTGAAGTCTTGCCTGGTCTTGTTGGGCAACTGAGATCAAGGCCATTGTCTTAGTCATCTAGTGCTGCTATAACAGAAATACCACAAGTGGAAGGCTTTAACAAAGAGAAGTTTATTCTCTCACAGTCTAGTAGGTTACAAGTGCAAATTCAAGGCATCAGCTCCAGGGAAAGGTTTTCTCTCTGTGTTGGCTCTGGAGAAAGGTCATTGCGATTCATCAGTCTTCCCCTAGTCTGGGAGCATCTCAGCACAGGAACCTCAGGTCCAAAGGATGTGCTTTGCTCCCTGCACTGCTTTCTTGAAGGTATGAGATTCCCATGTGTGTCCGCTCACTTCTCTCTTTTATATCTCAGAAAAGATTGGCTTAAGACACTATCCAATCTTGTAAGCCTCATCAGTATAACTGCCACTAATCCATATTATTAAATCATAGTGATTGAATTTACAACACATAAGGAAATCACATCAGATTACAAAATGGTACACAATTATACAATACTGGGAATCATGACCCAGTCAAGTTGACAGATATTTTGGGTGGACACAATTAAATCCATGACTGTCATACTCAACACAGCTGTCCCCACCATGTCCCAGAGGAAAACAAGGTTAAACCAGGATACGTGTACCACAGCAGGCCTAGAACTCTGGTAGATGGTGTGGTATGGACACAATCAAGAAAAAGGACCTGGAAGGACAGCAAGGCTACAAAGACATCTTCCACAGAGACAACAGCTCTGTACAGTGGAGTAGGGAACCCTAAGAACAAAAGTAACATGCCAAGTTTCTTGATAGGCATGTGCCCAGAGTGACCCCAAAACATAAAGATCATAGAGGCACTTGGGGAAGTAATATAACACAGAGCCTATAGAACTGGTTCACCAAGGTCCATAGTGAGGGGTCCCACCCAGTCTAAGAGCCTTGCTGCAAGGTATGGAACCAGAATACTGGAAGATCTTTCCCTTCCTCTGTATCACATGCTTGCTCGTGGGAACACACACACACACGCACACGTGCCATGATGGGACTCATAGGGCCCTTTGACTGAGGAAAATGAAGTGATTCCAGAGCCCCATGGCCATGCCTTCACTAACCTATGGAGACAGTGACAAAGCAGGGTCAACCATGGCTGGAAGCATCCTATTCTCAACCTAGGATACCCAGGCATCTCCCTCCAGTTAATGTCTTCTCCTTTATCCATGGGACAACAAGAGGAAAGCCTGGGTCTGGGTTGAGCTGGAGAGAGGACTCATCCAGGGCAGAGTCTGCGGGGATCCTAGAGACGTGTGCTCTGCCTTCCCCTGTCACTCAGTGCCAAAATTAAGGGCGACCCCTCTGCCCCTTCTTCCTCTGAACACCCAGGCTCTGCACAGATCATGGGAACTGAAGAAAAAAAAAGAGCTTGTGGGAATAAGACAGAGGGGTCAGTGCTGAGACTTTTCCCTCCTGTGTCCACAGGGCTACTCAGGGGACCTTTGGTGTGTAACAATTTTCCACCTTGGATATGATAAAACCCCTCAAGTGATCTTCAATAGAATCCCCAGCTTTGTTCCCTGAATCCACAGAATAATGAATGTGATCAGGCATATTTAAATGACTGGCAACTGGATTTTTTGGTAGGGTCCATACCTGCATGAGAGGGGGGTGTCAGACTTTTAATAAAGACCATCTTCCAGTGTGGAGGATCTTCCCTCTGTGGTCCTTGAACGTATTCACTGGTACCCTGCTGTGCACCAGAGAGGCTCTGATTACTCCTTCTCCACTCGCTTCTCTGCTCTCCTTGCTCAATCATCCTCAAACCCCCACACACAAGACACCAATTCACAACTGTGCAATGTCCCATTCTATCAGAATCTTTAAGGTCAGGTCCCCCTATTTGACCTTATCAAGTGGTGGAGTGTCTTCCTCAGAGGAACAATAGAACTTGCTGCATGATGCTCTCATTGATGGCCTTGTCTTTCCAAACCCATCTCAGCCCAAAAGCATAGAGGAGGAGAGAAAAGCAATTGAGCCTCCAGCCCACGCAATAGGGACCTGACATGGTACACTTCAAAGCCACTTCTTCTTTTTTTTTTAATTGTACTTCAGGTGTAATTTTACAGAACAAATAGTTTCTCATTAAACAGTAGTACACATATTGTTTTATGACATTGGTTAACTACCCCACGACATGTCAACCCTCTCCGTTCTCTTTTTTTTTTTTTTGTGAAAATATACATAGCCAAAGATACACCATTTCAAAAATTTCTACATGCACAGTTCAGTCACATCGACTACGCTCTTCCAATTGTGCTGCTATTCTCACTTTAGATGAAGGTTTACAGAACAAAACAGTTTCTCATGACAATGGTTAACAATCTCACTACACATCAACACTGTCGTTACTCAACCTTGGGTTCCCTAACACCAGCTTTCCTGTCCTCTTCTGCCTTCTAGCCCTTGTCACTGGACTGCTGTGCCTCATTAGTACTGTTCTGTTTTATGGGGCTGTCCAATCCCCGGCTGAACGGTGAACCTCAGAAGTGACTTCACCACTGAGCTAAAAGCTTGTCTGAGGGTCATACTCTCAGGGTTTCTCCAGTCTCTTTTAGGCCAGTAAATCTGGTCTTTTTGTGTGTGTGTTAGAATTTTGTTCTACATCCTTCTCCAGCTCTGTCCAGAACCCTCTGTTGTGATCCGGGTCAGAGCAGTCAGTGGTGGTAGCTGGGCACCATCTATCTGTACTGAACTCAGTCTGGTGGAGGCCTTGGTAGCTGTGGTCCATTAGTCCTTTGGACTAATCTTTTCCTTGTATCCTGTTCTCTTCATTCTCCCTTGCGCCCTAAGGGATGAGATCAGTGGAGTATCTTAGATGGCTGCTCACAGGGTTTTAAGACCCCAGACGCTACTCACCAAGGTAGAATGTAGAACATCATCTTTATAAACTGTGTTATGCCGTTGAGCTAAATGTTCCCAGAGAGCATGGTCCCCACAAGGGCCACTTTTTTTTGAGGCTCAATCCTTGTCTCCCTCCGTCCATGGCTCAGTTGGGCATCTCCTCGGTGCTGCTCTCTCCCCTGGGCACTGCCTGCTGGCTCATCCTCCTGTCAGAGAGGGGACTCGAGCATGCCAGCCTTTGCCCATCAGAAAAGAACTTTGGGAATGTGACAGTCAGGCCTGGTTCCCATACCTGTAGACACACCTTCCACATGTGCAGACCTGGTTCAGCCTCTCTTATCTAGCCCAGCATACCACACAAACCCGTGTGGGATCAGAGTTGACCAGATTCAGCTCAATTAGCGGGGTCCACCCTTTCGGCCTGTTGCACTTAGTCACACCTGGCTGATTTGTATCTTGTTTATGTTCATGTCTGACGTTGCTCACTGCCTCTTTGGGCTTACGGGCTTGAAATGATGCTTGTCTGCCGCAGGACTGGAATTCGCTTATCCCACTCTTAAATGAACATTTATCTACCAACTAAGTGACAGCTATAAAGTATGAAATCAACATGCAGAAAGCAATTTGGCATTTATTCTTTTTCTTGGAACCAGACCAATACCTAAGGCAAATTAGTGGGTGCTGACCAAACCAGAGGGGCCACCTGGGCCCCAATATTGACTAAGCCTCACAGGCACGATGTAATCTATCATGTCGTCCTGGTGAGGCTGACAAAAGCCCTGAGCTTTGAGGCTCACGTGGGGACTCTTGGTTAGTGCCGTGAACGGGAGAAGGTAGTGCATTCCTGTTTGGCATATGAAAAATACGCTATGGGAAGCCTCCCAGGCCTCACCCTATGCATGACTGTATTTGTATCATTTTTTTGTTCTAATAAAGTTGTAGCTGTAAGTATAGTATACTCTCCGTGAATTCTGTGAGTCATGCCACTGAATTAATGAACCCAAATGTGCAGTGAGAGACAGCAGGCACTGACATCTGCCTGTTTGTCAGTCTGAAAGAAAGTATCCCTCTAATTAGTGAACTCTGACCCAGCTTTGGGAGACTAGGGTCAGAGAGACAGGTTCGTTTGGATAACTGACACCTTGAGTGGAAGCTTAGGGGGCAACTCAGAGCCAGTGCCAACAGCTTACAGGAAACTTCTCCTTCACAAAAGTGTGCTAAAACTGTCAAAAGTCTATGAAATTTGGCAAATAAATTTTGAGTAATTTCAACATTTTAGGTCACACGACTCGTGGAATGATTACTAGAGCATCAGAATCATATTCAATCTACAGTGTTTTCCTAAGTTTCCATGAACTCTTCAGAAGTATAATTGCCCACAGTGATATTATGACCCAGTGTTTAAATGCAGGGTGATCTTCTATAGCATTTCAAAAATAATGAAATTTTACAGTGTTTCTTTCTAAGATGGGTGCTATTATAAGTATCATGGTTAGAATAGATAATAATTTCATAAAGAGTTATATCTGGGGCAGAAGAAGTTTATATATCAAACTTGTGCCTTATATTCTAGACAGCATATACATAACACTCTCTCCTATGCGAAGCCTGACAACCCTCAAGCACCCAGGACCTCACCAGATCCAGGGAGCAGGAGTCTGGAGGACTTCATCTGAATCACATCGTCAGTGACGCCCCAGGCTCATGGGCCAGGTGGGACCAGGATGATCAAGGATAATCAAAAGGAGTGTCCCATCTACATTTTCCCCCACAATCAGATGTCACCGTGGTTGCACACAGCACCATGAAGGAGGAAAGCAACCTGCAGCAAATTGCTGGGCTCAAAGGCAGCCCACATGCTGCCTCAAAATAAAAGATAAGACATAATCCTACAGCAGTGCCCCATGTGTGCCTCTATGCTCACCAGGTCATCAGGCCTCAGTCTACTCCCTCTTCCCAGCCTGGATCCTCTCAGGGGACTAGAATATCACAGCGGACTAGAGCAAGCCATCAAGAAGTGTGTAGTAAGGACAATGCAATCCTGGCCTGACATCCAAACGAAACAGTAGGGTCTGAGTTTATAAGTTTTGGCTGTTTCTGGGCAGCTAAGATCAAAGCAATGCTCATCACATCTTTAGAACCCCTTATCTACTCTGGAGCCTAGACAGGGTGAGCTGGGCCACATGCTTTCAGGCAGGCTTGCAATTCCGGCAGAAGGTAATACAGTTACAGACTAGTGGGAGAAGATGATATCCTCTAACTTAGTAAGCTGCTCCATTGAGGATGAGGCTTAGGGATGTTATTTCTACAGGGAAGGTGACCAATATTTCCACTGCATCAACAACTTAGAAAGGGAATTTTGGTGAAAGGACAGAAGCAGAAGATTATCCAATAAGCAAGGTAAGCACAGACATACTTGTGCTTACTAATCTATAGTGAATAATTTCACAGTTTTTCACTTCGTCAAATATTCAGATTTTAGGTACGGTTGACTTCTGTCTATTTCCTAACCTCACATCACCTTCGTACAGAATCAAAGATTCTTTTTAAATTCATACTCCCCGACAGGGACAGATTATCAATTAAGCAAGGTAAACATAACCTTATTTATGCATACTTGCTAATCTGTAGTGAACGTTTTCACATGTTAGAAAAATTCACTACAGATTAGTAAACACAAGTAAGGCTGTGCTTAGCTTGCTTATTGGGTAATCTGCACCTGCTGGAAGTATTTGGAGAATCCCCAGAGCAGGGCAGTGATCTAAATTAAGGCTATTTCCTCTTTCTGTGAAAACAAGAACAAAGACCATCACCAGGGGCATGGAGGCAGAAGAAACAAAAAGTTTCCTAATGAAAATCTTCACAGGGACCCCAGATTGCCTGGGCCATATGGAAAGAGAGCGATCAAAAAATCCAGAATGAATAGAAAAGCTTGTTTGCCTCTTTCTGCATGTTTGCAAATACTTTGAAACTAGGGTATTTGATCCCTCAAAAATATCAAGGTTCAGAGCAAAATTGGTTGATCAAGGAATCCTGGGACCAAACAGAATTCACACAGGTTGGTCTGCCAAACCATGATCTATGCTCTCCTCTTGTGATATCTCTTTACCTTCCTACTACTCTCATCAATATCATATCTCCTTTTCAACCCCATTGTCTATCCTCACTCACACCTCAAGTTTCGGCATTAATTGAAACTACCAATAGTTCATGGATGATGAAGATCTTGTATAGTGTGTTTCTAAGGAGGAAGAGTTTGTCATTTTTGAACTTATAATATTAAGAAACACTTAAACTCCTGGAGAAGTTTTGGGTTGAAAGATGTTATGTAATGAAGTAGGCAGCTACTGATTGCAAATGGAAGTCTATATGGCATCATGTTCATGCTCTTTTAAGACCCAGAATAGAACTTAGGGGAAGGGAATACTACTTCAACTAAAACAAAACCCCAAAGACAATTCCTCCCTTCTCACACTTCAGGATTTCTCCAGATAAACGTAGTCTGCTGAGTGAGAAACTGCCTGAGATTGGGATTTTTGCAAAACCTTCTCCATACACATTCCTCTAGGAGGGAAGAGTGACATGCTGAGTTCATATCTTGAGAATCAAAACAACCTAGAATAAAACAAGTGGTCAATGAGCCTACCCCTCCTTACTCAACTCTTGGTTTAAAAAGCCTGGAATGAAAAACCACACACAACTTCTGACCTGAGCAACTTTTCCAAGATGATGCTGCCACTCGTAGTCCCGTCGGCCTTGCCTCTGCTCTCCAGGGCCTTCATACGTAAGCGACTGTCCCAAACTCAGGGGTCTGGCTTATTCCAACAGTATTATTTCCACAAATTTCCAGCTAGCGTATCTCTATGATTCATCCTAGCCCCAGTTGTTCCCCAGTAATTTAATGAAATCTATGACTACATAAACAATGTTTAGGGATGACTGGGAAAAATGCTCCCAAGACACCTAATGGGCCATTCTACTTTCATGGGCTGCACCTCTATTGTCTGGAAAGTAATTTATTATCAAGATGGTCATAGATTTTGCAGGAGGAGAGACAAGTAAAAATTTCATCTATCTAAACAAAACAATACACAGCTTAATGTCAGGAGCTATCTAACAGATCAAAGAAGAAACATTTCATACTCCATATTCTAAATTTCACCTTCACCTTGTCCCTATTACGCTGAGCGCTTCAGCTCTGTTTGGGCTGAAATTCAGATCCAAGCTGAATCATTGGACATCACAGGGTCTGACTACTGCTCACGAGGACCTGATGGGTAGGGGCCCCCACCCAGGCCCCATACTGCCCATTTCCCCTCTGCACTTTGATTTCCCATTTTTGTTCTCATCATTCTTTATCCTGAGGACTCAGACTCCTATGAAGAAAATATTGTGCTGAAGTTCAGATGTCTATTAGGACTTCTACTCTTCAACCACAGGCCAAAGACAATCTAGGGACTGGTGGTTGGTGGACTGTTTCTTCTAATAAAACTGAAAACTTCAGTAGATTCAGTTAAGCAGCTTGAAGGAGAACGCTGCAGTTTGCCTTCTATTTCATGCGGTGAATTGGGAACTTACACTTGCTGGTACCATAGTCTTTACTCAGCAAAACTGTGGCTCCACCGCTGTCCTATACCAGAACGAGAGAAACACGGTTTCACTCCCTTCTGTGATACCGTCTGAAAGGTGGCATTCTCGGCCGCGCAGGACAGAATGCCTCCTCGAAAGCTGTAAACTCTGAATGGCTTCACATACTTGAAAGGGAGAAACGTGGATCCCTTTACCGAGGGAGACAATGCAGAGGCAACTTTCTTAGGCATGTAACACATAGGAATTTTCAAACACAGTAGGTGACTCCTTCTCACTTCATCCTCCAGACTCACAGCAACTTGCTTTGCTTTCTCCTTCTGGCAAGGATAAGCTACGTGGTCACATTAAGCAAATAAGGTTTAGTCAGCAACACTGAACCTCTTCTGCATTTCCTCTAGCTGAAGGCCAACAATCTGCCTGTTTCGCTTTGAATGCCAGAAGTAACTCATTCCCTGTTATGCAAAGTTCCCTTTGAAAATCAGGAGATTCAAATGCTTCCAAGGCAGACACTCTCCAGTCTTCTCCCACTGAGAGAGAACATTTGAGCAAAGAGCTGGTGGTGGGTGGACTCTTTCTTCAGTAGATTCAGTAAAGAAGCTTGAAGGAGAACGCTGTATTTTGCTTTCTCTTTTATACGGTGAATTGGGAACTTAAACTTACTGCTAACATAGTCTTTAAACAGCAAATCTGAGGCTCTCCCGTGGTCGTGTTCCAGAACAGGAGAAACGGGATATCTCTTCTTTAGGGATAGCGTCTGTAAAGCGGGAGTCTCAGCCGCACAGCACAGAATGCTTCCCGGAATACTGTAAACCCTGAACGGCTTCAACTACTTCAAAGGGAGAAAAGTCATACACTTTCTCCAGGTAGACAATGCACAGGCAACTTTCTTAGCCATGTAACAGAGAGATATTTTCAAAACCCAGTAAGTGAATCTTTCTCCCATCATCCCCAGATGGAGAACAACTGGCTCTTGCATTCTCTTTCTGGCAGGAAAGAAGCTACATGCTGGTGTTAAGCACACAGGGTTTAGTCACCAAAACTGAACCTCTTCTGCCATCCTCTAGCTGAAGGCCAACCATCTGCCTGCTTTGCTATGAAAGCCAGGAGTACCTTCATTCCCTGTTATGGAAAGTTCCCTTTGAAAAACAGAGGATTCAAATACTTGCAAGGCAGGAACTCTCCAGTCTTCTCCCACTGAGGGAACATTTGAGAAAAAAGCTGGTGGTGGGCAGACTGTTTCTTCTAACAAAACTGAAAACTTCAGTAGATTCAGTTAACCAGCTTGAAGGAGAACTCTGTATTTTGCTTTCTCTTTCAAGCGGTGAATTGAGAACTTACACTTGCTGCTAACATAGTTTTTACTCAGCAGAACTGCGGCCCTGCCTCATTCGTGTTCCAGAACAGGAGAAATGCGGTTTCATTTCTTATTCTGAGATATCGTCTATAGGGCAGCAGAAAAGAATGCCTCCAGGAGAGCTGTAAACAATGAACGCCTTCACATTCTTGAAACGGAAAAACGGGGATCCCTTTACCAGGTAGAAATTGCAGAGGCAACTTTCTTAGGCATGTAACACAGAGGGATTTTCAGACACACTAAGTGAACCCTTCCCCTTCATCCCAGACTGAGAGCAACAACCTCTTTTGGGCAGGGAAGAAGCTACATGCTCCCGCGAAGCACACAAGGTTTAGTCAGCAAAACTGAACATCTTCTGCCCTCCTCTAGCTGAAGGCAGACAATCTGCCTGTTTGCCTTTGAAAGCCAGTAGTACCTTCATTCCCTGTTATGCAAAGTTCCATTTGAAAACCAGAGGATTCAAATACTTGCAAGGCAGGCACTCTCCAGTCTTCTCCCACTGAGAGAACCTTTGAGGAAGCAGCTTCGGTGGGCCCACTACTTCTTCTAACATAACTGAAAACTTCAATAGATTCAGTTAAGCAGCTATATCTTCCTTTCTCTTTCATGTGGTGAATTGGGAACTTACACATGCTACTAACAAAGTTTTTACTCAGCACAACTACGGTTTCGCCTCATTCGTGTTCCACAACAGGAGAAACGCAGTTTCGCTTCTCCTTTAGGGATACCGTCTGTAAAGCGAGATTCTCAGCCGCGCAAAAAAGAATGCCTACCAGAATGCTGTAAACACTGAACGGCTTCATCTACTTGAAAGGAAGAAAAGTCGTACACATTATCCAGGTAGACAAATCACAGGCTACATTCTTAGGCATGTAACACAGAGGGATTTTCAAACACAGAAAGTGAATCCTTCTCCTTTCATCCCATTCCGAGCATCAAACTTTTGCTTTCTCTTTCAGGCAGGGAAGAAGCTACATGTTCATGTTAAGCACACAAGCTTTAGTCAGCAAAAGTGAACCTCTTCTGCCATCGACATGCTGAAGGAAGACAATCTACCTGATTTTCTTTGAAAGACAGTAGTACCTTCATTCCCTGGTAGGCAAAGTTCCCTTTGAGAACCAGGGGATTCAAATACTTGCCAGGCCCGCACTCTCCAGCCTTCCCCAACTCAGAGAACATTTGAGAAAGCAGCTTGTGCTGGGCGGTCTCTTTCTTCTAACAAAACTGAAAACCTCAGTAGATTCACTTAAGCATCTTGAAAGGAGAAAGCTGTATTTTGCTTTCTCTTTCATTTGTGAATGGGGAAGTTACACTTGCTGCTAACAAACTTTTTACTCAGCACAAGTACGGTTTTGCCTCCTTCGTGTTCCAGCATGGGAGAAACCCGTTTTCTCTTCTCCTTTAGCGATACCGTCTGTAAAGCCGTATTCTGAGCCGCGCAACACAGAATGTCCCCCGGAATGCTGGAAACCCTAAATGGCTTCAATTATTTGAAAGGGAGAAACATCATACATTTTATCCAGGTAGACAATGCACAGGTAACTTTCTTAGGCATGTAACACAGAAGGATATTCAAACACAGAAGGTGAATCTTTCTCCCTTCATTCCCCAGACTGACAGCAACAAGCTCTTGCTTTCTCTTTCAGGCAGGGAAGAAGTTACATGCTCGTGGTAAGTACACACGGTTTAGTCAGCATAGGTGAACCTGTTCTGCCGTCCTCTAGCTGAAGGCAGACTATCTGCCTGTTTGGCTTTGAAATCCAGTAGTACCTTCATTCCCTGGAATGCAAAGTTCCCTTTGAAAATCAGGGGATTCAAATACTTGCTAGGCCCGCACTCTCCAGCCTTCTACCACTCAGAGAACATTTGAGAAAGCAGCTTGTGCTGAGCGGATTCTTTCTTCTCACAAAACCGAAAACTTCAGTATATTCACTTAAGCATCTTGAAGAACGCTGTATTTTGCTTTCGCTTTCATGTGGTGAATGGGGAACTTCCACTTGATGCTAACAAACTTTTTACTCAGCACAAGTATGGTTTTGCCGTCTTCTTGTTCCAGAATTCGTGAAACCCGTTTTCTCTTCTCCTTTAGCGATACCGTCTATGAAGCCGTATTCTCAGCCGCGCAACACAGAATGCCTCCTGGAATGCTGGAAACCCTGAAAGACTTCAACTACTTGAAAGGGAGAAATGTCATACACTTTATCCAGGTAGACAATGCACAGGCAAGTTTCTTAGGCATGTAACACAGAAGGATATTCAAACACAGAAAGTGAATCGTTCTCCCTTCATCCCCAGACTGAGAGCAACAAGCTCTTGCTTTCTCTTTCAGGCATGGAAGAAGCTACATGCTCGCATTAAGCACACAAGGTCTAGTTAGCAAAAGGAAATCGCTTCTGCCCTCCTCTGGCTGAAGGCAGACTATCTGCCTGTCTGGCTTTGAAAGCCAGGAGTACCTTCATTCCCTGGAATGCAAAGTTCCCTTTGAAAACCAGGGGATTCAAATCCTTGCTAAGCTCCCACTCTCCAGCCTTCTCCCACTCAGAACATTTGAGAAAGCAGCTTGTGCTGGGCGGACACTTTATTCTAACAAAACTGAAAACTTCATTAGATTCAGTTAAGCAGCTTGAAGGAGAACGCTGTATTTTGCTTTCTCTTTCATGTAGTGAATGGGGAAGTTACACTTGCTGGTAACAAACATTTTACTCAGCACAAACTACGGTTTTGCCTCCTTCTTGTTCCAGAATGGGAGAAACCCGGTTTCTCTTCTCCTTTAGCCATAGCGTCTGTAAAGCCGTATTCTGAGCCGCGCAACACAGAATGTCTCCCGGAATGCTGGAAACCCTAAACGGCTTCAATTACTTGAAAGGGAGAAACGTCATACACTTTATCCAGGTAGACAATGCACAGGCAACTTTCTTAGGCAAGTAACACAGAGGGATTTTCAAAAATAGAAAGTGAATCGTTCTGCCTTCATCGACAGATTGAGTGCAACAAGCTCTTGCTTTTTCTTTCAGACAGGGAAGAAGCTACATGCTCGTGGTAAGCACACAATGTTGAGACAGCAAAACTGAACCTCTTCTGCCGTCTTCTAGGTGAAGGCTGACAATCTGCCTTTTTGGTTTTGAAAGCGTGGAGTACCTTCATTCCCTGGTATGCAAAGTTCCCTTTGAAAACCAGGGGACTCAAATCCTTGCTTGGCCCGCATTCTCTAGCCTTCTCCCACTCAGAGAACATTTGGGAAAGCACCTGTGCTGTGCGGACTCTTTCTTCTAACAAAACTGAAAACTTCAGTAGATTCAGTTAAGAAGCTTGAAGGAGAACGCTGTATTTGCTTTCTCTTTCATGTGGTGAATTGGGAACTTACACTTGCTGCTAATAAAGTTTTCACTCAGCATAACTATGCTTTTGCCTCATTCGTATTTCAGAACGGGAGGAAGGCGGTTTCTCTTCTCGTTTAGCTATAACGTCTATAAAGCGGTATTCTCAGCTGCACAGAACAGAATTCCTCCCGGAGTGTTGTAAACTGTGAACGGCTTCAAGTACTTGAAAGGGAGAAAGGTCATACACTTTATCAGGGTAGACAATGCACCAAGCAGCACAGGCAAGTCCTCCTGGAACCGGCACTACCGTGATTACCGACCCAATCTCGTGACTTTAGTAAGTGCCACAAACAACCCGTCCCAGTATCTCCTGTTCAGCTACACCTCCCCTGCCATACCATATCTGAGTGACTGACCGTGCCAATTGGAGAAGGAGGAGAAAAGGATTGTGCCCCAAATGAGCAAACAACAAGGAACACACAGCCCGCCTGCTCAGATATAGACAAATCAAAAAAAAAAACGGGGAAGAAACAAAGAAATCTACCATCAATAAATGAGAAAAATAACTACTGGATGACTCAAAGACAGCAGACAGTATAAAAACATTTATAAAAACAGGATAGGATGTTTCCAGTAGGCGTCCAATATAAAACACCAAATGATTTTCCAGTGGAAGAAAAGGCACTAGAACTACCTGGTAGGGAATTTAAATCTCTCATACTCAGAATGCTCCAAGAACTGAAGCAAAAAGCAGACAAATATGAGGAAGAAATAGACAAATACATGGAAAATACAGACAAAAAATTAGAATATTTCATGAAAATAATGCAGAAACAAAATGCCTAAATAAATTCACAACTAGAAATTATACAAAAACAGCAATTAGAAATCCAAAAGATAAACCACAAGATTTCAGAAATGGACAGTGTCACAGAAGGGCTGAGAAGCAGATTTGAAATGGTGGAAGGCAGGATCAGTGGAATTGAAGAGAAGCACTTGAATACAACTCTGTTTGAGGAAAACTCAGAAAAAAGAACACAGAAAAATGAAGAGATCCTAAGAGTTATGTGGGATACAACCAAAAGGAAAAATTTACGAGTGATTGGAGTTCCAGAACAGGGGGAGAAAACAGAAAACACAGAGAGGATCACTGATGAACTGCTGACAGAAAACTTCCCCAATATCATGAAAGATGAAAAGGTGTCCATCCAAGAAGCTCGAACCCTATATAGGATAGACCCCAAAAGACAATCACCAAGGCATATCATAAAAACACTCGCCAAAGCCAAAGACAAGCTAAGAATCCTGAGAGAATCTCATGAAACACAAGAAGTCACATACAGAGGATAAACAATAAGACTAAGCTCAGATTATTTGGCAGAAACCATGCAGGCAAAAAGGCAATGGGATGACATATATAAAATCTTGAAGGAAAAAAATTGCCAGCCAAGAATAATATATCCTGAAAAACTTTCATTCAAATGTGATGGTGAAAATAGGTAATTTCCAGATAAACAGAAATTAAGGGAATATGTAAAAGCCAAACCAAACTCACAAGAATTATTAAAGGTAGTTCTTCGAGTGGACAACAAACAACTTCAGCTCACAGGCAGAATCTACGATGCAGGATCGTACCAGCCAGATACCAATCTAGCAAATGAGCTCTCAAGGACTATCCAAAGCAAAAGAAATACAACAGGGAATCAGAGCAGTTAATCAGTAAACGACATCAACATCAAAACACTCAAAGAGGGAATAAACGGCATAAGTATAGAACCTTCTAATGCAGAGGAAGGCAAGGTGATACCAGGTAATGGTAGACTTATTCAAACTTAGAAACGTAAGGTTAAAATTCACGGTAAACACAAAGAAAGTTAACAAACATACTCATAAAAATATAGAGGAAAAACATAAAATCTCAGCAAAAACAAAACATGCAAAAACAAAAGAAATGAAAAAAAAATCCACAAACCAAAGTAACTCAGCACAGGAGAGTAAGAAGAACAATAAAAACATCAGCATGACAAAAAACAGCACTACAAAATGACAGCAATAAATTCACATTTTTCAATAATCACACTGAATGTAAATAGACTCAATGCACCCATAAAGAGACGGAGAGTGACAGAATAGATAAGAAAACAGGATCCATCAATATGCTGTCTACAAGAGACACACCTTAGAAACAAAGACGTGAATTTATTAAATGTCAAAGGTTGGAAAAAAATATATCAAGCTAACGGCTACCAAAAAGAGCAGGAGTGGCAATACTAATCTCAGATAAAATCGACTTTAAAACAAAATCCACCATAAAAGGCAAAGAAGGACACTATATAATGATTAACGGGATGATCCATCATGAAGACATAACCCTATAAACATATACGCATCCAATGACGGGGCTCCAAAATACATAAAACAAACTATAACAACACTGAAAAGAGAAATTGACAGTTCCACAATCATAGTAGGAGACTTCAACACACCACTCACAGTAAGGGACAGAACAACTAAGAAGAAACTCAGCAAAGATACAGAAGACCAAAAGGGCACAATCAGCCAACTTGACCACATAGACATATATAGAACACTCCATCCAACCGCTGCAAAGTACACATTCTTTTCCAATGCACATGGAACGTTCTCCAGAATAGACCACATCTTAGGCCACAGAGCAATCCTCAACAGGATCCAAAATGGTGAGATAATTCAAAGTGTCTTCTCTGACCACAATGCCATCAAGGTAGAAATTGACAACAGAAAGAGCAAGGAAAAAGAATCAATTACTTGGAAACTGAATAATGCCCTGCTTACACATCACTGGGTAATAGAAGAAATCAGAGATGGAATCCAAAAATTCCTCGAATCAAATGAGAATGAAAACACATCACACCAAAACTTTGGCGACACAGCAAACGCAGTCCTCAGAGGGCTATTTATAGTAATAGATGCACACATCAAAAAAGAAAAAAGGGACAAAATCAAAACATTAACCACAGAACTCAAACAAATAGAAAGAGAACAGCAAAAAATGCCCACAGCCACTGGAAGAAAGGAAATAGTAAAGATCAGAGCAGAAATAAATGAAATAGAGAACAGAAAAACAATAGAAAGGATCAACAAAAAAAAGGCTGGTTCTTTGAAAGAATCAACAAAATTGACAAACCACTCACCAGACAGACAAAAGAAAAACAGGAGAGGACGCAAATAACCCAAACAAGAAATGAAATGGGGGACTTTACAACATACCCAACTGAAATAAAAAGGATTATAACAGAATATTATGAAAAACTGTATTCCAACAAATTTAAAAACCTACAGGAAATGGATAAATTTCTAGAAACACACTACCTACCCAAACTACAACAATGTGATGTTGAAAATCTGAACAGACCCATAACAAGAGAAGAGATTGAGAATGTAATAAAAAATACTCCCAACCGAAAAAAGCCCTGGCCCAGATGGCTTCACTGGTGAATTCTACAAAACATTTTCAGAAGACCTTGTACCAGTACTACTCAAGCTATTTCAGAGCATTGAAAAGGAAGCAACACTTCCAAATTCATTCTATGAAGCCAGCATAATGCTGATACCAAAACCAGGCAAAGACATCACACAAAAAAGAAAATTACAGACCAATATCTCTCATGAATACAGATGCAAAAATTCTTATCAAAATTCTAGCCAATAGAATTCAGCATCATATCAAAAAAGTAATACACCACGACCAAGTAGGATTCATACCAGGTATGCAAGGATGGTTCAACATTAGAAAATCAATCGATGTAATCCACCAAATAAATAAAAGGAAAGAAAAGAATCACATGATCATCTCAATTGATGCAGAAAAGGCATCTGATAAAGTCCAACACCAATTCCTGATAGAAACTCTCAATAAAATAGGTATAGAAGGGAAATTTCTCAACATAATAAAGGGTGTCTATGCAAAACCAACAGCCAACATCATTCTTAATGGAGAGAGGCTGAAAACATTCTCCTTGAGAACAGGAACAAGACAAGAATGCCCTTTATCACCACTCCTATTTACCATGGTGCTGGAAGAACTAGCTAGAGCACTAAGGCAAGAAAAAGAAATAAAAGGCATCCAAATCGGTAATGAAGAAGTGAGACTGTCCCTGTTTGCAGATGATGATACTATACATAGAAAACCCTAAAGACACCACGAGAAATCTACTGGAACTAATAGAAAGATTCAGCAGGGTAGCAGGATACAAGATAAACATACAAACATTAGTTGGATTCCTATACACCAATAAGGAGAACGATGAAAAGGAAATCAGGAAAACAATACCATTGATAATAGCCCCTAAAAAGATAAAATACTTAGGGATAAATTTAACCAGGGATGTAAAAGACCTATACAAAGAAAACTACAAAACACTACTGCAAGAAACCCAAAGGGATCTACATAAATGGAAAAACACCATGCTCATGGATAGTTGGACTCAACATGGTGAAAATGACAATTCTACCCAAAGCAATTTACAAATACAACACAATCCCAATGTAAATAACAACAACATTCTTCAGAGAGATGGAAAAACTAATCATTAACTTTATATGGAAAGGGAAGAAGCCCCGAATAAGTAAAACACTACTGAAGAAGAAGAATAAAGAAAGTAGGAGGACTCACACTACCTGACTTCAGAACCTACTATACAGCTACAGTAGTCAAAACAGCCTGGTACTGGTACAACAACAGATACATTGACCAACGGAACAGAATTAAGAACCCAGATGTAAATCCATCCACCTATGGTCACCTGATTTTCGACAAAAGCCCAAAGTCCATCAAATCGGGGAAAAGACAGTCTTTTTAACAAATGGTGCTGGCAAAACTGGATATCCATCTGCAAAAAGAAAAAGAAAAAAGAAACAGGACCCATACATCACACCGTATACAAAAACTACTTCAAAATGGATCAAAGACCTGAATATAAAACCTAAAATTATAAAGTTCATAGAAGAAAAAATAGGACCCTCACTACAGGCCTTACTACACAGCATTAACAGGATACAAACCATAACCATCAATGCACAAATCACATAGATAAGTGAGATAACTGGGATCTTCTAAAAATCAAACACCTATGCTCTTCAAAAGACTTCAGCAAAAGAGTCAAAAGAGAACCTAGAGGCTGGAAAAATTTTTGGACAGTACAAGTCAGACAGAGGTCTAATCTCCATAACCTACAAGAAAATCCAACACTTCTACTACAAAAAGACAAAGAGTCCTATTAAAAAATGGGCAAAGGAAATGAACAGACCCTTCACCAAAGAAGACATTCAAATGGCCAGCAGGCACATGAGGAAATGCTAGCTATCACTAGCCATTAGAGAAATGCAAGTTAAAACCACAATGAGATACCATCTCACCCCGGCATTACTGGCACGAATCAAAAACACTGGAAATAACAAATGTTGGAGGGGCTGCGGGGAGATCAGAACTCTTATGCACTGCTGGTTGGAACGCAAAATGATACAACCATTTTGGAAAATGATATGGCACTTCCTCAGAAAGCTAGAACTGGACATACCATTCGATCCAGCAATCCCACTCCTAGGAATATATCCTAGAGAAAAAACAGTCGTCACTCGAATAGACATATGCACACCTATGTTCATGGCAGCTTTGTTCACAATAGCAAAACGATGGAAACAACCTAGATGCCCATCAGCATATGAATGGATAAACAAACTATGGTACATACACACAATGGAATACTATGCAACGAGAAAGAACAATGATGAATCTGTGAAGCATCTCATAACATGGATGAAACTGGAGGACATTATGCTGAGTGAGATAAGTCAATCACAAAAGGACAATTATTGTAGGAGACCTCTATTGTAAAAACCCATGAAAAAGTTCCCACACAAAATATAACAGTCTTTGTTGGTTACCAGGGATGGGAGGGGTGGGGGGGAAATACTAAATAGGCAATAGATAAGTGGTATCTTGGGTGAAGGGTGAGACTCTGAACAATACAGGGGAAACCAGCACAACTTGTACAAGGAAAGGTCATGGAAGCTCCATAGACACATCCAAACTCCCTTAGGGACTGAATTGCTGCGTGGAAGGCTGTGGGGACCATGGTCCCAGGGAACATCTAGGTCAATTGGCATAACACAGTTTATAAATACAATGCTCTACATTCTACCTTGGTGAGTAGTGTCTGGGGTCTTAAAAGCCTGTGAGCAGCCATCTAAGATACTCCACTGGTCTCATCCCTTCGGGAGCAAGGGAGAATGAAGAGAACAGCATACACGGAAAAGATTAGTCCGAAGGACTAATGGTCCATAGCTACCAAGGCCTCCACCAGACTGAGTCCAGTACAGCTAGATGGTGCCTGGCTACCACCACTGACTGCTCTGACCAGGATCACAACAGAAAGTTCTAGACAGAGCTGGAGAACGATGTAGAACAAGATTCTAACTCAGAAAAAATAAAAAAGACCGGGTTTTCTGATCTAAAGGAGACTGGAAAAACCCCCAGAGTATGGCCCCCAGACACCCTTTTAGCTCAGTGGTGAAGTCATTTCCGAGGTTCACCATTCAGCCGGGGAGTGGAGAGCCCCATAAAACCAAATGGGACTAATGAGGCACAGCACTGCAGGGACAAGGGCCAGCAGGCAGAAGGGGACAGGAAAACTGGTGATAGTGAACCCAAGGTTGAGTAACGATAGTGTTGATGTGTTGTCAGGTTGTTAACCATTGTCATAGGGCAACATGTGTAGTAACTGTTAAACGAGAAACTATTTTGTTCTGTAAGCCTTCATCTAAAGTGAGAATAGCAGCACAATTGGAAGAGTGTAGTCGATGTCACTGAACTGTGCATGTAGAAATTTTTGAAATGGTGTATCTTTCGCTATGTATATTTTCACCAAAAAAAAAAAAGGTCAAGAAGGGAGAGGGTTGACATGTTTCGGGGTTATTAACCAATGTCATAAAACAATATATGTACGACTGTTTCATGAGAAACTATTTGTTCTTTAAGCCTTCACCTGAAGTACAATATTAAAAAAAAAGGAAAATAAAACCATAAATAAAAGACACTCTGGCTGTAGTACACAGAAGGGACTGTGGAAGACAAAGAGGACTGCTAGGGAAACCAGTAAGAAGGCTGATTGTGGGAGTCCAGGAAGGAAATAGGATGATGTTGGTAAAGAGCTATAAATAATCACAGGTGTTTCTCCCCTTGGTTTCCCAGAGTTACGTGTAATCTCTAGGGCACTAGTTCTAAGGAAACGATTTTTTCTTCCATTTGAGAGAAGTGGAAATGTGAGTTTGATCTCTTAAAGTCGTCTTACATCAAGTATAACCCAACTGAAAAGAAAGCAAAAACCTCAAATGCATATATAACCACCACTATTAACAATGCAGAGCCCTGGTTACTCAGTGGTTAAGAGCAACAGTGAGCTATGGCTGCTAACCAGAAGGTCAGCAATTTGAATTCACCAGGTGCTCCTTGGAAACCCTATGGAGCAGTTCTACTCTGCCCTATAAGATCACTATGAGACGGCAGCAGGTTTTATGAACCACCCACACAGCAAAACGTTGCTGTGTCAAGACACTGTGAAGAATTGCTATTCTCTAGGATTCTAAAGAAATAGTAGTGAGAAATTATATTTAATAAATAAAGTTCTTTACCCCTAAAATTTTAAAATTAAGTCATGTGTGGCATAATCTAGCAATGGAAATTCTGTTAAGACAACCTGATCATGAGCGTCGCGTTATTAGCACCACTGAAGCGGAAAGGCAACTAAATAGGAAATGTTGTCAAACGCAAGCAGGAGGATTTTCCCTTCCATTTTCATTTCTCCAAAAAAAGCAGAGTCAAGTATAACAGCAATCCTTCGTTGCTCTATAGTGACCCTTAGTGGCCAATGACAGATGATTTTAGATAACACAATTGCCTTTTCATGACTGCCTGAGCGAATCAGAATTTGAGAATCACCTACATCTTTCTTAATCTAAAGAGTCTATCAAATGAACTTTAAAATTTATGTTTGGTTTTAAAAACACAACTCTATTCACATTATCTTCAAAATCCCATTTGGTAATAAACAATTACTTCAAGTTAACAAAGTTATGGAGGAAGTACCCAGGAAATTTGAAGGAAAGAACAAGTTTTAGAGCCCTGTTCTAGTTTGTTCACTGTTACGAGGCTATTGTCGCCTTTTTAAAGTTAGAAACATCCACAGGCACAGTAGCTCTTACCTTCCAAATATGCAGGAGTTCCAGCTCAAAGGAAAATGGCTACCTTCCATCCCCGTCCTCCTGATGAGGACCACATGTCCCAAAGGAGCCATTATCTAAACTCTATAGCACAAGCAGCAAAGAATTGGCAGATGTTACAAAAGGTTTGCCAAAGCCAACAGAAGAACAACTCTTCCACTGCAACAACACGTGGCTGAATAAAACAAAAGCAGGAAAAATGGCTCTCATAGCAAAGGAGCTACAAAGTGACCTTTAGATGACAAATTAGAGTCTCTTGGGCAACGCACCTATTCCACTGCCTACGGCCCACACCTTATATGATTTACATGACTCCTGTCTGAACTCCTGCCAGGACCCAGGGCTGCACCCCGAGAGCACCTCTCAGAACAAAACTCTGTCCCCTCAGGCTCCAGAAGCTTCCTGGGGCCCCCAAAGAAACTCAGCCGGAACATTGCGCATAAATTGCGACTCTCTCCCTACAGTTCCCAGTTAGGACCCCAGGCGGTAACCGAAGACCACTCGGAACCCAGATCACACTCTTGGCGATCTTCCACCCACAGAGCTCACGCAGCTCACCGAGAAAGAGTAGCTCAGGATGTTCACTAGCTCTGTAACCGTCCCAAAATCGCAAATCCACTCTACACGTCCACCACCCACCGCAGCCAATCACCTACATAGCCTGCCAGCTGCCTGCCGCCAGTCCTCAATGCTGTCAGGTGCCAACTCACAAACGGTCTAGGTGCCACAAATGACTCATGCCCACAAATGGTCAGGCCAGCTGCCGGCTCCTGCTGAGCTGACCACCCAGAAGGAACGGAGGAGTTGGAGGGGGATAGAGTGGGGTTCGCAGGCAAGGGACTGAATGGAACAATTAGGACACTTCATTAGGAAGAAAAACATTATTGTCTTCATAATATCAAACACCCATTGCCTTCCAGTCAATTCCTACTCATGGTGACCCCGTGAATCAGAGGAAAGCATAAAGAGGGCAAAAACGGAACACAATCCCACCAAAACAATAACCTTTCTTGCCTTATTTTACGGCCAAAATAGGTAGAAACGTGATTTGATGTTTCTCACTGCTGGGCTTAAAAAGTTTAAAGTAATAACCTTTCTCCACTTCTTCCATCTCCTCAAAGATAATTATTTTTCACAGTTTCTTGTGTATTTTCCCAGGAATACAAGTATGATTCAGTTTTTCAAAACTACACAGACACACAAAAAAAGATAATAATATACACATTATTCTATGCTGCTTGTTCTCTGTTTAATAAATCCTGAGGCTATCCTCCTTAATCCGATACTGCCCATTTTACTTGTTTTTTTTCTTTTGTTTTTTTGGTGGCTGCAGAGTATTCTCTTGTAGGGAACCATGATTTATTTAATTAATTCCATTGTTTCACATTTAGGTTTATAATGTTTTCCTATTAGAGATAATTCTGCCATTAAGAAACCTTGTACATTACAGGATGGATGAATCTTAAAATAATCACGCAGAGTGAAAGAAGCCAGATACATAAGAATACATACTATGAGATTCTGTTTTAAAAAATATATATATATATTTAATATATATATAATAATATATATATATAAGCTCTAGAGAATGTAAACTAATCTATAGTGATAGTATGTACAGTAGTGGTGGGAGAAGATGGAGGGAAGAAAGGTGGAACTATAAAGGGAACAAAGAAACTTTGGAAGACGATGAGTATGAGCACTATATTGATTGTGGAGATGTCACAGTTTATACAGCCTGATGAAATTTTACACTTTAAATACGTGCAGTTTATTGTATGCCAATTATACTTCCAGAAAGCCACTTGAAAAAAAAATCCTGTTCATATTTTCCTAGCAATCTATTGTGTCAGAGGATGAGTACACGTAATATAGTTATGTGTATTACCAAATGGCCCTCTAGAAGTTTGAACTCATTATTTCTTTCACCACCCATTTACCAGTATGTTGATATATATATATATATTTTCTTTTTTTTTTTTTTTACTTCTTTAATGTCAATCTAGTAGATAAAAGAACAAAACTGATCATCTCTTTGGATTTGTGTGTCTTTCATGGACAGTGATGTTGAACATCCTTCCGTGTTGGTATCTGTACTAAATTCCTATGGTTGCTGTAACAAGTGAACACAGACTTGGTGGCTCAAAACAACACAAATTTGTGAGTTTATAGTCCTGGAGATCAGACATGAAATGAGTCTCACTGGGTAAAATCAATGTGCCTTCAGGAGGCTCTAAGAAAGAATCTATCTCTTTGCCGTCCCCAGCTTCTGGAGGCTGCCCACATCCTTGGCTCTTGACCTCCTTCCATATTTAAAGCCGGTAATGTGACTTAAGTCTTTCTCATATCACCTCACTCTGACTCTCTTTCCTGCCTCCCTCTTTCACTTATATAAGCACCCTTGTAATCACACTGGGTTTACTAGGATAATCCAGGTTGATCTCCCCTCTAAGGTCAGTTGATCAGCAAACTTCATTCTATCCGCAACCTTAATCCCCCTTTGCCATGTTACATAACGTAACATAGTCACAGGTTCCAGGGATTAGGATGACGATATAGGGGTGGGGGAGAACTATTCTTCCTATCAAAGGGTTCATTACATTTCTTTTACTTATGCACATTGTCTATTTTTCTATTTTTGTTTAACTTTTATCTCGTTAGCCTAAGTTTTTCTTAAAGTAAGGACATTAACTATTTGATAATTTATTAAAGTTTTCTCTCCCAGTTGTTATTTGCTTTTCTCTAATGTGTAGCTCTTTTAAAAAAAAAGTTGTAATTAAATATCATTGTATCTTGCTTAGGAAGGACTTGTTCATTCATTGTAAGAACTCTCTGAGTTCCATTGTAAAGGAATACCACTGACTTCTGTATAAAGACCAGACCAGAGGAGGCCAGAAGCAGAACAGGGAGAAACCAGTTGAAGGCCACTGAAAGAATCCAATGTAGGTGGCTGCATGTGGTTGTTTTCCGTATCTAAAGTGAAAGTAGAACTGGCAGGAATTGCTCAGGGATCAGGTGTGTGTATGGGTGTGTGTGTGTACATGTGTAAAGAGAGAGACAGAGAGATTCTTAAAGGTTTTTGCTTGAGCAGCTGGGTGAAAAGGCAGTTTCATTTAGTGAAATGGTAAAGCCTGGTGGGAGGGGGGCTGTCTTTTTGTGTCTGAAGTTCAAGCGTCCAGGGATGTGTTGACATGTAGGTGGTTTTTCAAACCCCCATCCTCAACAATGTCACCAAGAGTACTTGTATGAAAGAAAGAGTAAGGGTCCGAAGGTGGAGCCTTGGAGCCCTCCAACCACAGGAAGAGAGGAGGATTAAGTACAGGAATCAGTGAAGGAAGTCAGTGGGGTAGGAAGAATATCTGGAGACTGAAGCAAGGGAATCTAATGTTTCCAGAAGGAGAAGGGGGTGATGAACCATACCAAATGCTGCCACGGTCAAGGAAGACGTGGACCGAGAAGTGATCCTTGGTCTTGTCAATCAGAGGTCACTGATGACCATAAGTAGCAGATGGAGGGGTAGGAATAAAAGCCTGATTGGAGGGAATTTCAAGGACAGCGGTACCAGAAGAACAGAAGCAACACTCTAAAGTTTGGTTCTAGAGGGCAATGAGTCTTTAGCTGAAGGGTGATGGATTTAGGGAGGGGTATTTAAAGATGGAGAAGTTGTTCAACATTCAGTAATAGGTTTATTTTAGCATCCAAACTCTTGCTCAGCCCTATGAGGCCATATATGATCTAGCCTCTCCTGGCTCCTTGGTCTTCTTCTTTTTTTTAAATTATTGTACTTTAGATGAAGGTTTATAGAACAAACTAGCTTCTCATTCAACAGTTAGTACACATATTGTTGTATGACATTAGTTATCAACCCCCAAGACATGTCAACACTCTCCCTTCTTGATCTTGGGTTCCCTATTACCAGCTTTCCTGTCCCCTCCTGCCTTCTAGTCCTTGCCCCTGGGCTGGTGTGCCCCTTTAGTGTCATTTTGTTTTATGGGCCTGTCTAATCTTTCGATGAAGAGTGAACCTCAGGAGTGACTTCCTTACTGAGCTAAAAGGGTGTCCGGGAGCCATACTGTCAGGGTTTCTCCAGTCTCTGTCAGGCCAGTAAGTCTGGTCTTTTTTTTGTAAGTTAGAATTTTATTCTCCATTTTTCTTCAGCTCTGTCCAGGACCCTTTATTGTCATCCCTGTCAGAGCAGTCAGTTGTGGTAGCCGGGCACCATATAGTTGTACTGGACTCAGTCTGGTGGAGGCTGTGGTAGTTGTCGTCCATTAGTAAATTGGACTAATCTTTCCCTTGCGTCTTTTGTTTTCTTCTTTCTCCCTTGCTCCCAACAGGGTGAGGCCAGTGAAGTATCTTAGATGGCTGCTCACAGGCTTTTAAGACCTCAGACGCTACTAACAAAAGTAGAATGTAGAATATAGAATATTTTCTTTATAAACTATGTTACGCCAATTGAGCTAGAAGTTCCCTGAGAACATGGTCTCCACAGCCCTCAGCCCAGGAATTTGGTCCCTCAGGGAGTTGTTTCCATCCCCACCCCTTCCCTCCCTCATAACCATCAAAGATTGTTTCTTTTTGTGTGTAAAGCTTTTCATGAGTTTTTATAATAGTGATCTTATACAATATTTGTCGTTTTGTGATTGACTTATTTCACTCAGTGTAATGCCCTCCAGATTCATCCATGCTGTGAGATACTTCATATATTCATCACTGTACTTGCATACTACTCCACTTTACCACATGTACCATGTACCATAGTTTGTTTATCCATTCATCTGTTGATGGGCATCCAGGTTGTTTCCACCTTTTTGCTATTGTGAACAATGCTCCAGTGTACATGGGTGTGCATATGTCTATTCATGTAACGGCTCTTATGTCTCTAGGATATATTCCTAGGAGTGAGATGGCTGGATCATACAGTATTTCTGTTTCTAGCTTTCTAAAGAAGTGCCATATGGTTTTCCAAAACAGTTGTACCATTTTGCATTGCCACCATCTGTGGGTAAGGGTACCAAGCTCCCTACAGCCTCTCCAACGTTTGTTATTTCCTGTTTTTTTTGATTCATGCCAGTAATGCTGGGGTGAGATGGTATCTCATTGTGGTTTTGATTTACATTTCTCTAATGGCTAGTGATAGTGAGCATTTCTTCATCTGTCTGTTAGTCACATAAATGTCTTCTTTGGTGAAGTGTCAGTTCATTTCCTTTGCCTATTTTTTAAATTGCATTATTTGTCTTTTTGTTGTAGAGCTGTTGGATTTTCCTGTAGATTTTAGAGATGATAACTTTGCCAGTTTTGTTAGAAGAAACAGTCTGCCCACCACCAGCTGCTTTCTCAAATGTTCTCTCAGTGGGAGAAGACTGGAGGGTGCCTGCCTTGCAAGTATTTGAATCCCCTGGTTCTCAAAGGGAACTTTGCATAACAGGGAATGAACATACTTTTGGCTTTCAAAGCAAAGGAGGCAGATTGTTTGCCTTCAGCTAGAGGATGGCAGAAGAGGTTCAGTTTTGCTGACTAAACCTTGTGTGCTTAACGCGAGCATGTAGCTTCTTCCCAGCCAGAAAGAGAAAGCAAGAGACTGTTGCTCTCAGTCTGGGGATTGAGAACGATTCACTGACTGTGTTTGAAAATCCCTCTGTGTTCCATGCCTAAGAATGTAGCCTGTGCATTGTCTACCTGGATAAAGCGTATGACTTTTCTCCCTTTCAAGTAGTTGAAGCCATTCAGGGTTTACTGCATTCCGGGAGGCATTCTGTGCTGTGAGGCTGAGAATACTGCTTTACAGACGGTATCCCTGAAGGAGAAGAGAAACGGCGTTTCTCCCGTTCTGGAACACGAAAGAGACAAAACCGCAGTTTTGCTGAATAAAAACTCCGTTCCCAACAAGTATAAGATCCCAATACACTGCATGAAAGAGAAAGCAAAATATAGCGTAGTTGGGTGCCTAGATAATAAGTATGGTTATGTCTTCATGATGGATCGTCCTTTTAATCATTATATAATGCCCATCTTTGTCTTTCATGGTGGATTTTGTATTAAGGTCTATTTTATCTGAGATTAGTATCATCACTTCTGCTGTTTTTGGGTACCTGTTTGTTTTATATAAATTTTTCATCCTTTGATTTTCAATAAATTTACGTCTTTGTTTCTAAGGTGTATCTCTGGTAGACAGTATAGGATAGATCCTGTTTTTTTACTTATTCTGTCACTCTCTGTCTCTTTATGAGTGCATTTAGGCCATTTACATTCCACTGTATTATTGAGAGATGTGAGTTTATTCCTGTCATTTTGCAGTGCTATTTTTGTGGTGCTGACATTTTCTTTGTTCCTCTTACTCTCCTATACTGAATTCCTTTTGTTTGTGGGTTTGTTTTTCCATTTCTTTTGTTTTTCTAGATTTTTTTCTTACTGAGACTTTAGGTTTATCTTTTTTCTCTTGATGAGTAGGTGTGTTAACTTTCTTTGTGCTTACCTTGAAATCTACCTGTATCTTCCTAGGTTTGAACCAGTCTTCTATTACTTGGTATTGCCTTGCCTTCTTCTCCTTTAGAAAGTTCTATACCTACACCCTTTATTCTGTCTTTTCTTGTTCTGATATTGTTGTCATTTACAGACTAACCTCTCTGGATCCCAGTTGTAAGTCTTTTAGTTTTGAAAAATCCTTGGGAGTTCGTTTCCTAAGTTGGTATCTGGCTGGTGCGACCTTGCATCTTAGATTCAGGCTCTTAATTTCACCATCATATTTGAACGAGAGTTTCACAAGCTATATTATTCTTGGCTGGCAGTTTTTTCTTTCAAGATTTTATATATGTCATACCATTGTCTTCTTGCCTCCGTGGTTTCTGCCGAGTAGTTAGAGCTTAGTCTTGTTGTTTCCCCTCTGTATGTGACTTTGTGATTTTCTTGAGCTGCTCTCAGCATTCTTTCTCTGTCTTTGGTTTTAGCCAGTGTGATTATGATATGCCTTGATGATTTTCTTTTGGTGTTTATCCTATATGGGATTCGTTGAGCTTCTTGGATGGTCAGCTTTCCATCTTTCATGACATTAAGGAAGTTTTCTGTCAGCAATTCTTCAGTGATTCTCTCCGTGTTTTCCATTTTCTCCCACTGTTCTGGAACTCTGATCTCTCACAGAGTTTTGCTTTTAAATGTATCCCACATCATTCTCAGCTTTTCTTCATTTTTCTTAGTTCTTTTTTCTAATTATTTCCTAAAAAGAGTGCTATCCAAGTGTCTCAGTTATTTAGTGCCACTGTAACAGAAATACCACAAGTGTATGGCTTTAAGAAACAGAAGTTTATTCTCTCACAGTCTAGTAGGCTGAAAGTCCAAATTCAGGGCATTAGCTTCAGGGGAAGTGTTTTCCTGTCAATTCTGTAGGAAAGTTCTTGTCATCAATCTTCCCCTGGTCTAGGAGCTTCTCTGTGCAGGAACCCAGATCCAAAGGATGTGCTCTGCTCCTGGCACTGCTTTCTTGGTGGTATGAGGTCCTCACTCTCTGCTTGCTTCTCTTTCCTTTTCTATCTTGTAAGATAAAAGGTGGTGCAGGGCACTCTCCAGGGAAACTGCCTTTATACTGGATCAGCGATGTGACTTCAGTAAAAGTGTTACAATCCCACTGGAATCCTCTTTAACATCAAATTCCAATCACAGAGTGGAGGGCAACTACACAATACTGGGTATCATGGCCTAACCAAGTTGACATATATATTTGGAGGACACAGTTCGATCCATGACACCGAGTATTTGTCTTCAATTTTCCTGTTCCTGTCTTCCATCGTTTCAAACTTGATCCTCAGAATGCTTATGACCCTGTCAATTTCTGAAATCTTGTTGTTTATCTTTTGGATTTCTAATTACTGTTTTTGTATGATTTCTAGTTGTGTATTAATTTGGACATTTTGTTCATGTGTTATTTTCCTGAATTCTTCTATTGTTTTATCTGTCTTTTCCGTGATTTTGACTGCCTTTTCCTTGATTTTGTCTATTTTTTCCTCATTCGTGTCTACTTTTTGCTTCAACTCTTGGGTAGCTCTGACTATTAGAGATTTGTATTCCCTATCGGCTAATTCTAGTGCCTTTTCCTCTACTGGAAAGTCATCTGGTGTTTTATTTTGATGCCCACTGGAACCATCCTGTCCTGTTTTTTTATGTTTTCTATTTTCTGCTGTCTTCAGGACATTCAGTACTTTTGTTTGTTGATTTATTGTAGACTTGTTTGTTCTGTTCCCCTATTTTGTTTTATTTGGTTATGTCTGAGCAAGCGGGCTGTGCATTCTTTGTTGTTTGCTTGTCTGTGGGCATGAGGTTTTCACCCCCTTGTGCAATGGGCAGAGCCAGTAGCTCAGCTATGGTGCAGCAGGACAGGTCTCGCTGAAGGGGAGGGTCTAGGATGGGTTGTTTGTAGCATGAACTGTGGCCGACAGGCATGGGCCGGGGTTCACTGCAGATGGTGTTTCAGGCCTGGAATGCCGTGATATATAGATGAACCAGGTCTGCCATCCTGAAACTCAGAGACTTGGGGGTGCAGTGTGCTGTTAACCATTACCAATGAGACAAACAAATGGACAAGATCATTTTTGGTATTGAGGAGGGCTATGAAGACAATAAAATAAGGTGGATCACTAGGAGATGTTGAAGCCAAGAACTGATGACAGCATGGGAGCCTTGATCCAGGGGCAGACTGTGCTCCACTCTCATGCTGAAGCACACCTGGGACACAGAGCTGAAGATCCTGATGCAGCTCATGAGACCCTACACCACCACCTGGCCCAGGCTCCTTCTCCTACTCCATAGTCAGCTGTGTCCAAACCCAGGGTCACACATAGCCACACTGATTCCCATTGCATTATGTACCTGACAGATGCTCAGAAGGGACTGCAAAATTGGGCTTTCCAGGCTAATGTAACTATTTGGTTTTCATAGTATCCTTCAAGTAGGCTCCTACTCACAGTGACCTTATGTATAACAGGAGGAAACATTGCCAGTTCATGATCTTTAATATGTTTGAGTACATTTTTGCAAGTATTTTATCAGTTGATCTCCTTGAGGGTTTCCCTTGATTTTGCTGAACTTCTACCAAGCAGGATGTCCTTTTCTAGTGATTAGTCTTTCCTGATGATGTATACAAAGTAAGTGAGCTTTGCACACTTGTCATCTTTTCTTCCAAGGAGCATTCTGCTGTACTTCTTCCAAGATTGATTTGCTCACTTTTCTGACAGTCCACAGTATATTCAATATTCTTCACCAACATAATTTGAATGTGCCCATTCTTCTTCCGTCTGGCTTTTTTATTGTCCAGCTTACACATGCATATGAAGTGACTGAAAAGACCGTACAAGCTTCCACTGACTTCCTCGATGAAATCCGGGACCTGTTCCAAACCTGATAAAACAGCAACTTCAATTTGAACAGTATCAATAAAACTGCAGAAGGCACCGGCCTGACCTCAGCAAGGAGTTCTGAGGTTGACTTTCGAAAAATAATCACGAAGGAGAAGAATCTTCAACATATCTGTACTGGGTCATGATATCCTAAAGTTGACTAGGAAGCAAAATGCTGTGAAACAAGAAATGGGTTACAATTTTAAGATAAATTTAATCATCTTGACTTGTGATTTTTGTGATATGTTTTGAAATATACCTAAAGTCATACAGTTTGGTACAAAAGTTAAAATCTTGCAACTATAAAAAATTGTGGGATGAGAAAATAAAAATATGTATTGCCCAAGTTGTAAAGAAGTTTATTAATAAATTTTAAGAAACTACCAGCATACTGCCATAAAAGAGCTCTTAGCAAATTTTTTGTAGTTGCAAGCAGTGAGGCAACAATGTTCACTGCCGCACTATTCACAATAGTCAAATTGTAGAAACATCTCTAATATCCATCCATAGATGAAAGGATAAATAAAATGGGGTACATACATGCAATGGAATATTCCTCTGCCATAAAGGGAAATAAACTCCTGAGACATGCCACAGCATGGATGAGCCTTGAAAACATGTTAATAAAATTAGGCAATCATAAAAAGACAAATAATGCAAGGTTTCACTACTATGAAATACCTACAATAGGTAAAGGTATAGAGATTAGAGTTTAATAGTGCTAACCAGGGGTGGGAGAGACAGGGAAAGGAGGAGAGCGTTGCTTATGCAACATAGAGTTTTTCTTTATGAGGTTATGAAATTCGGCAGTGGATACTGGTGATGATTGCACAATATAATTGGTGTAATGTGCTTTATGAAATCGTACACTTGAAAAACGTTGAATTGGCAAACGTGTTCTTCATATGTTTACAATTATAATTTTTTTTAAACATTCAAGTTTCATCAACTGAAGTGAATTTTTAGGATTCCTTAAATAATTGAAATCATTATATAAAAAGACAAAGCGTTTGGATGTCAATAACACTTGGGACCTTTAGGTTAGGAGTCATATGCTTTAGCCCCTGACCCACCAGGGCTCCTTCCCAGAAGTGAAGGCAAGAGCAAAAACTGTGTATCCACAGGCACTGCAACCAGGGAACATATGAGTCAGATTCAGGACCATTACGTATCAAACTCCATAGATAGTGCCTCCACATTTTTGCATATGTAAATTTTGAGGGGTTTGGAGTGAGCAAGTAAAGAATGTCATATAAATGATATTAATGTCTAATGGGGTTTCAAAGGAGGAAAATTATATATGAATTATTACAGAGGGAGGATCCAAAACTCTCCCAATGCAAATGATTTAACTTCTTTCTTTAACCAATGTCATATTTTTTGGCTTCCCAAACTATCAATGAGCAGTATTTTATTTTCAATATGAAAAGAAAAGAAAAAAACCCAAACCTATTGCCCTCGAGTCGATTCTGACTCACAGCAACCCTATAGGACAGAGTAGAAGTAACGCATAAGGTTTCCAAGGAGAGGCTGGTGGATTCGAACTGCTGACCTTTTGATTAGTAGCCAAACTCTTCAGCTCTGTGCCACCAGGGCCCCACATGAAGAAGACTAATAATTTTATAATAAGTAAAAGTTAATTTATAATATATCAACAATAAAAAGATGTAGCCAATATAGTACATATATTGAAGAAGTAGAGCCAGCATGCTCATTAGAAGCAAGGATGGTGAGACTTCATCTGACATGCATTGGACACGTTATAAGGAGGGACCAATCCCTGGAGAAGGACATCATGCTTGGTAAAGCATAGGGTCAGTGAAAGAGAGGAAGACCCTTAACGAGATGGATTGACACAGTGGCTGCAACAATGGGCTCTAACATAGCAATGATTGTGAGGACAGCGCAGGACCTGGCAGCATTTCCTTCTGTTGTACATGGGCTCACTATGAGTCAGAGTAGACTCGACGGCACCTAACAACAGCAACAGGCAATATAAGCTCATTTTTATTATTCTATACATTTGCCATAATATTATTCTGTCAATTTACTATAACATTATCTCAGTACTCAATTTTAATACTTATTTTGTAACACACCAGTGACAAAGTGTTCATCCACCTATTGGTGGTGCTTCTCTACCCACAATTCAGCTAACTTTAGAGTTGGTTTCCTTACACCTACTAACAAGTTAAGCTAGCAGGCAGTGTTTGCTTTATGTCAAAAACTAGCTTTTCCCACAGAAGCTAGTGTGCAGCAAGTTCAACATTAAGCTTACTCTATATATAGGTAAGGAGAAATACTTAGCAATAGTGGAGACCTTGAAATTGAAGTCCCTATTGCTGATATCAGGTGCACTTATGATATGTCTCCTAAGCAGTCCATTCCTACTGGGTCATATTGAGCTAGCTTGTGAAGCTTCCTAAAACATGGGAAAAATAGAAATGCTTAGGACTAACCCTAAACATACAAAATCAGAAGTTTTCAAAGATTGGCCCAAAATTGGGATTTAATAAAATGCTCCATGGTGGCACAGTGGTTAAGAGCTGAGTTGTTAACCAACAGCGTGGCAGTTCAAATCCACCAGCCACTCCTTGGAAACACTATGGGGCAGTTCTACTCCATCCTATAGGTTTGTTAGGAGTCAGAATCTACTTGATGGCAATGGGCTTCTTGGATGGTTGCTTCTACACTAAAATACTCTAGTAATAGTAGATTCTGTCACCTAGAAGAGCAAAGTTATGCTCCTCTAGTTTCACAGGACATCTGTCTATCAAACTGGGAAACATCTTAGACGCTCAGAATTTTCATAATGTGATTGACTTCAGACACATAAAGATGGATGCCTGGGAGACAAAAGGAGCCACACAATAAGGTAAATAAAAGAGTTCACAAGTTTGAGTTCTACATTTTGGGGTGTCTCAACCATAGCTTTGCAAGAAATAAGATCAGGGGATGCTCTAGGAGGCTTTTACAGTGAAAGTGTAAGGCTGACTCACTACTCTTATTTTGAATTATAAAGAGCAACTATAGTTAAGGAACCCTGGTGGCACAGTACTTGGCTGCTAACTGAATGGGCAGCGCTTTGATACCCTAGGTGTTCTCAGGAGAAAGATGTGGACGTCTGCTTCTGTAAAAATGTACATGGGGTCACTATGAGTCAGAGTAGACTCGACGGCACCTAACAACAGCAACAGGCAATATAAGCTCTATGGGCAGCTCTACTCTTACCTATGGGGTTGCTAGGAGTCAGAATTGATTCAACAGCAATGGTTTTTGTTTGTTTTTTGTTTTCCCATCCCTCTTGGTATTCCCTGCTACTTGCTTCCCTAACTGTCTGTACTTCCTCTATAAGACCTTGTTGCAATTATCCAGGTCTTCGCTAATCTATCACAGTAGACAATGATCTTGCCTAGTAAGACTGTCTATCACAGAGCAAATCATTACACAATGAATTAAGGTATTTTATTAATTCCCATCTATACATAAGGTAGGGGTGTAAAGCTTTCAGGAAAAATACAATTACAGCGAAATAAACTCACTAATAACCACTGGAGAATCATAAAAGCTGGTAATGTCTGCTAAATTGACATTAGGAAATCCAAGGCACATGTGGGGCTTCTGTAGGGAAGCACTGCTCATTTTTCATTCAAACTGCTCAAGTAATAGTGTAATAAACCCTGGTTGGTGCAAACTTCTATCTTTTGACTCTGGTGGAACTTCCATGTTTCTAAGACTGTTCTCCTCATAGACTGCTAACACAGAGTTTTCTGGTACTGCAACATACACCACTGAACTCCGTGATTCCTGTGAATTGGAAAAATAAAAACGGTTTCTCTTCTCCTTTAGCGATACCGTCTGTGAAGCGGTATTCTCAGCCGCGCAGCACAGAATGCCTACTGGAATGCGGGAAATCCTGTATGGCTTCAAGTACTTGAAACGGATAAAAGTCATACACTTTATCCAGGTAGACAATGCACAAGCAACTTTCTTAGGCATGTAACACAGAGGGATTATCAAACACAGAAAGTGAATCGTTCTCCTTTAATTCCCAGACTGAGAGCAACAAGCTATTGCTTTGTCTTTCAGGCAGGGAAGAAGCTACAGGCTCGTGTAAAGCATACAAGATTTAGTCAACAAAACTGAACTTCTTCTCCCATCCTCTAGGTGAACGCAGACAATCCCTGTTTGGCTCTGAAAGCCAGTAGTAACTTCATTCCCCGGTATGCAAAGTTCCCTTTGAAAACCAGGGGCTACAAACACTTGCTAGGCCCGCACTCTCCAGCCCCTCCAACTCATACAGCATTTGAGAAAGCAACTTGTGCTGGACGGACTCTTTCTTCTAACAAATCTGAAAACTTCAGTACATTCAGTTAAGCAGCTTGAAGGAGAACCCTGTATTTGGCTTTCTCTTTCATGTAGTGAATGTGGAACTTAGGCTTGCTGCTAACAAAATTTTTACTCAGCACAACTACGGTTTTGCCTAATTCGTGTTCCAGAATGGGAGAAACACGCTTTCTCTTCTCCTTTAGTGATACTGTCTGTAAAGTGTTCTTCTCAACCGCGCAGCACAGAATGCCCCCGAAAAGCTGGAAACCTTGAACGGCTTCAACTATTTCAAAGGGAGAAAAGTCATAGACTTTATAAAGCTAGACAATGCACAGGCAAAGTTCTTAGGCATGTAACACAGATGGATTTTCAAACACAGAAACTGAATCATTCTGCCTTCATCCACAGACTGAGGGCAACAAGATCTTGGTTTCTCTTTCAGGCATGGAAGAACCTACATGCTCGTGTTAAGCACACAAGGTTGAGTCAACAAAAACGAACCTCTTCTGCCGTGCTCTAGCTGACGGCAGACGATCTGCCTGTTTGGCTTTGAAAGCCAGTATTACCCTCAGTCCCGGCTATACAAAGTTCCCCATGAAAACCGGGGGATTCAAATACTTGCTAGGCCCGCACTCTCCAGCCTTCTCCCAATCAGAGAACATTTGAGAAAGCAGCTTGTGCTGGGCAGAAACTTTCTTCTATCCAAACTGAAAACTTCAGTTCATTCCCTTAAGCAGCTTGAAGGAAGACGCTGTGTTTTGCTTTCTCTTTCATGGGGTGAATGGGAACTTCCACTTGCAGCTAACACAGTTTTTACTCAACACAACCTCGGTTTTGCCGCCTTTGCGTTCCAGAATGGGAGAAACGCGGTTTTTCTTCTCCTTTAGAGATACCGTCTGTAAAGCGGTAGTCTCAACCGCGCAGCCCAGAATGCCTCCCGGAATGCTGGAAACCCTGAACGTCTTCAACTACTTGAAAGGGACAAAAGGCAGACACTCTCCCCAGGTAGACAATCCACAGGCAACTTTCTTAGGTATGTAACCCGGAGGGATTTTCAACCACAGTAAGTGAATCCTTCTCCCTTCATCCCAGAGTCATAGCAACAAGGTCTTGCTTTCTCTGTCAAACAGGGAAGAAGCTACATGCTCGCTTGAAGCACACAAGGTTTAGTCGGAGAAACAGAACATCTTCTTCCATCCTCTAGCTAAAGGCAAACTGTCTGTTTTGCTTTGAAAGCCAGGAGTACCTTCATTCCCTGTTATGCAAAGTTGCCTTTGAAAACAGGAAGATTCAAACACTAGCAAGGCAGGAACTCTCCAGCCTTCTCCCACTGAGCGAGCCTTTGAGAAAGCAGCTTCTGGTCAGCACACTGTTTCTTCTAACAAAACTGAAAACTTCGGTAGATTCAGTTAAGCAGCTTGACGGAGAACGCCGTATTTTGCTTCCTCTTTCCTGGGGTGAATGGGGAACGTCCACTTGCTGTTAACAAAGTTTTTACTCAACACAACTACGCTGTGCCTCCTTCGTGTTCGAGAATGGGAGAAACGCGGTTTCTCTTCTCCTTTAGCGATACCGCCTGTAAGGTGCTATTCTCAGCCACGCAGCACAGAATGCCTCCCGAATTGCTGGAAACCCTGAATGGCTTCAACTACTTGAAAGGGAGAAAAGTCAGACACTTTATCCAGCTAAACAATACACAGGCAACATTCTTAGGCATGTAACACAGATGGATTGTCACACACAGAAAGTGAATCTTTCAGCCTTCATCCTCAGACTGAAGGCAACAAGCAGTTGCAATCTCTATCAGGCCGGGAAGAAGCTACATGCTCGTGTTAAGCACACAAGGTGGAGTCAACAAAAACGAACCTCTTCTGCCGTGCTCTAGCTGAAGGCAGACGATCTGCCTGTTTGGCTTTGAAAGCCAGTATTACCCTCAGTCCCTGCTATACAAAGTTCCCCATGAAAACCGGGGGATTCAAATACTTGCTAGGCCCGCACTCTCCAGCCTTCTCCCACTCAGAGAACATTTGAGGAAGCAGCTTGTGCTGGGCAGACTCTTTCTTCTATCCAAAATGAACACTTCAGATCATTCACTTAAGCAGCTTGAAGGAAAACAAAGTATTTTGCTTTCTCTTGCATGTGGTGAATGGGGAACTTCCCCATGCTGCTAAGAAAGATTTTACTCAGCACAACTACGTTTTCGCCTCCTTCGCGTTCCAGAATGGGAGAAACGCGGTTTCTCTTGGCCTTTAGCCATAACGCCTGTAAAGCGGTAGTAGCAGCCGCGCAACACAGAATGCCTCCAGGAATGCTGGAAACCCTGAATGGCTTCAACTACTTGAAAGGGAGAAAAGTCAGACACTTTATCCAGCTAAACAATACACAGGCAACATTCTTAGGCATGTAACACAGATGGATTGTCACACACAGAAAGTGAATCTTTCAGCCTTCATCCTCAGACTGAAGGCAACAAGCAGTTGCAATCTCTATCAGGCAGGGAAGAAGCTACATGCTCGTGCTAAGCACACAAGGTGGAGTCAACAAAAACGAACCTCTTCTGCCGTGCTCTAGCTGAAGGCAGACGATCTGCCTGTTTGGCTTTGAAAGCCAGTATTACCCTCAGTCCCTGCTATACAAAGTTCCCCATGAAAACCGGGGGATTCAAATACTTGCTAGGCCCGCACTCTCCAGCCTTCTCCCACTCAGAGAACATTTGAGGAAGCAGCTTGTGCTGGGCAGACTCTTTCTTCTATCCAAAATGAACACTTCAGATCATTCACTTAAGCAGCTTGAAGGAAAACAAAGTATTTTGCTTTCTCTTGCATGTGGTGAATGGGGAACTTCCCCATGCTGCTAAGAAAGATTTTACTCAGCACAACTACGTTTTCGCCTCCTTCGCGTTCCAGAATGGGGGAAACACGGTTTCTCTTCGCCTTTAGCCATAACGCCTGTAAAGGGGTATTAGCAGCCGCGCAACACAGAATGCCTCCCGGAATGCTGGAAACCGCGAATGGCTTCAACTACTTGAAAGGGAGAAAAGTCAGACACTTTATCCAGCTAAACAATACACAGGCAACATTCTTAGGCATGTAACACAGATGGATTGTCACACACAGAAAGTGAATCTTTCAGCCTTCATCCTCAGACTGAAGGCAACAAGCAGTTGCAATCTCTATCAGGCAGGGAAGAAACTACATGCTCGTGCTAAGCACACAAGGTGGAGTCAACAAAAACGAACCTCTTCTGCCGTGCTCTAGCTGAAGGCAGACGATCTGCCTGTTTGGCTTTGAAAGCCAGTATTACCCTCAGTCCCTGCTATACAAAGTTCCCCATGAAAACCGGGGGATTCAAATACTTGCTAGGCCCGCACTCTCCAGCCATCTCCCACTCAGAGAACATTTGAGAAAGCAGCTTGTGCTGGGCAGAAACTTTCTTCTATCCAAACTGAAAACTTCAGTTCATTCCCTTAAGCAGCTTGAAGGAAGACGCTGTGTTTTGCTTTCTCATTCGTGTGGTGAATGGGGAACGTCCACTTGCAGCTAACACAGCTTTTACTCAGCACAACCTCGGTTTAGCCTCCTCTGCGTTCCAGAATGGGAGAAACGCGGTTTTTCTTCTCCTTTAGAGATACCGTCTGTAAAGCGGTAGTCTCAACCGCGCAGCCCAGAATGCCTCCCGGAATGCTGGAAACCCTGAACGTCTTCAACTACTTGAAAGGGAGAAAAGTCAGACACTCTCTCCAGCTAGACAATGCACAGGCAGCTTTCTTAGGTATGTAACCCGGAGGGATTTTCAACCACAGTAAGTGAATCCTTCTCCCTTCATCCCAGAGTCATAGCAACAAGGTCTTGCTTTCTCTGTCAAACAGGGAAGAAGCTACATGCTCGCTTGAAGCACACAAGGTTTAGTCGGAGAAACAGAACATCTTCTTCCATCCTCTAGCTAAAGGCAAACTGTCTGTTTTGCTTTGAAAGCCAGGAGTACCTTCATTCCCTGTTATGCAAAGTTGCCTTTGAAAACAGGAAGATTCAAACACTTGCAAGGCAGGAACTCTCCAGCCTTCTCCCACTGAGCGAGCCTTTGAGAAAGCAGCTTCTGGTCGGCACACTGTTTCTTCTAACAAAACTGAAAACTTCGGTAGATTCAGTTAAGCAGCTTGACGGAGAACGCCGTATTTTGCTTCCTCTTTCCTGGGGTGAAAGGGGAACGTCCACTTGCTGTTAACAAAGTTTTTACTCAACACAACTACGCTGTGCCTCCTTCGTGTTCGAGAATGGGAGAAACGCGGTTTCTCTTCTCCTTTAGCGATACCGCCTGTAAGGTGCTATTCTCAGCCACGCAGCACAGAATGCCTCCCGAATTGCTGGAAACCCTGAATGGCTTCAACTACTTGAAAGGGAGAAAAGTCAGACACTTTATCCAGCTAAACAATACACAGGCAACATTCTTAGGCATGTAACACAGATGGATTGTCACACACAGAAAGTGAATCAGCCTTCATCCTCAGACTGAAGGCAACAAGCAGTTGCAATCTCTATCAGGCAGGGAAGAAGCTACATGCTCGTGCTAAGCACACAAGGTGGAGTCAACAAAAACGAACCTCTTCTGCCGTGCTCTAGCTGAAGGCAGACGATCTGCCTGTTTGGCTTTGAAAGCCAGTATTACCCTCAGTCCCTGCTATACAAAGTTCCCCATGAAAACCGGGGGATTCAAATACTTGCTAGGCCCGCACTCTCCAGCCTTCTCCGACTCAGAGAACATTTGAGGAAGCAGCTTGTGCTGGGCAGACTCTTTCTTCTATCCAAAATGAACACTTCAGATCATTCACTTAAGCAGCTTGAAGGAAAACAAAGTATTTTGCTTTCTCTTGCATGTGGTGAATGGGGAACTTCCCCAATGCTGCTAAGAAAGATTTTACTCAGCACAACTACGTTTTCGCCTCCTTCGCGTTCCAGAATGGGAGAAACGCGGTTTCTCTTGGCCTTTAGCCATAACGCCAGTAAAGCGGTATTAGCAGCCGCGCAACACAGAATGCCTCCCGGAATGCTGGAAACCCTGAATGGCTTCAACTACTTGAAAGGGAGAAAAGTCAGACACTTTATCCAGCTAAACAATACACAGGCAACATTCTTAGGCATGTAACACAGATGGATTGTCACACACAGAAAGTGAATCTTTCAGCCTTCATCCTCAGACTGAAGGCAACAAGCAGTTGCAATCTCTATCAGGCAGGGAAGAAGCTACATGCTCGTGCTAAGCACACAAGGTGGAGTCAACAAAAACGAACCTCTTCTGCCGTGCTCTAGCTGAAGGCAGACGATCTGCCTGTTTGGCTTTGAAAGCCAGTATTACCCTCAGTCCCTGCTATACAAAGTTCCCCATGAAAACCGGGGGATTCAAATACTTGCTAGGCCCGCACTCTCCAGCCTTCTCCCACTCAGAGAACATTTGAGGAAGCAGCTTGTGCTGGGCAGACTCTTTCTTCTATCCAAAATGAACACTTCAGATCATTCACTTAAGCAGCTTGAAGGAAAACAAAGTATTTTGCTTTCTCTTGCATGTGGTGAATGGGGAACTTCCCCATGCTGCTAAGAAAGATTTTACTCAGCACAACTACGTTTTCGCCTCCTTCGCGTTCCAGAATGGGAGAAACGTGGTTTCTCTTGGCCTTTAGCCATAACGCCAGTAAAGCGGTATTAGCAGCCGCGCAACACAGAATGCCTCCCGGAATGCTGGACACCCTGAATGGCTTCAACTACTTGAAAGGGAGAAAAGTCAGACACTTTATCCAGCTAAACAATACACAGGCAACATTCTTAGGCATGTAACACAGATGGATTGTCACACACAGAAAGTGAATCTTTCAGCCTTCATCCTCAGACTGAAGGCAACAAGCAGTTGCAATCTCTATCAGGCAGGGAAGAAGCTACATGCTCGTGCTAAGCACACAAGGTGGAGTCAACAAAAACGAACCTCTTCTGCCGTGCTCTAGCTGAAGGCAGACGATCTGCCTGTTTGGCTTTGAAAGCCAGTATTACCCTCAGTCCCTCCTATACAAAGTTCCCCATGAAAACCGGGGGATTCAAATACTTGCTAGGCCCGCACTCTCCAGCCTTCTCCCACTCAGAGAACATTTGAGGAAGCAGCTTGTGCTGGGCAGACTCTTTCTTCTATCCAAAATGAACACTTCAGATCATTCACTTAAGCAGCTTGAAGGAAAACAAAGTATTTTGCTTTCTCTTGCATGTGGTGAATGGGGAACTTCCCCATGCTGCTAAGAAAGATTTTACTCAGCACAACTACGTTTTCGCCTCCTTCGCGTTCCAGAATGGGAGAAACGCGGTTTCTCTTCGCCTTTAGCAATAACGCCTGTAAAGCGGTATTAGCAGCCGCGCAACACAGAATGCCTCCCGGAATGCTGGAAACCGCGAATGGCTTCAACTACTTGAAAGGGAGAAAAGTCAGACACTTTATCCAGCTAAACAATACACAGGCAACATTCTTAGGCATGTAACACAGATGGATTGTCACACACAGAAAGTGAATCTTTCAGCCTTCATCCTCAGACTGAAGGCAACAAGCAGTTGCAATCTCTATCAGGCAGGGAAGAAGCTACATGCTCGTGCTAAGCACACAAGGTGGAGTCAACAAAAACGAACCTCTTCTGCCGTGCTCTAGCTGAAGGCAGACGATCTGCCTGTTTGGCTTTGAAAGCCAGTATTACCCTCAGTCCCTGCTATACAAAGTTCCCCATGAAAACCGGGGGATTCAAATACTTGCTAGGCCCGCACTCTCCAGCCTTCTCCCACTCAGAGAACATTTGAGGAAGCAGCTTGTGCTGGGCAGACTCTTTCTTCTATCCAAAATGAACACTTCAGATCATTCACTTAAGCAGCTTGAAGGAAAACAAAGTATTTTGCTTTCTCTTGCATGTGGTGAATGGGGAACTTCCCCATGCTGCTAAGAAAGATTTTACTCAGCACAACTACGTTTTCGCCTCCTTCGCGTTCCAGAATGGGAGAAACGCGGTTTCTCTTGGCCTTTAGCCATAACGCCTGTAAAGCGGTATTAGCAGCAGCGCAACACAGAATGCCTCCCGGAATGCTGGAAACCGCGAATGGCTTCAACTACTTGAAAGGGAGAAAAGTCAGACACTTTATCCAGCTAAACAATACACAGGCAACATTCTTAGGCATGTAACACAGATGGATTGTCACACCCAGAAAGTGAATCTTTCAGCCTTCATCCTCAGACTGAAGGCAACAAGCAGTTGCAATCTCTATCAGGCAGGGAAGAAGCTACATGCTCGTGCTAAGCACACAAGGTGGAGTCAACAAAAACGAACCTCTTCTGCCGTGCTCTAGCTGAAGGCAGACGATCTGCCTGTTTGGCTTTGAAAGCCAGTATTACCCTCAGTCCCTGCTATACAAAGTTCCCCATGAAAACCGGGGGATTCAAATACTTGCTAGGCCCGCACTCTCCAGCCTTCTCCCACTCAGAGAACATTTGAGGAAGCAGCTTGTGCTGGGCAGACTCTTTCTTCTATCCAAAATGAACACTTCAGATCATTCACTTAAGCAGCTTGAAGGAAAACAAAGTATTTTGCTTTCTCTTGCATGTGGTGAATGGGGAACTTCCCCATGCTGCTAAGAAAGATTTTACTCAGCACAACTACGTTTTCGCCTCCTTCGCGTTCCAGAATGGGAGAAACGCGGTTTCTCTTGGCCTCTAGCCATAACGCCTGTAAAGCGGTAGTAGCAGCCGCGCAACACAGAATGCCTCCCGGAATGCTGGAAACCGCGAATGGCTTCAACTACTTGAAAGGGAGAAAAGTCAGACACTTTATCCAGCTAAACAATACACAGGCAACATTCTTAGGCATGTAACACAGATGGATTGTCACACACAGAAAGTGAATCTTTCAGCCTTCATCCTCAGACTGAAGGCAACAAGCAGTTGCAATCTCTATCAGGCAGGGAAGAAGCTACATGCTCGTGCTAAGCACACAAGGTGGAGTCAACAAAAACGAACCTCTTCTGCCGTGCTCTAGCTGAAGGCAGACGATCTGCCTGTTTGGCTTTGAAAGCCAGTATTACCCTCAGTCCCGGCTATACAAAGTTCCCCATGAAAACCGGGGGATTCAAATACTTGCTAGGCCCGCACTCTCCAGCCTTCTCCCACTCAGAGAACATTTGAGGAAGCAGCTTGTGCTGGGCAGACTCTTTCTTCTATCCAAAATGAACACTTCAGATCATTCACTTAAGCAGCTTGAAGGAAAACAAAGTATTTTGCTTTCTCTTGCATGTGGTGAATGGGGAACTTCCCCATGCTGCTAAGAAAGATTTTACTCAGCACAACTACGTTTTCGCCTCCTTCGCGTTCCAGAATGGGAGAAACGCGGTTTCTCTTGGCCTTTAGCCATAACGCCTGTAAAGCGGTATTAGCAGCAGCGCAACACAGAATGCCTCCCGGAATGCTGGAAACCGCGAATGGCTTCAACTACTTGAAAGGGAGAAAAGTCAGACACTTTATCCAGCTAAACAATACACAGGCAACATTCTTAGGCATGTAACACAGATGGATTGTCACACCCAGAAAGTGAATCTTTCAGCCTTCATCCTCAGACTGAAGGCAACAAGCAGTTGCAATCTCTATCAGGCAGGGAAGAAGCTACATGCTCGTGCTAAGCACACAAGGTGGAGTCAACAAAAACGAACCTCTTCTGCCGTGCTCTAGCTGAAGGCAGACGATCTGCCTGTTTGGCTTTGAAAGCCAGTATTACCCTCAGTCCCTGCTATACAAAGTTCCCCATGAAAACCGGGGGATTCAAATACTTGCTAGGCCCGCACTCTCCAGCCTTCTCCCACTCAGAGAACATTTGAGGAAGCAGCTTGTGCTGGGCAGACTCTTTCTTCTATCCAAAATGAACACTTCAGATCATTCACTTAAGCAGCTTGAAGGAAAACAAAGTATTTTGCTTCCTCTTTCCTGGGGTGAATGGGGAACGTCCACTTGCTGTTAACAAAGTTTTTACTCAACACAACTACGCTTTGCCTCCTTCGTGTTCGAGAATGGGAGAAACGCGGTTTCTCTTCTCCTTTAGCGATACCGCCTGGAAGGTGCTATTCTCAGGCGCGCAGCACAGAATGCCTCCCGAATTGCTGGAAACCCTGAATGGCTTCAACTACTTGAAAGGGAGAAAAGTCAGACACTTTATCCAGCTAAACAATACACAGGCAACATTCTTAGGCATGTAACACAGATGGATTGTCACATACAGAAAGTGAATCTTTCAGCCTTCATCCTCAGACTGAAGGCAACAAGCAGTTGCAATCTCTATCAGGCAGGGAAGAAGCTACATGCTCGTGCTAAGCACACAAGGTGGAGTCAACAAAAACGAACCTCTTCTGCCGTGCTCTAGCTGAAGGCAGACGATCTGCCTGTTTGGCTTTGAAAGCCAGTATTACCCTCAGTCCCTGCTATACAAAGTTCCCCATGAAAACCGGGGGATTCAAATACTTGCTAGGCCCGCACTCTCCAGCCTTCTCCCACTCAGAGAACATTTGAGGAAGCAGCTTGTGCTGGGCAGACTCTTTCTTCTATCCAAAATGAACACTTCAGATCATTCACTTAAGCAGCTTGAAGGAAAACAAAGTATTTTGCTTTCTCTTGCATGTGGTGAATGGGGAACTTCCCCATGCTGCTAAGAAAGATTTTACTCAGCACAACTACGTTTTCGCCTCCTTCGCGTTCCAGAATGGGAGAAACGCGGTTTCTCTTGGCCTTTAGCCATAACGCCTGTAAAGCGGTATTAGCAGCAGCGCAACACAGAATGCCTCCCGGAATGCTGGAAACCGCGAATGGCTTCAACTACTTGAAAGGGAGAAAAGTCAGACACTTTATCCAGCTAAACAATACACAGGCAACATTCTTAGGCATGTAACACAGATGGATTGTCACACCCAGAAAGTGAATCTTTCAGCCTTCATCCTCAGACTGAAGGCAACAAGCAGTTGCAATCTCTATCAGGCAGGGAAGAAGCTACATGCTCGTGCTAAGCACACAAGGTGGAGTCAACAAAAACGAACCTCTTCTGCCGTGCTCTAGCTGAAGGCAGACGATCTGCCTGTTTGGCTTTGAAAGCCAGTATTACCCTCAGTCCCTGCTATACAAAGTTCCCCATGAAAACCGGGGGATTCAAATACTTGCTAGGCCCGCACTCTCCAGCCTTCTCCCACTCAGAGAACATTTGAGGAAGCAGCTTGTGCTGGGCAGACTCTTTCTTCTATCCAAAATGAACACTTCAGATCATTCACTTAAGCAGCTTGAAGGAAAACAAAGTATTTTGCTTTCTCTTGCATGTGGTGAATGGGGAACTTCCCCATGCTGCTAAGAAAGATTTTACTCAGCACAACTACGTTTTCGCCTCCTTCGCGTTCCAGAATGGGAGAAACGCGGTTTCTCTTGGCCTTTAGCCATAACGCCTGTAAAGCGGTATTAGCAGCAGCGCAACACAGAATGCCTCCCGGAATGCTGGAAACCGCGAATGGCTTCAACTACTTGAAAGGGAGAAAAGTCAGACACTTTATCCAGCTAAACAATACACAGGCAACATTCTTAGGCATGTAACACAGATGGATTGTCACACACAGAAAGTGAATCTTTCAGCCTTCATCCTCAGACTGAAGGCAACAAGCAGTTGCAATCTCTATCAGGCAGGGAAGAAGCTACATGCTCGTGCTAAGCACACAAGGTGGAGTCAACAAAAACGAACCTCTTCTGCCGTGCTCTAGCTGAAGGCAGACGATCTGCCTGTTTGGCTTTGAAAGCCAGTATTACCCTCAGTCCCTGCTATACAAAGTTCCCCATGAAAACCGGGGGATTCAAATACTTGCTAGGCCCGCACTCTCCAGCCTTCTCCCACTCAGAGAACATTTGAGGAAGCAGCTTGTGCTGGGCAGACTCTTTCTTCTATCCAAAATGAACACTTCAGATCATTCACTTAAGCAGCTTGAAGGAAAACAAAGTATTTTGCTTCCTCTTTCCTGGGGTGAATGGGGAACGTCCACTTGCTGTTAACAAAGTTTTTACTCAACACAACTACGCTTTGCCTCCTTCGTGTTCGAGAATGGGAGAAACGCGGTTTCTCTTCTCCTTTAGCGATACCGCCTGTAAGGTGCTATTCTCAGGCGCGCAGCACAGAATGCCTCCCGAATTGCTGGAAACCCTGAATGGCTTCAACTACTTGAAAGGGAGAAAAGTCAGACACTTTATCCAGCTAAACAATACACAGGCAACATTCTTAGGCATGTAACACAGATGGATTGTCACATACAGAAAGTGAATCTTTCAGCCTTCATCCTCAGACTGAAGGCAACAAGCAGTTGCAATCTCTATCAGGCAGGGAAGAAGCTACATGCTCGTGCTAAGCACACAAGGTGGAGTCAACAAAAACGAACCTCTTCTGCCGTGCTCTAGCTGAAGGCAGACGATCTGCCTGTTTGGCTTTGAAAGCCAGTATTACCCTCAGTCCCTGCTATACAAAGTTCCCCATGAAAACCGGGGGATTCAAATACTTGCTAGGCCCGCACTCTCCAGCCTTCTCCCACTCAGAGAACATTTGAGGAAGCAGCTTGTGCTGGGCAGACTCTTTCTTCTATCCAAAATGAACACTTCAGATCATTCACTTAAGCAGCTTGAAGGAAAACAAAGTATTTTGCTTCCTCTTTCCTGGGGTGAATGGGGAACGTCCACTTGCTGTTAACAAAGTTTTTACTCAACACAACTACGCTTTGCCTCCTTCGTGTTCGAGAATGGGAGAAACGCGGTTTCTCTTCTCCTTTAGCGATACCGCCTGTAAGGTGCTATTCTCAGGCGCGCAGCACAGAATGCCTCCCGAATTGCTGGAAACCCTGAATGGCTTCAACTACTTGAAAGGGAGAAAAGTCAGACACTTTATCCAGCTAAACAATACACAGGCAACATTCTTAGGCATGTAACACAGATGGATTGTCACACCCAGAAAGTGAATCTTTCAGCCTTCATCCTCAGACTGAAGGCAACAAGCAGTTGCAATCTCTATCAGGCAGGGAAGAAGCTACATGCTCGTGCTAAGCACACAAGGTGGAGTCAACAAAAACGAACCTCTTCTGCCGTGCTCTAGCTGAAGGCAGACGATCTGCCTGTTTGGCTTTGAAAGCCAGTATTACCCTCAGTCCCTGCTATACAAAGTTCCCCATGAAAACCGGGGGATTCAAATACTTGCTAGGCCCGCACTCTCCAGCCTTCTCCCACTCAGAGAACATTTGAGGAAGCAGCTTGTGCTGGGCAGACTCTTTCTTCTATCCAAAATGAACACTTCAGATCATTCACTTAAGCAGCTTGAAGGAAAACAAAGTATTTTGCTTTCTCTTGCATGTGGTGAATGGGGAACTTCCCCATGCTGCTAAGAAAGATTTTACTCAGCACAACTACGTTTTCGCCTCCTTCGCGTTCCAGAATGGGAGAAACGCGGTTTCTCTTGGCCTCTAGCCATAACGCCTGTAAAGCGGTAGTAGCAGCCGCGCAACACAGAATGCCTCCCGGAATGCTGGAAACCGCGAATGGCTTCAACTACTTGAAAGGGAGAAAAGTCAGACACTTTATCCAGCTAAACAATACACAGGCAACATTCTTAGGCATGTAACACAGATGGATTGTCACACACAGAAAGTGAATCTTTCAGCCTTCATCCTCAGACTGAAGGCAACAAGCAGTTGCAATCTCTATCAGGCAGGGAAGAAGCTACATGCTCGTGCTAAGCACACAAGGTGGAGTCAACAAAAACGAACCTCTTCTGCCGTGCTCTAGCTGAAGGCAGACGATCTGCCTGTTTGGCTTTGAAAGCCAGTATTACCCTCAGTCCCTGCTATACAAAGTTCCCCATGAAAACCGGGGGATTCAAATACTTGCTAGGCCCGCACTCTCCAGCCTTCTCCCACTCAGAGAACATTTGAGGAAGCAGCTTGTGCTGGGCAGACTCTTTCTTCTATCCAAAATGAACACTTCAGATCATTCACTTAAGCAGCTTGAAGGAAAACAAAGTATTTTGCTTTCTCTTGCATGTGGTGAATGGGGAACTTCCCCATGCTGCTAAGAAAGATTTTACTCAGCACAACTACGTTTTCGCCTCCTTCGCGTTCCAGAATGGGAGAAACGCGGTTTCTCTTGGCCTTTAGCCATAACGCCTGTAAAGCGGTATTAGCAGCAGCGCAACACAGAATGCCTCCCGGAATGCTGGAAACCGCGAATGGCTTCAACTACTTGAAAGGGAGAAAAGTCAGACACTTTATCCAGCTAAACAATACACAGGCAACATTCTTAGGCATGTAACACAGATGGATTGTCACACCCAGAAAGTGAATCTTTCAGCCTTCATCCTCAGACTGAAGGCAACAAGCAGTTGCAATCTCTATCAGGCAGGGAAGAAGCTACATGCTCGTGCTAAGCACACAAGGTGGAGTCAACAAAAACGAACCTCTTCTGCCGTGCTCTAGCTGAAGGCAGACGATCTGCCTGTTTGGCTTTGAAAGCCAGTATTACCCTCAGTCCCTGCTATACAAAGTTCCCCATGAAAACCGGGGGATTCAAATACTTGCTAGGCCCGCACTCTCCAGCCTTCTCCCACTCAGAGAACATTTGAGGAAGCAGCTTGTGCTGGGCAGACTCTTTCTTCTATCCAAAATGAACACTTCAGATCATTCACTTAAGCAGCTTGAAGGAAAACAAAGTATTTTGCTTTCTCTTGCATGTGGTGAATGGGGAACTTCCCCATGCTGCTAAGAAAGATTTTACTCAGCACAACTACGTTTTCGCCTCCTTCGCGTTCCAGAATGGGAGAAACGCGGTTTCTCTTGGCCTTTAGCCATAACGCCTGTAAAGCGGTATTAGCAGCAGCGCAACACAGAATGCCTCCCGGAATGCTGGAAACCGCGAATGGCTTCAACTACTTGAAAGGGAGAAAAGTCAGACACTTTATCCAGCTAAACAATACACAGGCAACATTCTTAGGCATGTAACACAGATGGATTGTCACACCCAGAAAGTGAATCTTTCAGCCTTCATCCTCAGACTGAAGGCAACAAGCAGTTGCAATCTCTATCAGGCAGGGAAGAAGCTACATGCTCGTGCTAAGCACACAAGGTGGAGTCAACAAAAACGAACCTCTTCTGCCGTGCTCTAGCTGAAGGCAGACGATCTGCCTGTTTGGCTTTGAAAGCCAGTATTACCCTCAGTCCCTGCTATACAAAGTTCCCCATGAAAACCGGGGGATTCAAATACTTGCTAGGCCCGCACTCTCCAGCCTTCTCCCACTCAGAGAACATTTGAGGAAGCAGCTTGTGCTGGGCAGACTCTTTCTTCTATCCAAAATGAACACTTCAGATCATTCACTTAAGCAGCTTGAAGGAAAACAAAGTATTTTGCTTCCTCTTTCCTGGGGTGAATGGGGAACGTCCACTTGCTGTTAACAAAGTTTTTACTCAACACAACTACGCTTTGCCTCCTTCGTGTTCGAGAATGGGAGAAACGCGGTTTCTCTTCTCCTTTAGCGATACCGCTTGGAAGGTGCTATTCTCAGGCGCGCAGCACAGAATGCCTCCCGAATTGCTGGAAACCCTGAATGGCTTCAACTACTTGAAAGGGAGAAAAGTCAGACACTTTATCCAGCTAAACAATACACAGGCAACATTCTTAGGCATGTAACACAGATGGATTGTCTCATACAGAAAGTGAATCTTTCAGCCTTCATCCTCAGACTGAAGGCAACAAGCAGTTGCAATCTCTATCAGGCAGGGAAGAAGCTACATGCTCGTGCTAAGCACACAAGGTGGAGTCAACAAAAACGAACCTCTTCTGCCGTGCTCTAGCTGAAGGCAGACGATCTGCCTGTTTGGCTTTGAAAGCCAGTATTACCCTCAGTCCCTGCTATACAAAGTTCCCCATGAAAACCGGGGGATTCAAATACTTGCTAGGCCCGCACTCTCCAGCCTTCTCCCACTCAGAGAACATTTGAGGAAGCAGCTTGTGCTGGGCAGACTCTTTCTTCTATCCAAAATGAACACTTCAGATCATTCACTTAAGCAGCTTGAAGGAAAACAAAGTATTTTGCTTTCTCTTGCATGTGGTGAATGGGGAACTTCCCCATGCTGCTAAGAAAGATTTTACTCAGCACAACTACGTTTTCGCCTCCTTCGCGTTCCAGAATGGGAGAAACGCGGTTTCTCTTGGCCTTTAGCCATAACGCCTGTAAAGCGGTATTAGCAGCAGCGCAACACAGAATGCCTCCCGGAATGCTGGAAACCGCGAATGGCTTCAACTACTTGAAAGGGAGAAAAGTCAGACACTTTATCCAGCTAAACAATACACAGGCAACATTCTTAGGCATGTAACACAGATGGATTGTCACACCCAGAAAGTGAATCTTTCAGCCTTCATCCTCAGACTGAAGGCAACAAGCAGTTGCAATCTCTATCAGGCAGGGAAGAAGCTACATGCTCGTGCTAAGCACACAAGGTGGAGTCAACAAAAACGAACCTCTTCTGCCGTGCTCTAGCTGAAGGCAGACGATCTGCCTGTTTGGCTTTGAAAGCCAGTATTACCCTCAGTCCCTGCTATACAAAGTTCCCCATGAAAACCGGGGGATTCAAATACTTGCTAGGCCCGCACTCTCCAGCCTTCTCCCACTCAGAGAACATTTGAGGAAGCAGCTTGTGCTGGGCAGACTCTTTCTTCTATCCAAAATGAACACTTCAGATCATTCACTTAAGCAGCTTGAAGGAAAACAAAGTATTTTGCTTCCTCTTTCCTGGGGTGAATGGGGAACGTCCACTTGCTGTTAACAAAGTTTTTACTCAACACAACTACGCTTTGCCTCCTTCGTGTTCGAGAATGGGAGAAACGCGGTTTCTCTTCTCCTTTAGCGATACCGCCTGGAAGGTGCTATTCTCAGGCGCGCAGCACAGAATGCCTCCCGAATTGCTGGAAACCCTGAATGGCTTCAACTACTTGAAAGGGAGAAAAGTCAGACACTTTATCCAGCTAAACAATACACAGGCAACATTCTTAGGCATGTAACACAGATGGATTGTCACATACAGAAAGTGAATCTTTCAGCCTTCATCCTCAGACTGAAGGCAACAAGCAGTTGCAATCTCTATCAGGCAGGGAAGAAGCTACATGCTCGTGCTAAGCACACAAGGTGGAGTCAACAAAAACGAACCTCTTCTGCCGTGCTCTAGCTGAAGGCAGACGATCTGCCTGTTTGGCTTTGAAAGCCAGTATTACCCTCAGTCCCTCCTATACAAAGTTCCCCATGAAAACCGGGGGATTCAAATACTTGCTAGGCCCGCACTCTCCAGCCTTCTCCCACTCAGAGAACATTTGAGGAAGCAGCTTGTGCTGGGCAGACTCTTTCTTCTATCCAAAATGAACACTTCAGATCATTCACTTAAGCAGCTTGAAGGAAAACAAAGTATTTTGCTTTCTCTTGCATGTGGTGAATGGGGAACTTCCCCATGCTGCTAAGAAAGATTTTACTCAGCACAACTACGTTTTCGCCTCCTTCGCGTTCCAGAATGGGAGAAACGCGGTTTCTCTTCGCCTTTAGCAATAACGCCTGTAAAGCGGTATTAGCAGCCGCGCAACACAGAATGCCTCCCGGAATGCTGGAAACCGCGAATGGCTTCAACTACTTGAAAGGGAGAAAAGTCAGACACTTTATCCAGCTAAACAATACACAGGCAACATTCTTAGGCATGTAACACAGATGGATTGTCACACCCAGAAAGTGAATCTTTCAGCCTTCATCCTCAGACTGAAGGCAACAAGCAGTTGCAATCTCTATCAGGCAGGGAAGAAGCTACATGCTCGTGCTAAGCACACAAGGTGGAGTCAACAAAAACGAACCTCTTCTGCCGTGCTCTAGCTGAAGGCAGACGATCTGCCTGTTTGGCTTTGAAAGCCAGTATTACCCTCAGTCCCTGCTATACAAAGTTCCCCATGAAAACCGGGGGATTCAAATACTTGCTAGGCCCGCACTCTCCAGCCTTCTCCCACTCAGAGAACATTTGAGGAAGCAGCTTGTGCTGGGCAGACTCTTTCTTCTATCCAAAATGAACACTTCAGATCATTCACTTAAGCAGCTTGAAGGAAAACAAAGTATTTTGCTTTCTCTTGCATGTGGTGAATGGGGAACTTCCCCATGCTGCTAAGAAAGATTTTACTCAGCACAACTACGTTTTCGCCTCCTTCGCGTTCCAGAATGGGAGAAACGCGGTTTCTCTTCGCCTTTAGCAATAACGCCTGTAAAGCGGTATTAGCAGCAGCGCAACACAGAATGCCTCCCGGAATGCTGGAAACCGCGAATGGCTTCAACTACTTGAAAGGGAGAAAAGTCAGACACTTTATCCAGCTAAACAATACACAGGCAACATTCTTAGGCATGTAACACAGATGGATTGTCACACCCAGAAAGTGAATCTTTCAGCCTTCATCCTCAGACTGAAGGCAACAAGCAGTTGCAATCTCTATCAGGCAGGGAAGAAGCTACATGCTCGTGCTAAGCACACAAGGTGGAGTCAACAAAAACGAACCTCTTCTGCCGTGCTCTAGCTGAAGGCAGACGATCTGCCTGTTTGGCTTTGAAAGCCAGTATTACCCTCAGTCCCTGCTATACAAAGTTCCCCATGAAAACCGGGGGATTCAAATACTTGCTAGGCCCGCACTCTCCAGCCTTCTCCCACTCAGAGAACATTTGAGGAAGCAGCTTGTGCTGGGCAGACTCTTTCTTCTATCCAAAATGAACACTTCAGATCATTCACTTAAGCAGCTTGAAGGAAAACAAAGTATTTTGCTTCCTCTTTCCTGGGGTGAATGGGGAACGTCCACTTGCTGTTAACAAAGTTTTTACTCAACACAACTACGCTTTGCCTCCTTCGTGTTCGAGAATGGGAGAAACGCGGTTTCTCTTCTCCTTTAGCGATACCGCCTGGAAGGTGCTATTCTCAGGCGCGCAGCACAGAATGCCTCCCGAATTGCTGGAAACCCTGAATGGCTTCAACTACTTGAAAGGGAGAAAAGTCAGACACTTTATCCAGCTAAACAATACACAGGCAACATTCTTAGGCATGTAACACAGATGGATTGTCACATACAGAAAGTGAATCTTTCAGCCTTCATCCTCAGACTGAAGGCAACAAGCAGTTGCAATCTCTATCAGGCAGGGAAGAAGCTACATGCTCGTGCTAAGCACACAAGGTGGAGTCAACAAAAACGAACCTCTTCTGCCGTGCTCTAGCTGAAGGCAGACGATCTGCCTGTTTGGCTTTGAAAGCCAGTATTACCCTCAGTCCCTGCTATACAAAGTTCCCCATGAAAACCGGGGGATTCAAATACTTGCTAGGCCCGCACTCTCCAGCCTTCTCCCACTCAGAGAACATTTGAGGAAGCAGCTTGTGCTGGGCAGAATCTTTCTTCTATCCAAAATGAACACTTCAGATCATTCACTTAAGCAGCTTGAAGGAAAACAGAGTATTTTGCTTTCTCTTGCATGTGGTGAATGGGGAACTTCCCCATGCTGCTAAGAAAGATTTTACTCAGCACAACTACGTTTTCGCCTCCTTCGCGTTCCAGAATGGGAGAAACGCGGTTTCTCTTGGCCTTTAGCCATAACGCCTGTAAAGCGGTATTAGCAGCAGCGCAACACAGAATGCCTCCCGGAATGCTGGAAACCGCGAATGGCTTCAACTACTTGAAAGGGAGAAAAGTCAGACACTTTATCCAGCTAAACAATACACAGGCAACATTCTTAGGCATGTAACACAGATGGATTGTCACACCCAGAAAGTGAATCTTTCAGCCTTCATCCTCAGACTGAAGGCAACAAGCAGTTGCAATCTCTATCAGGCAGGGAAGAAGCTACATGCTCGTGCTAAGCACACAAGGTGGAGTCAACAAAAACGAACCTCTTCTGCCGTGCTCTAGCTGAAGGCAGACGATCTGCCTGTTTGGCTTTGAAAGCCAGTATTACCCTCAGTCCCTGCTATACAAAGTTCCCCATGAAAACCGGGGGATTCAAATACTTGCTAGGCCCGCACTCTCCAGCCTTCTCCCACTCAGAGAACATTTGAGGAAGCAGCTTGTGCTGGGCAGACTCTTTCTTCTATCCAAAATGAACACTTCAGATCATTCACTTAAGCAGCTTGAAGGAAAACAAAGTATTTTGCTTCCTCTTTCCGGGGTGAATGGGGAACGTCCACTTGCTGTTAACAAAGTTTTTACTCAACACAACTACGCTTTGCCTCCTTCGTGTTCGAGAATGGGTGAAACGCGGTTTCTCTTCTCCTTTAGCGATACCGCCTGTAAGGTGCTATTCTCAGGCGCGCAGCACAGAATGCCTCCCGAATTGCTGGAAACCCTGAATGGCTTCAACTACTTGAAAGGGAGAAAAGTCAGACACTTTATCCAGCTAAACAATACACAGGCAACATTCTTAGGCATGTAACACAGATGGATTGTCACATACAGAAAGTGATTCTTTCAGCCTTCATCCTCAGACTGAAGGCAACAAGCAGTTGCAATCTCTATCAGGCAGGGAAGAAGCTACATGCTCGTGCTAAGCACACAAGGTGGAGTCAACAAAAACGAACCTCTTCTGCCGTGCTCTAGCTGAAGGCAGACGATCTGCCTGTTTGGCTTTGAAAGCCAGTATTACCCTCAGTCCCTGCTATACAAAGTTCCCCATGAAAACCGGGGGATTCAAATACTTGCTAGGCCCGCACTCTCCAGCCTTCTCCCACTCAGAGAACATTTGAGGAAGCAGCTTGTGCTGGGCAGACTCTTTCTTCTATCCAAAATGAACACTTCAGATCATTCACTTAAGCAGCTTGAAGGAAAACAAAGTATTTTGCTTTCTCTTGCATGTGGTGAATGGGGAACTTCCCCATGCTGCTAAGAAAGATTTTACTCAGCACAACTACGTTTTCGCCTCCTTCGCGTTCCAGAATGGGAGAAACGCGGTTTCTCTTGGCCTTTAGCCATAACGCCTGTAAAGCGGTATTAGCAGCAGCGCAACACAGAATGCCTCCCGGAATGCTGGAAACCGCGAATGGCTTCAACTACTTGAAAGGGAGAAAAGTCAGACACTTTATCCAGCTAAACAATACACAGGCAACATTCTTAGGCATGTAACACAGATGGATTGTCACACCCAGAAAGTGAATCTTTCAGCCTTCATCCTCAGACTGAAGGCAACAAGCAGTTGCAATCTCTATCAGGCAGGGAAGAAGCTACATGCTCGTGCTAAGCACACAAGGTGGAGTCAACAAAAACGAACCTCTTCTGCCGTGCTCTAGCTGAAGGCAGACGATCTGCCTGTTTGGCTTTGAAAGCCAGTATTACCCTCAGTCCCTGCTATACAAAGTTCCCCATGAAAACCGGGGGATTCAAATACTTGCTAGGCCCGCACTCTCCAGCCTTCTCCCACTCAGAGAACATTTGAGGAAGCAGCTTGTGCTGGGCAGACTCTTTCTTCTATCCAAAATGAACACTTCAGATCATTCACTTAAGCAGCTTGAAGGAAAACAAAGTATTTTGCTTCCTCTTTCCTGGGGTGAATGGGGAACGTCCACTTGCTGTTAACAAAGTTTTTACTCAACACAACTACGCTTTGCCTCCTTCGTGTTCGAGAATGGGAGAAACGCGGTTTCTCTTCTCCTTTAGCGATACCGCCTGGAAGGTGCTATTCTCAGGCGCGCAGCACAGAATGCCTCCCGAATTGCTGGAAACCCTGAATGGCTTCAACTACTTGAAAGGGAGAAAAGTCAGACACTTTATCCAGCTAAACAATACACAGGCAACATTCTTAGGCATGTAACACAGATGGATTGTCACACCCAGAAAGTGAATCTTTCAGCCTTCATCCTCAGACTGAAGGCAACAAGCAGTTGCAATCTCTATCAGGCAGGGAAGAAGCTACATGCTCGTGCTAAGCACACAAGGTGGAGTCAACAAAAACGAACCTCTTCTGCCGTGCTCTAGCTGAAGGCAGACGATCTGCCTGTTTGGCTTTGAAAGCCAGTATTACCCTCAGTCCCTGCTATACAAAGTTCCCCATGAAAACCGGGGGATTCAAATACTTGCTAGGCCCGCACTCTCCAGCCTTCTCCCACTCAGAGAACATTTGAGGAAGCAGCTTGTGCTGGGCAGACTCTTTCTTCTATCCAAAATGAACACTTCAGATCATTCACTTAAGCAGCTTGAAGGAAAACAAAGTATTTTGCTTTCTCTTGCATGTGGTGAATGGGGAACTTCCCCATGCTGCTAAGAAAGATTTTACTCAGCACAACTACGTTTTCGCCTCCTTCGCGTTCCAGAATGGGAGAAACGCGGTTTCTCTTCGCCTTTAGCAATAACGCCTGTAAAGCGGTATTAGCAGCCGCGCAACACAGAATGCCTCCCGGAATGCTGGAAACCGCGAATGGCTTCAACTACTTGAAAGGGAGAAAAGTCAGACACTTTATCCAGCTAAACAATACACAGGCAACATTCTTAGGCATGTAACACAGATGGATTGTCACACACAGAAAGTGAATCTTTCAGCCTTCATCCTCAGACTGAAGGCAACAAGCAGTTGCAATCTCTATCAGGCAGGGAAGAAGCTACATGCTCGTGCTAAGCACACAAGGTGGAGTCAACAAAAACGAACCTCTTCTGCCGTGCTCTAGCTGAAGGCAGACGATCTGCCTGTTTGGCTTTGAAAGCCAGTATTACCCTCAGTCCCTGCTATACAAAGTTCCCCATGAAAACCGGGGGATTCAAATACTTGCTAGGCCCGCACTCTCCAGCCTTCTCCCACTCAGAGAACATTTGAGGAAGCAGCTTGTGCTGGGCAGACTCTTTCTTCTATCCAAAATGAACACTTCAGATCATTCACTTAAGCAGCTTGAAGGAAAACAAAGTATTTTGCTTTCTCTTGCATGTGGTGAATGGGGAACTTCCCCATGCTGCTAAGAAAGATTTTACTCAGCACAACTACGTTTTCGCCTCCTTCGCGTTCCAGAATGGGAGAAACGCGGTTTCTCTTGGCCTTTAGCCATAACGCCTGTAAAGCGGTATTAGCAGCAGCGCAACACAGAATGCCTCCCGGAATGCTGGAAACCGCGAATGGCTTCAACTACTTGAAAGGGAGAAAAGTCAGACACTTTATCCAGCTAAACAATACACAGGCAACATTCTTAGGCATGTAACACAGATGGATTGTCACACACAGAAAGTGAATCTTTCAGCCTTCATCCTCAGACTGAAGGCAACAAGCAGTTGCAATCTCTATCAGGCAGGGAAGAAGCTACATGCTCGTGCTAAGCACACAAGGTGGAGTCAACAAAAACGAACCTCTTCTGCCGTGCTCTAGCTGAAGGCAGACGATCTGCCTGTTTGGCTTTGAAAGCCAGTATTACCCTCAGTCCCTGCTATACAAAGTTCCCCATGAAAACCGGGGGATTCAAATACTTGCTAGGCCCGCACTCTCCAGCCTTCTCCCACTCAGAGAACATTTGAGGAAGCAGCTTGTGCTGGGCAGACTCTTTCTTCTATCCAAAATGAACACTTCAGATCATTCACTTAAGCAGCTTGAAGGAAAACAAAGTATTTTGCTTTCTCTTGCATGTGGTGAATGGGGAACTTCCCCATGCTGCTAAGAAAGATTTTACTCAGCACAACTACGTTTTCGCCTCCTTCGCGTTCCAGAATGGGAGAAACGCGGTTTCTCTTGGCCTTTAGCCATAACGCCTGTAAAGCGGTATTAGCAGCAGCGCAACACAGAATGCCTCCCGGAATGCTGGAAACCGCGAATGGCTTCAACTACTTGAAAGGGAGAAAAGTCAGACACTTTATCCAGCTAAACAATACACAGGCAAGATTCTTAGGCATGTAACACAGATGGATTGTCACACCCAGAAAGTGAATCTTTCAGCCTTCATCCTCAGACTGAAGGCAACAAGCAGTTGCAATCTCTATCAGGCAGGGAAGAAGCTACATGCTCGTGCTAAGCACACAAGGTGGAGTCAACAAAAACGAACCTCTTCTGCCGTGCTCTAGCTGAAGGCAGACGATCTGCCTGTTTGGCTTTGAAAGCCAGTATTACCCTCAGTCCCTGCTATACAAAGTTCCCCATGAAAACCGGGGGATTCAAATACTTGCTAGGCCCGCACTCTCCAGCCTTCTCCCACTCAGAGAACATTTGAGGAAGCAGCTTGTGCTGGGCAGACTCTTTCTTCTATCCAAAATGAACACTTCAGATCATTCACTTAAGCAGCTTGAAGGAAAACAAAGTATTTTGCTTTCTCTTGCATGTGGTGAATGGGGAACTTCCCCATGCTGCTAAGAAAGATTTTACTCAGCACAACTACGTTTTCGCCTCCTTCGCGTTCCAGAATGGGAGAAACGCGGTTTCTCTTGGCCTTTAGCCATAACGCCTGTAAAGCGGTATTAGCAGCAGCGCAACACAGAATGCCTCCCGGAATGCTGGAAACCGCGAATGGCTTCAACTACTTGAAAGGGAGAAAAGTCAGACACTTTATCCAGCTAAACAATACACAGGCAACATTCTTAGGCATGTAACACAGATGGATTGTCACACACAGAAAGTGAATCTTTCAGCCTTCATCCTCAGACTGAAGGCAACAAGCAGTTGCAATCTCTATCAGGCAGGGAAGAAGCTACATGCTCGTGCTAAGCACACAAGGTGGAGTCAACAAAAACGAACCTCTTCTGCCGTGCTCTAGCTGAAGGCAGACGATCTGCCTGTTTGGCTTTGAAAGCCAGTATTACCCTCAGTCCCTGCTATACAAAGTTCCCCATGAAAACCGGGGGATTCAAATACTTGCTAGGCCCGCACTCTCCAGCCTTCTCCCACTCAGAGAACATTTGAGGAAGCAGCTTGTGCTGGGCAGACTCTTTCTTCTATCCAAAATGAACACTTCAGATCATTCACTTAAGCAGCTTGAAGGAAAACAAAGTATTTTGCTTTCTCTTGCATGTGGTGAATGGGGAACTTCCCCATGCTGCTAAGAAAGATTTTACTCAGCACAACTACGTTTTCGCCTCCTTCGCGTTCCAGAATGGGAGAAACGCGGTTTCTCTTGGCCTTTAGCCATAACGCCTGTAAAGCGGTATTAGCAGCAGCGCAACACAGAATGCCTCCCGGAATGCTGGAAACCGCGAATGGCTTCAACTACTTGAAAGGGAGAAAAGTCAGACACTTTATCCAGCTAAACAATACACAGGCAACATTCTTAGGCATGTAACACAGATGGATTGTCACACCCAGAAAGTGAATCTTTCAGCCTTCATCCTCAGACTGAAGGCAACAAGCAGTTGCAATCTCTATCAGGCAGGGAAGAAGCTACATGCTCGTGCTAAGCACACAAGGTGGAGTCAACAAAAACGAACCTCTTCTGCCGTGCTCTAGCTGAAGGCAGACGATCTGCCTGTTTGGCTTTGAAAGCCAGTATTACCCTCAGTCCCTGCTATACAAAGTTCCCCATGAAAACCGGGGGATTCAAATACTTGCTAGGCCCGCACTCTCCAGCCTTCTCCCACTCAGAGAACATTTGAGGAAGCAGCTTGTGCTGGGCAGACTCTTTCTTCTATCCAAAATGAACACTTCAGATCATTCACTTAAGCAGCTTGAAGGAAAACAAAGTATTTTGCTTCCTCTTTCCTGGGGTGAATGGGGAACGTCCACTTGCTGTTAACAAAGTTTTTACTCAACACAACTACGCTTTGCCTCCTTCGTGTTCGAGAATGGGAGAAACGCGGTTTCTCTTCTCCTTTAGCGATACCGCCTGGAAGGTGCTATTCTCAGGCGCGCAGCACAGAATGCCTCCCGAATTGCTGGAAACCCTGAATGGCTTCAACTACTTGAAAGGGAGAAAAGTCAGACACTTTATCCAGCTAAACAATACACAGGCAACATTCTTAGGCATGTAACACAGATGGATTGTCACATACAGAAAGTGAATCTTTCAGCCTTCATCCTCAGACTGAAGGCAACAAGCAGTTGCAATCTCTATCAGGCAGGGAAGAAGCTACATGCTCGTGCTAAGCACACAAGGTGGAGTCAACAAAAACGAACCTCTTCTGCCGTGCTCTAGCTGAAGGCAGACGATCTGCCTGTTTGGCTTTGAAAGCCAGTATTACCCTCAGTCCCTGCTATACAAAGTTCCCCATGAAAACCGGGGGATTCAAATACTTGCTAGGCCCGCACTCTCCAGCCTTCTCCCACTCAGAGAACATTTGAGGAAGCAGCTTGTGCTGGGCAGACACTTTCTTCTATCCAAAATGAACACTTCAGATCATTCACTTAAGCAGCTTGAAGGAAAACAAAGTATTTTGCTTTCTCTTGCATGTGGTGAATGGGGAACTTCCCCATGCTGCTAAGAAAGATTTTACTCAGCACAACTACGTTTTCGCCTCCTTCGCGTTCCAGAATGGGAGAAACGCGGTTTCTCTTGGCCTTTAGCCATAACGCCTGTAAAGCGGTATTAGCAGCAGCGCAACACAGAATGCCTCCCGGAATGCTGGAAACCGCGAATGGCTTCAACTACTTGAAAGGGAGAAAAGTCAGACACTTTATCCAGCTAAACAATACACAGGCAACATTCTTAGGCATGTAACACAGATGGATTGTCACACCCAGAAAGTGAATCTTTCAGCCTTCATCCTCAGACTGAAGGCAACAAGCAGTTGCAATCTCTATCAGGCAGGGAAGAAGCTACATGCTCGTGCTAAGCACACAAGGTGGAGTCAACAAAAACGAACCTCTTCTGCCGTGCTCTAGCTGAAGGCAGACGATCTGCCTGTTTGGCTTTGAAAGCCAGTATTACCCTCAGTCCCTGCTATACAAAGTTCCCCATGAAAACCGGGGGATTCAAATACTTGCTAGGCCCGCACTCTCCAGCCTTCTCCCACTCAGAGAACATTTGAGGAAGCAGCTTGTGCTGGGCAGACTCTTTCTTCTATCCAAAATGAACACTTCAGATCATTCACTTAAGCAGCTTGAAGGAAAACAAAGTATTTTGCTTTCTCTTGCATGTGGTGAATGGGGAACTTCCCCATGCTGCTAAGAAAGATTTTACTCAGCACAACTACGTTTTCGCCTCCTTCGCGTTCCAGAATGGGAGAAACGCGGTTTCTCTTGGCCTTTAGCCATAACGCCTGTAAAGCGGTATTAGCAGCAGCGCAACACAGAATGCCTCCCGGAATGCTGGAAACCGCGAATGGCTTCAACTACTTGAAAGGGAGAAAAGTCAGACACTTTATCCAGCTAAACAATACACAGGCAACATTCTTAGGCATGTAACACAGATGGATTGTCACACCCAGAAAGTGAATCTTTCAGCCTTCATCCTCAGACTGAAGGCAACAAGCAGTTGCAATCTCTATCAGGCAGGGAAGAAGCTACATGCTCGTGCTAAGCACACAAGGTGGAGTCAACAAAAACGAACCTCTTCTGCCGTGCTCTAGCTGAAGGCAGACGATCTGCCTGTTTGGCTTTGAAAGCCAGTATTACCCTCAGTCCCTGCTATACAAAGTTCCCCATGAAAACCGGGGGATTCAAATACTTGCTAGGCCCGCACTCTCCAGCCTTCTCCCACTCAGAGAACATTTGAGGAAGCAGCTTGTGCTGGGCAGACTCTTTCTTCTATCCAAAATGAACACTTCAGATCATTCACTTAAGCAGCTTGAAGGAAAACAAAGTATTTTGCTTTCTCTTGCATGTGGTGAATGGGGAACTTCCCCATGCTGCTAAGAAAGATTTTACTCAGCACAACTACGTTTTCGCCTCCTTCGCGTTCCAGAATGGGAGAAACGCGGTTTCTCTTGGCCTTTAGCCATAACGCCTGTAAAGCGGTATTAGCAGCAGCGCAACACAGAATGCCTCCCGGAATGCTGGAAACCGCGAATGGCTTCAACTACTTGAAAGGGAGAAAAGTCAGACACTTTATCCAGCTAAACAATACACAGGCAACATTCTTAGGCATGTAACACAGATGGATTGTCACACCCAGAAAGTGAATCTTTCAGCCTTCATCCTCAGACTGAAGGCAACAAGCAGTTGCAATCTCTATCAGGCAGGGAAGAAGCTACATGCTCGTGCTAAGCACACAAGGTGGAGTCAACAAAAACGAACCTCTTCTGCCGTGCTCTAGCTGAAGGCAGACGATCTGCCTGTTTGGCTTTGAAAGCCAGTATTACCCTCAGTCCCTGCTATACAAAGTTCCCCATGAAAACCGGGGGATTCAAATACTTGCTAGGCCCGCACTCTCCAGCCTTCTCCCACTCAGAGAACATTTGAGGAAGCAGCTTGTGCTGGGCAGACTCTTTCTTCTATCCAAAATGAACACTTCAGATCATTCACTTAAGCAGCTTGAAGGAAAACAAAGTATTTTGCTTCCTCTTTCCTGGGGTGAATGGGGAACGTCCACTTGCTGTTAACAAAGTTTTTACTCAACACAACTACGCTTTGCCTCCTTCGTGTTCGAGAATGGGAGAAACGCGGTTTCTCTTCTCCTTTAGCGATACCGCTTGGAAGGTGCTATTCTCAGGCGCGCAGCACAGAATGCCTCCCGAATTGCTGGAAACCCTGAATGGCTTCAACTACTTGAAAGGGAGAAAAGTCAGACACTTTATCCAGCTAAACAATACACAGGCAACATTCTTAGGCATGTAACACAGATGGATTGTCTCATACAGAAAGTGAATCTTTCAGCCTTCATCCTCAGACTGAAGGCAACAAGCAGTTGCAATCTCTATCAGGCAGGGAAGAAGCTACATGCTCGTGCTAAGCACACAAGGTGGAGTCAACAAAAACGAACCTCTTCTGCCGTGCTCTAGCTGAAGGCAGACGATCTGCCTGTTTGGCTTTGAAAGCCAGTATTACCCTCAGTCCCTGCTATACAAAGTTCCCCATGAAAACCGGGGGATTCAAATACTTGCTAGGCCCGCACTCTCCAGCCTTCTCCCACTCAGAGAACATTTGAGGAAGCAGCTTGTGCTGGGCAGACTCTTTCTTCTATCCAAAATGAACACTTCAGATCATTCACTTAAGCAGCTTGAAGGAAAACAAAGTATTTTGCTTTCTCTTGCATGTGGTGAATGGGGAACTTCCCCATGCTGCTAAGAAAGATTTTACTCAGCACAACTACGTTTTCGCCTCCTTCGCGTTCCAGAATGGGAGAAACGCGGTTTCTCTTGGCCTTTAGCCATAACGCCTGTAAAGCGGTATTAGCAGCAGCGCAACACAGAATGCCTCCCGGAATGCTGGAAACCGCGAATGGCTTCAACTACTTGAAAGGGAGAAAAGTCAGACACTTTATCCAGCTAAACAATACACAGGCAACATTCTTAGGCATGTAACACAGATGGATTGTCACACCCAGAAAGTGAATCTTTCAGCCTTCATCCTCAGACTGAAGGCAACAAGCAGTTGCAATCTCTATCAGGCAGGGAAGAAGCTACATGCTCGTGCTAAGCACACAAGGTGGAGTCAACAAAAACGAACCTCTTCTGCCGTGCTCTAGCTGAAGGCAGACGATCTGCCTGTTTGGCTTTGAAAGCCAGTATTACCCTCAGTCCCTGCTATACAAAGTTCCCCATGAAAACCGGGGGATTCAAATACTTGCTAGGCCCGCACTCTCCAGCCTTCTCCCACTCAGAGAACATTTGAGGAAGCAGCTTGTGCTGGGCAGACTCTTTCTTCTATCCAAAATGAACACTTCAGATCATTCACTTAAGCAGCTTGAAGGAAAACAAAGTATTTTGCTTCCTCTTTCCTGGGGTGAATGGGGAACGTCCACTTGCTGTTAACAAAGTTTTTACTCAACACAACTACGCTTTGCCTCCTTCGTGTTCGAGAATGGGAGAAACGCGGTTTCTCTTCTCCTTTAGCGATACCGCCTGGAAGGTGCTATTCTCAGGCGCGCAGCACAGAATGCCTCCCGAATTGCTGGAAACCCTGAATGGCTTCAACTACTTGAAAGGGAGAAAAGTCAGACACTTTATCCAGCTAAACAATACACAGGCAACATTCTTAGGCATGTAACACAGATGGATTGTCACATACAGAAAGTGAATCTTTCAGCCTTCATCCTCAGACTGAAGGCAACAAGCAGTTGCAATCTCTATCAGGCAGGGAAGAAGCTACATGCTCGTGCTAAGCACACAAGGTGGAGTCAACAAAAACGAACCTCTTCTGCCGTGCTCTAGCTGAAGGCAGACGATCTGCCTGTTTGGCTTTGAAAGCCAGTATTACCCTCAGTCCCTCCTATACAAAGTTCCCCATGAAAACCGGGGGATTCAAATACTTGCTAGGCCCGCACTCTCCAGCCTTCTCCCACTCAGAGAACATTTGAGGAAGCAGCTTGTGCTGGGCAGACTCTTTCTTCTATCCAAAATGAACACTTCAGATCATTCACTTAAGCAGCTTGAAGGAAAACAAAGTATTTTGCTTTCTCTTGCATGTGGTGAATGGGGAACTTCCCCATGCTGCTAAGAAAGATTTTACTCAGCACAACTACGTTTTCGCCTCCTTCGCGTTCCAGAATGGGAGAAACGCGGTTTCTCTTCGCCTTTAGCAATAACGCCTGTAAAGCGGTATTAGCAGCCGCGCAACACAGAATGCCTCCCGGAATGCTGGAAACCGCGAATGGCTTCAACTACTTGAAAGGGAGAAAAGTCAGACACTTTATCCAGCTAAACAATACACAGGCAACATTCTTAGGCATGTAACACAGATGGATTGTCACACCCAGAAAGTGAATCTTTCAGCCTTCATCCTCAGACTGAAGGCAACAAGCAGTTGCAATCTCTATCAGGCAGGGAAGAAGCTACATGCTCGTGCTAAGCACACAAGGTGGAGTCAACAAAAACGAACCTCTTCTGCCGTGCTCTAGCTGAAGGCAGACGATCTGCCTGTTTGGCTTTGAAAGCCAGTATTACCCTCAGTCCCTGCTATACAAAGTTCCCCATGAAAACCGGGGGATTCAAATACTTGCTAGGCCCGCACTCTCCAGCCTTCTCCCACTCAGAGAACATTTGAGGAAGCAGCTTGTGCTGGGCAGACTCTTTCTTCTATCCAAAATGAACACTTCAGATCATTCACTTAAGCAGCTTGAAGGAAAACAAAGTATTTTGCTTTCTCTTGCATGTGGTGAATGGGGAACTTCCCCATGCTGCTAAGAAAGATTTTACTCAGCACAACTACGTTTTCGCCTCCTTCGCGTTCCAGAATGGGAGAAACGCGGTTTCTCTTCGCCTTTAGCAATAACGCCTGTAAAGCGGTATTAGCAGCAGCGCAACACAGAATGCCTCCCGGAATGCTGGAAACCGCGAATGGCTTCAACTACTTGAAAGGGAGAAAAGTCAGACACTTTATCCAGCTAAACAATACACAGGCAACATTCTTAGGCATGTAACACAGATGGATTGTCACACCCAGAAAGTGAATCTTTCAGCCTTCATCCTCAGACTGAAGGCAACAAGCAGTTGCAATCTCTATCAGGCAGGGAAGAAGCTACATGCTCGTGCTAAGCACACAAGGTGGAGTCAACAAAAACGAACCTCTTCTGCCGTGCTCTAGCTGAAGGCAGACGATCTGCCTGTTTGGCTTTGAAAGCCAGTATTACCCTCAGTCCCTGCTATACAAAGTTCCCCATGAAAACCGGGGGATTCAAATACTTGCTAGGCCCGCACTCTCCAGCCTTCTCCCACTCAGAGAACATTTGAGGAAGCAGCTTGTGCTGGGCAGACTCTTTCTTCTATCCAAAATGAACACTTCAGATCATTCACTTAAGCAGCTTGAAGGAAAACAAAGTATTTTGCTTCCTCTTTCCTGGGGTGAATGGGGAACGTCCACTTGCTGTTAACAAAGTTTTTACTCAACACAACTACGCTTTGCCTCCTTCGTGTTCGAGAATGGGAGAAACGCGGTTTCTCTTCTCCTTTAGCGATACCGCCTGGAAGGTGCTATTCTCAGGCGCGCAGCACAGAATGCCTCCCGAATTGCTGGAAACCCTGAATGGCTTCAACTACTTGAAAGGGAGAAAAGTCAGACACTTTATCCAGCTAAACAATACACAGGCAACATTCTTAGGCATGTAACACAGATGGATTGTCACATACAGAAAGTGAATCTTTCAGCCTTCATCCTCAGACTGAAGGCAACAAGCAGTTGCAATCTCTATCAGGCAGGGAAGAAGCTACATGCTCGTGCTAAGCACACAAGGTGGAGTCAACAAAAACGAACCTCTTCTGCCGTGCTCTAGCTGAAGGCAGACGATCTGCCTGTTTGGCTTTGAAAGCCAGTATTACCCTCAGTCCCTGCTATACAAAGTTCCCCATGAAAACCGGGGGATTCAAATACTTGCTAGGCCCGCACTCTCCAGCCTTCTCCCACTCAGAGAACATTTGAGGAAGCAGCTTGTGCTGGGCAGACTCTTTCTTCTATCCAAAATGAACACTTCAGATCATTCACTTAAGCAGCTTGAAGGAAAACAGAGTATTTTGCTTTCTCTTGCATGTGGTGAATGGGGAACTTCCCCATGCTGCTAAGAAAGATTTTACTCAGCACAACTACGTTTTCGCCTCCTTCGCGTTCCAGAATGGGAGAAACGCGGTTTCTCTTGGCCTTTAGCCATAACGCCTGTAAAGCGGTATTAGCAGCAGCGCAACACAGAATGCCTCCCGGAATGCTGGAAACCGCGAATGGCTTCAACTACTTGAAAGGGAGAAAAGTCAGACACTTTATCCAGCTAAACAATACACAGGCAACATTCTTAGGCATGTAACACAGATGGATTGTCACACCCAGAAAGTGAATCTTTCAGCCTTCATCCTCAGACTGAAGGCAACAAGCAGTTGCAATCTCTATCAGGCAGGGAAGAAGCTACATGCTCGTGCTAAGCACACAAGGTGGAGTCAACAAAAACGAACCTCTTCTGCCGTGCTCTAGCTGAAGGCAGACGATCTGCCTGTTTGGCTTTGAAAGCCAGTATTACCCTCAGTCCCTGCTATACAAAGTTCCCCATGAAAACCGGGGGATTCAAATACTTGCTAGGCCCGCACTCTCCAGCCTTCTCCCACTCAGAGAACATTTGAGGAAGCAGCTTGTGCTGGGCAGACTCTTTCTTCTATCCAAAATGAACACTTCAGATCATTCACTTAAGCAGCTTGAAGGAAAACAAAGTATTTTGCTTCCTCTTTCCGGGGTGAATGGGGAACGTCCACTTGCTGTTAACAAAGTTTTTACTCAACACAACTACGCTTTGCCTCCTTCGTGTTCGAGAATGGGTGAAACGCGGTTTCTCTTCTCCTTTAGCGATACCGCCTGTAAGGTGCTATTCTCAGGCGCGCAGCACAGAATGCCTCCCGAATTGCTGGAAACCCTGAATGGCTTCAACTACTTGAAAGGGAGAAAAGTCAGACACTTTATCCAGCTAAACAATACACAGGCAACATTCTTAGGCATGTAACACAGATGGATTGTCACATACAGAAAGTGATTCTTTCAGCCTTCATCCTCAGACTGAAGGCAACAAGCAGTTGCAATCTCTATCAGGCAGGGAAGAAGCTACATGCTCGTGCTAAGCACACAAGGTGGAGTCAACAAAAACGAACCTCTTCTGCCGTGCTCTAGCTGAAGGCAGACGATCTGCCTGTTTGGCTTTGAAAGCCAGTATTACCCTCAGTCCCTGCTATACAAAGTTCCCCATGAAAACCGGGGGATTCAAATACTTGCTAGGCCCGCACTCTCCAGCCTTCTCCCACTCAGAGAACATTTGAGGAAGCAGCTTGTGCTGGGCAGACTCTTTCTTCTATCCAAAATGAACACTTCAGATCATTCACTTAAGCAGCTTGAAGGAAAACAAAGTATTTTGCTTTCTCTTGCATGTGGTGAATGGGGAACTTCCCCATGCTGCTAAGAAAGATTTTACTCAGCACAACTACGTTTTCGCCTCCTTCGCGTTCCAGAATGGGAGAAACGCGGTTTCTCTTGGCCTTTAGCCATAACGCCTGTAAAGCGGTATTAGCAGCAGCGCAACACAGAATGCCTCCCGGAATGCTGGAAACCGCGAATGGCTTCAACTACTTGAAAGGGAGAAAAGTCAGACACTTTATCCAGCTAAACAATACACAGGCAACATTCTTAGGCATGTAACACAGATGGATTGTCACACCCAGAAAGTGAATCTTTCAGCCTTCATCCTCAGACTGAAGGCAACAAGCAGTTGCAATCTCTATCAGGCAGGGAAGAAGCTACATGCTCGTGCTAAGCACACAAGGTGGAGTCAACAAAAACGAACCTCTTCTGCCGTGCTCTAGCTGAAGGCAGACGATCTGCCTGTTTGGCTTTGAAAGCCAGTATTACCCTCAGTCCCTGCTATACAAAGTTCCCCATGAAAACCGGGGGATTCAAATACTTGCTAGGCCCGCACTCTCCAGCCTTCTCCCACTCAGAGAACATTTGAGGAAGCAGCTTGTGCTGGGCAGACTCTTTCTTCTATCCAAAATGAACACTTCAGATCATTCACTTAAGCAGCTTGAAGGAAAACAAAGTATTTTGCTTCCTCTTTCCTGGGGTGAATGGGGAACGTCCACTTGCTGTTAACAAAGTTTTTACTCAACACAACTACGCTTTGCCTCCTTCGTGTTCGAGAATGGGAGAAACGCGGTTTCTCTTCTCCTTTAGCGATACCGCCTGGAAGGTGCTATTCTCAGGCGCGCAGCACAGAATGCCTCCCGAATTGCTGGAAACCCTGAATGGCTTCAACTACTTGAAAGGGAGAAAAGTCAGACACTTTATCCAGCTAAACAATACACAGGCAACATTCTTAGGCATGTAACACAGATGGATTGTCACACCCAGAAAGTGAATCTTTCAGCCTTCATCCTCAGACTGAAGGCAACAAGCAGTTGCAATCTCTATCAGGCAGGGAAGAAGCTACATGCTCGTGCTAAGCACACAAGGTGGAGTCAACAAAAACGAACCTCTTCTGCCGTGCTCTAGCTGAAGGCAGACGATCTGCCTGTTTGGCTTTGAAAGCCAGTATTACCCTCAGTCCCTGCTATACAAAGTTCCCCATGAAAACCGGGGGATTCAAATACTTGCTAGGCCCGCACTCTCCAGCCTTCTCCCACTCAGAGAACATTTGAGGAAGCAGCTTGTGCTGGGCAGACTCTTTCTTCTATCCAAAATGAACACTTCAGATCATTCACTTAAGCAGCTTGAAGGAAAACAAAGTATTTTGCTTTCTCTTGCATGTGGTGAATGGGGAACTTCCCCATGCTGCTAAGAAAGATTTTACTCAGCACAACTACGTTTTCGCCTCCTTCGCGTTCCAGAATGGGAGAAACGCGGTTTCTCTTCGCCTTTAGCAATAACGCCTGTAAAGCGGTATTAGCAGCCGCGCAACACAGAATGCCTCCCGGAATGCTGGAAACCGCGAATGGCTTCAACTACTTGAAAGGGAGAAAAGTCAGACACTTTATCCAGCTAAACAATACACAGGCAACATTCTTAGGCATGTAACACAGATGGATTGTCACACACAGAAAGTGAATCTTTCAGCCTTCATCCTCAGACTGAAGGCAACAAGCAGTTGCAATCTCTATCAGGCAGGGAAGAAGCTACATGCTCGTGCTAAGCACACAAGGTGGAGTCAACAAAAACGAACCTCTTCTGCCGTGCTCTAGCTGAAGGCAGACGATCTGCCTGTTTGGCTTTGAAAGCCAGTATTACCCTCAGTCCCTGCTATACAAAGTTCCCCATGAAAACCGGGGGATTCAAATACTTGCTAGGCCCGCACTCTCCAGCCTTCTCCCACTCAGAGAACATTTGAGGAAGCAGCTTGTGCTGGGCAGACTCTTTCTTCTATCCAAAATGAACACTTCAGATCATTCACTTAAGCAGCTTGAAGGAAAACAAAGTATTTTGCTTTCTCTTGCATGTGGTGAATGGGGAACTTCCCCATGCTGCTAAGAAAGATTTTACTCAGCACAACTACGTTTTCGCCTCCTTCGCGTTCCAGAATGGGAGAAACGCGGTTTCTCTTGGCCTTTAGCCATAACGCCTGTAAAGCGGTATTAGCAGCAGCGCAACACAGAATGCCTCCCGGAATGCTGGAAACCGCGAATGGCTTCAACTACTTGAAAGGGAGAAAAGTCAGACACTTTATCCAGCTAAACAATACACAGGCAACATTCTTAGGCATGTAACACAGATGGATTGTCACACACAGAAAGTGAATCTTTCAGCCTTCATCCTCAGACTGAAGGCAACAAGCAGTTGCAATCTCTATCAGGCAGGGAAGAAGCTACATGCTCGTGCTAAGCACACAAGGTGGAGTCAACAAAAACGAACCTCTTCTGCCGTGCTCTAGCTGAAGGCAGACGATCTGCCTGTTTGGCTTTGAAAGCCAGTATTACCCTCAGTCCCTGCTATACAAAGTTCCCCATGAAAACCGGGGGATTCAAATACTTGCTAGGCCCGCACTCTCCAGCCTTCTCCCACTCAGAGAACATTTGAGGAAGCAGCTTGTGCTGGGCAGACTCTTTCTTCTATCCAAAATGAACACTTCAGATCATTCACTTAAGCAGCTTGAAGGAAAACAAAGTATTTTGCTTTCTCTTGCATGTGGTGAATGGGGAACTTCCCCATGCTGCTAAGAAAGATTTTACTCAGCACAACTACGTTTTCGCCTCCTTCGCGTTCCAGAATGGGAGAAACGCGGTTTCTCTTGGCCTTTAGCCATAACGCCTGTAAAGCGGTATTAGCAGCAGCGCAACACAGAATGCCTCCCGGAATGCTGGAAACCGCGAATGGCTTCAACTACTTGAAAGGGAGAAAAGTCAGACACTTTATCCAGCTAAACAATACACAGGCAAGATTCTTAGGCATGTAACACAGATGGATTGTCACACCCAGAAAGTGAATCTTTCAGCCTTCATCCTCAGACTGAAGGCAACAAGCAGTTGCAATCTCTATCAGGCAGGGAAGAAGCTACATGCTCGTGCTAAGCACACAAGGTGGAGTCAACAAAAACGAACCTCTTCTGCCGTGCTCTAGCTGAAGGCAGACGATCTGCCTGTTTGGCTTTGAAAGCCAGTATTACCCTCAGTCCCTGCTATACAAAGTTCCCCATGAAAACCGGGGGATTCAAATACTTGCTAGGCCCGCACTCTCCAGCCTTCTCCCACTCAGAGAACATTTGAGGAAGCAGCTTGTGCTGGGCAGACTCTTTCTTCTATCCAAAATGAACACTTCAGATCATTCACTTAAGCAGCTTGAAGGAAAACAAAGTATTTTGCTTTCTCTTGCATGTGGTGAATGGGGAACTTCCCCATGCTGCTAAGAAAGATTTTACTCAGCACAACTACGTTTTCGCCTCCTTCGCGTTCCAGAATGGGAGAAACGCGGTTTCTCTTGGCCTTTAGCCATAACGCCTGTAAAGCGGTATTAGCAGCAGCGCAACACAGAATGCCTCCCGGAATGCTGGAAACCGCGAATGGCTTCAACTACTTGAAAGGGAGAAAAGTCAGACACTTTATCCAGCTAAACAATACACAGGCAACATTCTTAGGCATGTAACACAGATGGATTGTCACACACAGAAAGTGAATCTTTCAGCCTTCATCCTCAGACTGAAGGCAACAAGCAGTTGCAATCTCTATCAGGCAGGGAAGAAGCTACATGCTCGTGCTAAGCACACAAGGTGGAGTCAACAAAAACGAACCTCTTCTGCCGTGCTCTAGCTGAAGGCAGACGATCTGCCTGTTTGGCTTTGAAAGCCAGTATTACCCTCAGTCCCTGCTATACAAAGTTCCCCATGAAAACCGGGGGATTCAAATACTTGCTAGGCCCGCACTCTCCAGCCTTCTCCCACTCAGAGAACATTTGAGGAAGCAGCTTGTGCTGGGCAGACTCTTTCTTCTATCCAAAATGAACACTTCAGATCATTCACTTAAGCAGCTTGAAGGAAAACAAAGTATTTTGCTTTCTCTTGCATGTGGTGAATGGGGAACTTCCCCATGCTGCTAAGAAAGATTTTACTCAGCACAACTACGTTTTCGCCTCCTTCGCGTTCCAGAATGGGAGAAACGCGGTTTCTCTTGGCCTTTAGCCATAACGCCTGTAAAGCGGTATTAGCAGCAGCGCAACACAGAATGCCTCCCGGAATGCTGGAAACCGCGAATGGCTTCAACTACTTGAAAGGGAGAAAAGTCAGACACTTTATCCAGCTAAACAATACACAGGCAACATTCTTAGGCATGTAACACAGATGGATTGTCACACCCAGAAAGTGAATCTTTCAGCCTTCATCCTCAGACTGAAGGCAACAAGCAGTTGCAATCTCTATCAGGCAGGGAAGAAGCTACATGCTCGTGCTAAGCACACAAGGTGGAGTCAACAAAAACGAACCTCTTCTGCCGTGCTCTAGCTGAAGGCAGACGATCTGCCTGTTTGGCTTTGAAAGCCAGTATTACCCTCAGTCCCTGCTATACAAAGTTCCCCATGAAAACCGGGGGATTCAAATACTTGCTAGGCCCGCACTCTCCAGCCTTCTCCCACTCAGAGAACATTTGAGGAAGCAGCTTGTGCTGGGCAGACTCTTTCTTCTATCCAAAATGAACACTTCAGATCATTCACTTAAGCAGCTTGAAGGAAAACAAAGTATTTTGCTTCCTCTTTCCTGGGGTGAATGGGGAACGTCCACTTGCTGTTAACAAAGTTTTTACTCAACACAACTACGCTTTGCCTCCTTCGTGTTCGAGAATGGGAGAAACGCGGTTTCTCTTCTCCTTTAGCGATACCGCCTGGAAGGTGCTATTCTCAGGCGCGCAGCACAGAATGCCTCCCGAATTGCTGGAAACCCTGAATGGCTTCAACTACTTGAAAGGGAGAAAAGTCAGACACTTTATCCAGCTAAACAATACACAGGCAACATTCTTAGGCATGTAACACAGATGGATTGTCACATACAGAAAGTGAATCTTTCAGCCTTCATCCTCAGACTGAAGGCAACAAGCAGTTGCAATCTCTATCAGGCAGGGAAGAAGCTACATGCTCGTGCTAAGCACACAAGGTGGAGTCAACAAAAACGAACCTCTTCTGCCGTGCTCTAGCTGAAGGCAGACGATCTGCCTGTTTGGCTTTGAAAGCCAGTATTACCCTCAGTCCCTGCTATACAAAGTTCCCCATGAAAACCGGGGGATTCAAATACTTGCTAGGCCCGCACTCTCCAGCCTTCTCCCACTCAGAGAACATTTGAGGAAGCAGCTTGTGCTGGGCAGACACTTTCTTCTATCCAAAATGAACACTTCAGATCATTCACTTAAGCAGCTTGAAGGAAAACAAAGTATTTTGCTTTCTCTTGCATGTGGTGAATGGGGAACTTCCCCATGCTGCTAAGAAAGATTTTACTCAGCACAACTACGTTTTCGCCTCCTTCGCGTTCCAGAATGGGAGAAACGCGGTTTCTCTTGGCCTTTAGCCATAACGCCTGTAAAGCGGTATTAGCAGCAGCGCAACACAGAATGCCTCCCGGAATGCTGGAAACCGCGAATGGCTTCAACTACTTGAAAGGGAGAAAAGTCAGACACTTTATCCAGCTAAACAATACACAGGCAACATTCTTAGGCATGTAACACAGATGGATTGTCACACCCAGAAAGTGAATCTTTCAGCCTTCATCCTCAGACTGAAGGCAACAAGCAGTTGCAATCTCTATCAGGCAGGGAAGAAGCTACATGCTCGTGCTAAGCACACAAGGTGGAGTCAACAAAAACGAACCTCTTCTGCCGTGCTCTAGCTGAAGGCAGACGATCTGCCTGTTTGGCTTTGAAAGCCAGTATTACCCTCAGTCCCTGCTATACAAAGTTCCCCATGAAAACCGGGGGATTCAAATACTTGCTAGGCCCGCACTCTCCAGCCTTCTCCCACTCAGAGAACATTTGAGGAAGCAGCTTGTGCTGGGCAGACTCTTTCTTCTATCCAAAATGAACACTTCAGATCATTCACTTAAGCAGCTTGAAGGAAAACAAAGTATTTTGCTTTCTCTTGCATGTGGTGAATGGGGAACTTCCCCATGCTGCTAAGAAAGATTTTACTCAGCACAACTACGTTTTCGCCTCCTTCGCGTTCCAGAATGGGAGAAACGCGGTTTCTCTTGGCCTTTAGCCATAACGCCTGTAAAGCGGTATTAGCAGCAGCGCAACACAGAATGCCTCCCGGAATGCTGGAAACCGCGAATGGCTTCAACTACTTGAAAGAGAGAAAAGTCAGACACTTTATCCAGCTAAACAATACACAGGCAACATTCTTAGGCATGTAACACAGATGGATTGTCACACCCAGAAAGTGAATCTTTCAGCCTTCATCCTCAGACTGAAGGCAACAAGCAGTTGCAATCTCTATCAGGCAGGGAAGAAGCTACATGCTCGTGCTAAGCACACAAGGTGGAGTCAACAAAAACGAACCTCTTCTGCCGTGCTCTAGCTGAAGGCAGACGATCTGCCTGTTTGGCTTTGAAAGCCAGTATTACCCTCAGTCCCTGCTATACAAAGTTCCCCATGAAAACCGGGGGATTCAAATACTTGCTAGGCCCGCACTCTCCAGCCTTCTCCCACTCAGAGAACATTTGAGGAAGCAGCTTGTGCTGGGCAGACTCTTTCTTCTATCCAAAATGAACACTTCAGATCATTCACTTAAGCAGCTTGAAGGAAAACAAAGTATTTTGCTTCCTCTTTCCTGGGGTGAATGGGGAACGTCCACTTGCTGTTAACAAAGTTTTTACTCAACACAACTACGCTTTGCCTCCTTCGTGTTCGAGAATGGGAGAAACGCGGTTTCTCTTCTCCTTTAGCGATACCGCCTGGAAGGTGCTATTCTCAGGCGCGCAGCACAGAATGCCTCCCGAATTGCTGGAAACCCTGAATGGCTTCAACTACTTGAAAGGGAGAAAAGTCAGACACTTTATCCAGCTAAACAATACACAGGCAACATTCTTAGGCATGTAACACAGATGGATTGTCACATACAGAAAGTGAATCTTTCAGCCTTCATCCTCAGACTGAAGGCAACAAGCAGTTGCAATCTCTATCAGGCAGGGAAGAAGCTACATGCTCGTGCTAAGCACACAAGGTGGAGTCAACAAAAACGAACCTCTTCTGCCGTGCTCTAGCTGAAGGCAGACGATCTGCCTGTTTGGCTTTGAAAGCCAGTATTACCCTCAGTCCCTGCTATACAAAGTTCCCCATGAAAACCGGGGGATTCAAATACTTGCTAGGCCCGCACTCTCCAGCCTTCTCCCACTCAGAGAACATTTGAGGAAGCAGCTTGTGCTGGGCAGACTCTTTCTTCTATCCAAAATGAACACTTCAGATCATTCACTTAAGCAGCTTGAAGGAAAACAGAGTATTTTGCTTTCTCTTGCATGTGGTGAATGGGGAACTTCCCCATGCTGCTAAGAAAGATTTTACTCAGCACAACTACGTTTTCGCCTCCTTCGCGTTCCAGAATGGGAGAAACGCGGTTTCTCTTGGCCTTTAGCCATAACGCCTGTAAAGCGGTATTAGCAGCAGCGCAACACAGAATGCCTCCCGGAATGCTGGAAACCGCGAATGGCTTCAACTACTTGAAAGGGAGAAAAGTCAGACACTTTATCCAGCTAAACAATACACAGGCAACATTCTTAGGCATGTAACACAGATGGATTGTCACACCCAGAAAGTGAATCTTTCAGCCTTCATCCTCAGACTGAAGGCAACAAGCAGTTGCAATCTCTATCAGGCAGGGAAGAAGCTACATGCTCGTGCTAAGCACACAAGGTGGAGTCAACAAAAACGAACCTCTTCTGCCGTGCTCTAGCTGAAGGCAGACGATCTGCCTGTTTGGCTTTGAAAGCCAGTATTACCCTCAGTCCCTGCTATACAAAGTTCCCCATGAAAACCGGGGGATTCAAATACTTGCTAGGCCCGCACTCTCCAGCCTTCTCCCACTCAGAGAACATTTGAGGAAGCAGCTTGTGCTGGGCAGACTCTTTCTTCTATCCAAAATGAACACTTCAGATCATTCACTTAAGCAGCTTGAAGGAAAACAAAGTATTTTGCTTCCTCTTTCCGGGGTGAATGGGGAACGTCCACTTGCTGTTAACAAAGTTTTTACTCAACACAACTACGCTTTGCCTCCTTCGTGTTCGAGAATGGGTGAAACGCGGTTTCTCTTCTCCTTTAGCGATACCGCCTGTAAGGTGCTATTCTCAGGCGCGCAGCACAGAATGCCTCCCGAATTGCTGGAAACCCTGAATGGCTTCAACTACTTGAAAGGGAGAAAAGTCAGACACTTTATCCAGCTAAACAATACACAGGCAACATTCTTAGGCATGTAACACAGATGGATTGTCACATACAGAAAGTGATTCTTTCAGCCTTCATCCTCAGACTGAAGGCAACAAGCAGTTGCAATCTCTATCAGGCAGGGAAGAAGCTACATGCTCGTGCTAAGCACACAAGGTGGAGTCAACAAAAACGAACCTCTTCTGCCGTGCTCTAGCTGAAGGCAGACGATCTGCCTGTTTGGCTTTGAAAGCCAGTATTACCCTCAGTCCCTGCTATACAAAGTTCCCCATGAAAACCGGGGGATTCAAATACTTGCTAGGCCCGCACTCTCCAGCCTTCTCCCACTCAGAGAACATTTGAGGAAGCAGCTTGTGCTGGGCAGACTCTTTCTTCTATCCAAAATGAACACTTCAGATCATTCACTTAAGCAGCTTGAAGGAAAACAAAGTATTTTGCTTTCTCTTGCATGTGGTGAATGGGGAACTTCCCCATGCTGCTAAGAAAGATTTTACTCAGCACAACTACGTTTTCGCCTCCTTCGCGTTCCAGAATGGGAGAAACGCGGTTTCTCTTGGCCTTTAGCCATAACGCCTGTAAAGCGGTATTAGCAGCAGCGCAACACAGAATGCCTCCCGGAATGCTGGAAACCGCGAATGGCTTCAACTACTTGAAAGGGAGAAAAGTCAGACACTTTATCCAGCTAAACAATACACAGGCAACATTCTTAGGCATGTAACACAGATGGATTGTCACACCCAGAAAGTGAATCTTTCAGCCTTCATCCTCAGACTGAAGGCAACAAGCAGTTGCAATCTCTATCAGGCAGGGAAGAAGCTACATGCTCGTGCTAAGCACACAAGGTGGAGTCAACAAAAACGAACCTCTTCTGCCGTGCTCTAGCTGAAGGCAGACGATCTGCCTGTTTGGCTTTGAAAGCCAGTATTACCCTCAGTCCCTGCTATACAAAGTTCCCCATGAAAACCGGGGGATTCAAATACTTGCTAGGCCCGCACTCTCCAGCCTTCTCCCACTCAGAGAACATTTGAGGAAGCAGCTTGTGCTGGGCAGACTCTTTCTTCTATCCAAAATGAACACTTCAGATCATTCACTTAAGCAGCTTGAAGGAAAACAAAGTATTTTGCTTCCTCTTTCCTGGGGTGAATGGGGAACGTCCACTTGCTGTTAACAAAGTTTTTACTCAACACAACTACGCTTTGCCTCCTTCGTGTTCGAGAATGGGAGAAACGCGGTTTCTCTTCTCCTTTAGCGATACCGCCTGGAAGGTGCTATTCTCAGGCGCGCAGCACAGAATGCCTCCCGAATTGCTGGAAACCCTGAATGGCTTCAACTACTTGAAAGGGAGAAAAGTCAGACACTTTATCCAGCTAAACAATACACAGGCAACATTCTTAGGCATGTAACACAGATGGATTGTCACACCCAGAAAGTGAATCTTTCAGCCTTCATCCTCAGACTGAAGGCAACAAGCAGTTGCAATCTCTATCAGGCAGGGAAGAAGCTACATGCTCGTGCTAAGCACACAAGGTGGAGTCAACAAAAACGAACCTCTTCTGCCGTGCTCTAGCTGAAGGCAGACGATCTGCCTGTTTGGCTTTGAAAGCCAGTATTACCCTCAGTCCCTGCTATACAAAGTTCCCCATGAAAACCGGGGGATTCAAATACTTGCTAGGCCCGCACTCTCCAGCCTTCTCCCACTCAGAGAACATTTGAGGAAGCAGCTTGTGCTGGGCAGACTCTTTCTTCTATCCAAAATGAACACTTCAGATCATTCACTTAAGCAGCTTGAAGGAAAACAAAGTATTTTGCTTTCTCTTGCATGTGGTGAATGGGGAACTTCCCCATGCTGCTAAGAAAGATTTTACTCAGCACAACTACGTTTTCGCCTCCTTCGCGTTCCAGAATGGGAGAAACGCGGTTTCTCTTCGCCTTTAGCAATAACGCCTGTAAAGCGGTATTAGCAGCCGCGCAACACAGAATGCCTCCCGGAATGCTGGAAACCGCGAATGGCTTCAACTACTTGAAAGGGAGAAAAGTCAGACACTTTATCCAGCTAAACAATACACAGGCAACATTCTTAGGCATGTAACACAGATGGATTGTCACACACAGAAAGTGAATCTTTCAGCCTTCATCCTCAGACTGAAGGCAACAAGCAGTTGCAATCTCTATCAGGCAGGGAAGAAGCTACATGCTCGTGCTAAGCACACAAGGTGGAGTCAACAAAAACGAACCTCTTCTGCCGTGCTCTAGCTGAAGGCAGACGATCTGCCTGTTTGGCTTTGAAAGCCAGTATTACCCTCAGTCCCTGCTATACAAAGTTCCCCATGAAAACCGGGGGATTCAAATACTTGCTAGGCCCGCACTCTCCAGCCTTCTCCCACTCAGAGAACATTTGAGGAAGCAGCTTGTGCTGGGCAGACTCTTTCTTCTATCCAAAATGAACACTTCAGATCATTCACTTAAGCAGCTTGAAGGAAAACAAAGTATTTTGCTTTCTCTTGCATGTGGTGAATGGGGAACTTCCCCATGCTGCTAAGAAAGATTTTACTCAGCACAACTACGTTTTCGCCTCCTTCGCGTTCCAGAATGGGAGAAACGCGGTTTCTCTTGGCCTTTAGCCATAACGCCTGTAAAGCGGTATTAGCAGCAGCGCAACACAGAATGCCTCCCGGAATGCTGGAAACCGCGAATGGCTTCAACTACTTGAAAGGGAGAAAAGTCAGACACTTTATCCAGCTAAACAATACACAGGCAACATTCTTAGGCATGTAACACAGATGGATTGTCACACACAGAAAGTGAATCTTTCAGCCTTCATCCTCAGACTGAAGGCAACAAGCAGTTGCAATCTCTATCAGGCAGGGAAGAAGCTACATGCTCGTGCTAAGCACACAAGGTGGAGTCAACAAAAACGAACCTCTTCTGCCGTGCTCTAGCTGAAGGCAGACGATCTGCCTGTTTGGCTTTGAAAGCCAGTATTACCCTCAGTCCCTGCTATACAAAGTTCCCCATGAAAACCGGGGGATTCAAATACTTGCTAGGCCCGCACTCTCCAGCCTTCTCCCACTCAGAGAACATTTGAGGAAGCAGCTTGTGCTGGGCAGACTCTTTCTTCTATCCAAAATGAACACTTCAGATCATTCACTTAAGCAGCTTGAAGGAAAACAAAGTATTTTGCTTTCTCTTGCATGTGGTGAATGGGGAACTTCCCCATGCTGCTAAGAAAGATTTTACTCAGCACAACTACGTTTTCGCCTCCTTCGCGTTCCAGAATGGGAGAAACGCGGTTTCTCTTGGCCTTTAGCCATAACGCCTGTAAAGCGGTATTAGCAGCAGCGCAACACAGAATGCCTCCCGGAATGCTGGAAACCGCGAATGGCTTCAACTACTTGAAAGGGAGAAAAGTCAGACACTTTATCCAGCTAAACAATACACAGGCAACATTCTTAGGCATGTAACACAGATGGATTGTCACACCCAGAAAGTGAATCTTTCAGCCTTCATCCTCAGACTGAAGGCAACAAGCAGTTGCAATCTCTATCAGGCAGGGAAGAAGCTACATGCTCGTGCTAAGCACACAAGGTGGAGTCAACAAAAACGAACCTCTTCTGCCGTGCTCTAGCTGAAGGCAGACGATCTGCCTGTTTGGCTTTGAAAGCCAGTATTACCCTCAGTCCCTGCTATACAAAGTTCCCCATGAAAACCGGGGGATTCAAATACTTGCTAGGCCCGCACTCTCCAGCCTTCTCCCACTCAGAGAACATTTGAGGAAGCAGCTTGTGCTGGGCAGACTCTTTCTTCTATCCAAAATGAACACTTCAGATCATTCACTTAAGCAGCTTGAAGGAAAACAAAGTATTTTGCTTCCTCTTTCCTGGGGTGAATGGGGAACGTCCACTTGCTGTTAACAAAGTTTTTACTCAACACAACTACGCTTTGCCTCCTTCGTGTTCGAGAATGGGAGAAACGCGGTTTCTCTTCTCCTTTAGCGATACCGCCTGGAAGGTGCTATTCTCAGGCGCGCAGCACAGAATGCCTCCCGAATTGCTGGAAACCCTGAATGGCTTCAACTACTTGAAAGGGAGAAAAGTCAGACACTTTATCCAGCTAAACAATACACAGGCAACATTCTTAGGCATGTAACACAGATGGATTGTCACATACAGAAAGTGAATCTTTCAGCCTTCATCCTCAGACTGAAGGCAACAAGCAGTTGCAATCTCTATCAGGCAGGGAAGAAGCTACATGCTCGTGCTAAGCACACAAGGTGGAGTCAACAAAAACGAACCTCTTCTGCCGTGCTCTAGCTGAAGGCAGACGATCTGCCTGTTTGGCTTTGAAAGCCAGTATTACCCTCAGTCCCTGCTATACAAAGTTCCCCATGAAAACCGGGGGATTCAAATACTTGCTAGGCCCGCACTCTCCAGCCTTCTCCCACTCAGAGAACATTTGAGGAAGCAGCTTGTGCTGGGCAGACTCTTTCTTCTATCCAAAATGAACACTTCAGATCATTCACTTAAGCAGCTTGAAGGAAAACAAAGTATTTTGCTTTCTCTTGCATGTGGTGAATGGGGAACTTCCCCATGCTGCTAAGAAAGATTTTACTCAGCACAACTACGTTTTCGCCTCCTTCGCGTTCCAGAATGGGAGAAACGCGGTTTCTCTTGGCCTTTAGCCATAACGCCTGTAAAGCGGTATTAGCAGCAGCGCAACACAGAATGCCTCCCGGAATGCTGGAAACCGCGAATGGCTTCAACTACTTGAAAGGGAGAAAAGTCAGACACTTTATCCAGCTAAACAATACACAGGCAACATTCTTAGGCATGTAACACAGATGGATTGTCACACCCAGAAAGTGAATCTTTCAGCCTTCATCCTCAGACTGAAGGCAACAAGCAGTTGCAATCTCTATCAGGCAGGGAAGAAGCTACATGCTCGTGCTAAGCACACAAGGTGGAGTCAACAAAAACGAACCTCTTCTGCCGTGCTCTAGCTGAAGGCAGACGATCTGCCTGTTTGGCTTTGAAAGCCAGTATTACCCTCAGTCCCTGCTATACAAAGTTCCCCATGAAAACCGGGGGATTCAAATACTTGCTAGGCCCGCACTCTCCAGCCTTCTCCCACTCAGAGAACATTTGAGGAAGCAGCTTGTGCTGGGCAGACTCTTTCTTCTATCCAAAATGAACACTTCAGATCATTCACTTAAGCAGCTTGAAGGAAAACAAAGTATTTTGCTTCCTCTTTCCTGGGGTGAATGGGGAACGTCCACTTGCTGTTAACAAAGTTTTTACTCAACACAACTACGCTTTGCCTCCTTCGTGTTCGAGAATGGGAGAAACGCGGTTTCTCTTCTCCTTTAGCGATACCGCCTGGAAGGTGCTATTCTCAGGCGCGCAGCACAGAATGCCTCCCGAATTGCTGGAAACCCTGAATGGCTTCAACTACTTGAAAGGGAGAAAAGTCAGACACTTTATCCAGCTAAACAATACACAGGCAACATTCTTAGGCATGTAACACAGATGGATTGTCACATACAGAAAGTGAATCTTTCAGCCTTCATCCTCAGACTGAAGGCAACAAGCAGTTGCAATCTCTATCAGGCAGGGAAGAAGCTACATGCTCGTGCTAAGCACACAAGGTGGAGTCAACAAAAACGAACCTCTTCTGCCGTGCTCTAGCTGAAGGCAGACGATCTGCCTGTTTGGCTTTGAAAGCCAGTATTACCCTCAGTCCCTGCTATACAAAGTTCCCCATGAAAACCGGGGGATTCAAATACTTGCTAGGCCCGCACTCTCCAGCCTTCTCCCACTCAGAGAACATTTGAGGAAGCAGCTTGTGCTGGGCAGACTCTTTCTTCTATCCAAAATGAACACTTCAGATCATTCACTTAAGCAGCTTGAAGGAAAACAAAGTATTTTGCTTTCTCTTGCATGTGGTGAATGGGGAACTTCCCCATGCTGCTAAGAAAGATTTTACTCAGCACAACTACGTTTTCGCCTCCTTCGCGTTCCAGAATGGGAGAAACGCGGTTTCTCTTGGCCTTTAGCCATAACGCCTGTAAAGCGGTATTAGCAGCAGCGCAACACAGAATGCCTCCCGGAATGCTGGAAACCGCGAATGGCTTCAACTACTTGAAAGGGAGAAAAGTCAGACACTTTATCCAGCTAAACAATACACAGGCAACATTCTTAGGCATGTAACACAGATGGATTGTCACACCCAGAAAGTGAATCTTTCAGCCTTCATCCTCAGACTGAAGGCAACAAGCAGTTGCAATCTCTATCAGGCAGGGAAGAAGCTACATGCTCGTGCTAAGCACACAAGGTGGAGTCAACAAAAACGAACCTCTTCTGCCGTGCTCTAGCTGAAGGCAGACGATCTGCCTGTTTGGCTTTGAAAGCCAGTATTACCCTCAGTCCCTGCTATACAAAGTTCCCCATGAAAACCGGGGGATTCAAATACTTGCTAGGCCCGCACTCTCCAGCCTTCTCCCACTCAGAGAACATTTGAGGAAGCAGCTTGTGCTGGGCAGACTCTTTCTTCTATCCAAAATGAACACTTCAGATCATTCACTTAAGCAGCTTGAAGGAAAACAAAGTATTTTGCTTCCTCTTTCCTGGGGTGAATGGGGAACGTCCACTTGCTGTTAACAAAGTTTTTACTCAACACAACTACGCTTTGCCTCCTTCGTGTTCGAGAATGGGTGAAACGCGGTTTCTCTTCTCCTTTAGCGATACCGCCTGGAAGGTGCTATTCTCAGGCGCGCAGCACAGAATGCCTCCCGAATTGCTGGAAACCCTGAATGGCTTCAACTACTTGAAAGGGAGAAAAGTCAGACACTTTATCCAGCTAAACAATACACAGGCAACATTCTTAGGCATGTAACACAGATGGATTGTCACATACAGAAAGTGAATCTTTCAGCCTTCATCCTCAGACTGAAGGCAACAAGCAGTTGCAATCTCTATCAGGCAGGGAAGAAGCTACATGCTCGTGCTAAGCACACAAGGTGGAGTCAACAAAAACGAACCTCTTCTGCCGTGCTCTAGCTGAAGGCAGACGATCTGCCTGTTTGGCTTTGAAAGCCAGTATTACCCTCAGTCCCTGCTATACAAAGTTCCCCATGAAAACCGGGGGATTCAAATACTTGCTAGGCCCGCACTCTCCAGCCTTCTCCCACTCAGAGAACATTTGAGGAAGCAGCTTGTGCTGGGCAGACTCTTTCTTCTATCCAAAATGAACACTTCAGATCATTCACTTAAGCAGCTTGAAGGAAAACAAAGTATTTTGCTTTCTCTTGCATGTGGTGAATGGGGAACTTCCCCATGCTGCTAAGAAAGATTTTACTCAGCACAACTACGTTTTCGCCTCCTTCGCGTTCCAGAATGGGAGAAACGCGGTTTCTCTTGGCCTTTAGCCATAACGTCTGTAAAGCGGTATTAGCAGCAGCGCAACACAGAATGCCTCCCGGAATGCTGGAAACCGCGAATGGCTTCAACTACTTGAAAGGGAGAAAAGTCAGACACTTTATCCAGCTAAACAATACACAGGCAACATTCTTAGGCATGTAACACAGATGGATTGTCACACCCAGAAAGTGAATCTTTCAGCCTTCATCCTCAGACTGAAGGCAACAAGCAGTTGCAATCTCTATCAGGCAGGGAAGAAGCTACATGCTCGTGCTAAGCACACAAGGTGGAGTCAACAAAAACGAACCTCTTCTGCCGTGCTCTAGCTGAAGGCAGACGATCTGCCTGTTTGGCTTTGAAAGCCAGTATTACCCTCAGTCCCTGCTATACAAAGTTCCCCATGAAAACCGGGGGATTCAAATACTTGCTAGGCCCGCACTCTCCAGCCTTCTCCCACTCAGAGAACATTTGAGGAAGCAGCTTGTGCTGGGCAGACTCTTTCTTCTATCCAAAATGAACACTTCAGATCATTCACTTAAGCAGCTTGAAGGAAAACAAAGTATTTTGCTTCCTCTTTCCTGGGGTGAATGGGGAACGTCCACTTGCTGTTAACAAAGTTTTTACTCAACACAACTACGCTTTGCCTCCTTCGTGTTCGAGAATGGGAGAAACGCGGTTTCTCTTCTCCTTTAGCGATACCGCCTGGAAGGTGCTATTCTCAGGCGCGCAGCACAGAATGCCTCCCGAATTGCTGGAAACCCTGAATGGCTTCAACTACTTGAAAGGGAGAAAAGTCAGACACTTTATCCAGCTAAACAATACACAGGCAACATTCTTAGGCATGTAACACAGATGGATTGTCACATACAGAAAGTGAATCTTTCAGCCTTCATCCTCAGACTGAAGGCAACAAGCAGTTGCAATCTCTATCAGGCAGGGAAGAAGCTACATGCTCGTGCTAAGCACACAAGGTGGAGTCAACAAAAACGAACCTCTTCTGCCGTGCTCTAGCTGAAGGCAGACGATCTGCCTGTTTGGCTTTGAAAGCCAGTATTACCCTCAGTCCCTGCTATACAAAGTTCCCCATGAAAACCGGGGGATTCAAATACTTGCTAGGCCCGCACTCTCCAGCCTTCTCCCACTCAGAGAACATTTGAGGAAGCAGCTTGTGCTGGGCAGACTCTTTCTTCTATCCAAAATGAACACTTCAGATCATTCACTTAAGCAGCTTGAAGGAAAACAAAGTATTTTGCTTTCTCTTGCATGTGGTGAATGGGGAACTTCCCCATGCTGCTAAGAAAGATTTTACTCAGCACAACTACGTTTTCGCCTCCTTCGCGTTCCAGAATGGGAGAAACGCGGTTTCTCTTGGCCTTTAGCCATAACGCCTGTAAAGCGGTATTAGCAGCAGCGCAACACAGAATGCCTCCCGGAATGCTGGAAACCGCGAATGGCTTCAACTACTTGAAAGGGAGAAAAGTCAGACACTTTATCCAGCTAAACAATACACAGGCAACATTCTTAGGCATGTAACACAGATGGATTGTCACACCCAGAAAGTGAATCTTTCAGCCTTCATCCTCAGACTGAAGGCAACAAGCAGTTGCAATCTCTATCAGGCAGGGAAGAAGCTACATGCTCGTGCTAAGCACACAAGGTGGAGTCAACAAAAACGAACCTCTTCTGCCGTGCTCTAGCTGAAGGCAGACGATCTGCCTGTTTGGCTTTGAAAGCCAGTATTACCCTCAGTCCCTGCTATACAAAGTTCCCCATTAAAACCGGGGGATTCAAATACTTGCTAGGCCCGCACTCTCCAGCCTTCTCCCACTCAGAGAACATTTGAGGAAGCAGCTTGTGCTGGGCAGACTCTTTCTTCTATCCAAAATGAACACTTCAGATCATTCACTTAAGCAGCTTGAAGGAAAACAAAGTATTTTGCTTCCTCTTTCCTGGGGTGAATGGGGAACGTCCACTTGCTGTTAACAAAGTTTTTACTCAACACAACTACGCTTTGCCTCCTTCGTGTTCGAGAATGGGAGAAACGCGGTTTCTCTTCTCCTTTAGCGATACCGCCTGGAAGGTGCTATTCTCAGGCGCGCAGCACAGAATGCCTCCCGAATTGCTGGAAACCCTGAATGGCTTCAACTACTTGAAAGGGAGAAAAGTCAGACACTTTATCCAGCTAAACAATACACAGGCAACATTCTTAGGCATGTAACACAGATGGATTGTCACATACAGAAAGTGAATCTTTCAGCCTTCATCCTCAGACTGAAGGCAACAAGCAGTTGCAATCTCTATCAGGCAGGGAAGAAGCTACATGCTCGTGCTAAGCACACAAGGTGGAGTCAACAAAAACGAACCTCTTCTGCCGTGCTCTAGCTGAAGGCAGACGATCTGCCTGTTTGGCTTTGAAAGCCAGTATTACCCTCAGTCCCTGCTATACAAAGTTCCCCATGAAAACCGGGGGATTCAAATACTTGCTAGGCCCGCACTCTCCAGCCTTCTCCCACTCAGAGAACATTTGAGGAAGCAGCTTGTGCTGGGCAGACTCTTTCTTCTATCCAAAATGAACACTTCAGATCATTCACTTAAGCAGCTTGAAGGAAAACAAAGTATTTTGCTTCCTCTTTCCTGGGGTGAATGGGGAACGTCCACTTGCTGTTAACAAAGTTTTTACTCAACACAACTACGCTTTGCCTCCTTCGTGTTCGAGAATGGGAGAAACGCGGTTTCTCTTCTCCTTTAGCGATACCGCCTGGAAGGTGCTATTCTCAGGCGCGCAGCACAGAATGCCTCCCGAATTGCTGGAAACCCTGAATGGCTTCAACTACTTGAAAGGGAGAAAAGTCAGACACTTTATCCAGCTAAACAATACACAGGCAACATTCTTAGGCATGTAACACAGATGGATTGTCACATACAGAAAGTGAATCTTTCAGCCTTCATCCTCAGACTGAAGGCAACAAGCAGTTGCAATCTCTATCAGGCAGGGAAGAAGCTACATGCTCGTGCTAAGCACACAAGGTGGAGTCAACAAAAACGAACCTCTTCTGCCGTGCTCTAGCTGAAGGCAGACGATCTGCCTGTTTGGCTTTGAAAGCCAGTATTACCCTCAGTCCCTGCTATACAAAGTTCCCCATGAAAACCGGGGGATTCAAATACTTGCTAGGCCCGCACTCTCCAGCCTTCTCCCACTCAGAGAACATTTGAGGAAGCAGCTTGTGCTGGGCAGACTCTTTCTTCTATCCAAAATGAACACTTCAGATCATTCACTTAAGCAGCTTGAAGGAAAACAAAGTATTTTGCTTTCTCTTGCATGTGGTGAATGGGGAACTTCCCCATGCTGCTAAGAAAGATTTTACTCAGCACAACTACGTTTTCGCCTCCTTCGCGTTCCAGAATGGGAGAAACGCGGTTTCTCTTGGCCTTTAGCCATAACGCCTGTAAAGCGGTATTAGCAGCAGCGCAACACAGAATGCCTCCCGGAATGCTGGAAACCGCGAATGGCTTCAACTACTTGAAAGGGAGAAAAGTCAGACACTTTATCCAGCTAAACAATACACAGGCAACATTCTTAGGCATGTAACACAGATGGATTGTCACACCCAGAAAGTGAATCTTTCAGCCTTCATCCTCAGACTGAAGGCAACAAGCAGTTGCAATCTCTATCAGGCAGGGAAGAAGCTACATGCTCGTGCTAAGCACACAAGGTGGAGTCAACAAAAACGAACCTCTTCTGCCGTGCTCTAGCTGAAGGCAGACGATCTGCCTGTTTGGCTTTGAAAGCCAGTATTACCCTCAGTCCCTGCTATACAAAGTTCCCCATGAAAACCGGGGGATTCAAATACTTGCTAGGCCCGCACTCTCCAGCCTTCTCCGACTCAGAGAACATTTGAGGAAGCAGCTTGTGCTGGGCAGACTCTTTCTTCTATCCAAAATGAACACTTCAGATCATTCACTTAAGCAGCTTGAAGGAAAACAAAGTATTTTGCTTCCTCTTTCCTGGGGTGAATGGGGAACGTCCACTTGCTGTTAACAAAGTTTTTACTCAACACAACTACGCTTTGCCTCCTTCGTGTTCGAGAATGGGAGAAACGCGGTTTCTCTTCTCCTTTAGCGATACCGCCTGGAAGGTGCTATTCTCAGGCGCGCAGCACAGAATGCCTCCCGAATTGCTGGAAACCCTGAATGGCTTCAACTACTTGAAAGGGAGAAAAGTCAGACACTTTATCCAGCTAAACAATACACAGGCAACATTCTTAGGCATGTAACACAGATGGATTGTCACATACAGAAAGTGAATCTTTCAGCCTTCATCCTCAGACTGAAGGCAACAAGCAGTTGCAATCTCTATCAGGCAGGGAAGAAGCTACATGCTCGTGCTAAGCACACAAGGTGGAGTCAACAAAAACGAACCTCTTCTGCCGTGCTCTAGCTGAAGGCAGACGATCTGCCTGTTTGGCTTTGAAAGCCAGTATTACCCTCAGTCCCTGCTATACAAAGTTCCCCATGAAAACCGGGGGATTCAAATACTTGCTAGGCCCGCACTCTCCAGCCTTCTCCCACTCAGAGAACATTTGAGGAAGCAGCTTGTGCTGGGCAGACTCTTTCTTCTATCCAAAATGAACACTTCAGATCATTCACTTAAGCAGCTTGAAGGAAAACAAAGTATTTTGCTTTCTCTTGCATGTGGTGAATGGGGAACTTCCCCATGCTGCTAAGAAAGATTTTACTCAGCACAACTACGTTTTCGCCTCCTTCGCGTTCCAGAATGGGAGAAACGCGGTTTCTCTTGGCCTTTAGCCATAACGCCTGTAAAGCGGTATTAGCAGCAGCGCAACACAGAATGCCTCCCGGAATGCTGGAAACCGCGAATGGCTTCAACTACTTGAAAGGGAGAAAAGTCAGACACTTTATCCAGCTAAACAATACACAGGCAACATTCTTAGGCATGTAACACAGATGGATTGTCACACCCAGAAAGTGAATCTTTCAGCCTTCATCCTCAGACTGAAGGCAACAAGCAGTTGCAATCTCTATCAGGCAGGGAAGAAGCTACATGCTCGTGCTAAGCACACAAGGTGGAGTCAACAAAAACGAACCTCTTCTGCCGTGCTCTAGCTGAAGGCAGACGATCTGCCTGTTTGGCTTTGAAAGCCAGTATTACCCTCAGTCCCTGCTATACAAAGTTCCCCATGAAAACCGGGGGATTCAAATACTTGCTAGGCCCGCACTCTCCAGCCTTCTCCCACTCAGAGAACATTTGAGGAAGCAGCTTGTGCTGGGCAGACTCTTTCTTCTATCCAAAATGAACACTTCAGATCATTCACTTAAGCAGCTTGAAGGAAAACAAAGTATTTTGCTTCCTCTTTCCTGGGGTGAATGGGGAACGTCCACTTGCTGTTAACAAAGTTTTTACTCAACACAACTACGCTTTGCCTCCTTCGTGTTCGAGAATGGGAGAAACGCGGTTTCTCTTCTCCTTTAGCGATACCGCCTGGAAGGTGCTATTCTCAGGCGCGCAGCACAGAATGCCTCCCGAATTGCTGGAAACCCTGAATGGCTTCAACTACTTGAAAGGGAGAAAAGTCAGACACTTTATCCAGCTAAACAATACACAGGCAACATTCTTAGGCATGTAACACAGATGGATTGTCACATACAGAAAGTGAATCTTTCAGCCTTCATCCTCAGACTGAAGGCAACAAGCAGTTGCAATCTCTATCAGGCAGGGAAGAAGCTACATGCTCGTGCTAAGCACACAAGGTGGAGTCAACAAAAACGAACCTCTTCTGCCGTGCTCTAGCTGAAGGCAGACGATCTGCCTGTTTGGCTTTGAAAGCCAGTATTACCCTCAGTCCCTGCTATACAAAGTTCCCCATGAAAACCGGGGGATTCAAATACTTGCTAGGCCCGCACTCTCCAGCCTTCTCCCACTCAGAGAACATTTGAGGAAGCAGCTTGTGCTGGGCAGACTCTTTCTTCTATCCAAAATGAACACTTCAGATCATTCACTTAAGCAGCTTGAAGGAAAACAAAGTATTTTGCTTTCTCTTGCATGTGGTGAATGGGGAACTTCCCCATGCTGCTAAGAAAGATTTTACTCAGCACAACTACGTTTTCGCCTCCTTCGCGTTCCAGAATGGGAGAAACGCGGTTTCTCTTGGCCTTTAGCCATAACGCCTGTAAAGCGGTATTAGCAGCAGCGCAACACAGAATGCCTCCCGGAATGCTGGAAACCGCGAATGGCTTCAACTACTTGAAAGGGAGAAAAGTCAGACACTTTATCCAGCTAAACAATACACAGGCAACATTCTTAGGCATGTAACACAGATGGATTGTCACACCCAGAAAGTGAATCTTTCAGCCTTCATCCTCAGACTGAAGGCAACAAGCAGTTGCAATCTCTATCAGGCAGGGAAGAAGCTACATGCTCGTGCTAAGCACACAAGGTGGAGTCAACAAAAACGAACCTCTTCTGCCGTGCTCTAGCTGAAGGCAGACGATCTGCCTGTTTGGCTTTGAAAGCCAGTATTACCCTCAGTCCCTGCTATACAAAGTTCCCCATGAAAACCGGGGGATTCAAATACTTGCTAGGCCCGCACTCTCCAGCCTTCTCCCACTCAGAGAACATTTGAGGAAGCAGCTTGTGCTGGGCAGACTCTTTCTTCTATCCAAAATGAACACTTCAGATCATTCACTTAAGCAGCTTGAAGGAAAACAAAGTATTTTGCTTCCTCTTTCCTGGGGTGAATGGGGAACGTCCACTTGCTGTTAACAAAGTTTTTACTCAACACAACTACGCTTTGCCTCCTTCGTGTTCGAGAATGGGTGAAACGCGGTTTCTCTTCTCCTTTAGCGATACCGCCTGGAAGGTGCTATTCTCAGGCGCGCAGCACAGAATGCCTCCCGAATTGCTGGAAACCCTGAATGGCTTCAACTACTTGAAAGGGAGAAAAGTCAGACACTTTATCCAGCTAAACAATACACAGGCAACATTCTTAGGCATGTAACACAGATGGATTGTCACATACAGAAAGTGAATCTTTCAGCCTTCATCCTCAGACTGAAGGCAACAAGCAGTTGCAATCTCTATCAGGCAGGGAAGAAGCTACATGCTCGTGCTAAGCACACAAGGTGGAGTCAACAAAAACGAACCTCTTCTGCCGTGCTCTAGCTGAAGGCAGACGATCTGCCTGTTTGGCTTTGAAAGCCAGTATTACCCTCAGTCCCTGCTATACAAAGTTCCCCATGAAAACCGGGGGATTCAAATACTTGCTAGGCCCGCACTCTCCAGCCTTCTCCCACTCAGAGAACATTTGAGGAAGCAGCTTGTGCTGGGCAGACTCTTTCTTCTATCCAAAATGAAGACTTCAGATCATTCACTTAAGCAGCTTGAAGGAAAACAAAGTATTTTGCTTTCTCTTGCATGTGGTGAATGGGGAACTTCCCCATGCTGCTAAGAAAGATTTTACTCAGCACAACTACGTTTTCGCCTCCTTCGCGTTCCAGAATGGGAGAAACGCGGTTTCTCTTGGCCTTTAGCCATAACGCCTGTAAAGCGGTATTAGCAGCAGCGCAACACAGAATGCCTCCCGGAATGCTGGAAACCGCGAATGGCTTCAACTACTTGAAAGGGAGAAAAGTCAGACACTTTATCCAGCTAAACAATACACAGGCAACATTCTTAGGCATGTAACACAGATGGATTGTCACACACAGAAAGTGAATCTTTCAGCCTTCATCCTCACACTGAAGGCAACAAGCAGTTGCAATCTCTATCAGGCAGGGAAGAAGCTACATGCTCGTGCTAAGCACACAAGGTGGAGTCAACAAAAACGAACCTCTTCTGCCGTGCTCTAGCTGAAGGCAGACGATCTGCCTGTTTGGCTTTGAAAGCCAGTATTACCCTCAGTCCCTGCTATACAAAGTTCCCCATGAAAACCGGGGGATTCAAATACTTGCTAGGCCCGCACTCTCCAGCCTTCTCCCACTCAGAGAACATTTGAGGAAGCAGCTTGTGCTGGGCAGACTCTTTCTTCTATCCAAAATGAACACTTCAGATCATTCACTTAAGCAGCTTGAAGGAAAACAAAGTATTTTGCTTCCTCTTTCCTGGGGTGAATGGGGAACGTCCACTTGCTGTTAACAAAGTTTTTACTCAACACAACTACGCTTTGCCTCCTTCGTGTTCGAGAATGGGAGAAACGCGGTTTCTCTTCTCCTTTAGCGATACCGCCTGGAAGGTGCTATTCTCAGGCGCGCAGCACAGAATGCCTCCCGAATTGCTGGAAACCCTGAATGGCTTCAACTACTTGAAAGGGAGAAAAGTCAGACACTTTATCCAGCTAAACAATACACAGGCAACATTCTTAGGCATGTAACACAGATGGATTGTCACACCCAGAAAGTGAATCTTTCAGCCTTCATCCTCAGACTGAAGGCAACAAGCAGTTGCAATCTCTATCAGGCAGGGAAGAAGCTACATGCTCGTGCTAAGCACACAAGGTGGAGTCAACAAAAACGAACCTCTTCTGCCGTGCTCTAGCTGAAGGCAGACGATCTGCCTGTTTGGCTTTGAAAGCCAGTATTACCCTCAGTCCCTGCTATACAAAGTTCCCCATGAAAACCGGGGGATTCAAATACTTGCTAGGCCCGCACTCTCCAGCCTTCTCCCACTCAGAGAACATTTGAGGAAGCAGCTTGTGCTGGGCAGACTCTTTCTTCTATCCAAAATGAACACTTCAGATCATTCACTTAAGCAGCTTGAAGGAAAACAAAGTATTTTGCTTTCTCTTGCATGTGGTGAATGGGGAACTTCCCCATGCTGCTAAGAAAGATTTTACTCAGCACAACTACGTTTTCGCCTCCTTCGCGTTCCAGAATGGGAGAAACGCGGTTTCTCTTCGCCTTTAGCCATAACGCCTGTAAAGCGGTATTAGCAGCCGCGCAACACAGAATGCCTCCCGGAATGCTGGAAACCGCGAATGGCTTCAACTACTTGAAAGGGAGAAAAGTCAGACACTTTATCCAGACAGACAATGCACAGGCAACATCCTTAGGCATGTTACACAAAGTGATTTTCAAACACACAAGTGAATCTTCCTGCATCCCCAGACTGAGAGCAACAAGACCTTGCTTTCTCTTTCAGGCATGGAAGAAGCTACATGCTCGTGTTAAGCACACAAGGTTTAGTCATCCAAACGGAACCGCTTCTGCGTCGCCATGCTGAAGGAAGACAATCTGCCTGTTTTTCGTTGAAAGCCAGTACTCCATTCATTCCCTGGTATGCAAAGTTCCCTTCGAGAACCAGGGAATTCCAATACTTGCTAGGCCCGCACTCTCCAGCCATCTCCCACTCAGAGAACATTTGAGAAAGCAGCTTGTGCTGGGCAGAAACTTTCTTCTATCCAAACTGAAAACTTCAGTTCATTCCCTTAAGCAGCTTGAAGGAAGACGCTGTGTTTTGCTTTCTCATTCGTGTGGTGAATGGGCAACGTCCACTTGCAGCTAACACAGCTTTTACTCAGCACAACCTCGGTTTAGCCTCCTCTGCGTTCCAGAATGGGAGAAACGCGGTTTTTCTTCTCCTTTAGAGATACCGTCTGTAAAGCGGTAGTCTCAACCGCGCAGCCCAGAATGCCTGCCGGAATGCTGGAAACCCTGAACGTCTTCAACTACTTGAAAGGGAGAAAAGTCACACACTCTCTCCAGCTAGACAATGCACAGGCAACTTTCTTAGGTATGTAACCCGGAGGGATTTTCAACCACAGTAAGTGAATCCTTCTCCCTTCATCCCAGAGTCATAGCAACAAGGTCTTGCTTTCTCTGTCAAACAGGGAAGAAGCTACATGCTCGCTTGAAGCACACAAGGTTTAGTCGGAGAAACAGAACATCTTCTTCCATCCTCTAGCTAAAGGCAAACTGTCTGTTTTGCTTTGAAAGCCAGGAGTACCTTCATTCCCTGTTATGCAAAGTTGCCTTTGAAAACAGGAAGATTCAAACACTTGCAAGGCAGGAACTCTCCAGCCTTCTCCCACTGAGCGAGCCTTTGAGAAAGCAGCTTCTGGTCGGCACACTGTTTCTTCTAACAAAACTGAAAACTTGGGTAGATTCAGTTAAGCAGCTTGACGGAGAACGCCGTATTTTGCTTCCTCTTTCCTGGGGTGAATGGGGAACGTCCACTTGCTGTTAACAAAGTTTTTACTCAACACAACTACGCTTTGCCTCCTTCGTGTTCGAGAATGGGAGAAACGCGGTTTCTCTTCTCCTTTAGCGATACCGCCTGGAAGGTGCTATTCTCAGGCGCGCAGCACAGAATGCCTCCCGAATTGCTGGAAACCCTGAATGGCTTCAACTACTTGAAAGGGAGAAAAGTCAGACACTTTATCCAGCTAAACAATACACAGGCAACATTCTTAGGCATGTAACACAGATGGATTGTCACATACAGAAAGTGAATCTTTCAGCCTTCATCCTCAGACTGAAGGCAACAAGCAGTTGCAATCTCTATCAGGCAGGGAAGAAGCTACATGCTCGTGCTAAGCACACAAGGTGGAGTCAACAAAAACGAACCTCTTCTGCCGTGCTCTAGCTGAAGGCAGACGATCTGCCTGTTTGGCTTTGAAAGCCAGTATTACCCTCAGTCCCTGCTATACAAAGTTCCCCATGAAAACCGGGGGATTCAAATACTTGCTAGGCCCGCACTCTCCAGCCTTCTCCCACTCAGAGAACATTTGAGGAAGCAGCTTGTGCTGGGCAGACTCTTTCTTCTATCCAAAATGAACACTTCAGATCATTCACTTAAGCAGCTTGAAGGAAAACAAAGTATTTTGCTTTCTCTTGCATGTGGTGAATGGGGAACTTCCCCATGCTGCTAAGAAAGATTTTACTCAGCACAACTACGTTTTCGCCTCCTTCGCGTTCCAGAATGGGAGAAACGCGGTTTCTCTTGGCCTTTAGCCATAACGCCTGTAAAGCGGTATTAGCAGCAGCGCAACACAGAATGCCTCCCGGAATGCTGGAAACCGCGAATGGCTTCAACTACTTGAAAGGGAGAAAAGTCAGACACTCTCTCCAGCTAGACAATGCACAGGCAACATTCTTAGGCATGTAACACAGATGGATTGTCACACCCAGAAAGTGAATCTTTCAGCCTTCATCCTCAGACTGAAGGCAACAAGCAGTTGCAATCTCTATCAGGCAGGGAAGAAGCTACATGCTCGTGCTAAGCACACAAGGTGGAGTCAACAAAAACGAACCTCTTCTGCCGTGCTCTAGCTGAAGGCAGACGATCTGCCTGTTTGGCTTTGAAAGCCAGTATTACCCTCAGTCCCTGCTATACAAAGTTCCCCATGAAAACCGGGGGATTCAAATACTTGCTAGGCCCGCACTCTCCAGCCTTCTCCCACTCAGAGAACATTTGAGGAAGCAGCTTGTGCTGGGCAGACTCTTTCTTCTATCCAAAATGAACACTTCAGATCATTCACTTAAGCAGCTTGAAGGAAAACAAAGTATTTTGCTTCCTCTTTCCTGGGGTGAATGGGGAACGTCCACTTGCTGTTAACAAAGTTTTTACTCAACACAACTACGCTTTGCCTCCTTCGTGTTCGAGAATGGGAGAAACGCGGTTTCTCTTCTCCTTTAGCGATACCGCCTGTAAGGTGCTATTCTCAGGCGCGCAGCACAGAATGCCTCCCGAATTGCTGGAAACCCTGAATGGCTTCAACTACTTGAAAGGGAGAAAAGTCAGACACTTTATCCAGACAGACAATGCACAGGCAACATCCTTAGGCATGTAACACAAAGGGATTTTCAAACACACAAGTGAATCTTCCTGCATCCCCAGACTGAGAGCAACAAGATCTTGCTTTCTCTTTCAGGCATGGAAGAAGCTACATGCTCGTGCTAAGCACACAAGGTGGAGTCAACAAAAACGAACCTCTTCTGCCGTGCTCTAGCTGAAGGCAGACGATCTGCCTGTTTGGCTTTGAAAGCCAGTATTACCCTCAGTCCCTGCTATACAAAGTTCCCCATGAAAACCGGGGGATTCAAATACTTGCTAGGCCCGCACTCTCCAGCCTTCTCCCACTCAGAGAACATTTGAGGAAGCAGCTTGTGCTGGGCAGACTCTTTCTTCTATCCAAAATGAACACTTCAGATCATTCACTTAAGCAGCTTGAAGGAAAACAAAGTATTTTGCTTTCTCTTGCATGTGGTGAATGGGGAACTTCCCCATGCTGCTAAGAAAGATTTTACTCAGCACAACTACGTTTTCGCCTCCTTCGCGTTCCAGAATGGGAGAAACGCGGTTTCTCTTGGCCTTTAGCCATAACGCCTGTAAAGCGGTATTAGCAGCAGCGCAACACAGAATGCCTCCCGGAATGCTGGAAACCGCGAATGGCTTCAACTACTTGAAAGGGAGAAAAGTCAGACACTCTCTCCAGCTAGACAATGCACAGGCAACATTCTTAGGCATGTAACACAGATGGATTGTCACACCCAGAAAGTGAATCTTTCAGCCTTCATCCTCAGACTGAAGGCAACAAGCAGTTGCAATCTCTATCAGGCAGGGAAGAAGCTACATGCTCGTGCTAAGCACACAAGGTGGAGTCAACAAAAACGAACCTCTTCTGCCGTGCTCTAGCTGAAGGCAGACGATCTGCCTGTTTGGCTTTGAAAGCCAGTATTACCCTCAGTCCCTGCTATACAAAGTTCCCCATGAAAACCGGGGGATTCAAATACTTGCTAGGCCCGCACTCTCCAGCCTTCTCCCACTCAGAGAACATTTGAGGAAGCAGCTTGTGCTGGGCAGACTCTTTCTTCTATCCAAAATGAACACTTCAGATCATTCACTTAAGCAGCTTGAAGGAAAACAAAGTATTTTGCTTCCTCTTTCCTGGGGTGAATGGGGAACGTCCACTTGCTGTTAACAAAGTTTTTACTCAACACAACTACGCTTTGCCTCCTTCGTGTTCGAGAATGGGAGAAACGCGGTTTCTCTTCTCCTTTAGCGATACCGCCTGTAAGGTGCTATTCTCAGGCGCGCAGCACAGAATGCCTCCCGAATTGCTGGAAACCCTGAATGGCTTCAACTACTTGAAAGGGAGAAAAGTCAGACACTTTATCCAGACAGACAATGCACAGGCAACATCCTTAGGCATGTAACACAAAGGGATTTTCAAACACACAAGTGAATCTTCCTGCATCCCCAGACTGAGAGCAACAAGATCTTGCTTTCTCTTTCAGGCATGGAAGAAGCTACATGCTCGTGCTAAGCACACAAGGTGGAGTCAACAAAAACGAACCTCTTCTGCCGTGCTCTAGCTGAAGGCAGACGATCTGCCTGTTTGGCTTTGAAAGCCAGTATTACCCTCAGTCCCTGCTATACAAAGTTCCCCATGAAAACCGGGGGATTCAAATACTTGCTAGGCCCGCACTCTCCAGCCTTCTCCCACTCAGAGAACATTTGAGGAAGCAGCTTGTGCTGGGCAGACTCTTTCTTCTATCCAAAATGAACACTTCAGATCATTCACTTAAGCAGCTTGAAGGAAAACAAAGTATTTTGCTTTCTCTTGCATGTGGTGAATGGGGAACTTCCCCATGCTGCTAAGAAAGATTTTACTCAGCACAACTACGTTTTCGCCTCCTTCGCGTTCCAGAATGGGAGAAACGCGGTTTCTCTTGGCCTTTAGCCATAACGCCTGTAAAGCGGTATTAGCAGCAGCGCAACACAGAATGCCTCCCGGAATGCTGGAAACCGCGAATGGCTTCAACTACTTGAAAGGGAGAAAAGTCAGACACTTTATCCAGCTAAACAATACACAGGCAACATTCTTAGGCATGTAACACAGATGGATTGTCACATACAGAAAGTGAATCTTTCAGCCTTCATCCTCAGACTGAAGGCAACAAGCAGTTGCAATCTCTATCAGGCAGGGAAGAAGCTACATGCTCGTGCTAAGCACACAAGGTGGAGTCAACAAAAACGAACCTCTTCTGCCGTGCTCTAGCTGAAGGCAGACGATCTGCCTGTTTGGCTTTGAAAGCCAGTATTACCCTCAGTCCCTGCTATACAAAGTTCCCCATGAAAACCGGGGGATTCAAATACTTGCTAGGCCCGCACTCTCCAGCCTTCTCCCACTCAGAGAACATTTGAGGAAGCAGCTTGTGCTGGGCAGACTCTTTCTTCTATCCAAAATGAACACTTCAGATCATTCACTTAAGCAGCTTGAAGGAAAACAAAGTATTTTGCTTTCTCTTGCATGTGGTGAATGGGGAACTTCCCCATGCTGCTAAGAAAGATTTTACTCAGCACAACTACGTTTTCGCCTCCTTCGCGTTCCAGAATGGGAGAAACGCGGTTTCTCTTGGCCTTTAGCCATAACGCCTGTAAAGCGGTATTAGCAGCAGCGCAACACAGAATGCCTCCCGGAATGCTGGAAACCGCGAATGGCTTCAACTACTTGAAAGGGAGAAAAGTCAGACACTCTCTCCAGCTAGACAATGCACAGGCAACATTCTTAGGCATGTAACACAGATGGATTGTCACACCCAGAAAGTGAATCTTTCAGCCTTCATCCTCAGACTGAAGGCAACAAGCAGTTGCAATCTCTATCAGGCAGGGAAGAAGCTACATGCTCGTGCTAAGCACACAAGGTGGAGTCAACAAAAACGAACCTCTTCTGCCGTGCTCTAGCTGAAGGCAGACGATCTGCCTGTTTGGCTTTGAAAGCCAGTATTACCCTCAGTCCCTGCTATACAAAGTTCCCCATGAAAACCGGGGGATTCAAATACTTGCTAGGCCCGCACTCTCCAGCCTTCTCCGACTCAGAGAACATTTGAGGAAGCAGCTTGTGCTGGGCAGACTCTTTCTTCTATCCAAAATGAACACTTCAGATCATTCACTTAAGCAGCTTGAAGGAAAACAAAGTATTTTGCTTCCTCTTTCCTGGGGTGAATGGGGAACGTCCACTTGCTGTTAACAAAGTTTTTACTCAACACAACTACGCTTTGCCTCCTTCGTGTTCGAGAATGGGAGAAACGCGGTTTCTCTTCTCCTTTAGCGATACCGCCTGTAAGGTGCTATTCTCAGGCGCGCAGCACAGAATGCCTCCCGAATTGCTGGAAACCCTGAATGGCTTCAACTACTTGAAAGGGAGAAAAGTCAGACACTTTATCCAGCTAAACAATACACAGGCAACATTCTTAGGCATGTAACACAGATGGATTGTCACATACAGAAAGTGAATCTTTCAGCCTTCATCCTCAGACTGAAGGCAACAAGCAGTTGCAATCTCTATCAGGCAGGGAAGAAGCTACATGCTCGTGCTAAGCACACAAGGTGGAGTCAACAAAAACGAACCTCTTCTGCCGTGCTCTAGCTGAAGGCAGACGATCTGCCTGTTTGGCTTTGAAAGCCAGTATTACCCTCAGTCCCTGCTATACAAAGTTCCCCATGAAAACCGGGGGATTCAAATACTTGCTAGGCCCGCACTCTCCAGCCTTCTCCCACTCAGAGAACATTTGAGGAAGCAGCTTGTGCTGGGCAGACTCTTTCTTCTATCCAAAATGAAGACTTCAGATCATTCACTTAAGCAGCTTGAAGGAAAACAAAGTATTTTGCTTTCTCTTGCATGTGGTGAATGGGGAACTTCCCCATGCTGCTAAGAAAGATTTTACTCAGCACAACTACGTTTTCGCCTCCTTCGCGTTCCAGAATGGGAGAAACGCGGTTTCTCTTGGCCTTTAGCCATAACGCCTGTAAAGCGGTATTAGCAGCAGCGCAACACAGAATGCCTCCCGGAATGCTGGAAACCGCGAATGGCTTCAACTACTTGAAAGGGAGAAAAGTCAGACACTTTATCCAGCTAAACAATACACAGGCAACATTCTTAGGCATGTAACACAGATGGATTGTCACACCCAGAAAGTGAATCTTTCAGCCTTCATCCTCAGACTGAAGGCAACAAGCAGTTGCAATCTCTATCAGGCAGGGAAGAAGCTACATGCTCGTGCTAAGCACACAAGGTGGAGTCAACAAAAACGAACCTCTTCTGCCGTGCTCTAGCTGAAGGCAGACGATCTGCCTGTTTGGCTTTGAAAGCCAGTATTACCCTCAGTCCCTGCTATACAAAGTTCCCCATGAAAACCGGGGGATTCAAATACTTGCTAGGCCCGCACTCTCCAGCCTTCTCCCACTCAGAGAACATTTGAGGAAGCAGCTTGTGCTGGGCAGACTCTTTCTTCTATCCAAAATGAACACTTCAGATCATTCACTAAAGCAGCTTGAAGGAAAACAAAGTATTTTGCTTCCTCTTTCCTGGGGTGAATGGGGAACGTCCACTTGCTGTTAACAAAGTTTTTACTCAACACAACTACGCTTTGCCTCCTTCGTGTTCGAGAATGGGAGAAACGCGGTTTCTCTTCTCCTTTAGCGATACCGCCTGGAAGGTGCTATTCTCAGGCGCGCAGCACAGAATGCCTCCCGAATTGCTGGAAACCCTGAATGGCTTCAACTACTTGAAAGGGAGAAAAGTCAGACACTTTATCCAGCTAAACAATACACAGGCAACATTCTTAGGCATGTAACACAGATGGATTGTCACACCCAGAAAGTGAATCTTTCAGCCTTCATCCTCAGACTGAAGGCAACAAGCAGTTGCAATCTCTATCAGGCAGGGAAGAAGCTACATGCTCGTGCTAAGCACACAAGGTGGAGTCAACAAAAACGAACCTCTTCTGCCGTGCTCTAGCTGAAGGCAGACGATCTGCCTGTTTGGCTTTGAAAGCCAGTATTACCCTCAGTCCCTGCTATACAAAGTTCCCCATGAAAACCGGGGGATTCAAATACTTGCTAGGCCCGCACTCTCCAGCCTTCTCCCACTCAGAGAACATTTGAGGAAGCAGCTTGTGCTGGGCAGACTCTTTCTTCTATCCAAAATGAACACTTCAGATCATTCACTTAAGCAGCTTGAAGGAAAACAAAGTATTTTGCTTTCTCTTGCATGTGGTGAATGGGGAACTTCCCCATGCTGCTAAGAAAGATTTTACTCAGCACAACTACGTTTTCGCCTCCTTCGCGTTCCAGAATGGGAGAAACGCGGTTTCTCTTCGCCTTTAGCCATAACGCCTGTAAAGCGGTATTAGCAGCCGCGCAACACAGAATGCCTCCCGGAATGCTGGAAACCGCGAATGGCTTCAACTACTTGAAAGGGAGAAAAGTCAGACACTTTATCCAGACAGACAATGCACAGGCAACATCCTTAGGCATGTTACACAAAGTGATTTTCAAACACACAAGTGAATCTTCCTGCATCCCCAGACTGAGAGCAACAAGACCTTGCTTTCTCTTTCAGGCATGGAAGAAGCTACATGCTCGTGTTAAGCACACAAGGTTTAGTCATCCAAACGGAACCGCTTCTGCGTCGCCATGCTGAAGGAAGACAATCTGCCTGTTTTTCGTTGAAAGCCAGTACTCCATTCATTCCCTGGTATGCAAAGTTCCCTTCGAGAACCAGGGAATTCCAATACTTGCTAGGCCCGCACTCTCCAGCCATCTCCCACTCAGAGAACATTTGAGAAAGCAGCTTGTGCTGGGCAGAAACTTTCTTCTATCCAAACTGAAAACTTCAGTTCATTCCCTTAAGCAGCTTGAAGGAAGACGCTGTGTTTTGCTTTCTCATTCGTGTGGTGAATGGGCAACGTCCACTTGCAGCTAACACAGCTTTTACTCAGCACAACCTCGGTTTAGCCTCCTCTGCGTTCCAGAATGGGAGAAACGCGGTTTTTCTTCTCCTTTAGAGATACCGTCTGTAAAGCGGTAGTCTCAACCGCGCAGCCCAGAATGCCTGCCGGAATGCTGGAAACCCTGAACGTCTTCAACTACTTGAAAGGGAGAAAAGTCACACACTCTCTCCAGCTAGACAATGCACAGGCAACTTTCTTAGGTATGTAACCCGGAGGGATTTTCAACCACAGTAAGTGAATCCTTCTCCCTTCATCCCAGAGTCATAGCAACAAGGTCTTGCTTTCTCTGTCAAACAGGGAAGAAGCTACATGCTCGCTTGAAGCACACAAGGTTTAGTCGGAGAAACAGAACATCTTCTTCCATCCTCTAGCTAAAGGCAAACTGTCTGTTTTGCTTTGAAAGCCAGGAGTACCTTCATTCCCTGTTATGCAAAGTTGCCTTTGAAAACAGGAAGATTCAAACACTTGCAAGGCAGGAACTCTCCAGCCTTCTCCCACTGAGCGAGCCTTTGAGAAAGCAGCTTCTGGTCGGCACACTGTTTCTTCTAACAAAACTGAAAACTTGGGTAGATTCAGTTAAGCAGCTTGACGGAGAACGCCGTATTTTGCTTCCTCTTTCCTGGGGTGAATGGGGAACGTCCACTTGCTGTTAACAAAGTTTTTACTCAACACAACTACGCTTTGCCTCCTTCGTGTTCGAGAATGGGAGAAACGCGGTTTCTCTTCTCCTTTAGCGATACCGCCTGGAAGGTGCTATTCTCAGGCGCGCAGCACAGAATGCCTCCCGAATTGCTGGAAACCCTGAATGGCTTCAACTACTTGAAAGGGAGAAAAGTCAGACACTTTATCCAGCTAAACAATACACAGGCAACATTCTTAGGCATGTAACACAGATGGATTGTCACATACAGAAAGTGAATCTTTCAGCCTTCATCCTCAGACTGAAGGCAACAAGCAGTTGCAATCTCTATCAGGCAGGGAAGAAGCTACATGCTCGTGCTAAGCACACAAGGTGGAGTCAACAAAAACGAACCTCTTCTGCCGTGCTCTAGCTGAAGGCAGACGATCTGCCTGTTTGGCTTTGAAAGCCAGTATTACCCTCAGTCCCTGCTATACAAAGTTCCCCATGAAAACCGGGGGATTCAAATACTTGCTAGGCCCGCACTCTCCAGCCTTCTCCCACTCAGAGAACATTTGAGGAAGCAGCTTGTGCTGGGCAGACTCTTTCTTCTATCCAAAATGAACACTTCAGATCATTCACTTAAGCAGCTTGAAGGAAAACAAAGTATTTTGCTTTCTCTTGCATGTGGTGAATGGGGAACTTCCCCATGCTGCTAAGAAAGATTTTACTCAGCACAACTACGTTTTCGCCTCCTTCGCGTTCCAGAATGGGAGAAACGCGGTTTCTCTTGGCCTTTAGCCATAACGCCTGTAAAGCGGTATTAGCAGCAGCGCAACACAGAATGCCTCCCGGAATGCTGGAAACCGCGAATGGCTTCAACTACTTGAAAGGGAGAAAAGTCAGACACTCTCTCCAGCTAGACAATGCACAGGCAACATTCTTAGGCATGTAACACAGATGGATTGTCACACCCAGAAAGTGAATCTTTCAGCCTTCATCCTCAGACTGAAGGCAACAAGCAGTTGCAATCTCTATCAGGCAGGGAAGAAGCTACATGCTCGTGCTAAGCACACAAGGTGGAGTCAACAAAAACGAACCTCTTCTGCCGTGCTCTAGCTGAAGGCAGACGATCTGCCTGTTTGGCTTTGAAAGCCAGTATTACCCTCAGTCCCTGCTATACAAAGTTCCCCATGAAAACCGGGGGATTCAAATACTTGCTAGGCCCGCACTCTCCAGCCTTCTCCCACTCAGAGAACATTTGAGGAAGCAGCTTGTGCTGGGCAGACTCTTTCTTCTATCCAAAATGAACACTTCAGATCATTCACTTAAGCAGCTTGAAGGAAAACAAAGTATTTTGCTTCCTCTTTCCTGGGGTGAATGGGGAACGTCCACTTGCTGTTAACAAAGTTTTTACTCAACACAACTACGCTTTGCCTCCTTCGTGTTCGAGAATGGGAGAAACGCGGTTTCTCTTCTCCTTTAGCGATACCGCCTGTAAGGTGCTATTCTCAGGCGCGCAGCACAGAATGCCTCCCGAATTGCTGGAAACCCTGAATGGCTTCAACTACTTGAAAGGGAGAAAAGTCAGACACTTTATCCAGACAGACAATGCACAGGCAACATCCTTAGGCATGTAACACAAAGGGATTTTCAAACACACAAGTGAATCTTCCTGCATCCCCAGACTGAGAGCAACAAGATCTTGCTTTCTCTTTCAGGCATGGAAGAAGCTACATGCTCGTGCTAAGCACACAAGGTGGAGTCAACAAAAACGAACCTCTTCTGCCGTGCTCTAGCTGAAGGCAGACGATCTGCCTGTTTGGCTTTGAAAGCCAGTATTACCCTCAGTCCCTGCTATACAAAGTTCCCCATGAAAACCGGGGGATTCAAATACTTGCTAGGCCCGCACTCTCCAGCCTTCTCCCACTCAGAGAACATTTGAGGAAGCAGCTTGTGCTGGGCAGACTCTTTCTTCTATCCAAAATGAACACTTCAGATCATTCACTTAAGCAGCTTGAAGGAAAACAAAGTATTTTGCTTTCTCTTGCATGTGGTGAATGGGGAACTTCCCCATGCTGCTAAGAAAGATTTTACTCAGCACAACTACGTTTTCGCCTCCTTCGCGTTCCAGAATGGGAGAAACGCGGTTTCTCTTGGCCTTTAGCCATAACGCCTGTAAAGCGGTATTAGCAGCAGCGCAACACAGAATGCCTCCCGGAATGCTGGAAACCGCGAATGGCTTCAACTACTTGAAAGGGAGAAAAGTCAGACACTTTATCCAGCTAAACAATACACAGGCAACATTCTTAGGCATGTAACACAGATGGATTGTCACACCCAGAAAGTGAATCTTTCAGCCTTCATCCTCAGACTGAAGGCAACAAGCAGTTGCAATCTCTATCAGGCAGGGAAGAAGCTACATGCTCGTGCTAAGCACACAAGGTGGAGTCAACAAAAACGAACCTCTTCTACCGTGCTCTAGCTGAAGGCAGACTATCTGCCTGTTTGGCTTTGAAAGCCAGTATTACCCTCAGTCCCTGCTATACAAAGTTCCCCATGAAAACCGGGGGATTCAAATACTTGCTAGGCCCGCACTCTCCAGCCTTCTCCCACTCAGAGAACATTTGAGGAAGCAGCTTGTGCTGGGCAGACTCTTTCTTCTATCCAAAATGAACACTTCAGATCATTCACTTAAGCAGCTTGAAGGAAAACAAAGTATTTTGCTTTCTCTTGCATGTGGTGAATGGGGAACTTCCCCATGCTGCTAAGAAAGATTTTACTCAGCACAACTACGTTTTCGCCTCCTTCGCGTTCCAGAATGGGAGAAACGCGGTTTCTCTTGGCCTTTAGCCATAACGCCTGTAAAGCGGTATTAGCAGCAGCGCAACACAGAATGCCTCCCGGAATGCTGGAAACCGCGAATGGCTTCAACTACTTGAAAGGGAGAAAAGTCAGACACTTTATCCAGCTAAACAATACACAGGCAACATTCTTAGGCATGTAACACAGATGGATTGTCACACCCAGAAAGTGAATCTTTCAGCCTTCATCCTCAGACTGAAGGCAACAAGCAGTTGCAATCTCTATCAGGCAGGGAAGAAGCTACATGCTCGTGCTAAGCACACAAGGTGGAGTCAACAAAAACGAACCTCTTCTGCCGTGCTCTAGCTGAAGGCAGACGATCTGCCTGTTTGGCTTTGAAAGCCAGTATTACCCTCAGTCCCTGCTATACAAAGTTCCCCATGAAAACCGGGGGATTCAAATACTTGCTAGGCCCGCACTCTCCAGCCTTCTCCCACTCAGAGAACATTTGAGGAAGCAGCTTGTGCTGGGCAGACTCTTTCTTCTATCCAAAATGAACACTTCAGATCATTCACTTAAGCAGCTTGAAGGAAAACAAAGTATTTTGCTTTCTCTTGCATGTGGTGAATGGGGAACTTCCCCATGCTGCTAAGAAAGATTTTACTCAGCACAAGTACGTTTTCGCCTCCTTCGCGTTCCAGAATGGGAGAAACGCGGTTTCTCTTGGCCTTTAGCCATAACGCCTGTAAAGCGGTATTAGCAGCCGCGCAACACAGAATGCCTCCCGGAATGCTGGAAACCGCGAATGGCTTCAACTACTTGAAAGGGAGAAAAGTCAGACACTTTATCCAGCTAAACAATACACAGGCAACATTCTTAGGCATGTAACACAGATGGATTGTCACACCCAGAAAGTGAATCTTTCAGCCTTCATCCTCAGACTGAAGGCAACAAGCAGTTGCAATCTCTATCAGGCAGGGAAGAAGCTACATGCTCGTGCTAAGCACACAAGGTGGAGTCAACAAAAACGAACCTCTTCTGCCGTGCTCTAGCTGAAGGCAGACGATCTGCCTGTTTGGCTTTGAAAGCCAGTATTACCCTCAGTCCCTGCTATACAAAGTTCCCCATGAAAACCGGGGGATTCAAATACTTGCTAGGCCCGCACTCTCCAGCCTTCTCCCACTCAGAGAACATTTGAGGAAGCAGCTTGTGCTGGGCAGACTCTTTCTTCTATCCAAAATGAACACTTCAGATCATTCACTTAAGCAGCTTGAAGGAAAACAAAGTATTTTGCTTCCTCTTTCCTGGGGTGAATGGGGAACGTCCACTTGCTGTTAACAAAGTTTTTACTCAACACAACTACGCTTTGCCTCCTTCGTGTTCGAGAATGGGAGAAACGCGGTTTCTCTTCTCCTTTAGCGATACCGCCTGGAAGGTGCTATTCTCAGGCGCGCAGCACAGAATGCCTCCCGAATTGCTGGAAACCCTGAATGGCTTCAACTACTTGAAAGGGAGAAAAGTCAGACACTTTATCCAGCTAAACAATACACAGGCAACATTCTTAGGCATGTAACACAGATGGATTGTCACATACAGAAAGTGAATCTTTCAGCCTTCATCCTCAGACTGAAGGCAACAAGCAGTTGCAATCTCTATCAGGCAGGGAAGAAGCTACATGCTCGTGCTAAGCACACAAGGTGGAGTCAACAAAAACGAACCTCTTCTGCCGTGCTCTAGCTGAAGGCAGACGATCTGCCTGTTTGGCTTTGAAAGCCAGTATTACCCTCAGTCCCTGCTATACAAAGTTCCCCATGAAAACCGGGGGATTCAAATACTTGCTAGGCCCGCACTCTCCAGCCTTCTCCCACTCAGAGAACATTTGAGGAAGCAGCTTGTGCTGGGCAGACTCTTTCTTCTATCCAAAATGAACACTTCAGATCATTCACTTAAGCAGCTTGAAGGAAAACAAAGTATTTTGCTTTCTCTTGCATGTGGTGAATGGGGAACTTCCCCATGCTGCTAAGAAAGATTTTACTCAGCACAACTACGTTTTCGCCTCCTTCGCGTTCCAGAATGGGAGAAACGCGGTTTCTCTTGGCCTTTAGCCATAACGCCTGTAAAGCGGTATTAGCAGCAGCGCAACACAGAATGCCTCCCGGAATGCTGGAAACCGCGAATGGCTTCAACTACTTGAAAGGGAGAAAAGTCAGACACTCTCTCCAGCTAGACAATGCACAGGCAACATTCTTAGGCATGTAACACAGATGGATTGTCACACCCAGAAAGTGAATCTTTCAGCCTTCATCCTCAGACTGAAGGCAACAAGCAGTTGCAATCTCTATCAGGCAGGGAAGAAGCTACATGCTCGTGCTAAGCACACAAGGTGGAGTCAACAAAAACGAACCTCTTCTGCCGTGCTCTAGCTGAAGGCAGACGATCTGCCTGTTTGGCTTTGAAAGCCAGTATTACCCTCAGTCCCTGCTATACAAAGTTCCCCATGAAAACCGGGGGATTCAAATACTTGCTAGGCCCGCACTCTCCAGCCTTCTCCCACTCAGAGAACATTTGAGGAAGCAGCTTGTGCTGGGCAGACTCTTTCTTCTATCCAAAATGAACACTTCAGATCATTCACTTAAGCAGCTTGAAGGAAAACAAAGTATTTTGCTTCCTCTTTCCTGGGGTGAATGGGGAACGTCCACTTGCTGTTAACAAAGTTTTTACTCAACACAACTACGCTTTGCCTCCTTCGTGTTCGAGAATGGGAGAAACGCGGTTTCTCTTCTCCTTTAGCGATACCGCCTGGAAGGTGCTATTCTCAGGCGCGCAGCACAGAATGCCTCCCGAATTGCTGGAAACCCTGAATGGCTTCAACTACTTGAAAGGGAGAAAAGTCAGACACTTTATCCAGACAGACAATGCACAGGCAACATCCTTAGGCATGTAACACAAAGGGATTTTCAAACACACAAGTGAATCTTCCTGCATCCCCAGACTGAGAGCAACAAGATCTTGCTTTCTCTTTCAGGCATGGAAGAAGCTACATGCTCGTGCTAAGCACACAAGGTGGAGTCAACAAAAACGAACCTCTTCTGCCGTGCTCTAGCTGAAGGCAGACGATCTGCCTGTTTGGCTTTGAAAGCCAGTATTACCCTCAGTCCCTGCTATACAAAGTTCCCCATGAAAACCGGGGGATTCAAATACTTGCTAGGCCCGCACTCTCCAGCCTTCTCCCACTCAGAGAACATTTGAGGAAGCAGCTTGTGCTGGGCAGACTCTTTCTTCTATCCAAAATGAACACTTCAGATCATTCACTTAAGCAGCTTGAAGGAAAACAAAGTATTTTGCTTTCTCTTGCATGTGGTGAATGGGGAACTTCCCCATGCTGCTAAGAAAGATTTTACTCAGCACAACTACGTTTTCGCCTCCTTCGCGTTCCAGAATGGGAGAAACGCGGTTTCTCTTGGCCTTTAGCCATAACGCCTGTAAAGCGGTATTAGCAGCAGCGCAACACAGAATGCCTCCCGGAATGCTGGAAACCGCGAATGGCTTCAACTACTTGAAAGGGAGAAAAGTCAGACACTTTATCCAGCTAAACAATACACAGGCAACATTCTTAGGCATGTAACACAGATGGATTGTCACACCCAGAAAGTGAATCTTTCAGCCTTCATCCTCAGACTGAAGGCAACAAGCAGTTGCAATCTCTATCAGGCAGGGAAGAAGCTACATGCTCGTGCTAAGCACACAAGGTGGAGTCAACAAAAACGAACCTCTTCTACCGTGCTCTAGCTGAAGGCAGACGATCTGCCTGTTTGGCTTTGAAAGCCAGTATTACCCTCAGTCCCTGCTATACAAAGTTCCCCATGAAAACCGGGGGATTCAAATACTTGCTAGGCCCGCACTCTCCAGCCTTCTCCCACTCAGAGAACATTTGAGGAAGCAGCTTGTGCTGGGCAGACTCTTTCTTCTATCCAAAATGAACACTTCAGATCATTCACTTAAGCAGCTTGAAGGAAAACAAAGTATTTTGCTTTCTCTTGCATGTGGTGAATGGGGAACTTCCCCATGCTGCTAAGAAAGATTTTACTCAGCACAACTACGTTTTCGCCTCCTTCGCGTTCCAGAATGGGAGAAACGCGGTTTCTCTTGGCCTTTAGCCATAACGCCTGTAAAGCGGTATTAGCAGCAGCGCAACACAGAATGCCTCCCGGAATGCTGGAAACCGCGAATGGCTTCAACTACTTGAAAGGGAGAAAAGTCAGACACTTTATCCAGCTAAACAATACACAGGCAACATTCTTAGGCATGTAACACAGATGGATTGTCACACCCAGAAAGTGAATCTTTCAGCCTTCATCCTCAGACTGAAGGCAACAAGCAGTTGCAATCTCTATCAGGCAGGGAAGAAGCTACATGCTCGTGCTAAGCACACAAGGTGGAGTCAACAAAAACGAACCTCTTCTGCCGTGCTCTAGCTGAAGGCAGACGATCTGCCTGTTTGGCTTTGAAAGCCAGTATTACCCTCAGTCCCTGCTATACAAAGTTCCCCATGAAAACCGGGGGATTCAAATACTTGCTAGGCCCGCACTCTCCAGCCTTCTCCCACTCAGAGAACATTTGAGGAAGCAGCTTGTGCTGGGCAGACTCTTTCTTCTATCCAAAATGAACACTTCAGATCATTCACTTAAGCAGCTTGAAGGAAAACAAAGTATTTTGCTTTCTCTTGCATGTGGTGAATGGGGAACTTCCCCATGCTGCTAAGAAAGATTTTACTCAGCACAAGTACGTTTTCGCCTCCTTCGCGTTCCAGAATGGGAGAAACGCGGTTTCTCTTGGCCTTTAGCCATAACGCCTGTAAAGCGGTATTAGCAGCCGCGCAACACAGAATGCCTCCCGGAATGCTGGAAACCGCGAATGGCTTCAACTACTTGAAAGGGAGAAAAGTCAGACACTTTATCCAGCTAAACAATACACAGGCAACATTCTTAGGCATGTAACACAGATGGATTGTCACACCCAGAAAGTGAATCTTTCAGCCTTCATCCTCAGACTGAAGGCAACAAGCAGTTGCAATCTCTATCAGGCAGGGAAGAAGCTACATGCTCGTGCTAAGCACACAAGGTGGAGTCAACAAAAACGAACCTCTTCTGCCGTGCTCTAGCTGAAGGCAGACGATCTGCCTGTTTGGCTTTGAAAGCCAGTATTACCCTCAGTCCCTGCTATACAAAGTTCCCCATGAAAACCGGGGGATTCAAATACTTGCTAGGCCCGCACTCTCCAGCCTTCTCCCACTCAGAGAACATTTGAGGAAGCAGCTTGTGCTGGGCAGACTCTTTCTTCTATCCAAAATGAACACTTCAGATCATTCACTTAAGCAGCTTGAAGGAAAACAAAGTATTTTGCTTCCTCTTTCCTGGGGTGAATGGGGAACGTCCACTTGCTGTTAACAAAGTTTTTACTCAACACAACTACGCTTTGCCTCCTTCGTGTTCGAGAATGGGTGAAACGCGGTTTCTCTTCTCCTTTAGCGATACCGCCTGGAAGGTGCTATTCTCAGGCGCGCAGCACAGAATGCCTCCCGAATTGCTGGAAACCCTGAATGGCTTCAACTACTTGAAAGGGAGAAAAGTCAGACACTTTATCCAGCTAAACAATACACAGGCAACATTCTTAGGCATGTAACACAGATGGATTGTCACATACAGAAAGTGAATCGTTCAGCCTTCATCCTCAGACTGAAGGCAACAAGCAGTTGCAATCTCTATCAGGCAGCGAAGAAGCTACATGCTCGTGCTAAGCACACAAGGTGGAGTCAACAAAAACGAACCTCTTCTGCCGTGCTCTAGCTGAAGGCAGACGATCTGCCTTTTTGGCTTTGAAAGCCAGTATTACCCTCAGTCCCTGCTATACAAAGTTCCCCATGAAAACCGGGGGATTCAAATACTTGCTAGGCCCGCACTCTCCAGCCTTCTCCCACTCAGAGAACATTTGAGGAAGCAGCTTGTGCTGGGCAGACTCTTTCTTCTATCCAAAATGAACACTTCAGATCATTCACTTAAGCAGCTTGAAGGAAAACAAAGTATTTTGCTTTCTCTTGCATGTGGTGAATGGGGAACTTCCCCATGCTGCTAAGAAAGATTTTACTCAGCACAAGTACGTTTTCGCCTCCTTCGCGTTCCAGAATGGGAGAAACGCGGTTTCTCTTGGCCTTTAGCCATAACGCCTGTAAAGCGGTATTAGCAGCCGCGCAACACAGAATGCCTCCCGGAATGCTGGAAACCGCGAATGGCTTCAACTACTTGAAAGGGAGAAAAGTCAGACACTTTATCCAGCTAAACAATACACAGGCAACATTCTTAGGCATGTAACACAGATGGATTGTCACACCCAGAAAGTGAATCTTTCAGCCTTCATCCTCAGACTGAAGGCAACAAGCAGTTGCAATCTCTATCAGGCAGGGAAGAAGCTACATGCTCGTGCTAAGCACACAAGGTGGAGTCAACAAAAACGAACCTCTTCTGCCGTGCTCTAGCTGAAGGCAGACGATCTGCCTGTTTGGCTTTGAAAGCCAGTATTACCCTCAGTCCCTGCTATACAAAGTTCCCCATGAAAACCGGGGGATTCAAATACTTGCTAGGCCCGCACTCTCCAGCCTTCTCCCACTCAGAGAACATTTGAGGAAGCAGCTTGTGCTGGGCAGACTCTTTCTTCTATCCAAAATGAACACTTCAGATCATTCACTTAAGCAGCTTGAAGGAAAACAAAGTATTTTGCTTCCTCTTTCCTGGGGTGAATGGGGAACGTCCACTTGCTGTTAACAAAGTTTTTACTCAACACAACTACGCTTTGCCTCCTTCGTGTTCGAGAATGGGTGAAACGCGGTTTCTCTTCTCCTTTAGCGATACCGCCTGGAAGGTGCTATTCTCAGGCGCGCAGCACAGAATGCCTCCCGAATTGCTGGAAACCCTGAATGGCTTCAACTACTTGAAAGGGAGAAAAGTCAGACACTTTATCCAGCTAAACAATACACAGGCAACATTCTTAGGCATGTAACACAGATGGATTGTCACATACAGAAAGTGAATCGTTCAGCCTTCATCCTCAGACTGAAGGCAACAAGCAGTTGCAATCTCTATCAGGCAGCGAAGAAGCTACATGCTCGTGCTAAGCACACAAGGTGGAGTCAACAAAAACGAACCTCTTCTGCCGTGCTCTAGCTGAAGGCAGACGATCTGCCTTTTTGGCTTTGAAAGCCAGTATTACCCTCAGTCCCTGCTATACAAAGTTCCCCATGAAAACCGGGGGATTCAAATACTTGCTAGGCCCGCACTCTCCAGCCTTCTCCCACTCAGAGAACATTTGAGGAAGCAGCTTGTGCTGGGCAGACTCTTTCTTCTATCCAAAATGAACACTTCAGATCATTCACTTAAGCAGCTTGAAGGAAAACAAAGTATTTTGCTTTCTCTTGCATGTGGTGAATGGGGAACTTCCCCATGCTGCTAAGAAAGATTTTACTCAGCACAACTACGTTTTCGCCTCCTTCGCGTTCCAGAATGGGAGAAACGCGGTTTCTCTTGGCCTTTAGCCATAACGCCTGTAAAGCGGTATTAGCAGCAGCGCAACACAGAATGCCTCCCGGAATGCTGGAAACCGCGAATGGCTTCAACTACTTGAAAGGGAGAAAAGTCAGACACTTTATCCAGCTAAACAATACACAGGCAACATTCTTAGGCATGTAACACAGATGGATTGTCACACCCAGAAAGTGAATCTTTCAGCCTTCATCCTCAGACTGAAGGCAACAAGCAGTTGCAATCTCTATCAGGCAGGGAAGAAGCTACATGCTCGTGCTAAGCACACAAGGTGGAGTCAACAAAAACGAACCTCTTCTGCCGTGCTCTAGCTGAAGGCAGACGATCTGCCTGTTTGGCTTTGAAAGCCAGTATTACCCTCAGTCCCTGCTATACAAAGTTCCCCATGAAAACCGGGGGATTCAAATACTTGCTAGGCCCGCACTCTCCAGCCTTCTCCCACTCAGAGAACATTTGAGGAAGCAGCTTGTGCTGGGCAGACTCTTTCTTCTATCCAAAATGAACACTTCAGATCATTCACTTAAGCAGCTTGAAGGAAAACAAAGTATTTTGCTTCCTCTTTCCTGGGGTGAATGGGGAACGTCCACTTGCTGTTAACAAAGTTTTTACTCAACACAACTACGCTTTGCCTCCTTCGTGTTCGAGAATGGGAGAAACGCGGTTTCTCTTCTCCTTTAGCGATACCGCCTGGAAGGTGCTATTCTCAGGCGCGCAGCACAGAATGCCTCCCGAATTGCTGGAAACCCTGAATGGCTTCAACTACTTGAAAGGGAGAAAAGTCAGACACTTTATCCAGCTAAACAATACACAGGCAACATTCTTAGGCATGTAACACAGATGGATTGTCACATACAGAAAGTGAATCTTTCAGCCTTCATCCTCAGACTGAAGGCAACAAGCAGTTGCAATCTCTATCAGGCAGGGAAGAAGCTACATGCTCGTGCTAAGCACACAAGGTGGAGTCAACAAAAACGAACCTCTTCTGCCGTGCTCTAGCTGAAGGCAGACGATCTGCCTGTTTGGCTTTGAAAGCCAGTATTACCCTCAGTCCCTGCTATACAAAGTTCCCCATGAAAACCGGGGGATTCAAATACTTGCTAGGCCCGCACTCTCCAGCCTTCTCCCACTCAGAGAACATTTGAGGAAGCAGCTTGTGCTGGGCAGACTCTTTCTTCTATCCAAAATGAACACTTCAGATCATTCACTTAAGCAGCTTGAAGGAAAACAAAGTATTTTGCTTTCTCTTGCATGTGGTGAATGGGGAACTTCCCCATGCTGCTAAGAAAGATTTTACTCAGCACAACTACGTTTTCGCCTCCTTCGCGTTCCAGAATGGGAGAAACGCGGTTTCTCTTCGCCTTTAGCCATAACGCCTGTAAAGCGGTATTAGCAGCCGCGCAACACAGAATGCCTCCCGGAATGCTGGAAACCGCGAATGGCTTCAACTACTTGAAAGGGAGAAAAGTCAGACACTTTATCCAGACAGACAATGCACAGGCAACATCCTTAGGCATGTTACACAAAGGGATTTTCAAACACACAAGTGAATCTTCCTGCATCCCCAGACTGAGAGCAACAAGACCTTGCTTTCTCTTTCAGGCATGGAAGAAGCTACATGCTCGTGTTAAGCACACAAGGTTTAGTCATCCAAACGGAACCGCTTCTGCGTCGCCATGCTGAAGGAAGACAATCTGCCTGTTTTTCGTTGAAAGCCAGTACTCCATTCATTCCCTGGTATGCAAAGTTCCCTTCGAGAACCAGGGAATTCCAATACTTGCTAGGCCCGCACTCTCCAGCCATCTCCCACTCAGAGAACATTTGAGAAAGCAGCTTGTGCTGGGCAGAAACTTTCTTCTATCCAAACTGAAAACTTCAGTTCATTCCCTTAAGCAGCTTGAAGGAAGACGCTGTGTTTTGCTTTCTCATTCGTGTGGTGAATGGGCAACGTCCACTTGCAGCTAACACAGCTTTTACTCAGCACAACCTCGGTTTAGCCTCCTCTGCGTTCCAGAATGGGAGAAACGCGGTTTTTCTTCTCCTTTAGAGATACCGTCTGTAAAGCGGTAGTCTCAACCGCGCAGCCCAGAATGCCTGCCGGAATGCTGGAAACCCTGAACGTCTTCAACTACTTGAAAGGGAGAAAAGTCACACACTCTCTCCAGCTAGACAATGCACAGGCAACTTTCTTAGGTATGTAACCCGGAGGGATTTTCAACCACAGTAAGTGAATCCTTCTCCCTTCATCCCAGAGTCATAGCAACAAGGTCTTGCTTTCTCTGTCAAACAGGGAAGAAGCTACATGCTCGCTTGAAGCACACAAGGTTTAGTCGGAGAAACAGAACATCTTCTTCCATCCTCTAGCTAAAGGCAAACTGTCTGTTTTGCTTTGAAAGCCAGGAGTACCTTCATTCCCTGTTATGCAAAGTTGCCTTTGAAAACAGGAAGATTCAAACACTTGCAAGGCAGGAACTCTCCAGCCTTCTCCCACTGAGCGAGCCTTTGAAAAAGCAGCTCTGGTCGGCACACTGTTTCTTCTAACAAAACTGAAAACTTGGGTAGATTCAGTTAAGCAGCTTGACGGAGAACGCCGTATTTTGCTTCCTCTTTCCTGGGGTGAATGGGGAACGTCCACTTGCTGTTAACAAAGTTTTTACTCAACACAACTACGCTTTGCCTCCTTCGTGTTCGAGAATGGGAGAAACGCGGTTTCTCTTCTCCTTTAGCGATACCGCCTGGAAGGTGCTATTCTCAGGCGCGCAGCACAGAATGCCTCCCGAATTGCTGGAAACCCTGAATGGCTTCAACTACTTGAAAGGGAGAAAAGTCAGACACTTTATCCAGACAGACAATGCACAGGCAACATCCTTAGGCATGTAACACAAAGGGATTTTCAAACACACAAGTGAATCTTCCTGCATCCCCAGACTGAGAGCAACAAGATCTTGCTTTCTCTTTCAGGCATGGAAGAAGCTACATGCTCGTGCTAAGCACACAAGGTGGAGTCAACAAAAACGAACCTCTTCTGCCGTGCTCTAGCTGAAGGCAGACGATCTGCCTGTTTGGCTTTGAAAGCCAGTATTACCCTCAGTCCCTGCTATACAAAGTTCCCCATGAAAACCGGGGGATTCAAATACTTGCTAGGCCCGCACTCTCCAGCCTTCTCCCACTCAGAGAACATTTGAGGAAGCAGCTTGTGCTGGGCAGACTCTTTCTTCTATCCAAAATGAACACTTCAGATCATTCACTTAAGCAGCTTGAAGGAAAACAAAGTATTTTGCTTCCTCTTTCCTGGGGTGAATGGGGAACGTCCACTTGCTGTTAACAAAGTTTTTACTCAACACAACTACGCTTTGCCTCCTTCGTGTTCGAGAATGGGAGAAACGCGGTTTCTCTTCTCCTTTAGCGATACCGCCTGTAAGGTGCTATTCTCAGCCACGCGGCACAGAATGCCTCCCGAATTGCTGGAAACCCTGAATGGCTTCAACTACTTGAAAGGGAGAAAAGTCAGACACTTTATCCAGCTAATCAATACACAGGCAACATCCTTAGGCATGTTACACAAAGGGATTTTCAAACACACAAGTGAATCTTCCTGCATCCCCAGACTGAGAGCAACAAGATCTTGCTTTCTCTTTCAGGCATGGAAAAAGCTACATGCTCGTGCTAAGCACACAAGGTGGAGTCAACAAAAACGAACCTCTTCTGCCGTGCTCTAGCTGAAGGCAGACGATCTGCCTGTTTGGCTTTGAAAGCCAGTATTACCCTCAGTCCCTGCTATACAAAGTTCCCCATGAAAACCGGGGGATTCAAATACTTGCTAGGCCCGCACTCTCCAGCCTTCTCCCACTCAGAGAACATTTGAGGAAGCAGCTTGTGCTGGGCAGACTCTTTCTTCTATCCAAAATGAACACTTCAGATCATTCACTTAAGCAGCTTGAAGGAAAACAAAGTATTTTGCTTTCTCTTGCATGTGGTGAATGGGGAACTTCCCCATGCTGCTAAGAAAGATTTTACTCAGCACAACTACGTTTTCGCCTCCTTCGCGTTCCAGAATGGGAGAAACGCGGTTTCTCTTCGCCTTTAGCCATAACGCCTGTAAAGCGGTATTAGCAGCCGCGCAACACAGAATGCCTCCCGGAATGCTGGAAACCGCGAATGGCTTCAACTACTTGAAAGGGAGAAAAGTCAGACACTTTATCCAGACAGACAATGCACAGGCAACATCCTTAGGCATGTTACACAAAGGGATTTTCAAACACACAAGTGAATCTTCCTGCATCCCCAGACTGAGAGCAACAAGATCTTGCCTTCTCTTTCAGGCATAGAAGAAGCTACATGCTCGTGTTAAGCACACAAGGTTTAGTCATCCAAACGGAACCGCTTCTGCGTCGCCATGCTGAAGGAAGACAATCTGCCTGTTTTTCTTTGAAAGCCAGTACTCCATTCATTCCCTGGTATGCAAAGTTCCCTTCGAGAACCAGGGAATTCCAATACTTGCTAGGCCCGCACTCTCCAGCCATCTCCCACTCAGAGAACATTTGAGAAAGCAGCTTGTGCTGGGCAGAAACTTTCTTCTATCCAAACTGAAAACTTCAGTTAATTCCCTTAAGCAGCTTGAAGGAAGACGCTGTGTTTTGCTTTCTCATTCGTGTGGTGAATGGGCAACGTCCACTTGCAGCTAACACAGCTTTTACTCAGCACAACCTCGGTTTAGCCTCCTCTGCGTTCCAGAATGGGAGAAACGCGGTTTTTCTTCTCCTTTAGAGATACCGTCTGTAAAGCGGTAGTCTCAACCGCGCAGCCCAGAATGCCTCCCGGAATGCTGGAAACCCTGAACGTCTTCAACTACTTGAAAGGGAGAAAAGTCACACACTCTCTCCAGCTAGACAATGCACAGGCAGCTTTCTTACGTATGTAACCCAGAGGGATTTTCAACCACAGTAAGTGAATCCTTCTCCCTTCATCCCAGAGTCATAGCAACAAGGTCTTGCTTTCTCTGTCAAACAGGGAAGAAGCTACATGCTCGCTTGAAGCACACAAGGTTTAGTCGGAGAAACAGAACATCTTCTTCCATCCTCTAGCTAAAGGCAAACTGTCTGTTTTGCTTTGAAAGCCAGGAGTACCTTCATTCCCTATTATGCAAAGTTGCCTTTGAAAACAGGAAGATTCAAACACTTGCAAGGCAGGAACTCTCCAGCCTTCTCCCACTGAGCGAGCCTTTGAGAAAGCAGCTTCTGGTCGGCACACTGTTTCTTCTAACAAAACTGAAAACTTGGGTAGATTCAGTTAAGCAGCTTGACGGAGAACGCCGTATTTTGCTTCCTCTTTCCTGGGGTGAATGGGGAACGTCCACTTGCTGTTAACAAAGTTTTTACTCAACACAACTACGCTTTGCCTCCTTCGTGTTCGAGAATGGGAGAAACGCGGTTTCTCTTCTCCTTTAGCGATACCGCCTGTAAGGTGCTATTCTCAGGCGCGCAGCACAGAATGCCTCCCGAATTGCTGGAAACCCTGAATGGCTTCAACTACTTGAAAGGGAGAAAAGTCAGACACTTTATCCAGCTAAACAATACACAGGCAGCATTCTTAGGCAAGTAACACAGATGGATTGTCACACACAGAAAGTGAATCTTTCAGCCTTCATCCTCAGACTGAAGGCAACAAGCAGATGCAATCTCTATCAGGCAGGGAAGAAGCTACATGCTCGTGCTAAGCACACAAGGTGGAGTCAACAAAAACGAACCTCTTCTGCCGTGCTCTAGCTGAAGGCAGACGATCTGCCTGTTTGGCTTTGAAAGCCAGTATTACCCTCAGTCCCTGCTATACAAAGTTCCCCATGAAAACCGGGGGATTCAAATACTTGCTAGGCCCGCACTCTCCAGCCTTCTCCCACTCAGAGAACATTTGAGGAAGCAGCTTGTGCTGGGCAGACTCTTTCTTCTATCCAAAATGAACACTTCAGATCATTCACTTAAGCAGCTTGAAGGAAAACAAAGTATTTTGCTTTCTCTTGCATGTGGTGAATGGGGAACTTCCCCATGCTGCTAAGAAAGATTTTACTCAGCACAACTACGTTTTCGCCTCCTTCGCGTTCCAGAATGGGAGAAACGCGGTTTCTCTTGGCCTTTAGCCATAACGCCTGTAAAGCGGTATTAGCAGCAGCGCAACACAGAATGCCTCCCGGAATGCGGGAAACCGCGAATGGCTTCAACTACTTGAAAGGGAGAAAAGTCAGACACTTTATCCAGCTAAACAATACACAGGCAACATTCTTAGGCATGTAACACAGATGGATTGTCACACCCAGAAAGTGAATCTTTCAGCCTTCATCCTCAGACTGAAGGCAACAAGCAGTTGCAATCTCTATCAGGCAGGGAAGAAGCTACATGCTCGTGCTAAGCACACAAGGTGGAGTCAACAAAAACGAACCTCTTCTGCCGTGCTCTAGCTGAAGGCAGACGATCTGCCTGTTTGGCTTTGAAAGCCAGTATTACCCTCAGTCCCTGCTATACAAAGTTCCCCATGAAAACCGGGGGATTCAAATACTTGCTAGGCCCGCACTCTCCAGCCTTCTCCCACTCAGAGAACATTTGAGGAAGCAGCTTGTGCTGGGCAGACTCTTTCTTCTATCCAAAATGAACACTTCAGATCATTCACTTAAGCAGCTTGAAGGAAAACAAAGTATTTTGCTTTCTCTTGCATGTGGTGAATGGGGAACTTCCCCATGCTGCTAAGAAAGATTTTACTCAGCACAACTACGTTTTCGCCTCCTTCGCGTTCCAGAATGGGAGAAACGCGGTTTCTCTTGGCCTTTAGCCATAACGCCTGTAAAGCGGTATTAGCAGCAGCGCAACACAGAATGCCTCCCGGAATGCTGGAAACCGCGAATGGCTTCAACTAGTTGAAAGGGAGAAAAGTCAGACACTTTATCCAGCTAAACAATACACAGGCAACATTCTTAGGCATGTAACACAGATGGATTGTCACATACAGAAAGTGTATCTTTCAGCCTTCATCCTCAGACTGAAGGCAACAAGCAGTTGCAATCTCTATCAGGCAGGGAAGAAGCTACATGCTCGTGCTAAGCACACAAGGTGGAGTCAACAAAAACGAACCTCTTCTGCCGTGCTCTAGCTGAAGGCAGACGATCTGCCTGTTTGGCTTTGAAAGCCAGTATTACCCTCAGTCCCTGCTATACAAAGTTCCCCATGAAAACCGGGGGATTCAAATACTTGCTAGGCCCGCACTCTCCAGCCTTCTCCCACTCAGAGAACATTTGAGGAAGCAGCTTGTGCTGGGCAGACTCTTTCTTCTATCCAAAATGAACACTTCAGATCATTCACTTAAGCAGCTTGAAGGAAAACAAAGTATTTTGCTTTCTCTTGCATGTGGTGAATGGGGAACTTCCCCATGCTGCTAAGAAAGATTTTACTCAGCACAACTACGTTTTCGCCTCCTTCGCGTTCCAGAATGGGAGAAACGCGGTTTCTCTTGGCCTTTAGCCATAACGCCTGTAAAGCGGTATTAGCAGCCGCGCAACACAGAATGCCTCCCGGAATGCTGGAAACCGCGAATGGCTTCAACTACTTGAAAGGGAGAAAAGTCAGACACTTTATCCAGACAGACAATGCACAGGCAACATCCTTAGGCATGTTACACAAAGGGATTTTCAAACACACAAGTGAATCTTCCTGCATCCCCAGACTGAGAGCAACAAGACCTTGCTTTCTCTTTCAGGCATGGAAGAAGCTACATGCTCGTGTTAAGCACACAAGGTTTAGTCATCCAAACGGAACCGCTTCTGCGTCGCCATGCTGAAGGAAGACAATCTGCCTGTTTTTCTTTGAAAGCCAGTACTCCATTCATTCCCTGGTATGCAAAGTTCCCTTCGAGAACCAGGGAATTCCAATACTTGCTAGGCCCGCACTCTCCAGCCATCTCCCACTCAGAGAACATTTGAGAAAGCAGCTTGTGCTGGGCAGAAACTTTCTTCTATCCAAACTGAAAACTTCAGTTCATTCCCTTAAGCAGCTTGAAGGAAGACGCTGTGTTTTGCTTTCTCATTCGTGTGGTGAATGGGCAACGTCCACTTGCAGCTAACACAGCTTTTACTCAGCACAACCTCGGTTTAGCCTCCTCTGCGTTCCAGAATGGGAGAAACGCGGTTTTTCTTCTCCTTCAGAGATACCGTCTGTAAAGCGGTAGTCTCAACCGCGCAGCCCAGAATGCCTGCCGGAATGCTGGAAACCCTGAACGTCTTCAACTACTTGAAAGGGAGAAAAGTCACACACTCTCTCCAGCTAGACAATGCACAGGCAGCTTTCTTAGGTATGTAACCCGGAGGGATTTTCAACCACAGTAAGTGAATCCTTCTCCCTTCATCCCAGAGTCATAGCAACAAGGTCTTGCTTTCTCTGTCAAACAGGGAAGAAGCTACATGCTCGCTTGAAGCACACAAGGTTTAGTCGGAGAAACAGAACATCTTCTTCCATCCTCTAGCTAAAGGCAAACTGTCTGTTTTGCTTTGAAAGCCAGGAGTACCTTCATTCCCTGTTATGCAAAGTTGCCTTTGAAAACAGGAAGATTCAAACACTTGCAAGGCAGGAACTCTCCAGCCTTCTCCCACTGAGCGAGCCTTTGAGAAAGCAGCTTCTGGTCGGCACACTGTTTCTTCTAACAAAACTGAAAACTTGGGTAGATTCAGTTAAGCAGCTTGACGGAGAACGCCGTATTTTGCTTCCTCTTTCCTGGGGTGAATGGGGAACGTCCACTTGCTGTTAACAAAGTTTTTACTCAACACAACTACGCTTTGCCTCCTTCGTGTTCGAGAATGGGAGAAACGCGGTTTCTCTTCTCCTTTAGCGATACCGCCTGTAAGGTGCTATTCTCAGGCGCGCAGCACAGAATGCCTCCCGAATTGCTGGAAACCCTGAATGGCTTCAACTACTTGAAAGGGAGAAAAGTCAGACACTTTATCCAGCTAAACAATACACAGGCAGCATTCTTAGGCAACTAACACAGATGGATTGTCACACACAGAAAGTGAATCTTTCAGCCTTCATCCTCAGACTGAAGGCAACAAGCAGATGCAATCTCTATCAGGCAGGGAAGAAGCTACATGCTCGTGCTAAGCACACAAGGTGGAGTCAACAAAAACGAACCTCTTCTGCCGTGCTCTAGCTGAAGGCAGACGATCTGCCTGTTTGGCTTTGAAAGCCAGTATTACCCTCAGTCCCTGCTATACAAAGTTCCCCATGAAAACCGGGGGATTCAAATACTTGCTAGGCCCGCACTCTCCAGCCTTCTCCCACTCAGAGAACATTTGAGGAAGCAGCTTGTGCTGGGCAGACTCTTTCTTCTATCCAAAATGAACACTTCAGATCATTCACTTAAGCAGCTTGAAGGAAAACAAAGTATTTTGCTTCCTCTTTCCTGGGGTGAATGGGGAACGTCCACTTGCTGTTAACAAAGTTTTTACTCAACACAACTACGCTTTGCCTCCTTCGTGTTCGAGAATGGGAGAAACGCGGTTTCTCTTCTCCTTTAGCGATACCGCCTGTAAGGTGCTATTCTCAGGCGCGCAGCACAGAATGCCTCCCGAATTGCTGGAAACCCTGAATGGCTTCAACTACTTGAAAGGGAGAAAAGTCAGACACTTTATCCAGCTAAACAATACACAGGCAACATTCTTAGGCATGTAACACAGATGGATTGTCACACCCAGAAAGTGAATCTTTCAGCCTTCATCCTCAGACTGAAGGCAACAAGCAGTTGCAATCTCTATCAGGCAGGGAAGAAGCTACATGCTCGTGCTAAGCACACAAGGTGGAGTCAACAAAAACGAACCTCTTCTGCCGTGCTCTAGCTGAAGGCAGACGATCTGCCTGTTTGGCTTTGAAAGCCAGTATTACCCTCAGTCCCTGCTATACAAAGTTCCCCATGAAAACCGGGGGATTCAAATACTTGCTAGGCCCGCACTCTCCAGCCTTCTCCCACTCAGAGAACATTTGAGGAAGCAGCTTGTGCTGGGCAGACTCTTTCTTCTATCCAAAATGAACACTTCAGATCATTCACTTAAGCAGCTTGAAGGAAAACAAAGTATTTTGCTTTCTCTTGCATGTGGTGAATGGGGAACTTCCCCATGCTGCTAAGAAAGATTTTACTCAGCACAACTACGTTTTCGCCTCCTTCGCGTTCCAGAATGGGAGAAACGCGGTTTCTCTTGGCCTTTAGCCATAACGCCTGTAAAGCGGTATTAGCAGCAGCGCAACACAGAATGCCTCCCGGAATGCTGGAAACCGCGAATGGCTTCAACTAGTTGAAAGGGAGAAAAGTCAGACACTTTATCCAGCTAAACAATACACAGGCAACATTCTTAGGCATGTAACACAGATGGATTGTCACATACAGAAAGTGTATCTTTCAGCCTTCATCCTCAGACTGAAGGCAACAAGCAGTTGCAATCTCTATCAGGCAGGGAAGAAGCTACATGCTCGTGCTAAGCACACAAGGTGGAGTCAACAAAAACGAACCTCTTCTGCCGTGCTCTAGCTGAAGGCAGACGATCTGCCTGTTTGGCTTTGAAAGCCAGTATTACCCTCAGTCCCTGCTATACAAAGTTCCCCATGAAAACCGGGGGATTCAAATACTTGCTAGGCCCGCACTCTCCAGCCTTCTCCCACTCAGAGAACATTTGAGGAAGCAGCTTGTGCTGGGCAGACTCTTTCTTCTATCCAAAATGAACACTTCAGATCATTCACTTAAGCAGCTTGAAGGAAAACAAAGTATTTTGCTTTCTCTTGCATGTGGTGAATGGGGAACTTCCCCATGCTGCTAAGAAAGATTTTACTCAGCACAACTACGTTTTCGCCTCCTTCGCGTTCCAGAATGGGAGAAACGCGGTTTCTCTTGGCCTTTAGCCATAACGCCTGTAAAGCGGTATTAGCAGCCGCGCAACACAGAATGCCTCCCGGAATGCTGGAAACCGCGAATGGCTTCAACTACTTGAAAGGGAGAAAAGTCAGACACTTTATCCAGACAGACAATGCACAGGCAACATCCTTAGGCATGTTACACAAAGGGATTTTCAAACACACAAGTGAATCTTCCTGCATCCCCAGACTGAGAGCAACAAGACCTTGCTTTCTCTTTCAGGCATGGAAGAAGCTACATGCTCGTGTTAAGCACACAAGGTTTAGTCATCCAAACGGAACCGCTTCTGCGTCGCCATGCTGAAGGAAGACAATCTGCCTGTTTTTCTTTGAAAGCCAGTACTCCATTCATTCCCTGGTATGCAAAGTTCCCTTCGAGAACCAGGGAATTCCAATACTTGCTAGGCCCGCACTCTCCAGCCATCTCCCACTCAGAGAACATTTGAGAAAGCAGCTTGTGCTGGGCAGAAACTTTCTTCTATCCAAACTGAAAACTTCAGTTCATTCCCTTAAGCAGCTTGAAGGAAGACGCTGTGTTTTGCTTTCTCATTCGTGTGGTGAATGGGCAACGTCCACTTGCAGCTAACACAGCTTTTACTCAGCACAACCTCGGTTTAGCCTCCTCTGCGTTCCAGAATGGGAGAAACGCGGTTTTTCTTCTCCTTTAGAGATACCGTCTGTAAAGCGGTAGTCTCAACCGCGCAGCCCAGAATGCCTCCCGGAATGCTGGAAACCCTGAACGTCTTCAACTACTTGAAAGGGAGAAAAGTCAGACACTCTCTCCAGCTAGACAATGCACAGGCAGCTTTCTTAGGTATGTAACCCGGAGGGATTTTCAACCACAGTAAGTGAATCCTTCTCCCTTCATCCCAGAGTCATAGCAACAAGGTCTTGCTTTCTCTGTCAAACAGGGAAGAAGCTACATGCTCGCTTGAAGCACACAAGGTTTAGTCGGAGAAACAGAACATCTTCTTCCATCCTCTAGCTAAAGGCAAACTGTCTGTTTTGCTTTGAAAGCCAGGAGTACCTTCATTCCCTGTTATGCAAAGTTGCCTTTGAAAACAGGAAGATTCAAACACTTGCAAGGCAGGAACTCTCCAGCCTTCTCCCACTGAGCGAGCCTTTGAGAAAGCAGCTTCTGGTCGGCACACTGTTTCTTCTAACAAAACTGAAAACTTGGGTAGATTCAGTTAAGCAGCTTGACGGAGAACGCCGTATTTTGCTTCCTCTTTCCTGGGGTGAATGGGGAACGTCCACTTGCTGTTAACAAAGTTTTTACTCAACACAACTACGCTTTGCCTCCTTCGTGTTCGAGAATGGGAGAAACGCGGTTTCTCTTCTCCTTTAGCGATACCGCCTGGAAGGTGCTATTCTCAGGCGCGCAGCACAGAATGCCTCCCGAATTGCTGGAAACCCTGAATGGCTTCAACTACTTGAAAGGGAGAAAAGTCAGACACTTTATCCAGCTAAACAATACACAGGCAACATTCTTAGGCATGTAACACAGATGGATTGTCACACACAGAAAGTGAATCTTTCAGCCTTCATCCTCAGACTGAAGGCAACAAGCAGTTGCAATCTCTATCAGGCAGGGAAGAAGCTACATGCTCGTGCTAAGCACACAAGGTGGAGTCAACAAAAACGAACCTCTTCTGCCGTGCTCTAGCTGAAGGCAGACGATCTGCCTGTTTGGCTTTGAAAGCCAGTATTACCCTCAGTCCCTGCTATACAAAGTTCCCCATGAAAACCGGGGGATTCAAATACTTGCTAGGCCCGCACTCTCCAGCCTTCTCCCACTCAGAGAACATTTGAGGAAGCAGCTTGTGCTGGGCAGACTCTTTCTTCTATCCAAAATGAACACTTCAGATCATTCACTTAAGCAGCTTGAAGGAAAACAAAGTATTTTGCTTTCTCTTGCATGTGGTGAATGGGGAACTTCCCCATGCTGCTAAGAAAGATTTTACTCAGCACAACTACGTTTTCGCCTCCTTCGCGTTCCAGAATGGGAGAAACGCGGTTTCTCTTGGCCTTTAGCCATAACGCCTGTAAAGCGGTATTAGCAGCAGCGCAACACAGAATGCCTCCCGGAATGCTGGAAACCGCGAATGGCTTCAACTACTTGAAAGGGAGAAAAGTCAGACACTTTATCCAGCTAAACAATACACAGGCAACATTCTTAGGCATGTAACACAGATGGATTGTCACACACAGAAAGTGAATCTTTCAGCCTTCATCCTCACACTGAAGGCAACAAGCAGTTGCAATCTCTATCAGGCAGGGAAGAAGCTACATGCTCGTGCTAAGCACACAAGGTGGAGTCAACAAAAACGAACCTCTTCTGCCGTGCTCTAGCTGAAGGCAGACGATCTGCCTGTTTGGCTTTGAAAGCCAGTATTACCCTCAGTCCCTGCTATACAAAGTTCCCCATGAAAACCGGGGGATTCAAATACTTGCTAGGCCCGCACTCTCCAGCCTTCTCCCACTCAGAGAACATTTGAGGAAGCAGCTTGTGCTGGGCAGACTCTTTCTTCTATCCAAAATGAACACTTCAGATCATTCACTTAAGCAGCTTGAAGGAAAACAAAGTATTTTGCTTTCTCTTGCATGTGGTGAATGGGGAACTTCCCCATGCTGCTAAGAAAGATTTTACTCAGCACAACTACGTTTTCGCCTCCTTCGCGTTCCAGAATGGGAGAAACGCGGTTTCTCTTGGCCTTTAGCCATAACGCCTGTAAAGCGGTATTAGCAGCAGCGCAACACAGAATGCCTCCCGGAATGCTGGAAACCGCGAATGGCTACAACTACTTGAAAGGGAGAAAAGTCAGACACTTTATCCAGCTAAACAATACACAGGCAACATTCTTAGGCATGTAACACAGATGGATTGTCACATACAGAAAGTGAATCTTTCAGCCTTCATCCTCACACTGAAGGCAACAAGCAGTTGCAATCTCTATCAGGCAGGGAAGAAGCTACATGCTCGTGCTAAGCACACAAGGTGGAGTCAACAAAAACGAACCTCTTCTGCCGTGCTCTAGCTGAAGGCAGACGATCTGCCTGTTTGGCTTTGAAAGCCAGTATTACCCTCAGTCCCTGCTATACAAAGTTCCCCATGAAAACCGGGGGATTCAAATACTTGCTAGGCCCGCACTCTCCAGCCTTCTCCCACTCAGAGAACATTTGAGGAAGCAGCTTGTGCTGGGCAGACTCTTTCTTCTATCCAAAATGAACACTTCAGATCATTCACTTAAGCAGCTTGAAGGAAAACAAAGTATTTTGCTTTCTCTTGCATGTGGTGAATGGGGAACTTCCCCATGCTGCTAAGAAAGATTTTACTCAGCACAACTACGTTTTCGCCTCCTTCGCGTTCCAGAATGGGAGAAACGCGGTTTCTCTTGGCCTTTAGCCATAACGCCTGTAAAGCGGTATTAGCAGCCGCGCAACACAGAATGCCTCCCGGAATGCTGGAAACCGCGAATGGCTTCAACTACTTGAAAGGGAGAAAAGTCAGACACTTTATCCAGACAGACAATGCACAGGCAACATCCTTAGGCATGTTACACAAAGGGATTTTCAAACACACAAGTGAATCTTCCTGCATCCCCAGACTGAGAGCAACAAGACCTTGCTTTCTCTTTCAGGCATGGAAGAAGCTACATGCTCGTGTTAAGCACACAAGGTTTAGTCATCCAAACGGAACCGCTTCTGCGTCGCCATGCTGAAGGAAGACAATCTGCCTGTTTTTCTTTGAAAGCCAGTACTCCATTCATTCCCTGGTATGCAAAGTTCCCTTCGAGAACCAGGGAATTCCAATACTTGCTAGGCCCGCACTCTCCAGCCATCTCCCACTCAGAGAACATTTGAGAAAGCAGCTTGTGCTGGGCAGAAACTTTCTTCTATCCAAACTGAAAACTTCAGTTCATTCCCTTAAGCAGCTTGAAGGAAGACGCTGTGTTTTGCTTTCTCATTCGTGTGGTGAATGGGCAACGTCCACTTGCAGCTAACACAGCTTTTACTCAGCACAACCTCGGTTTAGCCTCCTCTGCGTTCCAGAATGGGAGAAACGCGGTTTTTCTTCTCCTTTAGAGATACCGTCTGTAAAGCGGTAGTCTCAACCGCGCAGCCCAGAATGCCTCCCGGAATGCTGGAAACCCTGAACGTCTTCAACTACTTGAAAGGGAGAAAAGTCAGACACTCTCTCCAGCTAGACAATGCACAGGCAGCTTTCTTAGGTATGTAACCCGGAGGGATTTTCAACCACAGTAAGTGAATCCTTCTCCCTTCATCCCAGAGTCATAGCAACAAGGTCTTGCTTTCTCTGTCAAACAGGGAAGAAGCTACATGCTCGCTTGAAGCACACAAGGTTTAGTCGGAGAAACAGAACATCTTCTTCCATCCTCTAGCTAAAGGCAAACTGTCTGTTTTGCTTTGAAAGCCAGGAGTACCTTCATTCCCTATTATGCAAAGTTGCCTTTGAAAACAGGAAGATTCAAACACTTGCAAGGCAGGAACTCTCCAGCCTTCTCCCACTGAGCGAGCCTTTGAGAAAGCAGCTTCTGGTCGGCACACTGTTTCTTCTAACAAAACTGAAAACTTGGGTAGATTCAGTTAAGCAGCTTGACGGAGAACGCCGTATTTTGCTTCCTCTTTCCTGGGGTGAATGGGGAACGTCCACTTGCTGTTAACAAAGTTTTTACTCAACACAACTACGCTTTGCCTCCTTCGTGTTCGAGAATGGGAGAAACGCGGTTTCTCTTCTCCTTTAGCGATACCGCCTGTAAGGTGCTATTCTCAGGCGCGCAGCACAGAATGCCTCCCGAATTGCTGGAAACCCTGAATGGCTTCAACTACTTGAAAGGGAGAAAAGTCAGACACTTTATCCAGCTAAACAATACACAGGCAGCATTCTTAGGCAAGTAACACAGATGGATTGTCACACACAGAAAGTGAATCTTTCAGCCTTCATCCTCAGACTGAAGGCAACAAGCAGATGCAATCTCTATCAGGCAGGGAAGAAGCTACATGCTCGTGCTAAGCACACAAGGTGGAGTCAACAAAAACGAACCTCTTCTGCCGTGCTCTAGCTGAAGGCAGACGATCTGCCTGTTTGGCTTTGAAAGCCAGTATTACCCTCAGTCCCTGCTATACAAAGTTCCCCATGAAAACCGGGGGATTCAAATACTTGCTAGGCCCGCACTCTCCAGCCTTCTCCCACTCAGAGAACATTTGAGGAAGCAGCTTGTGCTGGGCAGACTCTTTCTTCTATCCAAAATGAACACTTCAGATCATTCACTTAAGCAGCTTGAAGGAAAACAAAGTATTTTGCTTTCTCTTGCATGTGGTGAATGGGGAACTTCCCCATGCTGCTAAGAAAGATTTTACTCAGCACAACTACGTTTTCGCCTCCTTCGCGTTCCAGAATGGGAGAAACGCGGTTTCTCTTGGCCTTTAGCCATAACGCCTGTAAAGCGGTATTAGCAGCAGCGCAACACAGAATGCCTCCCGGAATGCGGGAAACCGCGAATGGCTTCAACTACTTGAAAGGGAGAAAAGTCAGACACTTTATCCAGCTAAACAATACACAGGCAACATTCTTAGGCATGTAACACAGATGGATTGTCACACCCAGAAAGTGAATCTTTCAGCCTTCATCCTCAGACTGAAGGCAACAAGCAGTTGCAATCTCTATCAGGCAGGGAAGAAGCTACATGCTCGTGCTAAGCACACAAGGTGGAGTCAACAAAAACGAACCTCTTCTGCCGTGCTCTAGCTGAAGGCAGACGATCTGCCTGTTTGGCTTTGAAAGCCAGTATTACCCTCAGTCCCTGCTATACAAAGTTCCCCATGAAAACCGGGGGATTCAAATACTTGCTAGGCCCGCACTCTCCAGCCTTCTCCCACTCAGAGAACATTTGAGGAAGCAGCTTGTGCTGGGCAGACTCTTTCTTCTATCCAAAATGAACACTTCAGATCATTCACTTAAGCAGCTTGAAGGAAAACAAAGTATTTTGCTTTCTCTTGCATGTGGTGAATGGGGAACTTCCCCATGCTGCTAAGAAAGATTTTACTCAGCACAACTACGTTTTCGCCTCCTTCGCGTTCCAGAATGGGAGAAACGCGGTTTCTCTTGGCCTTTAGCCATAACGCCTGTAAAGCGGTATTAGCAGCCGCGCAACACAGAATGCCTCCCGGAATGCTGGAAACCGCGAATGGCTTCAACTACTTGAAAGGGAGAAAAGTCAGACACTTTATCCAGACAGACAATGCACAGGCAACATCCTTAGGCATGTTACACAAAGGGATTTTCAAACACACAAGTGAATCTTCCTGCATCCCCAGACTGAGAGCAACAAGACCTTGCTTTCTCTTTCAGGCATGGAAGAAGCTACATGCTCGTGTTAAGCACACAAGGTTTAGTCATCCAAACGGAACCGCTTCTGCGTCGCCATGCTGAAGGAAGACAATCTGCCTGTTTTTCTTTGAAAGCCAGTACTCCATTCATTCCCTGGTATGCAAAGTTCCCTTCGAGAACCAGGGAATTCCAATACTTGCTAGGCCCGCACTCTCCAGCCATCTCCCACTCAGAGAACATTTGAGAAAGCAGCTTGTGCTGGGCAGAAACTTTCTTCTATCCAAACTGAAAACTTCAGTTCATTCCCTTAAGCAGCTTGAAGGAAGACGCTGTGTTTTGCTTTCTCATTCGTGTGGTGAATGGGCAACGTCCACTTGCAGCTAACACAGCTTTTACTCAGCACAACCTCGGTTTAGCCTCCTCTGCGTTCCAGAATGGGAGAAACGCGGTTTTTCTTCTCCTTCAGAGATACCGTCTGTAAAGCGGTAGTCTCAACCGCGCAGCCCAGAATGCCTGCCGGAATGCTGGAAACCCTGAACGTCTTCAACTACTTGAAAGGGAGAAAAGTCAGACACTCTCTCCAGCTAGACAATGCACAGGCAGCTTTCTTAGGTATGTAACCCGGAGGGATTTTCAACCACAGTAAGTGAATCCTTCTCCCTTCATCCCAGAGTCATAGCAACAAGGTCTTGCTTTCTCTGTCAAACAGGGAAGAAGCTACATGCTCGCTTGAAGCACACAAGGTTTAGTCGGAGAAACAGAACATCTTCTTCCATCCTCTAGCTAAAGGCAAACTGTCTGTTTTGCTTTGAAAGCCAGGAGTACCTTCATTCCCTGTTATGCAAAGTTGCCTTTGAAAACAGGAAGATTCAAACACTTGCAAGGCAGGAACTCTCCAGCCTTCTCCCACTGAGCGAGCCTTTGAGAAAGCAGCTTCTGGTCGGCACACTGTTTCTTCTAACAAAACTGAAAACTTGGGTAGATTCAGTTAAGCAGCTTGACGGAGAACGCCGTATTTTGCTTCCTCTTTCCTGGGGTGAATGGGGAACGTCCACTTGCTGTTAACAAAGTTTTTACTCAACACAACTACGCTTTGCCTCCTTCGTGTTCGAGAATGGGAGAAACGCGGTTTCTCTTCTCCTTTAGCGATACCGCCTGTAAGGTGCTATTCTCAGGCGCGCAGCACAGAATGCCTCCCGAATTGCTGGAAACCCTGAATGGCTTCAACTACTTGAAAGGGAGAAAAGTCAGACACTTTATCCAGCTAAACAATACACAGGCAGCATTCTTAGGCAACTAACACAGATGGATTGTCACACACAGAAAGTGAATCTTTCAGCCTTCATCCTCAGACTGAAGGCAACAAGCAGATGCAATCTCTATCAGGCAGGGAAGAAGCTACATGCTCGTGCTAAGCACACAAGGTGGAGTCAACAAAAACGAACCTCTTCTGCCGTGCTCTAGCTGAAGGCAGACGATCTGCCTGTTTGGCTTTGAAAGCCAGTATTACCCTCAGTCCCTGCTATACAAAGTTCCCCATGAAAACCGGGGGATTCAAATACTTGCTAGGCCCGCACTCTCCAGCCTTCTCCCACTCAGAGAACATTTGAGGAAGCAGCTTGTGCTGGGCAGACTCTTTCTTCTATCCAAAATGAACACTTCAGATCATTCACTTAAGCAGCTTGAAGGAAAACAAAGTATTTTGCTTCCTCTTTCCTGGGGTGAATGGGGAACGTCCACTTGCTGTTAACAAAGTTTTTACTCAACACAACTACGCTTTGCCTCCTTCGTGTTCGAGAATGGGAGAAACGCGGTTTCTCTTCTCCTTTAGCGATACCGCCTGTAAGGTGCTATTCTCAGGCGCGCAGCACAGAATGCCTCCCGAATTGCTGGAAACCCTGAATGGCTTCAACTACTTGAAAGGGAGAAAAGTCAGACACTTTATCCAGCTAAACAATACACAGGCAACATTCTTAGGCATGTAACACAGATGGATTGTCACACCCAGAAAGTGAATCTTTCAGCCTTCATCCTCAGACTGAAGGCAACAAGCAGTTGCAATCTCTATCAGGCAGGGAAGAAGCTACATGCTCGTGCTAAGCACACAAGGTGGAGTCAACAAAAACGAACCTCTTCTGCCGTGCTCTAGCTGAAGGCAGACGATCTGCCTGTTTGGCTTTGAAAGCCAGTATTACCCTCAGTCCCTGCTATACAAAGTTCCCCATGAAAACCGGGGGATTCAAATACTTGCTAGGCCCGCACTCTCCAGCCTTCTCCCACTCAGAGAACATTTGAGGAAGCAGCTTGTGCTGGGCAGACTCTTTCTTCTATCCAAAATGAACACTTCAGATCATTCACTTAAGCAGCTTGAAGGAAAACAAAGTATTTTGCTTTCTCTTGCATGTGGTGAATGGGGAACTTCCCCATGCTGCTAAGAAAGATTTTACTCAGCACAACTACGTTTTCGCCTCCTTCGCGTTCCAGAATGGGAGAAACGCGGTTTCTCTTGGCCTTTAGCCATAACGCCTGTAAAGCGGTATTAGCAGCAGCGCAACACAGAATGCCTCCCGGAATGCTGGAAACCGCGAATGGCTTCAACTACTTGAAAGGGAGAAAAGTCAGACACTTTATCCAGCTAAACAATACACAGGCAACATTCTTAGGCATGTAACACAGATGGATTGTCACACACAGAAAGTGAATCTTTCAGCCTTCATCCTCACACTGAAGGCAACAAGCAGTTGCAATCTCTATCAGGCAGGGAAGAAGCTACATGCTCGTGCTAAGCACACAAGGTGGAGTCAACAAAAACGAACCTCTTCTGCCGTGCTCTAGCTGAAGGCAGACGATCTGCCTGTTTGGCTTTGAAAGCCAGTATTACCCTCAGTCCCTGCTATACAAAGTTCCCCATGAAAACCGGGGGATTCAAATACTTGCTAGGCCCGCACTCTCCAGCCTTCTCCCACTCAGAGAACATTTGAGGAAGCAGCTTGTGCTGGGCAGACTCTTTCTTCTATCCAAAATGAACACTTCAGATCATTCACTTAAGCAGCTTGAAGGAAAACAAAGTATTTTGCTTTCTCTTGCATGTGGTGAATGGGGAACTTCCCCATGCTGCTAAGAAAGATTTTACTCAGCACAAGTACGTTTTCGCCTCCTTCGCGTTCCAGAATGGGAGAAACGCGGTTTCTCTTGGCCTTTAGCCATAACGCCTGTAAAGCGGTATTAGCAGCAGCGCAACACAGAATGCCTCCCGGAATGCTGGAAACCGCGAATGGCTACAACTACTTGAAAGGGAGAAAAGTCAGACACTTTATCCAGCTAAACAATACACAGGCAACATTCTTAGGCATGTAACACAGATGGATTGTCACATACAGAAAGTGAATCTTTCAGCCTTCATCCTCACACTGAAGGCAACAAGCAGTTGCAATCTCTATCAGGCAGGGAAGAAGCTACATGCTCGTGCTAAGCACACAAGGTGGAGTCAACAAAAACGAACCTCTTCTGCCGTGCTCTAGCTGAAGGCAGACGATCTGCCTGTTTGGCTTTGAAAGCCAGTATTACCCTCAGTCCCTGCTATACAAAGTTCCCCATGAAAACCGGGGGATTCAAATACTTGCTAGGCCCGCACTCTCCAGCCTTCTCCCACTCAGAGAACATTTGAGGAAGCAGCTTGTGCTGGGCAGACTCTTTCTTCTATCCAAAATGAACACTTCAGATCATTCACTTAAGCAGCTTGAAGGAAAACAAAGTATTTTGCTTTCTCTTGCATGTGGTGAATGGGGAACTTCCCCATGCTGCTAAGAAAGATTTTACTCAGCACAACTACGTTTTCGCCTCCTTCGCGTTCCAGAATGGGAGAAACGCGGTTTCTCTTGGCCTTTAGCCATAACGCCTGTAAAGCGGTATTAGCAGCCGCGCAACACAGAATGCCTCCCGGAATGCTGGAAACCGCGAATGGCTTCAACTACTTGAAAGGGAGAAAAGTCAGACACTTTATCCAGACAGACAATGCACAGGCAACATCCTTAGGCATGTTACACAAAGGGATTTTCAAACACACAAGTGAATCTTCCTGCATCCCCAGACTGAGAGCAACAAGACCTTGCTTTCTCTTTCAGGCATGGAAGAAGCTACATGCTCGTGTTAAGCACACAAGGTTTAGTCATCCAAACGGAACCGCTTCTGCGTCGCCATGCTGAAGGAAGACAATCTGCCTGTTTTTCTTTGAAAGCCAGTACTCCATTCATTCCCTGGTATGCAAAGTTCCCTTCGAGAACCAGGGAATTCCAATACTTGCTAGGCCCGCACTCTCCAGCCATCTCCCACTCAGAGAACATTTGAGAAAGCAGCTTGTGCTGGGCAGAAACTTTCTTCTATCCAAACTGAAAACTTCAGTTCATTCCCTTAAGCAGCTTGAAGGAAGACGCTGTGTTTTGCTTTCTCATTCGTGTGGTGAATGGGCAACGTCCACTTGCAGCTAACACAGCTTTTACTCAGCACAACCTCGGTTTAGCCTCCTCTGCGTTCCAGAATGGGAGAAACGCGGTTTTTCTTCTCCTTTAGAGATACCGTCTGTAAAGCGGTAGTCTCAACCGCGCAGCCCAGAATGCCTCCCGGAATGCTGGAAACCCTGAACGTCTTCAACTACTTGAAAGGGAGAAAAGTCAGACACTCTCTCCAGCTAGACAATGCACAGGCAGCTTTCTTAGGTATGTAACCCGGAGGGATTTTCAACCACAGTAAGTGAATCCTTCTCCCTTCATCCCAGAGTCATAGCAACAAGGTCTTGCTTTCTCTGTCAAACAGGGAAGAAGCTACATGCTCGCTTGAAGCACACAAGGTTTAGTCGGAGAAACAGAACATCTTCTTCCATCCTCTAGCTAAAGGCAAACTGTCTGTTTTGCTTTGAAAGCCAGGAGTACCTTCATTCCCTGTTATGCAAAGTTGCCTTTGAAAACAGGAAGATTCAAACACTTGCAAGGCAGGAACTCTCCAGCCTTCTCCCACTGAGCGAGCCTTTGAGAAAGCAGCTTCTGGTCGGCACACTGTTTCTTCTAACAAAACTGAAAACTTGGGTAGATTCAGTTAAGCAGCTTGACGGAGAACGCCGTATTTTGCTTCCTCTTTCCTGGGGTGAATGGGGAACGTCCACTTGCTGTTAACAAAGTTTTTACTCAACACAACTACGCTTTGCCTCCTTCGTGTTCGAGAATGGGAGAAACGCGGTTTCTCTTCTCCTTTAGCGATACCGCCTGGAAGGTGCTATTCTCAGGCGCGCAGCACAGAATGCCTCCCGAATTGCTGGAAACCCTGAATGGCTTCAACTACTTGAAAGGGAGAAAAGTCAGACACTTTATCCAGCTAAACAATACACAGGCAACATTCTTAGGCATGTAACACAGATGGATTGTCACACACAGAAAGTGAATCTTTCAGCCTTCATCCTCAGACTGAAGGCAACAAGCAGTTGCAATCTCTATCAGGCAGGGAAGAAGCTACATGCTCGTGCTAAGCACACAAGGTGGAGTCAACAAAAACGAACCTCTTCTGCCGTGCTCTAGCTGAAGGCAGACGATCTGCCTGTTTGGCTTTGAAAGCCAGTATTACCCTCAGTCCCTGCTATACAAAGTTCCCCATGAAAACCGGGGGATTCAAATACTTGCTAGGCCCGCACTCTCCAGCCTTCTCCCACTCAGAGAACATTTGAGGAAGCAGCTTGTGCTGGGCAGACTCTTTCTTCTATCCAAAATGAACACTTCAGATCATTCACTTAAGCAGCTTGAAGGAAAACAAAGTATTTTGCTTTCTCTTGCATGTGGTGAATGGGGAACTTCCCCATGCTGCTAAGAAAGATTTTACTCAGCACAACTACGTTTTCGCCTCCTTCGCGTTCCAGAATGGGAGAAACGCGGTTTCTCTTGGCCTTTAGCCATAACGCCTGTAAAGCGGTATTAGCAGCAGCGCAACACAGAATGCCTCCCGGAATGCTGGAAACCGCGAATGGCTTCAACTACTTGAAAGGGAGAAAAGTCAGACACTTTATCCAGCTAAACAATACACAGGCAACATTCTTAGGCATGTAACACAGATGGATTGTCACACACAGAAAGTGAATCTTTCAGCCTTCATCCTCACACTGAAGGCAACAAGCAGTTGCAATCTCTATCAGGCAGGGAAGAAGCTACATGCTCGTGCTAAGCACACAAGGTGGAGTCAACAAAAACGAACCTCTTCTGCCGTGCTCTAGCTGAAGGCAGACGATCTGCCTGTTTGGCTTTGAAAGCCAGTATTACCCTCAGTCCCTGCTATACAAAGTTCCCCATGAAAACCGGGGGATTCAAATACTTGCTAGGCCCGCACTCTCCAGCCTTCTCCCACTCAGAGAACATTTGAGGAAGTAGCTTGTGCTGGGCAGACTCTTTCTTCTATCCAAAATGAACACTTCAGATCATTCACTTAAGCAGCTTGAAGGAAAACAAAGTATTTTGCTTTCTCTTGCATGTGGTGAATGGGGAACTTCCCCATGCTGCTAAGAAAGATTTTACTCAGCACAACTACGTTTTCGCCTGCTTCGCGTTCCAGAATGGGAGAAACGCGGTTTCTCTTGGCCTTTAGCCATAACGCCTGTAAAGCGGTATTAGCAGCCGCGCAACACAGAATGCCTCCCGGAATGCTGGAAACCGCGAATGGCTTCAACTACTTGAAAGGGAGAAAAGTCAGACACTTTATCCAGACAGACAATGCACAGGCAACATCCTTAGGCATGTTACACAAAGGGATTTTCAAACACACAAGTGAATCTTCCTGCATCCCCAGACTGAGAGCAACAAGACCTTGCTTTCTCTTTCAGGCATGGAAGAAGCTACATGCTCGTGTTAAGCACACAAGGTTTAGTCATCCAAACGGAACCGCTTCTGCGTCGCCATGCTGAAGGAAGACAATCTGCCTGTTTTTCTTTGAAAGCCAGTACTCCATTCATTCCCTGGTATGCAAAGTTCCCTTCGAGAACCAGGGAATTCCAATACTTGCTAGGCCCGCACTCTCCAGCCATCTCCCACTCAGAGAACATTTGAGAAAGCAGCTTGTGCTGGGCAGAAACTTTCTTCTATCCAAACTGAAAACTTCAGTTCATTCCCTTAAGCAGCTTGAAGGAAGACGCTGTGTTTTGCTTTCTCATTCGTGTGGTGAATGGGCAACGTCCACTTGCAGCTAACACAGCTTTTACTCAGCACAACCTCGGTTTAGCCTCCTCTGCGTTCCAGAATGGGAGAAACGCGGTTTTTCTTCTCCTTTAGAGATACCGTCTGTAAAGCGGTAGTCTCAACCGCGCAGCCCAGAATGCCTCCCGGAATGCTGGAAACCCTGAACGTCTTCAACTACTTGAAAGGGAGAAAAGTCAGACACTCTCTCCAGCTAGACAATGCACAGGCAGCTTTCTTAGGTATGTAACCCGGAGGGATTTTCAACCACAGTAAGTGAATCCTTCTCCCTTCATCCCAGAGTCATAGCAACAAGGTCTTGCTTTCTCTGTCAAACAGGGAAGAAGCTACATGCTCGCTTGAAGCACACAAGGTTTAGTCGGAGAAACAGAACATCTTCTTCCAACCTCTAGCTAAAGGCAAACTGTCTGTTTTGCTTTGAAAGCCAGGAGTACCTTCATTCCCTGTTATGCAAAGTTGCCTTTGAAAACAGGAAGATTCAAACACTTGCAAGGCAGGAACTCTCCAGCCTTCTCCCACTGAGCGAGCCTTTGAGAAAGCAGCTTCTGGTCGGCACACTGTTTCTTCTAACAAAACTGAAAACTTGGGTAGATTCAGTTAAGCAGCTTGACGGAGAACGCCGTATTTTGCTTCCTCTTTCCTGGGGTGAATGGGGAACGTCCACTTGCTGTTAACAAAGTTTTTACTCAACACAACTACGCTTTGCCTCCTTCGTGTTCGAGAATGGGAGAAACGCGGTTTCTCTTCTCCTTTAGCGATACCGCCTGTAAGGTGCTATTCTCAGGCGCGCAGCACAGAATGCCTCCCGAATTGCTGGAAACCCTGAATGGCTTCAACTACTTGAAAGGGAGAAAAGTCAGACACTTTATCCAGCTAAACAATACACAGGCAGCATTCTTAGGCAAGTAACACAGATGGATTGTCACACACAGAAAGTGAATCTTTCAGCCTTCATCCTCAGACTGAAGGCAACAAGCAGATGCAATCTCTATCAGGCAGGGAAGAAGCTACATGCTCGTGCTAAGCACACAAGGTGGAGTCAACAAAAACGAACCTCTTCTGCCGTGCTCTAGCTGAAGGCAGACGATCTGCCTGTTTGGCTTTGAAAGCCAGTATTACCCTCAGTCCCTGCTATACAAAGTTCCCCATGAAAACCGGGGGATTCAAATACTTGCTAGGCCCGCACTCTCCAGCCTTCTCCCACTCAGAGAACATTTGAGGAAGCAGCTTGTGCTGGGCAGACTCTTTCTTCTATCCAAAATGAACACTTCAGATCATTCACTTAAGCAGCTTGAAGGAAAACAAAGTATTTTGCTTCCTCTTTCCTGGGGTGAATGGGGAACGTCCACTTGCTGTTAACAAAGTTTTTACTCAACACAACTACGCTTTGCCTCCTTCGTGTTCGAGAATGGGAGAAACGCGGTTTCTCTTCTCCTTTAGCGATACCGCCTGGAAGGTGCTATTCTCAGGCGCGCAGCACAGAATGCCTCCCGAATTGCTGGAAACCCTGAATGGCTTCAACTACTTGAAAGGGAGAAAAGTCAGACACTTTATCCAGCTAAACAATACACAGGCAACATTCTTAGGCATGTAACACAGATGGATTGTCACACACAGAAAGTGAATCTTTCAGCCTTCATCCTCAGACTGAAGGCAACAAGCAGTTGCAATCTCTATCAGGCAGGGAAGAAGCTACATGCTCGTGCTAAGCACACAAGGTGGAGTCAACAAAAACGAACCTCTTCTGCCGTGCTCTAGCTGAAGGCAGACGATCTGCCTGTTTGGCTTTGAAAGCCAGTATTACCCTCAGTCCCTGCTATACAAAGTTCCCCATGAAAACCGGGGGATTCAAATACTTGCTAGGCCCGCACTCTCCAGCCTTCTCCCACTCAGAGAACATTTGAGGAAGCAGCTTGTGCTGGGCAGACTCTTTCTTCTATCCAAAATGAACACTTCAGATCATTCACTTAAGCAGCTTGAAGGAAAACAAAGTATTTTGCTTTCTCTTGCATGTGGTGAATGGGGAACTTCCCCATGCTGCTAAGAAAGATTTTACTCAGCACAACTACGTTTTCGCCTCCTTCGCGTTCCAGAATGGGAGAAACGCGGTTTCTCTTGGCCTTTAGCCATAACGCCTGTAAAGCTGTATTAGCAGCAGCGCAACACAGAATGCCTCCCGGAATGCTGGAAACCGCGAATGGCTTCAACTTCTTGAAAGGGAGAAAAGTCAGACACTTTATCCAGCTAAACAATACACAGGCAACATTCTTAGGCATGTAACACAGATGGATTGTCACACACAGAAAGTGAATCTTTCAGCCTTCATCCTCACACTGAAGGCAACAAGCAGTTGCAATCTCTATCAGGCAGGGAAGAAGCTACATGCTCGTGCTAAGCACACAAGGTGGAGTCAACAAAAACGAACCTCTTCTGCCGTGCTCTAGCTGAAGGCAGACGATCTGCCTGTTTGGCTTTGAAAGCCAGTATTACCCTCAGTCCCTGCTATACAAAGTTCCCCATGAAAACCGGGGGATTCAAATACTTGCTAGGCCCGCACTCTCCAGCCTTCTCCCACTCAGAGAACATTTGAGGAAGTAGCTTGTGCTGGGCAGACTCTTTCTTCTATCCAAAATGAACACTTCAGATCATTCACTTAAGCAGCTTGAAGGAAAACAAAGTATTTTGCTTTCTCTTGCATGTGGTGAATGGGGAACTTCCCCATGCTGCTAAGAAAGATTTTACTCAGCACAACTACGTTTTCGCCTGCTTCGCGTTCCAGAATGGGAGAAACGCGGTTTCTCTTGGCCTTTAGCCATAACGCCTGTAAAGCGGTATTAGCAGCCGCGCAACACAGAATGCCTCCCGGAATGCTGGAAACCGCGAATGGCTTCAACTACTTGAAAGGGAGAAAAGTCAGACACTTTATCCAGACAGACAATGCACAGGCAACATCCTTAGGCATGTTACACAAAGGGATTTTCAAACACACAAGTGAATCTTCCTGCATCCCCAGACTGAGAGCAACAAGACCTTGCTTTCTCTTTCAGGCATGGAAGAAGCTACATGCTCGTGTTAAGCACACAAGGTTTAGTCATCCAAACGGAACCGCTTCTGCGTCGCCATGCTGAAGGAAGACAATCTGCCTGTTTTTCTTTGAAAGCCAGTACTCCATTCATTCCCTGGTATGCAAAGTTCCCTTCGAGAACCAGGGAATTCCAATACTTGCTAGGCCCGCACTCTCCAGCCATCTCCCACTCAGAGAACATTTGAGAAAGCAGCTTGTGCTGGGCAGAAACTTTCTTCTATCCAAACTGAAAACTTCAGTTCATTCCCTTAAGCAGCTTGAAGGAAGACGCTGTGTTTTGCTTTCTCATTCGTGTGGTGAATGGGCAACGTCCACTTGCAGCTAACACAGCTTTTACTCAGCACAACCTCGGTTTAGCCTCCTCTGCGTTCCAGAATGGGAGAAACGCGGTTTTTCTTCTCCTTTAGAGATACCGTCTGTAAAGCGGTAGTCTCAACCGCGCAGCCCAGAATGCCTCCCGGAATGCTGGAAACCCTGAACGTCTTCAACTACTTGAAAGGGAGAAAAGTCAGACACTCTCTCCAGCTAGACAATGCACAGGCAGCTTTCTTAGGTATGTAACCCGGAGGGATTTTCAACCACAGTAAGTGAATCCTTCTCCCTTCATCCCAGAGTCATAGCAACAAGGTCTTGCTTTCTCTGTCAAACAGGGAAGAAGCTACATGCTCGCTTGAAGCACACAAGGTTTAGTCGGAGAAACAGAACATCTTCTTCCATCCTCTAGCTAAAGGCAAACTGTCTGTTTTGCTTTGAAAGCCAGGAGTACCTTCATTCCCTGTTATGCAAAGTTGCCTTTGAAAACAGGAAGATTCAAACACTTGCAAGGCAGGAACTCTCCAGCCTTCTCCCACTGAGCGAGCCTTTGAGAAAGCAGCTTCTGGTCGGCACACTGTTTCTTCTAACAAAACTGAAAACTTGGGTAGATTCAGTTAAGCAGCTTGACGGAGAACGCCGTATTTTGCTTCCTCTTTCCTGGGGTGAATGGGGAACGTCCACTTGCTGTTAACAAAGTTTTTACTCAACACAACTACGCTTTGCCTCCTTCGTGTTCGAGAATGGGAGAAACGCGGTTTCTCTTCTCCTTTAGCGATACCGCCTGGAAGGTGCTATTCTCAGGCGCGCAGCACAGAATGCCTCCCGAATTGCTGGAAACCCTGAATGGCTTCAACTACTTGAAAGGGAGAAAAGTCAGACACTTTATCCAGCTAAACAATACACAGGCAGCATTCTTAGGCAAGTAACACAGATGGATTGTCACACACAGAAAGTGAATCTTTCAGCCTTCATCCTCAGACTGAAGGCAACAAGCAGATGCAATCTCTATCAGGCAGGGAAGAAGCTACATGCTCGTGCTAAGCACACAAGGTGGAGTCAACAAAAACGAACCTCTTCTGCCGTGCTCTAGCTGAAGGCAGACGATCTGCCTGTTTGGCTTTGAAAGCCAGTATTACCCTCAGTCCCTGCTATACAAAGTTCCCCATGAAAACCGGGGGATTCAAATACTTGCTAGGCCCGCACTCTCCAGCCTTCTCCCACTCAGAGAACATTTGAGGAAGCAGCTTGTGCTGGGCAGACTCTTTCTTCTATCCAAAATGAACACTTCAGATCATTCACTTAAGCAGCTTGAAGGAAAACAAAGTATTTTGCTTCCTCTTTCCTGGGGTGAATGGGGAACGTCCACTTGCTGTTAACAAAGTTTTTACTCAACACAACTACGCTTTGCCTCCTTCGTGTTCGAGAATGGGAGAAACGCGGTTTCTCTTCTCCTTTAGCGATACCGCCTGGAAGGTGCTATTCTCAGGCGCGCAGCACAGAATGCCTCCCGAATTGCTGGAAACCCTGAATGGCTTCAACTACTTGAAAGGGAGAAAAGTCAGACACTTTATCCAGCTAAACAATACACAGGCAACATTCTTAGGCATGTAACACAGATGGATTGTCACACCCAGAAACTGAATCTTTCAGCCTTCATCCTCAGACTGAAGGCAACAAGCAGTTGCAATCTCTATCAGGCAGGGAAGAAGCTACATGCTCGTGCTAAGCACACAAGGTGGAGTCAACAAAAACGAACCTCTTCTGCCGTGCTCTAGCTGAAGGCAGACGATCTGCCTGTTTGGCTTTGAAAGCCAGTATTACCCTCAGTCCCTGCTATACAAAGTTCCCCATGAAAACCGGGGGATTCAAATACTTGCTAGGCCCGCACTCTCCAGCCTTCTCCCACTCAGAGAACATTTGAGGAAGCAGCTTGTGCTGGGCAGACTCTTTCTTCTATCCAAAATGAACACTTCAGATCATTCACTTAAGCAGCTTGAAGGAAAACAAAGTATTTTGCTTTCTCTTGCATGTGGTGAATGGGGAACTTCCCCATGCTGCTAAGAAAGATTTTACTCAGCACAACTACGTTTTCGCCTCCTTCGCGTTCCAGAATGGGAGAAACGCGGTTTCTCTTGGCCTTTAGCCATAACGCCTGTAAAGCGGTATTAGCAGCAGCGCAACACAGAATGCCTCCCGGAATGCTGGAAACCGCGAATGGCTTCAACTACTTGAAAGGGAGAAAAGTCAGACACTTTATCCAGCTAAACAATACACAGGCAACATTCTTAGGCATGTAACACAGATGGATTGTCACACACAGAAAGTGAATCTTTCAGCCTTCATCCTCACACTGAAGGCAACAAGCAGTTGCAATCTCTATCAGGCAGGGAAGAAGCTACATGCTCGTGCTAAGCACACAAGGTGGAGTCAACAAAAACGAACCTCTTCTGCCGTGCTCTAGCTGAAGGCAGACGATCTGCCTGTTTGGCTTTGAAAGCCAGTATTACCCTCAGTCCCTGCTATACAAAGTTCCCCATGAAAACCGGGGGATTCAAATACTTGCTAGGCCCGCACTCTCCAGCCTTCTCCCACTCAGAGAACATTTGAGGAAGTAGCTTGTGCTGGGCAGACTCTTTCTTCTATCCAAAATGAACACTTCAGATCATTCACTTAAGCAGCTTGAAGGAAAACAAAGTATTTTGCTTTCTCTTGCATGTGGTGAATGGGGAACTTCCCCATGCTGCTAAGAAAGATTTTACTCAGCACAACTACGTTTTCGCCTGCTTCGCGTTCCAGAATGGGAGAAACGCGGTTTCTCTTGGCCTTTAGCCATAACGCCTGTAAAGCGGTATTAGCACCCGCGCAACACAGAATGCCTCCCGGAATGCTGGAAACCGCGAATGGCTTCAACTACTTGAAAGGGAGAAAAGTCAGACACTTTATCCAGACAGACAATGCACAGGCAACATCCTTAGGCATGTTACACAAAGGGATTTTCAAACACACAAGTGAATCTTCCTGCATCCCCAGACTGAGAGCAACAAGATCTTGCCTTCTCTTTCAGGCATAGAAGAAGCTACATGCTCGTGTTAAGCACACAAGGTTTAGTCATCCAAACGGAACCGCTTCTGCGTCGCCATGCTGAAGGAAGACAATCTGCCTGTTTTTCTTTGAAAGCCAGTACTCCATTCATTCCCTGGTATGCAAAGTTCCCTTCGAGAACCAGGGAATTCCAATACTTGCTAGGCCCACACTCTCCAGCCATCTCCCACTCAGAGAACATTTGAGAAAGCAGCTTGTGCTGGGCAGAAACTTTCTTCTATCCAAACTGAAAACTTCAGTTAATTCCCTTAAGCAGCTTGAAGGAAGACGCTGTGTTTTGCTTTCTCATTCGTGTGGTGAATGGGGAACGTCCACTTGCAGCTAACACAGCTTTTACTCAGCACAACCTCGGTTTTGCCTCCTTTGCGTTCCAGAATGGGAGAAACGCGGTTTTTCTTCTCCTTTAGAGATACCGTCTGTAAAGCGGTAGTCTCAACCGCGCAGCCCAGAATGCCTCCCGGAATGCTGGAAACCCTGAACGTCTTCAACTACTTGAAAGGGAGAAAAGTCAGACACTCTCTCCAGCTAGACAATGCACAGGCAGCTTTCTTAGGTATGTAACCCGGAGGGATTTTCAACCACAGTAAGTGAATCCTTCTCCCTTCATCCCAGAGTCATAGCAACAAGGTCTTGCTTTCTCTGTCAAACAGGGAAGAAGCTACATGCTCGCTTGAAGCACACAAGGTTTAGTCGGAGAAACAGAACATCTTCTTCCATCCTCTAGCTAAAGGCAAACAGTTTTGCTTTGAAAGCCAGGATTACCTTCATTCCCTGTTATGCAAAGTTGCCTTTGAAAACAGGAAGATTCAAACACTTGCAAGGCAGGAACTCTCCAACCTTCTCCCACTGAGCGAGCCTTTGAGAAAGCAGCTTCTGGTCGGCACACTGTTTCTTCTAACAAAACTGAAAACTTGGGTAGATTCAGTTAAGCAGCTTGACGGAGAACGCCGTATTTTGCTTCCTCTTTCCTGGGGTGAATGGGGAACGTCCACTTGCTGTTAACAAAGTTTTTACTCAACACAACTACGCTTTGCCTCCTTCGTGTTCGAGAATGGGAGAAACGCGGTTTCTCTTCTCCTTTAGCGATACCGCCTGTAAGGTGCTATTCTCAGGCGCGCAGCACAGAATGCCTCCCGAATTGCTGGAAACCCTGAATGGCTTCAACTACTTGAAAGGGAGAAAAGTCAGACACTTTATCCAGCTAAACAATACACAGGCAACATTCTTAGGCATGTAACACAGATGGATTGTCACATACAGAAAGTGAATCTTTCAGCCTTCATCCTCAGACTGAAGGCAACAAGCAGTTGCAATCTCTATCAGGCAGGGAAGAAGCTACATGCTCGTGCTAAGCACACAAGGTGGAGTCAACAAAAACGAACCTCTTCTGCCGTGCTCTAGCTGAAGGCAGACGATCTGCCTGTTTGGCTTTGAAAGCCAGTATTACCCTCAGTCCCTGCTATACAAAGTTCCCCATGAAAACCGAGGGATTCAAATACTTGCTAGGCCCGCACTCTCCAGCCTTCTCCCACTCAGAGAACATTTGAGGAAGCAGCTTGTGCTGGGCAGACTCTTTCTTCTATCCAAAATGAACACTTCAGATCATTCACTTAAGCAGCTTGAAGGAAAACAAAGTATTTTGCTTTCTCTTGCATGTGGTGAATGGGGAACTTCCCCATGCTGCTAAGAAAGATTTTACTCAGCACAACTACGTTTTCGCCTCCTTCGCGTTCCAGAATGGGAGAAACGCGGTTTCTCTTGGCCTTTAGCCATAACGCCTGTAAAGCGGTATTAGCAGCCGCGCAACACAGAATGACTCCCGGAATGCTGGAAACCGCGAATGGCTTCAACTACTTGAAAGGGAGAAAAGTCAGACACTTTATCCAGACAGACAATGCACAGGCAACATCCTTAGGCATGTTACACAAAGGGATTTTCAAACACACAAGTGAATCTTCCTGCATCCCCAGACTGAGAGCAACAAGATCTTGCCTTCTCTTTCAGGCATAGAAGAAGCTACATGCTCGTGTTAAGCACACAAGGTTTAGTCATCCAAACGGAACCGCTTCTGCGTCGCCATGCTGAAGGAAGACAATCTGCCTGTTTTTCTTTGAAAGCCAGTACTCCATTCATTCCCTGGTATGCAAAGTTCCCTTCGAGAACCAGGGAATTCCAATACTTGCTAGGCCCGCACTCTCCAGCCTTCTCCCACTCAGAGAACATTTGAGGAAGCAGCTTGTGCTGGGCAGACCCTTTCTTCTATCCAAAATGAACACTTCAGATCATTCACTTAAGCAGCTTGAAGGAAAACAAAGTATTTTGCTTTCTCTTGCATGTGGTGAATGGGGAACTTCCCCATGCTGCTAAGAAAGATTTTACTCAGCACAACTACGTTTTCGCCTCCTTCGCGTTCCAGAATGGGAGAAACGCGGTTTCTCTTGGCCTTTAGCCATAACGCCTATAAAGCGGTATTAGCAGCCGCGCAACACAGAATGCCTCCCGGAATGCTGGAAACCGCGAATGGCTTCAACTACTTGAAAGGGAGAAAAGTCAGACACTTTATCCAGACAGACAATGCACAGGCAACATCCTTAGGCATGTTACACAAAGGGATTTTCAAACACACAAGTGAATCTTCCTGCATCCCCAGACTGAGAGCAACAAGACCTTGCTTTCTCTTTCAGGCATGGAAGAAGCTACATGCTCGTGTTAAGCACACAAGGTTTAGTCATCCAAACGGAACCGCTTCTGCGTCGCCATGCTGAAGGAAGACAATCTGCCTGTTTTTCTTTGAAAGCCAGTACTCCATTCATTCCCTGGTATGCAAAGTTCCCTTCGAGAACCAGGGAATTCCAATACTTGCTAGGCCCGCACTCTCCAGCCATCTCCCACTCAGAGAACATTTGAGAAAGCAGCTTGTGCTGGGCAGAAACTTTCTTCTATCCAAACTGAAAACTTCAGTTCATTCCCTTAAGCAGCTTGAAGGAAGACGCTGTGTTTTGCTTTCTCATTCGTGTGGTGAATGGGCAACGTCCACTTGCAGCTAACACAGCTTTTACTCAGCACAACCTCGGTTTAGCCTCCTCTGCGTTCCAGAATGGGAGAAACGCGGTTTTTCTTCTCCTTCAGAGATACCGTCTGTAAAGCGGTAGTCTCAACCGCGCAGCCCAGAATGCCTGCCGGAATGCTGGAAACCCTGAACGTCTTCAACTACTTGAAAGGGAGAAAAGTCACACACTCTCTCCAGCTAGACAATGCACAGGCAACTTTCTTAGGTATGTAACCCGGAGGGATTTTCAACCACAGTAAGTGAATCCTTCTCCCTTCATCCCAGAGTCATAGCAACAAGGTCTTGCTTTCTCTGTCAAACAGGGAAGAAGCTACATGCTCGCTTGAAGCACACAAGGTTTAGTCGGAGAAACAGAACATCTTCTTCCAACCTCTAGCTAAAGGCAAACTGTCTGTTTTGCTTTGAAAGCCAGGAGTACCTTCATTCCCTGTTATGCAAAGTTGCCTTTGAAAACAGGAAGATTCAAACACTTGCAAGGCAGGAACTCTCCAGCCTTCTCCCACTGAGCGAGCCTTTGAGAAAGCAGCTTCTGGTCGGCACACTGTTTCTTCTAACAAAACTGAAAACTTGGGTAGATTCAGTTAAGCAGCTTGACGGAGAACGCCGTATTTTGCTTCCTCTTTCCTGGGGTGAATGGGGAACGTCCACTTGCTGTTAACAAAGTTTTTACTCAACACAACTACGCTTTGCCTCCTTCGTGTTCGAGAATGGGAGAAACGCGGTTTCTCTTCTCCTTTAGCGATACCGCCTGTAAGGTGCTATTCTCAGGCGCGCAGCACAGAATGCCTCCCGAATTGCTGGAAACCCTGAATGGCTTCAACTACTTGAAAGGGAGAAAAGTCAGACACTTTATCCAGCTAAACAATACACAGGCAGCATTCTTAGGCAAGTAACACAGATGGATTGTCACACACAGAAAGTGAATCTTTCAGCCTTCATCCTCAGACTGAAGGCAACAAGCAGATGCAATCTCTATCAGGCAGGGAAGAAGCTACATGCTCGTGCTAAGCACACAAGGTGGAGTCAACAAAAACGAACCTCTTCTGCCGTGCTCTAGCTGAAGGCAGACGATCTGCCTGTTTGGCTTTGAAAGCCAGTATTACCCTCAGTCCCTGCTATACAAAGTTCCCCATGAAAACCGGGGGATTCAAATACTTGCTAGGCCCGCACTCTCCAGCCTTCTCCCACTCAGAGAACATTTGAGGAAGCAGCTTGTGCTGGGCAGACTCTTTCTTCTATCCAAAATGAACACTTCAGATCATTCACTTAAGCAGCTTGAAGGAAAACAAAGTATTTTGCTTTCTCTTGCATGTGGTGAATGGGGAACTTCCCCATGCTGCTAAGAAAGATTTTACTCAGCACAAGTACGTTTTCGCCTCCTTCGCGTTCCAGAATGGGAGAAACGCGGTTTCTCTTCTCCTTTAGCCATAACGCCTGTAAAGCGGTATTAGCAGCCGCGCAACACAGAATGCCTCCCGGAATGCTGGAAACCGCGAATGGCTTCAACTACTTGAAAGGGAGAAAAGTCAGACACTTTATCCAGACAGACAATGCACAGGCAACATCCTTAGGCATGTTACACAAAGGGATTTTCAAACACACAAGTGAATCTTCCTGCATCCCCAGACTGAGAGCAACAAGATCTTGCCTTCTCTTTCAGGCATAGAAGAAGCTACATGCTCGTGTTAAGCACACAAGGTTTAGTCATCCAAACGGAACCGCTTCTGCGTCGCCATGCTGAAGGAAGACAATCTGCCTGTTTTTCTTTGAAAGCCAGTACTCCATTCATTCCCTGGTATGCAAAGTTCCCTTCGAGAACCAGGGAATTCCAATACTTGCTAGGCCCGCACTCTCCAGCCATCTCCCACTCAGAGAACATTTGAGAAAGCAGCTTGTGCTGGGCAGAAACTTTCTTCTATCCAAACTGAAAACTTCAGTTCATTCCCTTAAGCAGCTTGAAGGAAGACGCTGTGTTTTGCTTTCTCATTCGTGTGGTGAATGGGGAACGTCCACTTGCAGCTAACACAGCTTTTACTCAGCACAACCTCGGTTTAGCCTCCTCTGCGTTCCAGAATGGGAGAAACGCGGTTTTTCTTCTCCTTTAGAGATACCGTCTGTAAAGCGGTAGTCTCAACCGCGCAGCCCAGAATGCCTCCCGGAATGCTGGAAACCCTGAACGTCTTCAACTACTTGAAAGGGAGAAAAGTCAGACACTCTCTCCAGCTAGACAATGCACAGGCAGCTTTCTTAGGTATGTAACCCGGAGGGATTTTCAACCACAGTAAGTGAATCCTTCTCCCTTCATCCCAGAGTCATAGCAACAAGGTCTTGCTTTCTCTGTCAAACAGGGAAGAAGCTACATGCTCGCTTGAAGCACACAAGGTTTAGTCGGAGAAACAGAACATCTTCTTCCATCCTCTAGCTAAAGGCAAACAGTTTTGCTTTGAAAGCCAGGAGTACCTTCATTCCCTGTTATGCAAAGTTGCCTTTGAAAACAGGAAGATTCAAACACTTGCAAGGCAGGAACTCTCCAACCTTCTCCCACTGAGCGAGCCTTTGAGAAAGCAGCTTCTGGTCGGCACACTGTTTCTTCTAACAAAACTGAAAACTTGGGTAGATTCAGTTAAGCAGCTTGACGGAGAACGCCGTATTTTGCTTCCTCTTTCCTGGGGTGAATGGGGAACGTCCACTTGCTGTTAACAAAGTTTTTACTCAACACAACTACGCTTTGCCTCCTTCGTGTTCGAGAATGGGAGAAACGCGGTTTCTCTTCTCCTTTAGCGATACCGCCTGTAAGGTGCTATTCTCAGGCGCGCAGCACAGAATGCCTCCCGAATTGCTGGAAACCCTGAATGGCTTCAACTACTTGAAAGGGAGAAAAGTCAGACACTTTATCCAGCTAAACAATACACAGGCAGCATTCTTAGGCAAGTAACACAGATGGATTGTCACACACAGAAAGTGAATCTTTCAGCCTTCATCCTCAGACTGAAGGCAACAAGCAGATGCAATCTCTATCAGGCAGGGAAGAAGCTACATGCTCGTGCTAAGCACACAAGGTGGAGTCAACAAAAACGAACCTCTTCTGCCGTGCTCTAGCTGAAGGCAGACGATCTGCCTGTTTGGCTTTGAAAGCCAGTATTACCCTCAGTCCCTGCTATACAAAGTTCCCCATGAAAACCGGGGGATTCAAATACTTGCTAGGCCCGCACTCTCCAGCCTTCTCCCACTCAGAGAACATTTGAGGAAGCAGCTTGTGCTGGGCAGACTCTTTCTTCTATCCAAAATGAACACTTCAGATCATTCACTTAAGCAGCTTGAAGGAAAACAAAGTATTTTGCTTTCTCTTGCATGTGGTGAATGGGGAACTTCCCCATGCTGCTAAGAAAGATTTTACTCAGCACAACTACGTTTTCGCCTCCTTCGCGTTCCAGAATGGGAGAAACGCGGTTTCTCTTGGCCTTTAGCCATAACGCCTGTAAAGCGGTATTAGCAGCAGCGCAACACAGAATGCCTCCCGGAATGCTGGAAACCGCGAATGGCTTCAACTACTTGAAAGGGAGAAAAGTCAGACACTTTATCCAGCTAAACAATACACAGGCAACATTCTTAGGCATGTAACACAGATGGATTGTCACACCCAGAAAGTGAATCTTTCAGCCTTCATCCTCAGACTGAAGGCAACAAGCAGTTGCAATCTCTATCAGGCAGGGAAGAAGCTACATGCTCGTGCTAAGCACACAAGGTGGAGTCAACAAAAACGAACCTCTTCTGCCGTGCTCTAGCTGAAGGCAGACGATCTGCCTGTTTGGCTTTGAAAGCCAGTATTACCCTCAGTCCCTGCTATACAAAGTTCCCCATGAAAACCGGGGGATTCAAATACTTGCTAGGCCCGCACTCTCCAGCCTTCTCCCACTCAGAGAACATTTGAGGAAGCAGCTTGTGCTGGGCAGACCCTTTCTTCTATCCAAAATGAACACTTCAGATCATTCACTTAAGCAGCTTGAAGGAAAACAAAGTATTTTGCTTTCTCTTGCATGTGGTGAATGGGGAACTTCCCCATGCTGCTAAGAAAGATTTTACTCAGCACAACTACGTTTTCGCCTCCTTCGCGTTCCAGAATGGGAGAAACGCGGTTTCTCTTGGCCTTTAGCCATAACGCCTGTAAAGCGGTATTAGCAGCCGCGCAACACAGAATGCCTCCCGGAATGCTGGAAACCGCGAATGGCTTCAACTACTTGAAAGGGAGAAAAGTCAGACACTTTATCCAGACAGACAATGCACAGGCAACATCCTTAGGCATGTTACACAAAGGGATTTTCAAACACACAAGTGAATCTTCCTGCATCCCCAGACTGAGAGCAACAAGACCTTGCTTTCTCTTTCAGGCATGGAAGAAGCTACATGCTCGTGTTAAGCACACAAGGTTTAGTCATCCAAACGGAACCGCTTCTGCGTCGCCATGCTGAAGGAAGACAATCTGCCTGTTTTTCTTTGAAAGCCAGTACTCCATTCATTCCCTGGTATGCAAAGTTCCCTTCGAGAACCAGGGAATTCCAATACTTGCTAGGCCCGCACTCTCCAGCCATCTCCCACTCAGAGAACATTTGAGAAAGCAGCTTGTGCTGGGCAGAAACTTTCTTCTATCCAAACTGAAAACTTCAGTTCATTCCCTTAAGCAGCTTGAAGGAAGACGCTGTGTTTTGCTTTCTCATTCGTGTGGTGAATGGGCAACGTCCACTTGCAGCTAACACAGCTTTTACTCAGCACAACCTCGGTTTAGCCTCCTCTGCGTTCCAGAATGGGAGAAACGCGGTTTTTCTTCTCCTTCAGAGATACCGTCTGTAAAGCGGTAGTCTCAACCGCGCAGCCCAGAATGCCTGCCGGAATGCTGGAAACCCTGAACGTCTTCAACTACTTGAAAGGGAGAAAAGTCACACACTCTCTCCAGCTAGACAATGCACAGGCAACTTTCTTAGGTATGTAACCCGGAGGGATTTTCAACCACAGTAAGTGAATCCTTCTCCCTTCATCCCAGAGTCATAGCAACAAGGTCTTGCTTTCTCTGTCAAACAGGGAAGAAGCTACATGCTCGCTTGAAGCACACAAGGTTTAGTCGGAGAAACAGAACATCTTCTTCCAACCTCTAGCTAAAGGCAAACTGTCTGTTTTGCTTTGAAAGCCAGGAGTACCTTCATTCCCTGTTATGCAAAGTTGCCTTTGAAAACAGGAAGATTCAAACACTTGCAAGGCAGGAACTCTCCAGCCTTCTCCCACTGAGCGAGCCTTTGAGAAAGCAGCTTCTGGTCGGCACACTGTTTCTTCTAACAAAACTGAAAACTTGGGTAGATTCAGTTAAGCAGCTTGACGGAGAACGCCGTATTTTGCTTCCTCTTTCCTGGGGTGAATGGGGAACGTCCACTTGCTGTTAACAAAGTTTTTACTCAACACAACTACGCTTTGCCTCCTTCGTGTTCGAGAATGGGAGAAACGCGGTTTCTCTTCTCCTTTAGCGATACCGCCTGTAAGGTGCTATTCTCAGGCGCGCAGCACAGAATGCCTCCCGAATTGCTGGAAACCCTGAATGGCTTCAACTACTTGAAAGGGAGAAAAGTCAGACACTTTATCCAGCTAAACAATACACAGGCAGCATTCTTAGGCAAGTAACACAGATGGATTGTCACACACAGAAAGTGAATCTTTCAGCCTTCATCCTCAGACTGAAGGCAACAAGCAGATGCAATCTCTATCAGGCAGGGAAGAAGCTACATGCTCGTGCTAAGCACACAAGGTGGAGTCAACAAAAACGAACCTCTTCTGCCGTGCTCTAGCTGAAGGCAGACGATCTGCCTGTTTGGCTTTGAAAGCCAGTATTACCCTCAGTCCCTGCTATTCAAAGTTCCCCATGAAAACCGGGGGATTCAAATACTTGCTAGGCCCGCACTCTCCAGCCTTCTCCCACTCAGAGAACATTTGAGGAAGCAGCTTGTGCTGGGCAGACTCTTTCTTCTATCCAAAATGAACACTTCAGATCATTCACTTAAGCAGCTTGAAGGAAAACAAAGTATTTTGCTTTCTCTTGCATGTGGTGAATGGGGAACTTCCCCATGCTGCTAAGAAAGATTTTACTCAGCACAACTACGTTTTCGCCTCCTTCGCGTTCCAGAATGGGAGAAACGCGGTTTCTCTTGGCCTTTAGCCATAACGCCTGTAAAGCGGTATTAGCAGCAGCGCAACACAGAATGCCTCCCGGAATGCTGGAAACCGCGAATGGCTTCAACTACTTGAAAGGGAGAAAAGTCAGACACTTTATCCAGCTAAACAATACACAGGCAACATTCTTAGGCATGTAACACAGATGGATTGTCACACCCAGAAAGTGAATCTTTCAGCCTTCATCCTCAGACTGAAGGCAACAAGCAGTTGCAATCTCTATCAGGCAGGGAAGAAGCTACATGCTCGTGCTAAGCACACAAGGTGGAGTCAACAAAAACGAACCTCTTCTGCCGTGCTCTAGCTGAAGGCAGACGATCTGCCTGTTTGGCTTTGAAAGCCAGTATTACCCTCAGTCCCTGCTATACAAAGTTCCCCATGAAAACCGGGGGATTCAAATACTTGCTAGGCCCGCACTCTCCAGCCTTCTCCCACTCAGAGAACATTTGAGGAAGCAGCTTGTGCTGGGCAGACCCTTTCTTCTATCCAAAATGAACACTTCAGATCATTCACTTAAGCAGCTTGAAGGAAAACAAAGTATTTTGCTTTCTCTTGCATGTGGTGAATGGGGAACTTCCCCATGCTGCTAAGAAAGATTTTACTCAGCACAACTACGTTTTCGCCTCCTTCGCGTTCCAGAATGGGAGAAACGCGGTTTCTCTTGGCCTTTAGCCATAACGCCTATAAAGCGGTATTAGCAGCCGCGCAACACAGAATGCCTCCCGGAATGCTGGAAACCGCGAATGGCTTCAACTACTTGAAAGGGAGAAAAGTCAGACACTTTATCCAGACAGACAATGCACAGGCAACATCCTTAGGCATGTTACACAAAGGGATTTTCAAACACACAAGTGAATCTTCCTGCATCCCCAGACTGAGAGCAACAAGACCTTGCTTTCTCTTTCAGGCATGGAAGAAGCTACATGCTCGTGTTAAGCACACAAGGTTTAGTCATCCAAACGGAACCGCTTCTGCGTCGCCATGCTGAAGGAAGACAATCTGCCTGTTTTTCTTTGAAAGCCAGTACTCCATTCATTCCCTGGTATGCAAAGTTCCCTTCGAGAACCAGGGAATTCCAATACTTGCTAGGCCCGCACTCTCCAGCCATCTCCCACTCAGAGAACATTTGAGAAAGCAGCTTGTGCTGGGCAGAAACTTTCTTCTATCCAAACTGAAAACTTCAGTTCATTCCCTTAAGCAGCTTGAAGGAAGACGCTGTGTTTTGCTTTCTCATTCGTGTGGTGAATGGGCAACGTCCACTTGCAGCTAACACAGCTTTTACTCAGCACAACCTCGGTTTAGCCTCCTCTGCGTTCCAGAATGGGAGAAACGCGGTTTTTCTTCTCCTTCAGAGATACCGTCTGTAAAGCGGTAGTCTCAACCGCGCAGCCCAGAATGCCTGCCGGAATGCTGGAAACCCTGAACGTCTTCAACTACTTGAAAGGGAGAAAAGTCACACACTCTCTCCAGCTAGACAATGCACAGGCAACTTTCTTAGGTATGTAACCCGGAGGGATTTTCAACCACAGTAAGTGAATCCTTCTCCCTTCATCCCAGAGTCATAGCAACAAGGTCTTGCTTTCTCTGTCAAACAGGGAAGAAGCTACATGCTCGCTTGAAGCACACAAGGTTTAGTCGGAGAAACAGAACATCTTCTTCCAACCTCTAGCTAAAGGCAAACTGTCTGTTTTGCTTTGAAAGCCAGGAGTACCTTCATTCCCTGTTATGCAAAGTTGCCTTTGAAAACAGGAAGATTCAAACACTTGCAAGGCAGGAACTCTCCAGCCTTCTCCCACTGAGCGAGCCTTTGAGAAAGCAGCTTCTGGTCGGCACACTGTTTCTTCTAACAAAACTGAAAACTTGGGTAGATTCAGTTAAGCAGCTTGACGGAGAACGCCGTATTTTGCTTCCTCTTTCCTGGGGTGAATGGGGAACGTCCACTTGCTGTTAACAAAGTTTTTACTCAACACAACTACGCTTTGCCTCCTTCGTGTTCGAGAATGGGAGAAACGCGGTTTCTCTTCTCCTTTAGCGATACCGCCTGTAAGGTGCTATTCTCAGGCGCGCAGCACAGAATGCCTCCCGAATTGCTGGAAACCCTGAATGGCTTCAACTACTTGAAAGGGAGAAAAGTCAGACACTTTATCCAGCTAAACAATACACAGGCAGCATTCTTAGGCAAGTAACACAGATGGATTGTCACACACAGAAAGTGAATCTTTCAGCCTTCATCCTCAGACTGAAGGCAACAAGCAGATGCAATCTCTATCAGGCAGGGAAGAAGCTACATGCTCGTGCTAAGCACACAAGGTGGAGTCAACAAAAACGAACCTCTTCTGCCGTGCTCTAGCTGAAGGCAGACGATCTGCCTGTTTGGCTTTGAAAGCCAGTATTACCCTCAGTCCCTGCTATACAAAGTTCCCCATGAAAACCGGGGGATTCAAATACTTGCTAGGCCCGCACTCTCCAGCCTTCTCCCACTCAGAGAACATTTGAGGAAGCAGCTTGTGCTGGGCAGACTCTTTCTTCTATCCAAAATGAACACTTCAGATCATTCACTTAAGCAGCTTGAAGGAAAACAAAGTATTTTGCTTTCTCTTGCATGTGGTGAATGGGGAACTTCCCCATGCTGCTAAGAAAGATTTTACTCAGCACAACTACGTTTTCGCCTCCTTCGCGTTCCAGAATGGGAGAAACGCGGTTTCTCTTGGCCTTTAGCCATAACGCCTGTAAAGCGGTTTTAGCAGCAGCGCAACACAGAATGCCTCCCGGAATGCTGGAAACCGCGAATGGCTTCAACTACTTGAAAGGGAGAAAAGTCAGACACTTTATCCAGCTAAACAATACACAGGCAACATTCTTAGGCATGTAACACAGATGGATTGTCACACCCAGAAAGTGAATCTTTCAGCCTTCATCCTCAGACTGAAGGCAACAAGCAGTTGCAATCTCTATCAGGCAGGGAAGAAGCTACATGCTCGTGCTAAGCACACAAGGTGGAGTCAACAAAAACGAACCTCTTCTGCCGTGCTCTAGCTGAAGGCAGACGATCTGCCTGTTTGGCTTTGAAAGCCAGTATTACCCTCAGTCCCTGCTATACAAAGTTCCCCATGAAAACCGGGGGATTCAAATACTTGCTAGGCCCGCACTCTCCAGCCTTCTCCCACTCAGAGAACATTTGAGGAAGCAGCTTGTGCTGGGCAGACCCTTTCTTCTATCCAAAATGAACACTTCAGATCATTCACTTAAGCAGCTTGAAGGAAAACAAAGTATTTTGCTTTCTCTTGCATGTGGTGAATGGGGAACTTCCCCATGCTGCTAAGAAAGATTTTACTCAGCACAACTACGTTTTCGCCTCCTTCGCGTTCCAGAATGGGAGAAACGCGGTTTCTCTTGGCCTTTAGCCATAACGCCTGTAAAGCGGTATTAGCAGCCGCGCAACACAGAATGCCTCCCGGAATGCTGGAAACCGCGAATGGCTTCAACTACTTGAAAGGGAGAAAAGTCAGACACTTTATCCAGACAGACAATGCACAGGCAACATCCTTAGGCATGTTACACAAAGGGATTTTCAAACACACAAGTGAATCTTCCTGCATCCCCAGACTGAGAGCAACAAGACCTTGCTTTCTCTTTCAGGCATGGAAGAAGCTACATGCTCGTGTTAAGCACACAAGGTTTAGTCATCCAAACGGAACCGCTTCTGCGTCGCCATGCTGAAGGAAGACAATCTGCCTGTTTTTCTTTGAAAGCCAGTACTCCATTCATTCCCTGGTATGCAAAGTTCCCTTCGAGAACCAGGGAATTCCAATACTTGCTAGGCCCGCACTCTCCAGCCATCTCCCACTCAGAGAACATTTGAGAAAGCAGCTTGTGCTGGGCAGAAACTTTCTTCTATCCAAACTGAAAACTTCAGTTCATTCCCTTAAGCAGCTTGAAGGAAGACGCTGTGTTTTGCTTTCTCATTCGTGTGGTGAATGGGCAACGTCCACTTGCAGCTAACACAGCTTTTACTCAGCACAACCTCGGTTTAGCCTCCTCTGCGTTCCAGAATGGGAGAAACGCGGTTTTTCTTCTCCTTCAGAGATACCGTCTGTAAAGCGGTAGTCTCAACCGCGCAGCCCAGAATGCCTGCCGGAATGCTGGAAACCCTGAACGTCTTCAACTACTTGAAAGGGAGAAAAGTCACACACTCTCTCCAGCTAGACAATGCACAGGCAACTTTCTTAGGTATGTAACCCGGAGGGATTTTCAACCACAGTAAGTGAATCCTTCTCCCTTCATCCCAGAGTCATAGCAACAAGGTCTTGCTTTCTCTGTCAAACAGGGAAGAAGCTACATGCTCGCTTGAAGCACACAAGGTTTAGTCGGAGAAACAGAACATCTTCTTCCAACCTCTAGCTAAAGGCAAACTGTCTGTTTTGCTTTGAAAGCCAGGAGTACCTTCATTCCCTGTTATGCAAAGTTGCCTTTGAAAACAGGAAGATTCAAACACTTGCAAGGCAGGAACTCTCCAGCCTTCTCCCACTGAGCGAGCCTTTGAGAAAGCAGCTTCTGGTCGGCACACTGTTTCTTCTAACAAAACTGAAAACTTGGGTAGATTCAGTTAAGCAGCTTGACGGAGAACGCCGTATTTTGCTTCCTCTTTCCTGGGGTGAATGGGGAACGTCCACTTGCTGTTAACAAAGTTTTTACTCAACACAACTACGCTTTGCCTCCTTCGTGTTCGAGAATGGGAGAAACGCGGTTTCTCTTCTCCTTTAGCGATACCGCCTGGAAGGTGCTATTCTCAGGCGCGCAGCACAGAATGCCTCCCGAATTGCTGGAAACCCTGAATGGCTTCAACTACTTGAAAGGGAGAAAAGTCAGACACTTTATCCAGCTAAACAATACACAGGCAGCATTCTTAGGCAAGTAACACAGATGGATTGTCACACACAGAAAGTGAATCTTTCAGCCTTCATCCTCAGACTGAAGGCAACAAGCAGATGCAATCTCTATCAGGCAGGGAAGAAGCTACATGCTCGTGCTAAGCACACAAGGTGGAGTCAACAAAAACGAACCTCTTCTGCCGTGCTCTAGCTGAAGGCAGACGATCTGCCTGTTTGGCTTTGAAAGCCAGTATTACCCTCAGTCCCTGCTATACAAAGTTCCCCATGAAAACCGGGGGATTCAAATACTTGCTAGGCCCGCACTCTCCAGCCTTCTCCCACTCAGAGAACATTTGAGGAAGCAGCTTGTGCTGGGCAGACTCTTTCTTCTATCCAAAATGAACACTTCAGATCATTCACTTAAGCAGCTTGAAGGAAAACAAAGTATTTTGCTTTCTCTTGCATGTGGTGAATGGGGAACTTCCCCATGCTGCTAAGAAAGATTTTACTCAGCACAAGTACGTTTTCGCCTCCTTCGCGTTCCAGAATGGGAGAAACGCGGTTTCTCTTCTCCTTTAGCCATAACGCCTGTAAAGCGGTATTAGCAGCCGCGCAACACAGAATGCCTCCCGGTATGCTGGAAACCGCGAATGGCTTCAACTACTTGAAAGGGAGAAAAGTCAGACACTTTATCCAGACAGACAATGCACAGGCAACATCCTTAGGCATGTTACACAAAGGGATTTTCAAACACACAAGTGAATCTTCCTGCATCCCCAGACTGAGAGCAACAAGATCTTGCCTTCTCTTTCAGGCATAGAAGAAGCTACATGCTCGTGTTAAGCACACAAGGTTTAGTCATCCAAACGGAACCGCTTCTGCGTCGCCATGCTGAAGGAAGACAATCTGCCTGTTTTTCTTTGAAAGCCAGTACTCCATTCATTCCCTGGTATGCAAAGTTCCCTTCGAGAACCAGGGAATTCCAATACTTGCTAGGCCCGCACTCTCCAGCCATCTCCCACTCAGAGAACATTTGAGAAAGCAGCTTGTGCTGGGCAGAAACTTTCTTCTATCCAAACTGAAAACTTCAGTTAATTCCCTTAAGCAGCTTGAAGGAAGACGCTGTGTTTTGCTTTCTCATTCGTGTGGTGAATGGGGAACGTCCACTTGCAGCTAACACAGCTTTTACTCAGCACAACCTCGGTTTAGCCTCCTCTGCGTTCCAGAATGGGAGAAACGCGGTTTTTCTTCTCCTTTAGAGATACCGTCTGTAAAGCGGTAGTCTCAACCGCGCAGCCCAGAATGCCTGCCGGAATGCTGGAAACCCTGAACGTCTTCAACTACTTGAAAGGGAGAAAAGTCAGACACTCTCTCCAGCTAGACAATGCACAGGCAGCTTTCTTAGGTATGTAACCCGGAGGGATTTTCAACCACAGTAAGTGAATCCTTCTCCCTTCATCCCAGAGTCATAGCAACAAGGTCTTGCTTTCTCTGTCAAACAGGGAAGAAGCTACATGCTCGCTTGAAGCACACAAGGTTTAGTCGGAGAAACAGAACATCTTCTTCCATCCTCTAGCTAAAGGCAAACAGTTTTGCTTTGAAAGCCAGGAGTACCTTCATTCCCTGTTATGCAAAGTTGCCTTTGAAAACAGGAAGATTCAAACACTTGCAAGGCAGGAACTCTCCAACCTTCTCCCACTGAGCGAGCCTTTGAGAAAGCAGCTTCTGGTCGGCACACTGTTTCTTCTAACAAAACTGAAAACTTGGGTAGATTCAGTTAAGCAGCTTGACGGAGAACGCCGTATTTTGCTTCCTCTTTCCTGGGGTGAATGGGGAACGTCCACTTGCTGTTAACAAAGTTTTTACTCAACACAACTACGCTTTGCCTCCTTCGTGTTCGAGAATGGGAGAAACGCGGTTTCTCTTCTCCTTTAGCGATACCGCCTGTAAGGTGCTATTCTCAGGCGCGCAGCACAGAATGCCTCCCGAATTGCTGGAAACCCTGAATGGCTTCAACTACTTGAAAGGGAGAAAAGTCAGACACTTTATCCAGCTAAACAATACACAGGCAACATTCTTAGGCATGTAACACAGATGGATTGTCACATACAGAAAGTGAATCTTTCAGCCTTCATCCTCAGACTGAAGGCAACAAGCAGTTGCAATCTCTATCAGGCAGGGAAGAAGCTACATGCTCGTGCTAAGCACACAAGGTGGAGTCAACAAAAACGAACCTCTTCTGCCGTGCTCTAGCTGAAGGCAGACGATCTGCCTGTTTGGCTTTGAAAGCCAGTATTACCCTCAGTCCCTGCTATACAAAGTTCCCCATGAAAACCGGGGGATTCAAATACTTGCTAGGCCCGCACTCTCCAGCCTTCTCCCACTCAGAGAACATTTGAGGAAGCAGCTTGTGCTGGGCAGACTCTTTCTTCTATCCAAAATGAACACTTCAGATCATTCACTTAAGCAGCTTGAAGGAAAACAAAGTATTTTGCTTTCTCTTGCATGTGGTGAATGGGGAACTTCCCCATGCTGCTAAGAAAGATTTTACTCAGCACAACTACGTTTTCGCCTCCTTCGCGTTCCAGAATGGGAGAAACGCGGTTTCTCTTGGCCTTTAGCCATAACGCCTGTAAAGCGGTATTAGCAGCAGCGCAACACAGAATGCCTCCCGGAATGCTGGAAACCGCGAATGGCTTCAACTACTTGAAAGGGAGAAAAGTCAGACACTTTATCCAGCTAAACAATACACAGGCAACATTCTTAGGCATGTAACACAGATGGATTGTCACACACAGAAACTGAATCTTTCAGCCTTCATCCTCAGACTGAAGGCAACAAGCAGTTGCAATCTCTATCAGGCAGGGAAGAAGCTACATGCTCGTGCTAAGCACACAAGGTGGAGTCAACAAAAACGAACCTCTTCTGCCGTGCTCTAGCTGAAGGCAGACGATCTGCCTGTTTGGCTTTGAAAGCCAGTATTACCCTCAGTCCCTGCTATACAAAGTTCCCCATGAAAACCGGGGGATTCAAATACTTGCTAGGCCCGCACTCTCCAGCCTTCTCCCACTCAGAGAACATTTGAGGAAGCAGCTTGTGCTGGGCAGACTCTTTCTTCTATCCAAAATGAACACTTCAGATCATTCACTTAATCAGCTTGAAGGAAAACAAAGTATTTTGCTTCCTCTTTCCTGGGGTGAATGGGGAACGTCCACTTGCTGTTAACAAAGTTTTTACTCAACACAACTACGCTTTGCCTCCTTCGTGTTCGAGAATGGGAGAAACGCGGTTTCTCTTCTCCTTTAGCGATACCGCCTGTAAGGTGCTATTCTCAGGCGCGCAGCACAGAATGCCTCCCGAATTGCTGGAAACCCTGAATGGCTTCAACTACTTGAAAGGGAGAAAAGTCAGACACTTTATCCAGACAGACAATGCACAGGCAACATCCTTAGGCATGTTACACAAAGGGATTTTCAAACACACAAGTGAATCTTCCTGCATCCCCAGACTGAGAGCAACAAGATCTTGCTTTCTCTTTCAGGCATGGAAGAAGCTACATGCTCGTGCTAAGCACACAAGGTGGAGTCAACAAAAACGAACCTCTTCTGCCGTGCTCTAGCTGAAGGCAGACGATCTGCCTGTTTGGCTTTGAAAGCCAGTATTACCCTCAGTCCCTGCTATTCAAAGTTCCCCATGAAAACCGGGGGATTCAAATACTTGCTAGGCCCGCACTCTCCAGCCTTCTCCCACTCAGAGAACATTTGAGGAAGCAGCTTGTGCTGGGCAGACTCTTTCTTCTATCCAAAATGAACACTTCAGATCATTCACTTAAGCAGCTTGAAGGAAAACAAAGTATTTTGCTTTCTCTTGCATGTGGTGAATGGGGAACTTCCCCATGCTGCTAAGAAAGATTTTACTCAGCACAAGTACGTTTTCGCCTCCTTCGCGTTCCAGAATGGGAGAAACGCGGTTTCTCTTGGCCTTTAGCCATAACGCCTGTAAAGCGGTATTAGCAGCAGCGCAACACAGAATGCCTCCCGGAATGCTGGAAACCGCGAATGGCTTCAACTACTTGAAAGGGAGAAAAGTCAGACACTCTCTCCAGCTAGACAATGCACAGGCAGCTTTCTTAGGTATGTAACCCGGAGGGATTTTCAACCACAGTAAGTGACTCCTTCTCCCTTCATCCCAGAGTCATAGCAACAAGGTCTTGCTTTCTCTGTCAAACAGGGAAGAAGCTACATGCTCGCTTGAAGCACACAAGGTTTAGTCGGAGAAACAGAACATCTTCTTCCATCCTCTAGCTAAAGGCAAACAGTTTTGCTTTGAAAGCCAGGATTACCTTCATTCCCTGTTATGCAAAGTTGCCTTTGAAAACAGGAAGATTCAAACACTTGCAAGGCAGGAACTCTCCAACCTTCTCCCACTGAGCGAGCCTTTGAGAAAACAGCTTCTGGTCGGCACACTGTTTCTTCTAACAAAACTGAAAACTTGGGTAGATTCAGTTAAGCAGCTTGACGGAGAACGCCGTATTTTGCTTCCTCTTTCCTGGGGTGAATGGGGAACGTCCACTTGCTGTTAACAAAGTTTTTACTCAACACAACTACGCTTTGCCTCCTTCGTGTTCGAGAATGGGAGAAACGCGGTTTCTCTTCTCCTTTAGCGATACCGCCTGTAAGGTGCTATTCTCAGGCGCGCAGCACAGAATGCCTCCCGAATTGCTGGAAACCCTGAATGGCTTCAACTACTTGAAAGGGAGAAAAGTCAGACACTTTATCCAGCTAAACAATACACAGGCAACATTCTTAGGCATGTAACACAGATGGATTGTCACATACAGAAAGTGAATCTTTCAGCCTTCATCCTCAGACTGAAGGCAACAAGCAGTTGCAATCTCTATCAGGCAGGGAAGAAGCTACATGCTCGTGCTAAGCACACAAGGTGGAGTCAACAAAAACGAACCTCTTCTGCCGTGCTCTAGCTGAAGGCAGACGATCTGCCTGTTTGGCTTTGAAAGCCAGTATTACCCTCAGTCCCTGCTATACAAAGTTCCCCATGAAAACCGGGGGATTCAAATACTTGCTAGGCCCGCACTCTCCAGCCTTCTCCCACTCAGAGAACATTTGAGGAAGCAGCTTGTGCTGGGCAGACTCTTTCTTCTATCCAAAATGAACACTTCAGATCATTCACTTAAGCAGCTTGAAGGAAAACAAAGTATTTTGCTTTCTCTTGCATGTGGTGAATGGGGAACTTCCCCATGCTGCTAAGAAAGATTTTACTCAGCACAACTACGTTTTCGCCTCCTTCGCGTTCCAGAATGGGAGAAACGCGGTTTCTCTTGGCCTTTAGCCATAACGCCTGTAAAGCGGTATTAGCAGCCGCGCAACACAGAATGACTCCCGGAATGCTGGAAACCGCGAATGGCTTCAACTACTTGAAAGGGAGAAAAGTCAGACACTTTATCCAGACAGACAATGCACAGGCAACATCCTTAGGCATGTTACACAAAGGGATTTTCAAACACACAAGTGAATCTTCCTGCATCCCCAGACTGAGAGCAACAAGATCTTGCCTTCTCTTTCAGGCATAGAAGAAGCTACATGCTCGTGTTAAGCACACAAGGTTTAGTCATCCAAACGGAACCGCTTCTGCGTCGCCATGCTGAAGGAAGACAATCTGCCTGTTTTTCTTTGAAAGCCAGTACTCCATTCATTCCCTGGTATGCAAAGTTCCCTTCGAGAACCAGGGAATTCCAATACTTGCTAGGCCCGCACTCTCCAGCCATCTCCCACTCAGAGAACATTTGAGAAAGCAGCTTGTGCTGGGCAGAAACTTTCTTCTATCCAAACTGAAAACTTCAGTTAATTCCCTTAAGCAGCTTGAAGGAAGACGCTGTGTTTTGCTTTCTCATTCGTGTGGTGAATGGGGAACGTCCACTTGCAGCTAACACAGCTTTTACTCAGCACAACCTCGGTTTAGCCTCCTCTGCGTTCCAGAATGGGAGAAACGCGGTTTTTCTTCTCCTTTAGAGATACCGTCTGTAAAGCGGTAGTCTCAACCGCGCAGCCCAGAATGCCTCCCGGAATGCTGGAAACCCTGAACGTCTTCAACTACTTGAAAGGGAGAAAAGTCAGACACTCTCTCCAGCTAGACAATGCACAGGCAGCTTTCTTAGGTATGTAACCCGGAGGGATTTTCAACCACAGTAAGTGAATCCTTCTCCCTTCATCCCAGAGTCATAGCAACAAGGTCTTGCTTTCTCTGTCAAACAGGGAAGAAGCTACATGCTCGCTTGAAGCACACAAGGTTTAGTCGGAGAAACAGAACATCTTCTTCCATCCTCTAGCTAAAGGCAAACAGTTTTGCTTTGAAAGCCAGGAGTACCTTCATTCCCTGTTATGCAAAGTTGCCTTTGAAAACAGGAAGATTCAAACACTTGCAAGGCAGGAACTCTCCAACCTTCTCCCACTGAGCGAGACTTTGAGAAAGCAGCTTCTGGTCGGCACACTGTTTCTTCTAACAAAACTGAAAACTTGGGTAGATTCAGTTAAGCAGCTTGACGGAGAACGCCGTATTTTGCTTCCTCTTACCTGGGGTGAATGGGGAACGTCCACTTGCTGTTAACAAAGTTTTTACTCAACACAACTACGCTTTGCCTCCTTCGTGTTCGAGAATGGGAGAAACGCGGTTTCTCTTCTCCTTTAGCGATACCGCCTGTAAGGTGCTATTCTCAGGCGCGCAGCACAGAATGCCTCCCGAATTGCTGGAAACCCTGAATGGCTTCAACTACTTGAAAGGGAGAAAAGTCAGACACTTTATCCAGCTAAACAATACACAGGCAACATTCTTAGGCATGTAACACAGATGGATTTTCACATACAGAAAGTGAATCTTTCAGCCTTCATCCTCAGACTGAAGGCAACAAGCAGTTGCAATCTCTATCAGGCAGGGAAGAAGCTACATGCTCGTGCTAAGCACACAAGGTGGAGTCAACAAAAACGAACCTCTTCTGCCGTGCTCTAGCTGAAGGCAGACGATCTGCCTGTTTGGCTTTGAAAGCCAGTATTACCCTCAGTCCCTGCTATACAAAGTTCCCCATGAAAACCGGGGGATTCAAATACTTGCTAGGCCCGCACTCTCCAGCCTTCTCCCACTCAGAGAACATTTGAGGAAGCAGCTTGTGCTGGGCAGACTCTTTCTTCTATCCAAAATGAACACTTCAGATCATTCACTTAAGCAGCTTGAAGGAAAACAAAGTATTTTGCTTTCTCTTGCATGTGGTGAATGGGGAACTTCCCCATGCTGCTAAGAAAGATTTTACTCAGCACAACTACGTTTTCGCCTCCTTCGCGTTCCAGAATGGGAGAAACGCGGTTTCTCTTGGCCTTTAGCCATAACGCCTGTAAAGCGGTATTAGCAGCAGCGCAACACAGAATGCCTCCCGGAATGCTGGAAACCGCGAATGGCTTCAACTACTTGAAAGGGAGAAAAGTCAGACACTTTATCCAGCTAAACAATACACAGGCAACATTCTTAGGCATGTAACACAGATGGATTGTCACACACAGAAACTGAATCTTTCAGCCTTCATCCTCAGACTGAAGGCAACAAGCAGTTGCAATCTCTATCAGGCAGGGAAGAAGCTACATGCTCGTGCTAAGCACACAAGGTGGAGTCAACAAAAACGAACCTCCTCTGCCGTGCTCTAGCTGAAGGCAGACGATCTGCCTGTTTGGCTTTGAAAGCCAGTATTACCCTCAGTCCCTGCTATACAAAGTTCCCCATGAAAACCGGGGGATTCAAATACTTGCTAGGCCCGCACTCTCCAGCCTTCTCCCACTCAGAGAACATTTGAGGAAGCAGCTTGTGCTGGGCAGACTCTTTCTTCTATCCAAAATGAACACTTCAGATCATTCACTTAAGCAGCTTGAAGGAAAACAAAGTATTTTGCTTCCTCTTTCCTGGGGTGAATGGGGAACGTCCACTTGCTGTTAACAAAGTTTTTACTCAACACAACTACGCTTTGCCTCCTTCGTGTTCGAGAATGGGAGAAACGCGGTTTCTCTTCTCCTTTAGCGATACCGCCTGTAAGGTGCTATTCTCAGGCGCGCAGCACAGAATGCCTCCCGAATTGCTGGAAACCCTGAATGGCTTCAACTACTTGAAAGGGAGAAAAGTCAGACACTTTATCCAGACAGACAATGCACAGGCAACATCCTTAGGCATGTTACACAAAGGGATTTTCAAACACACAAGTGAATCTTCCTGCATCCCCAGACTGAGAGCAACAAGATCTTGCTTTCTCTTTCAGGCATGGAAGAAGCTACATGCTCGTGCTAAGCACACAAGGTGGAGTCAACAAAAACGAACCTCTTCTGCGTCGCCATGCTGAAGGAAGACAATCTGCCTGTTTTTCTTTGAAAGCCAGTACTCCATTCATTCCCTGGTATGCAAAGTTCCCTTCGAGAACCAGGGAATTCCAATACTTGCTAGGCCCGCACTCTCCAGCCATCTCCCACTCAGAGAACATTTGAGAAAGCAGCTTGTGCTGGGCAGAAACTTTCTTCTATCCAAACTGAAAACTTCAGTTCATTCCCTTAAGCAGCTTGAAGGAAGACGCTGTGTTTTGCTTTCTCATTCGTGTGGTGAATGGGCAACGTCCACTTGCAGCTAACACAGCTTTTACTCAGCACAACCTCGGTTTAGCCTCCTCTGCGTTCCAGAATGGGAGAAACGCGGTTTTTCTTCTCCTTCAGAGATACCGTCTGTAAAGCGGTAGTCTCAACCGCGCAGCCCAGAATGCCTGCCGGAATGCTGGAAACCCTGAACGTCTTCAACTACTTGAAAGGGAGAAAAGTCACACACTCTCTCCAGCTAGACAATGCACAGGCAACTTTCTTAGGTATGTAACCCGGAGGGATTTTCAACCACAGTAAGTGAATCCTTCTCCCTTCATCCCAGAGTCATAGCAACAAGGTCTTGCTTTCTCTGTCAAACAGGGAAGAAGCTACATGCTCGCTTGAAGCACACAAGGTTTAGTCGGAGAAACAGAACATCTTCTTCCAACCTCTAGCTAAAGGCAAACTGTCTGTTTTGCTTTGAAAGCCAGGAGTACCTTCATTCCCTGTTATGCAAAGTTGCCTTTGAAAACAGGAAGATTCAAACACTTGCAAGGCAGGAACTCTCCAGCCTTCTCCCACTGAGCGAGCCTTTGAGAAAGCAGCTTCTGGTCGGCACACTGTTTCTTTTAACAAAACTGAAAACTTGGGTAGATTCAGTTAAGCAGCTTGACGGAGAACGCCGTATTTTGCTTCCTCTTTCCTGGGGTGAATGGGGAACGTCCACTTGCTGTTAACAAAGTTTTTACTCAACACAACTACGCTTTGCCTCCTTCGTGTTCGAGAATGGGAGAAACGCGGTTTCTCTTCTCCTTTAGCGATACCGCCTGTAAGGTGCTATTCTCAGGCGCGCAGCACAGAATGCCTCCCGAATTGCTGGAAACCCTGAATGGCTTCAACTACTTGAAAGGGAGAAAAGTCAGACACTTTATCCAGCTAAACAATACACAGGCAGCATTCTTAGGCAAGTAACACAGATGGATTGTCACACACAGAAAGTGAATCTTTCAGCCTTCATCCTCAGACTGAAGGCAACAAGCAGATGCAATCTCTATCAGGCAGGGAAGAAGCTACATGCTCGTGCTAAGCACACAAGGTGGAGTCAACAAAAACGAACCTCTTCTGCCGTGCTCTAGCTGAAGGCAGACGATCTGCCTGTTTGGCTTTGAAAGCCAGTATTACCCTCAGTCCCTGCTATACAAAGTTCCCCATGAAAACCGGGGGATTCAAATACTTGCTAGGCCCGCACTCTCCAGCCTTCTCCCACTCAGAGAACATTTGAGGAAGCAGCTTGTGCTGGGCAGACTCTTTCTTCTATCCAAAATGAACACTTCAGATCATTCACTTAAGCAGCTTGAAGGAAAACAAAGTATTTTGCTTTCTCTTGCATGTGGTGAATGGGGAACTTCCCCATGCTGCTAAGAAAGATTTTACTCAGCACAACTACGTTTTTGCCTCCTTCGCGTTCCAGAATGGGAGAAACGCGGTTTCTCTTGGCCTTTAGCCATAACGCCTGTAAAGCGGTATTAGCAGCAGCGCAACACAGAATGCCTCCCGGAATGCTGGAAACCGCGAATGGCTTCAACTACTTGAAAGGGAGAAAAGTCAGACACTTTATCCAGCTAAACAATACACAGGCAACATTCTTAGGCATGTAACACAGATGGATTGTCACACACAGAAACTGAATCTTTCAGCCTTCATCCTCAGACTGAAGGCAACAAGCAGTTGCAATCTCTATCAGGCAGGGAAGAAGCTACATGCTCGTGCTAAGCACACAAGGTGGAGTCAACAAAAACGAACCTCTTCTGCCGTGCTCTAGCTGAAGGCAGACGATCTGCCTGTTTGGCTTTGAAAGCCAGTATTACCCTCAGTCCCTGCTATACAAAGTTCCCCATGAAAACCGGGGGATTCAAATACTTGCTAGGCCCGCACTCTCCAGCCTTCTCCCACTCAGAGAACATTTGAGGAAGCAGCTTGTGCTGGGCAGACTCTTTCTTCTATCCAAAATGAACACTTCAGATCATTCACTTAAGCAGCTTGAAGGAAAACAAAGTATTTTGCTTCCTCTTTCCTGGGGTGAATGGGGAACGTCCACTTGCTGTTAACAAAGTTTTTACTCAACACAACTACGCTTTGCCTCCTTCGTGTTCGAGAATGGGAGAAACGCGGTTTCTCTTCTCCTTTAGCGATACCGCCTGTAAGGTGCTATTCTCAGGCGCGCAGCACAGAATGCCTCCCGAATTGCTGGAAACCCTGAATGGCTTCAACTACTTGAAAGGGAGAAAAGTCAGACACTTTATCCAGACAGACAATGCACAGGCAACATCCTTAGGCATGTTACACAAAGGGATTTTCAAACACACAAGTGAATCTTCCTGCATCCCCAGACTGAGAGCAACAAGATCTTGCTTTCTCTTTCAGGCATGGAAGAAGCTACATGCTCGTGCTAAGCACACAAGGTGGAGTCAACAAAAACGAACCTCTTCTGCCGTGCTCTAGCTGAAGGCAGACGATCTGCCTGTTTGGCTTTGAAAGCCAGTATTACCCTCAGTCCCTGCTATTCTAAGTTCCCCATGAAAACCGGGGGATTCAAATACTTGCTAGGCCCGCACTCTCCAGCCTTCTCCCACTCAGAGAACATTTGAGGAAGCAGCTTGTGCTGGGCAGACTCTTTCTTCTATCCAAAATGAACACTTCAGATCATTCACTTAAGCAGCTTGAAGGAAAACAAAGTATTTTGCTTTCTCTTGCATGTGGTGAATGGGGAACTTCCCCATGCTGCTAAGAAAGATTTTACTCAGCACAACTACGTTTTCGCCTCCTTCGCGTTCCAGAATGGGAGAAACGCGGTTTCTCTTGGCCTTTAGCCATAACGCCTGTAAAGCGGTATTAGCAGCAGCGCAACACAGAATGCCTCCCGGAATGCTGGAAACCGCGAATGGCTTCAACTACTTGAAAGGGAGAAAAGTCAGACACTTTATCCAGCTAAACAATACACAGGCAACATTCTTAGGCATGTAACACAGATGGATTGTCACACCCAGAAAGTGAATCTTTCAGCCTTCATCCTCAGACTGAAGGCAACAAGCAGTTGCAATCTCTATCAGGCAGGGAAGAAGCTACATGCTCGTGCTAAGCACACAAGGTGGAGTCAACAAAAACGAACCTCTTCTGCCGTGCTCTAGCTGAAGGCAGACGATCTGCCTGTTTGGCTTTGAAAGCCAGTATTACCCTCAGTCCCTGCTATACAAAGTTCCCCATGAAAACCGGGGGATTCAAATACTTGCTAGGCCCGCACTCTCCAGCCTTCTCCCACTCAGAGAACATTTGAGGAAGCAGCTTGTGCTGGGCAGACCCTTTCTTCTATCCAAAATGAACACTTCAGATCATTCACTTAAGCAGCTTGAAGGAAAACAAAGTATTTTGCTTTCTCTTGCATGTGGTGAATGGGGAACTTCCCCATGCTGCTAAGAAAGATTTTACTCAGCACAACTACGTTTTCGCCTCCTTCGCGTTCCAGAATGGGAGAAACGCGGTTTCTCTTGGCCTTTAGCCATAACGCCTGTAAAGCGGTATTAGCAGCCGCGCAACACAGAATGCCTCCCGGAATGCTGGAAACCGCGAATGGCTTCAACTACTTGAAAGGGAGAAAAGTCAGACACTTTATCCAGACAGACAATGCACAGGCAACATCCTTAGGCATGTTACACAAAGGGATTTTCAAACACACAAGTGAATCTTCCTGCATCCCCAGACTGAGAGCAACAAGACCTTGCTTTCTCTTTCAGGCATGGAAGAAGCTACATGCTCGTGTTAAGCACACAAGGTTTAGTCATCCAAACGGAACCGCTTCTGCGTCGCCATGCTGAAGGAAGACAATCTGCCTGTTTTTCTTTGAAAGCCAGTACTCCATTCATTCCCTGGTATGCAAAGTTCCCTTCGAGAACCAGGGAATTCCAATACTTGCTAGGCCCGCACTCTCCAGCCATCTCCCACTCAGAGAACATTTGAGAAAGCAGCTTGTGCTGGGCAGAAACTTTCTTCTATCCAAACTGAAAACTTCAGTTCATTCCCTTAAGCAGCTTGAAGGAAGACGCTGTGTTTTGCTTTCTCATTCGTGTGGTGAATGGGCAACGTCCACTTGCAGCTAACACAGCTTTTACTCAGCACAACCTCGGTTTAGCCTCCTCTGCGTTCCAGAATGGGAGAAACGCGGTTTTTCTTCTCCTTCAGAGATACCGTCTGTAAAGCGGTAGTCTCAACCGCGCAGCCCAGAATGCCTGCCGGAATGCTGGAAACCCTGAACGTCTTCAACTACTTGAAAGGGAGAAAAGTCACACACTCTCTCCAGCTAGACAATGCACAGGCAACTTTCTTAGGTATGTAACCCGGAGGGATTTTCAACCACAGTAAGTGAATCCTTCTCCCTTCATCCCAGAGTCATAGCAACAAGGTCTTGCTTTCTCTGTCAAACAGGGAAGAAGCTACATGCTCGCTTGAAGCACACAAGGTTTAGTCGGAGAAACAGAACATCTTCTTCCAACCTCTAGCTAAAGGCAAACTGTCTGTTTTGCTTTGAAAGCCAGGAGTACCTTCATTCCCTGTTATGCAAAGTTGCCTTTGAAAACAGGAAGATTCAAACACTTGCAAGGCAGGAACTCTCCAGCCTTCTCCCACTGAGCGAGCCTTTGAGAAAGCAGCTTCTGGTCGGCACACTGTTTCTTCTAACAAAACTGAAAACTTGGGTAGATTCAGTTAAGCAGCTTGACGGAGAACGCCGTATTTTGCTTCCTCTTTCCTGGGGTGAATGGGGAACGTCCACTTGCTGTTAACAAAGTTTTTACTCAACACAACTACGCTTTGCCTCCTTCGTGTTCGAGAATGGGAGAAACGCGGTTTCTCTTCTCCTTTAGCGATACCGCCTGTAAGGTGCTATTCTCAGGCGCGCAGCACAGAATGCCTCCCGAATTGCTGGAAACCCTGAATGGCTTCAACTACTTGAAAGGGAGAAAAGTCAGACACTTTATCCAGCTAAACAATACACAGGCAGCATTCTTAGGCAAGTAACACAGATGGATTGTCACACACAGAAAGTGAATCTTTCAGCCTTCATCCTCAGACTGAAGGCAACAAGCAGATGCAATCTCTATCAGGCAGGGAAGAAGCTACATGCTCGTGCTAAGCACACAAGGTGGAGTCAACAAAAACGAACCTCTTCTGCCGTGCTCTAGCTGAAGGCAGACGATCTGCCTGTTTGGCTTTGAAAGCCAGTATTACCCTCAGTCCCTGCTATACAAAGTTCCCCATGAAAACCGGGGGATTCAAATACTTGCTAGGCCCGCACTCTCCAGCCTTCTCCCACTCAAGAGAACATTTGAGGAAGCAGCTTGTGCTGGGCAGACTCTTTCTTCTATCCAAAATGAACACTTCAGATCATTCACTTAAGCAGCTTGAAGGAAAACAAAGTATTTTGCTTCCTCTTTCCTGGGGTGAATGGGGAACGTCCACTTGCTGTTAACAAAGTTTTTACTCAACACAACTACGCTTTGCCTCCTTCGTGTTCGAGAATGGGAGAAACGCGGTTTCTCTTCTCCTTTAGCGATACCGCCTGTAAGGTGCTATTCTCAGGCGCGCAGCACAGAATGCCTCCCGAATTGCTGGAAACCCTGAATGGCTTCAACTACTTGAAAGGGAGAAAAGTCAGACACTTTATCCAGACAGACAATGCACAGGCAACATCCTTAGGCATGTTACACAAAGGGATTTTCAAACACACAAGTGAATCTTCCTGCATCCCCAGACTGAGAGCAACAAGATCTTGCTTTCTCTTTCAGGCAGGGAAGAAGCTACATGCTCGTGCTAAGCACACAAGGTGGAGTCAACAAAAACGAACCTCTTCTGCCGTGCTCTAGCTGAAGGCAGACGATCTGCCTGTTTGGCTTTGAAAGCCAGTATTACCCTCAGTCCCTGCTATACAAAGTTCCCCATGAAAACCGGGGGATTCAAATACTTGCTAGGCCCGCACTCTCCAGCCTTCTCCCACTCAGAGAACATTTGAGGAAGCAGCTTGTGCTGGGCAGACCCTTTCTTCTATCCAAAATGAACACTTCAGATCATTCACTTAAGCAGCTTGAAGGAAAACAAAGTATTTTGCTTTCTCTTGCATGTGGTGAATGGGGAACTTCCCCATGCTGCTAAGAAAGATTTTACTCAGCACAACTACGTTTTCGCCTCCTTCGCGTTCCAGAATGGGAGAAACGCGGTTTCTCTTGGCCTTTAGCCATAACGCCTGTAAAGCGGTATTAGCAGCCGCGCAACACAGAATGCCTCCCGGAATGCTGGAAACCGCGAATGGCTTCAACTACTTGAAAGGGAGAAAAGTCAGACACTTTATCCAGACAGACAATGCACAGGCAACATCCTTAGGCATGTTACACAAAGGGATTTTCAAACACACAAGTGAATCTTCCTGCATCCCCAGACTGAGAGCAACAAGACCTTGCTTTCTCTTTCAGGCATGGAAGAAGCTACATGCTCGTGTTAAGCACACAAGGTTTAGTCATCCAAACGGAACCGCTTCTGCGTCGCCATGCTGAAGGAAGACAATCTGCCTGTTTTTCTTTGAAAGCCAGTACTCCATTCATTCCCTGGTATGCAAAGTTCCCTTCGAGAACCAGGGAATTCCAATACTTGCTAGGCCCGCACTCTCCAGCCATCTCCCACTCAGAGAACATTTGAGAAAGCAGCTTGTGCTGGGCAGAAACTTTCTTCTATCCAAACTGAAAACTTCAGTTCATTCCCTTAAGCAGCTTGAAGGAAGACGCTGTGTTTTGCTTTCTCATTCGTGTGGTGAATGGGCAACGTCCACTTGCAGCTAACACAGCTTTTACTCAGCACAACCTCGGTTTAGCCTCCTCTGCGTTCCAGAATGGGAGAAACGCGGTTTTTCTTCTCCTTCAGAGATACCGTCTGTAAAGCGGTAGTCTCAACCGCGCAGCCCAGAATGCCTGCCGGAATGCTGGAAACCCTGAACGTCTTCAACTACTTGAAAGGGAGAAAAGTCACACACTCTCTCCAGCTAGACAATGCACAGGCAACTTTCTTAGGTATGTAACCCGGAGGGATTTTCAACCACAGTAAGTGAATCCTTCTCCCTTCATCCCAGAGTCATAGCAACAAGGTCTTGCTTTCTCTGTCAAACAGGGAAGAAGCTACATGCTCGCTTGAAGCACACAAGGTTTAGTCGGAGAAACAGAACATCTTCTTCCAACCTCTAGCTAAAGGCAAACTGTCTGTTTTGCTTTGAAAGCCAGGAGTACCTTCATTCCCTGTTATGCAAAGTTGCCTTTGAAAACAGGAAGATTCAAACACTTGCAAGGCAGGAACTCTCCAGCCTTCTCCCACTGAGCGAGCCTTTGAGAAAGCAGCTTCTGGTCGGCACACTGTTTCTTCTAACAAAACTGAAAACTTGGGTAGATTCAGTTAAGCAGCTTGACGGAGAACGCCGTATTTTGCTTCCTCTTTCCTGGGGTGAATGGGGAACGTCCACTTGCTGTTAACAAAGTTTTTACTCAACACAACTACGCTTTGCCTCCTTCGTGTTCGAGAATGGGAGAAACGCGGTTTCTCTTCTCCTTTAGCGATACCGCCTGTAAGGTGCTATTCTCAGGCGCGCAGCACAGAATGCCTCCCGAATTGCTGGAAACCCTGAATGGCTTCAACTACTTGAAAGGGAGAAAAGTCAGACACTTTATCCAGCTAAACAATACACAGGCAGCATTCTTAGGCAAGTAACACAGATGGATTGTCACACACAGAAAGTGAATCTTTCAGCCTTCATCCTCAGACTGAAGGCAACAAGCAGATGCAATCTCTATCAGGCAGGGAAGAAGCTACATGCTCGTGCTAAGCACACAAGGTGGAGTCAACAAAAACGAACCTCTTCTGCCGTGCTCTAGCTGAAGGCAGACGATCTGCCTGTTTGGCTTTGAAAGCCAGTATTACCCTCAGTCCCTGCTATACAAAGTTCCCCATGAAAACCGGGGGATTCAAATACTTGCTAGGCCCGCACTCTCCAGCCTTCTCCCACTCAGAGAACATTTGAGGAAGCAGCTTGTGCTGGGCAGACTCTTTCTTCTATCCAAAATGAACACTTCAGATCATTCACTTAAGCAGCTTGAAGGAAAACAAAGTATTTTGCTTTCTCTTGCATGTGGTGAATGGGGAACTTCCCCATGCTGCTAAGAAAGATTTTACTCAGCACAAGTACGTTTTCGCCTCCTTCGCGTTCCAGAATGGGAGAAACGCGGTTTCTCTTCTCCTTTATCCATAACGCCTGTAAAGCGGTATTAGCAGCCGCGCAACACAGAATGCCTCCCGGAATGCTGGAAACCGCGAATGGCTTCAACTACTTGAAAGGGAGAAAAGTCAGACACTTTATCCAGACAGACAATGCACAGGCAACATCCTTAGGCATGTTACACAAAGGGATTTTCAAACACACAAGTGAATCTTCCTGCATCCCCAGACTGAGAGCAACAAGATCTTGCCTTCTCTTTCAGGCATAGAAGAAGCTACATGCTCGTGTTAAGCACACAAGGTTTAGTCATCCAAACGGAACCGCTTCTGCGTCGCCATGCTGAAGGAAGACAATCTGCCTGTTTTTCTTTGAAAGCCAGTACTCCATTCATTCCCTGGTATGCAAAGTTCCCTTCGAGAACCAGGGAATTCCAATACTTGCTAGGCCCGCACTCTCCAGCCATCTCCCACTCAGAGAACATTTGAGAAAGCAGCTTGTGCTGGGCAGAAACTTTCTTCTATCCAAACTGAAAACTTCAGTTAATTCCCTTAAGCAGCTTGAAGGAAGACGCTGTGTTTTGCTTTCTCATTCGTGTGGTGAATGGGGAACGTCCACTTGCAGCTAACACAGCTTTTACTCAGCACAACCTCGGTTTAGCCTCCTCTGCGTTCCAGAATGGGAGAAACGCGGTTTTTCTTCTCCTTTAGAGATACCGTCTGTAAAGCGGTAGTCTCAACCGCGCAGCCCAGAATGCCTCCCGGAATGCTGGAAACCCTGAACGTCTTCAACTACTTGAAAGGGAGAAAAGTCAGACACTCTCTCCAGCTAGACAATGCACAGGCAGCTTTCTTAGGTATGTAACCCGGAGGGATTTTCAACCACAGTAAGTGAATCCTTCTCCCTTCATCCCAGAGTCATAGCAACAAGGTCTTGCTTTCTCTGTCAAACAGGGAAGAAGCTACATGCTCGCTTGAAGCACACAAGGTTTAGTCGGAGAAACAGAACATCTTCTTCCATCCTCTAGCTAAAGGCAAACAGTTTTGCTTTGAAAGCCAGGAGTACCTTCATTCCCTGTTATGCAAAGTTGCCTTTGAAAACAGGAAGATTCAAACACTTGCAAGGCAGGAACTCTCCAACCTTCTCCCACTGAGCGAGCCTTTGAGAAAGCAGCTTCTGGTCGGCACACTGTTTCTTCTAACAAAACTGAAAACTTGGGTAGATTCAGTTAAGCAGCTTGACGGAGAACGCCGTATTTTGCTTCCTCTTACCTGGGGTGAATGGGGAACGTCCACTTGCTGTTAACAAAGTTTTTACTCAACACAACTACGCTTTGCCTCCTTCGTGTTCGAGAATGGGAGAAACGCGGTTTCTCTTCTCCTTTAGCGATACCGCCTGTAAGGTGCTATTCTCAGGCGCGCAGCACAGAATGCCTACCGAATTGCTGGAAACCCTGAATGGCTTCAACTACTTGAAAGGGAGAAAAGTCAGACACTTTATCCAGCTAAACAATACACAGGCAACATTCTTAGGCATGTAACACAGATGGATTGTCACATACAGAAAGTGAATCTTTCAGCCTTCATCCTCAGACTGAAGGCAACAAGCAGTTGCAATCTCTATCAGGCAGGGAAGAAGCTACATGCTCGTGCTAAGCACACAAGGTGGAGTCAACAAAAACGAACCTCTTCTGCCGTGCTCTAGCTGAAGGCAGACGATCTGCCTGTTTGGCTTTGAAAGCCAGTATTACCCTCAGTCCCTGCTATACAAAGTTCCCCATGAAAACCGGGGGATTCAAATACTTGCTAGGCCCGCACTCTCCAGCCTTCTCCCACTCAGAGAACATTTGAGGAAGCAGCTTGTGCTGGGCAGACTCTTTCTTCTATCCAAAATGAACACTTCAGATCATTCACTTAAGCAGCTTGAAGGAAAACAAAGTATTTTGCTTTCTCTTGCATGTGGTGAATGGGGAACTTCCCCATGCTGCTAAGAAAGATTTTACTCAGCACAACTACGTTTTCGCCTCCTTCGCGTTCCAGAATGGGAGAAACGCGGTTTCTCTTGGCCTTTAGCCATAACGCCTGTAAAGCGGTATTAGCAGCAGCGCAACACAGAATGCCTCCCGGAATGCTGGAAACCGCGAATGGCTTCAACTACTTGAAAGGGAGAAAAGTCAGACACTTTATCCAGCTAAACAATACACAGGCAACATTCTTAGGCATGTAACACAGATGGATTGTCACACACAGAAACAATCTTTCAGCCTTCATCCTCAGACTGAAGGCAACAAGCAGTTGCAATCTCTATCAGGCAGGGAAGAAGCTACATGCTCGTGCTAAGCACACAAGGTGGAGTCAACAAAAACGAACCTCTTCTGCCGTGCTCTAGCTGAAGGCAGACGATCTGCCTGTTTGGCTTTGAAAGCCAGTATTACCCTCAGTCCCTGCTATACAAAGTTCCCCATGAAAACCGGGGGATTCAAATACTTGCTAGGCCCGCACTCTCCAGCCTTCTCCCACTCAGAGAACATTTGAGGAAGCAGCTTGTGCTGGGCAGACTCTTTCTTCTATCCAAAATGAACACTTCAGATCATTCACTTAAGCAGCTTGAAGGAAAACAAAGTATTTTGCTTCCTCTTTCCTGGGGTGAATGGGGAACGTCCACTTGCTGTTAACAAAGTTTTTACTCAACACAACTACGCTTTGCCTCCTTCGTGTTCGAGAATGGGAGAAACGCGGTTTCTCTTCTCCTTTAGCGATACGGCCTGTAAGGTGCTATTCTCAGGCGCGCAGCACAGAATGCCTCCCGAATTGCTGGAAACCCTGAATGGCTTCAACTACTTGAAAGGGAGAAAAGTCAGACACTTTATCCAGACAGACAATGCACAGGCAACATCCTTAGGCATGTTACACAAAGGGATTTTCAAACACACAAGTGAATCTTCCTGCATCCCCAGACTGAGAGCAACAAGATCTTGCTTTCTCTTTCAGGCAGGGAAGAAGCTACATGCTCGTGCTAAGCACACAAGGTGGAGTCAACAAAAACGAACCTCTTCTGCCGTGCTCTAGCTGAAGGCAGACGATCTGCCTGTTTGGCTTTGAAAGCCAGTATTACCCTCAGTCCCTGCTATACAAAGTTCCCCATGAAAACCGGGGGATTCAAATACTTGCTAGGCCCGCACTCTCCAGCCTTCTCCCACTCAGAGAACATTTGAGGAAGCAGCTTGTGCTGGGCAGACCCTTTCTTCTATCCAAAATGAACACTTCAGATCATTCACTTAAGCAGCTTGAAGGAAAACAAAGTATTTTGCTTTCTCTTGCATGTGGTGAATGGGGAACTTCCCCATGCTGCTAAGAAAGATTTTACTCAGCACAACTACGTTTTCGCCTCCTTCGCGTTCCAGAATGGGAGAAACGCGGTTTCTCTTGGCCTTTAGCCATAACGCCTGTAAAGCGGTATTAGCAGCCGCGCAACACAGAATGCCTCCCGGAATGCTGGAAACCGCGAATGGCTTCAACTACTTGAAAGGGAGAAAAGTCAGACACTTTATCCAGACAGACAATGCACAGGCAACATCCTTAGGCATGTTACACAAAGGGATTTTCAAACACACAAGTGAATCTTCCTGCATCCCCAGACTGAGAGCAACAAGACCTTGCTTTCTCTTTCAGGCATGGAAGAAGCTACATGCTCGTGTTAAGCACACAAGGTTTAGTCATCCAAACGGAACCGCTTCTGCGTCGCCATGCTGAAGGAAGACAATCTGCCTGTTTTTCTTTGAAAGCCAGTACTCCATTCATTCCCTGGTATGCAAAGTTCCCTTCGAGAACCAGGGAATTCCAATACTTGCTAGGCCCGCACTCTCCAGCCATCTCCCACTCAGAGAACATTTGAGAAAGCAGCTTGTGCTGGGCAGAAACTTTCTTCTATCCAAACTGAAAACTTCAGTTCATTCCCTTAAGCAGCTTGAAGGAAGACGCTGTGTTTTGCTTTCTCATTCGTGTGGTGAATGGGCAACGTCCACTTGCAGCTAACACAGCTTTTACTCAGCACAACCTCGGTTTAGCCTCCTCTGCGTTCCAGAATGGGAGAAACGCGGTTTTTCTTCTCCTTCAGAGATACCGTCTGTAAAGCGGTAGTCTCAACCGCGCAGCCCAGAATGCCTGCCGGAATGCTGGAAACCCTGAACGTCTTCAACTACTTGAAAGGGAGAAAAGTCAGACACTCTCTCCAGCTAGACAATGCACAGGCAACTTTCTTAGGTATGTAACCCGGAGGGATTTTCAACCACAGTAAGTGAATCCTTCTCCATCCCAGAGTCATAGCAACAAGGTCTTGCTTTCTCTGTCAAACAGGGAAGAAGCTACATGCTCGCTTGAAGCACACAAGGTTTAGTCGGAGAAACAGAACATCTTCTTCCATCCTCTAGCTAAAGGCAAACTGTCTGTTTTGCTTTGAAAGCCAGGAGTACCTTCATTCCCTGTTATGCAAAGTTGCCTTTGAAAACAGGAAGATTCAAACACTTGCAAGGCAGGAACTCTCCAGCCTTCTCCCACTGAGCGAGCCTTTGAGAAAGCAGCTTCTGGTCGGCACACTGTTTCTTCTAACAAAACTGAAAACTTGGGTAGATTCAGTTAAGCAGCTTGACGGAGAACGCCGTATTTTGCTTCCTCTTTCCTGGGGTGAATGGGGAACGTCCACTTGCTGTTAACAAAGTTTTTACTCAACACAACTACGCTTTGCCTCCTTCGTGTTCGAGAATGGGAGAAACGCGGTTTCTCTTCTCCTTTAGCGATACCGCCTGTAAGGTGCTATTCTCAGGCGCGCAGCACAGAATGCCTCCCGAATTGCTGGAAACCCTGAATGGCTTCAACTACTTGAAAGGGAGAAAAGTCAGACACTTTATCCAGCTAAACAATACACAGGCAACATTCTTAGGCATGTAACACAGATGGATTGTCACACACAGAAAGTGAATCTTTCAGCCTTCATCCTCAGACTGAAGGCAACAAGCAGTTGCAATCTCTATCAGGCAGGGAAGAAGCTACATGCTCGTGCTAAGCACACAAGGTGGAGTCAACAAAAACGAACCTCTTCTGCCGTGCTCTAGCTGAAGGCAGACGATCTGCCTGTTTGGCTTTGAAAGCCAGTATTACCCTCAGTCCCTGCTATACAAAGTTCCCCATGAAAACCGGGGGATTCAAATACTTGCTAGGCCCGCACTCTCCAGCCTTCTCCCACTCAGAGAACATTTGAGGAAGCAGCTTGTGCTGGGCAGACTCTTTCTTCTATCCAAAATGAACACTTCAGATCATTCACTTAAGCAGCTTGAAGGAAAACAAAGTATTTTGCTTTCTCTTGCATGTGGTGAATGGGGAACTTCCCCATGCTGCTAAGAAAGATTTTACTCAGCACAACTACGTTTTCGCCTCCTTCGCGTTCCAGAATGGGAGACACGCGGTTTCTCTTGGCCTTTAGCCATAACGCCTGTAAAGCGGTATTAGCAGCAGCGCAACACAGAATGCCTCCCGGAATGCTGGAAACCGCGAATGGCTTCAACTACTTGAAAGGGAGAAAAGTCAGACACTTTATCCAGCTAAACAATACACAGGCAACATTCTTAGGCATGTAACACAGATGGATTGTCACACCCAGAAAGTGAATCTTTCAGCCTTCATCCTCAGACTGAAGGCAACAAGCAGTTGCAATCTCTATCAGGCAGGGAAGAAGCTACATGCTCGTGCTAAGCACACAAGGTGGAGTCAACAAAAACGAACCTCTTCTGCCGTGCTCTAGCTGAAGGCAGACGATCTGCCTGTTTGACTTTGAAAGCCAGTATTACCCTCAGTCCCTGCTATACAAAGTTCCCCATGAAAACCGGGGGATTCAAATACTTGCTAGGCCCGCACTCTCCAGCCTTCTCCCACTCAGAGAACATTTGAGGAAGCAGCTTGTGCTGGGCAGACTCTTTCTTCTATCCAAAATGAACACTTCAGATCATTCACTTAAGCAGCTTGAAGGAAAACAAAGTATTTTGCTTCCTCTTTCCTGGGGTGAATGGGGAACGTCCACTTGCTGTTAACAAAGTTTTTACTCAACACAACTACGCTTTGCCTCCTTCGTGTTCGAGAATGGGAGAAACGCGGTTTCTCTTCTCCTTTAGCGATACCGCCTGTAAGGTGCTATTCTCAGGCGCGCAGCACAGAATGCCTCCCGAATTGCTGGAAACCCTGAATGGCTTCAACTACTTGAAAGGGAGAAAAGTCAGACACTTTATCCAGACAGACAATGCACAGGCAACATCCTTAGGCATGTTACACAAAGGGATTTTCAAACACACAAGTGAATCTTCCTGCATCCCCAGACTGAGAGCAACAAGATCTTGCTTTCTCTTTCAGGCATGGAAGAAGCTACATGCTCGTGCTAAGCACACAAGGTGGAGTCAACAAAAACGAACCTCTTCTGCCGTGCTCTAGCTGAAGGCAGACGATCTGCCTGTTTGGCTTTGAAAGCCAGTATTACCCTCAGTCCCTGCTATACAAAGTTCCCCATGAAAACCGGGGGATTCAAATACTTGCTAGGCCCGCACTCTCCAGCCTTCTCCCACTCAGAGAACATTTGAGGAAGTAGCTTGTGCTGGGCAGACTCTTTCTTCTATCCAAAATGAACACTTCAGATCATTCACTTAAGCAGCTTGAAGGAAAACAAAGTATTTTGCTTTCTCTTGCATGTGGTGAATGGGGAACTTCCCCATGCTGCTAAGAAAGATTTTACTCAGCACAACTACGTTTTCGCCTCCTTCGCGTTCCAGAATGGGAGACACGCGGTTTCTCTTGGCCTTTAGCCATAACGCCTGTAAAGCGGTATTAGCAGCCGCGCAACACAGAATGCCTCCCGGAATGCTGGAAACCGCGAATGGCTTCAACTACTTGAAAGGGAGAAAAGTCAGACACTTTATCCAGCTAAACAATACACAGGCAACATTCTTAGGCATGTAACACAGATGGATTGTCACACACAGAAAGTGAATCTTTCAGCCTTCATCCTCAGACTGAAGGCAACAAGCAGTTGCAATCTCTATCAGGCAGGGAAGAAGCTACATGCTCGTGCTAAGCACACAAGGTGGAGTCAACAAAAACGAACCTCTTCTGCCGTGCTCTAGCTGAAGGCAGACGATCTGCCTGTTTGGCTTTGAAAGCCAGTATTACCCTCAGTCCCTGCTATACAAAGTTCCCCATGAAAACCGGGGGATTCAAATACTTGCTAGGCCCGCACTCTCCAGCCTTCTCCCACTCAGAGAACATTTGAGGAAGCAGCTTGTGCTGGGCAGACTCTTTCTTCTATCCAAAATGAACACTTCAGATCATTCACTTAAGCAGCTTGAAGGAAAACAAAGTATTCTGCTTTCTCTTGCATGTGGTGAATGGGGAACTTCCCCATGCTGCTAAGAAAGATTTTACTCAGCACAACTACGTTTTCGCCTCCTTCGCGTTCCAGAATGGGAGACACGCGGTTTCTCTTGGCCTTTAGCCATAACGCCTGTAAAGCGGTATTAGCAGCAGCGCAACACAGAATGCCTCCCGGAATGCTGGAAACCGCGAATGGCTTCAACTAGTTGAAAGGGAGAAAAGTCAGACACTTTATCCAGCTAAACAATACACAGGCAACATTCTTAGGCATGTAACACAGATGGATTGTCACACACAGAAAGTGAATCTTTCAGCCTTCATCCTCAGACTGAAGGCAACAAGCAGTTGCAATCTCTATCAGGCAGGGAAGAAGCTACATGCTCGTGCTAAGCACACAAGGTGGAGTCAACAAAAACGAACCTCTTCTGCCGTGCTCTAGCTGAAGGCAGACGATCTGCCTGTTTGGCTTTGAAAGCCAGTATTACCCTCAGTCCCTGCTATACAAAGTTCCCCATGAAAACCGGGGGATTCAAATACTTGCTAGGCCCGCACTCTCCAGCCTTCTCCCACTCAGAGAACATTTGAGGAAGCAGCTTGTGCTGGGCAGACTCTTTCTTCTATCCAAAATGAACACTTCAGATCATTCAGTTAAGCAGCTTGAAGGAAAACAAAGTATTTTGCTTTCTCTTGCATGTGGTGAATGGGGAACTTCCCCATGCTGCTAAGAAAGATTTTACTCAGCACAACTACGTTTTCGCCTCCTTCGCGTTCCAGATTGGGAGAAACGCGGTTTCTCTTCGCCTTTAGCCATAACGCCTGTAAAGCGGTATTAGCAGCCGTGCAACACAGAATGCCTCCCGGAATGCTGGAAACCGCGAATGGCTTCAACTACTTGAAAGGGAGAAAAGTCAGACACTTTATCCAGACAGACAATGCACAGGCAACATCCTTAGGCATGTTACACAAAGGGATTTTCAAACACTCAAGTGAATCTTCCTGCATCCCCAGACTGAGAGCAACAAGACCTTGCTTTCTCTTTCAGGCATGGAAGAAGCTACATGCTCGTGTTAAGCACACAAGGTTTAGTCATCCAAACGGAACCGCTTCTGCGTCGCCATGCTGAAGGAAGACAATCTGCCTGTTTTTCTTTGAAAGCCAGTACTCCATTCATTCCCTGGTATGCAAAGTTCCCTTCGAGAACCAGGGAATTCCAATACTTGCTAGGCCCGCACTCTCCAGCCATCTCCCACTCAGAGAACATTTGAGAAAGCAGCTTGTGCTGGGCAGAAACTTTCTTCTATCCAAACTGAAAACTTCAGTTCATTCCCTTAAGCAGCTTGAAGGAAGACACTGTGTTTTGCTTTCTCATTCGTGTGGTGAATGGGCAACGTCCACTTGCAGCTAACACAGCTTTTACTCAGCACAACCTCGGTTTAGCCTCCTCTGCGTTCCAGAATGGGAGAAACGCGGTTTTTCTTCTCCTTTAGAGATACCGTCTGTAAAGCGGTAGTCTCAACCGCGCAGCCCAGAATGCCTGCCGGAATGCTGGAAACCCTGAACGTCTTCAACTACTTGAAAGGGAGAAAAGTCAGACACTCTCTCCAGCTAGACAATGCACAGGCAGCTTTCTTAGGTATGTAACCCGGAGGGATTTTCAACCACAGTAAGTGAATCCTTCTCCCTTCATCCCAGAGTCATAGCAACAAGGTCTTGCTTTCTCTGTCAAACAGGGAAGAAGCTACATGCTCGCTTGAAGCACACAAGGTTTAGTCGGAGAAACAGAACATCTTCTTCCATCCTCTAGCTAAAGGCAAACTGTCTGTTTTGCTTTGAAAGCCAGGAGTACCTTCATTCCCTGTTATGCAAAGTTGCCTTTGAAAACAGGAAGATTCAAACACTTGCAAGGCAGGAACTCTCCAGCCTTCTCCCACTGAGCGAGCCTTTGAGAAAGCAGCTTCTGGTCGGCACACTGTTTCTTCTAACAAAACTGAAAACTTGGGTAGATTCAGTTAAGCAGCTTGACGGAGAACGCCGTATTTTGCTTCCTCTTTCCTGGGGTGAATGGGGAACGTCCACTTGCTGTTAACAAAGTTTTTACTCAACACAACTACGCTTTGCCTCCTTCGTGTTCGAGAATGGGAGAAACGCGGTTTCTCTTCTCCTTTAGCGATACCGCCTGTAAGGTGCTATTCTCAGGCGCGCAGCACAGAATGCCTCCCGAATTGCTGGAAACCCTGAATGGCTTCAACTACTTGAAAGGGAGAAAAGTCAGACACTTTATCCAGCTAAACAATACACAGGCAACATTCTTAGGCATGTAACACAGATGGATTGTCACACACAGAAAGTGAATCTTTCAGCCTTCATCCTCAGACTGAAGGCAACAAGCAGTTGCAATCTCTATCAGGCAGGGAAGAAGCTACATGCTCGTGCTAAGCACACAAGGTGGAGTCAACAAAAACGAACCTCTTCTGCCGTGCTCTAGCTGAAGGCAGACGATCTGCCTGTTTGGCTTTGAAAGCCAGTATTACCCTCAGTCCCTGCTATACAAAGTTCCCCATGAAAACCGGGGGATTCAAATACTTGCTAGGCCCGCACTCTCCAGCCTTCTCCCACTCAGAGAACATTTGAGGAAGCAGCTTGTGCTGGGCAGACTCTTTCTTCTATCCAAAATGAACACTTCAGATCATTCACTTAAGCAGCTTGAAGGAAAACAAAGTATTTTGCTTTCTCTTGCATGTGGTGAATGGGGAACTTCCCCATGCTGCTAAGAAAGATTTTACTCAGCACAACTACGTTTTCGCCTCCTTCGCGTTCCAGAAAGGGAGACACGCGGTTTCTCTTGGCCTTTAGCCATAACGCCTGTAAAGCGGTATTAGCAGCAGCGCAACACAGAATGCCTCCCGGAATGCTGGAAACCGCGAATGGCTTCAACTACTTGAAAGGGAGAAAAGTCAGACACTTTATCCAGCTAAACAATACACAGGCAACATTCTTAGGCATGTAACACAGATGGATTGTCACACCCAGAAAGTGAATCTTTCAGCCTTCATCCTCAGACTGAAGGCAACAAGCAGTTGCAATCTCTATCAGGCAGGGAAGAAGCTACATGCTCGTGCTAAGCACACAAGGTGGAGTCAACAAAAACGAACCTCTTCTGCCGTGCTCTAGCTGAAGGCAGACGATCTGCCTGTTTGGCTTTGAAAGCCAGTATTACCCTCAGTCCCTGCTATACAAAGTTCCCCATGAAAACCGGGGGATTCAAATACTTGCTAGGCCCGCACTCTCCAGCCTTCTCCCACTCAGAGAACATTTGAGGAAGCAGCTTGTGCTGGGCAGACTCTTTCTTCTATCCAAAATGAACACTTCAGATCATTCACTTAATCAGCTTGAAGGAAAACAAAGTATTTTGCTTCCTCTTTCCTGGGGTGAATGGGGAACGTCCACTTGCTGTTAACAAAGTTTTTACTCAACACAACTACGCTTTGCCTCCTTCGTGTTCGAGAATGGGAGAAACGCGGTTTCTCTTCTCCTTTAGCGATACCGCCTGTAAGGTGCTATTCTCAGGCGCGCAGCACAGAATGCCTCCCGAATTGCTGGAAACCCTGAATGGCTTCAACTACTTGAAAGGGAGAAAAGTCAGACACTTTATCCAGCTAAACAATACACAGGCAACATTCTTAGGCATGTAACACAGATGGATTGTCACATACAGAAAGTGAATCTTTCAGCCTTCATCCTCAGACTGAAGGCAACAAGCAGTTGCAATCTCTATCAGGCAGGGAAGAAGCTACATGCTCGTGCTAAGCACACAAGGTGGAGTCAACAAAAACGAACCTCTTCTGCCGTGCTCTAGCTGAAGGCAGACGATCTGCCTGTTTGGCTTTGAAAGCCAGTATTACCCTCAGTCCCTGCTATACAAAGTTCCCCATGAAAACCGGGGGATTCAAATACTTGCTAGGCCCGCACTCTCCAGCCTTCTCCCACTCAGAGAACATTTGAGGAAGCAGCTTGTGCTGGGCAGACTCTTTCTTCTATCCAAAATGAACACTTCAGATCATTCACTTAAGCAGCTTGAAGGAAAACAAAGTATTTTGCTTTCTCTTGCATGTGGTGAATGGGGAACTTCCCCATGCTGCTAAGAAAGATTTTACTCAGCACAACTACGTTTTCGCCTCCTTCGCGTTCCAGAATGGGAGACACGCGGTTTCTCTTGGCCTTTAGCCATAACGCCTGTAAAGCGGTATTAGCAGCAGCGCAACACAGAATGCCTCCCGGAATGCTGGAAACCGCGAATGGCTTCAACTACTTGAAAGGGAGAAAAGTCAGACACTTTATCCAGCTAAACAATACACAGGCAACATTCTTAGGCATGTAACACAGATGGATTGTCACACCCAGAAAGTGAATCTTTCAGCCTTCATCCTCAGACTGAAGGCAACAAGCAGTTGCAATCTCTATCAGGCAGGGAAGAAGCTACATGCTCGTGCTAAGCACACAAGGTGGAGTCAACAAAAACCAACCTCTTCTGCCGTGCTCTAGCTGAAGGCAGACGATCTGCCTGTTTGGCTTTGAAAGCCAGTATTACCCTCAGTCCCTGCTATACAAAGTTCCCCATGAAAACCGGGGGATTCAAATACTTGCTAGGCCCGCACTCTCCAGCCTTCTCCCACTCAGAGAACATTTGAGGAAGCAGCTTGTGCTGGGCAGACTCTTTCTTCTATCCAAAATGAACACTTCAGATCATTCACTTAAGCAGCTTGAAGGAAAACAAAGTATTTTGCTTCCTCTTTCCTGGGGTGAATGGGGAACGTCCACTTGCTGTTAACAAAGTTTTTACTCAACACAACTACGCTTTGCCTCCTTCGTGTTCGAGAATGGGAGAAACGCGGTTTCTCTTCTCCTTTAGCGATACCGCCTGTAAGGTGCTATTCTCAGGCGCGCAGCACAGAATGCCTCCCGAATTGCTGGAAACCCTGAATGGCTTCAACTACTTGAAAGGGAGAAAAGTCAGACACTTTATCCAGACAGACAATGCACCGGCAACATCCTTAGGCATGTTACACAAAGGGATTTTCAAACACACAAGTGAATCTTCCTGCATCCCCAGACTGAGAGCAACAAGATCTTGCTTTCTCTTTCAGGCATGGAAGAAGCTACATGCTCGTGCTAAGCACACAAGGTGGAGTCAACAAAAACGAACCTCTTCTGCCGTGCTCTAGCTGAAGGCAGACGATCTGCCTGTTTGGCTTTGAAAGCCAGTATTACCCTCAGTCCCTGCTATACAAAGTTCCCCATGAAAACCGGGGGATTCAAATACTTGCTAGGCCCGCACTCTCCAGCCTTCTCCCACTCAGAGAACATTTGAGGAAGCAGCTTGTGCTGGGCAGACTCTTTCTTCTATCCAAAATGAACACTTCAGATCATTCACTTAAGCAGCTTGAAGGAAAACAAAGTATTTTGCTTTCTCTTGCATGTGGTGAATGGGGAACTTCCCCATGCTGCTAAGAAAGATTTTACTCAGCACAACTACGTTTTCGCCTCCTTCGCGTTCCAGAATGGGAGACACGCGGTTTCTCTTGGCCTTTAGCCATAACGCCTGTAAAGCGGTATTAGCAGCCGCGCAACACAGAATGCCTCCCGGAATGCTGGAAACCGCGAATGGCTTCAACTACTTGAAAGGGAGAAAAGTCAGACACTTTATCCAGCTAAACAATACACAGGCAACATTCTTAGGCATGTAACACAGATGGATTGTCACACACAGAAAGTGAATCTTTCAGCCTTCATCCTCAGACTGAAGGCAACAAGCAGTTGCAATCTCTATCAGGCAGGGAAGAAGCTACATGCTCGTGCTAAGCACACAAGGTGGAGTCAACAAAAACGAACCTCTTCTGCCGTGCTCTAGCTGAAGGCAGACGATCTGCCTGTTTGGCTTTGAAAGCCAGTATTACCCTCAGTCCCTGCTATACAAAGTTCCCCATGAAAACCGGGGGATTCAAATACTTGCTAGGCCCGCACTCTCCAGCCTTCTCCCACTCAGAGAACATTTGAGGAAGCAGCTTGTGCTGGGCAGACTCTTTCTTCTATCCAAAATGAACACTTCAGATCATTCACTTAAGCAGCTTGAAGGAAAACAAAGTATTCTGCTTTCTCTTGCATGTGGTGAATGGGGAACTTCCCCATGCTGCTAAGAAAGATTTTACTCAGCACAACTACGTTTTCGCCTCCTTCGCGTTCCAGAATGGGAGAAACGCGGTTTCTCTTGGCCTTTAGCCATAACGCCTGTAAAGCGGTATTAGCAGCAGCGCAACACAGAATGCCTCCCGGAATGCTGGAAACCGCGAATGGCTTCAACTAGTTGAAAGGGAGAAAAGTCAGACACTTTATCCAGCTAAACAATACACAGGCAACATTCTTAGGCATGTAACACAGATGGATTGTCACACACAGAAAGTGAATCTTTCAGCCTTCATCCTCAGACTGAAGGCAACAAGCAGATGCAATCTCTATCAGGCAGGGAAGAAGCTACATGCTCGTGCTAAGCACACAAGGTGGAGTCAACAAAAACGAACCTCTTCTGCCGTGCTCTAGCTGAAGGCAGACGATCTGCCTGTTTGGCTTTGAAAGCCAGTATTACCCTCAGTCCCTGCTATACAAAGTTCCCCATGAAAACCGGGGGATTCAAATACTTGCTAGGCCCGCACTCTCCAGCCTTCTCCCACTCAGAGAACATTTGAGGAAGCAGCTTGTGCTGGGCAGACTCTTTCTTCTATCCAAAATGAACACTTCAGATCATTCACTTAAGCAGCTTGAAGGAAAACAAAGTATTTTGCTTTCTCTTGCATGTGGTGAATGGGGAACTTCCCCATGCTGCTAAGAAAGATTTTACTCAGCACAACTACGTTTTCGCCTCCTTCGCGTTCCAGAATGGGAGACACGCGGTTTCTCTTGGCCTTTAGCCATAACGCCTGTAAAGCGGTATTAGCAGCAGCGCAACACAGAATGCCTCCCGGAATGCTGGAAACCGCGAATGGCTTCAACTACTTGAAAGGGAGAAAAGTCAGACACTTTATCCAGCTAAACAATACACAGGCAACATTCTTAGGCATGTAACACAGATGGATTGTCACACCCAGAAAGTGAATCTTTCAGCCTTCATCCTCAGACTGAAGGCAACAAGCAGTTGCAATCTCTATCAGGCAGGGAAGAAGCTACATGCTCGTGCTAAGCACACAAGGTGGAGTCAACAAAAACGAACCTCTTCTGCCGTGCTCTAGCTGAAGGCAGACGATCTGCCTGTTTGACTTTGAAAGCCAGTATTACCCTCAGTCCCTGCTATACAAAGTTCCCCATGAAAACCGGGGGATTCAAATACTTGCTAGGCCCGCACTCTCCAGCCTTCTCCCACTCAGAGAACATTTGAGGAAGCAGCTTGTGCTGGGCAGACTCTTTCTTCTATCCAAAATGAACACTTCAGATCATTCACTTAAGCAGCTTGAAGGAAAACAAAGTATTTTGCTTCCTCTTTCCTGGGGTGAATGGGGAACGTCCACTTGCTGTTAACAAAGTTTTTACTCAACACAACTACGCTTTGCCTCCTTCGTGTTCGAGAATGGGAGAAACGCGGTTTCTCTTCTCCTTTAGCGATACCGCCTGTAAGGTGCTATTCTCAGGCGCGCAGCACAGAATGCCTCCCGAATTGCTGGAAACCCTGAATGGCTTCAACTACTTGAAAGGGAGAAAAGTCAGACACTTTATCCAGACAGACAATGCACAGGCAACATCCTTAGGCATGTTACACAAAGGGATTTTCAAACACACAAGTGAATCTTCCTGCATCCCCAGACTGAGAGCAACAAGATCTTGCTTTCTCTTTCAGGCATGGAAGAAGCTACATGCTCGTGCTAAGCACACAAGGTGGAGTCAACAAAAACGAACCTCTTCTGCCGTGCTCTAGCTGAAGGCAGACGATCTGCCTGTTTGGCTTTGAAAGCCAGTATTACCCTCAGTCCCTGCTATACAAAGTTCCCCATGAAAACCGGGGGATTCAAATACTTGCTAGGCCCGCACTCTCCAGCCTTCTCCCACTCAGAGAACATTTGAGGAAGTAGCTTGTGCTGGGCAGACTCTTTCTTCTATCCAAAATGAACACTTCAGATCATTCACTTAAGCAGCTTGAAGGAAAACAAAGTATTTTGCTTTCTCTTGCATGTGGTGAATGGGGAACTTCCCCATGCTGCTAAGAAAGATTTTACTCAGCACAACTACGTTTTCGCCTCCTTCGCGTTCCAGAATGGGAGACACGCGGTTTCTCTTGGCCTTTAGCCATAACGCCTGTAAAGCGGTATTAGCAGCCGCGCAACACAGAATGCCTCCCGGAATGCTGGAAACCGCGAATGGCTTCAACTACTTGAAAGGGAGAAAAGTCAGACACTTTATCCAGCTAAACAATACACAGGCAACATTCTTAGGCATGTAACACAGATGGATTGTCACACACAGAAAGTGAATCTTTCAGCCTTCATCCTCAGACTGAAGGCAACAAGCAGTTGCAATCTCTATCAGGCAGGGAAGAAGCTACATGCTCGTGCTAAGCACACAAGGTGGAGTCAACAAAAACGAACCTCTTCTGCCGTGCTCTAGCTGAAGGCAGACGATCTGCCTGTTTGGCTTTGAAAGCCAGTATTACCCTCAGTCCCTGCTATACAAAGTTCCCCATGAAAACCGGGGGATTCAAATACTTGCTAGGCCCGCACTCTCCAGCCTTCTCCCACTCAGAGAACATTTGAGGAAGCAGCTTGTGCTGGGCAGACTCTTTCTTCTATCCAAAATGAACACTTCAGATCATTCACTTAAGCAGCTTGAAGGAAAACAAAGTATTCTGCTTTCTCTTGCATGTGGTGAATGGGGAACTTCCCCATGCTGCTAAGAAAGATTTTACTCAGCACAACTACGTTTTCGCCTCCTTCGCGTTCCAGAATGGGAGACACGCGGTTTCTCTTGGCCTTTAGCCATAACGCCTGTAAAGCGGTATTAGCAGCAGCGCAACACAGAATGCCTCCCGGAATGCTGGAAACCGCGAATGGCTTCAACTAGTTGAAAGGGAGAAAAGTCAGACACTTTATCCAGCTAAACAATACACAGGCAACATTCTTAGGCATGTAACACAGATGGATTGTCACACACAGAAAGTGAATCTTTCAGCCTTCATCCTCAGACTGAAGGCAACAAGCAGTTGCAATCTCTATCAGGCAGGGAAGAAGCTACATGCTCGTGCTAAGCACACAAGGTGGAGTCAACAAAAACGAACCTCTTCTGCCGTGCTCTAGCTGAAGGCAGACGATCTGCCTGTTTGGCTTTGAAAGCCAGTATTACCCTCAGTCCCTGCTATACAAAGTTCCCCATGAAAACCGGGGGATTCAAATACTTGCTAGGCCCGCACTCTCCAGCCTTCTCCCACTCAGAGAACATTTGAGGAAGCAGCTTGTGCTGGGCAGACTCTTTCTTCTATCCAAAATGAACACTTCAGATCATTCAGTTAAGCAGCTTGAAGGAAAACAAAGTATTTTGCTTTCTCTTGCATGTGGTGAATGGGGAACTTCCCCATGCTGCTAAGAAAGATTTTACTCAGCACAACTACGTTTTCGCCTCCTTCGCGTTCCAGATTGGGAGAAACGCGGTTTCTCTTCGCCTTTAGCCATAACGCCTGTAAAGCGGTATTAGCAGCCGTGCAACACAGAATGCCTCCCGGAATGCTGGAAACCGCGAATGGCTTCAACTACTTGAAAGGGAGAAAAGTCAGACACTTTATCCAGACAGACAATGCACAGGCAACATCCTTAGGCATGTTACACAAAGGGATTTTCAAACACTCAAGTGAATCTTCCTGCATCCCCAGACTGAGAGCAACAAGACCTTGCTTTCTCTTTCAGGCATGGAAGAAGCTACATGCTCGTGTTAAGCACACAAGGTTTAGTCATCCAAACGGAACCGCTTCTGCGTCGCCATGCTGAAGGAAGACAATCTGCCTGTTTTTCTTTGAAAGCCAGTACTCCATTCATTCCCTGGTATGCAAAGTTCCCTTCGAGAACCAGGGAATTCCAATACTTGCTAGGCCCGCACTCTCCAGCCATCTCCCACTCAGAGAACATTTGAGAAAGCAGCTTGTGCTGGGCAGAAACTTTCTTCTATCCAAACTGAAAACTTCAGTTCATTCCCTTAAGCAGCTTGAAGGAAGACACTGTGTTTTGCTTTCTCATTCGTGTGGTGAATGGGCAACGTCCACTTGCAGCTAACACAGCTTTTACTCAGCACAACCTCGGTTTAGCCTCCTCTGCGTTCCAGAATGGGAGAAACGCGGTTTTTCTTCTCCTTTAGAGATACCGTCTGTAAAGCGGTAGTCTCAACCGCGCAGCCCAGAATGCCTGCCGGAATGCTGGAAACCCTGAACGTCTTCAACTACTTGAAAGGGAGAAAAGTCAGACACTCTCTCCAGCTAGACAATGCACAGGCAGCTTTCTTAGGTATGTAACCCGGAGGGATTTTCAACCACAGTAAGTGAATCCTTCTCCCTTCATCCCAGAGTCATAGCAACAAGGTCTTGCTTTCTCTGTCAAACAGGGAAGAAGCTACATGCTCGCTTGAAGCACACAAGGTTTAGTCGGAGAAACAGAACATCTTCTTCCATCCTCTAGCTAAAGGCAAACTGTCTGTTTTGCTTTGAAAGCCAGGAGTACCTTCATTCCCTGTTATGCAAAGTTGCCTTTGAAAACAGGAAGATTCAAACACTTGCAAGGCAGGAACTCTCCAGCCTTCTCCCACTGAGCGAGCCTTTGAGAAAGCAGCTTCTGGTCGGCACACTGTTTCTTCTAACAAAACTGAAAACTTGGGTAGATTCAGTTAAGCAGCTTGACGGAGAACGCCGTATTTTGCTTCCTCTTTCCTGGGGTGAATGGGGAACGTCCACTTGCTGTTAACAAAGTTTTTACTCAACACAACTACGCTTTGCCTCCTTCGTGTTCGAGAATGGGAGAAACGCGGTTTCTCTTCTCCTTTAGCGATACCGCCTGTAAGGTGCTATTCTCAGGCGCGCAGCACAGAATGCCTCCCGAATTGCTGGAAACCCTGAATGGCTTCAACTACTTGAAAGGGAGAAAAGTCAGACACTTTATCCAGCTAAACAATACACAGGCAACATTCTTAGGCATGTAACACAGATGGATTGTCACACACAGAAAGTGAATCTTTCAGCCTTCATCCTCAGACTGAAGGCAACAAGCAGTTGCAATCTCTATCAGGCAGGGAAGAAGCTACATGCTCGTGCTAAGCACACAAGGTGGAGTCAACAAAAACGAACCTCTTCTGCCGTGCTCTAGCTGAAGGCAGACGATCTGCCTGTTTGGCTTTGAAAGCCAGTATTACCCTCAGTCCCTGCTATACAAAGTTCCCCATGAAAACCGGGGGATTCAAATACTTGCTAGGCCCGCACTCTCCAGCCTTCTCCCACTCAGAGAACATTTGAGGAAGCAGCTTGTGCTGGGCAGACTCTTTCTTCTATCCAAAATGAACACTTCAGATCATTCACTTAAGCAGCTTGAAGGAAAACAAAGTATTTTGCTTTCTCTTGCATGTGGTGAATGGGGAACTTCCCCATGCTGCTAAGAAAGATTTTACTCAGCACAACTACGTTTTCGCCTCCTTCGCGTTCCAGAAAGGGAGACACGCGGTTTCTCTTGGCCTTTAGCCATAACGCCTGTAAAGCGGTATTAGCAGCAGCGCAACACAGAATGCCTCCCGGAATGCTGGAAACCGCGAATGGCTTCAACTACTTGAAAGGGAGAAAAGTCAGACACTTTATCCAGCTAAACAATACACAGGCAACATTCTTAGGCATGTAACACAGATGGATTGTCACACCCAGAAAGTGAATCTTTCAGCCTTCATCCTCAGACTGAAGGCAACAAGCAGTTGCAATCTCTATCAGGCAGGGAAGAAGCTACATGCTCGTGCTAAGCACACAAGGTGGAGTCAACAAAAACGAACCTCTTCTGCCGTGCTCTAGCTGAAGGCAGACGATCTGCCTGTTTGGCTTTGAAAGCCAGTATTACCCTCAGTCCCTGCTATACAAAGTTCCCCATGAAAACCGGGGGATTCAAATACTTGCTAGGCCCGCACTCTCCAGCCTTCTCCCACTCAGAGAACATTTGAGGAAGCAGCTTGTGCTGGGCAGACTCTTTCTTCTATCCAAAATGAACACTTCAGATCATTCACTTAAGCAGCTTGAAGGAAAACAAAGTATTTTGCTTCCTCTTTCCTGGGGTGAATGGGGAACGTCCACTTGCTGTTAACAAAGTTTTTACTCAACACAACTACGCTTTGCCTCCTTCGTGTTCGAGAATGGGAGAAACGCGGTTTCTCTTCTCCTTTAGCGATACCGCCTGTAAGGTGCTATTCTCAGGCGCGCAGCACAGAATGCCTCCCGAATTGCTGGAAACCCTGAATGGCTTCAACTACTTGAAAGGGAGAAAAGTCAGACACTTTATCCAGCTAAACAATACACAGGCAACATTCTTAGGCATGTAACACAGATGGATTGTCACATACAGAAAGTGAATCTTTCAGCCTTCATCCTCAGACTGAAGGCAACAAGCAGTTGCAATCTCTATCAGGCAGGGAAGAAGCTACATGCTCGTGCTAAGCACACAAGGTGGAGTCAACAAAAACGAACCTCTTCTGCCGTGCTCTAGCTGAAGGCAGACGATCTGCCTGTTTGGCTTTGAAAGCCAGTATTACCCTCAGTCCCTGCTATACAAAGTTCCCCATGAAAACCGGGGGATTCAAATACTTGCTAGGCCCGCACTCTCCAGCCTTCTCCCACTCAGAGAACATTTGAGGAAGCAGCTTGTGCTGGGCAGACTCTTTCTTCTATCCAAAATGAACACTTCAGATCATTCACTTAAGCAGCTTGAAGGAAAACAAAGTATTTTGCTTTCTCTTGCATGTGGTGAATGGGGAACTTCCCCATGCTGCTAAGAAAGATTTTACTCAGCACAACTACGTTTTCGCCTCCTTCGCGTTCCAGAATGGGAGACACGCGGTTTCTCTTGGCCTTTAGCCATAACGCCTGTAAAGCGGTATTAGCAGCAGCGCAACACAGAATGCCTCCCGGAATGCTGGAAACCGCGAATGGCTTCAACTACTTGAAAGGGAGAAAAGTCAGACACTTTATCCAGCTAAACAATACACAGGCAACATTCTTAGGCATGTAACACAGATGGATTGTCACACCCAGAAAGTGAATCTTTCAGCCTTCATCCTCAGACTGAAGGCAACAAGCAGTTGCAATCTCTATCAGGCAGGGAAGAAGCTACATGCTCGTGCTAAGCACACAAGGTGGAGTCAACAAAAACCAACCTCTTCTGCCGTGCTCTAGCTGAAGGCAGACGATCTGCCTGTTTGGCTTTGAAAGCCAGTATTACCCTCAGTCCCTGCTATACAAAGTTCCCCATGAAAACCGGGGGATTCAAATACTTGCTAGGCCCGCACTCTCCAGCCTTCTCCCACTCAGAGAACATTTGAGGAAGCAGCTTGTGCTGGGCAGACTCTTTCTTCTATCCAAAATGAACACTTCAGATCATTCACTTAAGCAGCTTGAAGGAAAACAAAGTATTTTGCTTCCTCTTTCCTGGGGTGAATGGGGAACGTCCACTTGCTGTTAACAAAGTTTTTACTCAACACAACTACGCTTTGCCTCCTTCGTGTTCGAGAATGGGAGAAACGCGGTTTCTCTTCTCCTTTAGCGATACCGCCTGTAAGGTGCTATTCTCAGGCGCGCAGCACAGAATGCCTCCCGAATTGCTGGAAACCCTGAATGGCTTCAACTACTTGAAAGGGAGAAAAGTCAGACACTTTATCCAGACAGACAATGCACCGGCAACATCCTTAGGCATGTTACACAAAGGGATTTTCAAACACACAAGTGAATCTTCCTGCATCCCCAGACTGAGAGCAACAAGATCTTGCTTTCTCTTTCAGGCATGGAAGAAGCTACATGCTCGTGCTAAGCACACAAGGTGGAGTCAACAAAAACGAACCTCTTCTGCCGTGCTCTAGCTGAAGGCAGACGATCTGCCTGTTTGGCTTTGAAAGCCAGTATTACCCTCAGTCCCTGCTATACAAAGTTCCCCATGAAAACCGGGGGATTCAAATACTTGCTAGGCCCGCACTCTCCAGCCTTCTCCCACTCAGAGAACATTTGAGGAAGCAGCTTGTGCTGGGCAGACTCTTTCTTCTATCCAAAATGAACACTTCAGATCATTCACTTAAGCAGCTTGAAGGAAAACAAAGTATTTTGCTTTCTCTTGCATGTGGTGAATGGGGAACTTCCCCATGCTGCTAAGAAAGATTTTACTCAGCACAACTACGTTTTCGCCTCCTTCGCGTTCCAGAATGGGAGACACGCGGTTTCTCTTGGCCTTTAGCCATAACGCCTGTAAAGCGGTATTAGCAGCCGCGCAACACAGAATGCCTCCCGGAATGCTGGAAACCGCGAATGGCTTCAACTACTTGAAAGGGAGAAAAGTCAGACACTTTATCCAGCTAAACAATACACAGGCAACATTCTTAGGCATGTAACACAGATGGATTGTCACACACAGAAAGTGAATCTTTCAGCCTTCATCCTCAGACTGAAGGCAACAAGCAGTTGCAATCTCTATCAGGCAGGGAAGAAGCTACATGCTCGTGCTAAGCACACAAGGTGGAGTCAACAAAAACGAACCTCTTCTGCCGTGCTCTAGCTGAAGGCAGACGATCTGCCTGTTTGGCTTTGAAAGCCAGTATTACCCTCAGTCCCTGCTATACAAAGTTCCCCATGAAAACCGGGGGATTCAAATACTTGCTAGGCCCGCACTCTCCAGCCTTCTCCCACTCAGAGAACATTTGAGGAAGCAGCTTGTGCTGGGCAGACTCTTTCTTCTATCCAAAATGAACACTTCAGATCATTCACTTAAGCAGCTTGAAGGAAAACAAAGTATTCTGCTTTCTCTTGCATGTGGTGAATGGGGAACTTCCCCATGCTGCTAAGAAAGATTTTACTCAGCACAACTACGTTTTCGCCTCCTTCGCGTTCCAGAATGGGAGAAACGCGGTTTCTCTTGGCCTTTAGCCATAACGCCTGTAAAGCGGTATTAGCAGCAGCGCAACACAGAATGCCTCCCGGAATGCTGGAAACCGCGAATGGCTTCAACTAGTTGAAAGGGAGAAAAGTCAGACACTTTATCCAGCTAAACAATACACAGGCAACATTCTTAGGCATGTAACACAGATGGATTGTCACACACAGAAAGTGAATCTTTCAGCCTTCATCCTCAGACTGAAGGCAACAAGCAGTTGCAATCTCTATCAGGCAGGGAAGAAGCTACATGCTCGTGCTAAGCACACAAGGTGGAGTCAACAAAAACGAACCTCTTCTGCCGTGCTCTAGCTGAAGGCAGACGATCTGCCTGTTTGGCTTTGAAAGCCAGTATTACCCTCAGTCCCTGCTATACAAAGTTCCCCATGAAAACCGGGGGATTCAAATACTTGCTAGGCCCGCACTCTCCAGCCTTCTCCCACTCAGAGAACATTTGAGGAAGCAGCTTGTGCTGGGCAGACTCTTTCTTCTATCCAAAATGAACACTTCAGATCATTCACTTAAGCAGCTTGAAGGAAAACAAAGTATTTTGCTTTCTCTTGCATGTGGTGAATGGGGAACTTCCCCATGCTGCTAAGAAAGATTTTACTCAGCACAACTACGTTTTCGCCTCCTTCGCGTTCCAGATTGGGAGAAACGCGGTTTCTCTTCGCCTTTAGCCATAACGCCTGTAAAGCGGTATTAGCAGCCGCGCAACACAGAATGCCTCCCGGAATGCTGGAAACCGCGAATGGCTTCAACTACTTGAAAGGGAGAAAAGTCAGACACTTTATCCAGACAGACAATGCACAGGCAACATCCTTAGGCATGTTACACAAAGGGATTTTCAAACACACAAGTGAATCTTCCTGCATCCCCAGACTGAGAGCAACAAGACCTTGCTTTCTCTTTCAGGCATGGAAGAAGCTACATGCTCGTGTTAAGCACACAAGGTTTAGTCATCCAAACGGAACCGCTTCTGCGTCGCCATGCTGAAGGAAGACAATCTGCCTGTTTTTCTTTGAAAGCCAGTACTCCATTCATTCCCTGGTATGCAAAGTTCCCTTCGAGAACCAGGGAATTCCAATACTTGCTAGGCCCGCACTCTCCAGCCATCTCCCACTCAGAGAACATTTGAGAAAGCAGCTTGTGCTGGGCAGAAACTTTCTTCTATCCAAACTGAAAACTTCAGTTCATTCCCTTAAGCAGCTTGAAGGAAGACACTGTGTTTTGCTTTCTCATTCGTGTGGTGAATGGGCAACGTCCACTTGCAGCTAACACAGCTTTTACTCAGCACAACCTCGGTTTAGCCTCCTCTGCGTTCCAGAATGGGAGAAACGCGGTTTTTCTTCTCCTTTAGAGATACCGTCTGTAAAGCGGTAGTCTCAACCGCGCAGCCCAGAATGCCTGCCGGAATGCTGGAAACCCTGAACGTCTTCAACTACTTGAAAGGGAGAAAAGTCAGACACTCTCTCCAGCTAGACAATGCACAGGCAACTTTCTTAGGTATGTAACCCGGAGGGATTTTCAACCACAGTAAGTGAATCCTTCTCCCTTCATCCCAGAGTCATAGCAACAAGGTCTTGCTTTCTCTGTCAAACAGGGAAGAAGCTACATGCTCGCTTGAAGCACACAAGGTTTAGTCGGAGAAACAGAACATCTTCTTCCATCCTCTAGCTAAAGGCAAACTGTCTGTTTTGCTTTGAAAGCCAGGAGTACCTTCATTCCCTGTTATGCAAAGTTGCCTTTGAAAACAGGAAGATTCAAACACTTGCAAGGCAGGAACTCTCCAGCCTTCTCCCACTGAGCGAGCCTTTGAGAAAGCAGCTTCTGGTCGGCACACTGTTTCTTCTAACAAAACTGAAAACTTGGGTAGATTCAGTTAAGCAGCTTGACGGAGAACGCCGTATTTTGCTTCCTCTTTCCTGGGGTGAATGGGGAACGTCCACTTGCTGTTAACAAAGTTTTTACTCAACACAACTACGCTTTGCCTCCTTCGTGTTCGAGAATGGGAGAAACGCGGTTTCTCTTCTCCTTTAGCGATACCGCCTGTAAGGTGCTATTCTCATGCGCGCAGCACAGAATGCCTCCCGAATTGCTGGAAACCCTGAATGGCTTCAACTACTTGAAAGGGAGAAAAGTCAGACACTTTATCCAGCTAAACAATACACAGGCAACATTCTTAGGCATGTAACACAGATGGATTGTCACACACAGAAAGTGAATCTTTCAGCCTTCATCCTCAGACTGAAGGCAACAAGCAGTTGCAATCTCTATCAGGCAGGGAAGAAGCTACATGCTCGTGCTAAGCACACAAGGTGGAGTCAACAAAAACGAACCTCTTCTGCCGTGCTCTAGCTGAAGGCAGACGATCTGCCTGTTTGGCTTTGAAAGCCAGTATTACCCTCAGTCCCTGCTATACAAAGTTCCCCATGAAAACCGGGGGATTCAAATACTTGCTAGGCCCGCACTCTCCAGCCTTCTCCCACTCAGAGAACATTTGAGGAAGCAGCTTGTGCTGGGCAGACTCTTTCTTCTATCCAAAATGAACACTTCAGATCATTCACTTAAGCAGCTTGAAGGAAAACAAAGTATTTTGCTTTCTCTTGCATGTGGTGAATGGGGAACTTCCCCATGCTGCTAAGAAAGATTTTACTCAGCACAACTACGTTTTCGCCTCCTTCGCGTTCCAGAATGGGAGACACGCGGTTTCTCTTGGCCTTTAGCCATAACGCCTGTAAAGCGGTATTAGCAGCAGCGCAACACAGAATGCCTCCCGGAATGCTGGAAACCGCGAATGGCTTCAACTACTTGAAAGGGAGAAAAGTCAGACACTTTATCCAGCTAAACAATACACAGGCAACATTCTTAGGCATGTAACACAGATGGATTGTCACACCCAGAAAGTGAATCTTTCAGCCTTCATCCTCAGACTGAAGGCAACAAGCAGTTGCAATCTCTATCAGGCAGGGAAGAAGCTACATGCTCGTGCTAAGCACACAAGGTGGAGTCAACAAAAACGAACCTCTTCTGCCGTGCTCTAGCTGAAGGCAGACGATCTGCCTGTTTGGCTTTGAAAGCCAGTATTACCCTCAGTCCCTGCTATACAAAGTTCCCCATGAAAACCGGGGGATTCAAATACTTGCTAGGCCCGCACTCTCCAGCCTTCTCCCACTCAGAGAACATTTGAGGAAGCAGCTTGTGCTGGGCAGACTCTTTCTTCTATCCAAAATGAACACTTCAGATCATTCACTTAAGCAGCTTGAAGGAAAACAAAGTATTTTGCTTCCTCTTTCCTGGGGTGAATGGGGAACGTCCACTTGCTGTTAACAAAGTTTTTACTCAACACAACTACGCTTTGCCTCCTTCGTGTTCGAGAATGGGAGAAACGCGGTTTCTCTTCTCCTTTAGCGATACCGCCTGTAAGGTGCTATTCTCAGCCACGCGGCACAGAATGCCTCCCGAATTGCTGGAAACCCTGAATGGCTTCAACTACTTGAAAGGGAGAAAAGTCAGACACTTTATCCAGCTAAACAATACACAGGCAGCATTCTTAGGCAAGTAACACAGATGGATTGTCACACACAGAAAGTGAATCTTTCAGCCTTCATCCTCAGACTGAAGGCAACAAGCAGATGCAATCTCTATCAGGCAGGGAAGAAGCTACATGCTCGTGCTAAGCACACAAGGTGGAGTCAACAAAAACGAACCTCTTCTGCCGTGCTCTAGCTGAAGGCAGACGATCTGCCTGTTTGGCTTTGAAAGCCAGTATTACCCTCAGTCCCTGCTATACAAAGTTCCCCATGAAAACCGGGGGATTCAAATACTTGCTAGGCCCGCACTCTCCAGCCTTCTCCCACTCAGAGAACATTTGAGGAAGCAGCTTGTGCTGGGCAGACTCTTTCTTCTATCCAAAATGAACACTTCAGATCATTCACTTAAGCAGCTTGAAGGAAAACAAAGTATTTTGCTTTCTCTTGCATGTGGTGAATGGGGAACTTCCCCATGCTGCTAAGAAAGATTTTACTCAGCACAACTACGTTTTCGCCTCCTTCGCGTTCCAGAATGGGAGAAACGCGGTTTCTCTTGGCCTTTAGCCATAACGCCTGTAAAGCGGTATTAGCAGCCGCGCAACACAGAATGCCTCCCGGAATGCTGGAAACCGCGAATGGCTTCAACTACTTGAAAGGGAGAAAAGTCAGACACTTTATCCAGCTAAACAATACACAGGCAACATTCTTAGGCATGTAACACAGATGGATTGTCACACACAGAAAGTGAATCTTTCAGCCTTCATCCTCAGACTGAAGGCAACAAGCAGTTGCAATCTCTATCAGGCAGGGAAGAAGCTACATGCTCGTGCTAAGCACACAAGGTGGAGTCAACAAAAACGAACCTCTTCTGCCGTGCTCTAGCTGAAGGCAGACGATCTGCCTGTTTGGCTTTGAAAGCCAGTATTACCCTCAGTCCCTGCTATACAAAGTTCCCCATGAAAACCGGGGGATTCAAATACTTGCTAGGCCCGCACTCTCCAGCCTTCTCCCACTCAGAGAACATTTGAGGAAGCAGCTTGTGCTGGGCAGACTCTTTCTTCTATCCAAAATGAACACTTCAGATCATTCACTTAAGCAGCTTGAAGGAAAACAAAGTATTTTGCTTCCTCTTTCCTGGGGTGAATGGGGAACGTCCACTTGCTGTTAACAAAGTTTTTACTCAACACAACTACGCTTTGCCTCCTTCGTGTTCGAGAATGGGAGAAACGCGGTTTCTCTTCTCCTTTAGCGATACCGCCTGTAAGGTGCTATTCTCAGGCGCGCAGCACAGAATGCCTCCCGAATTGCTGGAAACCCTGAATGGCTTCAACTACTTGAAAGGGAGAAAAGTCAGACACTTTATCCAGACAGACAATGCACAGGCAACATCCTTAGGCATGTTACACAAAGGGATTTTCAAACACACAAGTGAATCTTCCTGCATCCCCAGACTGAGAGCAACAAGATCTTGCTTTCTCCTTCAGGCATGGAAGAAGCTACATGCTCGTGCTAAGCACACAAGGTGGAGTCAACAAAAACGAACCTCTTCTGCCGTGCTCTAGCTGAAGGCAGACGATCTGCCTGTTTGGCTTTGAAAGCCAGTATTACCCTCAGTCCCTGCTATACAAAGTTCCCCATGAAAACCGGGGGATTCAAATACTTGCTAGGCCCGCACTCTCCAGCCTTCTCCCACTCAGAGAACATTTGAGGAAGCAGCTTGTGCTGGGCAGACTCTTTCTTCTATCCAAAATGAACACTTCAGATCATTCACTTAAGCAGCTTGAAGGAAAACAAAGTATTTTGCTTTCTCTTGCATGTGGTGAATGGGGAACGTCCCCATGCTGCTAAGAAAGATTTTACTCAGCACAACTACGTTTTCACCTCCTTCGCGTTCCAGAATGGGAGAAACGCGGTTTCTCTTCGCCTTTAGCCATAACGCCTGTAAAGCGGTATTAGCAGCCTCGCAACACAGAATGCCTCCCGGAATGCTGGAAACCGCGAATGGCTTCAACTACTTGAAAGGGAGAAAAGTCAGACACTTTATCCAGACAGACAATGCACAGGCAACATCCTTAGGCATGTTACACAAAGGGATTTTCAAACACACAAGTGAATCTTCCTGCATCCCCAGACTGAGAGCAACAAGACCTTGCTTTCTCTTTCAGGCATGGAAGAAGCTACATGCTCGTGTTAAGCACACAAGGTTTAGTCATCCAAACGGAACCGCTTCTGCGTCGCCATGCTGAAGGAAGACAATCTGCCTGTTTTTCTTTGAAAGCCAGTACTCCATTCATTCCCTGGTATGCAAAGTTCCCTTCGAGAACCAGGAAATTCCAATACTTGCTAGGCCCGCACTCTCCAGCCATCTCCCACTCAGAGAACATTTGAGAAAGCAGCTTGTGCTGGGCAGAAACTTTCTTCTATCCAAACTGAAAACTTCAGTTCATTCCCTTAAGCAGCTTGAAGGAAGACGCTGTGTTTTGCTTTCTCATTCGTGTGGTGAATGGGCAACGTCCACTTGCAGCTAACACAGCTTTTACTCAGCACAACCTCGGTTTAGCCTCCTCTGCGTTCCAGAATGGGAGAAACGCGGTTTTTCTTCTCCTTTAGAGATACCGTCTGTAAAGCGGTAGTCTCAACCGCGCAGCCCAGAATGCCTGCCGGAATGCTGGAAACCCTGAACGTCTTCAACTACTTGAAAGGGAGAAAAGTCAGACACTCTCTCCAGCTAGACAATGCACAGGCAGCTTTCTTAGGTATGTAACCCGGAGGGATTTTCAACCACAGTAAGTGAATCCTTCTCCCTTCATCCCAGAGTCATAGCAACAAGGTCTTGCTTTCTCTGTCAAACAGGGAAGAAGCTACATGCTCGCTTGAAGCACACAAGGTTTAGTCGGAGAAACAGAACATCTTCTTCCATCCTCTAGCTAAAGGCAAACTGTCTGTTTTGCTTTGAAAGCCAGGAGTACCTTCATTCCCTGTTATGCAAAGTTGCCTTTGAAAACAGGAAGATTCAAACACTTGCAAGGCAGGAACTCTCCAGCCTTCTCCCACTGAGCGAGCCTTTGAGAAAGCAGCTTCTGGTCGGCACACTGTTTCTTCTAACAAAACTGAAAACTTGGGTAGATTCAGTTAAGCAGCTTGACGGAGAACGCCGTATTTTGCTTCCTCTTTCCTGGGGTGAATGGGGAACGTCCACTTGCTGTTAACAAAGTTTTTACTCAACACAACTACGCTTTGCCTCCTTCGTGTTCGAGAATGGGAGAAACGCGGTTTCTCTTCTCCTTTAGCGATACCGCCTGTAAGGTGCTATTCTCAGCCACGCAGCACAGAATGCCTCCCGAATTGCTGGAAACCCTGAATGGCTTCAACTACTTGAAAGGGAGAAAAGTCAGACACTTTATCCAGCTAAACAATACACAGGCAGCATTCTTAGGCAAGTAACACAGATGGATTGTCACACACAGAAAGTGAATCTTTCAGCCTTCATCCTCAGACTGAAGGCAACAAGCAGATGCAATCTCTATCAGGCAGGGAAGAAGCTACATGCTCGTGCTAAGCACACAAGGTGGAGTCAACAAAAACGAACCTCTTCTGCCGTGCTCTAGCTGAAGGCAGACGATCTGCCTGTTTGGCTTTGAAAGCCAGTATTACCCTCAGTCCCTGCTATACAAAGTTCCCCATGAAAACCGGGGGATTCAAATACTTGCTAGGCCCGCACTCTCCAGCCTTCTCCCACTCAGAGAACATTTGAGGAAGCAGCTTGTGCTGGGCAGACTCTTTCTTCTATCCAAAATGAACACTTCAGATCATTCACTTAAGCAGCTTGAAGGAAAACAAAGTATTTTGCTTTCTCTTGCATGTGGTGAATGGGGAACTTCCCCATGCTGCTAAGAAAGATTTTACTCAGCACAACTACGTTTTCGCCTCCTTCGCGTTCCAGAATGGGAGAAACGCGGTTTCTCTTGGCCTTTAGCCATAACGTCTATAAAGCGGTATTAGCAGCCGCGCAACACAGAATGCCTCCCGGAATGCTGGAAACCGCGAATGGCTTCAACTACTTGAAAGGGAGAAAAGTCAGACACTTTATCCAGACAGACAATGCACAGGCAACATCCTTAGGCATGTTACACAAAGGGATTTTCAAACACACAAGTGAATCTTCCTGCATCCCCAGACTGAGAGCAACAAGACCTTGCTTTCTCTTTCAGGCATGGAAGAAGCTACATGCTCGTGTTAAGCACACAAGGTTTAGTCATCCAAACGGAACCGCTTCTGCGTCGCCATGCTGAAGGAAGACAATCTGCCTGTTTTTCTTTGAAAGCCAGTACTCCATTCATTCCCTGGTATGCAAAGTTCCCTTCGAGAACCAGGGAATTCCAATACTTGCTAGGCCCGCACTCTCCAGCCTTCTCCCACTCAGAGAACATTTGAGGAAGCAGCTTGTGCTGGGGAGACTCTTTCTTCTATCCAAAATGAACACTTCAGATCATTCACTTAAACAGCTTGAAGGAAAACAAAGTATTTTGCTTTCTCTTGCATGTGGTGAATGGGGAACTTCCCCATGCTGCTAAGAAAGATTTTACTCAGCACAACTACGTTTTCGCCTCCTTCGCGTTCCAGAATGGGAGAAACGCGGTTTCTCTTGGCCTTTAGCCATAACGCCTGTAAAGCGGTATTAGCAGCCGCGCAACACAGAATGCCTCCCGGAATGCTGGAAACCGCGAATGGCTTCAACTACTTGAAAGGGAGAAAAGTCAGACACTTTATCCAGACAGACAATGCACAGGCAACATCCTTAGGCATGTTACACAAAGGGATTTTCAAACACACAAGTGAATCTTCCTGCATCCCCAGACTGAGAGCAACAAGACCTTGCTTTCTCTTTCAGGCATGGAAGAAGCTACATGCTCGTGTTAAGCACACAAGGTTTAGTCATCCAAACGGAACCGCTTCTGCGTCGCCATGCTGAAGGAAGACAATCTGCCTGTTTTTCTTTGAAAGCCAGTACTCCATTCATTCCCTGGTATGCAAAGTTCCCTTCGAGAACCAGGGAATTCCAATACTTGCTAGGCCCGCACTCTCCAGCCATCTCCCACTCAGAGAACATTTGAGAAAGCAGCTTGTGCTGGGCAGAAACTTTCTTCTATCCAAACTGAAAACTTCAGTTCATTCCCTTAAGCAGCTTGAAGGAAGACGCTGTGTTTTGCTTTCTCATTCGTGTGGTGAATGGGCAACGTCCACTTGCAGCTAACACAGCTTTTACTCAGCACAACCTCGGTTTAGCCTCCTCTGCGTTCCAGAATGGGAGAAACGCGGTTTTTCTTCTCCTTTAGAGATACCGTCTGTAAAGCGGTAGTCTCAACCGCGCAGCCCAGAATGCCTGCCGGAATGCTGGAAACCCTGAACGTCTTCAACTACTTGAAAGGGAGAAAAGTCAGACACTCTCTCCAGCTAGACAATGCACAGGCAGCTTTCTTAGGTATGTAACCCGGAGGGATTTTCAACCACAGTAAGTGAATCCTTCTCCCTTCATCCCAGAGTCATAGCAACAAGGTCTTGCTTTCTCTGTCAAACAGGGAAGAAGCTACATGCTCGCTTGAAGCACACAAGGTTTAGTCGGAGAAACAGAACATCTTCTTCCATCCTCTAGCTAAAGGCAAACTGTCTGTTTTGCTTTGAAAGCCAGGAGTACCTTCATTCCCTGTTATGCAAAGTTGCCTTTGAAAACAGGAAGATTCAAACACTTGCAAGGCAGGAACTCTCCAGCCTTCTCCCACTGAGCGAGCCTTTGAGAAAGCAGCTTCTGGTCGGCACACTGTTTCTTCTAACAAAACTGAAAACTTGGGTAGATTCAGTTAAGCAGCTTGACGGAGAACGCCGTATTTTGCTTCCTCTTTCCTGGGGTGAATGGGGAACGTCCACTTGCTGTTAACAAAGTTTTTACTCAACACAACTACGCTTTGCCTCCTTCGTGTTCGAGAATGGGAGAAACGCGGTTTCTCTTCTCCTTTAGCGATACCGCCTGTAAGGTGCTATTCTCAGCCACGCAGCACAGAATGCCTCCCGAATTGCTGGAAACCCTGAATGGCTTCAACTACTTGAAAGGGAGAAAAGTCAGACACTTTATCCAGCTAAACAATACACAGGCAGCATTCTTAGGCAAGTAACACAGATGGATTGTCACACACAGAAAGTGAATCTTTCAGCCTTCATCCTCAGACTGAAGGCAACAAGCAGATGCAATCTCTATCAGGCAGGGAAGAAGCTACATGCTCGTGCTAAGCACACAAGGTGGAGTCAACAAAAACGAACCTCTTCTGCCGTGCTCTAGCTGAAGGCAGACGATCTGCCTGTTTGGCTTTGAAAGCCAGTATTACCCTCAGTCCCTGCTATACAAAGTTCCCCATGAAAACCGGGGGATTCAAATACTTGCTAGGCCCGCACTCTCCAGCCTTCTCCCACTCAGAGAACATTTGAGGAAGCAGCTTGTGCTGGGCAGACACTTTCTTCTATCCAAAATGAACACTTCAGATCATTCACTTAAGCAGCTTGAAGGAAAACAAAGTATTTTGCTTTCTCTTGCATGTGGTGAATGGGGAACTTCCCCATGCTGCTAAGAAAGATTTTACTCAGCACAACTACGTTTTCGCCTCCTTCGCGTTCCAGAATGGGAGAAACGCGGTTTCTCTTGGCCTTTAGCCATAACGCCTGTAAAGCGTTATTAGCAGCCGCGCAACACAGAATGCCTCCCGGAATGCTGGAAACCGCGAATGGCTTCAACTACTTGAAAGGGAGAAAAGTCAGACACTTTATCCAGCTAAACAATACACAGGCAACATTCTTAGGCATGTAACACAGATGGATTGTCACATACAGAAAGTGAATCTTTCAGCCTTCATCCTCAGACTGAAGGCAACAAGCCGTTGCAATCTCTATCAGGCAGGGAAGAAGCTACATGCTCGTGCTAAGCACACAAGGTGGAGTCAACAAAAACGAACCTCTTCTGCCGTGCTCTAGCTGAAGGCAGACGATCTGCCTGTTTGGCTTTGAAAGCCAGTATTACCCTCAGTCCCTGCTATACAAAGTTCCCCATGAAAACCGGGGGATTCAAATACTTGCTAGGCCCGCACTCTCCAGCCTTCTCCCACTCAGAGAACATTTGAGGAAGCAGCTTGTGCTGGGCAGACTCTTTCTTCTATCCAAAATGAACACTTCAGATCATTCACTTAAGCAGCTTGAAGGAAAACAAAGTATTTTGCTTTCTCTTGCATGTGGTGAATGGGGAACTTCCCCATGCTGCTAAGAAAGATTTTACTCAGCACAACTACGTTTTCGCCTCCTTCGCGTTCCAGAATGGGAGAAACGCGGTTTCTCTTGGCCTTTAGCCATAACGCCTGTAAAGCGTTATTAGCAGCCGCGCAACACAGAATGCCTCCCGGAATGCTGGAAACCGCGAATGGCTTCAACTACTTGAAAGGGAGAAAAGTCAGACACTTTATCCAGCTAAACAATACACAGGCAACATTCTTAGGCATGTAACACAGATGGATTGTCACATACAGAAAGTGAATCTTTCAGCCTTCATCCTCAGACTGAAGGCAACAAGCCGTTGCAATCTCTATCAGGCAGGGAAGAAGCTACATGCTCGTGCTAAGCACACAAGGTGGAGTCAACAAAAACGAACCTCTTCTGCCGTGCTCTAGCTGAAGGCAGACGATCTGCCTGTTTGGCTTTGAAAGCCAGTATTACCCTCAGTCCCTGCTATACAAAGTTCCCCATGAAAACCGGGGGATTCAAATACTTGCTAGGCCCGCACTCTCCAGCCTTCTCCCACTCAGAGAACATTTGAGGAAGCAGCTTGTGCTGGGCAGACTCTTTCTTCTATCCAAAATGAACACTTCAGATCATTCACTTAAGCAGCTTGAAGGAAAACAAAGTATTTTGCTTTCTCTTGCATGTGGTGAATGGGGAACGTCCCCATGCTGCTAAGAAAGATTTTACTCAGCACAACTACGTTTTCACCTCCTTCGCGTTCCAGAATGGGAGAAACGCGGTTTCTCTTCGCCTTTAGCCATAACGCCTGTAAAGCGGTATTAGCAGCCTCGCAACACAGAATGCCTCCCGGAATGCTGGAAACCGCGAATGGCTTCAACTACTTGAAAGGGAGAAAAGTCAGACACTTTATCCAGACAGACAATGCACAGGCAACATCCTTAGGCATGTTACACAAAGGGATTTTCAAACACACAAGTGAATCTTCCTGCATCCCCAGACTGAGAGCAACAAGATCTTGCTTTCTCTTTCAGGCATGGAAGAAGCTACATGCTCGTGTTAAGCACACAAGGTTTAGTCATCCAAACGGAACCGCTTCTGCGTCGCCATGCTGAAGGAAGACAATCTGCCTGTTTTTCTTTGAAAGCCAGTACTCCATTCATTCCCTGGTATGCAAAGTTCCCTTCGAGAACCAGGAAATTCCAATACTTGCTAGGCCCGCACTCTCCAGCCATCTCCCACTCAGAGAACATTTGAGAAAGCAGCTTGTGCTGGGCAGAAACTTTCTTCTATCCAAACTGAAAACTTCAGTTCATTCCCTTAAGCAGCTTGAAGGAAGACGCTGTGTTTTGCTTTCTCATTCGTGTGGTGAATGGGCAACGTCCACTTGCAGCTAACACAGCTTTTACTCAGCACAACCTCGGTTTAGCCTCCTCTGCGTTCCAGAATGGGAGAAACGCGGTTTTTCTTCTCCTTTAGAGATACCGTCTGTAAAGCGGTAGTCTCAACCGCGCAGCCCAGAATGCCTGCCGGAATGCTGGAAACCCTGAACGTCTTCAACTACTTGAAAGGGAGAAAAGTCAGACACTCTCTCCAGCTAGACAATGCACAGGCAGCTTTCTTAGGTATGTAACCCGGAGGGATTTTCAACCACAGTAAGTGAATCCTTCTCCCTTCATCCCAGAGTCATAGCAACAAGGTCTTGCTTTCTCTGTCAAACAGGGAAGAAGCTACATGCTCGCTTGAAGCACACAAGGTTTAGTCGGAGAAACAGAACATCTTCTTCCATCCTCTAGCTAAAGGCAAACTGTCTGTTTTGCTTTGAAAGCCAGGAGTACCTTCATTCCCTGTTATGCAAAGTTGCCTTTGAAAACAGGAAGATTCAAACACTTGCAAGGCAGGAACTCTCCAGCCTTCTCCCACTGAGCGAGCCTTTGAGAAAGCAGCTTCTGGTCGGCACACTGTTTCTTCTAACAAAACTGAAAACTTGGGTAGATTCAGTTAAGCAGCTTGACGGAGAACGCCGTATTTTGCTTCCTCTTTCCTGGGGTGAATGGGGAACGTCCACTTGCTGTTAACAAAGTTTTTACTCAACACAACTACGCTTTGCCTCCTTCGTGTTCGAGAATGGGAGAAACGCGGTTTCTCTTCTCCTTTAGCGATACCGCCTGTAAGGTGCTATTCTCAGCCACGCAGCACAGAATGCCTCCCGAATTGCTGGAAACCCTGAATGGCTTCAACTACTTGAAAGGGAGAAAAGTCAGACACTTTATCCAGCTAAACAATACACAGGCAGCATTCTTAGGCAAGTAACACAGATGGATTGTCACACACAGAAAGTGAATCTTTCAGCCTTCATCCTCAGACTGAAGGCAACAAGCAGATGCAATCTCTATCAGGCAGGGAAGAAGCTACATGCTCGTGCTAAGCACACAAGGTGGAGTCAACAAAAACGAACCTCTTCTGCCGTGCTCTAGCTGAAGGCAGACGATCTGCCTGTTTGGCTTTGAAAGCCAGTATTACCCTCAGTCCCTGCTATACAAAGTTCCCCATGAAAACCGGGGGATTCAAATACTTGCTAGGCCCGCACTCTCCAGCCTTCTCCCACTCAGAGAACATTTGAGGAAGCAGCTTGTGCTGGGCAGACTCTTTCTTCTATCCAAAATGAACACTTCAGATCATTCACTTAAGCAGCTTGAAGGAAAACAAAGTATTTTGCTTTCTCTTGCATGTGGTGAATGGGGAACTTCCCCATGCTGCTAAGAAAGATTTTACTCAGCACAACTACGTTTTCGCCTCCTTCGCGTTCCAGAATGGGAGAAACGCGGTTTCTCTTGGCCTTTAGCCATAACGTCTATAAAGCGGTATTAGCAGCCGCGCAACACAGAATGCCTCCCGGAATGCTGGAAACCGCGAATGGCTTCAACTACTTGAAAGGGAGAAAAGTCAGACACTTTATCCAGCTAAACAATACACAGGCAACATTCTTAGGCATGTAACACAGATGGATTGTCACACACAGAAAGTGAATCTTTCAGCCTTCATCCTCAGACTGAAGGCAACAAGCAGTTGCAATCTCTATCAGGCAGGGAAGAAGCTACATGCTCGTGCTAAGCACACAAGGTGGAGTCAACAAAAACGAACCTCTTCTGCCGTGCTCTAGCTGAAGGCAGACGATCTGCCTGTTTGGCTTTGAAAGCCAGTATTACCCTCAGTCCCTGCTATACAAAGTTCCCCATGAAAACCGGGGGATTCAAATACTTGCTAGGCCCGCACTCTCCAGCCTTCTCCCACTCAGAGAACATTTGAGGAAGCAGCTTGTGCTGGGCAGACTCTTTCTTCTATCCAAAATGAACACTTCAGATCATTCACTTAAGCAGCTTGAAGGAAAACAAAGTATTTTGCTTCCTCTTTCCTGGGGTGAATGGGGAACGTCCACTTGCTGTTAACAAAGTTTTTACTCAGCACAACTACGTTTTCACCTCCTTCGCGTTCCAGAATGGGAGAAACGCGGTTTCTCTTCACCTTTAGCCATAACGCCTGTAAAGCGGTATTAGCAGCCGCGCAACACAGAATGCCTCCCGGAATGCTGGAAACCGCGAATGGCTTCAACTACTTGAAAGGGAGAAAAGTCAGACACTTTATCCAGACAGACAATGCACAGGCAACATCCTTAGGCATGTTACACAAAGGGATTTTCAAACACACAAGTGAATCTTCCTGCATCCCCAGACTGAGAGCAACAAGACCTTGCTTTCTCTTTCAGGCGTGGAAGAAGCTACATGCTCGTGTTAAGCACACAAGGTTTAGTCATCCAAACGGAACCGCTTCTGCGTCGCCATGCTGAAGGAAGACAATCTGCCTGTTTTTCTTTGAAAGCCAGTACTCCATTCATTCCCTGGTATGCAAAGTTCCCTTCGAGAACCAGGAAATTCCAATACTTGCTAGGCCCGCACTCTCCAGCCATCTCCCACTCAGAGAACATTTGAGAAAGCAGCTTGTGCTGGGCAGAAACTTTCTTCTATCCAAACTGAAAACTTCAGTTCATTCCCTTAAGCAGCTTGAAGGAAGACGCTGTGTTTTGCTTTCTCATTCGTGTGGTGAATGGGCAACGTCCACTTGCAGCTAACACAGCTTTTACTCAGCACAACCTCGGTTTAGCCTCCTCTGCGTTCCAGAATGGGAGAAACGCGGTTTTTCTTCTCCTTTAGAGATACCGTCTGTAAAGCGGTAGTCTCAACCGCGCAGCCCAGAATGCCTGCCGGAATGCTGGAAACCCTGAACGTCTTCAACTACTTGAAAGGGAGAAAAGTCAGACACTCTCTCCAGCTAGACAATGCACAGGCAGCTTTCTTAGGTATGTAACCCGGAGGGATTTTCAACCACAGTAAGTGAATCCTTCTCCCTTCATCCCAGAGTCATAGCAACAAGGTCTTGCTTTCTCTGTCAAACAGGGAAGAAGCTACATGCTCGCTTGAAGCACACAAGGTTTAGTCGGAGAAACAGAACATCTTCTTCCATCCTCTAGCTAAAGGCAAACTGTCTGTTTTGCTTTGAAAGCCAGGAGTACCTTCATTCCCTGTTATGCAAAGTTGCCTTTGAAAACAGGAAGATTCAAACACTTGCAAGGCAGGAACTCTCCAGCCTTCTCCCACTGAGCGAGCCTTTGAGAAAGCAGCTTCTGGTCGGCACACTGTTTCTTCTAACAAAACTGAAAACTTGGGTAGATTCAGTTAAGCAGCTTGACGGAGAACGCCGTATTTTGCTTCCTCTTTCCTGGGGTGAATGGGGAACGTCCACTTGCTGTTAACAAAGTTTTTACTCAACACAACTACGCTTTGCCTCCTTCGTGTTCGAGAATGGGAGAAACGCGGTTTCTCTTCTCCTTTAGCGATACCGCCTGTAAGGTGCTATTCTCAGCCACGCAGCACAGAATGCCTCCCGAATTGCTGGAAACCCTGAATGGCTTCAACTACTTGAAAGGGAGAAAAGTCAGACACTTTATCCAGACAGACAATGCACAGGCAACATCCTTAGGCATGTTACACAAAGGGATTTTCAAACACACAAGTGAATCTTCCTGCATCCCCAGACTGAGAGCAACAAGATCTTGCTTTCTCCTTCAGGCATGGAAGAAGCTACATGCTCGTGCTAAGCACACAAGGTGGAGTCAACAAAAACGAACCTCTTCTGCCGTGCTCTAGCTGAAGGCAGACGATCTGCCTGTTTGGCTTTGAAAGCCAGTATTACCCTCAGTCCCTGCTATACAAAGTTCCCCATGAAAACCGGGGGATTCAAATACTTGCTAGGCCCGCACTCTCCAGCCTTCTCCCACTCAGAGAACATTTGAGGAAGCAGCTTGTGCTGGGCAGACTCTTTCTTCTATCCAAAATGAACACTTCAGATCATTCACTTAAGCAGCTTGAAGGAAAACAAAGTATTTTGCTTTCTCTTGCATGTGGTGAATGGGGAACGTCCCCATGCTGCTAAGAAAGATTTTACTCAGCACAACTACGTTTTCACCTCCTTCGCGTTCCAGAATGGGAGAAACGCGGTTTCTCTTCACCTTTAGCCATAACGCCTGTAAAGCGGTATTAGCAGCCTCGCAACACAGAATGCCTCCCGGAATGCTGGAAACCGCGAATGGCTTCAACTACTTGAAAGGGAGAAAAGTCAGACACTTTATCCAGACAGACAATGCACAGGCAACATCCTTAGGCATGTTACACAAAGGGATTTTCAAACACACAAGTGAATCTTCCTGCATCCCCAGACTGAGAGCAACAAGACCTTGCTTTCTCTTTCAGGCATGGAAGAAGCTACATGCTCGTGTTAAGCACACAAGGTTTAGTCATCCAAACGGAACCGCTTCTGCGTCGCCATGCTGAAGGAAGACAATCTGCCTGTTTTTCTTTGAAAGCCAGTACTCCATTCATTCCCTGGTATGCAAAGTTCCCTTCGAGAACCAGGAAATTCCAATACTTGCTAGGCCCGCACTCTCCAGCCATCTCCCACTCAGAGAACATTTGAGAAAGCAGCTTGTGCTGGGCAGAAACTTTCTTCTATCCAAACTGAAAACTTCAGTTCATTCCCTTAAGCAGCTTGAAGGAAGACGCTGTGTTTTGCTTTCTCATTCGTGTGGTGAATGGGCAACGTCCACTTGCAGCTAACACAGCTTTTACTCAGCACAACCTCGGTTTAGCCTCCTCTGCGTTCCAGAATGGGAGAAACGCGGTTTTTCTTCTCCTTTAGAGATACCGTCTGTAAAGCGGTAGTCTCAACCGCGCAGCCCAGAATGCCTGCCGGAATGCTGGAAACCCTGAACGTCTTCAACTACTTGAAAGGGAGAAAAGTCAGACACTCTCTCCAGCTAGACAATGCACAGGCAGCTTTCTTAGGTATGTAACCCGGAGGGATTTTCAACCACAGTAAGTGAATCCTTCTCCCTTCATCCCAGAGTCATAGCAACAAGGTCTTGCTTTCTCTGTCAAACAGGGAAGAAGCTACATGCTCGCTTGAAGCACACAAGGTTTAGTCGGAGAAACAGAACATCTTCTTCCATCCTCTAGCTAAAGGCAAACTGTCTGTTTTGCTTTGAAAGCCAGGAGTACCTTCATTCCCTGTTATGCAAAGTTGCCTTTGAAAACAGGAAGATTCAAACACTTGCAAGGCAGGAACTCTCCAGCCTTCTCCCACTGAGCGAGCCTTTGAGAAAGCAGCTTCTGGTCGGCACACTGTTTCTTCTAACAAAACTGAAAACTTGGGTAGATTCAGTTAAGCAGCTTGACGGAGAACGCCGTATTTTGCTTCCTCTTTCCTGGGGTGAATGGGGAACGTCCACTTGCTGTTAACAAAGTTTTTACTCAACACAACTACGCTTTGCCTCCTTCGTGTTCGAGAATGGGAGAAACGCGGTTTCTCTTCTCCTTTAGCGATACCGCCTGTAAGGTGCTATTCTCAGCCACGCAGCACAGAATGCCTCCCGAATTGCTGGAAACCCTGAATGGCTTCAACTACTTGAAAGGGAGAAAAGTCAGACACTTTATCCAGCTAAACAATACACAGGCAGCATTCTTAGGCAAGTAACACAGATGGATTGTCACACACAGAAAGTGAATCTTTCAGCCTTCATCCTCAGACTGAAGGCAACAAGCAGGTGCAATCTCTATCAGGCAGGGAAGAAGCTACATGCTCGTGCTAAGCACACAAGGTGGAGTCAACAAAAACGAACCTCTTCTGCCGTGCTCTAGCTGAAGGCAGACGATCTGCCTGTTTGGCTTTGAAAGCCAGTATTACCCTCAGTCCCTGCTATACAAAGTTCCCCATGAAAACCGGGGGATTCAAATACTTGCTAGGCCCGCACTCTCCAGCCTTCTCCCACTCAGAGAACATTTGAGGAAGCAGCTTGTGCTGGGCAGACTCTTTCTTCTATCCAAAATGAACACTTCAGATCATTCACTTAAGCAGCTTGAAGGAAAACAAAGTATTTTGCTTTCTCTTGCATGTGGTGAATGGGGAACTTCCCCATGCTGCTAAGAAAGATTTTACTCAGCACAACTACGTTTTCGCCTCCTTCGCGTTCCAGAATGGGAGAAACGCGGTTTCTCTTGGCCTTTAGCCATAACGTCTATAAAGCGGTATTAGCAGCCGCGCAACACAGAATGCCTCCCGGAATGCTGGAAACCGCGAATGGCTTCAACTACTTGAAAGGGAGAAAAGTCAGACACTTTATCCAGCTAAACAATACACAGGCAACATTCTTAGGCATGTAACACAGATGGATTGTCACACACAGAAAGTGAATCTTTCAGCCTTCATCCTCAGACTGAAGGCAACAAGCAGTTGCAATCTCTATCAGGCAGGGAAGAAGCTACATGCTCGTGCTAAGCACACAAGGTGGAGTCAACAAAAACGAACCTCTTCTGCCGTGCTCTAGCTGAAGGCAGACGATCTGCCTGTTTGGCTTTGAAAGCCAGTATTACCCTCAGTCCCTGCTATACAAAGTTCCCCATGAAAACCGGGGGATTCAAATACTTGCTAGGCCCGCACTCTCCAGCCTTCTCCCACTCAGAGAACATTTGAGGAAGCAGCTTGTGCTGGGCAGACTCTTTCTTCTATCCAAAATGAACACTTCAGATCATTCACTTAAGCAGCTTGAAGGAAAACAAAGTATTTTGCTTCCTCTTTCCTGGGGTGAATGGGGAACGTCCACTTGCTGTTAACAAAGTTTTTACTCAGCACAACTACGTTTTCACCTCCTTCGCGTTCCAGAATGGGAGAAACGCGGTTTCTCTTCACCTTTAGCCATAACGCCTGTAAAGCGGTATTAGCAGCCGCGCAACACAGAATGCCTCCCGGAATGCTGGAAACCGCGAATGGCTTCAACTACTTGAAAGGGAGAAAAGTCAGACACTTTATCCAGACAGACAATGCACAGGCAACATCCTTAGGCATGTTACACAAAGGGATTTTCAAACACACAAGTGAATCTTCCTGCATCCCCAGACTGAGAGCAACAAGACCTTGCTTTCTCTTTCAGGCGTGGAAGAAGCTACATGCTCGTGTTAAGCACACAAGGTTTAGTCATCCAAACGGAACCGCTTCTGCGTCGCCATGCTGAAGGAAGACAATCTGCCTGTTTTTCTTTGAAAGCCAGTACTCCATTCATTCCCTGGTATGCAAAGTTCCCTTCGAGAACCAGGAAATTCCAATACTTGCTAGGCCCGCACTCTCCAGCCATCTCCCACTCAGAGAACATTTGAGAAAGCAGCTTGTGCTGGGCAGAAACTTTCTTCTATCCAAACTGAAAACTTCAGTTCATTCCCTTAAGCAGCTTGAAGGAAGACGCTGTGTTTTGCTTTCTCATTCGTGTGGTGAGTGGGCAACGTCCACTTGCAGCTAACACAGCTTTTACTCAGCACAACCTCGGTTTAGCCTCCTCTGCGTTCCAGAATGGGAGAAACGCGGTTTTTCTTCTCCTTTAGAGATACCGTCTGTAAAGCGGTAGTCTCAACCGCGCAGCCCAGAATGCCTGCCGGAATGCTGGAAACCCTGAACGTCTTCAACTACTTGAAAGGGAGAAAAGTCAGACACTCTCTCCAGCTAGACAATGCACAGGCAGCTTTCTTAGGTATGTAACCCGGAGGGATTTTCAACCACAGTAAGTGAATCCTTCTCCCTTCATCCCAGAGTCATAGCAACAAGGTCTTGCTTTCTCTGTCAAACAGGGAAGAAGCTACATGCTCGCTTGAAGCACACAAGGTTTAGTCGGAGAAACAGAACATCTTCTTCCATCCTCTAGCTAAAGGCAAACTGTCTGTTTTGCTTTGAAAGCCAGGAGTACCTTCATTCCCTGTTATGCAAAGTTGCCTTTGAAAACAGGAAGATTCAAACACTTGCAAGGCAGGAACTCTCCAGCCTTCTCCCACTGAGCGAGCCTTTGAGAAAGCAGCTTCTGGTCGGCACACTGTTTCTTCTAACAAAACTGAAAACTTGGGTAGATTCAGTTAAGCAGCTTGACGGAGAACGCCGTATTTTGCTTCCTCTTTCCTGGGGTGAATGGGGAACGTCCACTTGCTGTTAACAAAGTTTTTACTCAACACAACTACGCTTTGCCTCCTTCGTGTTCGAGAATGGGAGAAACGCGGTTTCTCTTCTCCTTTAGCGATACCGCCTGTAAGGTGCTATTCTCAGCCACGCAGCACAGAATGCCTCCCGAATTGCTGGAAACCCTGAATGGCTTCAACTACTTGAAAGGGAGAAAAGTCAGACACTTTATCCAGACAGACAATGCACAGGCAACATCCTTAGGCATGTTACACAAAGGGATTTTCAAACACACAAGTGAATCTTCCTGCATCCCCAGACTGAGAGCAACAAGATCTTGCTTTCTCCTTCAGGCATGGAAGAAGCTACATGCTCGTGCTAAGCACACAAGGTGGAGTCAACAAAAACGAACCTCTTCTGCCGTGCTCTAGCTGAAGGCAGACGATCTGCCTGTTTGGCTTTGAAAGCCAGTATTACCCTCAGTCCCTGCTATACAAAGTTCCCCATGAAAACCGGGGGATTCAAATACTTGCTAGGCCCGCACTCTCCAGCCTTCTCCCACTCAGAGAACATTTGAGGAAGCAGCTTGTGCTGGGCAGACTCTTTCTTCTATCCAAAATGAACACTTCAGATCATTCACTTAAGCAGCTTGAAGGAAAACAAAGTATTTTGCTTTCTCTTGCATGTGGTGAATGGGGAACGTCCCCATGCTGCTAAGAAAGATTTTACTCAGCACAACTACGTTTTCACCTCCTTCGCGTTCCAGAATGGGAGAAACGCGGTTTCTCTTCACCTTTAGCCATAACGCCTGTAAAGCGGTATTAGCAGCCTCGCAACACAGAATGCCTCCCGGAATGCTGGAAACCGCGAATGGCTTCAACTACTTGAAAGGGAGAAAAGTCAGACACTTTATCCAGACAGACAATGCACAGGCAACATCCTTAGGCATGTTACACAAAGGGATTTTCAAACACACAAGTGAATCTTCCTGCATCCCCAGACTGAGAGCAACAAGACCTTGCTTTCTCTTTCAGGCATGGAAGAAGCTACATGCTCGTGTTAAGCACACAAGGTTTAGTCATCCAAACGGAACCGCTTCTGCGTCGCCATGCTGAAGGAAGACAATCTGCCTGTTTTTCTTTGAAAGCCAGTACTCCATTCATTCCCTGGTATGCAAAGTTCCCTTCGAGAACCAGGAAATTCCAATACTTGCTAGGCCCGCACTCTCCAGCCATCTCCCACTCAGAGAACATTTGAGAAAGCAGCTTGTGCTGGGCAGAAACTTTCTTCTATCCAAACTGAAAACTTCAGTTCATTCCCTTAAGCAGCTTGAAGGAAGACGCTGTGTTTTGCTTTCTCATTCGTGTGGTGAATGGGCAACGTCCACTTGCAGCTAACACAGCTTTTACTCAGCACAACCTCGGTTTAGCCTCCTCTGCGTTCCAGAATGGGAGAAACGCGGTTTTTCTTCTCCTTTAGAGATACCGTCTGTAAAGCGGTAGTCTCAACCGCGCAGCCCAGAATGCCTGCCGGAATGCTGGAAACCCTGAACGTCTTCAACTACTTGAAAGGGAGAAAAGTCAGACACTCTCTCCAGCTAGACAATGCACAGGCAGCTTTCTTAGGTATGTAACCCGGAGGGATTTTCAACCACAGTAAGTGAATCCTTCTCCCTTCATCCCAGAGTCATAGCAACAAGGTCTTGCTTTCTCTGTCAAACAGGGAAGAAGCTACATGCTCGCTTGAAGCACACAAGGTTTAGTCGGAGAAACAGAACATCTTCTTCCATCCTCTAGCTAAAGGCAAACTGTCTGTTTTGCTTTGAAAGCCAGGAGTACCTTCATTCCCTGTTATGCAAAGTTGCCTTTGAAAACAGGAAGATTCAAACACTTGCAAGGCAGGAACTCTCCAGCCTTCTCCCACTGAGCGAGCCTTTGAGAAAGCAGCTTCTGGTCGGCACACTGTTTCTTCTAACAAAACTGAAAACTTGGGTAGATTCAGTTAAGCAGCTTGACGGAGAACGCCGTATTTTGCTTCCTCTTTCCTGGGGTGAATGGGGAACGTCCACTTGCTGTTAACAAAGTTTTTACTCAACACAACTACGCTTTGCCTCCTTCGTGTTCGAGAATGGGAGAAACGCGGTTTCTCTTCTCCTTTAGCGATACCGCCTGTAAGGTGCTATTCTCAGCCACGCAGCACAGAATGCCTCCCGAATTGCTGGAAACCCTGAATGGCTTCAACTACTTGAAAGGGAGAAAAGTCAGACACTTTATCCAGCTAAACAATACACAGGCAGCATTCTTAGGCAAGTAACACAGATGGATTGTCACACACAGAAAGTGAATCTTTCAGCCTTCATCCTCAGACTGAAGGCAACAAGCAGGTGCAATCTCTATCAGGCAGGGAAGAAGCTACATGCTCGTGCTAAGCACACAAGGTGGAGTCAACAAAAACGAACCTCTTCTGCCGTGCTCTAGCTGAAGGCAGACGATCTGCCTGTTTGGCTTTGAAAGCCAGTATTACCCTCAGTCCCTGCTATACAAAGTTCCCCATGAAAACCGGGGGATTCAAATACTTGCTAGGCCCGCACTCTCCAGCCTTCTCCCACTCAGAGAACATTTGAGGAAGCAGCTTGTGCTGGGCAGACTCTTTCTTCTATCCAAAATGAACACTTCAGATCATTCACTTAAGCAGCTTGAAGGAAAACAAAGTATTTTGCTTTCTCTTGCATGTGGTGAATGGGGAACTTCCCCATGCTGCTAAGAAAGATTTTACTCAGCACAACTACGTTTTCGCCTCCTTCGCGTTCCAGAATGGGAGAAACGCGGTTTCTCTTGGCCTTTAGCCATAACGCCTGTAAAGCGGTATTAGCAGCCGCGCAACACAGAATGCCTCCCGGAATGCTGGAAACCGCGAATGGCTTCAACTACTTGAAAGGGAGAAAAGTCAGACACTTTATCCAGACAGACAATGCACAGGCAACATCCTTAGGCATGTTACACAAAGGGATTTTCAAACACACAAGTGAATCTTCCTGCATCCCCAGACTGAGAGCAACAAGACCTTGCTTTCTCTTTCAGGCATGGAAGAAGCTACATGCTCGTGTTAAGCACACAAGGTTTAGTCATCCAAACGGAACCGCTTCTGCGTCGCCATGCTGAAGGAAGACAATCTGCCTGTTTTTCTTTGAAAGCCAGTACTCCATTCATTCCCTGGTATGCAAAGTTCCCTTCGAGAACCAGGGAATTCCAATACTTGCTAGGCCCGCACTCTCCAGCCATCTCCCACTCAGAGAACATTTGAGAAAGCAGCTTGTGCTGGGCAGAAACTTTCTTCTATCCAAACTGAAAACTTCAGTTCATTCCCTTAAGCAGCTTGAAGGAAGACGCTGTGTTTTGCTTTCTCATTCGTGTGGTGAATGGGCAACGTCCACTTGCAGCTAACACAGCTTTTACTCAGCACAACCTCGGTTTAGCCTCCTCTGCGTTCCAGAATGGGAGAAACGCGGTTTTTCTTCTCCTTTAGAGATACCGTCTGTAAAGCGGTAGTCTCAACCGCGCAGCCCAGAATGCCTCCCGGAATGCTGGAAACCCTGAACGTCTTCAACTACTTGAAAGGGAGAAAAGTCAGACACTCTCTCCAGCTAGACAATGCACAGGCAACTTTCTTAGGTATGTAACCCGGAGGGATTCTCAACCACAGTAAGCGAATCCTTCTCCCTTCATCCCAGAGTCATAGCAACAAGGTCTTGCTTTCTCTGTCAAACAGGGAAGAAGCTACACGCTCGCTTGAGGCACACAAGGTTTAGTCGGAGAAACAGAACATCTTCTTCCATCCTCTAGCTAAAGGCAAACTGTCTGTTTTGCTTTGAAAGCCAGGAGTACCTTCATTCCCTGTTATGCAAAGTTGCCTTTGAAAACAGGAAGATTCAAACACTTGCAAGGCAGGAACTCTCCAGCCTTCTCCCACTGAGCGAGCCTTTGAGAAAGCAGCTTCTGGTCGGCACACTGTTTCTTCTAACAAAACTGAAAACTTGGGTAGATTCAGTTAAGCAGCTTGACGGAGAACGCCGTATTTTGCTTCCTCTTTCCTGGGGTGAATGGGGAACGTCCACTTGCTGTTAACAAAGTTTTTACTCAACACAACTACGCTTTGCCTCCTTCGTGTTCGAGAATGGGAGAAACGCGGTTTCTCTTCTCCTTTAGCGATACCGCCTGTAAGGTGCTATTCTCAGCCACGCGGCACAGAATGCCTCCCGAATTGCTGGAAACCCTGAATGGCTTCAACTACTTGAAAGGGAGAAAAGTCAGACACTTTATCCAGCTAAACAATACACAGGCAGCATTCTTAGGCAAGTAACACAGATGGATTGTCACACACAGAAAGTGAATCTTTCAGCCTTCATCCTCAGACTGAAGGCAACAAGCAGATGCAATCTCTATCAGGCAGGGAAGAAGCTACATGCTCGTGCTAAGCACACAAGGTGGAGTCAACAAAAACGAACCTCTTCTGCCGTGCTCTAGCTGAAGGCAGACGATCTGCCTGTTTGGCTTTGAAAGCCAGTATTACCCTCAGTCCCTGCTATACAAAGTTCCCCATGAAAACCGGGGGATTCAAATACTTGCTAGGCCCGCACTCTCCAGCCTTCTCCCACTCAGAGAACATTTGAGGAAGCAGCTTGTGCTGGGCAGACTCTTTCTTCTATCCAAAATGAACACTTCAGATCATTCACTTAAGCAGCTTGAAGGAAAACAAAGTATTTTGCTTTCTCTTGCATGTGGTGAATGGGGAACTTCCCCATGCTGCTAAGAAAGATTTTACTCAGCACAACTACGTTTTCGCCTCCTTCGCGTTCCAGAATGGGAGAAACGCGGTTTCTCTTGGCCTTTAGCCATAACGCCTGTAAAGCGGTATTAGCAGCCGCGCAACACAGAATGCCTCCCGGAATGCTGGAAACCGCGAATGGCTTCAACTACTTGAAAGGGAGAAAAGTCAGACACTTTATCCAGCTAAACAATACACAGGCAACATTCTTAGGCATGTAACACAGATGGATTGTCACATACAGAAAGTGAATCTTTCAGCCTTCATCCTCAGACTGAAGGCAACAAGCCGTTGCAATCTCTATCAGGCAGGGAAGAAGCTACATGCTCGTGCTAAGCACACAAGGTGGAGTCAACAAAAACGAACCTCTTCTGCCGTGCTCTAGCTGAAGGCAGACGATCTGCCTGTTTGGCTTTGAAAGCCAGTATTACCCTCAGTCCCTGCTATACAAAGTTCCCCATGAAAACCGGGGGATTCAAATACTTGCTAGGCCCGCACTCTCCAGCCTTCTCCCACTCAGAGAACATTTGAGGAAGCAGCTTGTGCTGGGCAGACTCTTTCTTCTATCCAAAATGAACACTTCAGATCATTCACTTAAGCAGCTTGAAGGAAAACAAAGTATTTTGCTTTCTCTTGCATGTGGTGAATGGGGAACGTCCCCATGCTGCTAAGAAAGATTTTACTCAGCACAACTACGTTTTCACCTCCTTCGCGTTCCAGAATGGGAGAAACGCGGTTTCTCTTCACCTTTAGCCATAACGCCTGTAAAGCGGTATTAGCAGCCTCGCAACACAGAATGCCTCCCGGAATGCTGGAAACCGCGAATGGCTTCAACTACTTGAAAGGGAGAAAAGTCAGACACTTTATCCAGACAGACAATGCACAGGCAACATCCTTAGGCATGTTACACAAAGGGATTTTCAAACACACAAGTGAATCTTCCTGCATCCCCAGACTGAGAGCAACAAGATCTTGCTTTCTCTTTCAGGCATGGAAGAAGCTACATGCTCGTGTTAAGCACACAAGGTTTAGTCATCCAAACGGAACCGCTTCTGCGTCGCCATGCTGAAGGAAGACAATCTGCCTGTTTTTCTTTGAAAGCCAGTACTCCATTCATTCCCTGGTATGCAAAGTTCCCTTCGAGAACCAGGAAATTCCAATACTTGCTAGGCCCGCACTCTCCAGCCATCTCCCACTCAGAGAACATTTGAGAAAGCAGCTTGTGCTGGGCAGAAACTTTCTTCTATCCAAACTGAAAACTTCAGTTCATTCCCTTAAGCAGCTTGAAGGAAGACGCTGTGTTTTGCTTTCTCATTCGTGTGGTGAATGGGCAACGTCCACTTGCAGCTAACACAGCTTTTACTCAGCACAACCTCGGTTTAGCCTCCTCTGCGTTCCAGAATGGGAGAAACGCGGTTTTTCTTCTCCTTTAGAGATACCGTCTGTAAAGCGGTAGTCTCAACCGCGCAGCCCAGAATGCCTGCCGGAATGCTGGAAACCCTGAACGTCTTCAACTACTTGAAAGGGAGAAAAGTCAGACACTCTCTCCAGCTAGACAATGCACAGGCAGCTTTCTTAGGTATGTAACCCGGAGGGATTTTCAACCACAGTAAGTGAATCCTTCTCCCTTCATCCCAGAGTCATAGCAACAAGGTCTTGCTTTCTCTGTCAAACAGGGAAGAAGCTACATGCTCGCTTGAAGCACACAAGGTTTAGTCGGAGAAACAGAACATCTTCTTCCATCCTCTAGCTAAAGGCAAACTGTCTGTTTTGCTTTGAAAGCCAGGAGTACCTTCATTCCCTGTTATGCAAAGTTGCCTTTGAAAACAGGAAGATTCAAACACTTGCAAGGCAGGAACTCTCCAGCCTTCTCCCACTGAGCGAGCCTTTGAGAAAGCAGCTTCTGGTCGGCACACTGTTTCTTCTAACAAAACTGAAAACTTGGGTAGATTCAGTTAAGCAGCTTGACGGAGAACGCCGTATTTTGCTTCCTCTTTCCTGGGGTGAATGGGGAACGTCCACTTGCTGTTAACAAAGTTTTTACTCAACACAACTACGCTTTGCCTCCTTCGTGTTCGAGAATGGGAGAAACGCGGTTTCTCTTCTCCTTTAGCGATACCGCCTGTAAGGTGCTATTCTCAGCCACGCAGCACAGAATGCCTCCCGAATTGCTGGAAACCCTGAATGGCTTCAACTACTTGAAAGGGAGAAAAGTCAGACACTTTATCCAGCTAAACAATACACAGGCAGCATTCTTAGGCAAGTAACACAGATGGATTGTCACACACAGAAAGTGAATCTTTCAGCCTTCATCCTCAGACTGAAGGCAACAAGCAGATGCAATCTCTATCAGGCAGGGAAGAAGCTACATGCTCGTGCTAAGCACACAAGGTGGAGTCAACAAAAACGAACCTCTTCTGCCGTGCTCTAGCTGAAGGCAGACGATCTGCCTGTTTGGCTTTGAAAGCCAGTATTACCCTCAGTCCCTGCTATACAAAGTTCCCCATGAAAACCGGGGGATTCAAATACTTGCTAGGCCCGCACTCTCCAGCCTTCTCCCACTCAGAGAACATTTGAGGAAGCAGCTTGTGCTGGGCAGACTCTTTCTTCTATCCAAAATGAACACTTCAGATCATTCACTTAAGCAGCTTGAAGGAAAACAAAGTATTTTGCTTTCTCTTGCATGTGGTGAATGGGGAACTTCCCCATGCTGCTAAGAAAGATTTTACTCAGCACAACTACGTTTTCGCCTCCTTCGCGTTCCAGAATGGGAGAAACGCGGTTTCTCTTGGCCTTTAGCCATAACGTCTATAAAGCGGTATTAGCAGCCGCGCAACACAGAATGCCTCCCGGAATGCTGGAAACCGCGAATGGCTTCAACTACTTGAAAGGGAGAAAAGTCAGACACTTTATCCAGCTAAACAATACACAGGCAACATTCTTAGGCATGTAACACAGATGGATTGTCACACACAGAAAGTGAATCTTTCAGCCTTCATCCTCAGACTGAAGGCAACAAGCAGTTGCAATCTCTATCAGGCAGGGAAGAAGCTACATGCTCGTGCTAAGCACACAAGGTGGAGTCAACAAAAACGAACCTCTTCTGCCGTGCTCTAGCTGAAGGCAGACGATCTGCCTGTTTGGCTTTGAAAGCCAGTATTACCCTCAGTCCCTGCTATACAAAGTTCCCCATGAAAACCGGGGGATTCAAATACTTGCTAGGCCCGCACTCTCCAGCCTTCTCCCACTCAGAGAACATTTGAGGAAGCAGCTTGTGCTGGGCAGACTCTTTCTTCTATCCAAAATGAACACTTCAGATCATTCACTTAAGCAGCTTGAAGGAAAACAAAGTATTTTGCTTCCTCTTTCCTGGGGTGAATGGGGAACGTCCACTTGCTGTTAACAAAGTTTTTACTCAACACAACTACGCTTTGCCTCCTTCGTGTTCGAGAATGGGAGAAACGCGGTTTCTCTTCTCCTTTAGCGATACCGCCTGTAAGGTGCTATTCTCAGGCGCGCAGCACAGAATGCCTCCCGAATTGCTGGAAACCCTGAATGGCTTCAACTACTTGAAAGGGAGAAAAGTCAGACACTTTATCCAGACAGACAATGCACAGGCAACATCCTTAGGCATGTTACACAAAGGGATTTTCAAACACACAAGTGAATCTTCCTGCATCCCCAGACTGAGAGCAACAAGATCTTGCTTTCTCCTTCAGGCATGGAAGAAGCTACATGCTCGTGCTAAGCACACAAGGTGGAGTCAACAAAAACGAACCTCTTCTGCCGTGCTCTAGCTGAAGGCAGACGATCTGCCTGTTTGGCTTTGAAAGCCAGTATTACCCTCAGTCCCTGCTATACAAAGTTCCCCATGAAAACCGGGGGATTCAAATACTTGCTAGGCCCGCACTCTCCAGCCTTCTCCCACTCAGAGAACATTTGAGGAAGCAGCTTGTGCTGGGCAGACTCTTTCTTCTATCCAAAATGAACACTTCAGATCATTCACTTAAGCAGCTTGAAGGAAAACAAAGTATTTTGCTTTCTCTTGCATGTGGTGAATGGGGAACGTCCCCATGCTGCTAAGAAAGATTTTACTCAGCACAACTACGTTTTCACCTCCTTCGCGTTCCAGAATGGGAGAAACGCGGTTTCTCTTCACCTTTAGCCATAACGCCTGTAAAGCGGTATTAGCAGCCTCGCAACACAGAATGCCTCCCGGAATGCTGGAAACCGCGAATGGCTTCAACTACTTGAAAGGGAGAAAAGTCAGACACTTTATCCAGACAGACAATGCACAGGCAACATCCTTAGGCATGTTACACAAAGGGATTTTCAAACACACAAGTGAATCTTCCTGCATCCCCAGACTGAGAGCAACAAGATCTTGCTTTCTCTTTCAGGCATGGAAGAAGCTACATGCTCGTGTTAAGCACACAAGGTTTAGTCATCCAAACGGAACCGCTTCTGCGTCGCCATGCTGAAGGAAGACAATCTGCCTGTTTTTCTTTGAAAGCCAGTACTCCATTCATTCCCTGGTATGCAAAGTTCCCTTCGAGAACCAGGAAATTCCAATACTTGCTAGGCCCGCACTCTCCAGCCATCTCCCACTCAGAGAACATTTGAGAAAGCAGCTTGTGCTGGGCAGAAACTTTCTTCTATCCAAACTGAAAACTTCAGTTCATTCCCTTAAGCAGCTTGAAGGAAGACGCTGTGTTTTGCTTTCTCATTCGTGTGGTGAATGGGCAACGTCCACTTGCAGCTAACACAGCTTTTACTCAGCACAACCTCGGTTTAGCCTCCTCTGCGTTCCAGAATGGGAGAAACGCGGTTTTTCTTCTCCTTTAGAGATACCGTCTGTAAAGCGGTAGTCTCAACCGCGCAGCCCAGAATGCCTGCCGGAATGCTGGAAACCCTGAACGTCTTCAACTACTTGAAAGGGAGAAAAGTCAGACACTCTCTCCAGCTAGACAATGCACAGGCAGCTTTCTTAGGTATGTAACCCGGAGGGATTTTCAACCACAGTAAGTGAATCCTTCTCCCTTCATCCCAGAGTCATAGCAACAAGGTCTTGCTTTCTCTGTCAAACAGGGAAGAAGCTACATGCTCGCTTGAAGCACACAAGGTTTAGTCGGAGAAACAGAACATCTTCTTCCATCCTCTAGCTAAAGGCAAACTGTCTGTTTTGCTTTGAAAGCCAGGAGTACCTTCATTCCCTGTTATGCAAAGTTGCCTTTGAAAACAGGAAGATTCAAACACTTGCAAGGCAGGAACTCTCCAGCCTTCTCCCACTGAGCGAGCCTTTGAGAAAGCAGCTTCTGGTCGGCACACTGTTTCTTCTAACAAAACTGAAAACTTGGGTAGATTCAGTTAAGCAGCTTGACGGAGAACGCCGTATTTTGCTTCCTCTTTCCTGGGGTGAATGGGGAACGTCCACTTGCTGTTAACAAAGTTTTTACTCAACACAACTACGCTTTGCCTCCTTCGTGTTCGAGAATGGGAGAAACGCGGTTTCTCTTCTCCTTTAGCGATACCGCCTGTAAGGTGCTATTCTCAGCCACGCAGCACAGAATGCCTCCCGAATTGCTGGAAACCCTGAATGGCTTCAACTACTTGAAAGGGAGAAAAGTCAGACACTTTATCCAGCTAAACAATACACAGGCAGCATTCTTAGGCAAGTAACACAGATGGATTGTCACACACAGAAAGTGAATCTTTCAGCCTTCATCCTCAGACTGAAGGCAACAAGCAGATGCAATCTCTATCAGGCAGGGAAGAAGCTACATGCTCGTGCTAAGCACACAAGGTGGAGTCAACAAAAACGAACCTCTTCTGCCGTGCTCTAGCTGAAGGCAGACGATCTGCCTGTTTGGCTTTGAAAGCCAGTATTACCCTCAGTCCCTGCTATACAAAGTTCCCCATGAAAACCGGGGGATTCAAATACTTGCTAGGCCCGCACTCTCCAGCCTTCTCCCACTCAGAGAACATTTGAGGAAGCAGCTTGTGCTGGGCAGACTCTTTCTTCTATCCAAAATGAACACTTCAGATCATTCACTTAAGCAGCTTGAAGGAAAACAAAGTATTTTGCTTTCTCTTGCATGTGGTGAATGGGGAACTTCCCCATGCTGCTAAGAAAGATTTTACTCAGCACAACTACGTTTTCGCCTCCTTCGCGTTCCAGAATGGGAGAAACGCGGTTTCTCTTGGCCTTTAGCCATAACGCCTGTAAAGCGGTATTAGCAGCCGCGCAACACAGAATGCCTCCCGGAATGCTGGAAACCGCGAATGGCTTCAACTACTTGAAAGGGAGAAAAGTCAGACACTTTATCCAGACAGACAATGCACAGGCAACATCCTTAGGCATGTTACACAAAGGGATTTTCAAACACACAAGTGAATCTTCCTGCATCCCCAGACTGAGAGCAACAAGACCTTGCTTTCTCTTTCAGGCATGGAAGAAGCTACATGCTCGTGTTAAGCACACAAGGTTTAGTCATCCAAACGGAACCGCTTCTGCGTCGCCATGCTGAAGGAAGACAATCTGCCTGTTTTTCTTTGAAAGCCAGTACTCCATTCATTCCCTGGTATGCAAAGTTCCCTTCGAGAACCAGGGAATTCCAATACTTGCTAGGCCCGCACTCTCCAGCCATCTCCCACTCAGAGAACATTTGAGAAAGCAGCTTGTGCTGGGCAGAAACTTTCTTCTATCCAAACTGAAAACTTCAGTTCATTCCCTTAAGCAGCTTGAAGGAAGACGCTGTGTTTTGCTTTCTCATTCGTGTGGTGAATGGGCAACGTCCACTTGCAGCTAACACAGCTTTTACTCAGCACAACCTCGGTTTAGCCTCCTCTGCGTTCCAGAATGGGAGAAACGCGGTTTTTCTTCTCCTTTAGAGATACCGTCTGTAAAGCGGTAGTCTCAACCGCGCAGCCCAGAATGCCTCCCGGAATGCTGGAAACCCTGAACGTCTTCAACTACTTGAAAGGGAGAAAAGTCAGACACTCTCTCCAGCTAGACAATGCACAGGCAACTTTCTTAGGTATGTAACCCGGAGGGATTCTCAACCACAGTAAGCGAATCCTTCTCCCTTCATCCCAGAGTCATAGCAACAAGGTCTTGCTTTCTCTGTCAAACAGGGAAGAAGCTACACGCTCGCTTGAGGCACACAAGGTTTAGTCGGAGAAACAGAACATCTTCTTCCATCCTCTAGCTAAAGGCAAACTGTCTGTTTTGCTTTGAAAGCCAGGAGTACCTTCATTCCCTGTTATGCAAAGTTGCCTTTGAAAACAGGAAGATTCAAACACTTGCAAGGCAGGAACTCTCCAGCCTTCTCCCACTGAGCGAGCCTTTGAGAAAGCAGCTTCTGGTCGGCACACTGTTTCTTCTAACAAAACTGAAAACTTGGGTAGATTCAGTTAAGCAGCTTGACGGAGAACGCCGTATTTTGCTTCCTCTTTCCTGGGGTGAATGGGGAACGTCCACTTGCTGTTAACAAAGTTTTTACTCAACACAACTACGCTTTGCCTCCTTCGTGTTCGAGAATGGGAGAAACGCGGTTTCTCTTCTCCTTTAGCGATACCGCCTGTAAGGTGCTATTCTCAGCCACGCGGCACAGAATGCCTCCCGAATTGCTGGAAACCCTGAATGGCTTCAACTACTTGAAAGGGAGAAAAGTCAGACACTTTATCCAGCTAAACAATACACAGGCAGCATTCTTAGGCAAGTAACACAGATGGATTGTCACACACAGAAAGTGAATCTTTCAGCCTTCATCCTCAGACTGAAGGCAACAAGCAGATGCAATCTCTATCAGGCAGGGAAGAAGCTACATGCTCGTGCTAAGCACACAAGGTGGAGTCAACAAAAACGAACCTCTTCTGCCGTGCTCTAGCTGAAGGCAGACGATCTGCCTGTTTGGCTTTGAAAGCCAGTATTACCCTCAGTCCCTGCTATACAAAGTTCCCCATGAAAACCGGGGGATTCAAATACTTGCTAGGCCCGCACTCTCCAGCCTTCTCCCACTCAGAGAACATTTGAGGAAGCAGCTTGTGCTGGGCAGACTCTTTCTTCTATCCAAAATGAACACTTCAGATCATTCACTTAAGCAGCTTGAAGGAAAACAAAGTATTTTGCTTTCTCTTGCATGTGGTGAATGGGGAACTTCCCCATGCTGCTAAGAAAGATTTTACTCAGCACAACTACGTTTTCGCCTCCTTCGCGTTCCAGAATGGGAGAAACGCGGTTTCTCTTGGCCTTTAGCCATAACGCCTGTAAAGCGGTATTAGCAGCCGCGCAACACAGAATGCCTCCCGGAATGCTGGAAACCGCGAATGGCTTCAACTACTTGAAAGGGAGAAAAGTCAGACACTTTATCCAGCTAAACAATACACAGGCAACATTCTTAGGCATGTAACACAGATGGATTGTCACATACAGAAAGTGAATCTTTCAGCCTTCATCCTCAGACTGAAGGCAACAAGCCGTTGCAATCTCTATCAGGCAGGGAAGAAGCTACATGCTCGTGCTAAGCACACAAGGTGGAGTCAACAAAAACGAACCTCTTCTGCCGTGCTCTAGCTGAAGGCAGACGATCTGCCTGTTTGGCTTTGAAAGCCAGTATTACCCTCAGTCCCTGCTATACAAAGTTCCCCATGAAAACCGGGGGATTCAAATACTTGCTAGGCCCGCACTCTCCAGCCTTCTCCCACTCAGAGAACATTTGAGGAAGCAGCTTGTGCTGGGCAGACTCTTTCTTCTATCCAAAATGAACACTTCAGATCATTCACTTAAGCAGCTTGAAGGAAAACAAAGTATTTTGCTTTCTCTTGCATGTGGTGAATGGGGAACGTCCCCATGCTGCTAAGAAAGATTTTACTCAGCACAACTACGTTTTCACCTCCTTCGCGTTCCAGAATGGGAGAAACGCGGTTTCTCTTCGCCTTTAGCCATAACGCCTGTAAAGCGGTATTAGCAGCCTCGCAACACAGAATGCCTCCCGGAATGCTGGAAACCGCGAATGGCTTCAACTACTTGAAAGGGAGAAAAGTCAGACACTTTATCCAGACAGACAATGCACAGGCAACATCCTTAGGCATGTTACACAAAGGGATTTTCAAACACACAAGTGAATCTTCCTGCATCCCCAGACTGAGAGCAACAAGATCTTGCTTTCTCTTTCAGGCATGGAAGAAGCTACATGCTCGTGTTAAGCACACAAGGTTTAGTCATCCAAACGGAACCGCTTCTGCGTCGCCATGCTGAAGGAAGACAATCTGCCTGTTTTTCTTTGAAAGCCAGTACTCCATTCATTCCCTGGTATGCAAAGTTCCCTTCGAGAACCAGGAAATTCCAATACTTGCTAGGCCCGCACTCTCCAGCCATCTCCCACTCAGAGAACATTTGAGAAAGCAGCTTGTGCTGGGCAGAAACTTTCTTCTATCCAAACTGAAAACTTCAGTTCATTCCCTTAAGCAGCTTGAAGGAAGACGCTGTGTTTTGCTTTCTCATTCGTGTGGTGAATGGGCAACGTCCACTTGCAGCTAACACAGCTTTTACTCAGCACAACCTCGGTTTAGCCTCCTCTGCGTTCCAGAATGGGAGAAACGCGGTTTTTCTTCTCCTTTAGAGATACCGTCTGTAAAGCGGTAGTCTCAACCGCGCAGCCCAGAATGCCTGCCGGAATGCTGGAAACCCTGAACGTCTTCAACTACTTGAAAGGGAGAAAAGTCACACACTCTCTCCAGCTAGACAATGCACAGGCAACTTTCTTAGGTATGTAACCCGGAGGGATTTTCAACCACAGTAAGTGAATCCTTCTCCCTTCATCCCAGAGTCATAGCAACAAGGTCTTGCTTTCTCTGTCAAACAGGGAAGAAGCTACATGCTCGCTTGAAGCACACAAGGTTTAGTCGGAGAAACAGAACATCTTCTTCCATCCTCTAGCTAAAGGCAAACTGTCTGTTTTGCTTTGAAAGCCAGGAGTACCTTCATTCCCTGTTATGCAAAGTTGCCTTTGAAAACAGGAAGATTCAAACACTTGCAAGGCAGGAACTCTCCAGCCTTCTCCCACTGAGCGAGCCTTTGAGAAAGCAGCTTCTGGTCGGCACACTGTTTCTTCTAACAAAACTGAAAACTTGGGTAGATTCAGTTAAGCAGCTTGACGGAGAACGCCGTATTTTGCTTCCTCTTTCCTGGGGTGAATGGGGAACGTCCACTTGCTGTTAACAAAGTTTTTACTCAACACAACTACGCTTTGCCTCCTTCGTGTTCGAGAATGGGAGAAACGCGGTTTCTCTTCTCCTTTAGCGATACCGCCTGTAAGGTGCTATTCTCAGCCACGCAGCACAGAATGCCTCCCGAATTGCTGGAAACCCTGAATGGCTTCAACTACTTGAAAGGGAGAAAAGTCAGACACTTTATCCAGCTAAACAATACACAGGCAGCATTCTTAGGCAAGTAACACAGATGGATTGTCACACACAGAAAGTGAATCTTTCAGCCTTCATCCTCAGACTGAAGGCAACAAGCAGATGCAATCTCTATCAGGCAGGGAAGAAGCTACATGCTCGTGCTAAGCACACAAGGTGGAGTCAACAAAAACGAACCTCTTCTGCCGTGCTCTAGCTGAAGGCAGACGATCTGCCTGTTTGGCTTTGAAAGCCAGTATTACCCTCAGTCCCTGCTATACAAAGTTCCCCATGAAAACCGGGGGATTCAAATACTTGCTAGGCCCGCACTCTCCAGCCTTCTCCCACTCAGAGAACATTTGAGGAAGCAGCTTGTGCTGGGCAGACTCTTTCTTCTATCCAAAATGAACACTTCAGATCATTCACTTAAGCAGCTTGAAGGAAAACAAAGTATTTTGCTTTCTCTTGCATGTGGTGAATGGGGAACTTCCCCATGCTGCTAAGAAAGATTTTACTCAGCACAACTACGTTTTCGCCTCCTTCGCGTTCCAGAATGGGAGAAACGCGGTTTCTCTTGGCCTTTAGCCATAACGCCTGTAAAGCGGTATTAGCAGCCGCGCAACACAGAATGCCTCCCGGAATGCTGGAAACCGCGAATGGCTTCAACTACTTGAAAGGGAGAAAAGTCAGACACTTTATCCAGACAGACAATGCACAGGCAACATCCTTAGGCATGTTACACAAAGGGATTTTCAAACACACAAGTGAATCTTCCTGCATCCCCAGACTGAGAGCAACAAGACCTTGCTTTCTCTTTCAGGCATGGAAGAAGCTACATGCTCGTGTTAAGCACACAAGGTTTAGTCATCCAAACGGAACCGCTTCTGCGTCGCCATGCTGAAGGAAGACAATCTGCCTGTTTTTCTTTGAAAGCCAGTACTCCATTCATTCCCTGGTATGCAAAGTTCCCTTCGAGAACCAGGGAATTCCAATACTTGCTAGGCCCGCACTCTCCAGCCATCTCCCACTCAGAGAACATTTGAGAAAGCAGCTTGTGCTGGGCAGAAACTTTCTTCTATCCAAACTGAAAACTTCAGTTCATTCCCTTAAGCAGCTTGAAGGAAGACGCTGTGTTTTGCTTTCTCATTCGTGTGGTGAATGGGCAACGTCCACTTGCAGCTAACACAGCTTTTACTCAGCACAACCTCGGTTTAGCCTCCTCTGCGTTCCAGAATGGGAGAAACGCGGTTTTTCTTCTCCTTTAGAGATACCGTCTGTAAAGCGGTAGTCTCAACCGCGCAGCCCAGAATGCCTGCCGGAATGCTGGAAACCCTGAACGTCTTCAACTACTTGAAAGGGAGAAAAGTCACACACTCTCTCCAGCTAGACAATGCACAGGCAACTTTCTTAGGTATGTAACCCGGAGGGATTTTCAACCACAGTAAGTGAATCCTTCTCCCTTCATCCCAGAGTCATAGCAACAAGGTCTTGCTTTCTCTGTCAAACAGGGAAGAAGCTACATGCTCGCTTGAAGCACACAAGGTTTAGTCGGAGAAACAGAACATCTTCTTCCATCCTCTAGCTAAAGGCAAACTGTCTGTTTTGCTTTGAAAGCCAGGAGTACCTTCATTCCCTGTTATGCAAAGTTGCCTTTGAAAACAGGAAGATTCAAACACTTGCAAGGCAGGAACTCTCCAGCCTTCTCCCACTGAGCGAGCCTTTGAGAAAGCAGCTTCTGGTCGGCACACTGTTTCTTCTAACAAAACTGAAAACTTGGGTAGATTCAGTTAAGCAGCTTGACGGAGAACGCCGTATTTTGCTTCCTCTTTCCTGGGGTGAATGGGGAACGTCCACTTGCTGTTAACAAAGTTTTTACTCAACACAACTACGCTTTGCCTCCTTCGTGTTCGAGAATGGGAGAAACGCGGTTTCTCTTCTCCTTTAGCGATACCGCCTGTAAGGTGCTATTCTCAGCCACGCAGCACAGAATGCCTCCCGAATTGCTGGAAACCCTGAATGGCTTCAACTACTTGAAAGGGAGAAAAGTCAGACACTTTATCCAGCTAAACAATACACAGGCAGCATTCTTAGGCAAGTAACACAGATGGATTGTCACACACAGAAAGTGAATCTTTCAGCCTTCATCCTCAGACTGAAGGCAACAAGCAGATGCAATCTCTATCAGGCAGGGAAGAAGCTACATGCTCGTGCTAAGCACACAAGGTGGAGTCAACAAAAACGAACCTCTTCTGCCGTGCTCTAGCTGAAGGCAGACGATCTGCCTGTTTGGCTTTGAAAGCCAGTATTACCCTCAGTCCCTGCTATACAAAGTTCCCCATGAAAACCGGGGGATTCAAATACTTGCTAGGCCCGCACTCTCCAGCCTTCTCCCACTCAGAGAACATTTGAGGAAGCAGCTTGTGCTGGGCAGACTCTTTCTTCTATCCAAAATGAACACTTCAGATCATTCACTTAAGCAGCTTGAAGGAAAACAAAGTATTTTGCTTTCTCTTGCATGTGGTGAATGGGGAACTTCCCCATGCTGCTAAGAAAGATTTTACTCAGCACAACTACGTTTTCGCCTCCTTCGCGTTCCAGAATGGGAGAAACGCGGTTTCTCTTGGCCTTTAGCCATAACGCCTGTAAAGCGGTATTAGCAGCCGCGCAACACAGAATGCCTCCCGGAATGCTGGAAACCGCGAATGGCTTCAACTACTTGAAAGGGAGAAAAGTCAGACACTTTATCCAGACAGACAATGCACAGGCAACATCCTTAGGCATGTTACACAAAGGGATTTTCAAACACACAAGTGAATCTTCCTGCATCCCCAGACTGAGAGCAACAAGACCTTGCTTTCTCTTTCAGGCATGGAAGAAGCTACATGCTCGTGTTAAGCACACAAGGTTTAGTCATCCAAACGGAACCGCTTCTGCGTCGCCATGCTGAAGGAAGACAATCTGCCTGTTTTTCTTTGAAAGCCAGTACTCCATTCATTCCCTGGTATGCAAAGTTCCCTTCGAGAACCAGGGAATTCCAATACTTGCTAGGCCCGCACTCTCCAGCCATCTCCCACTCAGAGAACATTTGAGAAAGCAGCTTGTGCTGGGCAGAAACTTTCTTCTATCCAAACTGAAAACTTCAGTTCATTCCCTTAAGCAGCTTGAAGGAAGACGCTGTGTTTTGCTTTCTCATTCGTGTGGTGAATGGGCAACGTCCACTTGCAGCTAACACAGCTTTTACTCAGCACAACCTCGGTTTAGCCTCCTCTGCGTTCCAGAATGGGAGAAACGCGGTTTTTCTTCTCCTTTAGAGATACCGTCTGTAAAGCGGTAGTCTCAACCGCGCAGCCCAGAATGCCTCCCGGAATGCTGGAAACCCTGAACGTCTTCAACTACTTGAAAGGGAGAAAAGTCAGACACTCTCTCCAGCTAGACAATGCACAGGCAACTTTCTTAGGTATGTAACCCGGAGGGATTCTCAACCACAGTAAGCGAATCCTTCTCCCTTCATCCCAGAGTCATAGCAACAAGGTCTTGCTTTCTCTGTCAAACAGGGAAGAAGCTACACGCTCGCTTGAGGCACACAAGGTTTAGTCGGAGAAACAGAACATCTTCTTCCATCCTCTAGCTAAAGGCAAACTGTCTGTTTTGCTTTGAAAGCCAGGAGTACCTTCATTCCCTGTTATGCAAAGTTGCCTTTGAAAACAGGAAGATTCAAACACTTGCAAGGCAGGAACTCTCCAGCCTTCTCCCACTGAGCGAGCCTTTGAGAAAGCAGCTTCTGGTCGGCACACTGTTTCTTCTAACAAAACTGAAAACTTGGGTAGATTCAGTTAAGCAGCTTGACGGAGAACGCCGTATTTTGCTTCCTCTTTCCTGGGGTGAATGGGGAACGTCCACTTGCTGTTAACAAAGTTTTTACTCAACACAACTACGCTTTGCCTCCTTCGTGTTCGAGAATGGGAGAAACGCGGTTTCTCTTCTCCTTTAGCGATACCGCCTGTAAGGTGCTATTCTCAGCCACGCGGCACAGAATGCCTCCCGAATTGCTGGAAACCCTGAATGGCTTCAACTACTTGAAAGGGAGAAAAGTCAGACACTTTATCCAGCTAAACAATACACAGGCAGCATTCTTAGGCAAGTAACACAGATGGATTGTCACACACAGAAAGTGAATCTTTCAGCCTTCATCCTCAGACTGAAGGCAACAAGCAGATGCAATCTCTATCAGGCAGGGAAGAAGCTACATGCTCGTGCTAAGCACACAAGGTGGAGTCAACAAAAACGAACCTCTTCTGCCGTGCTCTAGCTGAAGGCAGACGATCTGCCTGTTTGGCTTTGAAAGCCAGTATTACCCTCAGTCCCTGCTATACAAAGTTCCCCATGAAAACCGGGGGATTCAAATACTTGCTAGGCCCGCACTCTCCAGCCTTCTCCCACTCAGAGAACATTTGAGGAAGCAGCTTGTGCTGGGCAGACTCTTTCTTCTATCCAAAATGAACACTTCAGATCATTCACTTAAGCAGCTTGAAGGAAAACAAAGTATTTTGCTTTCTCTTGCATGTGGTGAATGGGGAACTTCCCCATGCTGCTAAGAAAGATTTTACTCAGCACAACTACGTTTTCGCCTCCTTCGCGTTCCAGAATGGGAGAAACGCGGTTTCTCTTGGCCTTTAGCCATAACGCCTGTAAAGCGGTATTAGCAGCCGCGCAACACAGAATGCCTCCCGGAATGCTGGAAACCGCGAATGGCTTCAACTACTTGAAAGGGAGAAAAGTCAGACACTTTATCCAGCTAAACAATACACAGGCAACATTCTTAGGCATGTAACACAGATGGATTGTCACATACAGAAAGTGAATCTTTCAGCCTTCATCCTCAGACTGAAGGCAACAAGCCGTTGCAATCTCTATCAGGCAGGGAAGAAGCTACATGCTCGTGCTAAGCACACAAGGTGGAGTCAACAAAAACGAACCTCTTCTGCCGTGCTCTAGCTGAAGGCAGACGATCTGCCTGTTTGGCTTTGAAAGCCAGTATTACCCTCAGTCCCTGCTATACAAAGTTCCCCATGAAAACCGGGGGATTCAAATACTTGCTAGGCCCGCACTCTCCAGCCTTCTCCCACTCAGAGAACATTTGAGGAAGCAGCTTGTGCTGGGCAGACTCTTTCTTCTATCCAAAATGAACACTTCAGATCATTCACTTAAGCAGCTTGAAGGAAAACAAAGTATTTTGCTTTCTCTTGCATGTGGTGAATGGGGAACGTCCCCATGCTGCTAAGAAAGATTTTACTCAGCACAACTACGTTTTCACCTCCTTCGCGTTCCAGAATGGGAGAAACGCGGTTTCTCTTCGCCTTTAGCCATAACGCCTGTAAAGCGGTATTAGCAGCCTCGCAACACAGAATGCCTCCCGGAATGCTGGAAACCGCGAATGGCTTCAACTACTTGAAAGGGAGAAAAGTCAGACACTTTATCCAGACAGACAATGCACAGGCAACATCCTTAGGCATGTTACACAAAGGGATTTTCAAACACACAAGTGAATCTTCCTGCATCCCCAGACTGAGAGCAACAAGATCTTGCTTTCTCTTTCAGGCATGGAAGAAGCTACATGCTCGTGTTAAGCACACAAGGTTTAGTCATCCAAACGGAACCGCTTCTGCGTCGCCATGCTGAAGGAAGACAATCTGCCTGTTTTTCTTTGAAAGCCAGTACTCCATTCATTCCCTGGTATGCAAAGTTCCCTTCGAGAACCAGGAAATTCCAATACTTGCTAGGCCCGCACTCTCCAGCCATCTCCCACTCAGAGAACATTTGAGAAAGCAGCTTGTGCTGGGCAGAAACTTTCTTCTATCCAAACTGAAAACTTCAGTTCATTCCCTTAAGCAGCTTGAAGGAAGACGCTGTGTTTTGCTTTCTCATTCGTGTGGTGAATGGGCAACGTCCACTTGCAGCTAACACAGCTTTTACTCAGCACAACCTCGGTTTAGCCTCCTCTGCGTTCCAGAATGGGAGAAACGCGGTTTTTCTTCTCCTTTAGAGATACCGTCTGTAAAGCGGTAGTCTCAACCGCGCAGCCCAGAATGCCTGCCGGAATGCTGGAAACCCTGAACGTCTTCAACTACTTGAAAGGGAGAAAAGTCACACACTCTCTCCAGCTAGACAATGCACAGGCAACTTTCTTAGGTATGTAACCCGGAGGGATTTTCAACCACAGTAAGTGAATCCTTCTCCCTTCATCCCAGAGTCATAGCAACAAGGTCTTGCTTTCTCTGTCAAACAGGGAAGAAGCTACATGCTCGCTTGAAGCACACAAGGTTTAGTCGGAGAAACAGAACATCTTCTTCCATCCTCTAGCTAAAGGCAAACTGTCTGTTTTGCTTTGAAAGCCAGGAGTACCTTCATTCCCTGTTATGCAAAGTTGCCTTTGAAAACAGGAAGATTCAAACACTTGCAAGGCAGGAACTCTCCAGCCTTCTCCCACTGAGCGAGCCTTTGAGAAAGCAGCTTCTGGTCGGCACACTGTTTCTTCTAACAAAACTGAAAACTTGGGTAGATTCAGTTAAGCAGCTTGACGGAGAACGCCGTATTTTGCTTCCTCTTTCCTGGGGTGAATGGGGAACGTCCACTTGCTGTTAACAAAGTTTTTACTCAACACAACTACGCTTTGCCTCCTTCGTGTTCGAGAATGGGAGAAACGCGGTTTCTCTTCTCCTTTAGCGATACCGCCTGTAAGGTGCTATTCTCAGCCACGCGGCACAGAATGCCTCCCGAATTGCTGGAAACCCTGAATGGCTTCAACTACTTGAAAGGGAGAAAAGTCAGACACTTTATCCAGCTAAACAATACACAGGCAGCATTCTTAGGCAAGTAACACAGATGGATTGTCACACACAGAAAGTGAATCTTTCAGCCTTCATCCTCAGACTGAAGGCAACAAGCCGTTGCAATCTCTATCAGGCAGGGAAGAAGCTACATGCTCGTGCTAAGCACACAAGGTGGAGTCAACAAAAACGAACCTCTTCTGCCGTGCTCTAGCTGAAGGCAGACGATCTGCCTGTTTGGCTTTGAAAGCCAGTATTACCCTCAGTCCCTGCTATACAAAGTTCCCCATGAAAACCGGGGGATTCAAATACTTGCTAGGCCCGCACTCTCCAGCCTTCTCCCACTCAGAGAACATTTGAGGAAGCAGCTTGTGCTGGGCAGACTCTTTCTTCTATCCAAAATGAACACTTCAGATCATTCACTTAAGCAGCTTGAAGGAAAACAAAGTATTTTGCTTTCTCTTGCATGTGGTGAATGGGGAACGTCCCCATGCTGCTAAGAAAGATTTTACTCAGCACAACTACGTTTTCACCTCCTTCGCGTTCCAGAATGGGAGAAACGCGGTTTCTCTTCGCCTTTAGCCATAACGCCTGTAAAGCGGTATTAGCAGCCGCGCAACACAGAATGCCTCCCGGAATGCTGGAAACCGCGAATGGCTTCAACTACTTGAAAGGGAGAAAAGTCAGACACTTTATCCAGACAGACAATGCACAGGCAACATCCTTAGGCATGTTACACAAAGGGATTTTCAAACACACAAGTGAATCTTCCTGCATCCCCAGACTGAGAGCAACAAGACCTTGCTTTCTCTTTCAGGCATGGAAGAAGCTACATGCTCGTGTTAAGCACACAAGGTTTAGTCATCCAAACGGAACCGCTTCTGCGTCGCCATGCTGAAGGAAGACAATCTGCCTGTTTTTCTTTGAAAGCCAGTACTCCATTCATTCCCTGGTATGCAAAGTTCCCTTCGAGAACCAGGAAATTCCAATACTTGCTAGGCCCGCACTCTCCAGCCATCTCCCACTCAGAGAACATTTGAGAAAGCAGCTTGTGCTGGGCAGAAACTTTCTTCTATCCAAACTGAAAACTTCAGTTCATTCCCTTAAGCAGCTTGAAGGAAGACGCTGTGTTTTGCTTTCTCATTCGTGTGGTGAATGGGCAACGTCCACTTGCAGCTAACACAGCTTTTACTCAGCACAACCTCGGTTTAGCCTCCTCTGCGTTCCAGAATGGGAGAAACGCGGTTTTTCTTCTCCTTTAGAGATACCGTCTGTAAAGCGGTAGTCTCAACCGCGCAGCCCAGAATGCCTGCCGGAATGCTGGAAACCCTGAACGTCTTCAACTACTTGAAAGGGAGAAAAGTCAGACACTCTCTCCAGCTAGACAATGCACAGGCAGCTTTCTTAGGTATGTAACCCGGAGGGATTTTCAACCACAGTAAGTGAATCCTTCTCCCTTCATCCCAGAGTCATAGCAACAAGGTCTTGCTTTCTCTGTCAAACAGGGAAGAAGCTACATGCTCGCTTGAAGCACACAAGGTTTAGTCGGAGAAACAGAACATCTTCTTCCATCCTCTAGCTAAAGGCAAACTGTCTGTTTTGCTTTGAAAGCCAGGAGTACCTTCATTCCCTGTTATGCAAAGTTGCCTTTGAAAACAGGAAGATTCAAACACTTGCAAGGCAGGAACTCTCCAGCCTTCTCCCACTGAGCGAGCCTTTGAGAAAGCAGCTTCTGGTCGGCACACTGTTTCTTCTAACAAAACTGAAAACTTGGGTAGATTCAGTTAAGCAGCTTGACGGAGAACGCCGTATTTTGCTTCCTCTTTCCTGGGGTGAATGGGGAACGTCCACTTGCTGTTAACAAAGTTTTTACTCAACACAACTACGCTTTGCCTCCTTCGTGTTCGAGAATGGGAGAAACGCGGTTTCTCTTCTCCTTTAGCGATACCGCCTGTAAGGTGCTATTCTCAGCCACGCAGCACAGAATGCCTCCCGAATTGCTGGAAACCCTGAATGGCTTCAACTACTTGAAAGGGAGAAAAGTCAGACACTTTATCCAGCTAAACAATACACAGGCAGCATTCTTAGGCAAGTAACACAGATGGATTGTCACACACAGAAAGTGAATCTTTCAGCCTTCATCCTCAGACTGAAGGCAACAAGCAGATGCAATCTCTATCAGGCAGGGAAGAAGCTACATGCTCGTGCTAAGCACACAAGGTGGAGTCAACAAAAACGAACCTCTTCTGCCGTGCTCTAGCTGAAGGCAGACGATCTGCCTGTTTGGCTTTGAAAGCCAGTATTACCCTCAGTCCCTGCTATACAAAGTTCCCCATGAAAACCGGGGGATTCAAATACTTGCTAGGCCCGCACTCTCCAGCCTTCTCCCACTCAGAGAACATTTGAGGAAGCAGCTTGTGCTGGGCAGACTCTTTCTTCTATCCAAAATGAACACTTCAGATCATTCACTTAAGCAGCTTGAAGGAAAATAAAGTATTTTGCTTTCTCTTGCATGTGGTGAATGGGGAACTTCCCCATGCTGCTAAGAAAGATTTTACTCAGCACAACTACGTTTTCGCCTCCTTCGCGTTCCAGAATGGGAGAAACGCGGTTTCTCTTGGCCTTTAGCCATAACGTCTATAAAGCGGTATTAGCAGCCGCGCAACACAGAATGCCTCCCGGAATGCTGGAAACCGCGAATGGCTTCAACTACTTGAAAGGGAGAAAAGTCAGACACTTTATCCAGACAGACAATGCACAGGCAACATCCTTAGGCATGTTACACAAAGGGATTTTCAAACACACAAGTGAATCTTCCTGCATCCCCAGACTGAGAGCAACAAGACCTTGCTTTCTCTTTCAGGCATGGAAGAAGCTACATGCTCGTGTTAAGCACACAAGGTTTAGTCATCCAAACGGAACCGCTTCTGCGTCGCCATGCTGAAGGAAGACAATCTGCCTGTTTTTCTTTGAAAGCCAGTACTCCATTCATTCCCTGGTATGCAAAGTTCCCTTCGAGAACCAGGGAATTCTAATACTTGCTAGGCCCGCACTCTCCAGCCTTCTCCCACTCAGAGAACATTTGAGGAAGCAGCTTGTGCTGGGGAGACTCTTTCTTCTATCCAAAATGAACACTTCAGATCATTCACTTAAACAGCTTGAAGGAAAACAAAGTATTTTGCTTTCTCTTGCATGTGGTGAATGGGGAACTTCCCCATGCTGCTAAGAAAGATTTTACTCAGCACAACTACGTTTTCGCCTCCTTCGCGTTCCAGAATGGGAGAAACGCGGTTTCTCTTGGCCTTTAGCCATAACGCCTGTAAAGCGGTATTAGCAGCCGCGCAACACAGAATGCCTCCCGGAATGCTGGAAACCGCGAATGGCTTCAACTACTTGAAAGGGAGAAAAGTCAGACACTTTATCCAGACAGACAATGCACAGGCAACATCCTTAGGCATGTTACACAAAGGGATTTTCAAACACACAAGTGAATCTTCCTGCATCCCCAGACTGAGAGCAACAAGACCTTGCTTTCTCTTTCAGGCATGGAAGAAGCTACATGCTCGTGTTAAGCACACAAGGTTTAGTCATCCAAACGGAACCGCTTCTGCGTCGCCATGCTGAAGGAAGACAATCTGCCTGTTTTTCTTTGAAAGCCAGTACTCCATTCATTCCCTGGTATGCAAAGTTCCCTTCGAGAACCAGGGAATTCCAATACTTGCTAGGCCCGCACTCTCCAGCCATCTCCCACTCAGAGAACATTTGAGAAAGCAGCTTGTGCTGGGCAGAAACTTTCTTCTATCCAAACTGAAAACTTCAGTTCATTCCCTTAAGCAGCTTGAAGGAAGACGCTGTGTTTTGCTTTCTCATTCGTGTGGTGAATGGGCAACGTCCACTTGCAGCTAACACAGCTTTTACTCAGCACAACCTCGGTTTAGCCTCCTCTGCGTTCCAGAATGGGAGAAACGCGGTTTTTCTTCTCCTTTAGAGATACCGTCTGTAAAGCGGTAGTCTCAACCGCGCAGCCCAGAATGCCTGCCGGAATGCTGGAAACCCTGAACGTCTTCAACTACTTGAAAGGGAGAAAAGTCAGACACTCTCTCCAGCTAGACAATGCACAGGCAGCTTTCTTAGGTATGTAACCCGGAGGGATTTTCAACCACAGTAAGTGAATCCTTCTCCCTTCATCCCAGAGTCATAGCAACAAGGTCTTGCTTTCTCTGTCAAACAGGGAAGAAGCTACATGCTCGCTTGAAGCACACAAGGTTTAGTCGGAGAAACAGAACATCTTCTTCCATCCTCTAGCTAAAGGCAAACTGTCTGTTTTGCTTTGAAAGCCAGGAGTACCTTCATTCCCTGTTATGCAAAGTTGCCTTTGAAAACAGGAAGATTCAAACACTTGCAAGGCAGGAACTCTCCAGCCTTCTCCCACTGAGCGAGCCTTTGAGAAAGCAGCTTCTGGTCGGCACACTGTTTCTTCTAACAAAACTGAAAACTTGGGTAGATTCAGTTAAGCAGCTTGACGGAGAACGCCGTATTTTGCTTCCTCTTTCCTGGGGTGAATGGGGAACGTCCACTTGCTGTTAACAAAGTTTTTACTCAACACAACTACGCTTTGCCTCCTTCGTGTTCGAGAATGGGAGAAACGCGGTTTCTCTTCTCCTTTAGCGATACCGCCTGTAAGGTGCTATTCTCAGCCACGCAGCACAGAATGCCTCCCGAATTGCTGGAAACCCTGAATGGCTTCAACTACTTGAAAGGGAGAAAAGTCAGACACTTTATCCAGCTAAACAATACACAGGCAGCATTCTTAGGCAAGTAACACAGATGGATTGTCACACACAGAAAGTGAATCTTTCAGCCTTCATCCTCAGACTGAAGGCAACAAGCAGATGCAATCTCTATCAGGCAGGGAAGAAGCTACATGCTCGTGCTAAGCACACAAGGTGGAGTCAACAAAAACGAACCTCTTCTGCCGTGCTCTAGCTGAAGGCAGACGATCTGCCTGTTTGGCTTTGAAAGCCAGTATTACCCTCAGTCCCTGCTATACAAAGTTCCCCATGAAAACCGGGGGATTCAAATACTTGCTAGGCCCGCACTCTCCAGCCTTCTCCCACTCAGAGAACATTTGAGGAAGCAGCTTGTGCTGGGCAGACTCTTTCTTCTATCCAAAATGAACACTTCAGATCATTCACTTAAGCAGCTTGAAGGAAAACAAAGTATTTTGCTTTCTCTTGCATGTGGTGAATGGGGAACTTCCCCATGCTGCTAAGAAAGATTTTACTCAGCACAACTACGTTTTCGCCTCCTTCGCGTTCCAGAATGGGAGAAACGCGGTTTCTCTTGGCCTTTAGCCATAACGCCTGTAAAGCGGTATTAGCAGCCGCGCAACACAGAATGCCTCCCGGAATGCTGGAAACCGCGAATGGCTTCAACTACTTGAAAGGGAGAAAAGTCAGACACTTTATCCAGACAGACAATGCACAGGCAACATCCTTAGGCATGTTACACAAAGGGATTTTCAAACACACAAGTGAATCTTCCTGCATCCCCAGACTGAGAGCAACAAGACCTTGCTTTCTCTTTCAGGCATGGAAGAAGCTACATGCTCGTGTTAAGCACACAAGGTTTAGTCATCCAAACGGAACCGCTTCTGCGTCGCCATGCTGAAGGAAGACAATCTGCCTGTTTTTCTTTGAAAGCCAGTACTCCATTCATTCCCTGGTATGCAAAGTTCCCTTCGAGAACCAGGGAATTCCAATACTTGCTAGGCCCGCACTCTCCAGCCATCTCCCACTCAGAGAACATTTGAGAAAGCAGCTTGTGCTGGGCAGAAACTTTCTTCTATCCAAACTGAAAACTTCAGTTCATTCCCTTAAGCAGCTTGAAGGAAGACGCTGTGTTTTGCTTTCTCATTCGTGTGGTGAATGGGCAACGTCCACTTGCAGCTAACACAGCTTTTACTCAGCACAACCTCGGTTTAGCCTCCTCTGCGTTCCAGAATGGGAGAAACGCGGTTTTTCTTCTCCTTTAGAGATACCGTCTGTAAAGCGGTAGTCTCAACCGCGCAGCCCAGAATGCCTCCCGGAATGCTGGAAACCCTGAACGTCTTCAACTACTTGAAAGGGAGAAAAGTCAGACACTCTCTCCAGCTAGACAATGCACAGGCAACTTTCTTAGGTATGTAACCCGGAGGGATTCTCAACCACAGTAAGCGAATCCTTCTCCCTTCATCCCAGAGTCATAGCAACAAGGTCTTGCTTTCTCTGTCAAACAGGGAAGAAGCTACACGCTCGCTTGAGGCACACAAGGTTTAGTCGGAGAAACAGAACATCTTCTTCCATCCTCTAGCTAAAGGCAAACTGTCTGTTTTGCTTTGAAAGCCAGGAGTACCTTCATTCCCTGTTATGCAAAGTTGCCTTTGAAAACAGGAAGATTCAAACACTTGCAAGGCAGGAACTCTCCAGCCTTCTCCCACTGAGCGAGCCTTTGAGAAAGCAGCTTCTGGTCGGCACACTGTTTCTTCTAACAAAACTGAAAACTTGGGTAGATTCAGTTAAGCAGCTTGACGGAGAACGCCGTATTTTGCTTCCTCTTTCCTGGGGTGAATGGGGAACGTCCACTTGCTGTTAACAAAGTTTTTACTCAACACAACTACGCTTTGCCTCCTTCGTGTTCGAGAATGGGAGAAACGCGGTTTCTCTTCTCCTTTAGCGATACCGCCTGTAAGGTGCTATTCTCAGCCACGCGGCACAGAATGCCTCCCGAATTGCTGGAAACCCTGAATGGCTTCAACTACTTGAAAGGGAGAAAAGTCAGACACTTTATCCAGCTAAACAATACACAGGCAGCATTCTTAGGCAAGTAACACAGATGGATTGTCACACACAGAAAGTGAATCTTTCAGCCTTCATCCTCAGACTGAAGGCAACAAGCAGATGCAATCTCTATCAGGCAGGGAAGAAGCTACATGCTCGTGCTAAGCACACAAGGTGGAGTCAACAAAAACGAACCTCTTCTGCCGTGCTCTAGCTGAAGGCAGACGATCTGCCTGTTTGGCTTTGAAAGCCAGTATTACCCTCAGTCCCTGCTATACAAAGTTCCCCATGAAAACCGGGGGATTCAAATACTTGCTAGGCCCGCACTCTCCAGCCTTCTCCCACTCAGAGAACATTTGAGGAAGCAGCTTGTGCTGGGCAGACTCTTTCTTCTATCCAAAATGAACACTTCAGATCATTCACTTAAGCAGCTTGAAGGAAAACAAAGTATTTTGCTTTCTCTTGCATGTGGTGAATGGGGAACTTCCCCATGCTGCTAAGAAAGATTTTACTCAGCACAACTACGTTTTCGCCTCCTTCGCGTTCCAGAATGGGAGAAACGCGGTTTCTCTTGGCCTTTAGCCATAACGCCTGTAAAGCGGTATTAGCAGCCGCGCAACACAGAATGCCTCCCGGAATGCTGGAAACCGCGAATGGCTTCAACTACTTGAAAGGGAGAAAAGTCAGACACTTTATCCAGCTAAACAATACACAGGCAACATTCTTAGGCATGTAACACAGATGGATTGTCACATACAGAAAGTGAATCTTTCAGCCTTCATCCTCAGACTGAAGGCAACAAGCCGTTGCAATCTCTATCAGGCAGGGAAGAAGCTACATGCTCGTGCTAAGCACACAAGGTGGAGTCAACAAAAACGAACCTCTTCTGCCGTGCTCTAGCTGAAGGCAGACGATCTGCCTGTTTGGCTTTGAAAGCCAGTATTACCCTCAGTCCCTGCTATACAAAGTTCCCCATGAAAACCGGGGGATTCAAATACTTGCTAGGCCCGCACTCTCCAGCCTTCTCCCACTCAGAGAACATTTGAGGAAGCAGCTTGTGCTGGGCAGACTCTTTCTTCTATCCAAAATGAACACTTCAGATCATTCACTTAAGCAGCTTGAAGGAAAACAAAGTATTTTGCTTTCTCTTGCATGTGGTGAATGGGGAACGTCCCCATGCTGCTAAGAAAGATTTTACTCAGCACAACTACGTTTTCACCTCCTTCGCGTTCCAGAATGGGAGAAACGCGGTTTCTCTTCACCTTTAGCCATAACGCCTGTAAAGCGGTATTAGCAGCCTCGCAACACAGAATGCCTCCCGGAATGCTGGAAACCGCGAATGGCTTCAACTACTTGAAAGGGAGAAAAGTCAGACACTTTATCCAGACAGACAATGCACAGGCAACATCCTTAGGCATGTTACACAAAGGGATTTTCAAACACACAAGTGAATCTTCCTGCATCCCCAGACTGAGAGCAACAAGATCTTGCTTTCTCTTTCAGGCATGGAAGAAGCTACATGCTCGTGTTAAGCACACAAGGTTTAGTCATCCAAACGGAACCGCTTCTGCGTCGCCATGCTGAAGGAAGACAATCTGCCTGTTTTTCTTTGAAAGCCAGTACTCCATTCATTCCCTGGTATGCAAAGTTCCCTTCGAGAACCAGGAAATTCCAATACTTGCTAGGCCCGCACTCTCCAGCCATCTCCCACTCAGAGAACATTTGAGAAAGCAGCTTGTGCTGGGCAGAAACTTTCTTCTATCCAAACTGAAAACTTCAGTTCATTCCCTTAAGCAGCTTGAAGGAAGACGCTGTGTTTTGCTTTCTCATTCGTGTGGTGAATGGGCAACGTCCACTTGCAGCTAACACAGCTTTTACTCAGCACAACCTCGGTTTAGCCTCCTCTGCGTTCCAGAATGGGAGAAACGCGGTTTTTCTTCTCCTTTAGAGATACCGTCTGTAAAGCGGTAGTCTCAACCGCGCAGCCCAGAATGCCTGCCGGAATGCTGGAAACCCTGAACGTCTTCAACTACTTGAAAGGGAGAAAAGTCAGACACTCTCTCCAGCTAGACAATGCACAGGCAGCTTTCTTAGGTATGTAACCCGGAGGGATTTTCAACCACAGTAAGTGAATCCTTCTCCCTTCATCCCAGAGTCATAGCAACAAGGTCTTGCTTTCTCTGTCAAACAGGGAAGAAGCTACATGCTCGCTTGAAGCACACAAGGTTTAGTCGGAGAAACAGAACATCTTCTTCCATCCTCTAGCTAAAGGCAAACTGTCTGTTTTGCTTTGAAAGCCAGGAGTACCTTCATTCCCTGTTATGCAAAGTTGCCTTTGAAAACAGGAAGATTCAAACACTTGCAAGGCAGGAACTCTCCAGCCTTCTCCCACTGAGCGAGCCTTTGAGAAAGCAGCTTCTGGTCGGCACACTGTTTCTTCTAACAAAACTGAAAACTTGGGTAGATTCAGTTAAGCAGCTTGACGGAGAACGCCGTATTTTGCTTCCTCTTTCCTGGGGTGAATGGGGAACGTCCACTTGCTGTTAACAAAGTTTTTACTCAACACAACTACGCTTTGCCTCCTTCGTGTTCGAGAATGGGAGAAACGCGGTTTCTCTTCTCCTTTAGCGATACCGCCTGTAAGGTGCTATTCTCAGCCACGCAGCACAGAATGCCTCCCGAATTGCTGGAAACCCTGAATGGCTTCAACTACTTGAAAGGGAGAAAAGTCAGACACTTTATCCAGCTAAACAATACACAGGCAGCATTCTTAGGCAAGTAACACAGATGGATTGTCACACACAGAAAGTGAATCTTTCAGCCTTCATCCTCAGACTGAAGGCAACAAGCAGATGCAATCTCTATCAGGCAGGGAAGAAGCTACATGCTCGTGCTAAGCACACAAGGTGGAGTCAACAAAAACGAACCTCTTCTGCCGTGCTCTAGCTGAAGGCAGACGATCTGCCTGTTTGGCTTTGAAAGCCAGTATTACCCTCAGTCCCTGCTATACAAAGTTCCCCATGAAAACCGGGGGATTCAAATACTTGCTAGGCCCGCACTCTCCAGCCTTCTCCCACTCAGAGAACATTTGAGGAAGCAGCTTGTGCTGGGCAGACTCTTTCTTCTATCCAAAATGAACACTTCAGATCATTCACTTAAGCAGCTTGAAGGAAAACAAAGTATTTTGCTTTCTCTTGCATGTGGTGAATGGGGAACTTCCCCATGCTGCTAAGAAAGATTTTACTCAGCACAACTACGTTTTCGCCTCCTTCGCGTTCCAGAATGGGAGAAACGCGGTTTCTCTTGGCCTTTAGCCATAACGTCTATAAAGCGGTATTAGCAGCCGCGCAACACAGAATGCCTCCCGGAATGCTGGAAACCGCGAATGGCTTCAACTACTTGAAAGGGAGAAAAGTCAGACACTTTATCCAGCTAAACAATACACAGGCAACATTCTTAGGCATGTAACACAGATGGATTGTCACACACAGAAAGTGAATCTTTCAGCCTTCATCCTCAGACTGAAGGCAACAAGCAGTTGCAATCTCTATCAGGCAGGGAAGAAGCTACATGCTCGTGCTAAGCACACAAGGTGGAGTCAACAAAAACGAACCTCTTCTGCCGTGCTCTAGCTGAAGGCAGACGATCTGCCTGTTTGGCTTTGAAAGCCAGTATTACCCTCAGTCCCTGCTATACAAAGTTCCCCATGAAAACCGGGGGATTCAAATACTTGCTAGGCCCGCACTCTCCAGCCTTCTCCCACTCAGAGAACATTTGAGGAAGCAGCTTGTGCTGGGCAGACTCTTTCTTCTATCCAAAATGAACACTTCAGATCATTCACTTAAGCAGCTTGAAGGAAAACAAAGTATTTTGCTTCCTCTTTCCTGGGGTGAATGGGGAACGTCCACTTGCTGTTAACAAAGTTTTTACTCAACACAACTACGCTTTGCCTCCTTCGTGTTCGAGAATGGGAGAAACGCGGTTTCTCTTCTCCTTTAGCGATACCGCCTGTAAGGTGCTATTCTCAGGCGCGCAGCACAGAATGCCTCCCGAATTGCTGGAAACCCTGAATGGCTTCAACTACTTGAAAGGGAGAAAAGTCAGACACTTTATCCAGACAGACAATGCACAGGCAACATCCTTAGGCATGTTACACAAAGGGATTTTCAAACACACAAGTGAATCTTCCTGCATCCCCAGACTGAGAGCAACAAGATCTTGCTTTCTCCTTCAGGCATGGAAGAAGCTACATGCTCGTGCTAAGCACACAAGGTGGAGTCAACAAAAACGAACCTCTTCTGCCGTGCTCTAGCTGAAGGCAGACGATCTGCCTGTTTGGCTTTGAAAGCCAGTATTACCCTCAGTCCCTGCTATACAAAGTTCCCCATGAAAACCGGGGGATTCAAATACTTGCTAGGCCCGCACTCTCCAGCCTTCTCCCACTCAGAGAACATTTGAGGAAGCAGCTTGTGCTGGGCAGACTCTTTCTTCTATCCAAAATGAACACTTCAGATCATTCACTTAAGCAGCTTGAAGGAAAACAAAGTATTTTGCTTTCTCTTGCATGTGGTGAATGGGGAACGTCCCCATGCTGCTAAGAAAGATTTTACTCAGCACAACTACGTTTTCACCTCCTTCGCGTTCCAGAATGGGAGAAACGCGGTTTCTCTTCACCTTTAGCCATAACGCCTGTAAAGCGGTATTAGCAGCCTCGCAACACAGAATGCCTCCCGGAATGCTGGAAACCGCGAATGGCTTCAACTACTTGAAAGGGAGAAAAGTCAGACACTTTATCCAGACAGACAATGCACAGGCAACATCCTTAGGCATGTTACACAAAGGGATTTTCAAACACACAAGTGAATCTTCCTGCATCCCCAGACTGAGAGCAACAAGATCTTGCTTTCTCTTTCAGGCATGGAAGAAGCTACATGCTCGTGTTAAGCACACAAGGTTTAGTCATCCAAACGGAACCGCTTCTGCGTCGCCATGCTGAAGGAAGACAATCTGCCTGTTTTTCTTTGAAAGCCAGTACTCCATTCATTCCCTGGTATGCAAAGTTCCCTTCGAGAACCAGGAAATTCCAATACTTGCTAGGCCCGCACTCTCCAGCCATCTCCCACTCAGAGAACATTTGAGAAAGCAGCTTGTGCTGGGCAGAAACTTTCTTCTATCCAAACTGAAAACTTCAGTTCATTCCCTTAAGCAGCTTGAAGGAAGACGCTGTGTTTTGCTTTCTCATTCGTGTGGTGAATGGGCAACGTCCACTTGCAGCTAACACAGCTTTTACTCAGCACAACCTCGGTTTAGCCTCCTCTGCGTTCCAGAATGGGAGAAACGCGGTTTTTCTTCTCCTTTAGAGATACCGTCTGTAAAGCGGTAGTCTCAACCGCGCAGCCCAGAATGCCTGCCGGAATGCTGGAAACCCTGAACGTCTTCAACTACTTGAAAGGGAGAAAAGTCAGACACTCTCTCCAGCTAGACAATGCACAGGCAGCTTTCTTAGGTATGTAACCCGGAGGGATTTTCAACCACAGTAAGTGAATCCTTCTCCCTTCATCCCAGAGTCATAGCAACAAGGTCTTGCTTTCTCTGTCAAACAGGGAAGAAGCTACATGCTCGCTTGAAGCACACAAGGTTTAGTCGGAGAAACAGAACATCTTCTTCCATCCTCTAGCTAAAGGCAAACTGTCTGTTTTGCTTTGAAAGCCAGGAGTACCTTCATTCCCTGTTATGCAAAGTTGCCTTTGAAAACAGGAAGATTCAAACACTTGCAAGGCAGGAACTCTCCAGCCTTCTCCCACTGAGCGAGCCTTTGAGAAAGCAGCTTCTGGTCGGCACACTGTTTCTTCTAACAAAACTGAAAACTTGGGTAGATTCAGTTAAGCAGCTTGACGGAGAACGCCGTATTTTGCTTCCTCTTTCCTGGGGTGAATGGGGAACGTCCACTTGCTGTTAACAAAGTTTTTACTCAACACAACTACGCTTTGCCTCCTTCGTGTTCGAGAATGGGAGAAACGCGGTTTCTCTTCTCCTTTAGCGATACCGCCTGTAAGGTGCTATTCTCAGCCACGCAGCACAGAATGCCTCCCGAATTGCTGGAAACCCTGAATGGCTTCAACTACTTGAAAGGGAGAAAAGTCAGACACTTTATCCAGCTAAACAATACACAGGCAGCATTCTTAGGCAAGTAACACAGATGGATTGTCACACACAGAAAGTGAATCTTTCAGCCTTCATCCTCAGACTGAAGGCAACAAGCAGATGCAATCTCTATCAGGCAGGGAAGAAGCTACATGCTCGTGCTAAGCACACAAGGTGGAGTCAACAAAAACGAACCTCTTCTGCCGTGCTCTAGCTGAAGGCAGACGATCTGCCTGTTTGGCTTTGAAAGCCAGTATTACCCTCAGTCCCTGCTATACAAAGTTCCCCATGAAAACCGGGGGATTCAAATACTTGCTAGGCCCGCACTCTCCAGCCTTCTCCCACTCAGAGAACATTTGAGGAAGCAGCTTGTGCTGGGCAGACTCTTTCTTCTATCCAAAATGAACACTTCAGATCATTCACTTAAGCAGCTTGAAGGAAAACAAAGTATTTTGCTTTCTCTTGCATGTGGTGAATGGGGAACTTCCCCATGCTGCTAAGAAAGATTTTACTCAGCACAACTACGTTTTCGCCTCCTTCGCGTTCCAGAATGGGAGAAACGCGGTTTCTCTTGGCCTTTAGCCATAACGCCTGTAAAGCGGTATTAGCAGCCGCGCAACACAGAATGCCTCCCGGAATGCTGGAAACCGCGAATGGCTTCAACTACTTGAAAGGGAGAAAAGTCAGACACTTTATCCAGACAGACAATGCACAGGCAACATCCTTAGGCATGTTACACAAAGGGATTTTCAAACACACAAGTGAATCTTCCTGCATCCCCAGACTGAGAGCAACAAGACCTTGCTTTCTCTTTCAGGCATGGAAGAAGCTACATGCTCGTGTTAAGCACACAAGGTTTAGTCATCCAAACGGAACCGCTTCTGCGTCGCCATGCTGAAGGAAGACAATCTGCCTGTTTTTCTTTGAAAGCCAGTACTCCATTCATTCCCTGGTATGCAAAGTTCCCTTCGAGAACCAGGGAATTCCAATACTTGCTAGGCCCGCACTCTCCAGCCATCTCCCACTCAGAGAACATTTGAGAAAGCAGCTTGTGCTGGGCAGAAACTTTCTTCTATCCAAACTGAAAACTTCAGTTCATTCCCTTAAGCAGCTTGAAGGAAGACGCTGTGTTTTGCTTTCTCATTCGTGTGGTGAATGGGCAACGTCCACTTGCAGCTAACACAGCTTTTACTCAGCACAACCTCGGTTTAGCCTCCTCTGCGTTCCAGAATGGGAGAAACGCGGTTTTTCTTCTCCTTTAGAGATACCGTCTGTAAAGCGGTAGTCTCAACCGCGCAGCCCAGAATGCCTCCCGGAATGCTGGAAACCCTGAACGTCTTCAACTACTTGAAAGGGAGAAAAGTCAGACACTCTCTCCAGCTAGACAATGCACAGGCAACTTTCTTAGGTATGTAACCCGGAGGGATTCTCAACCACAGTAAGCGAATCCTTCTCCCTTCATCCCAGAGTCATAGCAACAAGGTCTTGCTTTCTCTGTCAAACAGGGAAGAAGCTACACGCTCGCTTGAGGCACACAAGGTTTAGTCGGAGAAACAGAACATCTTCTTCCATCCTCTAGCTAAAGGCAAACTGTCTGTTTTGCTTTGAAAGCCAGGAGTACCTTCATTCCCTGTTATGCAAAGTTGCCTTTGAAAACAGGAAGATTCAAACACTTGCAAGGCAGGAACTCTCCAGCCTTCTCCCACTGAGCGAGCCTTTGAGAAAGCAGCTTCTGGTCGGCACACTGTTTCTTCTAACAAAACTGAAAACTTGGGTAGATTCAGTTAAGCAGCTTGACGGAGAACGCCGTATTTTGCTTCCTCTTTCCTGGGGTGAATGGGGAACGTCCACTTGCTGTTAACAAAGTTTTTACTCAACACAACTACGCTTTGCCTCCTTCGTGTTCGAGAATGGGAGAAACGCGGTTTCTCTTCTCCTTTAGCGATACCGCCTGTAAGGTGCTATTCTCAGCCACGCGGCACAGAATGCCTCCCGAATTGCTGGAAACCCTGAATGGCTTCAACTACTTGAAAGGGAGAAAAGTCAGACACTTTATCCAGCTAAACAATACACAGGCAGCATTCTTAGGCAAGTAACACAGATGGATTGTCACACACAGAAAGTGAATCTTTCAGCCTTCATCCTCAGACTGAAGGCAACAAGCAGATGCAATCTCTATCAGGCAGGGAAGAAGCTACATGCTCGTGCTAAGCACACAAGGTGGAGTCAACAAAAACGAACCTCTTCTGCCGTGCTCTAGCTGAAGGCAGACGATCTGCCTGTTTGGCTTTGAAAGCCAGTATTACCCTCAGTCCCTGCTATACAAAGTTCCCCATGAAAACCGGGGGATTCAAATACTTGCTAGGCCCGCACTCTCCAGCCTTCTCCCACTCAGAGAACATTTGAGGAAGCAGCTTGTGCTGGGCAGACTCTTTCTTCTATCCAAAATGAACACTTCAGATCATTCACTTAAGCAGCTTGAAGGAAAACAAAGTATTTTGCTTTCTCTTGCATGTGGTGAATGGGGAACGTCCCCATGCTGCTAAGAAAGATTTTACTCAGCACAACTACGTTTTCGCCTCCTTCGCGTTCCAGAATGGGAGAAACGCGGTTTCTCTTGGCCTTTAGCCATAACGCCTGTAAAGCGGTATTAGCAGCCGCGCAACACAGAATGCCTCCCGGAATGCTGGAAACCGCGAATGGCTTCAACTACTTGAAAGGGAGAAAAGTCAGACACTTTATCCAGCTAAACAATACACAGGCAACATTCTTAGGCATGTAACACAGATGGATTGTCACATACAGAAAGTGAATCTTTCAGCCTTCATCCTCAGACTGAAGGCAACAAGCCGTTGCAATCTCTATCAGGCAGGGAAGAAGCTACATGCTCGTGCTAAGCACACAAGGTGGAGTCAACAAAAACGAACCTCTTCTGCCGTGCTCTAGCTGAAGGCAGACGATCTGCCTGTTTGGCTTTGAAAGCCAGTATTACCCTCAGTCCCTGCTATACAAAGTTCCCCATGAAAACCGGGGGATTCAAATACTTGCTAGGCCCGCACTCTCCAGCCTTCTCCCACTCAGAGAACATTTGAGGAAGCAGCTTGTGCTGGGCAGACTCTTTCTTCTATCCAAAATGAACACTTCAGATCATTCACTTAAGCAGCTTGAAGGAAAACAAAGTATTTTGCTTTCTCTTGCATGTGGTGAATGGGGAACGTCCCCATGCTGCTAAGAAAGATTTTACTCAGCACAACTACGTTTTCACCTCCTTCGCGTTCCAGAATGGGAGAAACGCGGTTTCTCTTCGCCTTTAGCCATAACGCCTGTAAAGCGGTATTAGCAGCCTCGCAACACAGAATGCCTCCCGGAATGCTGGAAACCGCGAATGGCTTCAACTACTTGAAAGGGAGAAAAGTCAGACACTTTATCCAGACAGACAATGCACAGGCAACATCCTTAGGCATGTTACACAAAGGGATTTTCAAACACACAAGTGAATCTTCCTGCATCCCCAGACTGAGAGCAACAAGATCTTGCTTTCTCTTTCAGGCATGGAAGAAGCTACATGCTCGTGTTAAGCACACAAGGTTTAGTCATCCAAACGGAACCGCTTCTGCGTCGCCATGCTGAAGGAAGACAATCTGCCTGTTTTTCTTTGAAAGCCAGTACTCCATTCATTCCCTGGTATGCAAAGTTCCCTTCGAGAACCAGGAAATTCCAATACTTGCTAGGCCCGCACTCTCCAGCCATCTCCCACTCAGAGAACATTTGAGAAAGCAGCTTGTGCTGGGCAGAAACTTTCTTCTATCCAAACTGAAAACTTCAGTTCATTCCCTTAAGCAGCTTGAAGGAAGACGCTGTGTTTTGCTTTCTCATTCGTGTGGTGAATGGGCAACGTCCACTTGCAGCTAACACAGCTTTTACTCAGCACAACCTCGGTTTAGCCTCCTCTGCGTTCCAGAATGGGAGAAACGCGGTTTTTCTTCTCCTTTAGAGATACCGTCTGTAAAGCGGTAGTCTCAACCGCGCAGCCCAGAATGCCTGCCGGAATGCTGGAAACCCTGAACGTCTTCAACTACTTGAAAGGGAGAAAAGTCACACACTCTCTCCAGCTAGACAATGCACAGGCAACTTTCTTAGGTATGTAACCCGGAGGGATTTTCAACCACAGTAAGTGAATCCTTCTCCCTTCATCCCAGAGTCATAGCAACAAGGTCTTGCTTTCTCTGTCAAACAGGGAAGAAGCTACATGCTCGCTTGAAGCACACAAGGTTTAGTCGGAGAAACAGAACATCTTCTTCCATCCTCTAGCTAAAGGCAAACTGTCTGTTTTGCTTTGAAAGCCAGGAGTACCTTCATTCCCTGTTATGCAAAGTTGCCTTTGAAAACAGGAAGATTCAAACACTTGCAAGGCAGGAACTCTCCAGCCTTCTCCCACTGAGCGAGCCTTTGAGAAAGCAGCTTCTGGTCGGCACACTGTTTCTTCTAACAAAACTGAAAACTTGGGTAGATTCAGTTAAGCAGCTTGACGGAGAACGCCGTATTTTGCTTCCTCTTTCCTGGGGTGAATGGGGAACGTCCACTTGCTGTTAACAAAGTTTTTACTCAACACAACTACGCTTTGCCTCCTTCGTGTTCGAGAATGGGAGAAACGCGGTTTCTCTTCTCCTTTAGCGATACCGCCTGTAAGGTGCTATTCTCAGCCACGCAGCACAGAATGCCTCCCGAATTGCTGGAAACCCTGAATGGCTTCAACTACTTGAAAGGGAGAAAAGTCAGACACTTTATCCAGCTAAACAATACACAGGCAGCATTCTTAGGCAAGTAACACAGATGGATTGTCACACACAGAAAGTGAATCTTTCAGCCTTCATCCTCAGACTGAAGGCAACAAGCAGATGCAATCTCTATCAGGCAGGGAAGAAGCTACATGCTCGTGCTAAGCACACAAGGTGGAGTCAACAAAAACGAACCTCTTCTGCCGTGCTCTAGCTGAAGGCAGACGATCTGCCTGTTTGGCTTTGAAAGCCAGTATTACCCTCAGTCCCTGCTATACAAAGTTCCCCATGAAAACCGGGGGATTCAAATACTTGCTAGGCCCGCACTCTCCAGCCTTCTCCCACTCAGAGAACATTTGAGGAAGCAGCTTGTGCTGGGCAGACTCTTTCTTCTATCCAAAATGAACACTTCAGATCATTCACTTAAGCAGCTTGAAGGAAAACAAAGTATTTTGCTTTCTCTTGCATGTGGTGAATGGGGAACTTCCCCATGCTGCTAAGAAAGATTTTACTCAGCACAACTACGTTTTCGCCTCCTTCGCGTTCCAGAATGGGAGAAACGCGGTTTCTCTTGGCCTTTAGCCATAACGCCTGTAAAGCGGTATTAGCAGCCGCGCAACACAGAATGCCTCCCGGAATGCTGGAAACCGCGAATGGCTTCAACTACTTGAAAGGGAGAAAAGTCAGACACTTTATCCAGACAGACAATGCACAGGCAACATCCTTAGGCATGTTACACAAAGGGATTTTCAAACACACAAGTGAATCTTCCTGCATCCCCAGACTGAGAGCAACAAGACCTTGCTTTCTCTTTCAGGCATGGAAGAAGCTACATGCTCGTGTTAAGCACACAAGGTTTAGTCATCCAAACGGAACCGCTTCTGCGTCGCCATGCTGAAGGAAGACAATCTGCCTGTTTTTCTTTGAAAGCCAGTACTCCATTCATTCCCTGGTATGCAAAGTTCCCTTCGAGAACCAGGGAATTCCAATACTTGCTAGGCCCGCACTCTCCAGCCATCTCCCACTCAGAGAACATTTGAGAAAGCAGCTTGTGCTGGGCAGAAACTTTCTTCTATCCAAACTGAAAACTTCAGTTCATTCCCTTAAGCAGCTTGAAGGAAGACGCTGTGTTTTGCTTTCTCATTCGTGTGGTGAATGGGCAACGTCCACTTGCAGCTAACACAGCTTTTACTCAGCACAACCTCGGTTTAGCCTCCTCTGCGTTCCAGAATGGGAGAAACGCGGTTTTTCTTCTCCTTTAGAGATACCGTCTGTAAAGCGGTAGTCTCAACCGCGCAGCCCAGAATGCCTCCCGGAATGCTGGAAACCCTGAACGTCTTCAACTACTTGAAAGGGAGAAAAGTCAGACACTCTCTCCAGCTAGACAATGCACAGGCAACTTTCTTAGGTATGTAACCCGGAGGGATTCTCAACCACAGTAAGCGAATCCTTCTCCCTTCATCCCAGAGTCATAGCAACAAGGTCTTGCTTTCTCTGTCAAACAGGGAAGAAGCTACACGCTCGCTTGAGGCACACAAGGTTTAGTCGGAGAAACAGAACATCTTCTTCCATCCTCTAGCTAAAGGCAAACTGTCTGTTTTGCTTTGAAAGCCAGGAGTACCTTCATTCCCTGTTATGCAAAGTTGCCTTTGAAAACAGGAAGATTCAAACACTTGCAAGGCAGGAACTCTCCAGCCTTCTCCCACTGAGCGAGCCTTTGAGAAAGCAGCTTCTGGTCGGCACACTGTTTCTTCTAACAAAACTGAAAACTTGGGTAGATTCAGTTAAGCAGCTTGACGGAGAACGCCGTATTTTGCTTCCTCTTTCCTGGGGTGAATGGGGAACGTCCACTTGCTGTTAACAAAGTTTTTACTCAACACAACTACGCTTTGCCTCCTTCGTGTTCGAGAATGGGAGAAACGCGGTTTCTCTTCTCCTTTAGCGATACCGCCTGTAAGGTGCTATTCTCAGCCACGCGGCACAGAATGCCTCCCGAATTGCTGGAAACCCTGAATGGCTTCAACTACTTGAAAGGGAGAAAAGTCAGACACTTTATCCAGCTAAACAATACACAGGCAGCATTCTTAGGCAAGTAACACAGATGGATTGTCACACACAGAAAGTGAATCTTTCAGCCTTCATCCTCAGACTGAAGGCAACAAGCAGATGCAATCTCTATCAGGCAGGGAAGAAGCTACATGCTCGTGCTAAGCACACAAGGTGGAGTCAACAAAAACGAACCTCTTCTGCCGTGCTCTAGCTGAAGGCAGACGATCTGCCTGTTTGGCTTTGAAAGCCAGTATTACCCTCAGTCCCTGCTATACAAAGTTCCCCATGAAAACCGGGGGATTCAAATACTTGCTAGGCCCGCACTCTCCAGCCTTCTCCCACTCAGAGAACATTTGAGGAAGCAGCTTGTGCTGGGCAGACTCTTTCTTCTATCCAAAATGAACACTTCAGATCATTCACTTAAGCAGCTTGAAGGAAAACAAAGTATTTTGCTTTCTCTTGCATGTGGTGAATGGGGAACTTCCCCATGCTGCTAAGAAAGATTTTACTCAGCACAACTACGTTTTCGCCTCCTTCGCGTTCCAGAATGGGAGAAACGCGGTTTCTCTTGGCCTTTAGCCATAACGCCTGTAAAGCGGTATTAGCAGCCGCGCAACACAGAATGCCTCCCGGAATGCTGGAAACCGCGAATGGCTTCAACTACTTGAAAGGGAGAAAAGTCAGACACTTTATCCAGCTAAACAATACACAGGCAACATTCTTAGGCATGTAACACAGATGGATTGTCACATACAGAAAGTGAATCTTTCAGCCTTCATCCTCAGACTGAAGGCAACAAGCCGTTGCAATCTCTATCAGGCAGGGAAGAAGCTACATGCTCGTGCTAAGCACACAAGGTGGAGTCAACAAAAACGAACCTCTTCTGCCGTGCTCTAGCTGAAGGCAGACGATCTGCCTGTTTGGCTTTGAAAGCCAGTATTACCCTCAGTCCCTGCTATACAAAGTTCCCCATGAAAACCGGGGGATTCAAATACTTGCTAGGCCCGCACTCTCCAGCCTTCTCCCACTCAGAGAACATTTGAGGAAGCAGCTTGTGCTGGGCAGACTCTTTCTTCTATCCAAAATGAACACTTCAGATCATTCACTTAAGCAGCTTGAAGGAAAACAAAGTATTTTGCTTTCTCTTGCATGTGGTGAATGGGGAACGTCCCCATGCTGCTAAGAAAGATTTTACTCAGCACAACTACGTTTTCACCTCCTTCGCGTTCCAGAATGGGAGAAACGCGGTTTCTCTTCGCCTTTAGCCATAACGCCTGTAAAGCGGTATTAGCAGCCTCGCAACACAGAATGCCTCCCGGAATGCTGGAAACCGCGAATGGCTTCAACTACTTGAAAGGGAGAAAAGTCAGACACTTTATCCAGACAGACAATGCACAGGCAACATCCTTAGGCATGTTACACAAAGGGATTTTCAAACACACAAGTGAATCTTCCTGCATCCCCAGACTGAGAGCAACAAGATCTTGCTTTCTCTTTCAGGCATGGAAGAAGCTACATGCTCGTGTTAAGCACACAAGGTTTAGTCATCCAAACGGAACCGCTTCTGCGTCGCCATGCTGAAGGAAGACAATCTGCCTGTTTTTCTTTGAAAGCCAGTACTCCATTCATTCCCTGGTATGCAAAGTTCCCTTCGAGAACCAGGAAATTCCAATACTTGCTAGGCCCGCACTCTCCAGCCATCTCCCACTCAGAGAACATTTGAGAAAGCAGCTTGTGCTGGGCAGAAACTTTCTTCTATCCAAACTGAAAACTTCAGTTCATTCCCTTAAGCAGCTTGAAGGAAGACGCTGTGTTTTGCTTTCTCATTCGTGTGGTGAATGGGCAACGTCCACTTGCAGCTAACACAGCTTTTACTCAGCACAACCTCGGTTTAGCCTCCTCTGCGTTCCAGAATGGGAGAAACGCGGTTTTTCTTCTCCTTTAGAGATACCGTCTGTAAAGCGGTAGTCTCAACCGCGCAGCCCAGAATGCCTGCCGGAATGCTGGAAACCCTGAACGTCTTCAACTACTTGAAAGGGAGAAAAGTCACACACTCTCTCCAGCTAGACAATGCACAGGCAACTTTCTTAGGTATGTAACCCGGAGGGATTTTCAACCACAGTAAGTGAATCCTTCTCCCTTCATCCCAGAGTCATAGCAACAAGGTCTTGCTTTCTCTGTCAAACAGGGAAGAAGCTACATGCTCGCTTGAAGCACACAAGGTTTAGTCGGAGAAACAGAACATCTTCTTCCATCCTCTAGCTAAAGGCAAACTGTCTGTTTTGCTTTGAAAGCCAGGAGTACCTTCATTCCCTGTTATGCAAAGTTGCCTTTGAAAACAGGAAGATTCAAACACTTGCAAGGCAGGAACTCTCCAGCCTTCTCCCACTGAGCGAGCCTTTGAGAAAGCAGCTTCTGGTCGGCACACTGTTTCTTCTAACAAAACTGAAAACTTGGGTAGATTCAGTTAAGCAGCTTGACGGAGAACGCCGTATTTTGCTTCCTCTTTCCTGGGGTGAATGGGGAACGTCCACTTGCTGTTAACAAAGTTTTTACTCAACACAACTACGCTTTGCCTCCTTCGTGTTCGAGAATGGGAGAAACGCGGTTTCTCTTCTCCTTTAGCGATACCGCCTGTAAGGTGCTATTCTCAGCCACGCGGCACAGAATGCCTCCCGAATTGCTGGAAACCCTGAATGGCTTCAACTACTTGAAAGGGAGAAAAGTCAGACACTTTATCCAGCTAAACAATACACAGGCAGCATTCTTAGGCAAGTAACACAGATGGATTGTCACACACAGAAAGTGAATCTTTCAGCCTTCATCCTCAGACTGAAGGCAACAAGCAGATGCAATCTCTATCAGGCAGGGAAGAAGCTACATGCTCGTGCTAAGCACACAAGGTGGAGTCAACAAAAACGAACCTCTTCTGCCGTGCTCTAGCTGAAGGCAGACGATCTGCCTGTTTGGCTTTGAAAGCCAGTATTACCCTCAGTCCCTGCTATACAAAGTTCCCCATGAAAACCGGGGGATTCAAATACTTGCTAGGCCCGCACTCTCCAGCCTTCTCCCACTCAGAGAACATTTGAGGAAGCAGCTTGTGCTGGGCAGACTCTTTCTTCTATGCAAAATGAACACTTCAGATCATTCACTTAAGCAGCTTGAAGGAAAACAAAGTATTTTGCTTTCTCTTGCATGTGGTGAATGGGGAACTTCCCCATGCTGCTAAGAAAGATTTTACTCAGCACAAGTACGTTTTCGCCTCCTTCGCGTTCCAGAATGGGAGAAACGCGGTTTCTCTTGGCCTTTAGCCATAACGCCTGTAAAGCGGTATTAGCAGCCGCGCAACACAGAATGCCTCCCGGAATGCTGGAAACCGCGAATGGCTTCAACTACTTGAAAGGGAGAAAAGTCAGACACTTTATCCAGCTAAACAATACACAGGCAACATTCTTAGGCATGTAACACAGATGGATTGTCACATACAGAAAGTGAATCTTTCAGCCTTCATCCTCAGACTGAAGGCAACAAGCCGTTGCAATCTCTATCAGGCAGGGAAGAAGCTACATGCTCGTGCTAAGCACACAAGGTGGAGTCAACAAAAACGAACCTCTTCTGCCGTGCTCTAGCTGAAGGCAGACGATCTGCCTGTTTGGCTTTGAAAGCCAGTATTACCCTCAGTCCCTGCTATACAAAGTTCCCCATGAAAACCGGGGGATTCAAATACTTGCTAGGCCCGCACTCTCCAGCCTTCTCCCACTCAGAGAACATTTGAGGAAGCAGCTTGTGCTGGGCAGACTCTTTCTTCTATCCAAAATGAACACTTCAGATCATTCACTTAAGCAGCTTGAAGGAAAACAAAGTATTTTGCTTTCTCTTGCATGTGGTGAATGGGGAACGTCCCCATGCTGCTAAGAAAGATTTTACTCAGCACAACTACGTTTTCACCTCCTTCGCGTTCCAGAATGGGAGAAACGCGGTTTCTCTTCGCCTTTAGCCATAACGCCTGTAAAGCGGTATTAGCAGCCTCGCAACACAGAATGCCTCCCGGAATGCTGGAAACCGCGAATGGCTTCAACTACTTGAAAGGGAGAAAAGTCAGACACTTTATCCAGACAGACAATGCACAGGCAACATCCTTAGGTATGTTACACAAAGGGATTTTCAAACACACAAGTGAATCTTCCTGCATCCCCAGACTGAGAGCAACAAGATCTTGCTTTCTCTTTCAGGCATGGAAGAAGCTACATGCTCGTGTTAAGCACACAAGGTTTAGTCATCCAAACGGAACCGCTTCTGCGTCGCCATGCTGAAGGAAGACAATCTGCCTGTTTTTCTTTGAAAGCCAGTACTCCATTCATTCCCTGGTATGCAAAGTTCCCTTCGAGAACCAGGAAATTCCAATACTTGCTAGGCCCGCACTCTCCAGCCATCTCCCACTCAGAGAACATTTGAGAAAGCAGCTTGTGCTGGGCAGAAACTTTCTTCTATCCAAACTGAAAACTTCAGTTCATTCCCTTAAGCAGCTTGAAGGAAGACGCTGTGTTTTGCTTTCTCATTCGTGTGGTGAATGGGCAACGTCCACTTGCAGCTAACACAGCTTTTACTCAGCACAACCTCGGTTTAGCCTCCTCTGCGTTCCAGAATGGGAGAAACGCGGTTTTTCTTCTCCTTTAGAGATACCGTCTGTAAAGCGGTAGTCTCAACCGCGCAGCCCAGAATGCCTGCCGGAATGCTGGAAACCCTGAACGTCTTCAACTACTTGAAAGGGAGAAAAGTCAGACACTCTCTCCAGCTAGACAATGCACAGGCAGCTTTCTTAGGTATGTAACCCGGAGGGATTTTCAACCACAGTAAGTGAATCCTTCTCCCTTCATCCCAGAGTCATAGCAACAAGGTCTTGCTTTCTCTGTCAAACAGGGAAGAAGCTACATGCTCGCTTGAAGCACACAAGGTTTAGTCGGAGAAACAGAACATCTTCTTCCATCCTCTAGCTAAAGGCAAACTGTCTGTTTTGCTTTGAAAGCCAGGAGTACCTTCATTCCCTGTTATGCAAAGTTGCCTTTGAAAACAGGAAGATTCAAACACTTGCAAGGCAGGAACTCTCCAGCCTTCTCCCACTGAGCGAGCCTTTGAGAAAGCAGCTTCTGGTCGGCACACTGTTTCTTCTAACAAAACTGAAAACTTGGGTAGATTCAGTTAAGCAGCTTGACGGAGAACGCCGTATTTTGCTTTCTCTTTCCTGGGGTGAATGGGGAACGTCCACTTGCTGTTAACAAAGTTTTTACTCAACACAACTACGCTTTGCCTCCTTCGTGTTCGAGAATGGGAGAAACGCGGTTTCTCTTCTCCTTTAGCGATACCGCCTGTAAGGTGCTATTCTCAGCCACGCAGCACAGAATGCCTCCCGAATTGCTGGAAACCCTGAATGGCTTCAACTACTTGAAAGGGAGAAAAGTCAGACACTTTATCCAGCTAAACAATACACAGGCAGCATTCTTAGGCAAGTAACACAGATGGATTGTCACACACAGAAAGTGAATCTTTCAGCCTTCATCCTCAGACTGAAGGCAACAAGCAGATGCAATCTCTATCAGGCAGGGAAGAAGCTACATGCTCGTGCTAAGCACACAAGGTGGAGTCAACAAAAACGAACCTCTTCTGCCGTGCTCTAGCTGAAGGCAGACGATCTGCCTGTTTGGCTTTGAAAGCCAGTATTACCCTCAGTCCCTGCTATACAAAGTTCCCCATGAAAACCGGGGGATTCAAATACTTGCTAGGCCCGCACTCTCCAGCCTTCTCCCACTCAGAGAACATTTGAGGAAGCAGCTTGTGCTGGGCAGACTCTTTCTTCTATCCAAAATGAACACTTCAGATCATTCACTTAAGCAGCTTGAAGGAAAACAAAGTATTTTGCTTTCTCTTGCATGTGGTGAATGGGGAACTTCCCCATGCTGCTAAGAAAGATTTTACTCAGCACAACTACGTTTTCGCCTCCTTCGCGTTCCAGAATGGGAGAAACGCGGTTTCTCTTGGCCTTTAGCCATAACGTCTATAAAGCGGTATTAGCAGCCGCGCAACACAGAATGCCTCCCGGAATGCTGGAAACCGCGAATGGCTTCAACTACTTGAAAGGGAGAAAAGTCAGACACTTTATCCAGCTAAACAATACACAGGCAACATTCTTAGGCATGTAACACAGATGGATTGTCACACACAGAAAGTGAATCTTTCAGCCTTCATCCTCAGACTGAAGGCAACAAGCAGTTGCAATCTCTATCAGGCAGGGAAGAAGCTACATGCTCGTGCTAAGCACACAAGGTGGAGTCAACAAAAACGAACCTCTTCTGCCGTGCTCTAGCTGAAGGCAGACGATCTGCCTGTTTGGCTTTGAAAGCCAGTATTACCCTCAGTCCCTGCTATACAAAGTTCCCCATGAAAACCGGGGGATTCAAATACTTGCTAGGCCCGCACTCTCCAGCCTTCTCCCACTCAGAGAACATTTGAGGAAGCAGCTTGTGCTGGGCAGACTCTTTCTTCTATCCAAAATGAACACTTCAGATCATTCACTTAAGCAGCTTGAAGGAAAACAAAGTATTTTGCTTCCTCTTTCCTGGGGTGAATGGGGAACGTCCACTTGCTGTTAACAAAGTTTTTACTCAACACAACTACGCTTTGCCTCCTTCGTGTTCGAGAATGGGAGAAACGCGGTTTCTCTTCTCCTTTAGCGATACCGCCTGTAAGGTGCTATTCTCAGGCGCGCAGCACAGAATGCCTCCCGAATTGCTGGAAACCCTGAATGGCTTCAACTACTTGAAAGGGAGAAAAGTCAGACACTTTATCCAGACAGACAATGCACAGGCAACATCCTTAGGCATGTTACACAAAGGGATTTTCAAACACACAAGTGAATCTTCCTGCATCCCCAGACTGAGAGCAACAAGATCTTGCTTTCTCCTTCAGGCATGGAAGAAGCTACATGCTCGTGCTAAGCACACAAGGTGGAGTCAACAAAAACGAACCTCTTCTGCCGTGCTCTAGCTGAAGGCAGACGATCTGCCTGTTTGGCTTTGAAAGCCAGTATTACCCTCAGTCCCTGCTATACAAAGTTCCCCATGAAAACCGGGGGATTCAAATACTTGCTAGGCCCGCACTCTCCAGCCTTCTCCCACTCAGAGAACATTTGAGGAAGCAGCTTGTGCTGGGCAGACTCTTTCTTCTATCCAAAATGAACACTTCAGATCATTCACTTAAGCAACTTGAAGGAAAACAAAGTATTTTGCTTTCTCTTGCATGTGGTGAATGGGGAACGTCCCCATGCTGCTAAGAAAGATTTTACTCAGCACAACTACGTTTTCACCTCCTTCGCGTTCCAGAATGGGAGAAACGCGGTTTCTCTTCGCCTTTAGCCATAACGCCTGTAAAGCGGTATTAGCAGCCTCGCAACACAGAATGCCTCCCGGAATGCTGGAAACCGCGAATGGCTTCAACTACTTGAAAGGGAGAAAAGTCAGACACTTTATCCAGCTAAACAATACACAGGCAACATTCTTAGGCATGTAACACAGATGGATTGTCACATACAGAAAGTGAATCTTTCAGCCTTCATCCTCAGACTGAAGGCAACAAGCCGTTGCAATCTCTATCAGGCAGGGAAGAAGCTACATGCTCGTGCTAAGCACACAAGGTGGAGTCAACAAAAACGAACCTCTTCTGCCGTGCTCTAGCTGAAGGCAGACGATCTGCCTGTTTGGCTTTGAAAGCCAGTATTACCCTCAGTCCCTGCTATACAAAGTTCCCCATGAAAACCGGGGGATTCAAATACTTGCTAGGCCCGCACTCTCCAGCCTTCTCCCACTCAGAGAACATTTGAGGAAGCAGCTTGTGCTGGGCAGACTCTTTCTTCTATCCAAAATGAACACTTCAGATCATTCACTTAAGCAGCTTGAAGGAAAACAAAGTATTTTGCTTTCTCTTGCATGTGGTGAATGGGGAACGTCCCCATGCTGCTAAGAAAGATTTTACTCAGCACAACTACGTTTTCACCTCCTTCGCGTTCCAGAATGGGAGAAACGCGGTTTCTCTTCGCCTTTAGCCATAACGCCTGTAAAGCGGTATTAGCAGCCTCGCAACACAGAATGCCTCCCGGAATGCTGGAAACCGCGAATGGCTTCAACTACTTGAAAGGGAGAAAAGTCAGACACTTTATCCAGACAGACAATGCACAGGCAACATCCTTAGGCATGTTACACAAAGGGATTTTCAAACACACAAGTGAATCTTCCTGCATCCCCAGACTGAGAGCAACAAGATCTTGCTTTCTCTTTCAGGCATGGAAGAAGCTACATGCTCGTGTTAAGCACACAAGGTTTAGTCATCCAAACGGAACCGCTTCTGCGTCGCCATGCTGAAGGAAGACAATCTGCCTGTTTTTCTTTGAAAGCCAGTACTCCATTCATTCCCTGGTATGCAAAGTTCCCTTCGAGAACCAGGAAATTCCAATACTTGCTAGGCCCGCACTCTCCAGCCATCTCCCACTCAGAGAACATTTGAGAAAGCAGCTTGTGCTGGGCAGAAACTTTCTTCTATCCAAACTGAAAACTTCAGTTCATTCCCTTAAGCAGCTTGAAGGAAGACGCTGTGTTTTGCTTTCTCATTCGTGTGGTGAATGGGCAACGTCCACTTGCAGCTAACACAGCTTTTACTCAGCACAACCTCGGTTTAGCCTCCTCTGCGTTCCAGAATGGGAGAAACGCGGTTTTTCTTCTCCTTTAGAGATACCGTCTGTAAAGCGGTAGTCTCAACCGCGCAGCCCAGAATGCCTGCCGGAATGCTGGAAACCCTGAACGTCTTCAACTACTTGAAAGGGAGAAAAGTCAGACACTCTCTCCAGCTAGACAATGCACAGGCAGCTTTCTTAGGTATGTAACCCGGAGGGATTTTCAACCACAGTAAGTGAATCCTTCTCCCTTCATCCCAGAGTCATAGCAACAAGGTCTTGCTTTCTCTGTCAAACAGGGAAGAAGCTACATGCTCGCTTGAAGCACACAAGGTTTAGTCGGAGAAACAGAACATCTTCTTCCATCCTCTAGCTAAAGGCAAACTGTCTGTTTTGCTTTGAAAGCCAGGAGTACCTTCATTCCCTGTTATGCAAAGTTGCCTTTGAAAACAGGAAGATTCAAACACTTGCAAGGCAGGAACTCTCCAGCCTTCTCCCACTGAGCGAGCCTTTGAGAAAGCAGCTTCTGGTCGGCACACTGTTTCTTCTAACAAAACTGAAAACTTGGGTAGATTCAGTTAAGCAGCTTGACGGAGAACGCCGTATTTTGCTTCCTCTTTCCTGGGGTGAATGGGGAACGTCCACTTGCTGTTAACAAAGTTTTTACTCAACACAACTACGCTTTGCCTCCTTCGTGTTCGAGAATGGGAGAAACGCGGTTTCTCTTCTCCTTTAGCGATACCGCCTGTAAGGTGCTATTCTCAGCCACGCAGCACAGAATGCCTCCCGAATTGCTGGAAACCCTGAATGGCTTCAACTACTTGAAAGGGAGAAAAGTCAGACACTTTATCCAGCTAAACAATACACAGGCAGCATTCTTAGGCAAGTAACACAGATGGATTGTCACACACAGAAAGTGAATCTTTCAGCCTTCATCCTCAGACTGAAGGCAACAAGCAGATGCAATCTCTATCAGGCAGGGAAGAAGCTACATGCTCGTGCTAAGCACACAAGGTGGAGTCAACAAAAACGAACCTCTTCTGCCGTGCTCTAGCTGAAGGCAGACGATCTGCCTGTTTGGCTTTGAAAGCCAGTATTACCCTCAGTCCCTGCTATACAAAGTTCCCCATGAAAACCGGGGGATTCAAATACTTGCTAGGCCCGCACTCTCCAGCCTTCTCCCACTCAGAGAACATTTGAGGAAGCAGCTTGTGCTGGGCAGACTCTTTCTTCTATCCAAAATGAACACTTCAGATCATTCACTTAAGCAGCTTGAAGGAAAACAAAGTATTTTGCTTTCTCTTGCATGTGGTGAATGGGGAACTTCCCCATGCTGCTAAGAAAGATTTTACTCAGCACAACTACGTTTTCGCCTCCTTCGCGTTCCAGAATGGGAGAAACGCGGTTTCTCTTGGCCTTTAGCCATAACGTCTATAAAGCGGTATTAGCAGCCGCGCAACACAGAATGCCTCCCGGAATGCTGGAAACCGCGAATGGCTTCAACTACTTGAAAGGGAGAAAAGTCAGACACTTTATCCAGCTAAACAATACACAGGCAACATTCTTAGGCATGTAACACAGATGGATTGTCACACACAGAAAGTGAATCTTTCAGCCTTCATCCTCAGACTGAAGGCAACAAGCAGTTGCAATCTCTATCAGGCAGGGAAGAAGCTACATGCTCGTGCTAAGCACACAAGGTGGAGTCAACAAAAACGAACCTCTTCTGCCGTGCTCTAGCTGAAGGCAGACGATCTGCCTGTTTGGCTTTGAAAGCCAGTATTACCCTCAGTCCCTGCTATACAAAGTTCCCCATGAAAACCGGGGGATTCAAATACTTGCTAGGCCCGCACTCTCCAGCCTTCTCCCACTCAGAGAACATTTGAGGAAGCAGCTTGTGCTGGGCAGACTCTTTCTTCTATCCAAAATGAACACTTCAGATCATTCACTTAAGCAGCTTGAAGGAAAACAAAGTATTTTGCTTTCTCTTGCATGTGGTGAATGGGGAACGTCCCCATGCTGCTAAGAAAGATTTTACTCAGCACAACTACGTTTTCACCTCCTTCGCGTTCCAGAATGGGAGAAACGCGGTTTCTCTTCGCCTTTAGCCATAACGCCTGTAAAGCGGTATTAGCAGCCTCGCAACACAGAATGCCTCCCGGAATGCTGGAAACCGCGAATGGCTTCAACTACTTGAAAGGGAGAAAAGTCAGACACTTTATCCAGACAGACAATGCACAGGCAACATCCTTAGGCATGTTACACAAAGGGATTTTCAAACACACAAGTGAATCTTCCTGCATCCCCAGACTGAGAGCAACAAGATCTTGCTTTCTCTTTCAGGCATGGAAGAAGCTACATGCTCGTGTTAAGCACACAAGGTTTAGTCATCCAAACGGAACCGCTTCTGCGTCGCCATGCTGAAGGAAGACAATCTGCCTGTTTTTCTTTGAAAGCCAGTACTCCATTCATTCCCTGGTATGCAAAGTTCCCTTCGAGAACCAGGAAATTCCAATACTTGCTAGGCCCGCACTCTCCAGCCATCTCCCACTCAGAGAACATTTGAGAAAGCAGCTTGTGCTGGGCAGAAACTTTCTTCTATCCAAACTGAAAACTTCAGTTCATTCCCTTAAGCAGCTTGAAGGAAGACGCTGTGTTTTGCTTTCTCATTCGTGTGGTGAATGGGCAACGTCCACTTGCAGCTAACACAGCTTTTACTCAGCACAACCTCGGTTTAGCCTCCTCTGCGTTCCAGAATGGGAGAAACGCGGTTTTTCTTCTCCTTTAGAGATACCGTCTGTAAAGCGGTAGTCTCAACCGCGCAGCCCAGAATGCCTGCCGGAATGCTGGAAACCCTGAACGTCTTCAACTACTTGAAAGGGAGAAAAGTCAGACACTCTCTCCAGCTAGACAATGCACAGGCAGCTTTCTTAGGTATGTAACCCGGAGGGATTTTCAACCACAGTAAGTGAATCCTTCTCCCTTCATCCCAGAGTCATAGCAACAAGGTCTTGCTTTCTCTGTCAAACAGGGAAGAAGCTACATGCTCGCTTGAAGCACACAAGGTTTAGTCGGAGAAACAGAACATCTTCTTCCATCCTCTAGCTAAAGGCAAACTGTCTGTTTTGCTTTGAAAGCCAGGAGTACCTTCATTCCCTGTTATGCAAAGTTGCCTTTGAAAACAGGAAGATTCAAACACTTGCAAGGCAGGAACTCTCCAGCCTTCTCCCACTGAGCGAGCCTTTGAGAAAGCAGCTTCTGGTCGGCACACTGTTTCTTCTAACAAAACTGAAAACTTGGGTAGATTCAGTTAAGCAGCTTGACGGAGAACGCCGTATTTTGCTTCCTCTTTCCTGGGGTGAATGGGGAACGTCCACTTGCTGTTAACAAAGTTTTTACTCAACACAACTACGCTTTGCCTCCTTCGTGTTCGAGAATGGGAGAAACGCGGTTTCTCTTCTCCTTTAGCGATACCGCCTGTAAGGTGCTATTCTCAGCCACGCAGCACAGAATGCCTCCCGAATTGCTGGAAACCCTGAATGGCTTCAACTACTTGAAAGGGAGAAAAGTCAGACACTTTATCCAGCTAAACAATACACAGGCAGCATTCTTAGGCAAGTAACACAGATGGATTGTCACACACAGAAAGTGAATCTTTCAGCCTTCATCCTCAGACTGAAGGCAACAAGCAGATGCAATCTCTATCAGGCAGGGAAGAAGCTACATGCTCGTGCTAAGCACACAAGGTGGAGTCAACAAAAACGAACCTCTTCTGCCGTGCTCTAGCTGAAGGCAGACGATCTGCCTGTTTGGCTTTGAAAGCCAGTATTACCCTCAGTCCCTGCTATACAAAGTTCCCCATGAAAACCGGGGGATTCAAATACTTGCTAGGCCCGCACTCTCCAGCCTTCTCCCACTCAGAGAACATTTGAGGAAGCAGCTTGTGCTGGGCAGACTCTTTCTTCTATCCAAAATGAACACTTCAGATCATTCACTTAAGCAGCTTGAAGGAAAATAAAGTATTTTGCTTTCTCTTGCATGTGGTGAATGGGGAACTTCCCCATGCTGCTAAGAAAGATTTTACTCAGCACAACTACGTTTTCGCCTCCTTCGCGTTCCAGAATGGGAGAAACGCGGTTTCTCTTGGCCTTTAGCCATAACGTCTATAAAGCGGTATTAGCAGCCGCGCAACACAGAATGCCTCCCGGAATGCTGGAAACCGCGAATGGCTTCAACTACTTGAAAGGGAGAAAAGTCAGACACTTTATCCAGACAGACAATGCACAGGCAACATCCTTAGGCATGTTACACAAAGGGATTTTCAAACACACAAGTGAATCTTCCTGCATCCCCAGACTGAGAGCAACAAGACCTTGCTTTCTCTTTCAGGCATGGAAGAAGCTACATGCTCGTGTTAAGCACACAAGGTTTAGTCATCCAAACGGAACCGCTTCTGCGTCGCCATGCTGAAGGAAGACAATCTGCCTGTTTTTCTTTGAAAGCCAGTACTCCATTCATTCCCTGGTATGCAAAGTTCCCTTCGAGAACCAGGGAATTCTAATACTTGCTAGGCCCACACTCTCCAGCCTTCTCCCACTCAGAGAACATTTGAGGAAGCAGCTTGTGCTGGGGAGACTCTTTCTTCTATCCAAAATGAACACTTCAGATCATTCACTTAAACAGCTTGAAGGAAAACAAAGTATTTTGCTTTCTCTTGCATGTGGTGAATGGGGAACTTCCCCATGCTGCTAAGAAAGATTTTACTCAGCACAACTACGTTTTCGCCTCCTTCGCGTTCCAGAATGGGAGAAACGCGGTTTCTCTTGGCCTTTAGCCATAACGCCTGTAAAGCGGTATTAGCAGCCGCGCAACACAGAATGCCTCCCGGAATGCTGGAAACCGCGAATGGCTTCAACTACTTGAAAGGGAGAAAAGTCAGACACTTTATCCAGACAGACAATGCACAGGCAACATCCTTAGGCATGTTACACAAAGGGATTTTCAAACACACAAGTGAATCTTCCTGCATCCCCAGACTGAGAGCAACAAGACCTTGCTTTCTCTTTCAGGCATGGAAGAAGCTACATGCTCGTGTTAAGCACACAAGGTTTAGTCATCCAAACGGAACCGCTTCTGCGTCGCCATGCTGAAGGAAGACAATCTGCCTGTTTTTCTTTGAAAGCCAGTACTCCATTCATTCCCTGGTATGCAAAGTTCCCTTCGAGAACCAGGGAATTCCAATACTTGCTAGGCCCGCACTCTCCAGCCATCTCCCACTCAGAGAACATTTGAGAAAGCAGCTTGTGCTGGGCAGAAACTTTCTTCTATCCAAACTGAAAACTTCAGTTCATTCCCTTAAGCAGCTTGAAGGAAGACGCTGTGTTTTGCTTTCTCATTCGTGTGGTGAATGGGCAACGTCCACTTGCAGCTAACACAGCTTTTACTCAGCACAACCTCGGTTTAGCCTCCTCTGCGTTCCAGAATGGGAGAAACGCGGTTTTTCTTCTCCTTTAGAGATACCGTCTGTAAAGCGGTAGTCTCAACCGCGCAGCCCAGAATGCCTGCCGGAATGCTGGAAACCCTGAACGTCTTCAACTACTTGAAAGGGAGAAAAGTCAGACACTCTCTCCAGCTAGACAATGCACAGGCAGCTTTCTTAGGTATGTAACCCGGAGGGATTTTCAACCACAGTAAGTGAATCCTTCTCCCTTCATCCCAGAGTCATAGCAACAAGGTCTTGCTTTCTCTGTCAAACAGGGAAGAAGCTACATGCTCGCTTGAAGCACACAAGGTTTAGTCGGAGAAACAGAACATCTTCTTCCATCCTCTAGCTAAAGGCAAACTGTCTGTTTTGCTTTGAAAGCCAGGAGTACCTTCATTCCCTGTTATGCAAAGTTGCCTTTGAAAACAGGAAGATTCAAACACTTGCAAGGCAGGAACTCTCCAGCCTTCTCCCACTGAGCGAGCCTTTGAGAAAGCAGCTTCTGGTCGGCACACTGTTTCTTCTAACAAAACTGAAAACTTGGGTAGATTCAGTTAAGCAGCTTGACGGAGAACGCCGTATTTTGCTTCCTCTTTCCTGGGGTGAATGGGGAACGTCCACTTGCTGTTAACAAAGTTTTTACTCAACACAACTACGCTTTGCCTCCTTCGTGTTCGAGAATGGGAGAAACGCGGTTTCTCTTCTCCTTTAGCGATACCGCCTGTAAGGTGCTATTCTCAGCCACGCAGCACAGAATGCCTCCCGAATTGCTGGAAACCCTGAATGGCTTCAACTACTTGAAAGGGAGAAAAGTCAGACACTTTATCCAGCTAAACAATACACAGGCAGCATTCTTAGGCAAGTAACACAGATGGATTGTCACACACAGAAAGTGAATCTTTCAGCCTTCATCCTCAGACTGAAGGCAACAAGCAGATGCAATCTCTATCAGGCAGGGAAGAAGCTACATGCTCGTGCTAAGCACACAAGGTGGAGTCAACAAAAACGAACCTCTTCTGCCGTGCTCTAGCTGAAGGCAGACGATCTGCCTGTTTGGCTTTGAAAGCCAGTATTACCCTCAGTCCCTGCTATACAAAGTTCCCCATGAAAACCGGGGGATTCAAATACTTGCTAGGCCCGCACTCTCCAGCCTTCTCCCACTCAGAGAACATTTGAGGAAGCAGCTTGTGCTGGGCAGACTCTTTCTTCTATCCAAAATGAACACTTCAGATCATTCACTTAAGCAGCTTGAAGGAAAACAAAGTATTTTGCTTTCTCTTGCATGTGGTGAATGGGGAACTTCCCCATGCTGCTAAGAAAGATTTTACTCAGCACAACTACGTTTTCGCCTCCTTCGCGTTCCAGAATGGGAGAAACGCGGTTTCTCTTGGCCTTTAGCCATAACGCCTGTAAAGCGGTATTAGCAGCCGCGCAACACAGAATGCCTCCCGGAATGCTGGAAACCGCGAATGGCTTCAACTACTTGAAAGGGAGAAAAGTCAGACACTTTATCCAGCTAAACAATACACAGGCAACATTCTTAGGCATGTAACACAGATGGATTGTCACATACAGAAAGTGAATCTTTCAGCCTTCATCCTCAGACTGAAGGCAACAAGCCGTTGCAATCTCTATCAGGCAGGGAAGAAGCTACATGCTCGTGCTAAGCACACAAGGTGGAGTCAACAAAAACGAACCTCTTCTGCCGTGCTCTAGCTGAAGGCAGACGATCTGCCTGTTTGGCTTTGAAAGCCAGTATTACCCTCAGTCCCTGCTATACAAAGTTCCCCATGAAAACCGGGGGATTCAAATACTTGCTAGGCCCGCACTCTCCAGCCTTCTCCCACTCAGAGAACATTTGAGGAAGCAGCTTGTGCTGGGCAGACTCTTTCTTCTATCCAAAATGAACACTTCAGATCATTCACTTAAGCAGCTTGAAGGAAAACAAAGTATTTTGCTTTCTCTTGCATGTGGTGAATGGGGAACGTCCCCATGCTGCTAAGAAAGATTTTACTCAGCACAACTACGTTTTCACCTCCTTCGCGTTCCAGAATGGGAGAAACGCGGTTTCTCTTCGCCTTTAGCCATAACGCCTGTAAAGCGGTATTAGCAGCCTCGCAACACAGAATGCCTCCCGGAATGCTGGAAACCGCGAATGGCTTCAACTACTTGAAAGGGAGAAAAGTCAGACACTTTATCCAGACAGACAATGCACAGGCAACATCCTTAGGCATGTTACACAAAGGGATTTTCAAACACACAAGTGAATCTTCCTGCATCCCCAGACTGAGAGCAACAAGATCTTGCTTTCTCTTTCAGGCATGGAAGAAGCTACATGCTCGTGTTAAGCACACAAGGTTTAGTCATCCAAACGGAACCGCTTCTGCGTCGCCATGCTGAAGGAAGACAATCTGCCTGTTTTTCTTTGAAAGCCAGTACTCCATTCATTCCCTGGTATGCAAAGTTCCCTTCGAGAACCAGGAAATTCCAATACTTGCTAGGCCCGCACTCTCCAGCCATCTCCCACTCAGAGAACATTTGAGAAAGCAGCTTGTGCTGGGCAGAAACTTTCTTCTATCCAAACTGAAAACTTCAGTTCATTCCCTTAAGCAGCTTGAAGGAAGACGCTGTGTTTTGCTTTCTCATTCGTGTGGTGAATGGGCAACGTCCACTTGCAGCTAACACAGCTTTTACTCAGCACAACCTCGGTTTAGCCTCCTCTGCGTTCCAGAATGGGAGAAACGCGGTTTTTCTTCTCCTTTAGAGATACCGTCTGTAAAGCGGTAGTCTCAACCGCGCAGCCCAGAATGCCTGCCGGAATGCTGGAAACCCTGAACGTCTTCAACTACTTGAAAGGGAGAAAAGTCAGACACTCTCTCCAGCTAGACAATGCACAGGCAGCTTTCTTAGGTATGTAACCCGGAGGGATTTTCAACCACAGTAAGTGAATCCTTCTCCCTTCATCCCAGAGTCATAGCAACAAGGTCTTGCTTTCTCTGTCAAACAGGGAAGAAGCTACATGCTCGCTTGAAGCACACAAGGTTTAGTCGGAGAAACAGAACATCTTCTTCCATCCTCTAGCTAAAGGCAAACTGTCTGTTTTGCTTTGAAAGCCAGGAGTACCTTCATTCCCTGTTATGCAAAGTTGCCTTTGAAAACAGGAAGATTCAAACACTTGCAAGGCAGGAACTCTCCAGCCTTCTCCCACTGAGCGAGCCTTTGAGAAAGCAGCTTCTGGTCGGCACACTGTTTCTTCTAACAAAACTGAAAACTTGGGTAGATTCAGTTAAGCAGCTTGACGGAGAACGCCGTATTTTGCTTCCTCTTTCCTGGGGTGAATGGGGAACGTCCACTTGCTGTTAACAAAGTTTTTACTCAACACAACTACGCTTTGCCTCCTTCGTGTTCGAGAATGGGAGAAACGCGGTTTCTCTTCTCCTTTAGCGATACCGCCTGTAAGGTGCTATTCTCAGCCACGCAGCACAGAATGCCTCCCGAATTGCTGGAAACCCTGAATGGCTTCAACTACTTGAAAGGGAGAAAAGTCAGACACTTTATCCAGCTAAACAATACACAGGCAGCATTCTTAGGCAAGTAACACAGATGGATTGTCACACACAGAAAGTGAATCTTTCAGCCTTCATCCTCAGACTGAAGGCAACAAGCAGATGCAATCTCTATCAGGCAGGGAAGAAGCTACATGCTCGTGCTAAGCACACAAGGTGGAGTCAACAAAAACGAACCTCTTCTGCCGTGCTCTAGCTGAAGGCAGACGATCTGCCTGTTTGGCTTTGAAAGCCAGTATTACCCTCAGTCCCTGCTATACAAAGTTCCCCATGAAAACCGGGGGATTCAAATACTTGCTAGGCCCGCACTCTCCAGCCTTCTCCCACTCAGAGAACATTTGAGGAAGCAGCTTGTGCTGGGCAGACTCTTTCTTCTATCCAAAATGAACACTTCAGATCATTCACTTAAGCAGCTTGAAGGAAAACAAAGTATTTTGCTTTCTCTTGCATGTGGTGAATGGGGAACTTCCCCATGCTGCTAAGAAAGATTTTACTCAGCACAACTACGTTTTCGCCTCCTTCGCGTTCCAGAATGGGAGAAACGCGGTTTCTCTTGGCCTTTAGCCATAACGCCTGTAAAGCGGTATTAGCAGCCGCGCAACACAGAATGCCTCCCGGAATGCTGGAAACCGCGAATGGCTTCAACTACTTGAAAGGGAGAAAAGTCAGACACTTTATCCAGCTAAACAATACACAGGCAACATTCTTAGGCATGTAACACAGATGGATTGTCACATACAGAAAGTGAATCTTTCAGCCTTCATCCTCAGACTGAAGGCAACAAGCCGTTGCAATCTCTATCAGGCAGGGAAGAAGCTACATGCTCGTGCTAAGCACACAAGGTGGAGTCAACAAAAACGAACCTCTTCTGCCGTGCTCTAGCTGAAGGCAGACGATCTGCCTGTTTGGCTTTGAAAGCCAGTATTACCCTCAGTCCCTGCTATACAAAGTTCCCCATGAAAACCGGGGGATTCAAATACTTGCTAGGCCCGCACTCTCCAGCCTTCTCCCACTCAGAGAACATTTGAGGAAGCAGCTTGTGCTGGGCAGACTCTTTCTTCTATCCAAAATGAACACTTCAGATCATTCACTTAAGCAGCTTGAAGGAAAACAAAGTATTTTGCTTTCTCTTGCATGTGGTGAATGGGGAACGTCCCCATGCTGCTAAGAAAGATTTTACTCAGCACAACTACGTTTTCACCTCCTTCGCGTTCCAGAATGGGAGAAACGCGGTTTCTCTTCGCCTTTAGCCATAACGCCTGTAAAGCGGTATTAGCAGCCTCGCAACACAGAATGCCTCCCGGAATGCTGGAAACCGCGAATGGCTTCAACTACTTGAAAGGGAGAAAAGTCAGACACTTTATCCAGACAGACAATGCACAGGCAACATCCTTAGGCATGTTACACAAAGGGATTTTCAAACACACAAGTGAATCTTCCTGCATCCCCAGACTGAGAGCAACAAGATCTTGCTTTCTCTTTCAGGCATGGAAGAAGCTACATGCTCGTGTTAAGCACACAAGGTTTAGTCATCCAAACGGAACCGCTTCTGCGTCGCCATGCTGAAGGAAGACAATCTGCCTGTTTTTCTTTGAAAGCCAGTACTCCATTCATTCCCTGGTATGCAAAGTTCCCTTCGAGAACCAGGAAATTCCAATACTTGCTAGGCCCGCACTCTCCAGCCATCTCCCACTCAGAGAACATTTGAGAAAGCAGCTTGTGCTGGGCAGAAACTTTCTTCTATCCAAACTGAAAACTTCAGTTCATTCCCTTAAGCAGCTTGAAGGAAGACGCTGTGTTTTGCTTTCTCATTCGTGTGGTGAATGGGCAACGTCCACTTGCAGCTAACACAGCTTTTACTCAGCACAACCTCGGTTTAGCCTCCTCTGCGTTCCAGAATGGGAGAAACGCGGTTTTTCTTCTCCTTTAGAGATACCGTCTGTAAAGCGGTAGTCTCAACCGCGCAGCCCAGAATGCCTGCCGGAATGCTGGAAACCCTGAACGTCTTCAACTACTTGAAAGGGAGAAAAGTCAGACACTCTCTCCAGCTAGACAATGCACAGGCAGCTTTCTTAGGTATGTAACCCGGAGGGATTTTCAACCACAGTAAGTGAATCCTTCTCCCTTCATCCCAGAGTCATAGCAACAAGGTCTTGCTTTCTCTGTCAAACAGGGAAGAAGCTACATGCTCGCTTGAAGCACACAAGGTTTAGTCGGAGAAACAGAACATCTTCTTCCATCCTCTAGCTAAAGGCAAACTGTCTGTTTTGCTTTGAAAGCCAGGAGTACCTTCATTCCCTGTTATGCAAAGTTGCCTTTGAAAACAGGAAGATTCAAACACTTGCAAGGCAGGAACTCTCCAGCCTTCTCCCACTGAGCGAGCCTTTGAGAAAGCAGCTTCTGGTCGGCACACTGTTTCTTCTAACAAAACTGAAAACTTGGGTAGATTCAGTTAAGCAGCTTGACGGAGAACGCCGTATTTTGCTTCCTCTTTCCTGGGGTGAATGGGGAACGTCCACTTGCTGTTAACAAAGTTTTTACTCAACACAACTACGCTTTGCCTCCTTCGTGTTCGAGAATGGGAGAAACGCGGTTTCTCTTCTCCTTTAGCGATACCGCCTGTAAGGTGCTATTCTCAGCCACGCAGCACAGAATGCCTCCCGAATTGCTGGAAACCCTGAATGGCTTCAACTACTTGAAAGGGAGAAAAGTCAGACACTTTATCCAGCTAAACAATACACAGGCAGCATTCTTAGGCAAGTAACACAGATGGATTGTCACACACAGAAAGTGAATCTTTCAGCCTTCATCCTCAGACTGAAGGCAACAAGCAGATGCAATCTCTATCAGGCAGGGAAGAAGCTACATGCTCGTGCTAAGCACACAAGGTGGAGTCAACAAAAACGAACCTCTTCTGCCGTGCTCTAGCTGAAGGCAGACGATCTGCCTGTTTGGCTTTGAAAGCCAGTATTACCCTCAGTCCCTGCTATACAAAGTTCCCCATGAAAACCGGGGGATTCAAATACTTGCTAGGCCCGCACTCTCCAGCCTTCTCCCACTCAGAGAACATTTGAGGAAGCAGCTTGTGCTGGGCAGACTCTTTCTTCTATCCAAAATGAACACTTCAGATCATTCACTTAAGCAGCTTGAAGGAAAACAAAGTATTTTGCTTTCTCTTGCATGTGGTGAATGGGGAACTTCCCCATGCTGCTAAGAAAGATTTTACTCAGCACAACTACGTTTTCGCCTCCTTCGCGTTCCAGAATGGGAGAAACGCGGTTTCTCTTGGCCTTTAGCCATAACGTCTATAAAGCGGTATTAGCAGCCGCGCAACACAGAATGCCTCCCGGAATGCTGGAAACCGCGAATGGCTTCAACTACTTGAAAGGGAGAAAAGTCAGACACTTTATCCAGCTAAACAATACACAGGCAACATTCTTAGGCATGTAACACAGATGGATTGTCACACACAGAAAGTGAATCTTTCAGCCTTCATCCTCAGACTGAAGGCAACAAGCAGTTGCAATCTCTATCAGGCAGGGAAGAAGCTACATGCTCGTGCTAAGCACACAAGGTGGAGTCAACAAAAACGAACCTCTTCTGCCGTGCTCTAGCTGAAGGCAGACGATCTGCCTGTTTGGCTTTGAAAGCCAGTATTACCCTCAGTCCCTGCTATACAAAGTTCCCCATGAAAACCGGGGGATTCAAATACTTGCTAGGCCCGCACTCTCCAGCCTTCTCCCACTCAGAGAACATTTGAGGAAGCAGCTTGTGCTGGGCAGACTCTTTCTTCTATCCAAAATGAACACTTCAGATCATTCACTTAAGCAGCTTGAAGGAAAACAAAGTATTTTGCTTCCTCTTTCCTGGGGTGAATGGGGAACGTCCACTTGCTGTTAACAAAGTTTTTACTCAACACAACTACGCTTTGCCTCCTTCGTGTTCGAGAATGGGAGAAACGCGGTTTCTCTTCTCCTTTAGCGATACCGCCTGTAAGGTGCTATTCTCAGGCGCGCAGCACAGAATGCCTCCCGAATTGCTGGAAACCCTGAATGGCTTCAACTACTTGAAAGGGAGAAAAGTCAGACACTTTATCCAGACAGACAATGCACAGGCAACATCCTTAGGCATGTTACACAAAGGGATTTTCAAACACACAAGTGAATCTTCCTGCATCCCCAGACTGAGAGCAACAAGATCTTGCTTTCTCCTTCAGGCATGGAAGAAGCTACATGCTCGTGCTAAGCACACAAGGTGGAGTCAACAAAAACGAACCTCTTCTGCCGTGCTCTAGCTGAAGGCAGACGATCTGCCTGTTTGGCTTTGAAAGCCAGTATTACCCTCAGTCCCTGCTATACAAAGTTCCCCATGAAAACCGGGGGATTCAAATACTTGCTAGGCCCGCACTCTCCAGCCTTCTCCCACTCAGAGAACATTTGAGGAAGCAGCTTGTGCTGGGCAGACTCTTTCTTCTATCCAAAATGAACACTTCAGATCATTCACTTAAGCAGCTTGAAGGAAAACAAAGTATTTTGCTTTCTCTTGCATGTGGTGAATGGGGAACGTCCCCATGCTGCTAAGAAAGATTTTACTCAGCACAACTACGTTTTCACCTCCTTCGCGTTCCAGAATGGGAGAAACGCGGTTTCTCTTGGCCTTTAGCCATAACGCCTGTAAAGCGGTATTAGCAGCCTCGCAACACAGAATGCCTCCCGGAATGCTGGAAACCGCGAATGGCTTCAACTACTTGAAAGGGAGAAAAGTCAGACACTTTATCCAGACAGACAATGCACAGGCAACATCCTTAGGCATGTTACACAAAGGGATTTTCAAACACACAAGTGAATCTTCCTGCATCCCCAGACTGAGAGCAACAAGATCTTGCTTTCTCTTTCAGGCATGGAAGAAGCTACATGCTCGTGTTAAGCACACAAGGTTTAGTCATCCAAACGGAACCGCTTCTGCGTCGCCATGCTGAAGGAAGACAATCTGCCTGTTTTTCTTTGAAAGCCAGTACTCCATTCATTCCCTGGTATGCAAAGTTCCCTTCGAGAACCAGGAAATTCCAATACTTGCTAGGCCCGCACTCTCCAGCCATCTCCCACTCAGAGAACATTTGAGAAAGCAGCTTGTGCTGGGCAGAAACTTTCTTCTATCCAAACTGAAAACTTCAGTTCATTCCCTTAAGCAGCTTGAAGGAAGACGCTGTGTTTTGCTTTCTCATTCGTGTGGTGAATGGGCAACGTCCACTTGCAGCTAACACAGCTTTTACTCAGCACAACCTCGGTTTAGCCTCCTCTGCGTTCCAGAATGGGAGAAACGCGGTTTTTCTTCTCCTTTAGAGATACCGTCTGTAAAGCGGTAGTCTCAACCGCGCAGCCCAGAATGCCTGCCGGAATGCTGGAAACCCTGAACGTCTTCAACTACTTGAAAGGGAGAAAAGTCAGACACTCTCTCCAGCTAGACAATGCACAGGCAGCTTTCTTAGGTATGTAACCCGGAGGGATTTTCAACCACAGTAAGTGAATCCTTCTCCCTTCATCCCAGAGTCATAGCAACAAGGTCTTGCTTTCTCTGTCAAACAGGGAAGAAGCTACATGCTCGCTTGAAGCACACAAGGTTTAGTCGGAGAAACAGAACATCTTCTTCCATCCTCTAGCTAAAGGCAAACTGTCTGTTTTGCTTTGAAAGCCAGGAGTACCTTCATTCCCTGTTATGCAAAGTTGCCTTTGAAAACAGGAAGATTCAAACACTTGCAAGGCAGGAACTCTCCAGCCTTCTCCCACTGAGCGAGCCTTTGAGAAAGCAGCTTCTGGTCGGCACACTGTTTCTTCTAACAAAACTGAAAACTTGGGTAGATTCAGTTAAGCAGCTTGACGGAGAACGCCGTATTTTGCTTCCTCTTTCCTGGGGTGAATGGGGAACGTCCACTTGCTGTTAACAAAGTTTTTACTCAACACAACTACGCTTTGCCTCCTTCGTGTTCGAGAATGGGAGAAACGCGGTTTCTCTTCTCCTTTAGCGATACCGCCTGTAAGGTGCTATTCTCAGCCACGCAGCACAGAATGCCTCCCGAATTGCTGGAAACCCTGAATGGCTTCAACTACTTGAAAGGGAGAAAAGTCAGACACTTTATCCAGCTAAACAATACACAGGCAGCATTCTTAGGCAAGTAACACAGATGGATTGTCACACACAGAAAGTGAATCTTTCAGCCTTCATCCTCAGACTGAAGGCAACAAGCAGATGCAATCTCTATCAGGCAGGGAAGAAGCTACATGCTCGTGCTAAGCACACAAGGTGGAGTCAACAAAAACGAACCTCTTCTGCCGTGCTCTAGCTGAAGGCAGACGATCTGCCTGTTTGGCTTTGAAAGCCAGTATTACCCTCAGTCCCTGCTATACAAAGTTCCCCATGAAAACCGGGGGATTCAAATACTTGCTAGGCCCGCACTCTCCAGCCTTCTCCCACTCAGAGAACATTTGAGGAAGCAGCTTGTGCTGGGCAGACTCTTTCTTCTATCCAAAATGAACACTTCAGATCATTCACTTAAGCAGCTTGAAGGAAAATAAAGTATTTTGCTTTCTCTTGCATGTGGTGAATGGGGAACTTCCCCATGCTGCTAAGAAAGATTTTACTCAGCACAACTACGTTTTCGCCTCCTTCGCGTTCCAGAATGGGAGAAACGCGGTTTCTCTTGGCCTTTAGCCATAACGTCTATAAAGCGGTATTAGCAGCCGCGCAACACAGAATGCCTCCCGGAATGCTGGAAACCGCGAATGGCTTCAACTACTTGAAAGGGAGAAAAGTCAGACACTTTATCCAGACAGACAATGCACAGGCAACATCCTTAGGCATGTTACACAAAGGGATTTTCAAACACACAAGTGAATCTTCCTGCATCCCCAGACTGAGAGCAACAAGACCTTGCTTTCTCTTTCAGGCATGGAAGAAGCTACATGCTCGTGTTAAGCACACAAGGTTTAGTCATCCAAACGGAACCGCTTCTGCGTCGCCATGCTGAAGGAAGACAATCTGCCTGTTTTTCTTTGAAAGCCAGTACTCCATTCATTCCCTGGTATGCAAAGTTCCCTTCGAGAACCAGGGAATTCCAATACTTGCTAGGCCCGCACTCTCCAGCCTTCTCCCACTCAGAGAACATTTGAGGAAGCAGCTTGTGCTGGGCAGACTCTTTCTTCTATCCAAAATGAACACTTCAGATCATTCACTTAAGCAGCTTGAAGGAAAACAAAGTATTTTGCTTTCTCTTGCATGTGGTGAATGGGGAACGTCCCCATGCTGCTAAGAAAGATTTTACTCAGCACAACTACGTTTTCACCTCCTTCGCGTTCCAGAATGGGAGAAACGCGGTTTCTCTTCGCCTTTAGCCATAACGCCTGTAAAGCGGTATTAGCAGCCTCGCAACACAGAATGCCTCCCGGAATGCTGGAAACCGCGAATGGCTTCAACTACTTGAAAGGGAGAAAAGTCAGACACTTTATCCAGACAGACAATGCACAGGCAACATCCTTAGGCATGTTACACAAAGGGATTTTCAAACACACAAGTGAATCTTCCTGCATCCCCAGACTGAGAGCAACAAGATCTTGCTTTCTCTTTCAGGCATGGAAGAAGCTACATGCTCGTGTTAAGCACACAAGGTTTAGTCATCCAAACGGAACCGCTTCTGCGTCGCCATGCTGAAGGAAGACAATCTGCCTGTTTTTCTTTGAAAGCCAGTACTCCATTCATTCCCTGGTATGCAAAGTTCCCTTCGAGAACCAGGAAATTCCAATACTTGCTAGGCCCGCACTCTCCAGCCATCTCCCACTCAGAGAACATTTGAGAAAGCAGCTTGTGCTGGGCAGAAACTTTCTTCTATCCAAACTGAAAACTTCAGTTCATTCCCTTAAGCAGCTTGAAGGAAGACGCTGTGTTTTGCTTTCTCATTCGTGTGGTGAATGGGCAACGTCCACTTGCAGCTAACACAGCTTTTACTCAGCACAACCTCGGTTTAGCCTCCTCTGCGTTCCAGAATGGGAGAAACGCGGTTTTTCTTCTCCTTTAGAGATACCGTCTGTAAAGCGGTAGTCTCAACCGCGCAGCCCAGAATGCCTGCCGGAATGCTGGAAACCCTGAACGTCTTCAACTACTTGAAAGGGAGAAAAGTCAGACACTCTCTCCAGCTAGACAATGCACAGGCAGCTTTCTTAGGTATGTAACCCGGAGGGATTTTCAACCACAGTAAGTGAATCCTTCTCCCTTCATCCCAGAGTCATAGCAACAAGGTCTTGCTTTCTCTGTCAAACAGGGAAGAAGCTACATGCTCGCTTGAAGCACACAAGGTTTAGTCGGAGAAACAGAACATCTTCTTCCATCCTCTAGCTAAAGGCAAACTGTCTGTTTTGCTTTGAAAGCCAGGAGTACCTTCATTCCCTGTTATGCAAAGTTGCCTTTGAAAACAGGAAGATTCAAACACTTGCAAGGCAGGAACTCTCCAGCCTTCTCCCACTGAGCGAGCCTTTGAGAAAGCAGCTTCTGGTCGGCACACTGTTTCTTCTAACAAAACTGAAAACTTGGGTAGATTCAGTTAAGCAGCTTGACGGAGAACGCCGTATTTTGCTTCCTCTTTCCTGGGGTGAATGGGGAACGTCCACTTGCTGTTAACAAAGTTTTTACTCAACACAACTACGCTTTGCCTCCTTCGTGTTCGAGAATGGGAGAAACGCGGTTTCTCTTCTCCTTTAGCGATACCGCCTGTAAGGTGCTATTCTCAGCCACGCAGCACAGAATGCCTCCCGAATTGCTGGAAACCCTGAATGGCTTCAACTACTTGAAAGGGAGAAAAGTCAGACACTTTATCCAGCTAAACAATACACAGGCAGCATTCTTAGGCAAGTAACACAGATGGATTGTCACACACAGAAAGTGAATCTTTCAGCCTTCATCCTCAGACTGAAGGCAACAAGCAGATGCAATCTCTATCAGGCAGGGAAGAAGCTACATGCTCGTGCTAAGCACACAAGGTGGAGTCAACAAAAACGAACCTCTTCTGCCGTGCTCTAGCTGAAGGCAGACGATCTGCCTGTTTGGCTTTGAAAGCCAGTATTACCCTCAGTCCCTGCTATACAAAGTTCCCCATGAAAACCGGGGGATTCAAATACTTGCTAGGCCCGCACTCTCCAGCCTTCTCCCACTCAGAGAACATTTGAGGAAGCAGCTTGTGCTGGGCAGACTCTTTCTTCTATCCAAAATGAACACTTCAGATCATTCACTTAAGCAGCTTGAAGGAAAATAAAGTATTTTGCTTTCTCTTGCATGTGGTGAATGGGGAACTTCCCCATGCTGCTAAGAAAGATTTTACTCAGCACAACTACGTTTTCGCCTCCTTCGCGTTCCAGAATGGGAGAAACGCGGTTTCTCTTGGCCTTTAGCCATAACGTCTATAAAGCGGTATTAGCAGCCGCGCAACACAGAATGCCTCCCGGAATGCTGGAAACCGCGAATGGCTTCAACTACTTGAAAGGGAGAAAAGTCAGACACTTTATCCAGACAGACAATGCACAGGCAACATCCTTAGGCATGTTACACAAAGGGATTTTCAAACACACAAGTGAATCTTCCTGCATCCCCAGACTGAGAGCAACAAGACCTTGCTTTCTCTTTCAGGCATGGAAGAAGCTACATGCTCGTGTTAAGCACACAAGGTTTAGTCATCCAAACGGAACCGCTTCTGCGTCGCCATGCTGAAGGAAGACAATCTGCCTGTTTTTCTTTGAAAGCCAGTACTCCATTCATTCCCTGGTATGCAAAGTTCCCTTCGAGAACCAGGAAATTCCAATACTTGCTAGGCCCGCACTCTCCAGCCATCTCCCACTCAGAGAACATTTGAGAAAGCAGCTTGTGCTGGGCAGAAACTTTCTTCTATCCAAACTGAAAACTTCAGTTCATTCCCTTAAGCAGCTTGAAGGAAGACGCTGTGTTTTGCTTTCTCATTCGTGTGGTGAATGGGCAACGTCCACTTGCAGCTAACACAGCTTTTACTCAGCACAACCTCGGTTTAGCCTCCTCTGCGTTCCAGAATGGGAGAAACGCGGTTTTTCTTCTCCTTTAGAGATACCGTCTGTAAAGCGGTAGTCTCAACCGCGCAGCCCAGAATGCCTGCCGGAATGCTGGAAACCCTGAACGTCTTCAACTACTTGAAAGGGAGAAAAGTCAGACACTCTCTCCAGCTAGACAATGCACAGGCAGCTTTCTTAGGTATGTAACCCGGAGGGATTTTCAACCACAGTAAGTGAATCCTTCTCCCTTCATCCCAGAGTCATAGCAACAAGGTCTTGCTTTCTCTGTCAAACAGGGAAGAAGCTACATGCTCGCTTGAAGCACACAAGGTTTAGTCGGAGAAACAGAACATCTTCTTCCATCCTCTAGCTAAAGGCAAACTGTCTGTTTTGCTTTGAAAGCCAGGAGTACCTTCATTCCCTGTTATGCAAAGTTGCCTTTGAAAACAGGAAGATTCAAACACTTGCAAGGCAGGAACTCTCCAGCCTTCTCCCACTGAGCGAGCCTTTGAGAAAGCAGCTTCTGGTCGGCACACTGTTTCTTCTAACAAAACTGAAAACTTGGGTAGATTCAGTTAAGCAGCTTGACGGAGAACGCCGTATTTTGCTTCCTCTTTCCTGGGGTGAATGGGGAACGTCCACTTGCTGTTAACAAAGTTTTTACTCAACACAACTACGCTTTGCCTCCTTCGTGTTCGAGAATGGGAGAAACGCGGTTTCTCTTCTCCTTTAGCGATACCGCCTGTAAGGTGCTATTCTCAGCCACGCAGCACAGAATGCCTCCCGAATTGCTGGAAACCCTGAATGGCTTCAACTACTTGAAAGGGAGAAAAGTCAGACACTTTATCCAGCTAAACAATACACAGGCAGCATTCTTAGGCAAGTAACACAGATGGATTGTCACACACAGAAAGTGAATCTTTCAGCCTTCATCCTCAGACTGAAGGCAACAAGCAGATGCAATCTCTATCAGGCAGGGAAGAAGCTACATGCTCGTGCTAAGCACACAAGGTGGAGTCAACAAAAACGAACCTCTTCTGCCGTGCTCTAGCTGAAGGCAGACGATCTGCCTGTTTGGCTTTGAAAGCCAGTATTACCCTCAGTCCCTGCTATACAAAGTTCCCCATGAAAACCGGGGGATTCAAATACTTGCTAGGCCCGCACTCTCCAGCCTTCTCCCACTCAGAGAACATTTGAGGAAGCAGCTTGTGCTGGGCAGACTCTTTCTTCTATCCAAAATGAACACTTCAGATCATTCACTTAAGCAGCTTGAAGGAAAATAAAGTATTTTGCTTTCTCTTGCATGTGGTGAATGGGGAACTTCCCCATGCTGCTAAGAAAGATTTTACTCAGCACAACTACGTTTTCGCCTCCTTCGCGTTCCAGAATGGGAGAAACGCGGTTTCTCTTGGCCTTTAGCCATAACGTCTATAAAGCGGTATTAGCAGCCGCGCAACACAGAATGCCTCCCGGAATGCTGGAAACCGCGAATGGCTTCAACTACTTGAAAGGGAGAAAAGTCAGACACTTTATCCAGACAGACAATGCACAGGCAACATCCTTAGGCATGTTACACAAAGGGATTTTCAAACACACAAGTGAATCTTCCTGCATCCCCAGACTGAGAGCAACAAGACCTTGCTTTCTCTTTCAGGCATGGAAGAAGCTACATGCTCGTGTTAAGCACACAAGGTTTAGTCATCCAAACGGAACCGCTTCTGCGTCGCCATGCTGAAGGAAGACAATCTGCCTGTTTTTCTTTGAAAGCCAGTACTCCATTCATTCCCTGGTATGCAAAGTTCCCTTCGAGAACCAGGGAATTCCAATACTTGCTAGGCCCGCACTCTCCAGCCTTCTCCCACTCAGAGAACATTTGAGGAAGCAGCTTGTGCTGGGGAGACTCTTTCTTCTATCCAAAATGAACACTTCAGATCATTCACTTAAACAGCTTGAAGGAAAACAAAGTATTTTGCTTTCTCTTGCATGTGGTGAATGGGGAACTTCCCCATGCTGCTAAGAAAGATTTTACTCAGCACAACTACGTTTTCGCCTCCTTCGCGTTCCAGAATGGGAGAAACGCGGTTTCTCTTGGCCTTTAGCCATAACGCCTGTAAAGCGGTATTAGCAGCCGCGCAACACAGAATGCCTCCCGGAATGCTGGAAACCGCGAATGGCTTCAACTACTTGAAAGGGAGAAAAGTCAGACACTTTATCCAGACAGACAATGCACAGGCAACATCCTTAGGCATGTTACACAAAGGGATTTTCAAACACACAAGTGAATCTTCCTGCATCCCCAGACTGAGAGCAACAAGACCTTGCTTTCTCTTTCAGGCATGGAAGAAGCTACATGCTCGTGTTAAGCACACAAGGTTTAGTCATCCAAACGGAACCGCTTCTGCGTCGCCATGCTGAAGGAAGACAATCTGCCTGTTTTTCTTTGAAAGCCAGTACTCCATTCATTCCCTGGTATGCAAAGTTCCCTTCGAGAACCAGGGAATTCCAATACTTGCTAGGCCCGCACTCTCCAGCCATCTCCCACTCAGAGAACATTTGAGAAAGCAGCTTGTGCTGGGCAGAAACTTTCTTCTATCCAAACTGAAAACTTCAGTTCATTCCCTTAAGCAGCTTGAAGGAAGACGCTGTGTTTTGCTTTCTCATTCGTGTGGTGAATGGGCAACGTCCACTTGCAGCTAACACAGCTTTTACTCAGCACAACCTCGGTTTAGCCTCCTCTGCGTTCCAGAATGGGAGAAACGCGGTTTTTCTTCTCCTTTAGAGATACCGTCTGTAAAGCGGTAGTCTCAACCGCGCAGCCCAGAATGCCTGCCGGAATGCTGGAAACCCTGAACGTCTTCAACTACTTGAAAGGGAGAAAAGTCAGACACTCTCTCCAGCTAGACAATGCACAGGCAGCTTTCTTAGGTATGTAACCCGGAGGGATTTTCAACCACAGTAAGTGAATCCTTCTCCCTTCATCCCAGAGTCATAGCAACAAGGTCTTGCTTTCTCTGTCAAACAGGGAAGAAGCTACATGCTCGCTTGAAGCACACAAGGTTTAGTCGGAGAAACAGAACATCTTCTTCCATCCTCTAGCTAAAGGCAAACTGTCTGTTTTGCTTTGAAAGCCAGGAGTACCTTCATTCCCTGTTATGCAAAGTTGCCTTTGAAAACAGGAAGATTCAAACACTTGCAAGGCAGGAACTCTCCAGCCTTCTCCCACTGAGCGAGCCTTTGAGAAAGCAGCTTCTGGTCGGCACACTGTTTCTTCTAACAAAACTGAAAACTTGGGTAGATTCAGTTAAGCAGCTTGACGGAGAACGCCGTATTTTGCTTCCTCTTTCCTGGGGTGAATGGGGAACGTCCACTTGCTGTTAACAAAGTTTTTACTCAACACAACTACGCTTTGCCTCCTTCGTGTTCGAGAATGGGAGAAACGCGGTTTCTCTTCTCCTTTAGCGATACCGCCTGTAAGGTGCTATTCTCAGCCACGCAGCACAGAATGCCTCCCGAATTGCTGGAAACCCTGAATGGCTTCAACTACTTGAAAGGGAGAAAAGTCAGACACTTTATCCAGCTAAACAATACACAGGCAGCATTCTTAGGCAAGTAACACAGATGGATTGTCACACACAGAAAGTGAATCTTTCAGCCTTCATCCTCAGACTGAAGGCAACAAGCAGATGCAATCTCTATCAGGCAGGGAAGAAGCTACATGCTCGTGCTAAGCACACAAGGTGGAGTCAACAAAAACGAACCTCTTCTGCCGTGCTCTAGCTGAAGGCAGACGATCTGCCTGTTTGGCTTTGAAAGCCAGTATTACCCTCAGTCCCTGCTATACAAAGTTCCCCATGAAAACCGGGGGATTCAAATACTTGCTAGGCCCGCACTCTCCAGCCTTCTCCCACTCAGAGAACATTTGAGGAAGCAGCTTGTGCTGGGCAGACTCTTTCTTCTATCCAAAATGAACACTTCAGATCATTCACTTAAGCAGCTTGAAGGAAAACAAAGTATTTTGCTTTCTCTTGCATGTGGTGAATGGGGAACTTCCCCATGCTGCTAAGAAAGATTTTACTCAGCACAACTACGTTTTCGCCTCCTTCGCGTTCCAGAATGGGAGAAACGCGGTTTCTCTTGGCCTTTAGCCATAACGCCTGTAAAGCGGTATTAGCAGCCGCGCAACACAGAATGCCTCCCGGAATGCTGGAAACCGCGAATGGCTTCAACTACTTGAAAGGGAGAAAAGTCAGACACTTTATCCAGCTAAACAATACACAGGCAACATTCTTAGGCATGTAACACAGATGGATTGTCACATACAGAAAGTGAATCTTTCAGCCTTCATCCTCAGACTGAAGGCAACAAGCCGTTGCAATCTCTATCAGGCAGGGAAGAAGCTACATGCTCGTGCTAAGCACACAAGGTGGAGTCAACAAAAACGAACCTCTTCTGCCGTGCTCTAGCTGAAGGCAGACGATCTGCCTGTTTGGCTTTGAAAGCCAGTATTACCCTCAGTCCCTGCTATACAAAGTTCCCCATGAAAACCGGGGGATTCAAATACTTGCTAGGCCCGCACTCTCCAGCCTTCTCCCACTCAGAGAACATTTGAGGAAGCAGCTTGTGCTGGGCAGACTCTTTCTTCTATCCAAAATGAACACTTCAGATCATTCACTTAAGCAGCTTGAAGGAAAACAAAGTATTTTGCTTTCTCTTGCATGTGGTGAATGGGGAACGTCCCCATGCTGCTAAGAAAGATTTTACTCAGCACAACTACGTTTTCACCTCCTTCGCGTTCCAGAATGGGAGAAACACGGTTTCTCTTCGCCTTTAGCCATAACGCCTGTAAAGCGGTATTAGCAGCCTCGCAACACAGAATGCCTCCCGGAATGCTGGAAACCGCGAATGGCTTCAACTACTTGAAAGGGAGAAAAGTCAGACACTTTATCCAGACAGACAATGCACAGGCAACATCCTTAGGCATGTTACACAAAGGGATTTTCAAACACACAAGTGAATCTTCCTGCATCCCCAGACTGAGAGCAACAAGATCTTGCTTTCTCTTTCAGGCATGGAAGAAGCTACATGCTCGTGTTAAGCACACAAGGTTTAGTCATCCAAACGGAACCGCTTCTGCGTCGCCATGCTGAAGGAAGACAATCTGCCTGTTTTTCTTTGAAAGCCAGTACTCCATTCATTCCCTGGTATGCAAAGTTCCCTTCGAGAACCAGGAAATTCCAATACTTGCTAGGCCCGCACTCTCCAGCCATCTCCCACTCAGAGAACATTTGAGAAAGCAGCTTGTGCTGGGCAGAAACTTTCTTCTATCCAAACTGAAAACTTCAGTTCATTCCCTTAAGCAGCTTGAAGGAAGACGCTGTGTTTTGCTTTCTCATTCGTGTGGTGAATGGGCAACGTCCACTTGCAGCTAACACAGCTTTTACTCAGCACAACCTCGGTTTAGCCTCCTCTGCGTTCCAGAATGGGAGAAACGCGGTTTTTCTTCTCCTTTAGAGATACCGTCTGTAAAGCGGTAGTCTCAACCGCGCAGCCCAGAATGCCTGCCGGAATGCTGGAAACCCTGAACGTCTTCAACTACTTGAAAGGGAGAAAAGTCAGACACTCTCTCCAGCTAGACAATGCACAGGCAGCTTTCTTAGGTATGTAACCCGGAGGGATTTTCAACCACAGTAAGTGAATCCTTCTCCCTTCATCCCAGAGTCATAGCAACAAGGTCTTGCTTTCTCTGTCAAACAGGGAAGAAGCTACATGCTCGCTTGAAGCACACAAGGTTTAGTCGGAGAAACAGAACATCTTCTTCCATCCTCTAGCTAAAGGCAAACTGTCTGTTTTGCTTTGAAAGCCAGGAGTACCTTCATTCCCTGTTATGCAAAGTTGCCTTTGAAAACAGGAAGATTCAAACACTTGCAAGGCAGGAACTCTCCAGCCTTCTCCCACTGAGCGAGCCTTTGAGAAAGCAGCTTCTGGTCGGCACACTGTTTCTTCTAACAAAACTGAAAACTTGGGTAGATTCAGTTAAGCAGCTTGACGGAGAACGCCGTATTTTGCTTCCTCTTTCCTGGGGTGAATGGGGAACGTCCACTTGCTGTTAACAAAGTTTTTACTCAACACAACTACGCTTTGCCTCCTTCGTGTTCGAGAATGGGAGAAACGCGGTTTCTCTTCTCCTTTAGCGATACCGCCTGTAAGGTGCTATTCTCAGCCACGCAGCACAGAATGCCTCCCGAATTGCTGGAAACCCTGAATGGCTTCAACTACTTGAAAGGGAGAAAAGTCAGACACTTTATCCAGCTAAACAATACACAGGCAGCATTCTTAGGCAAGTAACACAGATGGATTGTCACACACAGAAAGTGAATCTTTCAGCCTTCATCCTCAGACTGAAGGCAACAAGCAGATGCAATCTCTATCAGGCAGGGAAGAAGCTACATGCTCGTGCTAAGCACACAAGGTGGAGTCAACAAAAACGAACCTCTTCTGCCGTGCTCTAGCTGAAGGCAGACGATCTGCCTGTTTGGCTTTGAAAGCCAGTATTACCCTCAGTCCCTGCTATACAAAGTTCCCCATGAAAACCGGGGGATTCAAATACTTGCTAGGCCCGCACTCTCCAGCCTTCTCCCACTCAGAGAACATTTGAGGAAGCAGCTTGTGCTGGGCAGACTCTTTCTTCTATCCAAAATGAACACTTCAGATCATTCACTTAAGCAGCTTGAAGGAAAACAAAGTATTTTGCTTCCTCTTTCCTGGGGTGAATGGGGAACGTCCACTTGCTGTTAACAAAGTTTTTACTCAACACAACTACGCTTTGCCTCCTTCGTGTTCGAGAATGGGAGAAACGCGGTTTCTCTTCTCCTTTAGCGATACCGCCTGTAAGGTGCTATTCTCAGGCGCGCAGCACAGAATGCCTCCCGAATTGCTGGAAACCCTGAATGGCTTCAACTACTTGAAAGGGAGAAAAGTCAGACACTTTATCCAGACAGACAATGCACAGGCAACATCCTTAGGCATGTTACACAAAGGGATTTTCAAACACACAAGTGAATCTTCCTGCATCCCCAGACTGAGAGCAACAAGATCTTGCTTTCTCCTTCAGGCATGGAAGAAGCTACATGCTCGTGCTAAGCACACAAGGTGGAGTCAACAAAAACGAACCTCTTCTGCCGTGCTCTAGCTGAAGGCAGACGATCTGCCTGTTTGGCTTTGAAAGCCAGTATTACCCTCAGTCCCTGCTATACAAAGTTCCCCATGAAAACCGGGGGATTCAAATACTTGCTAGGCCCGCACTCTCCAGCCTTCTCCCACTCAGAGAACATTTGAGGAAGCAGCTTGTGCTGGGCAGACTCTTTCTTCTATCCAAAATGAACACTTCAGATCATTCACTTAAGCAGCTTGAAGGAAAACAAAGTATTTTGCTTCCTCTTTCCTGGGGTGAATGGGGAACGTCCACTTGCTGTTAACAAAGTTTTTACTCAACACAACTACGCTTTGCCTCCTTCGTGTTCGAGAATGGGAGAAACGCGGTTTCTCTTCTCCTTTAGCGATACCGCCTGTAAGGTGCTATTCTCAGGCGCGCAGCACAGAATGCCTCCCGAATTGCTGGAAACCCTGAATGGCTTCAACTACTTGAAAGGGAGAAAAGTCAGACACTTTATCCAGACAGACAATGCACAGGCAACATCCTTAGGCATGTTACACAAAGGGATTTTCAAACACACAAGTGAATCTTCCTGCATCCCCAGACTGAGAGCAACAAGATCTTGCTTTCTCCTTCAGGCATGGAAGAAGCTACATGCTCGTGCTAAGCACACAAGGTGGAGTCAACAAAAACGAACCTCTTCTGCCGTGCTCTAGCTGAAGGCAGACGATCTGCCTGTTTGGCTTTGAAAGCCAGTATTACCCTCAGTCCCTGCTATACAAAGTTCCCCATGAAAACCGGGGGATTCAAATACTTGCTAGGCCCGCACTCTCCAGCCTTCTCCCACTCAGAGAACATTTGAGGAAGCAGCTTGTGCTGGGCAGACTCTTTCTTCTATCCAAAATGAACACTTCAGATCATTCACTTAAGCAGCTTGAAGGAAAACAAAGTATTTTGCTTTCTCTTGCATGTGGTGAATGGGGAACTTCCCCATGCTGCTAAGAAAGATTTTACTCAGCACAACTACGTTTTCGCCTCCTTCGCGTTCCAGAATGGGAGAAATGCGGTTTCTCTTCGCCTTTAGCCATAACGCCTGTAAAGCGGTATTAGCAGCGGCGCAACAAAGAATGCCTCCCGGAATGCTGGAAACCGCGAATGGCTTCAACTACTTGAAAGGGAGAAAAGTCAGACACTTTATCCAGACAGACAATGCACAGGCAACATCCTTAGGCATGTTACACAAAGGGATTTTCAAACACACAAGTGAATCTTCCTGCATCCCCAGACTGAGAGCAACAAGACCTTGCTTTCTCTTTCAGGCATGGAAGAAGCTACATGCTCGTGTTAAGCACACAAGGTTTAGTCATCCAAACGGAACCGCTTCTGCGTCGCCATGCTGAAGGAAGACAATCTGCCTGTTTTTCTTTGAAAGCCAGTACTCCATTCATTCCCTGGTATGCAAAGTTCCCTTCGAGAACCAGGGAATTCCAATACTTGCTAGGCCCGCACTCTCCAGCCATCTCCCACTCAGAGAACATTTGAGAAAGCAGCTTGTGCTGGGCAGAAACTTTCTTCTATCCAAACTGAAAACTTCAGTTCATTCCCTTAAGCAGCTTGAAGGAAGACGCTGTGTTTTGCTTTCTCATTCGTGTGGTGAATGGGCAACGTCCACTTGCAGCTAACACAGCTTTTACTCAGCACAACCTCGGTTTAGCCTCCTCTGCGTTCCAGAATGGGAGAAACGCGGTTTTTCTTCTCCTTTAGAGATACCGTCTGTAAAGCGGTAGTCTCAACCGCGCAGCCCAGAATGCCTGCCGGAATGCTGGAAACCCTGAACGTCTTCAACTACTTGAAAGGGAGAAAAGTCACACACTCTCTCCAGCTAGACAATGCACAGGCAACTTTCTTAGGTATGTAACCCGGAGGGATTTTCAACCACAGTAAGTGAATCCTTCTCCCTTCATCCCAGAGTCATAGCAACAAGGTCTTGCTTTCTCTGTCAAACAGGGAAGAAGCTACATGCTCGCTTGAAGCACACAAGGTTTAGTCGGAGAAACAGAACATCTTCTTCCATCCTCTAGCTAAAGGCAAACTGTCTGTTTTGCTTTGAAAGCCAGGAGTACCTTCATTCCCTGTTATGCAAAGTTGCCTTTGAAAACAGGAAGATTCAAACACTTGCAAGGCAGGAACTCTCCAGCCTTCTCCCACTGAGCGAGCCTTTGAGAAAGCAGCTTCTGGTCGGCACACTGTTTCTTCTAACAAAACTGAAAACTTGGGTAGATTCAGTTAAGCAGCTTGACGGAGAACGCCGTATTTTGCTTCCTCTTTCCTGGGGTGAATGGGGAACGTCCACTTGCTGTTAACAAAGTTTTTACTCAACACAACTACGCTTTGCCTCCTTCGTGTTCGAGAATGGGAGAAACGCGGTTTCTCTTCTCCTTTAGCGATACCGCCTGTAAGGTGCTATTCTCAGCCACGCAGCACAGAATGCCTCCCGAATTGCTGGAAACCCTGAATGGCTTCAACTACTTGAAAGGGAGAAAAGTCAGACACTTTATCCAGCTAAACAATACACAGGCAGCATTCTTAGGCAAGTAACACAGATGGATTGTCACACACAGAAAGTGAATCTTTCAGCCTTCATCCTCAGACTGAAGGCAACAAGCAGATGCAATCTCTATCAGGCAGGGAAGAAGCTACATGCTCGTGCTAAGCACACAAGGTGGAGTCAACAAAAACGAACCTCTTCTGCCGTGCTCTAGCTGAAGGCAGACGATCTGCCTGTTTGGCTTTGAAAGCCAGTATTACCCTCAGTCCCTGCTATACAAAGTTCCCCATGAAAACCGGGGGATTCAAATACTTGCTAGGCCCGCACTCTCCAGCCTTCTCCCACTCAGAGAACATTTGAGGAAGCAGCTTGTGCTGGGCAGACTCTTTCTTCTATCCAAAATGAACACTTCAGATCATTCACTTAAGCAGCTTGAAGGAAAACAAAGTATTTTGCTTTCTCTTGCATGTGGTGAATGGGGAACTTCCCCATGCTGCTAAGAAAGATTTTACTCAGCACAACTACGTTTTCGCCTCCTTCGCGTTCCAGAATGGGAGAAACGCGGTTTCTCTTGGCCTTTAGCCATAACGCCTGTAAAGCGGTATTAGCAGCCGCGCAACACAGAATGCCTCCCGGAATGCTGGAAACCGCGAATGGCTTCAACTACTTGAAAGGGAGAAAAGTCAGACACTTTATCCAGCTAAACAATACACAGGCAACATTCTTAGGCATGTAACACAGATGGATTGTCACATACAGAAAGTGAATCTTTCAGCCTTCATCCTCAGACTGAAGGCAACAAGCAGTTGCAATCTCTATCAGGCAGGGAAGAAGCTACATGCTCGTGCTAAGCACACAAGGTGGAGTCAACAAAAACGAACCTCTTCTGCCGTGCTCTAGCTGAAGGCAGACGATCTGCCTGTTTGGCTTTGAAAGCCAGTATTACCCTCAGTCCCTGCTATACAAAGTTCCCCATGAAAACCGGGGGATTCAAATACTTGCTAGGCCCGCACTCTCCAGCCTTCTCCCACTCAGAGAACATTTGAGGAAGCAGCTTGTGCTGGGCAGACTCTTTCTTCTATCCAAAATGAACACTTCAGATCATTCACTTAAGCAGCTTCAAGGAAAACAAAGTATTTTGCTTTCTCTTGCATGTGGTGAATGGGGAACGTCCCCATTCTGCTAAGAAAGATTTTACTCAGCACAACTACGTTTTCACCTCCTTCGCGTTCCAGAATGGGAGAAACGCGGTTTCTCTTCGCCTTTAGCCATAACGCCCGTAAAGCGGTATTAGCAGCCTCGCAACACAGAATGCCTCCCGGAATGCTGGAAACCGCGAATGGCTTCAACTACTTGAAAGGGAGAAAAGTCAGACACTTTATCCAGACAGACAATGCACAGGCAACATCCTTAGGCATGTTACACAAAGGGATTTTCAAACACACAAGTGAATCTTCCTGCATCCCCAGACTGAGAGCAACAAGATCTTGCTTTCTCTTTCAGGCATGGAAGAAGCTACATGCTCGTGTTAAGCACACAAGGTTTAGTCATCCAAACGGAACCGCTTCTGCGTCGCCATGCTGAAGGAAGACAATCTGCCTGTTTTTCTTTGAAAGCCAGTACTCCATTCATTCCCTGGTATGCAAAGTTCCCTTCGAGAACCAGGAAATTCCAATACTTGCTAGGCCCGCACTCTCCAGCCATCTCCCACTCAGAGAACATTTGAGAAAGCAGCTTGTGCTGGGCAGAAACTTTCTTCTATCCAAACTGAAAACTTCAGTTCATTCCCTTAAGCAGCTTGAAGGAAGACGCTGTGTTTTGCTTTCTCATTCGTGTGGTGAATGGGCAACGTCCACTTGCAGCTAACACAGCTTTTACTCAGCACAACCTCGGTTTAGCCTCCTCTGCGTTCCAGAATGGGAGAAACGCGGTTTTTCTTCTCCTTTAGAGATACCGTCTGTAAAGCGGTAGTCTCAACCGCGCAGCCCAGAATGCCTGCCGGAATGCTGGAAACCCTGAACGTCTTCAACTACTTGAAAGGGAGAAAAGTCAGACACTCTCTCCAGCTAGACAATGCACAGGCAACTTTCTTAGGTATGTAACCCGGAGGGATTTTCAACCACAGTAAGTGAATCCTTCTCCCTTCATCCCAGAGTCATAGCAACAAGGTCTTGCTTTCTCTGTCAAACAGGGAAGAAGCTACATGCTCGCTTGAAGCACACAAGGTTTAGTCGGAGAAACAGAACATCTTCTTCCATCCTCTAGCTAAAGGCAAACTGTCTGTTTTGCTTTGAAAGCCAGGAGTACCTTCATTCCCTGTTATGCAAAGTTGCCTTTGAAAACAGGAAGATTCAAACACTTGCAAGGCAGGAACTCTCCAGCCTTCTCCCACTGAGCGAGCCTTTGAGAAAGCAGCTTCTGGTCGGCACACTGTTTCTTCTAACAAAACTGAAAACTTGGGTAGATTCAGTTAAGCAGCTTGACGGAGAACGCCGTATTTTGCTTCCTCTTTCCTGGGGTGAATGGGGAACGTCCACTTGCTGTTAACAAAGTTTTTACTCAACACAACTACGCTTTGCCTCCTTCGTGTTCGAGAATGGGAGAAACGCGGTTTCTCTTCTCCTTTAGCGATACCGCCTGTAAGGTGCTATTCTCAGGCGCGCAGCACAGAATGCCTCCCGAATTGCTGGAAACCCTGAATGGCTTCAACTACTTGAAAGGGAGAAAAGTCAGACACTTTATCCAGCTAAACAATACACAGGCAACATTCTTAGGCATGTAACACAGATGGATTGTCACACACAGAAAGTGAATCTTTCAGCCTTCATCCTCAGACTGAAGGCAACAAGCAGTTGCAATCTCTATCAGGCAGGGAAGAAGCTACATGCTCGTGCTAAGCACACAAGGTGGAGTCAACAAAAACGAACCTCTTCTGCCGTGCTCTAGCTGAAGGCAGACGATCTGCCTGTTTGGCTTTGAAAGCCAGTATTACCCTCAGTCCCTGCTATACAAAGTTCCCCATGAAAACCGGGGGATTCAAATACTTGCTAGGCCCGCACTCTCCAGCCTTCTCCCACTCAGAGAACATTTGAGGAAGCAGCTTGTGCTGGGCAGACTCTTTCTTCTATCCAAAATGAACACTTCAGATCATTCACTTAAACAGCTTGAAGGAAAACAAAGTATTTTGCTTTCTCTTGCATGTGGTGAATGGGGAACTTCCCCATGCTGCTAAGAAAGATTTTACTCAGCACAACTACGTTTTCGCCTCCTTCGCGTTCCAGAATGGGAGAAACGCGGTTTCTCTTCGCCTTTAGCCATAACGCCTGTAAAGCGGTATTAGCAGCCGCGCAACACAGAATGCCTCCCGGAATGCTGGAAACCGCGAATGGCTTCAACTACTTGAAAGGGAGAAAAGTCAGACACTATATCCAGACAGACAATGCACAGGCAACATCCTTAGGCATGTTACACAAAGGGATTTTCAAACACACAAGTGAATCTTCCTGCATCCCCAGACTGAGAGCAACAAGACCTTGCTTTCTCTTTCAGGCATGGAAGAAGCTACATGCTCGTGTTAAGCACACCATGTTTAGTCATCCAAACGGAACCGCTTCTGCGTCGCCATGCTGAAGGAAGACAATCTGCCTGTTTTTCTTTGAAAGCCAGTACTCCATTCATTCCCTGGTATGCAAAGTTCCCTTCGAGAACCAGGGAATTCCAATACTTGCTAGGCCCGCACTCTCCAGCCATCTCCCACTCAGAGAACATTTGAGAAAGCAGCTTGTGCTGGGCAGAAACTTTCTTCTATCCAAACTGAAAACTTCAGTTCATTCCCTTAAGCAGCTTGAAGGAAGACGCTGTGTTTTGCTTTCTCATTCGTGTGGTGAATGGGCAACGTCCACTTGCAGCTAACACAGCTTTTACTCAGCACAACCTCGGTTTAGCCTCCTCTGCGTTCCAGAATGGGAGAAACGCGGTTTTTCTTCTCCTTTAGAGATACCGTCTGTAAAGCGGTAGTCTCAACCGCGCAGCCCAGAATGCCTGCCGGAATGCTGGAAACCCTGAACGTCTTCAACTACTTGAAAGGGAGAAAAGTCAGACACTCTCTCCAGCTAGACAATGCACAGGCAACTTTCTTAGGTATGTAACCCGGAGGGATTTTCAACCACAGTAAGTGAATCCTTCTCCCTTCATCCCAGAGTCATAGCAACAAGGTCTTGCTTTCTCTGTCAAACAGGGAAGAAGCTACATGCTCGCTTGAAGCACACAAGGTTTAGTCGGAGAAACAGAACATCTTCTTCCATCCTCTAGCTAAAGGCAAACTGTCTGTTTTGCTTTGAAAGCCAGGAGTACCTTCATTCCCTGTTATGCAAAGTTGCCTTTGAAAACAGGAAGATTCAAACACTTGCAAGGCAGGAACTCTCCAGCCTTCTCCCACTGAGCGAGCCTTTGAGAAAGCAGCTTCTGGTCGGCACACTGTTTCTTCTAACAAAACTGAAAACTTGGGTAGATTCAGTTAAGCAGCTTGACGGAGAACGCCGTATTTTGCTTCCTCTTTCCTGGGGTGAATGGGGAACGTCCACTTGCTGTTAACAAAGTTTTTACTCAACACAACTACGCTTTGCCTCCTTCGTGTTCGAGAATGGGAGAAACGCGGTTTCTCTTCTCCTTTAGCGATACCGCCTGTAAGGTGCTATTCTCAGCCACGCGGCACAGAATGCCTCCCGAATTGCTGGAAACCCTGAATGGCTTCAACTACTTGAAAGGGAGAAAAGTCAGACACTTTATCCAGCTAAACAATACACAGGCAGCATTCTTAGGCAAGTAACACAGATGGATTGTCACACACAGAAAGTGAATCTTTCAGCCTTCATCCTCAGACTGAAGGCAACAAGCAGATGCAATCTCTATCAGGCAGGGAAGAAGCTACATGCTCGTGCTAAGCACACAAGGTGGAGTCAACAAAAACGAACCTCTTCTGCCGTGCTCTAGCTGAAGGCAGACGATCTGCCTGTTTGGCTTTGAAAGCCAGTATTACCCTCAGTCCCTGCTATACAAAGTTCCCCATGAAAACCGGGGGATTCAAATACTTGCTAGGCCCGCACTCTCCAGCCTTCTCCCACTCAGAGAACATTTGAGGAAGCAGCTTGTGCTGGGCAGACTCTTTCTTCTATCCAAAATGAACACTTCAGATCATTCACTTAAGCAGCTTGAAGGAAAACAAAGTATTTTGCTTTCTCTTGCATGTGGTGAATGGGGAACTTCCCCATGCTGCTAAGAAAGATTTTACTCAGCACAACTACGTTTTCGCCTCCTTCGCGTTCCAGAATGGGAGAAACGCGGTTTCTCTTGGCCTTTAGCCATAACGCCTGTAAAGCGGTATTAGCAGCCGCGCAACACAGAATGCCTCCCGGAATGCTGGAAACCGCGAATGGCTTCAACTACTTGAAAGGGAGAAAAGTCAGACACTTTATCCAGCTAAACAATACACAGGCAACATTCTTAGGCATGTAACACAGATGGATTGTCACATACAGAAAGTGAATCTTTCAGCCTTCATCCTCAGACTGAAGGCAACAAGCAGTTGCAATCTCTATCAGGCAGGGAAGAAGCTACATGCTCGTGCTAAGCACACAAGGTGGAGTCAACAAAAACGAACCTCTTCTGCCGTGCTCTAGCTGAAGGCAGACGATCTGCCTGTTTGGCTTTGAAAGCCAGTATTACCCTCAGTCCCTGCTATACAAAGTTCCCCATGAAAACCGGGGGATTCAAATACTTGCTAGGCCCGCACTCTCCAGCCTTCTCCCACTCAGAGAACATTTGAGGAAGCAGCTTGTGCTGGGCAGACTCTTTCTTCTATCCAAAATGAACACTTCAGATCATTCACTTAAGCAGCTTCAAGGAAAACAAAGTATTTTGCTTTCTCTTGCATGTGGTGAATGGGGAACGTCCCCATTCTGCTAAGAAAGATTTTACTCAGCACAACTACGTTTTCACCTCCTTCGCGTTCCAGAATGGGAGAAACGCGGTTTCTCTTCGCCTTTAGCCATAACGCCCGTAAAGCGGTATTAGCAGCCTCGCAACACAGAATGCCTCCCGGAATGCTGGAAACCGCGAATGGCTTCAACTACTTGAAAGGGAGAAAAGTCAGACACTTTATCCAGACAGACAATGCACAGGCAACATCCTTAGGCATGTTACACAAAGGGATTTTCAAACACACAAGTGAATCTTCCTGCATCCCCAGACTGAGAGCAACAAGATCTTGCTTTCTCTTTCAGGCATGGAAGAAGCTACATGCTCGTGTTAAGCACACAAGGTTTAGTCATCCAAACGGAACCGCTTCTGCGTCGCCATGCTGAAGGAAGACAATCTGCCTGTTTTTCTTTGAAAGCCAGTACTCCATTCATTCCCTGGTATGCAAAGTTCCCTTCGAGAACCAGGAAATTCCAATACTTGCTAGGCCCGCACTCTCCAGCCATCTCCCACTCAGAGAACATTTGAGAAAGCAGCTTGTGCTGGGCAGAAACTTTCTTCTATCCAAACTGAAAACTTCAGTTCATTCCCTTAAGCAGCTTGAAGGAAGACGCTGTGTTTTGCTTTCTCATTCGTGTGGTGAATGGGCAACGTCCACTTGCAGCTAACACAGCTTTTACTCAGCACAACCTCGGTTTAGCCTCCTCTGCGTTCCAGAATGGGAGAAACGCGGTTTTTCTTCTCCTTTAGAGATACCGTCTGTAAAGCGGTAGTCTCAACCGCGCAGCCCAGAATGCCTGCCGGAATGCTGGAAACCCTGAACGTCTTCAACTACTTGAAAGGGAGAAAAGTCAGACACTCTCTCCAGCTAGACAATGCACAGGCAGCTTTCTTAGGTATGTAACCCGGAGGGATTTTCAACCACAGTAAGTGAATCCTTCTCCCTTCATCCCAGAGTCATAGCAACAAGGTCTTGCTTTCTCTGTCAAACAGGGAAGAAGCTACATGCTCGCTTGAAGCACACAAGGTTTAGTCGGAGAAACAGAACATCTTCTTCCATCCTCTAGCTAAAGGCAAACTGTCTGTTTTGCTTTGAAAGCCAGGAGTACCTTCATTCCCTGTTATGCAAAGTTGCCTTTGAAAACAGGAAGATTCAAACACTTGCAAGGCAGGAACTCTCCAGCCTTCTCCCACTGAGCGAGCCTTTGAGAAAGCAGCTTCTGGTCGGCACACTGTTTCTTCTAACAAAACTGAAAACTTGGGTAGATTCAGTTAAGCAGCTTGACGGAGAACGCCGTATTTTGCTTCCTCTTTCCTGGGGTGAATGGGGAACGTCCACTTGCTGTTAACAAAGTTTTTACTCAACACAACTACGCTTTGCCTCCTTCGTGTTCGAGAATGGGAGAAACGCGGTTTCTCTTCTCCTTTAGCGATACCGCCTGTAAGGTGCTATTCTCAGGCGCGCAGCACAGAATGCCTCCCGAATTGCTGGAAACCCTGAATGGCTTCAACTACTTGAAAGGGAGAAAAGTCAGACACTTTATCCAGCTAAACAATACACAGGCAACATTCTTAGGCATGTAACACAGATGGATTGTCACACACAGAAAGTGAATCTTTCAGCCTTCATCCTCAGACTGAAGGCAACAAGCAGTTGCAATCTCTATCAGGCAGGGAAGAAGCTACATGCTCGTGCTAAGCACACAAGGTGGAGTCAACAAAAACGAACCTCTTCTGCCGTGCTCTAGCTGAAGGCAGACGATCTGCCTGTTTGGCTTTGAAAGCCAGTATTACCCTCAGTCCCTGCTATACAAAGTTCCCCATGAAAACCGGGGGATTCAAATACTTGCTAGGCCCGCACTCTCCAGCCTTCTCCCACTCAGAGAACATTTGAGGAAGCAGCTTGTGCTGGGCAGACTCTTTCTTCTATCCAAAATGAACACTTCAGATCATTCACTTAAACAGCTTGAAGGAAAACAAAGTATTTTGCTTTCTCTTGCATGTGGTGAATGGGGAACTTCCCCATGCTGCTAAGAAAGATTTTACTCAGCACAACTACGTTTTCGCCTCCTTCGCGTTCCAGAATGGGAGAAACGCGGTTTCTCTTCGCCTTTAGCCATAACGCCTGTAAAGCGGTATTAGCAGCCGCGCAACACAGAATGCCTCCCGGAATGCTGGAAACCGCGAATGGCTTCAACTACTTGAAAGGGAGAAAAGTCAGACACTATATCCAGACAGACAATGCACAGGCAACATCCTTAGGCATGTTACACAAAGGGATTTTCAAACACACAAGTGAATCTTCCTGCATCCCCAGACTGAGAGCAACAAGACCTTGCTTTCTCTTTCAGGCATGGAAGAAGCTACATGCTCGTGTTAAGCACACCATGTTTAGTCATCCAAACGGAACCGCTTCTGCGTCGCCATGCTGAAGGAAGACAATCTGCCTGTTTTTCTTTGAAAGCCAGTACTCCATTCATTCCCTGGTATGCAAAGTTCCCTTCGAGAACCAGGGAATTCCAATACTTGCTAGGCCCGCACTCTCCAGCCATCTCCCACTCAGAGAACATTTGAGAAAGCAGCTTGTGCTGGGCAGAAACTTTCTTCTATCCAAACTGAAAACTTCAGTTCATTCCCTTAAGCAGCTTGAAGGAAGACGCTGTGTTTTGCTTTCTCATTCGTGTGGTGAATGGGCAACGTCCACTTGCAGCTAACACAGCTTTTACTCAGCACAACCTCGGTTTAGCCTCCTCTGCGTTCCAGAATGGGAGAAACGCGGTTTTTCTTCTCCTTTAGAGATACCGTCTGTAAAGCGGTAGTCTCAACCGCGCAGCCCAGAATGCCTGCCGGAATGCTGGAAACCCTGAACGTCTTCAACTACTTGAAAGGGAGAAAAGTCAGACACTCTCTCCAGCTAGACAATGCACAGGCAACTTTCTTAGGTATGTAACCCGGAGGGATTTTCAACCACAGTAAGTGAATCCTTCTCCCTTCATCCCAGAGTCATAGCAACAAGGTCTTGCTTTCTCTGTCAAACAGGGAAGAAGCTACATGCTCGCTTGAAGCACACAAGGTTTAGTCGGAGAAACAGAACATCTTCTTCCATCCTCTAGCTAAAGGCAAACTGTCTGTTTTGCTTTGAAAGCCAGGAGTACCTTCATTCCCTGTTATGCAAAGTTGCCTTTGAAAACAGGAAGATTCAAACACTTGCAAGGCAGGAACTCTCCAGCCTTCTCCCACTGAGCGAGCCTTTGAGAAAGCAGCTTCTGGTCGGCACACTGTTTCTTCTAACAAAACTGAAAACTTGGGTAGATTCAGTTAAGCAGCTTGACGGAGAACGCCGTATTTTGCTTCCTCTTTCCTGGGGTGAATGGGGAACGTCCACTTGCTGTTAACAAAGTTTTTACTCAACACAACTACGCTTTGCCTCCTTCGTGTTCGAGAATGGGAGAAACGCGGTTTCTCTTCTCCTTTAGCGATACCGCCTGTAAGGTGCTATTCTCAGCCACGCGGCACAGAATGCCTCCCGAATTGCTGGAAACCCTGAATGGCTTCAACTACTTGAAAGGGAGAAAAGTCAGACACTTTATCCAGCTAAACAATACACAGGCAGCATTCTTAGGCAAGTAACACAGATGGATTGTCACACACAGAAAGTGAATCTTTCAGCCTTCATCCTCAGACTGAAGGCAACAAGCAGATGCAATCTCTATCAGGCAGGGAAGAAGCTACATGCTCGTGCTAAGCACACAAGGTGGAGTCAACAAAAACGAACCTCTTCTGCCGTGCTCTAGCTGAAGGCAGACGATCTGCCTGTTTGGCTTTGAAAGCCAGTATTACCCTCAGTCCCTGCTATACAAAGTTCCCCATGAAAACCGGGGGATTCAAATACTTGCTAGGCCCGCACTCTCCAGCCTTCTCCCACTCAGAGAACATTTGAGGAAGCAGCTTGTGCTGGGCAGACTCTTTCTTCTATCCAAAATGAACACTTCAGATCATTCACTTAAGCAGCTTGAAGGAAAACAAAGTATTTTGCTTTCTCTTGCATGTGGTGAATGGGGAACTTCCCCATGCTGCTAAGAAAGATTTTACTCAGCACAACTACGTTTTCGCCTCCTTCGCGTTCCAGAATGGGAGAAACGCGGTTTCTCTTGGCCTTTAGCCATAACGCCTGTAAAGCGGTATTAGCAGCCGCGCAACACAGAATGCCTCCCGGAATGCTGGAAACCGCGAATGGCTTCAACTACTTGAAAGGGAGAAAAGTCAGACACTTTATCCAGCTAAACAATACACAGGCAACATTCTTAGGCATGTAACACAGATGGATTGTCACATACAGAAAGTGAATCTTTCAGCCTTCATCCTCAGACTGAAGGCAACAAGCAGTTGCAATCTCTATCAGGCAGGGAAGAAGCTACATGCTCGTGCTAAGCACACAAGGTGGAGTCAACAAAAACGAACCTCTTCTGCCGTGCTCTAGCTGAAGGCAGACGATCTGCCTGTTTGGCTTTGAAAGCCAGTATTACCCTCAGTCCCTGCTATACAAAGTTCCCCATGAAAACCGGGGGATTCAAATACTTGCTAGGCCCGCACTCTCCAGCCTTCTCCCACTCAGAGAACATTTGAGGAAGCAGCTTGTGCTGGGCAGACTCTTTCTTCTATCCAAAATGAACACTTCAGATCATTCACTTAAGCAGCTTGAAGGAAAACAAAGTATTTTGCTTTCTCTTGCATGTGGTGAATGGGGAACGTCCCCATGCTGCTAAGAAAGATTTTACTCAGCACAACTACGTTTTCACCTCCTTCGCGTTCCAGAATGGGAGAAACGCGGTTTCTCTTGGCCTTTAGCCATAACGCCTGTAAAGCGGTATTAGCAGCCGCGCAACACAGAATGCCTCCCGGAATGCTGGAAACCGCGAATGGCTTCAACTACTTGAAAGGGAGAAAAGTCAGACACTTTATCCAGACAGACAATGCACAGGCAACATCCTTAGGCATGTTACACAAAGGGATTTTCAAACACACAAGTGAATCTTCCTGCATCCCCAGACTGAGAGCAACAAGACCTTGCTTTCTCTTTCAGGCATGGAAGAAGCTACATGCTCGTGTTAAGCACACAAGGTTTAGTCATCCAAACGGAACCGCTTCTGCGTCGCCATGCTGAAGGAAGACAATCTGCCTGTTTTTCTTTGAAAGCCAGTACTCCATTCATTCCCTGGTATGCAAAGTTCCCTTCGAGAACCAGGGAATTCCAATACTTGCTAGGCCCGCACTCTCCAGCCATCTCCCACTCAGAGAACATTTGAGAAAGCAGCTTGTGCTGGGCAGAAACTTTCTTCTATCCAAACTGAAAACTTCAGTTCATTCCCTTAAGCAGCTTGAAGGAAGACGCTGTGTTTTGCTTTCTCATTCGTGTGGTGAATGGGCAACGTCCACTTGCAGCTAACACAGCTTTTACTCAGCACAACCTCGGTTTAGCCTCCTCTGCGTTCCAGAATGGGAGAAACGCGGTTTTTCTTCTCCTTTAGAGATACCGTCTGTAAAGCGGTAGTCTCAACCGCGCAGCCCAGAATGCCTGCCGGAATGCTGGAAACCCTGAACGTCTTCAACTACTTGAAAGGGAGAAAAGTCAGACACTCTCTCCAGCTAGACAATGCACAGGCAACTTTCTTAGGTATGTAACCCGGAGGGATTTTCAACCACAGTAAGTGAATCCTTCTCCCTTCATCCCAGAGTCATAGCAACAAGGTCTTGCTTTCTCTGTCAAACAGGGAAGAAGCTACATGCTCGCTTGAAGCACACAAGGTTTAGTCGGAGAAACAGAACATCTTCTTCCATCCTCTAGCTAAAGGCAAACTGTCTGTTTTGCTTTGAAAGCCAGGAGTACCTTCATTCCCTGTTATGCAAAGTTGCCTTTGAAAACAGGAAGATTCAAACACTTGCAAGGCAGGAACTCTCCAGCCTTCTCCCACTGAGCGAGCCTTTGAGAAAGCAGCTTCTGGTCGGCACACTGTTTCTTCTAACAAAACTGAAAACTTGGGTAGATTCAGTTAAGCAGCTTGACGGAGAACGCCGTATTTTGCTTCCTCTTTCCTGGGGTGAATGGGGAACGTCCACTTGCTGTTAACAAAGTTTTTACTCAACACAACTACGCTTTGCCTCCTTCGTGTTCGAGAATGGGAGAAACGCGGTTTCTCTTCTCCTTTAGCGATACCGCCTGTAAGGTGCTATTCTCAGCCGCGCAGCACAGAATGCCTCCCGAATTGCTGGAAACCCTGAATGGCTTCAACTACTTGAAAGGGAGAAAAGTCAGACACTTTATCCAGCTAAACAATACACAGGCAACATTCTTAGGCATGTAATACAGATGGATAGTCACACACAGAAAGTGAATCTTTCAGCCTTCATCCTCAGACTGAAGGCAACAAGCAGTTGCAATCTCTATCAGGCCGGGAAGAAGCTACATGCTCGTGTTAAGCACACAAGGTGGAGTCAACAAAAACGAACCTCTTCTGCCGTGCTCTAGCTGCAGGCAGACGATCTGCCTGTTTGGCTTTGAAAGCCAGTATTACCCTCAGTCCCTGCTATACAAAGCTCCCCATGAAAACCGGGGGATTCAAATACTTGCTAGGCCCGCACTCTCCACCCTTCTCCCACTCAGAGAACATTTGAGGAAGCAGCTTGTGCTGGGCAGACTCTTTCTTCTATCCAAAATGAACACTTCAGATCATTCACTTAAGCAGCTTGAAGGAAAACAAAGTATTCTGCTTTCTCTTGCATGTGGTGAATGGGGAACTTCCCCATGCTGCTAAGAAAGATTTTACTCAGCACAACTACGTTTTCGCCTCCTTCGCGTTCCAGAATGGGAGAAACGCGGTTTCTCTTCGCCTTTAGCCATAACGCCTGTAAAGCGGTATTAGCAGCCGCGCAACCCAGAATGCCTCCTGGAATGCTGGAAACCGCGAATGGCTTCAACTACTTGAAAGGGAGAAAAGTCAGACACTTTATCCAGACAGACAATGCACAGGCAACATCCTTAGGCATGTTACACAAAGGGATTTTCAAACACACAAGTGAAACTTCCTGCATCCCCAGACTGAGAGCAACAAGATCTTGCTTTCTCTTTCAGGCATGGAAGAAGCTACATGCTCGTGTTAAGCACACAAGGTTTAGTCATCCAAACGGAACCGCTTCTGCGTCGCCATGCTGAAGGAAGACAATCTGCCTGTTTTTCGTTGAAAGCCAGTACTCCATTCATTCCCTGGTATGCAAAGTTCCCTTCGAGAACCAGGGAATTCCAATACATGCCTGGCCCGCACTCTCCAGCCATCTCCCACTCAGAGAACATTTGAGAAAGCAGCTTGTGCTGGGCAGAAACTTTCTTCTATCCAAACTGAAAACTTCAGTTCATTCCCTTAAGCAGCTTGAAGGAAGACGCTGTGTTTTAATTTCTCATTCTTGTGGTGAATGGGGAACGTCCACTTGCAGCTAACACAGCTTTTACTCAGCACAACCTCGGTTTAGCCTCCTCTGCGTTCCAGAATGGGAGAAACGCGGTTTTTCTTCTCCTTTAGAGATACCGTCTGTAAAGCGGTAGTCTCAACCGCGCAGCCCAGAATGCCTCCCGGAATGCTGGAAACCCTGAACGTCTTCAACTACTTGAAAGGGAGAAAAGTCAGACACTCTCTCCAGCTAGACAATGCACAGGCAACTTTCTTAGGTATGTAACCCGGAGGGATTTTCAACCACAGTAAGTGAATCCTTCTCCCTTCATCCCAGAGTCATAGCAACAAGGTCTTGCTTTCTCTGTCAAACAGGGAAGAAGCTACATGCTCGCTTGAAGCACACAAGGTTTAGTCGGAGAAACAGAACATCTTCTTCCATCCTCTAGCTAAAGGCAAACTGTCTGTTTTGCTTTGAAAGCCAGGAGTACCTTCATTCCCTGTTATGCAAAGTTGCCTTTGAAAACAGGAAGATTCAAACACTTGCAAGGCAGGAACTCTCCAGCCTCCTCCCACTGAGCGAGGCTTTGAGAAAGCAGCTTCTGGTCGGCACACTGTTTCTTCTAACAAAACTGAAAACTTGGGTAGATTCAGTTAAGCAGCTTGACGGAGAACGCCGTATTTTGCTTCCTCTTTGCTGGGGTGAATGGGGAACGTCCACTTGCTGTTAACAAAGTTTTTACTCAACACAACTGCGCTTTGCCTCCTTCGTGTTCGAGAATGGGAGAAAGGCGGTTTCTCTTCTCCTTTAGCGATACCGCCTGTAGGTGCTATTCTCAGCCGCGCAGCACAGAATGCCTCCCGAATTGCTGGAAACCCTGAATGGCTTCAACTACTTGAAAGGGAGAAAAGTCAGACACTTTATCCAGCTAAACAATACACAGGCAACATTCTTAGGCATGTAACACAGATGGATTGTCACACACAGAAAGTGAATCTTTCAGCCTTCATCCTCAGACTGAAGGCAACAAGCAGTTGCAATCTCTATCAGGCCGGGAAGAAGCTACATGCTCGTGTTAAGCACACAAGGTGGAGTCAACAAAAACGAACCTCTTCTGCCGTGCTCTAGCTGAAGGCAGACGATCTGCCTGTTTGGCTTTGAAAGCCAGTATTACCCTCAGTCCCTGCTATACAAAGTTCCCCATGAAAACCGGGGGATTCAAATACTTGCTAGGCCCGCACTCTCCAGCCTTCTCCCACTCAGAGAACATTTGAGGAAGCAGCTTGTGCTGGGCAGACTCTTTCTTCTATCCAAAATGAACACTTCAGATCATTCACTTAAGCAGCTTGAAGGAAAACAAAGTATTTTGCTTTCTCTTGCATGTGGTGAATGGGGAACTTCCCCATGCTGCTAAGAAAGATTTTACTCAGCACAACTACGTTTTCGCCTCCTTCGCGTTCCAGAATGGGAGAAACGCGGTTTCTCTTGGCCTTTAGCCATAAAGCCTGTAAAGCGGTATTAGCAGCCGCGCAACACAGAATGCCTCCCGGAATGCTGGAAACCGCGAATGGCTTCAACTACTTGAAAGGGAGAAAAGTCAGACACTTTATCCAGCTAAACAATACACAGGCAACATTCTTAGGCATGTAACACAGATGGATTGTCACATACAGAAAGTGAATCTTTCAGCCTTCATCCTCAGACTGAAGGCAACAAGCAGTTGCAATCTCTATCAGGCAGGGAAGAAGCTACATGCTCGTGCTAAGCACACAAGGTGGAGTCAACAAAAACGAACCTCTTCTGCCGTGCTCTAGCTGAAGGCAGACGATCTGCCTGTTTGGCTTTGAAAGCCAGTATTACCCTCAGTCCCTGCTATACAAAGTTCCCCATGAAAACCGGGGGATTCAAATACTTGCTAGGCCCGCACTCTCCAGCCTTCTCCCACTCAGAGAACATTTGAGGAAGCAGCTTGTGCTGGGCAGACTCTTTCTTCTATCCAAAATGAACACTTCAGATCATTCACTTAAGCAGCTTGAAGGAAAACAAAGTATTTTGCTTTCTCTTGCATGTGGTGAATGGGGAACGTCCCCATGCTGCTAAGAAAGATTTTACTCAGCACAACTACGTTTTCACCTCCTTCGCGTTCCAGAATGGGAGAAACGCGGTTTCTCTTGGCCTTTAGCCATAACGCCTGTAAAGCGGTATTAGCAGCCGCGCAACACAGAATGCCTCCCGGAATGCTGGAAACCGCGAATGGCTTCAACTACTTGAAAGGGAGAAAAGTCAGACACTTTATCCAGACAGACAATGCACAGGCAACATCCTTAGGCATGTTACACAAAGGGATTTTCAAACACACAAGTGAATCTTCCTGCATCCCCAGACTGAGAGCAACAAGATCTTGCTTTCTCTTTCAGGCATGGAAGAAGCTACATGCTCGTGTTAAGCACACAAGGTTTAGTCATCCAAACGGAACCGCTTCTGCGTCGCCATGCTGAAGGAAGACAATCTGCCTGTTTTTCTTTGAAAGCCAGTACTCCATTCATTCCCTGGTATGCAAAGTTCCCTTCGAGAACCAGGAAATTCCAATACATGCCTGGCCCGCACTCTCCAGCCATCTCCCACTCAGAGAACATTTGAGAAAGCAGCTTGTGCTGGGCAGAAACTTTCTTCTATCCAAACTGAAAACTTCAGTTCATTCCCTTAAGCAGCTTGAAGGAAGACGCTGTGTTTTGCTTTCTCATTCGTGTGGTGAATGGGCAACGTCCACTTGCAGCTAACACAGCTTTTACTCAGCACAACCTCGGTTTAGCCTCCTCTGCGTTCCAGAATGGGAGAAACGCGGTTTTTCTTCTCCTTTAGAGATACCGTCTGTAAAGCGGTAGTCTCAACCGCGCAGCCCAGAATGCCTCCCGGAATGCTGGAAACCCTGAACGTCTTCAACTACTTGAAAGGGAGAAAAGTCAGACACTCTCTCCAGCTAGACAATGCACAGGCAGCTTTCTTAGGTATGTAACCCGGAGGGATTTTCAACCACAGTAAGTGAATCCTTCTCCCTTCATCCCAGAGTCATAGCAACAAGGTCTTGCTTTCTCTGTCAAACAGGGAAGAAGCTACATGCTCGCTTGAAGCACACAAGGTTTAGTCGGAGAAACAGAACATCTTCTTCCATCCTCTAGCTAAAGGCAAACAGTTTTGCTTTGAAAGCCAGGATTACCTTCATTCCCTGTTATGCAAAGTTGCCTTTGAAAACAGGAAGATTCAAACACTTGCAAGGCAGGAACTCTCCAACCTTCTCCCACTGAGCGAGCCTTTGAGAAAGCAGCTTCTGGTCGGCACACTGTTTCTTCTAACAAAACTGAAAACTTGGGTAGATTCAGTTAAGCAGCTTGACGGAGAACGCCGTATTTTGCTTCCTCTTTCCTGGGGTGAATGGGGAACGTCCACTTGCTGTTAACAAAGTTTTTACTCAACACAACTACGCTTTGCCTCCTTCGTGTTCGAGAATGGGAGAAACGCGGTTTCTCTTCGCCTTTAGCCATAACGCCTGTAAAGCGGTATTAGCAGCCGCGCAACACAGAATGCCTCCCGGAATGCTGGAAACCGCGAATGGCTTCAACTACTTGAAAGGGAGAAAAGTCAGACACTTTATCCAGCTAAACAATACACAGGCAACATTCTTAGGCATGTAACACAGATGGATTGTCACACACAGAAAGTGAATCTTTCAGCCTTCATCCTCAGACTGAAGGCAACAAGCAGTTGCAATCTCTATCAGGCAGGGAAGAAGCTACATGCTCGTGCTAAGCACACAAGGTGGAGTCAACAAAAACGAACCTCTTCTGCCGTGCTCTAGCTGAAGGCAGACGATCTGCCTGTTTGGCTTTGAAAGCCAGTATTACCCTCAGTCCCTGCTATACAAAGTTCCCCATGAAAACCGGGGGATTCAAATACTTGCTAGGCCCGCACTCTCCAGCCTTCTCCCACTCAGAGAACATTTGAGGAAGCAGCTTGTGCTGGTCAGACTCTTTCTTCTATCCAAAATGAACACTTCAGATCATTCACTTAAGCAGCTTGAAGGAAAACAAAGTATTCTGCTTTCTCTTGCATGTGGTGAATGGGGAACTTCCCCATGCTGCTAAGAAAGATTTTACTCAGCACAACTACGTTTTCGCCTCCTTCGCGTTCCAGAATGGGAGAAACGCGGTTTCTCTTGGCCTTTAGCCATAACGCCTGTAAAGCGGTATTAGCAGCCGCGCAACACAGAATGCCTCCCGGAATGCTGGAAACCGCGAATGGCTTCAACTACTTGAAAGGGAGAAAAGTCAGACACTTTATCCAGCTAAACAATACACAGGCAACATTCTTAGGCATGTAACACAGATGGATTGTCACACACAGAAAGTGAGTCTTTCAGCCTTCATCCTCAGACTGAAGGCAACAAGCAGTTGCAATCTCTATCAGGCAGGGAAGAAGCTATATGCTCGTGCTAAGCACACAAGGTGGAGTCAACAAAAACGAACCTCTTCTGCCGTGCTCTAGCTGAAGGCAGACGATCTGCCTGTTTGGCTTTGAAAGCCAGTATTACCCTCAGTCCCTGCTATACAAAGTTCCCCATGAAAACCGGGGGATTCAAATACTTGCTAGGCCCGCACTCTCCAGCCTTCTCCCACTCAGAGAACATTTGAGGAAGCAGCTTGTGCTGGGCAGACTCTTTCTTCTATCCAAAATGAACACTTCAGATCATTCACTTAAGCAGCTTGAAGGAAAACAAAGTATTCTGCTTTCTCTTGCATGTGGTGAATGGGGAACTTCCCCATGCTGCTAAGAAAGATTTTACTCAGCACAACTACGTTTTCGCCTCCTTCGCGTTCCAGAATGGGAGAAACGCGGTTTCTCTTCGCCTTTAGCCATAACGCCTGTAAAGCGCTATTAGCAGCCGCGCAACACAGAATGCCTCCCGGAATGCTGGAAACCGCGAATGGCTTCAACTACTTGAAAGGGAGAAAAGTCAGACACTTTATCCAGACAGACAATGCACAGGCAACATCCTTAGGCATGTTACACAAAGGGATTTTCAAACACACAAGTGAATCTTCCTGCATCCCCAGACTGAGAGCAACAAGATCTTGCTTTCTCTTTCAGGCATGGAAGAAGCTACATGCTCGTGTTAAGCACACAAGGTTTAGTCATCCAAACGGAACCGCTTCTGCGTCGCCATGCTGAAGGAAGACAATCTGCCTGTTTTTCGTTGAAAGCCAGTACTCCATTCATTCCCTGGTATGCAAAGTTCCCTTCGAGAACCAGGGAATTCCAATACATGCCTGGCCCGCACTCTCCAGCCATCTCCCACTCAGAGAACATTTGAGAAAGCAGCTTGTGCTGGGCAGAAACTTTCTTCTATCCAAACTGAAAACTTCAGTTCATTCCCTTAAGCAGCTTGAAGGAAGACGCTGTGTTTTGCTTTCTCATTCGTGTGGTGAATGGGGAACGTCCACTTGCAGCTAACACAGCTTTTACTCAGCACAACCTCGGTTTAGCCTCCTCTGCGTTCCAGAATGGGAGAAACGCGGTTTTTCTTCTCCTTTAGCGATACCGTCTGTAAAGCGGTAGTCTCAACCGCGCAGCCCAGAATGCCTGCCGGAATGCTGGAAACCCTGAACGTCTTCAACTACTTGAAAGGGAGAAAAGTCAGACACTCTCTCCAGCTAGACAATGCACAGGCAACTTTCTTAGGTATGTAACCCGGAGGGATTTTAAACCACAGTAAGTGAATCCTTCTCCCTTCATCCCAGAGTCATAGCAACAAGGTCTTGCTTTCTCTGTCAAACAGGGAAGAAGCTACATGCTCGCTTGAAGCACACAAGGTTTAGTCGGAGAAACAGAACATCTTCTTCCATCCTCTAGCTAAAGGCAAACTGTCTGTTTTGCTTTGAAAGCCAGGAGTACCTTCATTCCCTGTTATGCAAAGTTGCCTTTGAAAACAGGAAGATTCAAACACTTGCAAGGCAGGAACTCTCCAGCCTCCTCCCACTGAGCGAGGCTTTGAGAAAGCAGCTTCTGGTCGGCACACTGTTTCTTCTAACAAAACTGAAAACTTCCGTAGATTCAGTTAAGCAGCTTGACGGAGAACGCCGTATTTTGCTTCCTCTTTCCTGGGGTGAATGGGGAACGTCCACTTGCTGTTAACAAAGTTTTTACTCTACACAACTGCGCTTTGCCTCCTTCGTGTTCGAGAATGGGAGAAAGGCGGTTTCTCTTCTCCTTTAGCGATACCGCCTGTAAGGTGCTATTCTCAGCCGCGCAGCACAGAATGCCTCCCGAATTGCTGGAAACCCTGAATGGCTTCAACTACTTGAAAGGGAGAAAAGTCAGACACTTTATCCAGCTAAACAATACACAGGCAACATTCTTAGGCATGTAATACAGATGGATAGTCACACACAGAAAGTGAATCTTTCAGCCTTCATCCTCAGACTGAAGGCAACAAGCAGTTGCAATCTCTATCAGGCCGGGAAGAAGCTACATGCTCGTGTTAAGCACACAAGGTGGAGTCAACAAAAACGAACCTCTTCTGCCGTGCTCTAGCTGCAGGCAGACGATCTGCCTGTTTGGCTTTGAAAGCCAGTATTACCCTCAGTCCCTGCTATACAAAGCTCCCCATGAAAACCGGGGGATTCAAATACTTGCTAGGCCCGCACTCTCCAGCCTTCTCCCACTCAGAGAACATTTGAGGAAGCAGCTTGTGCTGGGCAGACTCTTTCTTCTATCCAAAATGAACACTTCAGATCATTCACTTAAGCAGCTTGAAGGAAAACAAAGTATTCTGCTTTCTCTTGCATGTGGTGAATGGGGAACTTCCCCATGCTGCTAAGAAAGATTTTACTCAGCACAACTACGTTTTCGCCTCCTTCGCGTTCCAGAATGGGAGAAACGCGGTTTCTCTTCGCCTTTAGCCATAACGCCTGTAAAGCGGTATTAGCAGCCGCGCAACACAGAATGCCTCCTGGAATGCTGGAAACCGCGAATGGCTTCAACTACTTGAAAGGGAGAAAAGTCAGACACTTTATCCAGACAGACAATGCACAGGCAACATCCTTAGGCATGTTACACAAAGGGATTTTCAAACACACAAGTGAATCTTCCTGCATCCCCAGACTGAGAGCAACAAGATCTTGCTTTCTCTTTCAGGCATGGAAGAAGCTACATGCTCGTGTTAAGCACACAAGGTTTAGTCATCCAAACGGAACCGCTTCTGCGTCGCCATGCTGAAGGAAGACAATCTGCCTGTTTTTCGTTGAAAGCCAGTACTCCATTCATTCCCTGGTATGCAAAGTTCCCTTCGAGAACCAGGGAATTCCAATACATGCCTGGCCCGCACTCTCCAGCCATCTCCCACTCAGAGAACATTTGAGAAAGCAGCTTGTGCTGGGCAGAAACTTTCTTCTATCCAAACTGAAAACTTCAGTTCATTCCCTTAAGCAGCTTGAAGGAAGACGCTGTGTTTTGCTTTCTCATTCTTGTGGTGAATGGGGAACGTCCACTTGCAGCTAACACAGCTTTTACTCAGCACAACCTCGGTTTAGCCTCCTCTGCGTTCCAGAATGGGAGAAACGCGGTTTTTCTTCTCCTTTAGAGATACCGTCTGTAAAGCGGTAGTCTCAACCGCGCAGCACAGAATGCCTCCCGGAATGCTGGAAACCCTGAACGTCTTCAACTACTTGAAAGGGAGAAAAGTCAGACACTCTCTCCAGCTAGACAATGCACAGGCAACTTTCTTAGGTATGTAACCCGGAGGGATTTTCAACCACAGTAAGTGAATCCTTCTCCCTTCATCCCAGAGTCATAGCAACAAGGTCTTGCTTTCTCTGTCAAACAGGGAAGAAGCTACATGCTCGCTTGAAGCACACAAGGTTTAGTCGGAGAAACAGAACATCTTCTTCCATCCTCTAGCTAAAGGCAAACTGTCTGTTTTGCTTTGAAAGCCAGGAGTACCTTCATTCCCTGTTATGCAAAGTTGCCTTTGAAAACAGGAAGATTCAAACACTTGCAAGGCAGGAACTCTCCAGCCTCCTCCCACTGAGCGAGGCTTTGAGAAAGCAGCTTCTGGTCGGCACACTGTTTCTTCTAACAAAACTGAAAACTTCCGTAGATTCAGTTAAGCAGCTTGACGGAGAACGCCGTATTTTGCTTCCTCTTTGCTGGGGTGAATGGGGAACGTCCACTTGCTGTTAACAAAGTTTTTACTCAACACAACTGCGCTTTGCCTCCTTCGTGTTCAGGAATGGGAGAAAGGCGGTTTCTCTTCTCCTTTAGCGATACCGCCTGTAGGTGCTATTCTCAGCCGCGCAGCACAGAATGCCTCCCGAATTGCTGGAAACCCTGAATGGCTTCAACTACTTGAAAGGGAGAAAAGTCAGACACTTTATCCAGCTAAACAATACACAGGCAACATTCTTAGGCATGTAACACAGATGGATTGTCACACACAGAAAGTGAATCTTTCAGCCTTCATCCTCAGACTGAAGGCAACAAGCAGTTGCAATCTCTATCAGGCCGGGAAGAAGCTACATGCTCGTGTTAAGCACACAAGGTGGAGTCAACAAAAACGAACCTCTTCTGCCGTGCTCTAGCTGAAGGCAGACGATCTGCCTGTTTGGCTTTGAAAGCCAGTATTACCCTCAGTCCCTGCTATACAAAGCTCCCCATGAAAACCGGGGGATTCAAATACTTGCTAGGCCCGCACTCTCCAGCCTTCTCCCACTCAGAGAACATTTGAGGAAGCAGCTTGTGCTGGGCAGACTCTTTCTTCTATCCAAAATGAACACTTCAGATCATTCACTTAAGCAGCTTGAAGGAAAACAAAGTATTCTGCTTTCTCTTGCATGTGGTGAATGGGGAACTTCCCCATGCTGCTAAGAAAGATTTTACTCAGCACAACTACGTTTTCGCCTCCTTCGCGTTCCAGAATGGGAGAAACGCGGTTTCTCTTGGCCTTTAGCCATAACGCCTGTAAAGCGGTATTAGCAGCAGCGCAACACAGAATGCCTCCCGGAATGCTGGAAACCGCGAATGGCTTCAACTACTTGAAAGGGAGAAAAGTCAGACACTTTATCCAGCTAAACAATACACAGGCAACATTCTTAGGCATGTAACACAGATGGATTGTCACACACAGAAAGTGAATCTTTCAGCCTTCATCCTCAGACTGAAGGCAACAAGCAGTTGCAATCTCTATCAGGCAGGGAAAAAGCTACATGCTCGTGCTAAGCACACAAGGTGGAGTCAACAAAAACGAACCTCTTCTGCCGTGCTCTAGCTGAAGGAAGACGATCTGCCAGTTTGGCTTTGAAAGCCAGTATTACCCTCAGTCCCTGCTATACAAAGTTCCCCATGAAAACCGGGGGATTCAAATACTTGCTAGGCCCGCACTCTCCAGCCTTCTCCCACTCAGAGAACATTTGAGGAAGCAGCTTGTGCTGGGCAGACTCTTTCTTCTATCCAAAATGAACACTTCAGATCATTCACTTAAGCAGCTTGAAGGAAAACAAAGTATTCTGCTTTCTCTTGCATGTGGTGAATGGGGAACTTCCCCATGCTGCTAAGAAAGATTTTACTCAGCACAACTACGTTTTCGCCTCCTTCGCGTTCCAGAATGGGAGAAACGCGGTTTCTCTTCGCCTTTAGCCATAACGCCTGTAAAGCGGTATTAGCAGCCGCGCAACACAGAATGCCTCCTGGAATGCTGGAAACCGCGAATGGCTTCAACTACTTGAAAGGGAGAAAAGTCAGACACTTTATCCAGACAGACAATGCACAGGCAACATCCTTAGGCATGTTACACAAAGGGATTTTCAAACACACAAGTGAATCTTCCTGCATCCCCAGACTGAGAGCAACAAGATCTTGCTTTCTCTTTCAGGCATGGAAGAAGCTACATGCTCGTGTTAAGCACACAAGGTTTAGTCATCCAAACGGAACCGCTTCTGTGTCGCCATGCTGAAGGAAGACAATCTGCCTGTTTTTCGTTGAAAGCCAGTACTCCATTCATTCCCTGGTATGCAAAGTTCCCTTCGAGAACCAGGGAATTCCAATACATGCCTGGCCCGCACTCTCCAGCCATCTCCCACTCAGAGAACATTTGAGAAAGCAGCTTGTGCTGGGCAGAAACTTTCTTCTATCCAAACTGAAAACTTCAGTTCATTCCCTTAAGCAGCTTGAAGGAAGACGCTGTGTTTTGCTTTCTCATTCTTGTGGTGAATGGGGAACGTCCACTTGCAGCTAACACAGCTTTTACTCAGCACAACCTCGGTTTAGCCTCCTCTGCGTTCCAGAATGGGAGAAACGCGGTTTTTCTTCTCCTTTAGAGATACCGTCTGTAAAGCGGTAGTCTCAACCGCGCAGCCCAGAATGCCTCCCGGAATGCTGGAAACCCTGAACGTCTTCAACTACTTGAAAGGGAGAAAAGTCAGACACTCTCTCCAGCTAGACAATGCACAGGCAACTTTCTTAGGTATGTAACCCGGAGGGATTTTCAACCACAGTAAGTGAATCCTTCTCCCTTCATCCCAGAGTCATAGCAACAAGGTCTTGCTTTCTCTGTCAAACAGGGAAGAAGCTACATGCTCGCTTGAAGCACACAAGGTTTAGTCGGAGAAACAGAACATCTTCTTCCATCCTCTAGCTAAAGGCAAACTGTCTGTTTTGCTTTGAAAGCCAGGAGTACCTTCATTCCCTGTTATGCAAAGTTGCCTTTGAAAACAGGAAGATTCAAACACTTGCAAGGCAGGAACTCTCCAGCCTCCTCCCACTGAGCGAGGCTTTGAGAAAGCAGCTTCTGGTCGGCACACTGTTTCTTCTAACAAAACTGAAAACTTGGGTAGATTCAGTTAAGCAGCTTGACGGAGAACGCCGTATTTTGCTTCCTCTTTCCTGGGGTGAATGGGGAACGTCCACTTGCTGTTAACAAAGTTTTTACTCTACACAACTGCGCTTTGCCTCCTTCGTGTTCGAGAATGGGAGAAAGGCGGTTTCTCTTCTCCTTTAGCGATACGCCTGTAAGGTGCTATTCTCAGCCGCGCAGCACAGAATGCCTCCCGAATTGCTGGAAACCCTGAATGGCTTCAACTACTTGAAAGGGAGAAAAGTCAGACACTTTATCCAGCTAAACAATACACAGGCAACATTCTTAGGCATGTAACACAGATGGATAGTCACACACAGAAAGTGAATCTTTCAGCCTTCATCCTCAGACTGAAGGCAACAAGCAGTTGCAATCTCTATCAGGCCGGGAAGAAGCTACATGCTCGTGTTAAGCACACAAGGTGGAGTCAACAAAAACGAACCTCTTCTGCCGTGCTCTAGCTGAAGGCAGACGATCTGCCTGTTTGGCTTTGAAAGCCAGTATTACCCTCAGTCCCTGCTATACAAAGCTCCCCATGAAAACCGGGGGATTCAAATACTTGATAGGCCCGCACTCTCCAGCCTTCTCCCACTCAGAGAACATTTGAGGAAGCAGCTTGTGCTGGGCAGACTCTTTCTTCTATCCAAAATGAACACTTCAGATCATTCACTTAAGCAGCTTGAAGGAAAACAAAGTATTCTGCTTTCTCTTGCATGTGGTGAATGGGGAACTTCCCCATGCTGCTAAGAAAGATTTTACTCAGCACAACTACGTTTTCGCTTCCTTCGCGTTCCAGAATGGGAGAAACGCGGTTTCTCTTCGCCTTTAGCCATAACGCCTGTAAAGCGGTATTAGCAGCCGCGCAACACAGAATGCCTCCTGGAATGCTGGAAACCGCGAATGGCTTCAACTACTTGAAAGGGAGAAAAGTCAGACACTTTATCCAGCTAAACAATACACAGGCAACATTCTTAGGCATGTAACACAGATGGATTGTCACACACAGAAAGTGAATCTTTCAGCCTTCATCCTCAGACTGAAGGCAACAAGCAGTTGCAATCTCTATCAGGCAGGGAAGGAGCTACATGCTCGTGCTAAGCACACAAGGTGGAGTCAACAAAAACGAACCTCTTCTGCCGTGCTCTAGCTGAAGGCAGACGATCTGCCTGTTTGGCTTTGAAAGCCAGTATTACCCTCAGTCCCTGCTATACAAAGTTCCCCATGAAAACCGGGGGATTCAAATACTTGCTAGGCCCGCACTCTCCACCCTTCTCCCACTCAGAGAACATTTGAGGAAGCAGCTTGTGCTGGGCAGACTCTTTCTTCTATCCAAAATGAGCACTTCAGATCATTCACTTAAGCAGCTTGAAGGAAAACAAAGTATTCTGCTTTCTCTTGCATGTGGTGAATGGGGAACTTCCCCATGCTGCTAAGAAAGATTTTACTCAGCACAACTACGTTTTCGCCTCCTTCGCGTTCCAGAATGGGAGAAACGCGGTTTCTCTTCGCCTTTAGCCATAACGCCTGTAAAGCGGTATTAGCAGGCGCGCAACACAGAATGCCTCCCGGAATGCTGGAAACCGCGAATGGCTTCAACTACTTGAAAGGGAGAAAAGTCAGACACTTTATCCAGACAGACAATGCACAGGCAACATCCTTAGGCATGTTACACAAAGGGATTTTCAAACACACAAGTGAATCTTCCTGCATCCCCAGACTGAGAGCAACAAGATCTTGCTTTCTCTTTCAGGCATGGAAGAAGCTACATGCTCGTGTTAAGCACACAAGGTTTAGTCATCCAAACGGAACCGCTTCTGCGTCGCCATGCTGAAGGAAGACAATCTGCCTGTTTTTCTTTGAAAGCCAGTACTCCATTCATTCCCTGGTATGCAAAGTTCCCTTCGAGAACCAGGGAATTCCAATACATGCCTGGCCCGCACTCTCCAGCCATCTCCCACTCAGAGAACATTTGAGAAAGCAGCTTGTGCTGGGCAGAAACTTTCTTCTATCCAAACTGAAAACTTCAGTTCATTCCCTTAAGCAGCTTGAAGGAAGACGCTGTGTTTTGCTTTCTCATTCGTGTGGTGAATGGGGAACGTCCACTTGCAGCTAACACAGCTTTTACTCAGCACAACCTCGGTTTAGCCTCCTCTGCGTTCCAGAATGGGAGAAACGCGGTTTTTCTTCTCCTTTAGAGATACCGTCTGTAAAGCGGTAGTCTCAACCGCGCAGCCCAGAATGCCTCCCGGAATGCTGGAAACCCTGAACGTCTTCAACTACTTGAAAGGGAGAAAAGTCAGACACTCTCTCCAGCTAGACAATGCACAGGCAACTTTCTTAGGTATGTAACCCGGAGGGATTTTCAACCACAGTAAGTGAATCCTTCTCCCTTCATCCCAGAGTCATAGCAACAAGGTCTTGCTTTCTCTGTCAAACAGGGAAGAAGCTACATGCTCGCTTGAAGCACACAAGGTTTAGTCGGAGAAACAGAACATCTTCTTCCATCCTCTAGCTAAAGGCAAACTGTCTGTTTTGCTTTGAAAGCCAGGAGTACCTTCATTCCCTGTTATGCAAAGTTGCCTTTGAAAACAGGAAGATTCAAACACTTGCAAGGCAGGAACTCTCCAGCCTTCTCCCACTGAGCGAGCCTTTGAGAAAGCAGCTTCTGGTCGGCACACTGTTTCTTCTAACAAAACTGAAAACTTGGGTAGATTCAGTTAAGCAGCTTGACGGAGAACGCCGTATTTTGCTTCCTCTTTCCTGGGGTGAATGGGGAACGTCCACTTGCTGTTAACAAAGTTTTTACTCTACACAACTGCGCTTTGCCTCCTTCGTGTTCGAAAATGGGAGAAAGGCGGTTTCTCTTCTCCTTTAGCGATACCGCCTGTAAGGTGCTATTCTCAGGCGCGCAGCACAGAATGCCTCCCGAATTGCTGGAAACCCTGAATGGCTTCAACTACTTGAAAGGGAGAAAAGTCAGACACTTTATCCAGCTAAACAATACACAGGCAACATTCTTAGGCATGTAACACAGATGGATAGTCACACACAGAAAGTGAATCTTTCAGCCTTCATCCTCAGACTGAAGGCAACAAGCAGTTGCAATCTCTATCAGGCCGGGAAGAAGCTACATGCTCGTGTTAAGCACACAAGGTGGAGTCAACAAAAACGAACCTCTTCTGCCGTGCTCTAGCTGAAGGCAGACGATCTGCCTGTTTGGCTTTGAAAGCCAGTATTACCCTCAGTCCCTGCTATACAAAGCTCCCCATGAAAACCGGGGGATTCAAATACTTGATAGGCCCGCACTCTCCAGCCTTCTCCCACTCAGAGAACATTTGAGGAAGCAGCTTGTGCTGGGCAGACTCTTTCTTCTATCCAAAATGAACACTTCAGATCATTCACTTAAGCAGCTTGAAGGAAAACAAAGTATTCTGCTTTCTCTTGCATGTGGTGAATGGGGAACTTCCCCATGCTGCTAAGAAAGATTTTACTCAGCACAACTACGTTTTCGCTTCCTTCGCGTTCCAGAATGGGAGAAACGCGGTTTCTCTTCGCCTTTAGCCATAACGCCTGTAAAGCGGTATTAGCAGCCGCGCAACACAGAATGCCTCCTGGAATGCTGGAAACCGCGAATGGCTTCAACTACTTGAAAGGGAGAAAAGTCAGACACTTTATCCAGCTAAACAATACACAGGCAACATTCTTAGGCATGTAACACAGATGGATTGTCACACACAGAAAGTGAATCTTTCAGCCTTCATCCTCAGACTGAAGGCAACAAGCAGTTGCAATCTCTATCAGGCAGGGAAGGAGCTACATGCTCGTGCTAAGCACACAAGGTGGAGTCAACAAAAACGAACCTCTTCTGCCGTGCTCTAGCTGAAGGCAGACGATCTGCCTGTTTGGCTTTGAAAGCCAGTATTACCCTCAGTCCCTGCTATACAAAGTTCCCCATGAAAACCGGGGGATTCAAATACTTGCTAGGCCCGCACTCTCCACCCTTCTCCCACTCAGAGAACATTTGAGGAAGCAGCTTGTGCTGGGCAGACTCTTTCTTCTATCCAAAATGAGCACTTCAGATCATTCACTTAAGCAGCTTGAAGGAAAACAAAGTATTCTGCTTTCTCTTGCATGTGGTGAATGGGGAACTTCCCCATGCTGCTAAGAAAGATTTTACTCAGCACAACTACGTTTTCGCCTCCTTCGCGTTCCAGAATGGGAGAAACGCGGTTTCTCTTCGCCTTTAGCCATAACGCCTGTAAAGCGGTATTAGCAGGCGCGCAACACAGAATGCCTCCCGGAATGCTGGAAACCGCGAATGGCTTCAACTACTTGAAAGGGAGAAAAGTCAGACACTTTATCCAGACAGACAATGCACAGGCAACATCCTTAGGCATGTTACACAAAGGGATTTTCAAACACACAAGTGAATCTTCCTGCATCCCCAGACTGAGAGCAACAAGATCTTGCTTTCTCTTTCAGGCATGGAAGAAGCTACATGCTCGTGTTAAGCACACAAGGTTTAGTCATCCAAACGGAACCGCTTCTGCGTCGCCATGCTGAAGGAAGACAATCTGCCTGTTTTTCTTTGAAAGCCAGTACTCCATTCATTCCCTGGTATGCAAAGTTCCCTTCGAGAACCAGGGAATTCCAATACATGCCTGGCCCGCACTCTCCAGCCATCTCCCACTCAGAGAACATTTGAGAAAGCAGCTTGTGCTGGGCAGAAACTTTCTTCTATCCAAACTGAAAACTTCAGTTCATTCCCTTAAGCAGCTTGAAGGAAGACGCTGTGTTTTGCTTTCTCATTCGTGTGGTGAATGGGGAACGTCCACTTGCAGCTAACACAGCTTTTACTCAGCACAACCTCGGTTTAGCCTCCTCTGCGTTCCAGAATGGGAGAAACGCGGTTTTTCTTCTCCTTTAGAGATACCGTCTGTAAAGCGGTAGTCTCAACCGCGCAGCCCAGAATGCCTCCCGGAATGCTGGAAACCCTGAACGTCTTCAACTACTTGAAAGGGAGAAAAGTCAGACACTCTCTCCAGCTAGACAATGCACAGGCAACTTTCTTAGGTATGTAACCCGGAGGGATTTTCAACCACAGTAAGTGAATCCTTCTCCCTTCATCCCAGAGTCATAGCAACAAGGTCTTGCTTTCTCTGTCAAACAGGGAAGAAGCTACATGCTCGCTTGAAGCACACAAGGTTTAGTCGGAGAAACAGAACATCTTCTTCCATCCTCTAGCTAAAGGCAAACTGTCTGTTTTGCTTTGAAAGCCAGGAGTACCTTCATTCCCTGTTATGCAAAGTTGCCTTTGAAAACAGGAAGATTCAAACACTTGCAAGGCAGGAACTCTCCAGCCTTCTCCCACTGAGCGAGCCTTTGAGAAAGCAGCTTCTGGTCGGCACACTGTTTCTTCTAACAAAACTGAAAACTTGGGTAGATTCAGTTAAGCAGCTTGACGGAGAACGCCGTATTTTGCTTCCTCTTTCCTGGGGTGAATGGGGAACGTCCACTTGCTGTTAACAAAGTTTTTACTCTACACAACTGCGCTTTGCCTCCTTCGTGTTCGAAAATGGGAGAAAGGCGGTTTCTCTTCTCCTTTAGCGATACCGCCTGTAAGGTGCTATTCTCAGGCGCGCAGCACAGAATGCCTCCCGAATTGCTGGAAACCCTGAATGGCTTCAACTACTTGAAAGGGAGAAAAGTCAGACACTTTATCCAGCTAAACAATACACAGGCAACATTCTTAGGCATGTAACACAGATGGATAGTCACACACAGAAAGTGAATCTTTCAGCCTTCATCCTCAGACTGAAGGCAACAAGCAGTTGCAATCTCTATCAGGCAGGGAAGAAGCTACATGCTCGTGTTAAGCACACAAGGTGGAGTCAACAAAAACGAACCTCTTCTGCCGTGCTCTAGCTGCAGGCAGACGATCTGCCTGTTTGGCTTTGAAAGCCAGTATTACCCTCAGTCCCTGCTATACAAAGCTCCCCATGAAAACCGGGGGATTCAAATACTTGCTAGGCCCGCACTCTCCAGCCTTCTCCCACTCAGAGAACATTTGAGGAAGCAGCTTGTGCTGGGCAGACTCTTTCTTCTATCCAAAATGAACAATTCAGATCATTCACTTAAGCAGCTTGAAAGAAAACAAAGTATTCTGCTTTCTCTTGCATGTGGTGAATGGGGAACTTCCCCATGCTGCTAAGAAAGATTTTACTCAGCACAACTACGTTTTCGCCTCCTTCGCGTTCCAGAATGGGAGAAACGCGGTTTCTCTTCGCCTTTAGCCATAACGCCTGTAAAGCGGTATTAGCAGCCGCGCAACACAGAATGCCTCCCGGAATGCTGGAAACCGCGAATGGCTTCAACTACTTGAAAGGGAGAAAAGTCAGACACTTTATCCAGCTAAACAATACACAGGCAACATTCTTAGGCATGTAACACAGATGGATTGTCACACACAGAAAGTGAATCTTTCAGCCTTCATCCTCAGACTGAAGGCAACAAGCAGTTGCAATCTCTATCAGGCAGGGAAGAAGCTACATGCTCGTGCTAAGCACACAAGGTGGAGTCAACAAAAACGAACCTCTTCTGCCGTGCTCTAGCTGAAGGCAGACGATCTGCCTGTTTGGCTTTGAAAGCCAGTATTACCCTCAGTCCCTGCTATACAAAGTTCCCCATGAAAACCGGGGGATTCAAATACTTGCTAGGCCTGCACTCTCCAGCCTTCTCCCACTCAGAGAACATTTGAGGAAGCAGCTTGTGCTGGGCAGACTCTTTCTTCTATCCAAAATGAACACTTCAGATCATTCACTTAAGCAGCTTGAAGGAAAACAAAGTATTCTGCTTTCTCTTGCATGTGGTGAATGGGGAACTTCCCCATGCTGCTAAGAAAGATTTTACTCAGCACAACTACGTTTTCGCCTCCTTCGCGTTCCAGAATGGGAGAAACGCGGTTTCTCTTCGCCTTTAGCCATAACGCCTGTAAAGCGGTATTAGCAGCCGCGCAACACAGAATGCCTCCCGGAATGCTGGAAACCGCGAATGGCTTCAACTACTTGAAAGGGAGAAAAGTCAGACACTTTATCCAGACAGACAATGCACAGGCAACATCCTTAGGCATGTTACACAAAGGGATTTTCAAACACACAAGTGAATCTTCCTGCATCCCCAGACTGAGAGCAACAAGATCTTGCTTTCTCTTTCAGGCATGGAAGAAGCTACATGCTCGTGTTAAGCACACAAGGTTTAGTCATCCAAACGGAACCGCTTCTGCGTCGCCATGCTGAAGGAAGACAATCTGCCTGTTTTTCGTTGAAAGCCAGTACTCCATTCATTCCCTGGTATGCAAAGTTCCCTTCGAGAACCAGGGAATTCCAATACATGCCTGGCCCGCACTCTCCAGCCATCTCCCACTCAGAGAACATTTGAGAAAGCAGCTTGTGCTGGGCAGAAACTTTCTTCTATCCAAACTGAAAACTTCAGTTCATTCCCTTAAGCAGCTTGAAGGAAGACGCTGTGTTTTGCTTTCTCATTCGTGTGGTGAATGGGGAACGTCCACTTGCAGCTAACACAGCTTTTACTCAGCACAACCTCGGTTTAGCCTCCTCTGCGTTCCAGAATGGGAGAAACGCGGTTTTTCTTCTCCTTTAGAGATACCGTCTGTAAAGCGGTAGTCTCAACCGCGCAGCCCAGAATGCCTCCCGGAATGCTGGAAACCCTGAACGTCTTCAACTACTTGAAAGGGAGAAAAGTCAGACACTCTCTCCAGCTAGACAATGCACAGGCAACTTTCTTAGGTATGTAACCCGGAGGGATTCTCAACCACAGTAAGTGAATCCTTCTCCCTTCATCCCAGAGTCATAGCAACAAGGTCTTGCTTTCTCTGTCAAACAGGGAAGAAGCTACATGCTCGCTTGAAGCACACAAGGTTTAGTCGGAGAAACAGAACATCTTCTTCCATCCTCTAGCTAAAGGCAAACTGTCTGTTTTGCTTTGAAAGCCAGGAGTACCTTCATTCCCTGTTATGCAAAGTTGCCTTTGAAAACAGGAAGATTCAAACACTTGCAAGGCAGGAACTCTCCAGCCTTCTCCCACTGAGCGAGCCTTTGAGAAAGCAGCTTCTGGTCGGCACACTGTTTCTTCTAACAAAACTGAAAACTTGGGTAGATTCAGTTAAGCAGCTTGACGGAGAACGCCGTATTTTGCTTCCTCTTTCCTGGGGTGAATGGGGAACGTCCACTTGCTGTTAACAAAGTTTTTACTCTACACAACTGCGCTTTGCCTCCTTCGTGTTCGAAAATGGGAGAAAGGCGGTTTCTCTTCTCCTTTAGCGATACCGCCTGTAAGGTGCTATTCTCAGGCGCGCAGCACAGAATGCCTCCCGAATTGCTGGAAACCCTGAATGGCTTCAACTACTTGAAAGGGAGAAAAGTCAGACACTTTATCCAGCTAAACAATACACAGGCAACATTCTTAGGCATGTAACACAGATGGATAGTCACACACAGAAAGTGAATCTTTCAGCCTTCATCCTCAGACTGAAGGCAACAAGCAGTTGCAATCTCTATCAGGCAGGGAAGAAGCTACATGCTCGTGTTAAGCACACAAGGTGGAGTCAACAAAAACGAACCTCTTCTGCCGTGCTCTAGCTGCAGGCAGACGATCTGCCTGTTTGGCTTTGAAAGCCAGTATTACCCTCAGTCCCTGCTATACAAAGCTCCCCATGAAAACCGGGGGATTCAAATACTTGCTAGGCCCGCACTCTCCAGCCTTCTCCCACTCAGAGAACATTTGAGGAAGCAGCTTGTGCTGGGCAGACTCTTTCTTCTATCCAAAATGAACACTTCAGATCATTCACTTAAGCAGCTTGAAGGAAAACAAAGTATTCTGCTTTCTCTTGCATGTGGTGAATGGGGAACTTCCCCATGCTGCTAAGAAAGATTTTACTCAGCACAACTACGTTTTCGCCTCCTTCGCGTTCCAGAATGGGAGAAACGCGGTTTCTCTTCGCCTTTAGCCATAACGCCTGTAAAGCGGTATTAGCAGCCGCGCAACACAGAATGCCTCCCGGAATGCTGGAAACCGCGAATGGCTTCAACTACTTGAAAGGGAGAAAAGTCAGACACTTTATCCAGACAGACAATGCACAGGCAACATCCTTAGGCATGTTACACAAAGGGATTTTCAAACACACAAGTGAATCTTCCTGCATCCCCAGACTGAGAGCAACAAGATCTTGCTTTCTCTTTCAGGCATGGAAGAAGCTACATGCTCGTGTTAAGCACACAAGGTTTAGTCATCCAAACGGAACCGCTTCTGCGTCGCCATGCTGAAGGAAGACAATCTGCCTGTTTTTCGTTGAAAGCCAGTACTCCATTCATTCCCTGGTATGCAAAGTTCCCTTCGAGAATCAGGGAATTCCAATACATGCCTGGCCCGCACTCTCCAGCCATCTCCCACTCAGAGAACATTTGAGAAAGCAGCTTGTGCTGGGCAGAAACTTTCTTCTATCCAAACTGAAAACTTCAGTTCATTCCCTTAAGCAGCTTGAAGGAAGACGCTGTGTTTTGCTTTCTCATTCGTGTGGTGAATGGGGAACGTCCACTTGCAGCTAACACAGCTTTTACTCAGCACAACCTCGGTTTAGCCTCCTCTGCGTTCCAGAATGGGAGAAACGCGGTTTTTCTTCTCCTTTAGAGATACCGTCTGTAAAGCGGTAGTCTCAACCGCGCAGCCCAGAATGCCTCCCGGAATGCTGGAAACCCTGAACGTCTTCAACTACTTGAAAGGGAGAAAAGTCAGACACTCTCTCCAGCTAGACAATGCACAGGCAACTTTCTTAGGTATGTAACCCGGAGGGATTTTCAACCACAGTAAGTGAATCCTTCTCCCTTCATCCCAGAGTCATAGCAACAAGGTCTTGCTTTCTCTGTCAAACAGGGAAGAAGCTACATGCTCGCTTGAAGCACACAAGGTTTAGTCGGAGAAACAGAACATCTTCTTCCATCCTCTAGCTAAAGGCAAACTGTCTGTTTTGCTTTGAAAGCCAGGAGTACCTTCATTCCCTGTTATGCAAAGTTGCCTTTGAAAACAGGAAGATTCAAACACTTGCAAGGCAGGAACTCTCCAGCCTTCTCCCACTGAGCGAGCCTTTGAGAAAGCAGCTTCTGGTCGGCACACTGTTTCTTCTAACAAAACTGAAAACTTGGGTAGATTCAGTTAAGCAGCTTGACGGAGAACGCCGTATTTTGCTTCCTCTTTCCTGGGGTGAATGGGGAACGTCCACTTTCTGTTAACAAAGTTTTTACTCTACACAACTGCGCTTTGCCTCCTTCGTGTTCGAAAATGGGAGAAAGGCGGTTTCTCTTCTCCTTTAGCGATACCGCCTGTAAGGTGCTATTCTCAGGCGCGCAGCACAGAATGCCTCCCGAATTGCTGGAAACCCTGAATGGCTTCAACTACTTGAAAGGGAGAAAAGTCAGACACTTTATCCAGCTAAACAATACACAGGCAACATTCTTAGGCATGTAACACAGATGGATAGTCACACACAGAAAGTGAATCTTTCAGCCTTCATCCTCAGACTGAAGGCAACAAGCAGTTGCAATCTCTATCAGGCAGGGAAGAAGCTACATGCTCGTGTTAAGCACACAAGGTGGAGTCAACAAAAACGAACCTCTTCTGCCGTGCTCTAGCTGCAGGCAGACGATCTGCCTGTTTGGCTTTGAAAGCCAGTATTACCCTCAGTCCCTGCTATACAAAGCTCCCCATGAAAACCGGGGGATTCAAATACTTGCTAGGCCCGCACTCTCCAGCCTTCTCCCACTCAGAGAACATTTGAGGAAGCAGCTTGTGCTGGGCAGACTCTTTCTTCTATCCAAAATGAACAATTCAGATCATTCACTTAAGCAGCTTGAAAGAAAACAAAGTATTCTGCTTTCTCTTGCATGTGGTGAATGGGGAACTTCCCCATGCTGCTAAGAAAGATTTTACTCAGCACAACTACGTTTTCGCCTCCTTCGCGTTCCAGAATGGGAGAAACGCGGTTTCTCTTCGCCTTTAGCCATAACGCCTGTAAAGCGGTATTAGCAGCCGCGCAACACAGAATGCCTCCCGGAATGCTGGAAACCGCGAATGGCTTCAACTACTTGAAAGGGAGAAAAGTCAGACACTTTATCCAGCTAAACAATACACAGGCAACATTCTTAGGCATGTAACACAGATGGATTGTCACACACAGAAAGTGAATCTTTCAGCCTTCATCCTCAGACTGAAGGCAACAAGCAGTTGCAATCTCTATCAGGCAGGGAAGAAGCTACATGCTCGTGCTAAGCACACAAGGTGGAGTCAACAAAAACGAACCTCTTCTGCCGTGCTCTAGCTGAAGGCAGACGATCTGCCTGTTTGGCTTTGAAAGCCAGTATTACCCTCAGTCCCTGCAATACAAAGTTCCCCATGAAAACCGGGGGATTCAAATACTTGCTAGGCCTGCACTCTCCAGCCTTCTCCCACTCAGAGAACATTTGAGGAAGCAGCTTGTGCTGGGCAGACTCTTTCTTCTATCCAAAATGAACACTTCAGATCATTCACTTAAGCAGCTTGAAGGAAAACAAAGTATTCTGCTTTCTCTTGCATGTGGTGAATGGGGAACTTCCCCATGCTGCTAAGAAAGATTTTACTCAGCACAACTACGTTTTCGCCTCCTTCGCGTTCCAGAATGGGAGAAACGCGGTTTCTCTTCGCCTTTAGCCATAACGCCTGTAAAGCGGTATTAGCAGCCGCGCAACACAGAATGCCTCCCGGAATGCTGGAAACCGCGAATGGCTTCAACTACTTGAAAGGGAGAAAAGTCAGACACTTTATCCAGACAGACAATGCACAGGCAACATCCTTAGGCATGTTACACAAAGGGATTTTCAAACACACAAGTGAATCTTCCTGCATCCCCAGACTGAGAGCAACAAGATCTTGCTTTCTCTTTCAGGCATGGAAGAAGCTACATGCTCGTGTTAAGCACACAAGGTTTAGTCATCCAAACGGAACCGCTTCTGCGTCGCCATGCTGAAGGAAGACAATCTGCCTGTTTTTCGTTGAAAGCCAGTACTCCATTCATTCCCTGGTATGCAAAGTTCCCTTCGAGAACCAGGGAATTCCAATACATGCCTGGCCCGCACTCTCCAGCCATCTCCCACTCAGAGAACATTTGAGAAAGCAGCTTGTGCTGGGCAGAAACTTTCTTCTATCCAAACTGAAAACTTCAGTTCATTCCCTTAAGCAGCTTGAAGGAAGACGCTGTGTTTTGCTTTCTCATTCGTGTGGTGAATGGGGAACGTCCACTTGCAGCTAACACAGCTTTTACTCAGCACAACCTCGGTTTAGCCTCCTCTGCGTTCCAGAATGGGAGAAACGCGGTTTTTCTTCTCCTTTAGAGTACCGTCTGTAAAGCGGTAGTCTCAACCGCACAGTCCAGAATGCCTCCCGGAATGCTGGAAACCCTGAACGTCTTCAACTACTTGAAAGGGAGAAAAGTCAGACACTCTCTCCAGCTAGACAATGCACAGGCAACTTTCTTAGGTATGTAACCCGGAGGGATTTTCAACCACAGTAAGTGAATCCTTCTCCCTTCATCCCAGAGTCATAGCAACAAGGTCTTGCTTTCTCTGTCAAACAGGGAAGAAGCTACATGCTCGCTTGAAGCACACAAGGTTTAGTCGGAGAAACAGAACATCTTCTTCCATCCTCTAGCTAAAGGCAAACTGTCTGTTTTGCTTTGAAAGCCAGGAGTACCTTCATTCCCTGTTATGCAAAGTTGCCTTTGAAAACAGGAAGATTCAAACACTTGCAAGGCAGGAACTCTCCAGCCTTCTCCCACTGAGCGAGCCTTTGAGAAAGCAGCTTCTGGTCGGCACACTGTTTCTTCTAACAAAACTGAAAACTTGGGTAGATTCAGTTAAGCAGCTTGACGGAGAACGCCGTATTTTGCTTCCTCTTTCCTGGGGTGAATGGGGAACGTCCACTTGCTGTTAACAAAGTTTTTACTCTACACAACTGCGCTTTGCCTCCTTCGTGTTCGAGAATGGGAGAAAGGCGGTTTCTCTTCTCCTTTAGCGATACCGCCTGTAAGGTGCTATTCTCAGCCACGCAGCACAGAATGCCTCCCGAATTGCTGGAAACCCTGAATGGCTTCAACTACTTGAAAGGGAGAAAAGTCAGACACTTTATCCAGCTAAACAATACACAGGCAACATTCTTAGGCATGTAACACAGATGGATTGTCACACACAGAAAGTGAATCTTTCAGCCTTCATCCTCAGACTGAAGGCAACAAGCAGTTGCAATCTCTATCAGGCCGGGAAGAAGCTACATGCTCGTGTTAAGCACACAAGGTGGAGTCAACAAAAACGAACCTCTTCTGCCGTGCTCTAGCTGAAGGCAGACGATCTGCCTGTTTGGCTTTGAAAGCCAGTATTACCCTCAGTCCCTGCTATACAAAGCTCCCCATGAAAACCGGGGGATTCAAATACTTGCTAGGCCCGCACTCTCCAGCCTTCTCCCACTCAGAGAACATTTGAGGAAGCAGCTTGTGCTGGGCAGACTCTTTCTTCTATCCAAAATGAACACTTCAGATCATTCACTTAAGCAGCTTGAAGGAAAACAAAGTATTCTGCTTTCTCTTGCATGTGGTGAATGTGGAACTTCCCCATGCTGCTAAGAAAGATTTTACTCAGCACAACTACGTTTTCGCCTCCTTCGCGTTCCAGAATGGGAGAAACGCGGTTACTCTTCGCCTTTAGCCATAACGCCTGTAAAGCGGTATTAGCAGCCGCGCAACACAGAATGCTTCCCGGAATGCTGGAAACCGCGAATGGCTTCAACTACTTGAAAGGGAGAAAAGTCAGACACTTTATCCAGCTAAACAATACACAGGCAACATTCTTAGGCATGTAACACAGATGGATTGTCACACACAGAAAGTGAATCTTTCAGCCTTCATCCTCAGACTGAAGGCAACAAGCAGTTGCAATCTCTATCAGGCAGGGAAGGAGCTACATGCTCGTGCTAAGCACACAAGGTGGAGTCAACAAAAACGAACCTCTTCTGCCGTGCTCTAGCTGAAGGCAGACGATCTGCCTGTTTGGCTTTGAAAGCCAGTATTACCCTCAGTCCCTGCTATACAAAGTTCCCCATGAAAACCGGGGGATTCAAATACTTGCTAGGCCCGCACTCTCCACCCTTCTCCCACTCAGAGAACATTTGAGGAAGCAGCTTGTGCTGGGCAGACTCTTTCTTCTATCCAAAATGAGCACTTCAGATCATTCACTTAAGCAGCTTGAAGGAAAACAAAGTATTCTGCTTTCTCTTGCATGTGGTGAATGGGGAACTTCCCCATGCTGCTAAGAAAGATTTTACTCAGCACAACTACGTTTTCGCCTCCTTCTCGTTCCAGAATGGGAGAAACGCGGTTTCTCTTCGCCTTTAGCCATAACGCCTGTAAAGCGGTATTAGCAGGCGCGCAACACAGAATGCCTCCCGGAATGCTGGAAACCGCGAATGGCTTCAACTACTTGAATGGGAGAAAAGTCAGACACTTTATCCAGACAGACAATGCACAGGCAACATCCTTAGGCATGTTACACAAAGGGATTTTCAAACACACAAGTGAATCTTCCTGCATCCGCAGACTGAGAGCAACAAGATCTTGCTTTCTCTTTCAGGCATGGAAGAAGCTACATGCTCGTGTTAAGCACACAAGGTTTAGTCATCCAAACGGAACCGCTTCTGCGTCGCCATGCTGAAGGAAGACAATCTGCCTGTTTTTCTTTGAAAGCCAGTACTCCATTCATTCCCTGGTATGCAAAGTTCCCTTCGAGAACCAGGGAATTCCAATACATGCCTGGCCCGCACTCTCCAGCCATCTCCCACTCAGAGAACATTTGAGAAAGCAGCTTGTGCTGGGCAGAAACTTTCTTCTATCCAAACTGAAAACTTCAGTTCATTCCCTTAAGCAGCTTGAAGGAAGACGCTGTGTTTTGCTTTCTCATTCGTGTGGTGAATGGGGAACGTCCACTTGCAGCTAACACAGCTTTTACTCAGCACAACCTCGGTTTAGCCTCCTCTGCGTTCCAGAATGGGAGAAACGCGGTTTTTCTTCTCCTTTAGAGATACCGTCTGTAAAGCGGTAGTCTCAACCGCGCAGCCCAGAATGCCTCCCGGAATGCTGGAAACCCTGAACGTCTTCAACTACTTGAAAGGGAGAAAAGTCAGACACTCTCTCCAGCTAGACAATGCACAGGCAACTTTCTTAGGTATGTAACCCGGAGGGATTTTCAACCACAGTAAGTGAATCCTTCTCCCTTCATCCCAGAGTCATAGCAACAAGGTCTTGCTTTCTCTGTCAAACAGGGAAGAAGCTACATGCTCGCTTGAAGCACACAAGGTTTAGTCGGAGAAACAGAACATCTTCTTCCATCCTCTAGCTAAAGGCAAACTGTCTGTTTTGCTTTGAAAGCCAGGAGTACCTTCATTCCCTGTTATGCAAAGTTGCCTTTGAAAACAGGAAGATTCAAACACTTGCAAGGCAGGAACTCTCCAGCCTTCTCCCACTGAGCGAGCCTTTGAGAAAGCAGCTTCTGGTCGGCACACTGTTTCTTCTAACAAAACTGAAAACTTCCGTAGATTCAGTTAAGCAGCTTGACGGAGAACGCCGTATTTTGCTTCCTCTTTCCTGGGGTGAATGGGGAACGTCCACTTGCTGTTAACAAAGTTTTTACTCTACACAACTGCGCTTTGCCTCCTTCGTGTTCGAGAATGGGAGAAAGGCGGTTTCTCTTCTCCTTTAGCGATACGCCTGTAAGGTGCTATTCTCAGCCGCGCAGCACAGAATGCCTCCCGAATTGCTGGAAACCCTGAATGGCTTCAACTACTTGAAAGGGAGAAAAGTCAGACACTTTATCCAGCTAAACAATACACAGGCAACATTCTTAGGCATGTAACACAGATGGATAGTCACACACAGAAAGTGAATCTTTCAGCCTTCATCCTCAGACTGAAGGCAACAAGCAGTTGCAATCTCTATCAGGCCGGGAAGAAGCTACATGCTCGTGTTAAGCACACAAGGTGGAGTCAACAAAAACGAACCTCTTCTGCCGTGCTCTAGCTGAAGGCAGACGATCTGCCTGTTTGGCTTTGAAAGCCAGTATTACCCTCAGTCCCTGCTATACAAAGCTCCCCATGAAAACCGGGGGATTCAAATACTTGCTAGGCCCGCACTCTCCAGCCTTCTCCCACTCAGAGAACATTTGAGGAAGCAGCTTGTGCTGGGCAGACTCTTTCTTCTATCCAAAATGAACACTTCAGATCATTCACTTAAGCAGCTTGAAGGAAAACAAAGTATTCTGCTTTCTCTTGCATGTGGTGAATGGTGAACTTCCCCATGCTGCTAAGAAAGATTTTACTCAGCACAACTACGTTTTCGCCTCCTTCGCGTTCCAGAATGGGAGAAACGCGGTTTCTCTTCGCCTTTAGCCATAACGCCTGTAAAGCGGTATTAGCAGCCGCGCAACACAGAATGCCTCCCGGAATGCTGGAAACCGCGAATGGCTTCAACTACTTGAAAGGGAGAAAAGTCAGACACTTTATCCAGCTAAACAATACACAGGCAACATTCTTAGGCATGTAACACAGATGGATTGTCACACACAGAAAGTGAATCTTTCAGCCTTCATCCTCAGACTGAAGGCAACAAGCAGTTGCAATCTCTATCAGGCAGGGAAGGAGCTACATGCTCGTGCTAAGCACACAAGGTGGAGTCAACAAAAACGAACCTCTTCTGCCGTGCTCTAGCTGAAGGCAGACGATCTGCCTGTTTGGCTTTGAAAGCCAGTATTACCCTCAGTCCCTGCTATACAAAGTTCCCCATGAAAACCGGGGGATTCAAATACTTGCTAGGCCCGCACTCTCCACCCTTCTCCCACTCAGAGAACATTTGAGGAAGCAGCTTGTGCTCGGCAGACTCTTTCTTCTATCCAAAATGAACACTTCAGATCATTCACTTAAGCAGCTTGAAGGAAAACAAAGTATTCTGCTTTCTCTTGCATGTGGTGAATGGGGAACTTCCCCATGCTGCTAAGAAAGATTTTACTCAGCACAACTACGTTTTCGCCTCCTTCGCGTTCCAGAATGGGAGAAACGCGGTTTCTCTTCGCCTTTAGCCATAACGCCTGTAAAGCGGTATTAGCAGCCACGCAACACAGAATGCCTCCCGGAATGCTGCAAACCGCGAATGGCTTCAACTACTTGAAAGGGAGAAAAGTCAGACACTTTATCCAGACAGACAATGCACAGGCAACATCCTTAGGCATGTTACACAAAGGGATTTTCAAACACACAAGTGAATCTTCCTGCATCCCCAGACTGAGAGCAACAAGATCTTGCTTTCTCTTTCAGGCATGGAAGAAGCTACATGCTCGTGTTAAGCACACAAGATTTAGTCATCCAAACGGAACCGCTTCTGCGTCGCCATGCTGAAGGAAGACAATCTGCCTGTTTTTCGTTGAAAGCCAGTAGTCCATTCATTCCCTGGTATGCAAAGTTCCCTTCGAGAACCAGGGAATTCCAATACATGCCTGGCCCGCACTCTCCAGCCATCTCCCACTCAGAGAACATTTGAGAAAGCAGCTTGTGCTGGGCAGAAACTTTCTTCTATCCAAACTGAAAACTTCAGTTCATTCCCTTAAGCAGCTTGAAGGAAGACGCTGTGTTTTGCTTTCTCATTCGTGTGGTGAATGGGGAACGTCCACTTGCAGCTAACACAGCTTTTACTCAGCACAACCTCGGTTTAGCCTCCTCTGCGTTCCAGAATGGGAGAAACGCGGTTTTTCTTCTCCTTTAGAGATACCGTCTGTAAAGCGGTAGTCTCAACCGCGCAGTCCAGAATGCCTCCCGGAATGCTGGAAACCCTGAACGTCTTCAACTACTTGAAAGGGAGAAAAGTCAGACACTCTCTCCAGCTAGACAATGCACAGGCAACTTTCTTAGGTATGTAACCCGGAGGGATTTTCAACCACAGTAAGTGAATCCTTCTCCCTTCATCCCAGAGTCATAGCAACAAGGTCTTGCTTTCTCTGTCAAACAGGGAAGAAGCTACATGCTCGCTTGAAGCACACAAGGTTTAGTCGGAGAAACAGAACATCTTCTTCCATCCTCTAGCTAAAGGCAAACTGTCTGTTTTGCTTTGAAAGCCAGGAGTACCTTCATTCCCTGTTATGCAAAGTTGCCTTTGAAAACAGGAAGATTCAAACACTTGCAAGGCAGGAACTCTCCAGCCTTCTCCCACTGAGCGAGCCTTTGAGAAAGCAGCTTCTGGTCGGCACACTGTTTCTTCTAACAAAACTGAAAACTTCCGTAGATTCAGTTAAGCAGCTTGACGGAGAACGCCGTATTTTGCTTCCTCTTTCCTGGGGTGAATGGGGAACGTCCACTTGCTGTTAACAAAGTTTTTACTCTACACAACTGCGCTTTGCCTCCTTCGTGTTCGAGAATGGGAGAAAGGCGGTTTCTCTTCTCCTTTAGCGATACCGCCTGTAAGGTGCTATTCTCAGCCGCGCAGCACAGAATGCCTCCCGAATTGCTGGAAACCCTGAATGGCTTCAACTACTTGAAAGGGAGAAAAGTCAGACACTTTATCCAGCTAAACAATACACAGGCAACATTCTTAGGCATGTAACACAGATGGATTGTCACACACAGAAAGTGAATCTTTCAGCCTTCATCCTCAGACTGAAGGCAACAAGCAGTTGCAATCTCTATCAGGCCGGGAAGAAGCTACATGCTCGTGTTAAGCACACAAGGTTGAGTCAACAAAAACGAACCTCTTCTGCCGTGCTCTAGCTGAAGGCAGACGATCTGCCTGTTTGGCTTTGAAAGCCAGTATTACCCTCAGTCCCTGCTATACAAAGCTCCCCATGAAAACCGGGGGATTCAAATACTTGCTAGGCCCGCACTCTCCAGCCTTCTCCCACTCAGAGAACATTTGAGGAAGCAGCTTGTGCTGGGCAGACTCTTTCTTCTATCCAAAATGAACACTTCAGATCATTCACTTAAGCAGCTTGAAGGAAAACAAAGTATTCTGCTTTCTCTTGCATGTGGTGAATGTGGAACTTCCCCATGCTGCTAAGAAAGATTTTACTCAGCACAACTACGTTTTCGCCTCCTTCGCGTTCCAGAATGGGAGAAACGCGGTTTCTCTTCGCCTTTAGCCATAACGCCTGTAAAGCGGTATTAGCAGCCGCGCAACACAGAATGCTTCCCGGAATGCTGGAAACCGCGAATGGCTTCAACTACTTGAAAGGGAGAAAAGTCAGACACTTTATCCAGCTAAACAATACACAGGCAACATTCTTAGGCATGTAACACAGATGGATTGTCACACACAGAAAGTGAATCTTTCAGCCTTCATCCTCAGACTGAAGGCAACAAGCAGTTGCAATCTCTATCAGGCCGGGAAGGAGCTACATGCTCGTGCTAAGCACACAAGGTGGAGTCAACAAAAACGAACCTCTTCTGCCGTGCTCTAGCTGAAGGCAGACGATCTGCCTGTTTGGCTTTGAAAGCCAGTATTACCCTCAGTCCCTGCTATACAAAGTTCCCCATGAAAACCGGGGGATTCAAATACTTGCTAGGCCCGCACTCTCCACCCTTCTCCCACTCAGAGAACATTTGAGGAAGCAGCTTGTGCTGGGCAGACTCTTTCTTCTATCCAAAATGAGCACTTCAGATCATTCACTTAAGCAGCTTGAAGGAAAACAAAGTATTCTGCTTTCTCTTGCATGTGGTGAATGGGGAACTTCCCCATGCTGCTAAGAAAGATTTTACTCAGCACAACTACGTTTTCGCCTCCTTCTCGTTCCAGAATGGGAGAAACGCGGTTTCTCTTCGCCTTTAGCCATAACGCCTGTAAAGCGGTATTAGCAGGCGCGCAACACAGAATGCCTCCCGGAATGCTGGAAACCGCAAATGGCTTCAACTACTTGAATGGGAGAAAAGTCAGACACTTTATCCAGACAGACAATGCACAGGCAACATCCTTAGGCATGTTACACAAAGGGATTTTCAAACACACAAGTGAATCTTCCTGCATCCCCAGACTGAGAGCAACAAGATCTTGCTTTCTCTTTCAGGCATGGAAGAAGCTACATGCTCGTGTTAAGCACACAAGGTTTAGTCATCCAAACGGAACCGCTTCTGCGTCGCCATGCTGAAGGAAGACAATCTGCCTGTTTTTCGTTGAAAGCCAGTACTCCATTCATTCCCTGGTATGCAAAGTTCCCTTCGAGAACCAGGGAATTCCAATACATGCCTGGCCCGCACTCTCCAGCCATCTCCCACTCAGAGAACATTTGAGAAAGCAGCTTGTGCTGGGCAGAAACTTTCTTCTATCCAAACTGAAAACTTCAGTTCATTCCCTTAAGCAGCTTGAAGGAAGACGCTGTGTTTTGCTTTCTCATTCGTGTGGTGAATGGGGAACGTCCACTTGCAGCTAACACAGCTTTTACTCAGCACAACCTCGGTTTAGCCTCCTCTGCGTTCCAGAATGGGAGAAACGCGGTTTTTCTTCTCCTTTAGAGATACCGTCTGTAAAGCGGTAGTCTCAACCGCGCAGCCCAGAATGCCTCCCGGAATGCTGGAAACCCTGAACGTCTTCAACTACTTGAAAGGGAGAAAAGTCAGACACTCTCTCCAGCTAGACAATGCACAGGCAACTTTCTTAGGTATGTAACCCGGAGGGATTCTCAACCACAGTAAGCGAATCCTTCTCCCTTCATCCCAGAGTCATAGCAACAAGGTCTTGCTTTCTCTGTCAAACAGGGAAGAAGCTACACGCTCGCTTGAGGCACACAAGGTTTAGTCGGAGAAACAGAACATCTTCTTCCATCCTCTAGCTAAAGGCAAACTGTCTGTTTTGCTTTGAAAGCCAGGAGTACCTTCATTCCCTGTTATGCAAAGTTGCCTTTGAAAACAGGAAGATTCAAACACTTGCAAGGCAGGAACTCTCCAGCCTTCTCCCACTGAGCGAGCCTTTGCGAAAGCAGCTTCTGGTCGGCACACTGTTTCTTCTAACAAAACTGAAAACTTGGGTAGATTCAGTTAAGCAGCTTGACGGAGAACGCCGTATTGTGCTTCCTCTTTCCTGGGGTGAATGGGGAACGTCCACTTGCTGTTAACAAAGTTTTTACTCTACACAACTGCGCTTTGCCTCCTTCGTGTTCGAGAATGGGAGAAAGGCGGTTTCTCTTCTCCTTTAGCGATAACGCCTGTAGGGTGCTATTCTCAGCCGCGCAGCACAGAATGCCTCCCGAATTGCTGGAAACCCTGAATGGCTTCAACTACTTGAAAGGGAGAAAAGTCAGACACTTTATCCAGCTAAACAATACACAGGCAACATTCTTAGGCATGTAACACAGATGGATAGTCACACACAGAAAGTGAATCTTTCAGCCTTCATCCTCAGACTGAAGGCAACAAGCAGTTGCAATCTCTATCAGGCCGGGAAGAAGCTACATGCTCGTGTTAAGCACACAAGGTGGAGTCAACAAAAACGAACCTCTTCTGCCGTGCTCTAGCTGAAGGCAGACGATCTGCCAGTTTGGCTTTGAAAGCCAGTATTACCCTCAGTCCCTGCTATACAAAGTTCCTCATGAAAACCGGGGGATTCAAATACTTGCTAGGCCCGCACTCTCCAGCCTTCTCCCACTCAGAGAACATTTGAGGAAGCAGCTTGTGCTGGGCAGACTCTTTCTTCTATCCAAAATGAACACTTCAGATCATTCACTGAAGCAGCTTGAAGGAAAACAAAGTATTCTGCTTTCTCTTGCATGTGGTGAATGTGGAACTTCCCCATGCTGCTAAGAAAGATTTTACTCAGCACAACTACGTTTTCGCCTCCTTCGCGTTCCAGAATGAGAGAAACGCGGTTTCTCTTCGCCTTTAGCCATAACGCCTGTAAAGCGGTATTAGCAGCCGCGCAACACAGAATGCCTCCCGGAATGCTGGAAACCGCGAATGGCTTCAACTACTTGAAAGGGAGAAAAGTCAGACACTTTATCCAGCTAAACAATACACAGGCAACATTCTTAGGCATGTAACACAGATGGATTGTCACACACAGAAAGTGAATCTTTCAGCCTTCATCCTCAGACTGAAGGCAACAAGCAGTTGCAATCTCTATCAGGCAGGGAAGAAGCTACATGCTCGTGCTAAGCACACAAGGTGGAGTCAACAAAAACGAACCTCTTCTGCCGTGCTCTATCTGAAGGCAGACGATCTGCCTGTTTGGCTTTGAAAGCCAGTATTACCCTCAGTCCCTGCTATACAAAGTTCCCCATGAAAACCGGGGGATTCAAATAGTTGCTAGGCCCACACTCTCCAGCCTTTTTCCACTCAGAGAACATTTGAGGAAGCAGCTTGTGCTGGGCAGACTCTTTCTTCTATCCAAAATGAACACTTCAGATCATTCACTTAAGCAGCTTGAAGGAAAACAAAGTATTCTGCTTTCTCTTGCATGTGGTGAATGGGGAACTTCCCCATGCTGCTAAGAAAGATTTTACTCAGCACAACTACGTTTTCGCCTCCTTCGCGTTCCAGAATGGGAGAAACGCGGTTTCTCTTCGCCTTTAGCCATAACGCCTGTAAAGCGGTATTAGCAGCCGCGCAACACAGAATGCCTCCCGGAATGCTGGAAACCGCGAATGGCTTCAACTACTTGAAAGGGAGAAAAGTCAGACACTTTATCCAGACAGACAATGCACAGGCAACATCCTTAGGCATGTTACACAAAGGGATTTTCAAACACACAAGTGAATCTTCCTGCATCCCCAGACTGAGAGCAACAAGATCTTGCTTTCTCTTTCAGGCATGGAAGAAGCTACATGCTCGTGTTAAGCACACAAGGTTTAGTCATCCAAACGGAACCGCTTCTGCGTCGCCATGCTGAAGGAAGACAATCTGCCTGTTTTTCGTTGAAAGCCAGTACTCCATTCATTCCCTGGTATGCAAAGTTCCCTTCGAGAACCAGGGAATTCCAATACATGCCTGGCCCGCACTCTCCAGCCATCTCCCACTCAGAGAACATTTGAGAAAGCAGCTTGTGCTGGGCAGAAACTTTCTTCTATCCAAACTGAAAACTTCAGTTCATTCCCTTAAGCAGCTTGAAGGAAGACGCTGTGTTTTGCTTTCTCATTCGTGTGGTGAATGGGGAACGTCCACTTGCAGCTAACACAGCTTTTACTCAGCACAACCTCGGTTTAGCCTCCTCTGCGTTCCAGAATGGGAGAAACGCGGTTTTTCTTCTCCTTTAGAGATACCGTCTGTAAAGCGGTAGTCTCAACCGCGCAGTCCAGAATGCCTCCCGGAATGCTGGAAACCCTGAACGTCTTCAACTACTTGAAAGGGAGAAAAGTCAGACACTCTCTCCAGCTAGACAATGCACAGGCAACTTTCTTAGGTATGTAACCCGGAGGGATTTTCAACCACAGTAAGTGAATCCTTCTCCCTTCATCCCAGAGTCATAGCAACAAGGTCTTGCTTTCTCTGTCAAACAGGGAAGAAGCTACATGCTCGCTTGAAGCACACAAGGTTTAGTCGGAGAAACAGAACATCTTCTTCCATCCTCTAGCTAAAGGCAAACTGTCTGTTTTGCTTTGAAAGCCAGGAGTACCTTCATTCCCTGTTATGCAAAGTTGCCTTTGAAAACAGGAAGATTCAAACACTTGCAAGGCAGGAACTCTCCAGCCTTCTCCCACTGAGCGAGCCTTTGAGAAAGCAGCTTCTGGTCGGCACACTGTTTCTTCTAACAAAACTGAAAACTTGGGTAAATTCAGTTAAGCAGCTTGACGGAGAACGCCGTATTTTGCTTCCTCTTTCCTGGGGTGAATGGGGAACGTCCACTTGCTGTTAACAAAGTTTTTACTCAACACAACTGCGCTTTGCCTCCTTCGTGTTCGAGAATGGGAGAAACGCGGTTTCTCTTCTCCTTTAGCGATACCGCCTGTAAGGTGGTATTCTCAGCCGCGCAGCACAGAATGCCTCCCGAATTGCTGGAAACCCTGAATGGCTTCAAATACTTGAAAGGGAGAAAAGTCAGACACTTTATCCAGCTAAACAATACACAGGCAACATTCTTAGGCATGTAACACAGATGGATTGTCACACACAGAAAGTGAATCTTTCAGCCTTCATCCTCAGACTGAAGGCAACAAGCAGTTGCAATCTCTATCAGGCCGGGAAGAAGCTACATGCTCGTGTTAAGCACACAAGGTGGAGTCAACAAAAACGAACCTCTTCTGCCGTGCTCTACCTGAAGGCAGACGATCTGCCTGTTTGGCTTTGAAAGCCAGTATTACCCTCAGTCCCTGCTATACAAAGCTCCCCATGAAAACCGTGGGATTCAAATACTTGCTAGGCCCGCACTCTCCAGCCTTCTCCCACTCAGAGAACATTTGAGGAAGCAGCTTGTGCTGGGCAGACTCTTTCTTCTATCCAAAATGAACACTTCAGATCATTCACTTAAGCAGCTTGAAGGAAAACAAAGTATTCTGCTTTCTCTTGCATGTGGTGAATGGGGAACTTCCCCATGCTGCTAAGAAAGATTTTACTCAGCACAACTACGTTTTTGCCTCCTTCGCGTTCCAGAATGGGAGAAACGCGGTTTCTCTTCGCCTTTAGCCATAACGCCTGTAAAGCGGTATTAGCAGCCGCGCAACACAGAATGCCTCCCGGAATGCTGGAAACCGCGAATGGCTTCAACTACTTGAAAGGGAGAAAAGTCAGACACTTTATCCAGACAGACAATGCACAGGCAACATCCTTAGGCATGTTACACAAAGGGATTTTCAAACACACAAGTGAATCTTCCTGCATCCCCAGACTGAGAGCAACAAGATCTTGCTTTCTCTTTCAGGCATGGAAGAAGCTACATGCTCGTGTTAAGCACACAAGGTTTAGTCATCCAAACGGAACCGCTTCTGCGTCGCCATGCTGAAGGAAGACAATCTGCCTGTTTTTCGTTGAAAGCCAGTACTCCATTCATTCCCTGGTATGCAAAGTTCCCTTCGAGAACCAGGGAATTCCAATACATGCCTGGCCCGCACTCTCCAGCCATCTCCCACTCAGAGAACATTTGAGAAAGCAGCTTGTGCTGGGCAGAAACTTTCTTCTATCCAAACTGAAAACTTCAGTTCATTCCCTTAAGCAGCTTGAAGGAAGACGCTGTGTTTTGCTTTCTCATTCGTGTGGTGAATGGGGAACGTCCACTTGCAGCTAACACAGCTTTTACTCAGCACAACCTCGGTTTAGCCTCCTCTGCGTTCCAGAATGGGAGAAACGCGGTTTTTCTTCTCCTTTAGAGATACCGTCTGTAAAGCGGTAGTCTCAACCGCGCAGCCCAGAATGCCTCCCGGAATGCTGGAAACCCTGAACGTCTTCAACTACTTGAAAGGGAGAAAAGTCAGACACTCTCTCCAGCTAGACAATGCACAGGCAACTTTCTTAGGTATGTAACCCGGAGGGATTTTCAACCACAGTAAGTGAATCCTTCTCCCTTCATCCCAGAGTCATAGCAACAAGGTCTTGCTTTCTCTGTCAAACAGGGAAGAAGCTACATGCTCGCTTGAAGCACACAAGGTTTAGTCGGAGAAACAGAACATCTTCTTCCATCCTCTAGCTAAAGGCAAACTGTCTGTTTTGCTTTGAAAGCCAGGAGTACCTTCATTCCCTGTTATGCAAAGTTGCCTTTGAAAACAGGAAGATTCAAACACTTGCAAGGCAGGAACTCTCCAGCCTTCTCCCACTGAGCGAGCCTTTGAGAAAGCAGCTTCTGGTCGGCACACTGTTTCTTCTAACAAAACTGAAAACTTGGGTAAATTCAGTTAAGCAGCTTGACGGAGAACGCCGTATTTTGCTTCCTCTTTCCTGGGGTGAATGGGGAACGTCCACTTGCTGTTAACAAAGTTTTTACTCAACACAACTGCGCTTTGCCTCCTTCGTGTTCGAGAATGGGAGAAACGCGGTTTCTCTTCTCCTTTAGCGATACCGCCTGTAAGGTGGTATTCTCAGCCGCGCAGCACAGAATGCCTCCCGAATTGCTGGAAACCCTGAATGGCTTCAAATACTTGAAAGGGAGAAAAGTCAGACACTTTATCCAGCTAAACAATACACAGGCAACATTCTTAGGCATGTAACACAGATGGATTGTCACACACAGAAAGTGAATATTTCAGCCTTCATCCTCAGACTGAAGGCAACAAGCAGTTGCAATCTCTATCAGGCCGGGAAGAAGCTACATGCTCGTGTTAAGCACACAAGGTGGAGTCAACAAAAACGAACCTCTTCTGCCGTGCTCTACCTGAAGGCAGACGATCTGCCTGTTTGGCTTTGAAAGCCAGTATTACCCTCAGTCCCTGCTATACAAAGCTCCCCATGAAAACCGTGGGATTCAAATACTTGCTAGGCCCGCACTCTCCAGCCTTCTCCCACTCAGAGAACATTTGAGGAAGCAGCTTGTGCTGGGCAGACTCTTTCTTCTATCCAAAATGAACACTTCAGATCATTCACTTAAGCAGCTTGAAGGAAAACAAAGTATTCTGCTTTCTCTTGCATGTGGTGAATGGGGAACTTCCCCATGCTGCTAAGAAAGATTTTACTCAGCACAACTACGTTTTTGCCTCCTTCGCGTTCCAGAATGGGAGAAACGCGGTTTCTCTTCGCCTTTAGCCATAACGCCTGTAAAGCGGTATTAGCAGCCGCGCAACACAGAATGCCTCCCGGAATGCTGGAAACCGCGAATGGCTTCAACTACTTGAAAGGGAGAAAAGTCAGACACTTTATCCAGACAGACAATGCACAGGCAACATCCTTAGGCATGTTACACAAAGGGATTTTCAAACACACAAGTGAATCTTCCTGCATCCCCAGACTGAGAGCAACAAGATCTTGCTTTCTCTTTCAGGCATGGAAGAAGCTACATGCTCGTGTTAAGCACACAAGGTTTAGTCATCCAAACGGAACCGCTTCTGCGTCGCCATGCTGAAGGAAGACAATCTGCCTGTTTTTCGTTGAAAGCCAGTACTCCATTCATTCCCTGGTATGCAAAGTTCCCTTCGAGAACCAGGGAATTCCAATACATGCCTGGCCCGCACTCTCCAGCCATCTCCCACTCAGAGAACATTTGAGAAAGCAGCTTGTGCTGGGCAGAAACTTTCTTCTATCCAAACTGAAAACTTCAGTTCATTCCCTTAAGCAGCTTGAAGGAAGACGCTGTGTTTTGCTTTCTCATTCGTGTGGTGAATGGGGAACGTCCACTTGCAGCTAACACAGCTTTTACTCAGCACAACCTCGGTTTAGCCTCCTCTGCGTTCCAGAATGGGAGAAACGCGGTTTTTCTTCTCCTTTAGAGATACCGTCTGTAAAGCGGTAGTCTCAACCGCGCAGCCCAGAATGCCTCCCGGAATGCTGGAAACCCTGAACGTCTTCAACTACTTGAAAGGGAGAAAAGTCAGACACTCTCTCCAGCTAGACAATGCACAGGCAACTTTCTTAGGTATGTAACCCGGAGGGATTTTCAACCACAGTAAGTGAATCCTTCTCCCTTCATCCCAGAGTCATAGCAACAAGGTCTTGCTTTCTCTGTCAAACAGGGAAGAAGCTACATGCTCGCTTGAAGCACACAAGGTTTAGTCGGAGAAACAGAACATCTTCTTCCATCCTCTAGCTAAAGGCAAACTGTCTGTTTTGCTTTGAAAGCCAGGAGTACCTTCATTCCCTGTTATGCAAAGTTGCCTTTGAAAACAGGAAGATTCAAACACTTGCAAGGCAGGAACTCTCCAGCCTTCTCCCACTGAGCGAGCCTTTGAGAAAGCAGCTTCTGGTCGGCACACTGTTTCTTCTAACAAAACTGAAAACTTGGGTAGATTCAGTTAAGCAGCTTGACGGAGAACGCCGTATTTTGCTTCCTCTTTCCTGGGGTGAATGGGGAACGTCCACTTGCTGTTAACAAGTTTTTACTCAACACAACTGCGCTTTGCCTCCTTCGTGTTCGAGAATGGGAGAAAGGCGGTTTCTCTTCTCCTTTAGCGATACCGCCTGTAAGGTGCTATTCTCAGCCGCGCAGCACAGAATGCCTCCCGAATTGCTGGAAACCCTGAATGGCTTCAACTACTTGAAAGGGAGAAAAGTCAGACACTTTATCCAGCTAAACAATACACAGGCAACATTCTTAGGCATGTAACACAGATGGATTGTCACACACAGAAAGTGAATCTTTCAGCCTTCATCCTCAGACTGAAGGCAACAAGCAGTTGCAATCTCTATCAGGCCGGGAAGAAGCTACATGCTCGTGTTAAGCACACAAGGTTGAGTCAACAAAAACGAACCTCTTCTGCCGTGCTCTAGCTGAAGGCAGACGATCTGCCTGTTTGGCTTTGAAAGCCAGTATTACCCTCAGTCCCTGCTATACAAAGTTCCCCATGAAAACCGGGGGATTCAAATACTTGCTAGGCCCGCACTCTCCAGCCTTCTCCCACTCAGAGAACATTTGAGGAAGCAGCTTGTGCTGGGCAGACTCTTTCTTCTATCCAAAATGAACACTTCAGATCATTCACTTAAGCAGCTTGAAGGAAAACAAAGTATTTTGCTTCCTCTTTCCTGGGGTGAATGGGGAACGTCCACTTGCTGTTAACAAAGTTTTTACTCAACACAACTACGCTTTGCCTCCTTCGTGTTCGAGAATGGGAGAAACGCGGTTTCTCTTCTCCTTTAGCGATACCGCCTGTAAGGTGCTATTCTCAGGCGCGCAGCACAGAATGCCTCCCGAATTGCTGGAAACCCTGAATGGCTTCAACTACTTGAAAGGGAGAAAAGTCAGACACTTTATCCAGCTAAACAATACACAGGCAACATTCTTAGGCATGTAACACAGATGGATTGTCACATACAGAAAGTGAATCTTTCAGCCTTCATCCTCAGACTGAAGGCAACAAGCAGTTGCAATCTCTATCAGGCAGGGAAGAAGCTACATGCTCGTGCTAAGCACACAAGGTGGAGTCAACAAAAACGAACCTCTTCTGCCGTGCTCTAGCTGAAGGCAGACGATCTGCCTGTTTGGCTTTGAAAGCCAGTATTACCCTCAGTCCCTGCTATACAAAGTTCCCCATGAAAACCGGGGGATTCAAATACTTGCTAGGCCCGCACTCTCCAGCCTTCTCCCACTCAGAGAACATTTGAGGAAGCAGCTTGTGCTGGGCAGACTCTTTCTTCTATCCAAAATGAACACTTCAGATCATTCACTTAAGCAGCTTGAAGGAAAACAAAGTATTCTGCTTTCTCTTGCATGTGGTGAATGGGGAACTTCCCCATGCTGCTAAGAAAGATTTTACTCAGCACAACTACGTTTTCGCCTCCTTCGCGTTCCAGAATGGGAGAAACGCGGTTTCTCTTCGCCTTTAGCCATAACGCCTGTAAGGCGATATTAGCAGCCGCGCAACACAGAATGCCTCTCGGAATGCTGAAAACCGCCAATGGCTTCAACTACTTGAAAGGGAGAAAAGTCAGACACTTTATCCAGCTAAACAATACACAGGCAACATTCTTAGGCATGTAACACAGAAGGATTGTCACACACAGAAAGTGAATCTTTCAGCCTTCATCCTCAGACTGAAGGCAACAAGCAGTTGCAATCTCTATCAGGCAGGGAAGAAGCTACATGCTCGTGCTAAGCACACAAGGTGGAGTCAACAAAAACGAACCTCTTCTGCCGTGCTCTACCTGAAGGCAGACGATCTGCCTGTTTGGCTTTGAAAGCCAGTATTACCCTCAGTCCCTGCTATACAAAGTTCCCCATGAAAACCGGGGGATTCAAATACTTGCTAGGCCCGCACTCTCCAGCCTTCTCCCACTCAGAGAACATTTGAGGAAGCAGCTTGTGCTGGGCAGACTCTTTCTTCTATCCAAAATGAACACTTCAGATCATTCACTTAAGCAGCTTGAAGAAAAACAAAGTATTCTGCTTTCTCTTGCATGTGGTGAATGGGGAACTTCCCCATGCTGCTAAGAAAGATTTTACTCAGCACAACTACGTTTTCGCCTCCTTCGCGTTCCAGAATGGGAGAAACGCGGTTTCTCTTCGCCTTTAGCCATAACGCCTGTAAAGCGGTATTAGCAGCCGCGCAACACAGAATGCCTCCCGGAATGCTGGAAACCGCGAATGGCTTCAACTACTTGAAAGGGAGAAAAGTCAGACACTTTATCCAGCTAAACAATACACAGGCAACATTCTTAGGCATGTAACACAGATGGATTGTCACACACAGAAAGTGAATCTTTCAGCCTTCATCCTCAGACTGAAGGCAACAAGCAGTTGCAATCTCTATCAGGCAGGGAAGAAGCTACATGCTCGTGCTAAGCACACAAGGTGGAGTCAACAAAAACGAACCTCTTCTGCCGTGCTCTAGCTGAAGGCAGACGATCTGCCTGTTTGGCTTTGAAAGACAGTATTACCCTCAGTCCCTGCTATACAAAGTTCCCCATGAAAACCGGGGGATTCAAATAGTTGCTAGGCCCACACTCTCCAGCCTTTTTCCACTCAGAGAACATTTGAGGAAGCAGCTTGTGCTGGGCAGACTCTTTCTTCTATCCAAAATGAACACTTCAGATCATTCACTTAAGCAGCTTGAAGGAAAACAAAGTATTCTGCTTTCTCTTGCATGTGGTGAATGGGGAACTTCCCCATGCTGCTAAGAAAGATTTTACTCAGCACAACTACGTTTTCGCCTCCTTCGCGTTCCAGAATGGGAGAAACGCGGTTTCTCTTCGCCTTTAGCCATAACGCCTGTAAAGCGGTATTAGCAGCCGCGCAACACAGAATGCCTCCCGGAATGCTGGAAACCGCGAATGGCTTCAACTACTTGAAAGGGAGAAAAGTCAGACACTTTATCCAGACAGACAATGCACAGGCAACATCCTTAGGCATGTTACACAAAGGGATTTTCAAACACACAAGTGAATCTTCCTGCATCCCCAGACTGAGAGCAACAAGATCTTGCTTTCTCTTTCAGGCATGGAAGAAGCTACATGCTCGTGTTAAGCACACAAGGTTTAGTCATCCAAACGGAACCGCTTCTGCGTCGCCATGCTGAAGGAAGACAATCTGCCTGTTTTTCGTTGAAAGCCAGTACTCCATTCATTCCCTGGTATGCAAAGTTCCCTTCGAGAACCAGGGAATTCCAATACATGCCTGGCCCGCACTCTCCAGCCATCTCCCACTCAGAGAACATTTGAGAAAGCAGCTTGTGCTGGGCAGAAACTTTCTTCTATCCAAACTGAAAACTTCAGTTCATTCCCTTAAGCAGCTTGAAGGAAGACGCTGTGTTTTGCTTTCTCATTCGTGTGGTGAATGGGGAACGTCCACTTGCAGCTAACACAGCTTTTACTCAGCACAACCTCGGTTTAGCCTCCTCTGCGTTCCAGAATGGGAGAAACGCGGTTTTTCTTCTCCTTTAGAGATACCGTCTGTAAAGCGGTAGTCTCAACCGCGCAGCCCAGAATGCCTCCCGGAATGCTGGAAACCCTGAACGTCTTCAACTACTTGAAAGGGAGAAAAGTCAGACACTCTCTCCAGCTAGACAATGCACAGGCAACTTTCTTAGGTATGTAACCCGGAGGGATTTTCAACCACAGTAAGTGAATCCTTCTCCCTTCATCCCAGAGTCATAGCAACAAGGTCTTGCTTTCTCTGTCAAACAGGGAAGAAGCTACATGCTCGCTTGAAGCACACAAGGTTTAGTCGGAGAAACAGAACATCTTCTTCCATCCTCTAGCTAAAGGCAAACTGTCTGTTTTGCTTTGAAAGCCAGGAGTACCTTCATTCCCTGTTATGCAAAGTTGCCTTTGAAAACAGGAAGATTCAAACACTTGCAAGGCAGGAACTCTCCAGCCTTCTCCCACTGAGCGAGCCTTTGAGAAAGCAGCTTCTGGTCGGCACACTGTTTCTTCTAACAAAACTGAAAACTTGGGTAGATTCAGTTAAGCAGCTTGACGGAGAACGCCGTATTTTGCTTCCTCTTTCCTGGGGTGAATGGGGAACGTCCACTTGCTGTTAACAAGTTTTTACTCAACACAACTGCGCTTTGCCTCCTTCGTGTTCGAGAATGGGAGAAAGGCGGTTTCTCTTCTCCTTTAGCGATACCGCCTGTAAGGTGCTATTCTCAGCCGCGCAGCACAGAATGCCTCCCGAATTGCTGGAAACCCTGAATGGCTTCAACTACTTGAAAGGGAGAAAAGTCAGACACTTTATCCAGCTAAACAATACACAGGCAACATTCTTAGGCATGTAACACAGATGGATTGTCACACACAGAAAGTGAATCTTTCAGCCTTCATCCTCAGACTGAAGGCAACAAGCAGTTGCAATCTCTATCAGGCCGGGAAGAAGCTACATGCTCGTGTTAAGCACACAAGGTTGAGTCAACAAAAACGAACCTCTTCTGCCGTGCTCTAGCTGAAGGCAGACGATCTGCCTGTTTGGCTTTGAAAGCCAGTATTACCCTCAGTCCCTGCTATACAAAGTTCCCCATGAAAACCGGGGGATTCAAATACTTGCTAGGCCCGCACTCTCCAGCCTTCTCCCACTCAGAGAACATTTGAGGAAGCAGCTTGTGCTGGGCAGACTCTTTCTTCTATCCAAAATGAACACTTCAGATCATTCACTTAAGCAGCTTGAAGGAAAACAAAGTATTTTGCTTCCTCTTTCCTGGGGTGAATGGGGAACGTCCACTTGCTGTTAACAAAGTTTTTACTCAACACAACTACGCTTTGCCTCCTTCGTGTTCGAGAATGGGAGAAACGCGGTTTCTCTTCTCCTTTAGCGATACCGCCTGTAAGGTGCTATTCTCAGGCGCGCAGCACAGAATGCCTCCCGAATTGCTGGAAACCCTGAATGGCTTCAACTACTTGAAAGGGAGAAAAGTCAGACACTTTATCCAGCTAAACAATACACAGGCAACATTCTTAGGCATGTAACACAGATGGATTGTCACATACAGAAAGTGAATCTTTCAGCCTTCATCCTCAGACTGAAGGCAACAAGCAGTTGCAATCTCTATCAGGCAGGGAAGAAGCTACATGCTCGTGCTAAGCACACAAGGTGGAGTCAACAAAAACGAACCTCTTCTGCCGTGCTCTAGCTGAAGGCAGACGATCTGCCTGTTTGGCTTTGAAAGCCAGTATTACCCTCAGTCCCTGCTATACAAAGTTCCCCATGAAAACCGGGGGATTCAAATACTTGCTAGGCCCGCACTCTCCAGCCTTCTCCCACTCAGAGAACATTTGAGGAAGCAGCTTGTGCTGGGCAGACTCTTTCTTCTATCCAAAATGAACACTTCAGATCATTCACTTAAGCAGCTTGAAGGAAAACAAAGTATTCTGCTTTCTCTTGCATGTGGTGAATGGGGAACTTCCCCATGCTGCTAAGAAAGATTTTACTCAGCACAACTACGTTTTCGCCTCCTTCGCGTTCCAGAATGGGAGAAACGCGGTTTCTCTTCGCCTTTAGCCATAACGCCTGTAAGGCGATATTAGCAGCCGCGCAACACAGAATGCCTCTCGGAATGCTGAAAACCGCCAATGGCTTCAACTACTTGAAAGGGAGAAAAGTCAGACACTTTATCCAGCTAAACAATACACAGGCAACATTCTTAGGCATGTAACACAGAAGGATTGTCACACACAGAAAGTGAATCTTTCAGCCTTCATCCTCAGACTGAAGGCAACAAGCAGTTGCAATCTCTATCAGGCAGGGAAGAAGCTACATGCTCGTGCTAAGCACACAAGGTGGAGTCAACAAAAACGAACCTCTTCTGCCGTGCTCTACCTGAAGGCAGACGATCTGCCTGTTTGGCTTTGAAAGCCAGTATTACCCTCAGTCCCTGCTATACAAAGTTCCCCATGAAAACCGGGGGATTCAAATACTTGCTAGGCCCGCACTCTCCAGCCTTCTCCCACTCAGAGAACATTTGAGGAAGCAGCTTGTGCTGGGCAGACTCTTTCTTCTATCCAAAATGAACACTTCAGATCATTCACTTAAGCAGCTTGAAGAAAAACAAAGTATTCTGCTTTCTCTTGCATGTGGTGAATGGGGAACTTCCCCATGCTGCTAAGAAAGATTTTACTCAGCACAACTACGTTTTCGCCTCCTTCGCGTTCCAGAATGGGAGAAACGCGGTTTCTCTTCGCCTTTAGCCATAACGCCTGTAAAGCGGTATTAGCAGCCGCGCAACACAGAATGCCTCCCGGAATGCTGGAAACCGCGAATGGCTTCAACTACTTGAAAGGGAGAAAAGTCAGACACTTTATCCAGCTAAACAATACACAGGCAACATTCTTAGGCATGTAACACAGATGGATTGTCACACACAGAAAGTGAATCTTTCAGCCTTCATCCTCAGACTGAAGGCAACAAGCAGTTGCAATCTCTATCAGGCAGGGAAGGAGCTACATGCTCGTGCTAAGCACACAAGGTGGAGTCAACAAAAACGAACCTCTTCTGCCGTGCTCTAGCTGAAGGCAGACGATCTGCCTGTTTGGCTTTGAAAGCCAGTATTACCCTCAGTCCCTGCTATACAAAGTTCCCCATGAAAACCGGGGGATTCAAATACTTGCTAGGCCCGCACTCTCCACCCTTCTCCCACTCAGAGAACATTTGAGGAAGCAGCTTGTGCTCGGCAGACTCTTTCTTCTATCCAAAATGAACACTTCAGATCATTCACTTAAGCAGCTTGAAGGAAAACAAAGTATTCTGCTTTCTCTTGCATGTGGTGAATGGGGAACTTCCCCATGCTGCTAAGAAAGATTTTACTCAGCACAACTACGTTTTCGCCTCCTTCGCGTTCCAGAATGGGAGAAACGCGGTTTCTCTTCGCCTTTAGCCATAACGCCTGTAAAGCGGTATTAGCAGCCACGCAACACAGAATGCCTCCCGGAATGCTGCAAACCGCGAATGGCTTCAACTACTTGAAAGGGAGAAAAGTCAGACACTTTATCCAGACAGACAATGCACAGGCAACATCCTTAGGCATGTTACACAAAGGGATTTTCAAACACACAAGTGAATCTTCCTGCATCCCCAGACTGAGAGCAACAAGATCTTGCTTTCTCTTTCAGGCATGGAAGAAGCTACATGCTCGTGTTAAGCACACAAGATTTAGTCATCCAAACGGAACCGCTTCTGCGTCGCCATGCTGAAGGAAGACAATCTGCCTGTTTTTCGTTGAAAGCCAGTAGTCCATTCATTCCCTGGTATGCAAAGTTCCCTTCGAGAACCAGGGAATTCCAATACATGCCTGGCCCGCACTCTCCAGCCATCTCCCACTCAGAGAACATTTGAGAAAGCAGCTTGTGCTGGGCAGAAACTTTCTTCTATCCAAACTGAAAACTTCAGTTCATTCCCTTAAGCAGCTTGAAGGAAGACGCTGTGTTTTGCTTTCTCATTCGTGTGGTGAATGGGGAACGTCCACTTGCAGCTAACACAGCTTTTACTCAGCACAACCTCGGTTTAGCCTCCTCTGCGTTCCAGAATGGGAGAAACGCGGTTTTTCTTCTCCTTTAGAGATACCGTCTGTAAAGCGGTAGTCTCAACCGCGCAGTCCAGAATGCCTCCCGGAATGCTGGAAACCCTGAACGTCTTCAACTACTTGAAAGGGAGAAAAGTCAGACACTCTCTCCAGCTAGACAATGCACAGGCAACTTTCTTAGGTATGTAACCCGGAGGGATTTTCAACCACAGTAAGTGAATCCTTCTCCCTTCATCCCAGAGTCATAGCAACAAGGTCTTGCTTTCTCTGTCAAACAGGGAAGAAGCTACATGCTCGCTTGAAGCACACAAGGTTTAGTCGGAGAAACAGAACATCTTCTTCCATCCTCTAGCTAAAGGCAAACTGTCTGTTTTGCTTTGAAAGCCAGGAGTACCTTCATTCCCTGTTATGCAAAGTTGCCTTTGAAAACAGGAAGATTCAAACACTTGCAAGGCAGGAACTCTCCAGCCTTCTCCCACTGAGCGAGCCTTTGAGAAAGCAGCTTCTGGTCGGCACACTGTTTCTTCTAACAAAACTGAAAACTTCCGTAGATTCAGTTAAGCAGCTTGACGGAGAACGCCGTATTTTGCTTCCTCTTTCCTGGGGTGAATGGGGAACGTCCACTTGCTGTTAACAAAGTTTTTACTCTACACAACTGCGCTTTGCCTCCTTCGTGTTCGAGAATGGGAGAAAGGCGGTTTCTCTTCTCCTTTAGCGATACCGCCTGTAAGGTGCTATTCTCAGCCGCGCAGCACAGAATGCCTCCCGAATTGCTGGAAACCCTGAATGGCTTCAACTACTTGAAAGGGAGAAAAGTCAGACACTTTATCCAGCTAAACAATACACAGGCAACATTCTTAGGCATGTAACACAGATGGATTGTCACACACAGAAAGTGAATCTTTCAGCCTTCATCCTCAGACTGAAGGCAACAAGCAGTTGCAATCTCTATCAGGCCGGGAAGAAGCTACATGCTCGTGTTAAGCACACAAGGTTGAGTCAACAAAAACGAACCTCTTCTGCCGTGCTCTAGCTGAAGGCAGACGATCTGCCTGTTTGGCTTTGAAAGCCAGTATTACCCTCAGTCCCTGCTATACAAAGCTCCCCATGAAAACCGGGGGATTCAAATACTTGCTAGGCCCGCACTCTCCAGCCTTCTCCCACTCAGAGAACATTTGAGGAAGCAGCTTGTGCTGGGCAGACTCTTTCTTCTATCCAAAATGAACACTTCAGATCATTCACTTAAGCAGCTTGAAGGAAAACAAAGTATTCTGCTTTCTCTTGCATGTGGTGAATGTGGAACTTCCCCATGCTGCTAAGAAAGATTTTACTCAGCACAACTACGTTTTCGCCTCCTTCGCGTTCCAGAATGGGAGAAACGCGGTTTCTCTTCGCCTTTAGCCATAACGCCTGTAAAGCGGTATTAGCAGCCGCGCAACACAGAATGCTTCCCGGAATGCTGGAAACCGCGAATGGCTTCAACTACTTGAAAGGGAGAAAAGTCAGACACTTTATCCAGCTAAACAATACACAGGCAACATTCTTAGGCATGTAACACAGATGGATTGTCACACACAGAAAGTGAATCTTTCAGCCTTCATCCTCAGACTGAAGGCAACAAGCAGTTGCAATCTCTATCAGGCCGGGAAGGAGCTACATGCTCGTGCTAAGCACACAAGGTGGAGTCAACAAAAACGAACCTCTTCTGCCGTGCTCTAGCTGAAGGCAGACGATCTGCCTGTTTGGCTTTGAAAGCCAGTATTACCCTCAGTCCCTGCTATACAAAGTTCCCCATGAAAACCGGGGGATTCAAATACTTGCTAGGCCCGCACTCTCCACCCTTCTCCCACTCAGAGAACATTTGAGGAAGCAGCTTGTGCTGGGCAGACTCTTTCTTCTATCCAAAATGAGCACTTCAGATCATTCACTTAAGCAGCTTGAAGGAAAACAAAGTATTCTGCTTTCTCTTGCATGTGGTGAATGGGGAACTTCCCCATGCTGCTAAGAAAGATTTTACTCAGCACAACTACGTTTTCGCCTCCTTCTCGTTCCAGAATGGGAGAAACGCGGTTTCTCTTCGCCTTTAGCCATAACGCCTGTAAAGCGGTATTAGCAGGCGCGCAACACAGAATGCCTCCCGGAATGCTGGAAACCGCAAATGGCTTCAACTACTTGAATGGGAGAAAAGTCAGACACTTTATCCAGACAGACAATGCACAGGCAACATCCTTAGGCATGTTACACAAAGGGATTTTCAAACACACAAGTGAATCTTCCTGCATCCCCAGACTGAGAGCAACAAGATCTTGCTTTCTCTTTCAGGCATGGAAGAAGCTACATGCTCGTGTTAAGCACACAAGGTTTAGTCATCCAAACGGAACCGCTTCTGCGTCGCCATGCTGAAGGAAGACAATCTGCCTGTTTTTCGTTGAAAGCCAGTACTCCATTCATTCCCTGGTATGCAAAGTTCCCTTCGAGAACCAGGGAATTCCAATACATGCCTGGCCCGCACTCTCCAGCCATCTCCCACTCAGAGAACATTTGAGAAAGCAGCTTGTGCTGGGCAGAAACTTTCTTCTATCCAAACTGAAAACTTCAGTTCATTCCCTTAAGCAGCTTGAAGGAAGACGCTGTGTTTTGCTTTCTCATTCGTGTGGTGAATGGGGAACGTCCACTTGCAGCTAACACAGCTTTTACTCAGCACAACCTCGGTTTAGCCTCCTCTGCGTTCCAGAATGGGAGAAACGCGGTTTTTCTTCTCCTTTAGAGATACCGTCTGTAAAGCGGTAGTCTCAACCGCGCAGCCCAGAATGCCTCCCGGAATGCTGGAAACCCTGAACGTCTTCAACTACTTGAAAGGGAGAAAAGTCAGACACTCTCTCCAGCTAGACAATGCACAGGCAACTTTCTTAGGTATGTAACCCGGAGGGATTCTCAACCACAGTAAGCGAATCCTTCTCCCTTCATCCCAGAGTCATAGCAACAAGGTCTTGCTTTCTCTGTCAAACAGGGAAGAAGCTACACGCTCGCTTGAGGCACACAAGGTTTAGTCGGAGAAACAGAACATCTTCTTCCATCCTCTAGCTAAAGGCAAACTGTCTGTTTTGCTTTGAAAGCCAGGAGTACCTTCATTCCCTGTTATGCAAAGTTGCCTTTGAAAACAGGAAGATTCAAACACTTGCAAGGCAGGAACTCTCCAGCCTTCTCCCACTGAGCGAGCCTTTGCGAAAGCAGCTTCTGGTCGGCACACTGTTTCTTCTAACAAAACTGAAAACTTGGGTAGATTCAGTTAAGCAGCTTGACGGAGAACGCCGTATTGTGCTTCCTCTTTCCTGGGGTGAATGGGGAACGTCCACTTGCTGTTAACAAAGTTTTTACTCTACACAACTGCGCTTTGCCTCCTTCGTGTTCGAGAATGGGAGAAAGGCGGTTTCTCTTCTCCTTTAGCGATAACGCCTGTAGGGTGCTATTCTCAGCCGCGCAGCACAGAATGCCTCCCGAATTGCTGGAAACCCTGAATGGCTTCAACTACTTGAAAGGGAGAAAAGTCAGACACTTTATCCAGCTAAACAATACACAGGCAACATTCTTAGGCATGTAACACAGATGGATAGTCACACACAGAAAGTGAATCTTTCAGCCTTCATCCTCAGACTGAAGGCAACAAGCAGTTGCAATCTCTATCAGGCCGGGAAGAAGCTACATGCTCGTGTTAAGCACACAAGGTGGAGTCAACAAAAACGAACCTCTTCTGCCGTGCTCTAGCTGAAGGCAGACGATCTGCCAGTTTGGCTTTGAAAGCCAGTATTACCCTCAGTCCCTGCTATACAAAGTTCCTCATGAAAACCGGGGGATTCAAATACTTGCTAGGCCCGCACTCTCCAGCCTTCTCCCACTCAGAGAACATTTGAGGAAGCAGCTTGTGCTGGGCAGACTCTTTCTTCTATCCAAAATGAACACTTCAGATCATTCACTGAAGCAGCTTGAAGGAAAACAAAGTATTCTGCTTTCTCTTGCATGTGGTGAATGTGGAACTTCCCCATGCTGCTAAGAAAGATTTTACTCAGCACAACTACGTTTTCGCCTCCTTCGCGTTCCAGAATGAGAGAAACGCGGTTTCTCTTCGCCTTTAGCCATAACGCCTGTAAAGCGGTATTAGCAGCCGCGCAACACAGAATGCCTCCCGGAATGCTGGAAACCGCGAATGGCTTCAACTACTTGAAAGGGAGAAAAGTCAGACACTTTATCCAGCTAAACAATACACAGGCAACATTCTTAGGCATGTAACACAGATGGATTGTCACACACAGAAAGTGAATCTTTCAGCCTTCATCCTCAGACTGAAGGCAACAAGCAGTTGCAATCTCTATCAGGCAGGGAAGAAGCTACATGCTCGTGCTAAGCACACAAGGTGGAGTCAACAAAAACGAACCTCTTCTGCCGTGCTCTATCTGAAGGCAGACGATCTGCCTGTTTGGCTTTGAAAGCCAGTATTACCCTCAGTCCCTGCTATACAAAGTTCCCCATGAAAACCGGGGGATTCAAATAGTTGCTAGGCCCACACTCTCCAGCCTTTTTCCACTCAGAGAACATTTGAGGAAGCAGCTTGTGCTGGGCAGACTCTTTCTTCTATCCAAAATGAACACTTCAGATCATTCACTTAAGCAGCTTGAAGGAAAACAAAGTATTCTGCTTTCTCTTGCATGTGGTGAATGGGGAACTTCCCCATGCTGCTAAGAAAGATTTTACTCAGCACAACTACGTTTTCGCCTCCTTCGCGTTCCAGAATGGGAGAAACGCGGTTTCTCTTCGCCTTTAGCCATAACGCCTGTAAAGCGGTATTAGCAGCCGCGCAACACAGAATGCCTCCCGGAATGCTGGAAACCGCGAATGGCTTCAACTACTTGAAAGGGAGAAAAGTCAGACACTTTATCCAGACAGACAATGCACAGGCAACATCCTTAGGCATGTTACACAAAGGGATTTTCAAACACACAAGTGAATCTTCCTGCATCCCCAGACTGAGAGCAACAAGATCTTGCTTTCTCTTTCAGGCATGGAAGAAGCTACATGCTCGTGTTAAGCACACAAGGTTTAGTCATCCAAACGGAACCGCTTCTGCGTCGCCATGCTGAAGGAAGACAATCTGCCTGTTTTTCGTTGAAAGCCAGTACTCCATTCATTCCCTGGTATGCAAAGTTCCCTTCGAGAACCAGGGAATTCCAATACATGCCTGGCCCGCACTCTCCAGCCATCTCCCACTCAGAGAACATTTGAGAAAGCAGCTTGTGCTGGGCAGAAACTTTCTTCTATCCAAACTGAAAACTTCAGTTCATTCCCTTAAGCAGCTTGAAGGAAGACGCTGTGTTTTGCTTTCTCATTCGTGTGGTGAATGGGGAACGTCCACTTGCAGCTAACACAGCTTTTACTCAGCACAACCTCGGTTTAGCCTCCTCTGCGTTCCAGAATGGGAGAAACGCGGTTTTTCTTCTCCTTTAGAGATACCGTCTGTAAAGCGGTAGTCTCAACCGCGCAGTCCAGAATGCCTCCCGGAATGCTGGAAACCCTGAACGTCTTCAACTACTTGAAAGGGAGAAAAGTCAGACACTCTCTCCAGCTAGACAATGCACAGGCAACTTTCTTAGGTATGTAACCCGGAGGGATTTTCAACCACAGTAAGTGAATCCTTCTCCCTTCATCCCAGAGTCATAGCAACAAGGTCTTGCTTTCTCTGTCAAACAGGGAAGAAGCTACATGCTCGCTTGAAGCACACAAGGTTTAGTCGGAGAAACAGAACATCTTCTTCCATCCTCTAGCTAAAGGCAAACTGTCTGTTTTGCTTTGAAAGCCAGGAGTACCTTCATTCCCTGTTATGCAAAGTTGCCTTTGAAAACAGGAAGATTCAAACACTTGCAAGGCAGGAACTCTCCAGCCTTCTCCCACTGAGCGAGCCTTTGAGAAAGCAGCTTCTGGTCGGCACACTGTTTCTTCTAACAAAACTGAAAACTTGGGTAAATTCAGTTAAGCAGCTTGACGGAGAACGCCGTATTTTGCTTCCTCTTTCCTGGGGTGAATGGGGAACGTCCACTTGCTGTTAACAAAGTTTTTACTCAACACAACTGCGCTTTGCCTCCTTCGTGTTCGAGAATGGGAGAAACGCGGTTTCTCTTCTCCTTTAGCGATACCGCCTGTAAGGTGGTATTCTCAGCCGCGCAGCACAGAATGCCTCCCGAATTGCTGGAAACCCTGAATGGCTTCAAATACTTGAAAGGGAGAAAAGTCAGACACTTTATCCAGCTAAACAATACACAGGCAACATTCTTAGGCATGTAACACAGATGGATTGTCACACACAGAAAGTGAATCTTTCAGCCTTCATCCTCAGACTGAAGGCAACAAGCAGTTGCAATCTCTATCAGGCCGGGAAGAAGCTACATGCTCGTGTTAAGCACACAAGGTGGAGTCAACAAAAACGAACCTCTTCTGCCGTGCTCTACCTGAAGGCAGACGATCTGCCTGTTTGGCTTTGAAAGCCAGTATTACCCTCAGTCCCTGCTATACAAAGCTCCCCATGAAAACCGTGGGATTCAAATACTTGCTAGGCCCGCACTCTCCAGCCTTCTCCCACTCAGAGAACATTTGAGGAAGCAGCTTGTGCTGGGCAGACTCTTTCTTCTATCCAAAATGAACACTTCAGATCATTCACTTAAGCAGCTTGAAGGAAAACAAAGTATTCTGCTTTCTCTTGCATGTGGTGAATGGGGAACTTCCCCATGCTGCTAAGAAAGATTTTACTCAGCACAACTACGTTTTTGCCTCCTTCGCGTTCCAGAATGGGAGAAACGCGGTTTCTCTTCGCCTTTAGCCATAACGCCTGTAAAGCGGTATTAGCAGCCGCGCAACACAGAATGCCTCCCGGAATGCTGGAAACCGCGAATGGCTTCAACTACTTGAAAGGGAGAAAAGTCAGACACTTTATCCAGACAGACAATGCACAGGCAACATCCTTAGGCATGTTACACAAAGGGATTTTCAAACACACAAGTGAATCTTCCTGCATCCCCAGACTGAGAGCAACAAGATCTTGCTTTCTCTTTCAGGCATGGAAGAAGCTACATGCTCGTGTTAAGCACACAAGGTTTAGTCATCCAAACGGAACCGCTTCTGCGTCGCCATGCTGAAGGAAGACAATCTGCCTGTTTTTCGTTGAAAGCCAGTACTCCATTCATTCCCTGGTATGCAAAGTTCCCTTCGAGAACCAGGGAATTCCAATACATGCCTGGCCCGCACTCTCCAGCCATCTCCCACTCAGAGAACATTTGAGAAAGCAGCTTGTGCTGGGCAGAAACTTTCTTCTATCCAAACTGAAAACTTCAGTTCATTCCCTTAAGCAGCTTGAAGGAAGACGCTGTGTTTTGCTTTCTCATTCGTGTGGTGAATGGGGAACGTCCACTTGCAGCTAACACAGCTTTTACTCAGCACAACCTCGGTTTAGCCTCCTCTGCGTTCCAGAATGGGAGAAACGCGGTTTTTCTTCTCCTTTAGAGATACCGTCTGTAAAGCGGTAGTCTCAACCGCGCAGCCCAGAATGCCTCCCGGAATGCTGGAAACCCTGAACGTCTTCAACTACTTGAAAGGGAGAAAAGTCAGACACTCTCTCCAGCTAGACAATGCACAGGCAACTTTCTTAGGTATGTAACCCGGAGGGATTTTCAACCACAGTAAGTGAATCCTTCTCCCTTCATCCCAGAGTCATAGCAACAAGGTCTTGCTTTCTCTGTCAAACAGGGAAGAAGCTACATGCTCGCTTGAAGCACACAAGGTTTAGTCGGAGAAACAGAACATCTTCTTCCATCCTCTAGCTAAAGGCAAACTGTCTGTTTTGCTTTGAAAGCCAGGAGTACCTTCATTCCCTGTTATGCAAAGTTGCCTTTGAAAACAGGAAGATTCAAACACTTGCAAGGCAGGAACTCTCCAGCCTTCTCCCACTGAGCGAGCCTTTGAGAAAGCAGCTTCTGGTCGGCACACTGTTTCTTCTAACAAAACTGAAAACTTGGGTAAATTCAGTTAAGCAGCTTGACGGAGAACGCCGTATTTTGCTTCCTCTTTCCTGGGGTGAATGGGGAACGTCCACTTGCTGTTAACAAAGTTTTTACTCAACACAACTGCGCTTTGCCTCCTTCGTGTTCGAGAATGGGAGAAACGCGGTTTCTCTTCTCCTTTAGCGATACCGCCTGTAAGGTGGTATTCTCAGCCGCGCAGCACAGAATGCCTCCCGAATTGCTGGAAACCCTGAATGGCTTCAAATACTTGAAAGGGAGAAAAGTCAGACACTTTATCCAGCTAAACAATACACAGGCAACATTCTTAGGCATGTAACACAGATGGATTGTCACACACAGAAAGTGAATCTTTCAGCCTTCATCCTCAGACTGAAGGCAACAAGCAGTTGCAATCTCTATCAGGCCGGGAAGAAGCTACATGCTCGTGTTAAGCACACAAGGTGGAGTCAACAAAAACGAACCTCTTCTGCCGTGCTCTACCTGAAGGCAGACGATCTGCCTGTTTGGCTTTGAAAGCCAGTATTACCCTCAGTCCCTGCTATACAAAGCTCCCCATGAAAACCGTGGGATTCAAATACTTGCTAGGCCCGCACTCTCCAGCCTTCTCCCACTCAGAGAACATTTGAGGAAGCAGCTTGTGCTGGGCAGACTCTTTCTTCTATCCAAAATGAACACTTCAGATCATTCACTTAAGCAGCTTGAAGGAAAACAAAGTATTCTGCTTTCTCTTGCATGTGGTGAATGGGGAACTTCCCCATGCTGCTAAGAAAGATTTTACTCAGCACAACTACGTTTTTGCCTCCTTCGCGTTCCAGAATGGGAGAAACGCGGTTTCTCTTCGCCTTTAGCCATAACGCCTGTAAAGCGGTATTAGCAGCCGCGCAACACAGAATGCCTCCCGGAATGCTGGAAACCGCGAATGGCTTCAACTACTTGAAAGGGAGAAAAGTCAGACACTTTATCCAGACAGACAATGCACAGGCAACATCCTTAGGCATGTTACACAAAGGGATTTTCAAACACACAAGTGAATCTTCCTGCATCCCCAGACTGAGAGCAACAAGATCTTGCTTTCTCTTTCAGGCATGGAAGAAGCTACATGCTCGTGTTAAGCACACAAGGTTTAGTCATCCAAACGGAACCGCTTCTGCGTCGCCATGCTGAAGGAAGACAATCTGCCTGTTTTTCGTTGAAAGCCAGTACTCCATTCATTCCCTGGTATGCAAAGTTCCCTTCGAGAACCAGGGAATTCCAATACATGCCTGGCCCGCACTCTCCAGCCATCTCCCACTCAGAGAACATTTGAGAAAGCAGCTTGTGCTGGGCAGAAACTTTCTTCTATCCAAACTGAAAACTTCAGTTCATTCCCTTAAGCAGCTTGAAGGAAGACGCTGTGTTTTGCTTTCTCATTCGTGTGGTGAATGGGGAACGTCCACTTGCAGCTAACACAGCTTTTACTCAGCACAACCTCGGTTTAGCCTCCTCTGCGTTCCAGAATGGGAGAAACGCGGTTTTTCTTCTCCTTTAGAGATACCGTCTGTAAAGCGGTAGTCTCAACCGCGCAGCCCAGAATGCCTCCCGGAATGCTGGAAACCCTGAACGTCTTCAACTACTTGAAAGGGAGAAAAGTCAGACACTCTCTCCAGCTAGACAATGCACAGGCAACTTTCTTAGGTATGTAACCCGGAGGGATTTTCAACCACAGTAAGTGAATCCTTCTCCCTTCATCCCAGAGTCATAGCAACAAGGTCTTGCTTTCTCTGTCAAACAGGGAAGAAGCTACATGCTCGCTTGAAGCACACAAGGTTTAGTCGGAGAAACAGAACATCTTCTTCCATCCTCTAGCTAAAGGCAAACTGTCTGTTTTGCTTTGAAAGCCAGGAGTACCTTCATTCCCTGTTATGCAAAGTTGCCTTTGAAAACAGGAAGATTCAAACACTTGCAAGGCAGGAACTCTCCAGCCTTCTCCCACTGAGCGAGCCTTTGAGAAAGCAGCTTCTGGTCGGCACACTGTTTCTTCTAACAAAACTGAAAACTTGGGTAGATTCAGTTAAGCAGCTTGACGGAGAACGCCGTATTTTGCTTCCTCTTTCCTGGGGTGAATGGGGAACGTCCACTTGCTGTTAACAAGTTTTTACTCAACACAACTGCGCTTTGCCTCCTTCGTGTTCGAGAATGGGAGAAAGGCGGTTTCTCTTCTCCTTTAGCGATACCGCCTGTAAGGTGCTATTCTCAGCCGCGCAGCACAGAATGCCTCCCGAATTGCTGGAAACCCTGAATGGCTTCAACTACTTGAAAGGGAGAAAAGTCAGACACTTTATCCAGCTAAACAATACACAGGCAACATTCTTAGGCATGTAACACAGATGGATTGTCACACACAGAAAGTGAATCTTTCAGCCTTCATCCTCAGACTGAAGGCAACAAGCAGTTGCAATCTCTATCAGGCCGGGAAGAAGCTACATGCTCGTGTTAAGCACACAAGGTTGAGTCAACAAAAACGAACCTCTTCTGCCGTGCTCTAGCTGAAGGCAGACGATCTGCCTGTTTGGCTTTGAAAGCCAGTATTACCCTCAGTCCCTGCTATACAAAGTTCCCCATGAAAACCGGGGGATTCAAATACTTGCTAGGCCCGCACTCTCCAGCCTTCTCCCACTCAGAGAACATTTGAGGAAGCAGCTTGTGCTGGGCAGACTCTTTCTTCTATCCAAAATGAACACTTCAGATCATTCACTTAAGCAGCTTGAAGGAAAACAAAGTATTTTGCTTCCTCTTTCCTGGGGTGAATGGGGAACGTCCACTTGCTGTTAACAAAGTTTTTACTCAACACAACTACGCTTTGCCTCCTTCGTGTTCGAGAATGGGAGAAACGCGGTTTCTCTTCTCCTTTAGCGATACCGCCTGTAAGGTGCTATTCTCAGGCGCGCAGCACAGAATGCCTCCCGAATTGCTGGAAACCCTGAATGGCTTCAACTACTTGAAAGGGAGAAAAGTCAGACACTTTATCCAGCTAAACAATACACAGGCAACATTCTTAGGCATGTAACACAGATGGATTGTCACATACAGAAAGTGAATCTTTCAGCCTTCATCCTCAGACTGAAGGCAACAAGCAGTTGCAATCTCTATCAGGCAGGGAAGAAGCTACATGCTCGTGCTAAGCACACAAGGTGGAGTCAACAAAAACGAACCTCTTCTGCCGTGCTCTAGCTGAAGGCAGACGATCTGCCTGTTTGGCTTTGAAAGCCAGTATTACCCTCAGTCCCTGCTATACAAAGTTCCCCATGAAAACCGGGGGATTCAAATACTTGCTAGGCCCGCACTCTCCAGCCTTCTCCCACTCAGAGAACATTTGAGGAAGCAGCTTGTGCTGGGCAGACTCTTTCTTCTATCCAAAATGAACACTTCAGATCATTCACTTAAGCAGCTTGAAGGAAAACAAAGTATTCTGCTTTCTCTTGCATGTGGTGAATGGGGAACTTCCCCATGCTGCTAAGAAAGATTTTACTCAGCACAACTACGTTTTCGCCTCCTTCGCGTTCCAGAATGGGAGAAACGCGGTTTCTCTTCGCCTTTAGCCATAACGCCTGTAAGGCGATATTAGCAGCCGCGCAACACAGAATGCCTCTCGGAATGCTGAAAACCGCCAATGGCTTCAACTACTTGAAAGGGAGAAAAGTCAGACACTTTATCCAGCTAAACAATACACAGGCAACATTCTTAGGCATGTAACACAGAAGGATTGTCACACACAGAAAGTGAATCTTTCAGCCTTCATCCTCAGACTGAAGGCAACAAGCAGTTGCAATCTCTATCAGGCAGGGAAGAAGCTACATGCTCGTGCTAAGCACACAAGGTGGAGTCAACAAAAACGAACCTCTTCTGCCGTGCTCTACCTGAAGGCAGACGATCTGCCTGTTTGGCTTTGAAAGCCAGTATTACCCTCAGTCCCTGCTATACAAAGTTCCCCATGAAAACCGGGGGATTCAAATACTTGCTAGGCCCGCACTCTCCAGCCTTCTCCCACTCAGAGAACATTTGAGGAAGCAGCTTGTGCTGGGCAGACTCTTTCTTCTATCCAAAATGAACACTTCAGATCATTCACTTAAGCAGCTTGAAGAAAAACAAAGTATTCTGCTTTCTCTTGCATGTGGTGAATGGGGAACTTCCCCATGCTGCTAAGAAAGATTTTACTCAGCACAACTACGTTTTCGCCTCCTTCGCGTTCCAGAATGGGAGAAACGCGGTTTCTCTTCGCCTTTAGCCATAACGCCTGTAAAGCGGTATTAGCAGCCGCGCAACACAGAATGCCTCCCGGAATGCTGGAAACCGCGAATGGCTTCAACTACTTGAAAGGGAGAAAAGTCAGACACTTTATCCAGCTAAACAATACACAGGCAACATTCTTAGGCATGTAACACAGATGGATTGTCACACACAGAAAGTGAATCTTTCAGCCTTCATCCTCAGACTGAAGGCAACAAGCAGTTGCAATCTCTATCAGGCAGGGAAGAAGCTACATGCTCGTGCTAAGCACACAAGGTGGAGTCAACAAAAACGAACCTCTTCTGCCGTGCTCTAGCTGAAGGCAGACGATCTGCCTGTTTGGCTTTGAAAGACAGTATTACCCTCAGTCCCTGCTATACAAAGTTCCCCATGAAAACCGGGGGATTCAAATAGTTGCTAGGCCCACACTCTCCAGCCTTTTTCCACTCAGAGAACATTTGAGGAAGCAGCTTGTGCTGGGCAGACTCTTTCTTCTATCCAAAATGAACACTTCAGATCATTCACTTAAGCAGCTTGAAGGAAAACAAAGTATTCTGCTTTCTCTTGCATGTGGTGAATGGGGAACTTCCCCATGCTGCTAAGAAAGATTTTACTCAGCACAACTACGTTTTCGCCTCCTTCGCGTTCCAGAATGGGAGAAACGCGGTTTCTCTTCGCCTTTAGCCATAACGCCTGTAAAGCGGTATTAGCAGCCGCGCAACACAGAATGCCTCCCGGAATGCTGGAAACCGCGAATGGCTTCAACTACTTGAAAGGGAGAAAAGTCAGACACTTTATCCAGACAGACAATGCACAGGCAACATCCTTAGGCATGTTACACAAAGGGATTTTCAAACACACAAGTGAATCTTCCTGCATCCCCAGACTGAGAGCAACAAGATCTTGCTTTCTCTTTCAGGCATGGAAGAAGCTACATGCTCGTGTTAAGCACACAAGGTTTAGTCATCCAAACGGAACCGCTTCTGCGTCGCCATGCTGAAGGAAGACAATCTGCCTGTTTTTCGTTGAAAGCCAGTACTCCATTCATTCCCTGGTATGCAAAGTTCCCTTCGAGAACCAGGGAATTCCAATACATGCCTGGCCCGCACTCTCCAGCCATCTCCCACTCAGAGAACATTTGAGAAAGCAGCTTGTGCTGGGCAGAAACTTTCTTCTATCCAAACTGAAAACTTCAGTTCATTCCCTTAAGCAGCTTGAAGGAAGACGCTGTGTTTTGCTTTCTCATTCGTGTGGTGAATGGGGAACGTCCACTTGCAGCTAACACAGCTTTTACTCAGCACAACCTCGGTTTAGCCTCCTCTGCGTTCCAGAATGGGAGAAACGCGGTTTTTCTTCTCCTTTAGAGATACCGTCTGTAAAGCGGTAGTCTCAACCGCGCAGCCCAGAATGCCTCCCGGAATGCTGGAAACCCTGAACGTCTTCAACTACTTGAAAGGGAGAAAAGTCAGACACTCTCTCCAGCTAGACAATGCACAGGCAACTTTCTTAGGTATGTAACCCGGAGGGATTTTCAACCACAGTAAGTGAATCCTTCTCCCTTCATCCCAGAGTCATAGCAACAAGGTCTTGCTTTCTCTGTCAAACAGGGAAGAAGCTACATGCTCGCTTGAAGCACACAAGGTTTAGTCGGAGAAACAGAACATCTTCTTCCATCCTCTAGCTAAAGGCAAACTGTCTGTTTTGCTTTGAAAGCCAGGAGTACCTTCATTCCCTGTTATGCAAAGTTGCCTTTGAAAACAGGAAGATTCAAACACTTGCAAGGCAGGAACTCTCCAGCCTTCTCCCACTGAGCGAGCCTTTGAGAAAGCAGCTTCTGGTCGGCACACTGTTTCTTCTAACAAAACTGAAAACTTGGGTAGATTCAGTTAAGCAGCTTGACGGAGAACGCCGTATTTTGCTTCCTCTTTCCTGGGGTGAATGGGGAACGTCCACTTGCTGTTAACAAGTTTTTACTCAACACAACTGCGCTTTGCCTCCTTCGTGTTCGAGAATGGGAGAAAGGCGGTTTCTCTTCTCCTTTAGCGATACCGCCTGTAAGGTGCTATTCTCAGCCGCGCAGCACAGAATGCCTCCCGAATTGCTGGAAACCCTGAATGGCTTCAACTACTTGAAAGGGAGAAAAGTCAGACACTTTATCCAGCTAAACAATACACAGGCAACATTCTTAGGCATGTAACACAGATGGATTGTCACACACAGAAAGTGAATCTTTCAGCCTTCATCCTCAGACTGAAGGCAACAAGCAGTTGCAATCTCTATCAGGCCGGGAAGAAGCTACATGCTCGTGTTAAGCACACAAGGTTGAGTCAACAAAAACGAACCTCTTCTGCCGTGCTCTAGCTGAAGGCAGACGATCTGCCTGTTTGGCTTTGAAAGCCAGTATTACCCTCAGTCCCTGCTATACAAAGTTCCCCATGAAAACCGGGGGATTCAAATACTTGCTAGGCCCGCACTCTCCAGCCTTCTCCCACTCAGAGAACATTTGAGGAAGCAGCTTGTGCTGGGCAGACTCTTTCTTCTATCCAAAATGAACACTTCAGATCATTCACTTAAGCAGCTTGAAGGAAAACAAAGTATTTTGCTTCCTCTTTCCTGGGGTGAATGGGGAACGTCCACTTGCTGTTAACAAAGTTTTTACTCAACACAACTACGCTTTGCCTCCTTCGTGTTCGAGAATGGGAGAAACGCGGTTTCTCTTCTCCTTTAGCGATACCGCCTGTAAGGTGCTATTCTCAGGCGCGCAGCACAGAATGCCTCCCGAATTGCTGGAAACCCTGAATGGCTTCAACTACTTGAAAGGGAGAAAAGTCAGACACTTTATCCAGCTAAACAATACACAGGCAACATTCTTAGGCATGTAACACAGATGGATTGTCACATACAGAAAGTGAATCTTTCAGCCTTCATCCTCAGACTGAAGGCAACAAGCAGTTGCAATCTCTATCAGGCAGGGAAGAAGCTACATGCTCGTGCTAAGCACACAAGGTGGAGTCAACAAAAACGAACCTCTTCTGCCGTGCTCTAGCTGAAGGCAGACGATCTGCCTGTTTGGCTTTGAAAGCCAGTATTACCCTCAGTCCCTGCTATACAAAGTTCCCCATGAAAACCGGGGGATTCAAATACTTGCTAGGCCCGCACTCTCCAGCCTTCTCCCACTCAGAGAACATTTGAGGAAGCAGCTTGTGCTGGGCAGACTCTTTCTTCTATCCAAAATGAACACTTCAGATCATTCACTTAAGCAGCTTGAAGGAAAACAAAGTATTCTGCTTTCTCTTGCATGTGGTGAATGGGGAACTTCCCCATGCTGCTAAGAAAGATTTTACTCAGCACAACTACGTTTTCGCCTCCTTCGCGTTCCAGAATGGGAGAAACGCGGTTTCTCTTCGCCTTTAGCCATAACGCCTGTAAGGCGATATTAGCAGCCGCGCAACACAGAATGCCTCTCGGAATGCTGAAAACCGCCAATGGCTTCAACTACTTGAAAGGGAGAAAAGTCAGACACTTTATCCAGCTAAACAATACACAGGCAACATTCTTAGGCATGTAACACAGAAGGATTGTCACACACAGAAAGTGAATCTTTCAGCCTTCATCCTCAGACTGAAGGCAACAAGCAGTTGCAATCTCTATCAGGCAGGGAAGAAGCTACATGCTCGTGCTAAGCACACAAGGTGGAGTCAACAAAAACGAACCTCTTCTGCCGTGCTCTACCTGAAGGCAGACGATCTGCCTGTTTGGCTTTGAAAGCCAGTATTACCCTCAGTCCCTGCTATACAAAGTTCCCCATGAAAACCGGGGGATTCAAATACTTGCTAGGCCCGCACTCTCCAGCCTTCTCCCACTCAGAGAACATTTGAGGAAGCAGCTTGTGCTGGGCAGACTCTTTCTTCTATCCAAAATGAACACTTCAGATCATTCACTTAAGCAGCTTGAAGAAAAACAAAGTATTCTGCTTTCTCTTGCATGTGGTGAATGGGGAACTTCCCCATGCTGCTAAGAAAGATTTTACTCAGCACAACTACGTTTTCGCCTCCTTCGCGTTCCAGAATGGGAGAAACGCGGTTTCTCTTCGCCTTTAGCCATAACGCCTGTAAAGCGGTATTAGCAGCCGCGCAACACAGAATGCCTCCCGGAATGCTGGAAACCGCGAATGGCTTCAACTACTTGAAAGGGAGAAAAGTCAGACACTTTATCCAGCTAAACAATACACAGGCAACATTCTTAGGCATGTAACACAGATGGATTGTCACACACAGAAAGTGAATCTTTCAGCCTTCATCCTCAGACTGAAGGCAACAAGCAGTTGCAATCTCTATCAGGCAGGGAAGAAGCTACATGCTCGTGCTAAGCACACAAGGTGGAGTCAACAAAAACGAACCTCTTCTGCCGTGCTCTAGCTGAAGGCAGACGATCTGCCTGTTTGGCTTTGAAAGCCAGTATTACCCTCAGTCCCTGCTATACAAAGTTCCCCATGAAAACCGGGGGATTCAAATAGTTGCTAGGCCCACACTCTCCAGCCTTTTTCCACTCAGAGAACATTTGAGGAAGCAGCTTGTGCTGGGCAGACTCTTTCTTCTATCCAAAATGAACACTTCAGATCATTCACTTAAGCAGCTTGAAGGAAAACAAAGTATTCTGCTTTCTCTTGCATGTGGTGAATGGGGAACTTCCCCATGCTGCTAAGAAAGATTTTACTCAGCACAACTACGTTTTCGCCTCCTTCGCGTTCCAGAATGGGAGAAACGCGGTTTCTCTTCGCCTTTAGCCATAACGCCTGTAAAGCGGTATTAGCAGCCGCGCAACACAGAATGCCTCCCGGAATGCTGGAAACCGCGAATGGCTTCAACTACTTGAAAGGGAGAAAAGTCAGACACTTTATCCAGACAGACAATGCACAGGCAACATCCTTAGGCATGTTACAAAAGGGATTTTCAAACACACAAGTGAATCTTCCTGCATCCCCAGACTGAGAGCAACAAGATCTTGCTTTCTCTTTCAGGCATGGAAGAAGCTACATGCTCGTGTTAAGCACACAAGGTTTAGTCATCCAAACGGAACCGCTTCTGCGTCGCCATGCTGAAGGAAGACAATCTGCCTGTTTTTCGTTGAAAGCCAGTACTCCATTCATTCCCTGGTATGCAAAGTTCCCTTCGAGAACCAGGGAATTCCAATACATGCCTGGCCCGCACTCTCCAGCCATCTCCCACTCAGAGAACATTTGAGAAAGCAGCTTGTGCTGGGCAGAAACTTTCTTCTATCCAAACTGAAAACTTCAGTTCATTCCCTTAAGCAGCTTGAAGGAAGACGCTGTGTTTTGCTTTCTCATTCGTGTGGTGAATGGGGAACGTCCACTTGCAGCTAACACAGCTTTTACTCAGCACAACCTCGGTTTAGCCTCCTCTGCGTTCCAGAATGGGAGAAACGCGGTTTTTCTTCTCCTTTAGAGATACCGTCTGTAAAGCGGTAGTCTCAACCGCGCAGCCCAGAATGCCTCCCGGAATGCTGGAAACCCTGAACGTCTTCAACTACTTGAAAGGGAGAAAAGTCAGACACTCTCTCCAGCTAGACAATGCACAGGCAACTTTCTTAGGTATGTAACCCGGAGGGATTTTCAACCACAGTAAGTGAATCCTTCTCCCTTCATCCCAGAGTCATAGCAACAAGGTCTTGCTTTCTCTGTCAAACAGGGAAGAAGCTACATGCTCGCTTGAAGCACACAAGGTTTAGTCGGAGAAACAGAACATCTTCTTCCATCCTCTAGCTAAAGGCAAACTGTCTGTTTTGCTTTGAAAGCCAGGAGTACCTTCATTCCCTGTTATGCAAAGTTGCCTTTGAAAACAGGAAGATTCAAACACTTGCAAGGCAGGAACTCTCCAGCCTTCTCCCACTGAGCGAGCCTTTGAGAAAGCAGCTTCTGGTCGGCACACTGTTTCTTCTAACAAAACAGAAAACTTGGGTAGATTCAGTTAAGCAGCTTGACGGAGAACGCCGTATTTTGCTTCCTCTTTCCTGGGGTGAATGGGGAACGTCCACTTGCTGTTAACAAAGTTTTTACTCAACACAACTGCGCTTTGCCTCCTTCGTGTTCGAGAATGGGAGAAAGGCGGTTTCTCTTCTCCTTTAGCGATACCGCCTGTAAGGTGCTATTCTCAGCCGCGCAGCACAGAATGCCTCCCGAATTGCTGGAAACCCTGAATGGCTTCAACTACTTGAAAGGGAGAAAAGTCAGACACTTTATCCAGCTAAACAATACACAGGCAACATTCTTAGGCATGTAACACAGATGGATTGTCACACACAGAAAGTGAATCTTTCAGCCTTCATCCTCAGACTGAAGGCAACAAGCAGTTGCAATCTCTATCAGGCCGGGAAGAAGCTACATGCTCGTGTTAAGCACACAAGGTTGAGTCAACAAAAACGAACCTCTTCTGCCGTGCTCTAGCTGAAGGCAGACGATCTGCCTGTTTGGCTTTGAAAGCCAGTATTACCCTCAGTCCCTGCTATACAAAGTTCCCCATGAAAACCGGGGGATTCAAATACTTGCTAGGCCCGCACTCTCCAGCCTTCTCCCACTCAGAGAACATTTGAGGAAGCAGCTTGTGCTGGGCAGACTCTTTCTTCTATCCAAAATGAACACTTCAGATCATTCACTTAAGCAGCTTGAAGAAAAACAAAGTATTCTGCTTTCTCTTGCATGTGGTGAATGGGGAACTTCCCCATGCTGCTAAGAAAGATTTTACTCAGCACAACTACGTTTTCGCCTCCTTCGCGTTCCAGAATGGGAGAAACGCGGTTTCTCTTCGACCCAGCCATAACGCCTGTAAAGCGGTATTAGCAGCAGCGCAACACAGAATGCCTCCCGGAATGCTGGAAACCGCGAATGGCTTCAACTACTTGAAAGGGAGAAAAGTCAGACACTCTCTCCAGCTAGACAATGCACAGGCAACTTTCTTAGGTTTGTAACCCGGAGGGATTTTCAACCACAGTATGTGAATCCTTCTCCCTTCATCCCAGAGTCATAGCAACAAGGTCTTGCTTTCTCTGTCAAACAGGGAAGAAGCTACATGCTCGCTTGAAGCACACAAGGTTTAGTCGGAGAAACAGAACATCTTCTTCCATCCTCTAGCTAAAGGCAAACTGTCTGTTTTGCTTTGAAAGCCAGGAGTACCTTCATTCCCTGTTATGCAAAGTTGCCTTTGAAAACAGGAAGATTCAAACACTTGCAAGGCAGGAACTCTCCAGCCTTCTCCCACTGAGCGAGCCTTTGCGAAAGCAGCTACTGGTCGGCACACTGTTTCTTCTAACAAAACTGAAAACTTGGGTAGATTCAGTTAAGCAGCTTGACGGAGAACGCCGTATTTTGCTTCCTCTTTCCTGGGGTGAATGGGGAACGTCCACTTGCTGTTAACAAAGTTTTTACTCTACACAACTGCGCTTTGCCTCCTTCGTGTTCGAGAATGGGAGAAACGCGGTTTCTCTTCTCCTTTAGCGATACCGCCTGTAAGGTGCTATTCTCAGCCGCGCAGCACAGAATGCCTCCCGAATTGCTGGAAACCCTGAATGGCTTCAACTACTTGAAAGGGAGAAAAGTCAGACACTTTATCCAGCTAAACAATACACAGGCAACATTCTTAGGCATGTAACACAGATGGATTGTCACACACAGAAAGTGAATCTTTCAGCCTTCATCCTCAGACTGAAGGCAACAAGCAGTTGCAATCTCTATCAGGCCGGGAAGAAGCTACATGCTCGTGTTAAGCACACAAGGTTGAGTCAACAAAAACGAACCTCTTCTGCCGTGCTCTAGCTGAAGGCAGACGATCTGCCTGTTTGGCTTTGAAAGCCAGTATTACCCTCAGTCCCTGCTATACCAGGTTCCCCATGAAAACCGGGGGATTCAAATACTTGCTAGGCCCGCACTCTCCAGCCTTCTCCCACTCAGAGAACATTTGAGAAAGCAGCTTGTGCTGGGCAGACTCTTTCTTCTATCCAAAATGAACACTTCAGATCATTCACTTAGGCAGCTTGAAGGAAAACAATGTATTTTGCTTTCTCTTGCCTGTGGTGAATGGGGAACTTCCCCTTGCTGCTAAGAAAGATTTTACTCAGCACAACTACGTTTTCGCCTCCTTCGCGTTCCAGAATGGGAGAAACGCGGTTTCTCTTCGCCTTTAGCCATAACGCCTGTAAAGCGGTATTAGCAGCGGCGCAACACAGAATGCCTCCCGGAATGCTGGAAACCGCGGATGGCTTCAACTACTCGAATGGGAGAAAAGTCAGACACTTTATCCAGACAGACAATGCACAGGCAACATCCTTAGGCATGTTACACAAAGGGATTTTCAAACACACAAGTGAATCTTCCAGCATCCGCAGACTGAGAGCAACAAGATCTTGCTTTCTCTTTCAGGCATGGAAGAAGCTACATGCTCGTGTTAAGCACACAAGGTTTAGTCATCCAAACGGAACCGCTTCTGCGTCGCCATGCTGAAGGAAGACAATCTGCCTGTTTTTCTTTGAAAGCCAGTAGTCCATTCATTCCCTGGTATGCAAAGTTCCCTTCGAGAACCAGGGAATTCCAATACTTGCTAGGCCCGCACTCTCCAGCCTTCTCCCACTCAGAGAACATTTGAGAAAGCAGTTTGTGCTGGGCAGAAACTTTCTTCTATCCAAACTGAAAACTTCAGTTCATTCCCTTAAGCAGCTTGAAGGAAGACGCTGTGCTTTGCTTTCTCTTTCATGGGGTGAATGGGAACTTCCACTTGCAGCTAACACAGCTTTTACTCAGCACAACCTCGGTTTTGCCTCCTTTGCGTTCCAGAATGGGAGAAACGCGGTTTTTCTTCTCCTTTAGAGATACCGTCTGTAAAGCGGTAGTCTCAACCGCGCAGCCCAGAATGCCTCCCGGAATGCTGGAAACCCTGAACGTCTTCAACTACTTGAAAGGGAGAAAAGTCAGACACTCTCTCCAGCTAGACAATGCACAGGCAACTTTCTTAGGTATGTAACCCGGAGGGATTCTCAACCACAGTAAGCGAATCCTTCTCCCTTCATCCCAGAGTCATAGCAACAAGGTCTTGCTTTCTCTGTCAAACAGGGAAGAAGCTACATGCTCGCTTGAGGCACACAAGGTTTAGTCGGAGAAACAGAACATCTTCTTCCATCCTCTAGCTAAAGGCAAACTGTCTGTTTTGCTTTGAAAGCCAGGAGTACCTTCATTCCCTGTTATGCAAAGTTGCCTTTGAAAACAGGAAGATTCAAACACTTGCAAGGCAGGAACTCTCCAGCCTTCTCCCACTGAGCGAGCCTTTGAGAATGCAGCTTCTGGTCGGCACACTGTTTCTTCTAACAAAACTGAAAACTTGGGTAGATTCAGTTAAGCAGCTTGACGGAGAACGCCGTATTTTGCTTCCTCTTTCCTGGGGTGAATGGGGAACGTCCACTTGCTGTTAACAAAGTTTTTACTCAACACAACTGCGCTTTGCCTCCTTCGTGTTCGAGAATGGGAGAAAGGCGGTTTCTCTTCTCCTTTAGCGATACCGCCTGTAAGGTGCTATTCTCAGCCGCGCAGCACAGAATGCCTCCCGAATTGCTGGAAACCCTGAATGGCTTCAACTACTTGAAAGGGAGAAAAGTCAGACACTTTATCCAGCTAAACAATACACAGGCAACATTCTTAGGCATGTAACACAGATGGATAGTCACACACAGAAAGTGAATCTTTCAGCCTTCATCCTCAGACTGAAGGCAACAAGCAGTTGCAATCTCTACCAGGCAGGGAAGACGCTACATGCGCGTGTTAAGCACACAAGGTTGAGTCAACGAAAACGAACCTCTTCTGCCGTGCTCTAGCTGAAGGCAGACGATCTGCCTGTTTGGCTTTGAAAGCCAGTATTACCCTCAGTCCCTGCTATACCAGGTTCCCCATGAAAACCGGGGGATTCAAATACTCGCTAGGCCCGCACTCTCCAGCCTTCTCCCACTCAGAGAACATTTGAGGAAGCAGCTTGTGCTGGGCAGACTCTTTCTTCTATCCAAAATGTACACTTCAGATCATTCACTTAAGCAGCTTGAAGGAAAACAAAGTATTCTGGTTTCTCATGCATGTGGTGAATGGGGAACTTCCCCATGCTGCTAAGAAAGATTTTACTCAGCACAACTACGTTTTCGCCTCCTTCGCGTTCCAGAATGGGAGAAACGCGGTTTCTCTTCGCCTTTAGCCATAACGCCTGTAAAGCGGTATTAGCAGCCGAGCAACACAGAATGCCTCCCGGAATGCTGGAAACCGCGAATGGCTTCAACTACTTGAAAGGGAGAAAAGTCAGACACTTTATCCAGCTAAACAATACACAGGCAACATTCTTAGGCATGTAAAACAGATGGATTGTCACACACCGAAAGTGAATCTTTCAGCCTTCATCCTCAGACTGAAGGCAACAAGCAGTTGCAATCTCTATCAGGCAGGGAAGAAGCTACATGCTCGTGCTAAGCACACAAGGTGGAGTCAACAAAAACGAACCTCTTCTGCCGTGCTCTAGCTGAAGGCAGACGATCTGCCTGTTTGGCTTTGAAAGCCAGTATTACCCTGAGTCCCTGCTATACAAAGTTCCCCATGAAAACCGGGGGATTCAAATACTTGCTAGGCCCGCACTCTCCAGCCTTCTCCCACTCAGAGAACATTTGAGGAAGCAGCTTGTGCTGGGCAGACTCTTTCTTCTATCCAAAATGAAAACTTCAGATCATTCACTTAAGCAGCTTGAAGGAAAACAAAGTATTCTGCTTTCTCTTGCATGTGGTGAATGGGGAACTTCCCCATGCTGCTAAGAAAGAGTTTACTCAGCACAACTACGTTTACGCCTCCTTCGCGTTCCAGAATGGGAGAAAAGCGGTTTCTCTTCGCCTTTAGCCATAACGCCTGTAAAGCGGTATTAGCAGCCGCGCAACACAGAATGCCTCCCGGAATGCTGGAAACCGCGAATGGCTTCAACTACTTGAAAGGGAGAAAAGTCAGACACTTTATCCAGACAGACAATGCACAGGCAACATCCTTAGGCATGTTACACAAAGGGATTTTCAAACACACAAGTGAATCTTCCTGCATCCCCAGACTGAGAGCAACAAGATCTTGCTTTCTCTTTCAGGCATGGAAGAATCTACATGCTCGTGTTAAGCACACAAGGTTTAGTCATCCAAACGGAACCGCTTCTGCGTCGCCATGCTGAAGGAAGACAATCTGCCTGTTTTTCTTTGAAAGCCAGTACTCCATTCATTCCCTGGTATGCAAAGTTCCCTTCGAGAACCAGGGAATTCCAATACATGCCTGGCCCGCACTCTCCAGCCATCTCCCACTCAGAGAACATTTGAGAAAGCAGCTTGTGCTGGGCAGAAACTTTCTTCTATCCAAACTGAAAACTTCAGTTCATTCCCTTAAGCAGCTTGAAGGAAGACGCTGTGTTTTGCTTTCTCATTCGTGTGGTGAATGGGGAACGTCCACTTGCAGCTAACACAGCTTTTACTCAGCACAACCTCGGTTTAGCCTCCTCTGCGTTCCAGAATGGGAGAAACGCGGTTTTTCTTCTCCTTTAGAGATACCGTCTGTAAAGCGGTAGTCTCAACCGCGCAGCCCAGAATGCCTCCCGGAATGCTGGAAACCCTGAACGTCTTCAACTACTTGAAAGGGAGAAAAGTCAGACACTCTCTCCAGCTAGACAATGCACAGGCAACTTTCTTAGGTATGTAACCCGGAGGGATTTTCAACCACAGTAAGTGAATCCTTCTCCCTTCATCCCAGAGTCATAGCAACAAGGTCTTGCTTTCTCTGTCAAACAGGGAAGAAGCTACATGCTCGCTTGAAGCACACAAGGTTTAGTCGGAGAAACAGAACATCTTCTTCCATCCTCTAGCTAAAGGCAAACTGTCTGTTTTGCTTTGAAAGCCAGGAGTACCTTCATTCCCTGTTATGCAAAGTTGCCTTTGAAAACAGGAAGATTCAAACACTTGCAAGGCAGGAACTCTCCAGCCTCCTCCCACTGAGCGAGGCTTTGAGAAAGCAGCTTCTGGTCGGCACACTGTTTCTTCTAACAAAACTGAAAACTTCCGTAGATTCAGTTAAGCAGCTTGACGGAGAACGCCGTATTTTGCTTCCTCTTTCCTGGGGAGAATGGGGAACGTCCACTTGCTGTTAACAAAGTTTTTACTCAACACAACTGCGCTTTGCCTCCTTCGTGTTCGAGAATGGGAGAAAGGCGGTTTCTCTCTCCTTTAGCGATACCGCCTGTAAGGTGCTATTCTCAGCCGCGCAGCACAGAATGCCTCCCGAATTGCTGGAAACCCTGAATGGCTTCAACTACTTGAAAGGGAGAAAAGTCAGACACTTTATCCAGCTAAACAATACACAGGCAACATTCTTAGGCATGTAATACAGATGGATAGTCACACACAGAAAGTGAATCTTTCAGCCTTCATCCTCAGACTGAAGGCAACAAGCAGTTGCAATCTCTATCAGGCCGGGAAGAAGCTACATGCTCGTGTTAAGCACACAAGGTGGAGTCAACAAAAACGAACCTCTTCTGCCGTGCTCTAGCTGCAGGCAGACGATCTGCCTGTTTGGCTTTGAAAGCCAGTATTACCCTCAGTCCCTGCTATACAAAGCTCCCCATGAAAACCGGGGGATTCAAATACTTGCTAGGCCCGCACTCTCCAGCCTTCTCCCACTCAGAGAACATTTGAGGAAGCAGCTTGTGCTGGGCAGACTCTTTCTTCTATCCAAAATGAACACTTCAGATCATTCACTTAAGCAGCTTGAAGGAAAACAAAGTATTCTGCTTTCTCTTGCATGTGGTGAATGGGGAACTTCCCCATGCTGCTAAGAAAGATTTTACTCTGCACAACTACGTTTTCGCCTCCTTCGCGTTCCAGAATGGGAGAAACGCGGTTTCTCTTCGCCTTTAGCCATAACGCCTGTAAAGCGGTATTAGCAACCGCGCAACACAGAATGCCTCCCGGAATGCTGGAAACCGCGAATGGCTTCAACTACTTGAAAGGGAGAAAAGTCAGACACTTTATCCAGACGGACAATGCACAGGCAACATCCTTAGGCATGTTACACAAAGGGATTTTCAAACACACAAGTGAATCTTCCTGCATCCCCAGACTGAGAGCAACAAGATCTTGCTTTCTCTTTCAGGCATGGAAGAAGCTACATGCTCGTGTTAAGCACACAAGGTTTAGTCATCCAAACGGAACCGCTTCTGCGTCGCCATGCTGAAGGAAGACAATCTGCCTGTTTTTCGTTGAAAGCCAGTACTCCATTCATTCCCTGGTATGCAAAGTTCCCTTCGAGAACCAGGGAATTCCAATACATGCCTGGCCCGCACTCTCCAGCCATCTCCCACTCAGAGAACATTTGAGAAAGCAGCTTGTGCTGGGCAGAAACTTTCTTCTATCCAAACTGAAAACTTCAGTTCATTCCCTTAAGCAGCTTGAAGGAAGACGCTGTGTTTTGCTTTCTCATTCTTGTGGTGAATGGGGAACGTCCACTTGCAGCTAACACAGCTTTTACTCAGCACAACTTCGGTTTAGCCTCCTCTGCGTTCCAGAATGGGAGAAACGCGGTTTTTCTTCTCCTTTAGAGATACCGTCTGTAAAGCGGTAGTCTCAACCGCGCAGCCCAGAATGCCTCCCGGAATGCTGGAAACCCTGAACGTCTTCAACTACTTGAAAGGGAGAAAAGTCAGACACTCTCTCCAGCTAGACAATGCACAGGCAACTTTCTTAGGTATGTAACCCGGAGGGATTTTCAACCACAGTAAGTGAATCCTTCTCCCTTCATCCCAGAGTCATAGCAACAAGGTCTTGCTTTCTCTGTCAAACAGGGAAGAAGCTACATGCTCGCTTGAAGCACACAAGGTTTAGTCGGAGAAACAGAACATCTTCTTCCATCCTCTAGCTAAAGGCAAACTGTCTGTTTTGCTTTGAAAGCCAGGAGTACCTTCATTCCCTGTTATGCAAAGTTGCCTTTGAAAACAGGAAGATTCAAACACTTGCAAGGCAGGAACTCTCCAGCCTCCTCCCACTGAGCGAGGCTTTGAGAAAGCAGCTTCTGGTCGGCACACTGTTTCTTCTAACAAAACTGAAAACTTGGGTAGATTCAGTTAAGCAGCTTGACGGAGAACGCCGTATTGTGCTTCCTCTTTCCTGGGGTGAATGGGGAACGTCCACTTGCTGTTAACAAAGTTTTCACTCTACACAACTGCGCTTTGCCTCCTTCGTGTTCGAAAATGGGAGAAAGGCGGTTTCTCTTCTCCTTTAGCGATACCGCCTTTAAGGTGCTATTCCCAGGCGCGCAGCACAGAATGCCTCCCGAATTGCTGGAAACCCTGAATGGCTTCAACTACTTGAAAGGGAGAAAAGTCAGACACTTTATCCAGCTAAACAATACACAGGCAACATTCTTAGGCATGTAACACAGATGGATAGTCACACACAGAAAGTGAATCTTTCAGCCTTCATCCTCAGACTGAAGGCAACAAGCAGTTGCAATCTCTATCAGGCCGGGAAGAAGCTACATGCTCGTGTTAAGCACACAAGGTGGAGTCAACAAAAACGAACCTCTTCTGCCGTGCTCTAGCTGAAGGCAGACGATCTGCCTGTTTGGCTTTGAAAGCCAGTATTACCCTCAGTCCCTGCTATACAAAGCTCCCCATGAAAACCGGGGGATTCAAATACTTGCTAGGCCCGCACTCTCCAGCCTTCTCCCACTCAGAGAACATTTGAGGAAGCAGCTTGTGCTGGGCAGACTCTTTCTTCTATCCAAAATGAACACTTCAGATCATTCACTTAAGCAGCTTGAAAGAAAACAAAGTATTCTGCTTTCTCTTGCATGTGGTGAATGGGGAACTTCCCCATGCTGCTAAGAAAGATTTTACTCAGCACAACTACGTTTTCGCCTCCTTCGCGTTCCAGAATGGGAGAAACGCGGTTTCTCTTCGCCTTTAGCCATAACGCCTGTAAAGCGGTATTAGCAGCCGCGCAACACAGAATGCCTCCCGGAATGCTGGAAACCGCGAATGGCTTCAACTACTTGAAAGGGAGAAAAGTCAGACACTTTATCCAGACAGACAATGCACAGGCAACATCCTTAGGCATGTTACACAAAGGGATTTTCAAACACACAAGTGAATCTTCCTGCATCCCCAGACTGAGAGCAACAAGATCTTGCTTTCTCTTTCAGGCATGGAAGAAGCTACATGCTCGTGTTAAGCACACAAGGTTTAGTCATCCAAACGGAACCGCTTCTGCGTCGCCATGCTGAAGGAAGACAATCTGCCTGTTTTTCGTTGAAAGCCAGTACTCCATTCATTCCCTGGTATGCAAAGTTCCCTTCGAGAACCAGGGAATTCCAATACATGCCTGGCCCGCACTCTCCAGCCATCTCCCACTCAGAGAACATTTGAGAAAGCAGCTTGTGCTGGGCAGAAACTTTCTTCTATCCAAACTGAAAACTTCAGTTCATTCCCTTAAGCAGCTTGAAGGAAGACGCTGTGTTTTGCTTTCTCATTCGTGTGGTGAATGGGGAACGTCCACTTGCAGCTAACACAGCTTTTACTCAGCACAACCTCGGTTTAGCCTCCTCTGCGTTCCAGAATGGGAGAAACGCAGTTTTTCTTCTCCTTTAGAGATACCGTCTGTAAAGCGGTAGTCTCAACCGCGCAGCCCAGAATGCCTGCCGGAATGCTGGAAACCCTGAACGTCTTCAACTACTTGAAAGGGAGAAAAGTCAGACACTCTCTCCAGCTAGACAATGCACAGGCAACTTTCTTAGGTATGTAACCCGGAGGGATTTTCAACCACAGTAAGTGATACCTTCTCCCTTCATCCCAGAGTCATAGCAACAAGGTCTTGCTTTCTCTGTCAAACAGGGAAGAAGCTACATGCTCGCTTGAAGCACACAAGGTTTAGTCGGAGAAACAGAACATCTTCTTCCATCCTCTAGCTAAAGGCAAACTGTCTGTTTTGCTTTGAAAGCCAGGAGTACCTTCATTCCCTGTTATGCAAAGTTGCCTTTGAAAACAGGAAGATTCAAACACTTGCAAGGCAGGAACTCTCCAGCCTTCTCCCACTGAGCGAGCCTTTGAGAAAGCAGCTTCTGGTCGGCACACTGTTTCTTCTAACAAAACTGAAAACTTCCGTAGATTCAGTTAAGCAGCTTGACGGAGAACGCCGTATTTTGCTTCCTCTTTCCTGGGGTGAATGGGGAACGTCCACTTGCTGTTAACAAAGTTTTTACTCTACACAACTGCGCTTTGCCTCCTTCGTGTTCGAGAATGGGAGAAAGGCGGTTTCTCTTCTCCTTTAGCGATACCGCCTGTAAGGTGCTATTCTCAGCCGCGCAGCACAGAATGCCTCCCGAATTGCTGGAAACCCTGAATGGCTTCAACTACTTGAAAGGGAGAAAAGTCAGACACTTTATCCAGCTAAACAATACACAGGCAACATTCTTAGGCATGTAACACAGATGGATTGTCACACACAGAAAGTGAATCTTTCAGCCTTCATCCTCAGACTGAAGGCAACAAGCAGTTGCAATCTCTATCAGGCCGGGAAGAAGCTACATGCTCGTGTTAAGCACACAAGGTGGAGTCAACAAAAACGAACATCTTCTGCCGTGCTCTAGCTGAAGGCAGACGATCTGCCTGTTTGGCTTTGAAAGCCAGTATTACCCTCAGTCCCTGCTATACAAAGCTCCCCATGAAAACCGGGGGATTCAAATACTTGCTAGGCCCGCACTCTCCAGCCTTCTCCCACTCAGAGAACATTTGAGGAAGCAGCTTGTGCTGGGCAGACTCTTTCTTCTATCCAAAATGAACACTTCAGATCATTCACTTAAGCAGCTTGAAGGAAAACAAAGTATTCTGCTTTCTCTTGCATGTGGTGAATGGGGAACTTCCCCATGCTGCTAAGAAAGATTTTACTCAGCACAACTACGTTTTCGCCTCCTTCGCGTTCCAGAATGGGAGAAACGCGGTTTCTCTTCGCCTTTAGCCATAACGCCTGTAAAGCGGTATTAGCAGCCGCGCAACACAGAATGCTTCCCGGAATGCTGGAAACCGCGAATGGCTTCAACTACTTGAAAGGGAGAAAAGTCAGACACTTTATCCAGCTAAACAATACACAGGCAACATTCTTAGGCATGTAACACAGATGGATTGTCACACACAGAAAGTGAATCTTTCAGCCTTCATCCTCAGACTGAAGGCAACAAGCAGTTGCAATCTCTATCAGGCAGGGAAGGAGCTACATGCTCGTGCTAAGCACACAAGGTAGAGTCAACAAAAACGAACCTCTTCTGCCGTGCTCTAGCTGAAGGCAGACGATCTGCCTGTTTGGCTTTGAAAGCCAGTATTACCCTCAGTCCCTGCTATACAAAGTTCCCCATGAAAACCGGGGGATTCAAATACTTGCTAGGCCCGCACTCTCCACCCTTCTCCCACTCAGAGAACATTTGAGGAAGCAGCTTGTGCTGGGCAGACTCTTTCTTCTATCCAAAATGAGCACTTCAGATCATTCACTTAAGCAGCTTGAAGGAAAACAAAGTATTCTGCTTTCTCTTGCATGTGGTGAATGGGGAACTTCCCCATGCTGCTAAGAAAGATTTTACTCAGCACAACTACGTTTTCGCCTCCTTCGCGTTCCAGAATGGGAGAAACGCGGTTTCTCTTCGCCTTTAGCCATAACGGCTGTAAAGCGGTATTAGCAGGCGCGCAACACAGAATGCCTCCCGGAATGCTGGAAACCGCGAATGGCTTCAACTACTTGAATGGGAGAAAAGTCAGACACTTTATCCAGACAGACAATGCACAGGCAACATCCTTAGGCATGTTACACAAAGGGATTTTCAAACACACAAGTGAATCTTCCTGCATCCCCAGACTGAGAGCAACAAGATCTTGCTTTCTCTTTCAGGCATGGAAGAAGCTACATGCTCGTGTTAAGCACACAAGGTTTAGTCATCCAAACGGAACCGCTTCTGCGTCGCCATGCTGAAGGAAGACAATCTGCCTGTTTTTCGTTGAAAGCCAGTAGTCCATTCATTCCCTGGTATGCAAAGTTCCCTTCGAGAACCAGGGAATTCCAATACATGCCTGGCCCGCACTCTCCAGCCATCTCCCACTCAGAGAACATTTGAGAAAGCAGCTTGTGCTGGGCAGAAACTTTCTTCTATCCAAACTGAAAACTTCAGTTCATTCCCTTAAGCAGCTTGAAGGAAGACGCTGTGTTTTGCTTTCTCATTCGTGTGGTGAATGGGGAACGTCCACTTGCAGCTAACACAGCTTTTACTCAGCACAACCTCGGTTTTGCCTCCTTTGCGTTCCAGAATGGGAGAAACGCGGTTTTTCTTCTCCTTTAGAGATACCGTCTGTAAAGCGGTAGTCTCAACCGCGCAGCCCAGAATGCCTCCCGGAATGCTGGAAACCCTGAACGTCTTCAACTACTTGAAAGGGAGAAAAGTCAGACACTCTCTCCAGCTAGACAATGCACAGGCAACTTTCTTAGGTATGTAACCCGGAGGGATTCTCAACCACAGTAAGCGAATCCTTCTCCCTTCATCCCAGAGTCATAGCAACAAGGTCTTGCTTTCTCTGTCAAACAGGGAAGAAGCTACACGCTCGCTTGAGGCACACAAGGTTTAGTCGGAGAAACAGAACATCTTCTTCCATCCTCTAGCTAAAGGCAAACTGTCTGTTTTGCTTTGAAAGCCAGGAGTACCTTCATTCCCTGTTATGCAAAGTTGCCTTTGAAAACAGGAAGATTCAAACACTTGCAAGGCAGGAACTCTCCAGCCTTCTCCCACTGAGCGAGCCTTTGCGAAAGCAGCTTCTGGTCGGCACACTGTTTCTTCTAACAAAACTGAAAACTTGGGTAGATTCAGTTAAGCAGCTTGACGGAGAACGCCGTATTGTGCTTCCTCTTTCCTGGGGTGAATGGGGAACGTCCACTTGCTGTTAACAAAGTTTTTACTCAACACAACTGCGCTTTGCCTCCTTCGTGTTCGAGAATGGGAGAAAGGCGGTTTCTCTTCTCCTTTAGCGATACCGCCTGTAAGGTGCTATTCTCAGCCGCGCAGCACAGAATGCCTCCCGAATTGCTGGAAACCCTGAATGGCTTCAACTACTTGAAAGGGAGAAAAGTCAGACACTTTATCCAGCTAAACAATACACAGGCAGCATTCTTAGGCATGTAACACAGATGGATTGTCACACACAGAAAGTGAATCTTTCAGCCTTCATCCTCAGACTGAAGGCAACAAGCAGTTGCAATCTCTATCAGGCAGGGAAGACGCTACATGCGCGTGTTAAGCACACAAGGTTGAGTCAAGGAAAACGAACCGCTTCTGCCGTGCTCTAGCTGAAGGCAGACGATCTGCCTGTTTGGCTTTGAAAGCCAGTATTACCCTCAGTCCCTGCTATACCAGGTTCCCCATGAAAACCGGGGGATTCAAATACTTGCTAGGCCCGCACTCGCCAGCCTTCTCCCACTCAGAGAACATTTGAGAAAGCAGCTTGTGCTGGGCAGACTCTTTCTTCTATCCAAAATGAACACTTCAGATCATTCACTTAGGCAGCTTGAAGGAAAACAATGTATTTTGCTTTCTCTTGCCTGTGGTGAATGGGGAACTTCCCCTTGCTGCTAAGAAAGATTTTACTCAGCACAACTACGTTTTCGCCTCCTTCGCGTTCCAGAATGGGAGAAACGCGGTTTCTCTTCGCCTTTAGCCATAACGCCTGTAAAGCGGTATTAGCAGCGGCGCAACACAGAATGCCTCACGGAATGCTGGAAACCGCGGATGGCTTCAACTACTCGAATGGGAGAAAAGTCAGACGCTTTATCCAGACAGACAATGCACAGGCAACATCCTTAGGCATGTTACACAAAGGGATTTTCAAACACACAAGTGAATCTTCCTGCATCCGCAGACTGAGAGCAACAAGATCTTGCTTTCTCTTTCAGGCATGGAAGAAGCTACATGCTCGTGTTAAGCACACAAGGTTTAGTCATCCAAACGGAACCGCTTCTGCGTCGCCATGCTGAAGGAAGACAATCTGCCTGTTTTTCTTTGAAAGCCAGTAGTCCATTCATTCCCTGGTATGCAAAGTTCCCTTCGAGAACCAGGGAATTCCAATACTTGCTAGGCCCGCACTCTCCAGCCTTCTCCCACTCAGAGAACATTTGAGAAAGCAGCTTGTGCTGGGCAGAAACTTTCTTCTATCCAAACTGAAAACTTCAGTTCATTCCCTTAAGCAGCTTGAAGGAAGACGCTGTGCTTTGCTTTCTCTTTCATGGGGTGAATGGGAACTTCCACTTGCAGCTAACACAGCTTTTACTCAGCACAACCTCGGTTTTGCCTCCTTTGCGTTCCAGAATGGGAGAAACGCGGTTTTTCTTCTCCTTTAGAGATACCGTCTGTAAAGCGGTAGTCTCAACCGCGCAGCCCAGAATGCCTCCCGGAATGCTGGAAACCCTGAACGTCTTCAACTACTTGAAAGGGAGAAAAGTCAGACACTCTCTCCAGCTAGACAATGCACAGGCAACTTTCTTAGGTATGTAACCCGGAGGGATTCTCAACCACAGTAAGCGAATCCTTCTCCCTTCATCCCAGAGTCATAGCAACAAGGTCTTGCTTTCTCTGTCAAACAGGGAAGAAGCTACATGCTCGCTTGAGGCACACAAGGTTTAGTCGGAGAAACAGAACATCTTCTTCCATCCTCTAGCTAAAGGCAAACTGTCTGTTTTGCTTTGAAAGCCAGGACTACCTTCATTCCCTGTTATGCAAAGTTGCCTTTGAAAACAGGAAGATTCAAACACTTGCAAGGCAGGAACTCTCCAGCCTTCTCCCACTGAGCGAGCCTTTGAGAAAGCAGCTTCTGGTCGGCACACTGTTTCTTCTAACAAAACTGAAAACTTGGGTAGATTCAGTTAAGCAGCTTGACGGAGAACGCCGTATTTTGCTTCCTCTTTCCTGGGGTGAATGGGGAACGTCCACTTGCTGTTAACAAAGTTTTTACTCAACACAACTGCGCTTTGCCTCCTTCGTGTTCGAGAATGGGAGAAAGGCGGTTTCTCTTCTCCTTTAGCGATACCGCCTGTAAGGTGCTATTCTCAGCCGCGCAGCACAGAATGCCTCCCGAATTGCTGGAAACCCTGAATGGCTTCAACTACTTGAAAGGGAGAAAAGTCAGACACTTTATCCAGCTAAACAATACACAGGCAGCATTCTTAGGCATGTAACACAGATGGATTGTCACACATAGAAAGTGAATCTTTCAGCCTTCATCCTCAGACTGAAGGCAACAAGCAGTTGCAATCTCTATCAGGCAGGGAAGACGCTACATGCGCGTGTTAAGCACACAAGGTTGAGTCAACGAAAACGAACCGCTTCTGCCGTGCTCTAGCTGAAGGCAGACGATCTGCCTGTTTGGCTTTGAAAGCCAGTATTACCCTCAGTCCCTGCTATACCAGTTTCCCCATGAAAACCGGGGGATTCAAATACTTGCTAGGCCCGCACTCTCCAGCCTTCTCCCACTCAGAGAACATTTGAGAAAGCAGCTTGTGCTGGGCAGACTCTTTCTTCTATCCAAAATGAACACTTCAGATCATTCACTTAGGCAGCTTGAAGGAAAACAATGTATTTTGCTTTCTCTTGCCTGTGGTGAATGGGGAACTTCCCCTTGCTGCTAAGAAAGATTTTACTCAGCACAACTACGTTTTCGCCTCCTTCGCGTTCCAGAATGGGAGAAACGCGGTTTCTCTTCGCCTTTAGCCATAACGCCTGTAAAGCGGTATTAGCAGCGGCGCAACACAGAATGCCTCCCGGAATGCTGGAAACCGCGAATGGCTTCAACTACTCGAATGGGAGAAAAGTCAGACACTTTATCCAGACAGACAATGCACAGGCAACATTCTTAGGCATGTTACACAAAGGGATTTTCAAACACACAAGTGAATCTTCCTGCATCCGCAGACTGAGAGCAACAAGATCTTGCTTTCTCTTTCAGGCATGGAAGAAGCTACATGCTCGTGTTAAGCACACAAGGTTTAGTCATCCAAACGGAACCGCTTCTGCGTCGCCATGCTGAAGGAAGACAATCTGCCTGTTTTTCTTTGAAAGCCAGTAGTCCATTCATTCCCTGGTATGCAAAGTTCCCTTCGAGAACCAGGGAATTCCAATACTTGCTAGGCCCGCACTCTCCAGCCTTCTCCCACTCAGAGAACATTTGAGAAAGCAGCTTGTGCTGGGCAGAAACTTTCTTCTATCCAAACTGAAAACTTCAGTTCATTCCCTTAAGCAGCTTGAAGGAAGACGCTTTGCTTTGCTTTCTCTTTCATGGGGTGAATGGGAACTTCCACTTGCAGCTAACACAGCTTTTACTCAGCACAACCTCGGTTTTGCCTCCTTTGCGTTCCAGAATGGGAGAAACGCGGTTTTTCTTCTCCTTTAGAGATACCGTCTGTAAAGCGGTAGTCTCAACCGCGCAGCCCAGAATGCCTGCCGGAATGCTGGAAACCCTGAACGTCTTCAACTACTTGAAAGGGAGAAAAGTCAGACACTCTCTCCAGCTAGACAATGCACAGGCAACTTTCTTAGGTATGTAACCCGGAGGGATTCTCAACCACAGTAAGCGAATCCTTCTCCCTTCATCCCAGAGTCATAGCAACAAGGTCTTGCTTTCTCTGTCAAACAGGGAAGAAGCTACATGCTCGCTTGAAGCACACAAGGTTTAGTCGGAGAAACAGAACATCTTCTTCCATCCTCTAGCTAAAGGCAAACTGTCTGTTTTGCTTTGAAAGCCAGGAGTACCTTCATTCCCTGTTATGCAAAGTTGCCTTTGAAAACAGGAAGATTCAAACACTTGCAAGGCAGGAACTCTCCAGCCTCCTCCCACTGAGCGAGGCTTTGAGAAAGCAGCTTCTGGTCGGCACACTGTTTCTTCTAACAAAACTGAAAACTTGGGTAGATTCAGTTAAGCAGCTTGACGGAGAACGCCGTATTGTGCTTCCTCTTTCCTGGGGTGAATGGGGAACGTCCACTTGCTGTTAACAAAGTTTTCACTCTACACAACTGCGCTTTGCCTCCTTCGTGTTCGAAAATGGGAGAAAGGCGGTTTCTCTTCTCCTTTAGCGATACCGCCTTTAAGGTGCTATTCCCAGGCGCGCAGCACAGAATGCCTCCCGAATTGCTGGAAACCCTGAATGGCTTCAACTACTTGAAAGGGAGAAAAGTCAGACACTTTATCCAGCTAAACAATACACAGGCAACATTCTTAGGCATGTAACACAGATGGATAGTCACACACAGAAAGTGAATCTTTCAGCCTTCATCCTCAGACTGAAGGCAACAAGCAGTTGCAATCTCTATCAGGCCGGGAAGAAGCTACATGCTCGTGTTAAGCACACAAGGTGGAGTCAACAAAAACGAACCTCTTCTGCCGTGCTCTAGCTGAAGGCAGACGATCTGCCTGTTTGGCTTTGAAAGCCAGTATTACCCTCAGTCCCTGCTATACAAAGCTCCCCATGAAAACCGGGGGATTCAAATACTTGCTAGGCCCGCACTCTCCAGCCTTCTCCCACTCAGAGAACATTTGAGGAAGCAGCTTGTGCTGGGCAGACTCTTTCTTCTATCCAAAATGAACACTTCAGATCATTCACTTAAGCAGCTTGAAAGAAAACAAAGTATTCTGCTTTCTCTTGCATGTGGTGAATGGGGAACTTCCCCATGCTGCTAAGAAAGATTTTACTCAGCACAACTACGTTTTCGCCTCCTTCGCGTTCCAGAATGGGAGAAACGCGGTTTCTCTTCGCCTTTAGCCATAACGCCTGTAAAGCGGTATTAGCAGCCGCGCAACACAGAATGCCTCCCGGAATGCTGGAAACCGCGAATGGCTTCAACTACTTGAAAGGGAGAAAAGTCAGACACTTTATCCAGACAGACAATGCACAGGCAACATCCTTAGGCATGTTACACAAAGGGATTTTCAAACACACAAGTGAATCTTCCTGCATCCCCAGACTGAGAGCAACAAGATCTTGCTTTCTCTTTCAGGCATGGAAGAAGCTACATGCTCGTGTTAAGCACACAAGGTTTAGTCATCCAAACGGAACCGCTTCTGCGTCGCCATGCTGAAGGAAGACAATCTGCCTGTTTTTCGTTGAAAGCCAGTACTCCATTCATTCCCTGGTATGCAAAGTTCCCTTCGAGAACCAGGGAATTCCAATACATGCCTGGCCCGCACTCTCCAGCCATCTCCCACTCAGAGAACATTTGAGAAAGCAGCTTGTGCTGGGCAGAAACTTTCTTCTATCCAAACTGAAAACTTCAGTTCATTCCCTTAAGCAGCTTGAAGGAAGACGCTGTGTTTTGCTTTCTCATTCGTGTGGTGAATGGGGAACGTCCACTTGCAGCTAACACAGCTTTTACTCAGCACAACCTCGGTTTAGCCTCCTCTGCGTTCCAGAATGGGAGAAACGCAGTTTTTCTTCTCCTTTAGAGATACCGTCTGTAAAGCGGTAGTCTCAACCGCGCAGCCCAGAATGCCTGCCGGAATGCTGGAAACCCTGAACGTCTTCAACTACTTGAAAGGGAGAAAAGTCAGACACTCTCTCCAGCTAGACAATGCACAGGCAACTTTCTTAGGTATGTAACCCGGAGGGATTTTCAACCACAGTAAGTGATACCTTCTCCCTTCATCCCAGAGTCATAGCAACAAGGTCTTGCTTTCTCTGTCAAACAGGGAAGAAGCTACATGCTCGCTTGAAGCACACAAGGTTTAGTCGGAGAAACAGAACATCTTCTTCCATCCTCTAGCTAAAGGCAAACTGTCTGTTTTGCTTTGAAAGCCAGGAGTACCTTCATTCCCTGTTATGCAAAGTTGCCTTTGAAAACAGGAAGATTCAAACACTTGCAAGGCAGGAACTCTCCAGCCTTCTCCCACTGAGCGAGCCTTTGAGAAAGCAGCTTCTGGTCGGCACACTGTTTCTTCTAACAAAACTGAAAACTTCCGTAGATTCAGTTAAGCAGCTTGACGGAGAACGCCGTATTTTGCTTCCTCTTTCCTGGGGTGAATGGGGAACGTCCACTTGCTGTTAACAAAGTTTTTACTCTACACAACTGCGCTTTGCCTCCTTCGTGTTCGAGAATGGGAGAAAGGCGGTTTCTCTTCTCCTTTAGCGATACCGCCTGTAAGGTGCTATTCTCAGCCGCGCAGCACAGAATGCCTCCCGAATTGCTGGAAACCCTGAATGGCTTCAACTACTTGAAAGGGAGAAAAGTCAGACACTTTATCCAGCTAAACAATACACAGGCAACATTCTTAGGCATGTAACACAGATGGATTGTCACACACAGAAAGTGAATCTTTCAGCCTTCATCCTCAGACTGAAGGCAACAAGCAGTTGCAATCTCTATCAGGCCGGGAAGAAGCTACATGCTCGTGTTAAGCACACAAGGTGGAGTCAACAAAAACGAACATCTTCTGCCGTGCTCTAGCTGAAGGCAGACGATCTGCCTGTTTGGCTTTGAAAGCCAGTATTACCCTCAGTCCCTGCTATACAAAGCTCCCCATGAAAACCGGGGGATTCAAATACTTGCTAGGCCCGCACTCTCCAGCCTTCTCCCACTCAGAGAACATTTGAGGAAGCAGCTTGTGCTGGGCAGACTCTTTCTTCTATCCAAAATGAACACTTCAGATCATTCACTTAAGCAGCTTGAAGGAAAACAAAGTATTCTGCTTTCTCTTGCATGTGGTGAATGGGGAACTTCCCCATGCTGCTAAGAAAGATTTTACTCAGCACAACTACGTTTTCGCCTCCTTCGCGTTCCAGAATGGGAGAAACGCGGTTTCTCTTCGCCTTTAGCCATAACGCCTGTAAAGCGGTATTAGCAGCCGCGCAACACAGAATGCTTCCCGGAATGCTGGAAACCGCGAATGGCTTCAACTACTTGAAAGGGAGAAAAGTCAGACACTTTATCCAGCTAAACAATACACAGGCAACATTCTTAGGCATGTAACACAGATGGATTGTCACACACAGAAAGTGAATCTTTCAGCCTTCATCCTCAGACTGAAGGCAACAAGCAGTTGCAATCTCTATCAGGCAGGGAAGGAGCTACATGCTCGTGCTAAGCACACAAGGTAGAGTCAACAAAAACGAACCTCTTCTGCCGTGCTCTAGCTGAAGGCAGACGATCTGCCTGTTTGGCTTTGAAAGCCAGTATTACCCTCAGTCCCTGCTATACAAAGTTCCCCATGAAAACCGGGGGATTCAAATACTTGCTAGGCCCGCACTCTCCACCCTTCTCCCACTCAGAGAACATTTGAGGAAGCAGCTTGTGCTGGGCAGACTCTTTCTTCTATCCAAAATGAGCACTTCAGATCATTCACTTAAGCAGCTTGAAGGAAAACAAAGTATTCTGCTTTCTCTTGCATGTGGTGAATGGGGAACTTCCCCATGCTGCTAAGAAAGATTTTACTCAGCACAACTACGTTTTCGCCTCCTTCGCGTTCCAGAATGGGAGAAACGCGGTTTCTCTTCGCCTTTAGCCATAACGGCTGTAAAGCGGTATTAGCAGGCGCGCAACACAGAATGCCTCCCGGAATGCTGGAAACCGCGAATGGCTTCAACTACTTGAATGGGAGAAAAGTCAGACACTTTATCCAGACAGACAATGCACAGGCAACATCCTTAGGCATGTTACACAAAGGGATTTTCAAACACACAAGTGAATCTTCCTGCATCCCCAGACTGAGAGCAACAAGATCTTGCTTTCTCTTTCAGGCATGGAAGAAGCTACATGCTCGTGTTAAGCACACAAGGTTTAGTCATCCAAACGGAACCGCTTCTGCGTCGCCATGCTGAAGGAAGACAATCTGCCTGTTTTTCGTTGAAAGCCAGTAGTCCATTCATTCCCTGGTATGCAAAGTTCCCTTCGAGAACCAGGGAATTCCAATACATGCCTGGCCCGCACTCTCCAGCCATCTCCCACTCAGAGAACATTTGAGAAAGCAGCTTGTGCTGGGCAGAAACTTTCTTCTATCCAAACTGAAAACTTCAGTTCATTCCCTTAAGCAGCTTGAAGGAAGACGCTGTGTTTTGCTTTCTCATTCGTGTGGTGAATGGGGAACGTCCACTTGCAGCTAACACAGCTTTTACTCAGCACAACCTCGGTTTTGCCTCCTTTGCGTTCCAGAATGGGAGAAACGCGGTTTTTCTTCTCCTTTAGAGATACCGTCTGTAAAGCGGTAGTCTCAACCGCGCAGCCCAGAATGCCTCCCGGAATGCTGGAAACCCTGAACGTCTTCAACTACTTGAAAGGGAGAAAAGTCAGACACTCTCTCCAGCTAGACAATGCACAGGCAACTTTCTTAGGTATGTAACCCGGAGGGATTCTCAACCACAGTAAGCGAATCCTTCTCCCTTCATCCCAGAGTCATAGCAACAAGGTCTTGCTTTCTCTGTCAAACAGGGAAGAAGCTACACGCTCGCTTGAGGCACACAAGGTTTAGTCGGAGAAACAGAACATCTTCTTCCATCCTCTAGCTAAAGGCAAACTGTCTGTTTTGCTTTGAAAGCCAGGAGTACCTTCATTCCCTGTTATGCAAAGTTGCCTTTGAAAACAGGAAGATTCAAACACTTGCAAGGCAGGAACTCTCCAGCCTTCTCCCACTGAGCGAGCCTTTGCGAAAGCAGCTTCTGGTCGGCACACTGTTTCTTCTAACAAAACTGAAAACTTGGGTAGATTCAGTTAAGCAGCTTGACGGAGAACGCCGTATTGTGCTTCCTCTTTCCTGGGGTGAATGGGGAACGTCCACTTGCTGTTAACAAAGTTTTTACTCAACACAACTGCGCTTTGCCTCCTTCGTGTTCGAGAATGGGAGAAAGGCGGTTTCTCTTCTCCTTTAGCGATACCGCCTGTAAGGTGCTATTCTCAGCCGCGCAGCACAGAATGCCTCCCGAATTGCTGGAAACCCTGAATGGCTTCAACTACTTGAAAGGGAGAAAAGTCAGACACTTTATCCAGCTAAACAATACACAGGCAGCATTCTTAGGCATGTAACACAGATGGATTGTCACACACAGAAAGTGAATCTTTCAGCCTTCATCCTCAGACTGAAGGCAACAAGCAGTTGCAATCTCTATCAGGCAGGGAAGACGCTACATGCGCGTGTTAAGCACACAAGGTTGAGTCAAGGAAAACGAACCGCTTCTGCCGTGCTCTAGCTGAAGGCAGACGATCTGCCTGTTTGGCTTTGAAAGCCAGTATTACCCTCAGTCCCTGCTATACCAGGTTCCCCATGAAAACCGGGGGATTCAAATACTTGCTAGGCCCGCACTCGCCAGCCTTCTCCCACTCAGAGAACATTTGAGAAAGCAGCTTGTGCTGGGCAGACTCTTTCTTCTATCCAAAATGAACACTTCAGATCATTCACTTAGGCAGCTTGAAGGAAAACAATGTATTTTGCTTTCTCTTGCCTGTGGTGAATGGGGAACTTCCCCTTGCTGCTAAGAAAGATTTTACTCAGCACAACTACGTTTTCGCCTCCTTCGCGTTCCAGAATGGGAGAAACGCGGTTTCTCTTCGCCTTTAGCCATAACGCCTGTAAAGCGGTATTAGCAGCGGCGCAACACAGAATGCCTCCCGGAATGCTGGAAACCGCGGATGGCTTCAACTACTCGAATGGGAGAAAAGTCAGACGCTTTATCCAGACAGACAATGCACAGGCAACATCCTTAGGCATGTTACACAAAGGGATTTTCAAACACACAAGTGAATCTTCCTGCATCCGCAGACTGAGAGCAACAAGATCTTGCTTTCTCTTTCAGGCATGGAAGAAGCTACATGCTCGTGTTAAGCACACAAGGTTTAGTCATCCAAACGGAACCGCTTCTGCGTCGCCATGCTGAAGGAAGACAATCTGCCTGTTTTTCTTTGAAAGCCAGTAGTCCATTCATTCCCTGGTATGCAAAGTTCCCTTCGAGAACCAGGGAATTCCAATACTTGCTAGGCCCGCACTCTCCAGCCTTCTCCCACTCAGAGAACATTTGAGAAAGCAGCTTGTGCTGGGCAGAAACTTTCTTCTATCCAAACTGAAAACTTCAGTTCATTCCCTTAAGCAGCTTGAAGGAAGACGCTGTGCTTTGCTTTCTCTTTCATGGGGTGAATGGGAACTTCCACTTGCAGCTAACACAGCTTTTACTCAGCACAACCTCGGTTTTGCCTCCTTTGCGTTCCAGAATGGGAGAAACGCGGTTTTTCTTCTCCTTTAGAGATACCGTCTGTAAAGCGGTAGTCTCAACCGCGCAGCCCAGAATGCCTCCCGGAATGCTGGAAACCCTGAACGTCTTCAACTACTTGAAAGGGAGAAAAGTCAGACACTCTCTCCAGCTAGACAATGCACAGGCAACTTTCTTAGGTATGTAACCCGGAGGGATTCTCAACCACAGTAAGCGAATCCTTCTCCCTTCATCCCAGAGTCATAGCAACAAGGTCTTGCTTTCTCTGTCAAACAGGGAAGAAGCTACATGCTCGCTTGAGGCACACAAGGTTTAGTCGGAGAAACAGAACATCTTCTTCCATCCTCTAGCTAAAGGCAAACTGTCTGTTTTGCTTTGAAAGCCAGGACTACCTTCATTCCCTGTTATGCAAAGTTGCCTTTGAAAACAGGAAGATTCAAACACTTGCAAGGCAGGAACTCTCCAGCCTTCTCCCACTGAGCGAGCCTTTGAGAAAGCAGCTTCTGGTCGGCACACTGTTTCTTCTAACAAAACTGAAAACTTGGGTAGATTCAGTTAAGCAGCTTGACGGAGAACGCCGTATTTTGCTTCCTCTTTCCTGGGGTGAATGGGGAACGTCCACTTGCTGTTAACAAAGTTTTTACTCAACACAACTGCGCTTTGCCTCCTTCGTGTTCGAGAATGGGAGAAAGGCGGTTTCTCTTCTCCTTTAGCGATACCGCCTGTAAGGTGCTATTCTCAGCCGCGCAGCACAGAATGCCTCCCGAATTGCTGGAAACCCTGAATGGCTTCAACTACTTGAAAGGGAGAAAAGTCAGACACTTTATCCAGCTAAACAATACACAGGCAGCATTCTTAGGCATGTAACACAGATGGATTGTCACACATAGAAAGTGAATCTTTCAGCCTTCATCCTCAGACTGAAGGCAACAAGCAGTTGCAATCTCTATCAGGCAGGGAAGACGCTACATGCGCGTGTTAAGCACACAAGGTTGAGTCAACGAAAACGAACCGCTTCTGCCGTGCTCTAGCTGAAGGCAGACGATCTGCCTGTTTGGCTTTGAAAGCCAGTATTACCCTCAGTCCCTGCTATACCAGTTTCCCCATGAAAACCGGGGGATTCAAATACTTGCTAGGCCCGCACTCTCCAGCCTTCTCCCACTCAGAGAACATTTGAGAAAGCAGCTTGTGCTGGGCAGACTCTTTCTTCTATCCAAAATGAACACTTCAGATCATTCACTTAGGCAGCTTGAAGGAAAACAATGTATTTTGCTTTCTCTTGCCTGTGGTGAATGGGGAACTTCCCCTTGCTGCTAAGAAAGATTTTACTCAGCACAACTACGTTTTCGCCTCCTTCGCGTTCCAGAATGGGAGAAACGCGGTTTCTCTTCGCCTTTAGCCATAACGCCTGTAAAGCGGTATTAGCAGCGGCGCAACACAGAATGCCTCCCGGAATGCTGGAAACCGCGAATGGCTTCAACTACTCGAATGGGAGAAAAGTCAGACACTTTATCCAGACAGACAATGCACAGGCAACATTCTTAGGCATGTTACACAAAGGGATTTTCAAACACACAAGTGAATCTTCCTGCATCCGCAGACTGAGAGCAACAAGATCTTGCTTTCTCTTTCAGGCATGGAAGAAGCTACATGCTCGTGTTAAGCACACAAGGTTTAGTCATCCAAACGGAACCGCTTCTGCGTCGCCATGCTGAAGGAAGACAATCTGCCTGTTTTTCTTTGAAAGCCAGTAGTCCATTCATTCCCTGGTATGCAAAGTTCCCTTCGAGAACCAGGGAATTCCAATACTTGCTAGGCCCGCACTCTCCAGCCTTCTCCCACTCAGAGAATATTTGAGAAAGCAGCTTGTGCTGGGCAGAAACTTTCTTCTATCCAAACTGAAAACTTCAGTTCATTCCCTTAAGCAGCTTGAAGGAAGACGCTTTGCTTTGCTTTCTCTTTCATGGGGTGAATGGGAACTTCCACTTGCAGCTAACACAGCTTTTACTCAGCACAACCTCGGTTTTGCCTCCTTTGCGTTCCAGAATGGGAGAAACGCGGTTTTTCTTCTCCTTTAGAGATACCGTCTGTAAAGCGGTAGTCTCAACCGCGCAGCCCAGAATGCCTGCCGGAATGCTGGAAACCCTGAACGTCTTCAACTACTTGAAAGGGAGAAAAGTCAGACACTCTCTCCAGCTAGACAATGCACAGGCAACTTTCTTAGGTATGTAACCCGGAGGGATTCTCAACCACAGTAAGCGAATCCTTCTCCCTTCATCCCAGAGTCATAGCAACAAGGTCTTGCTTTCTCTGTCAAACAGGGAAGAAGCTACACGCTCGCTTGAGGCACACAGGGTTTAGTCGGAGAAACAGAACATCTTCTTCCATCCTCTAGCTAAAGGCAAACTGTCTGTTTTGCTTTGAAAGCCAGGAGTACCTTCATTCCCTGTTATGCAAAGTTGCCTTTGAAAACAGGAAGATTCAAACACTTGCAAGGCAGGAACTCTCCAGCCTTCTCCCACTGAGCGAGCCTTTGAGAAAGCAGCTTCTGGTCGGCACACTGTTTCTTCTAACAAAACTGAAAACTTGGGTAGATTCAGTTAAGCAGCTTGACGGAGAACGCCGTATTGTGCTTCCTCTTTCCTGGGGTGAATGGGGAACGTCCACTTGCTGTTAACAAAGTTTTTACTCAACACAACTGCGCTTTGCCTCCTTCGTGTTCGAGAATGGGAGAAAGGCGGTTTCTCTTCTCCTTTAGCCATACCGCCTGTAAGGTGCTATTCTCAGCCGCGCAGCACAGAATGCCTCCCGAATTGCTGGAAACCCTGAATGGCTTCAACTACTTGAAAGGGAGAAAAGTCAGACACTTTATCCAGCTAAACAATACACAGGCAACATTCTTAGGCATGTAACACAGATGGATTGTCACACACAGAAAGTGAATCTTTCAGCCTTCATCCTCAGACTGAAGGCAACAAGCAGTTGCAATCTCTATCAGGCAGGGAAGACGCTACATGCGCGTGTTAAGCACACAAGGTTGAGTCAACGAAAACGAACCGCTTCTGCCGTGCTCTAGCTGAAGGCAGACGATCTGCCTGTTTGGCTTTGAAAGCCAGTATTACCCTCAGTCCCTGCTATACCAGGTTCCCCATGAAAACCGTGGGATTCAAATACTTGCTAGGCCCGCACTCTCCAGCCTTCTCCCACTCAGAGAACATTTGAGAAAGCAGCTTGTGCTGGGCAGAAACTTTCTTCTATCCAAACTGAAAACTTCAGTTCATTCCCTTAAGCAGCTTGAAGGAAGACGCTTTGCTTTGCTTTCTCTTTCATGGGGTGAATGGGAACTTCCACTTGCAGCTAACACAGCTTTTACTCAGCACAACCTCGGTTTTGCCTCCTTTGCGTTCCAGAATGGGAGAAACGCGGTTTTTCTTCTCCTTTAGAGATACCGTCTGTAAAGCGGTAGTCTCAACCGCGCAGCCCAGAATGCCTGCCGGAATGCTGGAAACCCTGAACGTCTTCAACTACTTGAAAGGGAGAAAAGTCAGACACTCTCTCCAGCTAGACAATGCACAGGCAACTTTCTTAGGTATGTAACCCGGAGGGATTCTCAACCACAGTAAGCGAATCCTTCTCCCTTCATCCCAGAGTCATAGCAACAAGGTCTTGCTTTCTCTGTCAAACAGGGAAGAAGCTACACGCTCGCTTGAGGCACACAGGGTTTAGTCGGAGAAACAGAACATCTTCTTCCATCCTCTAGCTAAAGGCAAACTGTCTGTTTTGCTTTGAAAGCCAGGAGTACCTTCATTCCCTGTTATGCAAAGTTGCCTTTGAAAACAGGAAGATTCAAACACTTGCAAGGCAGGAACTCTCCAGCCTTCTCCCACTGAGCGAGCCTTTGAGAAAGCAGCTTCTGGTCGGCACACTGTTTCTTCTAACAAAACTGAAAACTTGGGTAGATTCAGTTAAGCAGCTTGACGGAGAACGCCGTATTTTGCTTCCTCTTTCCTGGGGTGAATGGGGAACGTCCACTTGCTGTTAACAAAGTTTTTACTCAACACAACTGCGCTTTGCCTCCTTCGTGTTCGAGAATGGGAGAAAGGCGGTTTCTCTTCTCCTTTAGCGATACCGCCTGTAAGGTGCTATTCTCAGCCGCGCAGCACAGAATGCCTCCCGAATTGCTGGAAACCCTGAATGGCTTCAACTACTTGAAAGGGAGAAAAGTCAGACACTTTATCCAGCTAAACAATACACAGGCAACATTCTTAGGCATGTAACACAGATGGATTGTCACACACAGAAAGTGAATCTTTCAGCCTTCATCCTCAGACTGAAGGCAACAAGCAGTTGCAATCTCTATCAGGCCGGGAAGAAGCTACATGCTCGTGTTAAGCACACAAGGTTGAGTCAACAAAAACGAACCTCTTCTGCCGTGCTCTAGCTGAAGGCAGACGATCTGCCTGTTTGGCTTTGAAAGCCAGTATTACCCTCAGTCCCTGCTATACAAAGTTCCCCATGAAAACCGGGGGATTCAAATACTTGCTAGGCCCGCACTCTCCAGCCTTCTCCCACTCAGAGAACATTTGAGGAAGCAGCTTGTGCTGGGCAGACTCTTTCTTCTATCCAAAATGAACACTTCAGAACATTCACTTAAGCAGCTTGAAGGAAAACAAAGTATTTTGCTTCCTCTTTCCTGGGGTGAATGGGGAACGTCCACTTGCTGTTAACAAAGTTTTTACTCAACACAACTACGCTTTGCCTCCTTCGTGTTCGAGAATGGGAGAAACGCGGTTTCTCTTCTCCTTTAGCGATACCGCCTGTAAGGTGCTATTCTCAGGCGCGCAGCACAGAATGCCTCCCGAATTGCTGGAAACCCTGAATGGCTTCAACTACTTGAAAGGGAGAAAAGTCAGACACTTTATCCAGCTAAACAATACACAGGCAACATTCTTAGGCATGTAACACAGATGGATTGTCACATACAGAAAGTGAATCTTTCAGCCTTCATCCTCAGACTGAAGGCAACAAGCAGTTGCAATCTCTATCAGGCAGGGAAGAAGCTACATGCTCGTGCTAAGCACACAAGGTGGAGTCAACAAAAACGAACCTCTTCTGCCGTGCTCTAGCTGAAGGCAGACGATCTGCCTGTTTGGCTTTGAAAGCCAGTATTACCCTCAGTCCCTGCTATACAAAGTTCCCCATGAAAACCGGGGGATTCAAATACTTGCTAGGCCCGCACTCTCCAGCCTTCTCCCACTCAGAGAACATTTGAGGAAGCAGCTTGTGCTGGGCAGACTCTTTCTTCTATCCAAAATGAACACTTCAGATCATTCACTTAAGCAGCTTGAAGGAAAACAAAGTATTCTGCTTTCTCTTGCATGTGGTGAATGGGGAACTTCCCCATGCTGCTAAGAAAGATTTTACTCAGCACAACTACGTTTTCGCCTCCTTCGCGTTCCAGAATGGGAGAAACGCGGTTTCTCTTCGCCTTTAGCCATAACGCCTGTAAAGCGATATTAGCAGCCGCGCAACACAGAATGCCTCTCGGAATGCTGGAAACCGCCAATGGCTTCAACTACTTGAAAGGGAGAAAAGTCAGACACTTTATCCAGCTAAACAATACACAGGCAACATTCTTAGGCATGTAACACAGATGGATTGTCACACACAGAAAGTGAATCTTTCAGCCTTCATCCTCAGACTGAAGGCAACAAGCAGTTGCAATCTCTATCAGGCAGGGAAGAAGCTACATGCTCGTGCTAAGCACACAAGGTGGAGTCAACAAAAACGAACCTCTTCTGCCGTGCTCTACCTGAAGGCAGACGATCTGCCTGTTTGGCTTTGAAAGCCAGTATTACCCTCAGTCCCTGCTATACAAAGTTCCCCATGAAAACCGGGGGATTCAAATACTTGCTAGGCCCGCACTCTCCAGCCTTCTCCCACTCAGAGAACATTTGAGGAAGCAGCTTGTGCTGGGCAGACCCTTTCTTCTATCCAAAATGAACACTTCAGATCATTCACTTAAGCAGCTTGAAGAAAAACAAAGTATTCTGCTTTCTCTTGCATGTGGTGAATGGGGAACTTCCCCATGCTGCTAAGAAAGATTTTACTCAGCACAACTACGTTTTCGCCTCCTTCGCGTTCCAGAATGGGAGAAACGCGGTTTCTCTTCGCCTTTAGCCATAATGCCTGTAAAGCGGTATTAGCAGCAGCGCAACACAGAATGCCTCCCGGAATGCTGGAAACCGCGAATGGCTTCAACTACTTGAAAGGGAGAAAAGTCAGACACTCTCTCCAGCTAGACAATGCACAGGCAACTTTCTTAGGTTTGTAACCCGGAGGGATTTTCAACCACAGTATGTGAATCCTTCTCCCTTCATCCCAGAGTCATAGCAACAAGGTCTTGCTTTCTCTGTCAAACAGGGAAGAAGCTACATGCTCGCTTGAAGCACACAAGGTTTAGTCGGAGAAACAGAACATCTTCTTCCATCCTCTAGCTAAAGGCAAACTGTCTGTTTTGCTTTGAAAGCCAGGAGTACCTTCATTCCCTGTTATGCAAAGTTGCCTTTGAAAACAGGAAGATTCAAACACTTGCAAGGCAGGAACTCTCCAGCCTTCTCCCACTGAGCGAGCCTTTGCGAAAGCAGCTACTGGTCGGCACACTGTTTCTTCTAACAAAACTGAAAACTTGGGTAGATTCAGTTAAGCAGCTTGACGGAGAACGCCGTATTTTGCTTCCTCTTTCCTGGGGTGAATGGGGAACGTCCACTTGCTGTTAACAAAGTTTTTACTCTACACAACTGCGCTTTGCCTCCTTCGTGTTCGAGAATGGGAGAAACGCGGTTTATCTTCTCCTTTAGCGATACCGCCTGTAAGGTGCTATTCTCAGCCGCGCAGCACAGAATGCCTCCCGAATTGCTGGAAACCCTGAATGGCTTCAACTACTTGAAAGGGAGAAAAGTCAGACACTTTATCCAGCTAAACAATACACAGGCAACATTCTTAGGCATGTAACACAGATGGATTGTCACACACAGAAAGTGAATCTTTCAGCCTTCATCCTCAGACTGAAGGCAACAAGCAGTTGCAATCTCTATCAGGCCGGGAAGAAGCTACATGCTCGTGTTAAGCACACAAGGTTGAGTCAACAAAAACGAACCTCTTCTGCCGTGCTCTAGCTGAAGGTAGACGATCTGCCTGTTTGGCTTTGAAAGCCAGTATTACCCTCAGTCCCTGCTATACCAGGTTCCCCATGAAAACCGGGGGATTCAAATACTTGCTAGGCCCGCACTCTCCAGCCTTCTCCCACTCAGAGAACATTTGAGAAAGCAGCTTGTGCTGGGCAGACTCTTTCTTCTATCCAAAATGAACACTTCAGATCATTCACTTAGGCAGCTTGAAGGAAAACAATGTATTTTGCTTTCTCTTGCCTGTGGTGAATGGGGAACTTCCCCTTGCTGCTAAGAAAGATTTTACTCAGCACAACTACGTTTTCGCCTCCTTCGCGTTCCAGAATGGGAGAAACGCGGTTTCTCTTCGCCTTTAGCCATAACGCCTGTAAAGCGGTATTAGCAGCGGCGCAACACAGAATGCCTCCCGGAATGCTGGAAACCGCGGATGGCTTCAACTACTCGAATGGGAGAAAAGTCAGACACTTTATCCAGACAGACAATGCACAGGCAACATCCTTAGGCATGTTACACAAAGGGATTTTCAAACACACAAGTGAATCTTCCTGCATCCGCAGACTGAGAGCAACAAGATCTTGCTTTCTCTTTCAGGCATGGAAGAAGCTACATGCTCGTGTTAAGCACACAAGGTTTAGTCATCCAAACGGAACCGCTTCTGCGTCGCCATGCTGAAGGAAGACAATCTGCCTGTTTTTCTTTGAAAGCCAGTAGTCCATTCATTCCCTGGTATGCAAAGTTCCCTTCGAGAACCAGGGAATTCCAATACTTGCTAGGCCCGCACTCTCCAGCCTTCTCCCACTCAGAGAACATTTGAGAAAGCAGTTTGTGCTGGGCAGAAACTTTCTTCTATCCAAACTGAAAACTTCAGTTCATTCCCTTAAGCAGCTTGAAGGAAGACGCTGTGCTTTGCTTTCTCTTTCATGGGGTAAATGGGAACTTCCACTTGCAGCTAACACAGCTTTTACTCAGCACAACCTCGGTTTTGCCTCCTTTGCGTTCCAGAATGGGAGAAACGCGGTTTTTCTTCTCCTTTAGAGATACCGTCTGTAAAGCGGTAGTCTCAACCGCGCAGCCCAGAATGCCTCCCGGAATGCTGGAAACCCTGAACGTCTTCAACTACTTGAAAGGGAGAAAAGTCAGACACTCTCTCCAGCTAGACAATGCACAGGCAACTTTCTTAGGTATGTAACCCGGAGGGATTCTCAACCACAGTAAGCGAATCCTTCTCCCTTCATCCCAGAGTCATAGCAACAAGGTCTTGCTTTCTCTGTCAAACAGGGAAGAAGCTACATGCTCGCTTGAGGCACACAAGGTTTAGTCGGAGAAACAGAACATCTTCTTCCATCCTCTAGCTAAAGGCAAACTGTCTGTTTTGCTTTGAAAGCCAGGAGTACCTTCATTCCCTGTTATGCAAAGTTGCCTTTGAAAACAGGAAGATTCAAACACTTGCAAGGCAGGAACTCTCCAGCCTTCTCCCACTGAGCGAGCCTTTGAGAATGCAGCTTCTGGTCGGCACACTGTTTCTTCTAACAAAACTGAAAACTTGGGTAGATTCAGTTAAGCATCTTGACGGAGAACGCCGTATTTTGCTTCCTCTTTCCTGGGGTGAATGGGGAACGTCCACTTGCTGTTAACAAAGTTTTTACTCAACACAACTGCGCTTTGCCTCCTTCGTGTTCGAGAATGGGAGAAAGGCGGTTTCTCTTCTCCTTTAGCGATACCGCCTGTAAGGTGCTATTCTCAGCCGCGCAGCACAGAATGCCTCCCGAATTGCTGGAAACCCTGAATGGCTTCAACTACTTGAAAGGGAGAAAAGTCAGACACTTTATCCAGCTAAACAATACACAGGCAGCATTCTTAGGCATGTAACACAGATGGATTGTCACACATAGAAAGTGAATCTTTCAGCCTTCATCCTCAGACTGAAGGCAACAAGCAGTTGCAATCTCTATCAGGCAGGGAAGACGCTACATGCGCGTGTTAAGCACACAAGGTTGAGTCAACGAAAACGAACCGCTTCTGCCGTGCTCTAGCTGAAGGCAGACGATCTGCCTGTTTGGCTTTGAAAGCCAGTATTACCCTCAGTCCCTGCTATACCAGTTTCCCCATGAAAACCGGGGGATTCAAATACTTGCTAGGCCCGCACTCTCCAGCCTTCTCCCACTCAGAGAACATTTGAGAAAGCAGCTTGTGCTGGGCAGACTCTTTCTTCTATCCAAAATGAACACTTCAGATCATTCACTTAGGCAGCTTGAAGGAAAACAATGTATTTTGCTTTCTCTTGCCTGTGGTGAATGGGGAACTTCCCCTTGCTGCTAAGAAAGATTTTACTCAGCACAACTACGTTTTCGCCTCCTTCGCGTTCCAGAATGGGAGAAACGCGGTTTCTCTTCGCCTTTAGCCATAACGCCTGTAAAGCGGTATTAGCAGCGGCGCAACACAGAATGCCTCCCGGAATGCTGGAAACCGCGAATGGCTTCAACTACTCGAATGGGAGAAAAGTCAGACACTTTATCCAGACAGACAATGCACAGGCAACATTCTTAGGCATGTTACACAAAGGGATTTTCAAACACACAAGTGAATCTTCCTGCATCCGCAGACTGAGAGCAACAAGATCTTGCTTTCTCTTTCAGGCATGGAAGAAGCTACATGCTCGTGTTAAGCACACAAGGTTTAGTCATCCAAACGGAACCGCTTCTGCGTCGCCATGCTGAAGGAAGACAATCTGCCTGTTTTTCTTTGAAAGCCAGTAGTCCATTCATTCCCTGGTATGCAAAGTTCCCTTCGAGAACCAGGGAATTCCAATACTTGCTAGGCCCGCACTCTCCAGCCTTCTCCCACTCAGAGAACATTTGAGAAAGCAGCTTGTGCTGGGCAGAAACTTTCTTCTATCCAAACTGAAAACTTCAGTTCATTCCCTTAAGCAGCTTGAAGGAAGACGCTTTGCTTTGCTTTCTCTTTCATGGGGTGAATGGGAACTTCCACTTGCAGCTAACACAGCTTTTACTCAGCACAACCTCGGTTTTGCCTCCTTTGCGTTCCAGAATGGGAGAAACGCGGTTTTTCTTCTCCTTTAGAGATACCGTCTGTAAAGCGGTAGTCTCAACCGCGCAGCCCAGAATGCCTGCCGGAATGCTGGAAACCCTGAACGTCTTCAACTACTTGAAAGGGAGAAAAGTCAGACACTCTCTCCAGCTAGACAATGCACAGGCAACTTTCTTAGGTATGTAACCCGGAGGGATTCTCAACCACAGTAAGCGAATCCTTCTCCCTTCATCCCAGAGTCATAGCAACAAGGTCTTGCTTTCTCTGTCAAACAGGGAAGAAGCTACACGCTCGCTTGAGGCACACAGGGTTTAGTCGGAGAAACAGAACATCTTCTTCCATCCTCTAGCTAAAGGCAAACTGTCTGTTTTGCTTTGAAAGCCAGGAGTACCTTCATTCCCTGTTATGCAAAGTTGCCTTTGAAAACAGGAAGATTCAAACACTTGCAAGGCAGGAACTCTCCAGCCTTCTCCCACTGAGCGAGCCTTTGAGAAAGCAGCTTCTGGTCGGCACACTGTTTCTTCTAACAAAACTGAAAACTTGGGTAGATTCAGTTAAGCAGCTTGACGGAGAACGCCGTATTGTGCTTCCTCTTTCCTGGGGTGAATGGGGAACGTCCACTTGCTGTTAACAAAGTTTTTACTCAACACAACTGCGCTTTGCCTCCTTCGTGTTCGAGAATGGGAGAAAGGCGGTTTCTCTTCTCCTTTAGCCATACCGCCTGTAAGGTGCTATTCTCAGCCGCGCAGCACAGAATGCCTCCCGAATTGCTGGAAACCCTGAATGGCTTCAACTACTTGAAAGGGAGAAAAGTCAGACACTTTATCCAGCTAAACAATACACAGGCAACATTCTTAGGCATGTAACACAGATGGATTGTCACACACAGAAAGTGAATCTTTCAGCCTTCATCCTCAGACTGAAGGCAACAAGCAGTTGCAATCTCTATCAGGCAGGGAAGACGCTACATGCGCGTGTTAAGCACACAAGGTTGAGTCAACGAAAACGAACCGCTTCTGCCGTGCTCTAGCTGAAGGCAGACGATCTGCCTGTTTGGCTTTGAAAGCCAGTATTACCCTCAGTCCCTGCTATACCAGGTTCCCCATGAAAACCGTGGGATTCAAATACTTGCTAGGCCCGCACTCTCCAGCCTTCTCCCACTCAGAGAACATTTGAGAAAGCAGCTTGTGCTGGGCAGAAACTTTCTTCTATCCAAACTGAAAACTTCAGTTCATTCCCTTAAGCAGCTTGAAGGAAGACGCTTTGCTTTGCTTTCTCTTTCATGGGGTGAATGGGAACTTCCACTTGCAGCTAACACAGCTTTTACTCAGCACAACCTCGGTTTTGCCTCCTTTGCGTTCCAGAATGGGAGAAACGCGGTTTTTCTTCTCCTTTAGAGATACCGTCTGTAAAGCGGTAGTCTCAACCGCGCAGCCCAGAATGCCTGCCGGAATGCTGGAAACCCTGAACGTCTTCAACTACTTGAAAGGGAGAAAAGTCAGACACTCTCTCCAGCTAGACAATGCACAGGCAACTTTCTTAGGTATGTAACCCGGAGGGATTCTCAACCACAGTAAGCGAATCCTTCTCCCTTCATCCCAGAGTCATAGCAACAAGGTCTTGCTTTCTCTGTCAAACAGGGAAGAAGCTACACGCTCGCTTGAGGCACACAGGGTTTAGTCGGAGAAACAGAACATCTTCTTCCATCCTCTAGCTAAAGGCAAACTGTCTGTTTTGCTTTGAAAGCCAGGAGTACCTTCATTCCCTGTTATGCAAAGTTGCCTTTGAAAACAGGAAGATTCAAACACTTGCAAGGCAGGAACTCTCCAGCCTTCTCCCACTGAGCGAGCCTTTGAGAAAGCAGCTTCTGGTCGGCACACTGTTTCTTCTAACAAAACTGAAAACTTGGGTAGATTCAGTTAAGCAGCTTGACGGAGAACGCCGTATTTTGCTTCCTCTTTCCTGGGGTGAATGGGGAACGTCCACTTGCTGTTAACAAAGTTTTTACTCAACACAACTGCGCTTTGCCTCCTTCGTGTTCGAGAATGGGAGAAAGGCGGTTTCTCTTCTCCTTTAGCGATACCGCCTGTAAGGTGCTATTCTCAGCCGCGCAGCACAGAATGCCTCCCGAATTGCTGGAAACCCTGAATGGCTTCAACTACTTGAAAGGGAGAAAAGTCAGACACTTTATCCAGCTAAACAATACACAGGCAACATTCTTAGGCATGTAACACAGATGGATTGTCACACACAGAAAGTGAATCTTTCAGCCTTCATCCTCAGACTGAAGGCAACAAGCAGTTGCAATCTCTATCAGGCCGGGAAGAAGCTACATGCTCGTGTTAAGCACACAAGGTTGAGTCAACAAAAACGAACCTCTTCTGCCGTGCTCTAGCTGAAGGCAGACGATCTGCCTGTTTGGCTTTGAAAGCCAGTATTACCCTCAGTCCCTGCTATACAAAGTTCCCCATGAAAACCGGGGGATTCAAATACTTGCTAGGCCCGCACTCTCCAGCCTTCTCCCACTCAGAGAACATTTGAGGAAGCAGCTTGTGCTGGGCAGACTCTTTCTTCTATCCAAAATGAACACTTCAGAACATTCACTTAAGCAGCTTGAAGGAAAACAAAGTATTTTGCTTCCTCTTTCCTGGGGTGAATGGGGAACGTCCACTTGCTGTTAACAAAGTTTTTACTCAACACAACTACGCTTTGCCTCCTTCGTGTTCGAGAATGGGAGAAACGCGGTTTCTCTTCTCCTTTAGCGATACCGCCTGTAAGGTGCTATTCTCAGGCGCGCAGCACAGAATGCCTCCCGAATTGCTGGAAACCCTGAATGGCTTCAACTACTTGAAAGGGAGAAAAGTCAGACACTTTATCCAGCTAAACAATACACAGGCAACATTCTTAGGCATGTAACACAGATGGATTGTCACATACAGAAAGTGAATCTTTCAGCCTTCATCCTCAGACTGAAGGCAACAAGCAGTTGCAATCTCTATCAGGCAGGGAAGAAGCTACATGCTCGTGCTAAGCACACAAGGTGGAGTCAACAAAAACGAACCTCTTCTGCCGTGCTCTAGCTGAAGGCAGACGATCTGCCTGTTTGGCTTTGAAAGCCAGTATTACCCTCAGTCCCTGCTATACAAAGTTCCCCATGAAAACCGGGGGATTCAAATACTTGCTAGGCCCGCACTCTCCAGCCTTCTCCCACTCAGAGAACATTTGAGGAAGCAGCTTGTGCTGGGCAGACTCTTTCTTCTATCCAAAATGAACACTTCAGATCATTCACTTAAGCAGCTTGAAGGAAAACAAAGTATTCTGCTTTCTCTTGCATGTGGTGAATGGGGAACTTCCCCATGCTGCTAAGAAAGATTTTACTCAGCACAACTACGTTTTCGCCTCCTTCGCGTTCCAGAATGGGAGAAACGCGGTTTCTCTTCGCCTTTAGCCATAACGCCTGTAAAGCGATATTAGCAGCCGCGCAACACAGAATGCCTCTCGGAATGCTGGAAACCGCCAATGGCTTCAACTACTTGAAAGGGAGAAAAGTCAGACACTTTATCCAGCTAAACAATACACAGGCAACATTCTTAGGCATGTAACACAGATGGATTGTCACACACAGAAAGTGAATCTTTCAGCCTTCATCCTCAGACTGAAGGCAACAAGCAGTTGCAATCTCTATCAGGCAGGGAAGAAGCTACATGCTCGTGCTAAGCACACAAGGTGGAGTCAACAAAAACGAACCTCTTCTGCCGTGCTCTACCTGAAGGCAGACGATCTGCCTGTTTGGCTTTGAAAGCCAGTATTACCCTCAGTCCCTGCTATACAAAGTTCCCCATGAAAACCGGGGGATTCAAATACTTGCTAGGCCCGCACTCTCCAGCCTTCTCCCACTCAGAGAACATTTGAGGAAGCAGCTTGTGCTGGGCAGACCCTTTCTTCTATCCAAAATGAACACTTCAGATCATTCACTTAAGCAGCTTGAAGAAAAACAAAGTATTCTGCTTTCTCTTGCATGTGGTGAATGGGGAACTTCCCCATGCTGCTAAGAAAGATTTTACTCAGCACAACTACGTTTTCGCCTCCTTCGCGTTCCAGAATGGGAGAAACGCGGTTTCTCTTCGCCTTTAGCCATAACGCCTGTAAAGCGGTATTAGCAGCAGCGCAACACAGAATGCCTCCCGGAATGCTGGAAACCGCGAATGGCTTCAACTACTTGAAAGGGAGAAAAGTCAGACACTCTCTCCAGCTAGACAATGCACAGGCAACTTTCTTAGGTTTGTAACCCGGAGGGATTTTCAACCACAGTATGTGAATCCTTCTCCCTTCATCCCAGAGTCATAGCAACAAGGTCTTGCTTTCTCTGTCAAACAGGGAAGAAGCTACATGCTCGCTTGAAGCACACAAGGTTTAGTCGGAGAAACAGAACATCTTCTTCCATCCTCTAGCTAAAGGCAAACTGTCTGTTTTGCTTTGAAAGCCAGGAGTACCTTCATTCCCTGTTATGCAAAGTTGCCTTTGAAAACAGGAAGATTCAAACACTTGCAAGGCAGGAACTCTCCAGCCTTCTCCCACTGAGCGAGCCTTTGCGAAAGCAGCTACTGGTCGGCACACTGTTTCTTCTAACAAAACTGAAAACTTGGGTAGATTCAGTTAAGCAGCTTGACGGAGAACGCCGTATTTTGCTTCCTCTTTCCTGGGGTGAATGGGGAACGTCCACTTGCTGTTAACAAAGTTTTTACTCTACACAACTGCGCTTTGCCTCCTTCGTGTTCGAGAATGGGAGAAACGCGGTTTATCTTCTCCTTTAGCGATACCGCCTGTAAGGTGCTATTCTCAGCCGCGCAGCACAGAATGCCTCCCGAATTGCTGGAAACCCTGAATGGCTTCAACTACTTGAAAGGGAGAAAAGTCAGACACTTTATCCAGCTAAACAATACACAGGCAACATTCTTAGGCATGTAACACAGATGGATTGTCACACACAGAAAGTGAATCTTTCAGCCTTCATCCTCAGACTGAAGGCAACAAGCAGTTGCAATCTCTATCAGGCCGGGAAGAAGCTACATGCTCGTGTTAAGCACACAAGGTTGAGTCAACAAAAACGAACCTCTTCTGCCGTGCTCTAGCTGAAGGTAGACGATCTGCCTGTTTGGCTTTGAAAGCCAGTATTACCCTCAGTCCCTGCTATACCAGGTTCCCCATGAAAACCGGGGGATTCAAATACTTGCTAGGCCCGCACTCTCCAGCCTTCTCCCACTCAGAGAACATTTGAGAAAGCAGCTTGTGCTGGGCAGACTCTTTCTTCTATCCAAAATGAACACTTCAGATCATTCACTTAGGCAGCTTGAAGGAAAACAATGTATTTTGCTTTCTCTTGCCTGTGGTGAATGGGGAACTTCCCCTTGCTGCTAAGAAAGATTTTACTCAGCACAACTACGTTTTCGCCTCCTTCGCGTTCCAGAATGGGAGAAACGCGGTTTCTCTTCGCCTTTAGCCATAACGCCTGTAAAGCGGTATTAGCAGCGGCGCAACACAGAATGCCTCCCGGAATGCTGGAAACCGCGGATGGCTTCAACTACTCGAATGGGAGAAAAGTCAGACACTTTATCCAGACAGACAATGCACAGGCAACATCCTTAGGCATGTTACACAAAGGGATTTTCAAACACACAAGTGAATCTTCCTGCATCCGCAGACTGAGAGCAACAAGATCTTGCTTTCTCTTTCAGGCATGGAAGAAGCTACATGCTCGTGTTAAGCACACAAGGTTTAGTCATCCAAACGGAACCGCTTCTGCGTCGCCATGCTGAAGGAAGACAATCTGCCTGTTTTTCTTTGAAAGCCAGTAGTCCATTCATTCCCTGGTATGCAAAGTTCCCTTCGAGAACCAGGGAATTCCAATACTTGCTAGGCCCGCACTCTCCAGCCTTCTCCCACTCAGAGAACATTTGAGAAAGCAGTTTGTGCTGGGCAGAAACTTTCTTCTATCCAAACTGAAAACTTCAGTTCATTCCCTTAAGCAGCTTGAAGGAAGACGCTGTGCTTTGCTTTCTCTTTCATGGGGTAAATGGGAACTTCCACTTGCAGCTAACACAGCTTTTACTCAGCACAACCTCGGTTTTGCCTCCTTTGCGTTCCAGAATGGGAGAAACGCGGTTTTTCTTCTCCTTTAGAGATACCGTCTGTAAAGCGGTAGTCTCAACCGCGCAGCCCAGAATGCCTCCCGGAATGCTGGAAACCCTGAACGTCTTCAACTACTTGAAAGGGAGAAAAGTCAGACACTCTCTCCAGCTAGACAATGCACAGGCAACTTTCTTAGGTATGTAACCCGGAGGGATTCTCAACCACAGTAAGCGAATCCTTCTCCCTTCATCCCAGAGTCATAGCAACAAGGTCTTGCTTTCTCTGTCAAACAGGGAAGAAGCTACATGCTCGCTTGAGGCACACAAGGTTTAGTCGGAGAAACAGAACATCTTCTTCCATCCTCTAGCTAAAGGCAAACTGTCTGTTTTGCTTTGAAAGCCAGGAGTACCTTCATTCCCTGTTATGCAAAGTTGCCTTTGAAAACAGGAAGATTCAAACACTTGCAAGGCAGGAACTCTCCAGCCTTCTCCCACTGAGCGAGCCTTTGAGAATGCAGCTTCTGGTCGGCACACTGTTTCTTCTAACAAAACTGAAAACTTGGGTAGATTCAGTTAAGCATCTTGACGGAGAACGCCGTATTTTGCTTCCTCTTTCCTGGGGTGAATGGGGAACGTCCACTTGCTGTTAACAAAGTTTTTACTCAACACAACTGCGCTTTGCCTCCTTCGTGTTCGAGAATGGGAGAAAGGCGGTTTCTCTTCTCCTTTAGCGATACCGCCTGTAAGGTGCTATTCTCAGCCGCGCAGCACAGAATGCCTCCCGAATTGCTGGAAACCCTGAATGGCTTCAACTACTTGAAAGGGAGAAAAGTCAGACACTTTATCCAGCTAAACAATACACAGGCAACATTCTTAGGCATGTAACACAGATGGATAGTCACACACAGAAAGTGAATCTTTCAGCCTTCATCCTCAGACTGAAGGCAACAAGCAGTTGCAATCTCTATCAGGCAGGGAAGAAGCTACATGCTCGTGCTAAGCACACAAGGTGGAGTCAACAAAAACGAACCTCTTCTGCCGTGCTCTACCTGAAGGCAGACGATCTGCCTGTTTGGCTTTGAAAGCCAGTATTACCCTCAGTCCCTGCTATACAAAGTTCCCCATGAAAACCGGGGGATTCAAATACTTGCTAGGCCCGCACTCTCCAGCCTTCTCCCACTCAGAGAACATTTGAGGAAGCAGCTTGTGCTGGGCAGACTCTTTCTTCTATCCAAAATGAACACTTCAGATCATTCACTTAAGCAGCTTGAAGAAAAACAAAGTATTCTGCTTTCTCTTGCATGTGGTGAATGGGGAACTTCCCCATGCTGCTAAGAAAGATTTTACTCAGCACAACTACGTTTTCGCCTCCTTCGCGTTCCAGAATGGGAGAAACGCGGTTTCTCTTCGCCTTTAGCCATAACGCCTGTAAAGCGGTATTAGCAGCGGCGCAACACAGAATGCCTCCCGGAATGCTGGAAACCGCGAATGGCTTCAACTACTCGAATGGGAGAAAAGTCAGACACTTTATCCAGACAGACAATGCACAGGCAACATTCTTAGGCATGTTACACAAAGGGATTTTCAAACACACAAGTGAATCTTCCTGCATCCGCAGACTGAGAGCAACAAGATCTTGCTTTCTCTTTCAGGCATGGAAGAAGCTACATGCTCGTGTTAAGCACACAAGGTTTAGTCATCCAAACGGAACCGCTTCTGCGTCGCCATGCTGAAGGAAGACAATCTGCCTGTTTTTCTTTGAAAGCCAGTAGTCCATTCATTCCCTGGTATGCAAAGTTCCCTTGGAGAACCAGTGAATTCCAATACTTGCTAGGCCCGCACTCTCCAGCCTTCTCCCACTCAGAGAACATTTGAGAAAGCAGTTTGTGCTGGGCAGAAACTTTCTTCTATCCAAACTGAAAACTTCAGTTCATTCCCTTAAGCAGCTTGAAGGAAGACGCTGTGCTTTGCTTTCTCTTTCATGGGGTGAATGGGAACTTCCACTTGCAGCTAACACAGCTTTTACTCAGCACAACCTCGGTTTTGCCTCCTTTGCGTTCCAGAATGGGAGAAACGCGGTTTTTCTTCTCCTTTAGAGATACCGTCTGTAAAGCGGTAATCTCAACCGCGCAGCCCAGAATGCCTCCCGGAATGCTGGAAACCCTGAACGTCTTCAACTACTTGAAAGGGAGAAAAGTCAGACACTCTCTCCAGCTAGACAATGCACAGGCAACTTTCTTAGGTATGTAACCCGGAGGGATTCTCAACCACAGTAAGCGAATCCTTCTCCCTTCATCCCAGAGTCATAGCAACAAGGTCTTGCTTTCTCTGTCAAACAGGGAAGAAGCTACATGCTCGCTTGAGGCACACAAGGTTTAGTCGGAGAAACAGAACATCTTCTTCCATCCTCTAGCTAAAGGCAAACTGTCTGTTTTGCTTTGAAAGCCAGGAGTACCTTCATTCCCTGTTATGCAAAGTTGCCTTTGAAAACAGGAAGATTCAAACACTTGCAAGGCAGGAACTCTCCAGCCTTCTCCCACTGAGCGAGCCTTTGAGAATGCAGCTTCTGGTCGG